>CAKXYN010000032.1:22089166-23312500 GCA_935064755.1 Tragelaphus eurycerus
TTCTCCAAGCCAGGCTTCAGCAATATGTGAACCGTGAACTTCCTGAAGTTCAAGCTGGTTTTAGAAAAGGCAGAGGAACCAGAGATCAAATTGCCAACATCCGCTGGATCATGGAAAAAGCAAGAGAGTTCCAGAAAAATGTCTATTTCTGCTTTATTGACTATGCCAAAGCCTTTGACTGTGTAGATCACAATAAACTGTGGACAATTCTGAAAGAGATGGGAATACCAGACCACCTGATCTGCCTCTTGAGAAATCTGTATGCAGGTCAGGAAGCGGCGGTTAGAACTGGTCATGGAACAACAGACTGGTTCCAAATAGGAAAAGGAGTACGTCAAGGCTGCATATTGTCACCATGTTTATTTAACTTATATGCAGAGTACATCATGAGAAATGCTGGACTGGAAGAAACAGAAGTTGGAATAAAGATTGCTGGGAGAAATCTCAATCACCTCAGATATGCAGATGACACCACCCTTATGGCAGAAAGTGAAGAGGGGCTAAAAAGCCTCTTGATGAAAGTGAAAGTGGAGAGTGAAAAGGTTGGCTTAAAGCTCAACATTCAGAAAACGAAGATCATGGCATCTGGTCCCATCACTACATGGGAAATAGATGGAGAAACAGTGGAAACAGTGTCAGACTTTCTTTTTCTGGGCTCCAAAATCACTGCAGATGGTGACTGTAGCCATGAAATTAAAATATGCTTACTCCTTGGAAGGAAAGTTATGACCAACCTAGATAGCATATTCAAAAGCAGAGACATTACTTTGGCAACAAAGGTTCGCCTAGTCAAAGCTATGGTCTTTCCTGTGGTCATGTATGGATGTGAGAGCTGGACTGTGAAGAAGGCTGAGCGCCGAAGAATTGATGCTTTTGAACTGTGGTGTTGGAGAAGACTCTTGAGAGTCCCTTGGACTGCAAGAAGATCCAACCAGTCCATTCTGAAGGAGATCAATCCTGGAATTTCTTTGGAAGGAATGATGCTAAAGCTGAAACTCCAGTATTTTGGCCACCTCATGCAAAGAGTTGACTCATTGGAGAAGACTCTGATGCTGGGAGGGATTGAGGGCAGGAGGAGAAGGGGACGACAGAGGATGAGATGGCTGGATGGCATCACTGACTCGATGGATATGAGTCTGAGTGACCTCCGGGAGCTGGTGATGGACAGGGAGGCCTGGCGTGCTGCAGTTCATGGGGTCACAAAGAGTCGGACACGACTGAGCGACTGATCTGATCTGATCTGATCTGTTGTTCCATGTCCAATTCTAACTGTTGCTTCCTGACCTGCATACAAATTTCTCAAGAGGCAGGTCAGGTGGTCTGGTATTCCCATCTCTTTCAGAATTTTCCACAGTTTATTGTGATCCACACAGTCAAAGGCTTTGACATAGTCAATAAAGCAGAAATAGATGTTTTTCTGGAACTCTCTTGCTTTTTCCATGATCCAGTGGATGTTGGCAATTTGATCTCTGGTTCCTCTGCCTTTTCTAAAACCAGCTTGAACATCAGGAAGTTCACGGTTCACATATTGCTGAAGCCTGGCTTGGAGAATTTTGAGCATTACTTTAGTAGCGTGTGAGATGAGTGCAATTGTGCGGTAGTTTGAGCATTCTTTGACGTTGCCTTTCTTTGGGATTGGAATGAAAACTGACCTTTTCCAGTCACACCTTTCCAGTCATACCTTTTCCAGTCATACCTTTCCAGGTATGACCTAAATCAAATCCCTTTGTACTCATATTAATGTAATAATAATTTCAATAAAGGCTATATCTGCTCACAGACTTTCTGTGATTTGATTACTTTCATCAAACTTTTCAGAGAAATAAAATCAATCAGATAAGACTAGGCCATTCTCAGTATCACCTGTCTTGATTCTTGGTTCAGAAATATCGCCTCTGTGCTTATATCCACCAGCTGGGGTCTAGTCTGACTTCCTAACCCAACCAAAAGTGTTCTCAGGAAAAGTTCCGTCCTCAGTCATTTCCCCTGAAGTGGAGGGGGTGGTGGGGAGAAGGAGATGAAAGGATGAGGGGTCCCAGTTCCTCTCACCACGTGGAACGTGGGATAGCATCACTAGCATTCCCAGCTTGAAATGACTCCGAGCCCCAAGAAAGAAAGTTCAAGGGTAGAGAAGGTTTGGTTTTCTTACTCGTTAGGAACAAGGGATTTTGAATCAGCTCTGTCTTAAGGCAAGTCACTTACTTAATGTACCTATGCCTCCGGCATCTTTTGTAGGATCACTGAGGACATCTTATGAGATCATGTAAAACGTTATCAGCTTGTATCTGGCACTTAGTAAGGACTTGAGAAAAGGTGATTGATCAAATAGTCCTGGTTATAGCAGTGGAAGCTGATCATAGATACGACTTTTGGGACCAGAACCTTCACAGCCCCTGATATTCTGTTACCACCAGGACTGTCACCTAGCCCTCCCTCACCACTTCCAATTCACATACACCTGAGCAGGTGCGATTAGAGACCAGAGGCTGAAATGCTCAAAAATTATAAAAAGAATGAAGACAATGACAGGCTGGGTGTCTCTGTGGGGAATCCGGAGTCCCCCAGATCCCCTAAAGCCAGCATTTTCTCTTTGGGCACGTACTTCAGAAGAGGGCCCAGGGGCTCTGTGCCTTTACAAGGCCCTTGCTTCTCCTCTGCATTCTGCTGGTTCTATCCATTACCCCTGAATGGAAATGGAAGCTTGATCTTCCTTGCTTGAAGCCATTAACACTCTGGGCTCTTGACAGGAAACACAGCTCAGCTTTAATTAGCTACAGCAAGCTCCCTGCATGAGCTTCTATCACAGCCCGGGGACTTCAAAGATAAAGGCTTCTCCATTCCTTCTAATCACATCTATTAATGAGCCAATTAAGGCTTTCTCTGGGGCCGAGGCAACCAGCACTCTTACTACCTTAGATACGCAGCTCTGCTTGGCTGCTGAGAGGCTTGAAAATGCCTTGGACTGGGAGCCCCAGTCTGCAGTTTATCTACTGTGGATCCTCAGATGTAACAAATGTCCTCTCTGAGCTGCTTTGCACAGCAAAGGAGAGTAACGCTGTTTTCCAGAGGAGTGATTCTTATAACAAGAATAATTACAGGTCATCAGTTCTCAAAATTTAGAGTGCATCAGCATCACCAGGAGGCCTTATCAGAACTCTTGACTGGGCTCCTTTCTGAGCTCCTGACTCCATTGGTCTGGGAGGGGTGGTGTGCAAGAATTTGTATTTCTAACTTATTCCCAAGTGATGCCGATGCTGCTGGTTCGGGGACACATTTGGAGAAGCTCTGCTCTAGACAGGTGTGAGGTATTGCTTGAAGATTTGGGTTGCACTCCCATCTATAAATGAACTCCAACCTCTTTCCTTAAACTGTGCCTCACCTGATAGTTTCCAGGGGTCTCCCATATGGGCTATCCACACATGGACACACCTGTTTCTGGCTGTGCAGTGGCCAGCCAGTGGAGAGTACTCCAGGGGCGATCAATCTGGGGCAGAATTCAGCAGACCACTTCTTTGCCTCATCTTCTAACCAAGATTTCAGGTCCTGATGGTGATCAGAAGTCTTGGACGTCACCAGCGTCTCCTTTAGGAGCAGAAATGCATCAGGGCTTCCTGATGCCGGAGAAGGCAAAGAGCACGGTGTCTTCAAGGTCCTCTCGCCAGATGCGCTGCCTGGTGAACGCTGGGAAGATGGAGCTGAATAGGAAGGAGGGCATCTCAGGGTGTGGAACATGAGCAAAGTGCTGTGGCAGGACCATGCATGTGATTTTAGGAGACAAGTTAGATCTTCTACTGCTGACTTGACTGAAGTTTGACTGAAGCCCCTTGGGCTGCATTTTACCTGTAACCTTACACAGCAGAGTCAGATTCTTACCCGTTTCAACTGCTGCCCCCTGCCTGCAAAGCCTAAGAGCGTGACTAGTGTCTCTCCATGCTCCTGGCTTTAAAGACAGACTTCTGTGGTCAAAGGTGTTAACAGTTTGGGTACTTAGGTTTTGGGTTTCGCCTGAAGCTGTGGCCTCCCCATCCAGACCCTCATGGTACTCACTCCCAGAAGCCATGCCCTTGCTCTTCACCCCCTCCTCCCTGCCCCAGGTCTAATTCAGCCTTCGAGTCTAGCTCAGAGAACTTGCTCCCGAGTTTGCCCACTTTGGTGGTCTTTGCTTTCTAGACAGCATGTCCCAAAGTGTGTGCCTGTGGGCCTCAAGGAATGTTAACAACTGTCATGGGACTGAGGTGTCCCTCAGCGGGTGTTGGACTAAGTAAAGTCAATCAGATATCTTCTCTGTAGGACTTCTCAGAGCCTTGAACATACTATTGGAGGTGGGTTGGAAGATCCAAGAGGGATACTTCACAAAACATTTCCTAAACTCCTTTCTCCGCAAAGTGCATACTTTTTCCAGAGGACCTTGCTTTTTTTTTTTTTGGATATTAAAATTTTTATTACTATTTTAAAGAGTGGGTTGATACTGTGTTTTTTTCTTTTAGTACTACTGCTTTACAATGTTGTGTTAATTTCTGCTGTACAATGAAGTGAACCAGCTATATGTATACATGTATCCCCTCTCACTTGGACTTCCCTCCCACTTGCTCCCACCATCCCACCCAGAGTTAAATAAACTTCAGAGTCCAGTGGACTTGCGTTTCCCATCTTCGGACTTTTTGAGCTTCAGTCTCTTCATTTATTGGAGAAGGCAATGGCAACCCATTCCAGTACTCTTGCCTGGAAAATCCCATGGACGGAGGAGCCAGGTAGGCTGCAGTCCATGGGGTCGCTAGGAGTCAGACACGAGTGAGCAACTTCATTTTCATGCATTGGAGAAGGAAATGGCAACCCACTCCAGTGTTCTTGCCTGGAAAATCCCAGGGATGGGGGAGACTGGTGGGCTACCGTCTATGGGGTCATACAGAATAGGACACAACTGAAGCAACTTAGCAGCTCTTCATACATAAAATGGAGAGTGATCCCTACCTTGATCAAAACCACACTCAAATCCACAAGGTCAGAAGAATGAGAGCCCAAAAGGGACTGGGCCATCCAAGAAGGCTTCCTGGAGGAAGTGATCTTTGCTGGGCCAGATTCTGAAGCTAGTTCTCCAGTAAAGACCTAGGGCAGCGGAGGCAGGAGGGGAACCTTTAGAACTCCCTGTTTGTACAAGCAAGCTCCAGCAGGAATCCTTTTCTTTATTTTTCTTTCCTACCCTGGAGGCCCATTTCCCCACCAAATCCAGCCGACACAGCACTTACCTTCCCCTCACACTGCCTGAACTTGGCCAACAGCTCAAGTTCCAGAGGTGTGAGCCTCAGAGTGAGGCCCTCCTGACTTGTGGAAATTCACTGGGCCCGCAGAAGCCTGTTGTACTGACACCATCAGGGAGCTCAGGGCAAGAGGCCACCAGGACCTGGATACTGGCCCGGAGCCTACCTCCCCAGCCTTGGTCACAGGGGTAGGTGGGAGGAGTCCATTGAAGCTGAGGAGGAAGCGGTACTGGAGGCTTTCTCCCCAGACTCTGTATTAACCCCTGAACCCTGACCTCTACCAACCAACCATTTCAGGAGACACCACTTTGAACCAGGCATATTTCCTCCCTAACTCATTTAATCTCCTAAACTGTCGTAACAGTTTCCATTTTACTGATGAGAAAACAAAGCCTCAGAGAGTCAGCTTGAAACTAGGTCCATTTGGTTCAAAGTCCAAACTTTTTCCACTAGTGCTCCAGAGCCATTATTTCTCTTTGGGCCTTACCTAGTTTGTCTGGAAACTAGATGTCACCACCTCCAGAAAGCCTTCCTGGTTCTCAGCCAGGGCCATGCTTATCTCCCCTCTGAGTGTCTACAGTTGAAACCACACGGCACATCTCCTGTCGGTCCATCTTTCCGGGCAGGGAAGGACTGGCTGGATGCCCTGTCCTGTACCCCTAGTGCCTGGTGCAGTACACATAGTAATCTCTGTGGAGAGAAGGGATGAAGAAGCATAATTTTCGAGAGTACACAGACCTACCCAGTGCTTTGCATCCCTGTCAAGTCCTGAGCTGCTCAGCATCTTCTGACGGCACCACAACCCTAAACCCTTCCCTCTGCCCCACGGGCTGGCCTCACAGATGCTAACTGACTTGGTTTTCCAAGGCATCATCCACTTCACCTCCTGCGATTCAGCTTGCTTCCTGGACTTCTGCAGGACCCCCCGATATTCACGAGCAGATCCCTGTAGCTGAACACCCTCAGGAGGGCCCTGGAAGATCTCGGCTCCAGCTCTTCTCCTCCAAGTGAACTGCGGTCCAGCACGTCCACGTCAGACCCAGAGGTCACCCTCCGCCTGCCAACACCCACTTCAATGATTAGCGAAGGTGCCAGGGAAATTATGAAAACCATGTGACAGGTAAATGGCTCTTCCTGAAACTTGCTTAGGTTTCAAAGGGAGGATGGTTTGCTCCAGTGTGTGGGCTGGGAATTCAGGCTTTGCAAACACTTTCCAGAAGGCATGGGCATGGCAGGCCTTACAGGGTTCTGATTTCCCTTCAGTGAAATCCAACTGGGCCTCTTGGCCCCCGGGACTGAGACCAACCATGGACCAGGCTCCATCCAAACACTGTGCCTTTGTTCCCTGAGTGAGGAGCAGACGTGCCAGTGGGTCGGGAACAGGAAGGCAGAAAAGTAAACAGGGTCCCAAGGATGGAGACCACGTCGGGTCACTAAGTCCATTCTTTTCACTTTCAGGACAGGGAAACTGAGGCCCAGAGCGAGGTGTTGGCCTAGCGTCAAACAACTTCTTGGAGACTGAACTGTGGCTGGAAGGAATCCATTGATTTCTCCTAAAATCTTGGGCAAGCTGGAGTGATAAATGAATGTCCCTGAGGAATTGTATCCGGAAGCTTCTCTTTGTACTAGCTGGTAGAAATGCCACAGGTACATGGATTGGGCTTGCCCTAATTTGGATAATGCTGGGCATGGGCTGCTGAGGTCCAGAAGGACAATGAAGGCTAGTTGGGATGCACAGCCAGGTGCTTGTCTTCCTGCCTCTGGCCACCAGGCTGTGCCTCACAGGTCTCTTTATGCTCAGAGAACTCACAGGCAAACTGCATCCTGGAAAAGAGCCCAATCTGGGCACAAGTTGCATTTGGCAGGCAGAGACAAGAACCTACAGTTCCCAAACACCATGCTGTTTCTACAGGGCCCCGTGAAATACCTGTGAAAGCATTTTCTGTACATCAATTCTGGGGCTCCTACATGTGGTTCTTATGTAAATGTATTTTGAGCAACTCTTACATGCTAGCACCTTCAATAGCTCCCTATTACCTACAAGAAATGGAGCTTAAACCTTTCCCATGCTCAAAACCCTTATGGGTTTGTCGGTCCTATTTCTTACGTGTCGTTTTTGAAAACTCAGTTCACACTATTCACAGCCATCATTCTGAAAGCACTATCCATTCTTTTGCTTCTGAATCTTTAACAAATACTGCCTGGAATGTTCTTTTCTCTTTCTCTATCTGGAGAACTCCTCATCCTTCTCTCCAACCCAACAAAGAAGGTGACACTTCTCCGTCAGGTTTTCCATCTCCCAATCCTGGACAGTTGTACCTTCAAAACATATCTCAAACCTGACTCTTTATTGTCTGCACTGCCAACTCCCATCTCCAAGCCACCATCATCCCCTGCCTGGTCTACTCCGGTAGGCTCCTAACTGGTTTGCCTGCTTCTAATCTTTTCTTACCACAATCTGTTCTGTCTGCAGCAGCCAGGGTGATCTTTCATGCATCATAGATCAGACCTGATTCATGCTCAAGACCCTCCATGGTTGTCCACTGCGATCCGTACTGTGGTTGACATCACCTCCCCTGCCTATCTCTCTACTGTCACATCATCCATTCCCCACCTTTTCTCCATGTTCCAGCCACGGCAACCGCCTTCTTGTTCCGGAACAAACCGAGGTTATTTAGGAATGCCTTCATCTGTCCCTGCCAGGCTCCCTAACCTCAGCCTCTTTCTCACAGTTGATTGTTTTCATAATTCAGGTCTTGGCTCAAATCACTTCCTAGAGAGATCTTCCCTGACTATTCTCTCCAGAGTAACCTCCCTTATGTCAGCTGTTTATTGTCTTTGCAGCAATCATCCCTATATAAGTGACTTTATGTATTTCTCTGTTTATTTTCTATGTCCCCTGCTGCAGCAGAAGCTCAATGATAGCAGAGCTGTCCTTCTCTTTATTGATGTGTCCCCAGCATATGAAACACTCCAGGTTCCAAGTGGGTGCTTAATAATAAACTTATATGAAGGACTGCCTTAAGCAGTATCCTGGCAAACAGAGCCTTACGGAAGAAGGAGATCTTGGTGAATTTTCTATAGGAAAGGAAACCTGGACGAGCCATAAAAACATGGCATTTGTGTAGGTAGAGAGATTCAGAGATGGTGTCCCAGGAAGTGGGTCTAGCCAGGAGCACAAGTGGAATGGTTGGAAGGAGAGAAGGGCGCAGGGGAAAGCCAGACCAGGGCAGGGAGGCGAATGCTGAGTGGAGAAGTAAGGTCAGCTCTGTGCCTAGGTAAGGGGCTGGTGGCAGGAGAGTGGGCTGAACAGGAAAGTTTGTGCCCCTTGCTCCTCTTTGCACTGTTTCCCTGCAACCTTGCTTTACATGCACACAGGACTATTTCTAATTGAAAAGGTAGACAGGAGCCACAGAAACTTAGAAGCTTAGGGTATCATATAATAGCCTCATCAGTGAATGGAAATGAAGCTCACCCTGGCTGGGACTGAGCAATGTCTGTGCCAGTTTGGGGGCCTCAGAGAGGCTGGGGCAGGACTCTCAGGATGGGCAGGAATAGCCAGTTACAGAGACTTTGCCTGCAAAGGGAATCCAGCCACAGACTTCTGAAATCCCAAATGTTCAGAGCACACTGCTCTTAGGCCCCAGAGGCTCTTGGCTGACCTCCAATGACCTCCAATGCCCTTCAGCCTCCTGTTCCAAAGGGTGTCCGTGGCTCCTTTCACACCTCCAAGGATGGAGCGCTCCCCACTCACATGCTGGAAAGCTCTGACACTCAGAAAGTCTTCCTCATACTAAGATGGATCTGGTCTGCCTGGAACACTCTGACTGGACTTCACCCTGACTCCGAGGCAGCCCCCTCTGCTCCCGGGCAGAATAGTGGACACCAACAGTAGCCATCACACCTCCAGGGTCTTCTCACTAGACCCCACACTCTGGGCCCTTCCACCCCTTGTCTGTGGAGCTCCAGTTCCCTCCACACTTGAAACACCTCCTCTGGGCTTGCCTCAGTTTTTACTGCACTGGTCCCACTGCTTGGAGGAAAGTCTCCACAAAGGTACCCTGGGAGACTGTTGCACACCCCTTTCACCTCCTCCTTGAAGACCATATGGCATCGCTGGTGGAAATGTGAAATGGGGCAGCTGCTGTGGAAAACAGAATGGCAGTTCCTTTGAATATTAAAAGTACAAGTAACTGTATGATCCAGCAAGTCCACTTGTCAGAATAGACCCCCAAAAATTGAAAGCAGGAACTAGAACACTTGTATACCAATGCTCATAGCAGCACTATTCACAACAGCTAAAAGGCAGGAGCAGCCCAAATGTCCCAGCTCCCCAGGGGGTTCAGTGGTAAAAGAATCTGCCTGTCAATTCAGGAGACATAGGTCTGATCCTCGGGTCAGGAAGATCCCCTGGGGAAGGGAGTGGCAACCCACTTCAGTATTCTTATCTGAGAAATCCCATGGGCAGAGGAGCCTGGCGGGCTACAGGGCATGGGTTTGCAAGAGTCAGACACGACTTGCAACTAAACAACAACAACAAAACCAAATGTCCATCAGCAGATGAATGGATAAGCAAAATGTGATATGTCTGTAAAATGGGATATATTTTTTTGTTATTGTTGTTAAGTTGCCAAGTCATTCCAACTCTTCACGACCCCATGGACTGCAGCACACCAGGCTTCCCTATCCCTCACCATCTCCCAGAGTTTGCCCAAGTTCATGTCCATTGCATTGGTGATGCTAAAATGGAATATTATTCATCCTTAAAAAGGAACAAAATTATGACATATGTTACCACATAACGAACCTGGAAAATAATGTGTGCATGGGTGCTAAGTCACTTCAGTCATGTCCGACTCTTTGTGACCCCAGGACTGTAGCCTGCCAGGTTCCTCTGTATACAGGATTTACCAGGCAAGAATACTGGAGTGGGTTGCCAGGCCCTCTTCCAGGGGATCTTCCCCACCCATGGATTGAACCATTGTCTCTTACATGTCCTGCAATGGCAGGTGGGGTTCTTTACCACTGAGCCACCTGGGAAGCCCCTGGAAAACAACATGCTAAGTGAAATAAGTTAGTTGCAAAAGGACAAATACCATATGATTCCACTTATATGCTGCTACTGCTGCTGCTGCTAAGTCGCTTCAGTCGTGTCCGACTCTGTGTGACCCCAGAGACGGTAGCCCACCAGGCTCCCCCATCCCTGGGATTCTCCAGGCAAGAACACTGGAGTGGGTTAACAGATAGTAGAATAAAGTCAACTATGGAGTTGAGGGGAGGAAAGAAAGGGGAAGTCATTGTTTAATGGGTACAGTTTCTGCTGGGATGGTGAAAGAGTTCTCAAGATGGGTATTTGTGATGGTTGCACGACGTAGTGAATGTACTTAGTGCTGCTGAATTGTACACCTTAAAATCATTACTATGGCAAATTTGGTCTTACGTCTGTTTTACCACATTTTAAAAGGCCACTATATCTACTCTCCATTCTCTGCCAAGCAACAATCAAGCAGCAAGCGTTTGCAAAGCAAACGATGCCTGTGGGCCATTAGACTGGCAGTGGAGACACTAACAGCCAAGTGCTAGCTTAAGTAATTACCATGAGTTACTTTATTTAATCCACAGAGCCTTCCCAAATAACTATTGTACAAATTTGACAAACAGAACTGAGATTCTAAGAGGCTAAATAGCTTGTTCAAGATTACACAGGGGCCGGACCCAAGGTTCCAACGCGACTGTCTGATTCCAGGGGTTAGTCATGCTACTTGAGGACTTCTTGAAAGAAACTTGGGAAGTACTTAAGAGCCAGAAAACACACACGCACGCACACGTGCGCGCACACACACACACACACACACACACCCCCTCTCTGAGATGCTTTGCTGGGTGAAACATGTGCAAAGACTCCTTTCAGAAGGGAGCAGCCTTAAACTCCTCAAGTTGTGACTGGTCTCTCTGGCTCACCCTTCTATTCTCAATCAGCATCTGTTGAATGAGTGTCCATCAGTGCCTCCTGAGGGAATCAGAGGTGGCGTTTCCGCTGGGCCCTGTGGCATGGGCAGAAGTGAGGGAGGAGGACCTCAGCGTCCACTTTGTCCAGGAGCTTCTGCTGGCCTTGGGACTGGGTTCTGGGAGCCTGTGCTCTGCTGCCCTCCTGCCCCCACTCCATCCTCAGCCTTTCTTGTTGATGATCCATTGTTCACCACTAGACCAGCTGGGTGCTCCTGGTGGGCGGGGCCCCATCTCATCCTCTCTGTACCAGGTGCCCAGCCTCATGCTGGCCCAAAGCCCGTGCTCTGGGGTTTCTCACTGGAGAGATGAACAGGGGAGAGCATTGGAGAACCCCGACACAAGAGTTCAACCTTGAGGAGCTCTTGTTCAATTCTCCTTATTTCCCTATAATTAGAACAAATTCCCTGTTAGCTCAGTTTCCATTCCCGAAGGTGGAAGGAATTCAGGAAACTTCTCCCAAGATGCCGAGCCCCATTCTCAGTCTGACTGTCTAGACATATGACCCGCAGGCTGCCCCCGGCCTGGTCTTGCAGAACTGGTGGGGGCCGTGGCAGCAGCTGGTGCACATTACCCTGGGGCTGGCAAGGCCTCCGTCCTGGGCCCAGGAGTGCTCACCCCAAGAGCAGCAGCCCCGGCTGAATGGCGGCAGAGGCTCACACCCTGGCTGCCAGGGCAGGTGAGGGCTGGGCCGCTGCTGCGTCAAACAGCCTTGGGGGCAAACTTCACTCAGAAGGCAAAACAAACGGGCTTCCCTGGAAGCATGCAGAGTGGCCACACTGGGCAGGGGTGAGGCTGTGGAGGCACTTTGTTGCTGGGCCACTTCCCCAGCTGTGTGAATCTGCTGCAATCAGAGCTTATTTGCATGGACCCTTCTGCCCTGGGGCCTGGACCCTCTGGGCTGCCAACACTGTGTATTACTGGGGCTTCACTTCTCTGACCTCTAACCAAGCAACTGGGAGTAGAGGAAAGGGTAAAGGACAGACCTGAGTTCAGACTTAGAGTGATCACATTTTAGTTGCTCTGTGATCCTGGAAAAATTATTTTCATCTATGCTATTGGCATTTCAGCCTTCTCATTTGTAAATTGGGGATAGTAAAACCTACTTTCAGGGTTCTTAGGAGTATTAAATTAGATCATATTTTATAAGGTGCTCAGAACAGTGACTGGCACATAGCTGGTTTCATGGAAGTGTTTGTTAAGTGAGTACGAATGTATCTTAGCATTCCAAGTGTCCCGCTTTGAAATCTGGGGATGTGGGGTAAGTGAGTAGATGAATCCTGAGTACTAAGTACCTACTCACCTCACCACAGACTTTGGTAAGTGCTCTGCCCTCTCTGAGCCTCACTTTTCCTTTTGTACAATGGGGGTGCGTGACATGTTATTCTGATGGCCTCTTCCAGTTTGAACATGCCAGGACCCAAAAGCTTGTGACGTGGGACCCCACCATCCATCTTCAACTGTCTCTAGTCTTGCCCTACTTTATCCTCAGCTACCCTCTGATCCCTAGAGGATCCCGGCTTTCTGAACTATAGAACTCGACCCCTTGGAAATGCCAGGGCCAGAGGTTGTCAGCGTGGATTCGTTCTGGGAAAGGCGACAGCCAGCCGAGTGTCCCCAGAGAGGGCGCTTATCCTGCCTAGCCCTGGAGGGGGTGAGCTAAACATTCCGATCAGCCAAGTGGCCTCAGGGGAGCATTAGAGAAAAGGGCAGTGGGAAGCTGGTGTTGGAGATCTCTTAATCCCAGGGAATTTAAAGTCACCGTAAAGTGGACTCCTAAATGAGTAGGGATTTGCCTCTTCTCCCAGCCTCAACCGACTGCCTCTGCCCAGGGAGAGGTTTTAAATAGCAAAGGTGACTTGGCCTGATTTGGCCAAACTCACAGTCGGACACATTCCTCCCTTGGTTCCCAGGGTTCAGAAATAGTCTGGTGGAGGCATGGAGGTGCCTTGGGAGAAAGGAGATGCTGTGTTCTCAGGTGTCCCCGACAGGGGCATAGGCTGTGCCAAATAAAGGTGGAGGGGGCGTCCTGAACTATCATGGGGCATTTTATGACTCAATGGGTCTCGGAGTTGTGTTGTCCTCCTCGCTGGAGACCCCAAGTCCCACGGAAGAAAAACAGACCTCCTCAAGGTCTCTCTTGAGCCAAAGAGTGCACGGCAGAGCCAAGGGTAAGACTGGGTCTTCCAACTCTAAGGTTGGCTGACTCCTACTCCTTAGATACACAGGCTCTGCGTCAGCTATAACAAGCATGCACCAGTGCAATGTTTGATTCAGTGTACATTTTTCGACTTTGCCATGCGCAGGTCCTGGGCAAGCCGCAGGGAGGTTTGGAGCTGAGGTGAGAAAGAAATGAGCCAGGCTCCACCCTTGCCCTCCAGCTCCTCAGGCAGGGACTTCAGCCTTAGGAGGATGAGTGTGCGTCCAACCTGAGTACAGATGCTTTAGGGAGGAGGTGCTGGAGGGAGGAAGGGGCTGGAAGCTGGAAAGCTGCTCCTGTTTCCTCATTTTCATTGGTCTTATCTCCCCTGTTAGTTTGAGAGAGGGATTAAGGCTCCTTCATTAGCTGGGGTGCTCCCTCTGGGCAGCCTCTCCTATCCCAAAGCCCAGCATAATTGCCCTGGAGTCTCCCTTCCAGTGACAGCTTTGTGGGAAACTGATACAGCCTCCAGCTCTCTCCAGGGCTGTCCTGGGACAGGTGCAGCCAGACAGGTTCTGGCAGCCACAGAGGTCAGTCAGGACCTGTGGGAGAAGTGCAAGGGCAGGTTTCAGCTCTGAGGAAGGTGGCTCGGTCTGTTAGCCAGAGGGCCCAATGTTCTAAAGGGCTGCTCTGCTAGCAGGAGAGGAAGAGGGAAGAGGGGGAAAGATTTCTGCCACCCTGGGAGGTGTATGGGCTGGAACTTGGGCCTCATTGCTTACTCTGACATTGTAGAGGGTGTTTAAGCATCATATACAGTTGCCACATTCCAGACCAGGACCTAGGATTATAAGCATTCCAGTGCACTGGAGTTCCATGTCTGTATCTCTTCTTGGGTGGGGAGCATTTGAGAGCTGTGTGTTGGCAAAGAAGGCTATGGGTCTGATTCATCTCAGCCTCCTTAGCTTTTAGTATGGAGCCCAGCACTTACTAGGGTCAGAAGTGAATGAATGAGTGAATGAATGATTTGTGAGAGCTGAGATCTCAGAATTTCTCCAGAATGGGCCCAACCTCTCCAGCTGAGGTTGACGGTGGGGACTGGAGTGTGGAGCAAAGGCTCCCCTCCGGCTGCCAGTCTCCGAGAGCTCCCATACTTCAAAGGAGTTGTAGATAAGAAGGGCTTTTTGGGCTAAGTGAGATCCGGCCCTCCCCTAGTCTTCCCTCCCCCGCAACCCCACACCAAATGTGCACATGAAAATCTAGCTTCCTTATCTGCCTAGGCTCAGATTTGGCACCCTGGGGCTTGAAAGGCTGACCGAGCAACTGATGGTACATCCAGATGTTCTTAAAGACCTCCAGCTGTGGCCCATGGGACATTGTTCCTTCTGAGGTGCCAGCCTCAACTTTCACCTGCATGGAGGTGTGAGGACCTGTTTGGATAGGAGTGAAAGAGGCTGCCTTAGGAAAGCAGAGGGTCCCAGTGAGGGTGATGGGCTTGGCTGGAAGGATCCCAGAGGAGGGAAGAATGCTAGAGGACAAAGAAATTGGAGGATGAAAGCCCCCAGTTTGAAGGGTGAATTCCCTACTTTAGACAGAGTCCTTAATCCACATTTGAAGAGGGGATATGATTGGATGGCTGGAAGATGGGTGGCTGAAATGGATGGTGGTCCATTCAGAGATTTATAGGATGCTTCCTTAGACTCCATGCAATGAATCAGACCCAGCCTCTGTCCCCAAGGAAGGAGCTCACAATACACAGATTACACCACTGTTGTAATTCAACTTGGAGATGGGCCTTGAAACATGGAGAAGGTTGTGGCTACATGCTGAAGACAAGACTAAGCAGAATTCTCACTGAGGTTCAGGGGTCACTCCACTGGGATGTGAAATCCTTGCAACATGTCACGAGCCACTTTGAGGTGAAATTCAAAATGAGCAAATATATTGGTTGAAATTAATGCCTTTTTAAAGCGGATTTCAGTATGGTTGAGATTTTATAGGCATAAAACTTCATGAAAAGCTTATAGAAAAAATTTAAAAATTGGAAAAACTGTACCTCCTCATGTAGTTTGTGTGTGAATTGAAAACTTGAAGGGAGGACTACTCTCTCTACAGTCTTTTGTTCAATACAATACAGATGAAGATTATTACATACAATCTCTTCAGATAAGAACACTTGGGTTCAGGGAGGTTAAGTAACTCATTCAAGATAGCACAGCCAAAGTGGCAGAGCAGGGGTGTGGTGCCATAGCTGTAAGTTGAAAGCCAGCTGATTTCTCTTCTATCGCTGGATCTCAAACTTTCTCTCAGCAGAAGTGCCACTGGTACAAGTCTTGGAATCAAAGTCAGTAGAAACGAGATGAAAAGTCTTCAGTTCAGTTCAGTTGCTCAGTCATGTCTGACTCTCTGCGACTCCATGAATCGCAGCACGCCAGGCCTCCCTGTTCATCACCAACTCCCGGAGTTCACTCAGATTCACATCCATCGAGTCAGTGATGCCATCCAGCCATCTCATCCTCTGGCGTCCCCTTCTCCTCCTGCCCCCAATCCCTCCCAGCATCAGAGTCTTCTCCAATGAGTCAAGTCTTCACATGAGGTGGCCAAAGTACTGGAGTTTCAGCTTTAGCATCATTCCTTCCAAAGAAATCCCAGGGCTGATCTCCTTCAGAATGGACTGGCTGGATCTCCTTGCAGTCCAAGGCACTCTCAAGAGTCTTCTCCAACACCACAGTTCAAAAGCATCAATTCTTCGGTGCTCAGCCTTCTTCACAGTCCAACTCTCACATCCACAGGAAAAACCATAGCTTTGACTAGGCGAATCTTTGTTGGCAAAGTAATGTCTTTGCTTTTGAATATGTGATCTAGGTTGGTCATAACTTTCCTTCCAAGGAGTAAGTGTCTTTTAATTTCGTGGCTGCAGTCACCATCTGCAGTGATTTTGGAGCCCAAAAAAATAAAGTCTGACGGCCTGCACAAAGCCCTGGAAGCAGGAGAGTGGGGTCACCTCAGTGGAGAAGTGGTTATTGTTCTCTTGTGACTGAGGAGAGCCTTTGCTTAATGGATGAGGAAGGGACAGCCAGTTCCTTTACTGCTGCTGCTAAGTCACTTCCATCATATCCGACTCTGTGCGACCTCATAGACAGCAGCCCACAAGGCTCTTCCGTCCCTGGGATTCTCCAGGCAAGAACACTGGAGTGGGTTGCCATTTCCTTCTCCAAAAGTTCCTTTACAAAGGGCTTTAAACACCAGACCTGGAGCTGCCCCTGTAGAGAAGTGATGCCAAGTAGTTGTTTGTTGGAAATTACTACAAACCAACAAAATGCTAAAGAACCTTGGTATGGTAGGGAGAAAAATAAGGCTTGAGTTACTTGAATCCAGTGTCTGCTGCTTTTTTGAACAGAATTTATGGCAAGGGCTTCAGCTAGTAGGAACATTTATTAACTACTTGCTTTGTGCCAGGCATGGTTCTAAGAAAATTACATAAATTAACTCATTAATCCTCACAAAACTCCCATGAGGGGAATACAGCTATGGACCCATTTTACATATGAGCAAGTAGAGGCAGTGGTTGTGTACCTTGAACAAGTGACACATTCTCTAGGTCCCAGATTTTACACTTATAGCATAGAGCAGGCATCCCCAACCCTTGAGCTGTGGACAGGTCCTGGTCCATGGCCAGTTAGGAATTAAGCCGCACAGCAAAAGGTAAGTGGCAGGACTTGGGCATGAAGCTTCATCTGCTGCTCCTCAGTGCGCCTCGTCGCTTGCGTTACTGCCTGAACCACCCTCCACCCTGTCCGTGGAAAAATTCTGAAAAACAGTTCTCTGGTGCAAAAAATGTTGGGGACCACTGGTGTAGAGAACTGAGTTAAATGAGATAACTCATGTGAACATGGTCCACCCCCAATCGGTATGCGAGAAACATTTGTGGAACCGTAGTCTGACATGAGTAATGAAGTGACAAGGTCAGTGTTTTGTGATGCCAAACTCTTTGATTCCTTTGCCACTCCATCCCCCATCCCAGAGGTGTCTCATGTAGTAGGTGAGCATTCAATATCTGGAAAGTGGTTGATGAAATCTTTGTGAATTCCAGTGTCTGCTTTGGTCTGACTACTCTGCATTCCACCCGAAGAAGGGATGGGGTGTGTTTTCTTGAGATCAGAAGTCCCCCACCAGACACTACTTCTCTGTCTCAGAGGCCCAGTCTCAAAGAGGGGAATCTGTGCACAGCCTCAGGGCGAGGTGGCGGGGATCCCCTGACGAGATTATGCTTTCCTTCCTGGTGGTATCAGCCCTTGGGCAGGGTGGATCCCCACTCTCTCTGGGTGGTACATGCAAGACGGGTCGGCTTGTCTGAGAGCCAAGGGTGGATGGGGAGCGCGTGTGCCTCCCACTGCTGGGTGTATGTGTGGCAGCGTGTGTTTCTCTTAGTGTGAAACAATCAATCTTCATGCCCGTTGCCTTCAAGAAGTGGATTATCTGGTTCTTCAGAAAGAAAATCACTCAACTAAGGAAACGAGTGCTGGGCAATGTCAGGCTGGAGGTTCTGACTGTGGATGTCAGACAGTGGGTGTCCTGCCTGTGCTCTTTGCAGGGAGGTCTCGCTGCCTGCCTGGGGCTTCCCAGGTGGCATTGGTGGTAAAGAACCTGCCTGCAAATGGAGGAGACATAGAGGTTCGGGTTGGATCCCCGGGTCAGCAAGATCCCTGGAGAAGGGCATGGCAACCCACTCCAGTATTCTTGCCTGGAGCATCCCATGGACAGAAGAGCCTGGAGAGCTACAGTCCATGGGGTTGCAAAGAGTCAGACATGACTGAAACAACTTAGTACGCATGCTACGGTTACTAAGAACTCGAAACATGACCCTTAGGACAACAACAGCTGCTCTTGCAGGAGCCCTGGAGAGAGGAAAGTGGGAGATGCAGCTGAAGCGAAAGGTAAGACTATGGGGCAGAGAGAGGCTGAAGAGAAAGGACTTCTGGACAGGGAGAGCAGGCGCATAGCGTCCCCAGCCTCCCTCCATCCCGTGGCTCTGGTGCTGTGGGAGGTAGGTGACCCCTGACATCACTTACACCTGGGCCTTGCTGCAAGCCACGGGGATTTGCCCGGAGCCCGATCAGCACAGAAGTGACCAGGGAGGGTCCGTCCCCAGTGCGCTTGGAGCAGGGAGGTGGGTGGAGTTATTTTTAGAGTCTGCCTGCGGGCTGAGATCACAGCACCTGGTGTCAGCCAGACCCAGCCGGGCGCACCCCTCCCTTGGGCCTGCTGAAGGCTGCATTCTAGGCCACCTTGGCTTTCTCAGGAAAGCCCAGCTCATGCTGACCTGTCAGACCTGCCAGACCCTCCCCCCAGGCTCCTTGGAACCTTCCAGCTGGAGTCTGTTTGCTCAGCTGGGGTGGGGGGTAGAGGATGGGTGGGGAGGGGCTGCCCTCTGGGTCCTGAGGCTCTCGCCAAATATCCTTAGGCCACTTGGAAGAAGCCCAGAATGATGGAAAGGGGCCTGCAGACCCTAGAATAGGACGTGGAGTTCTGGGCTGCTACATTCCAGCTGCCGGGTCTCTAGTGGGTCCCCCAGCCTCCATGAACCTGCATTTCCTTATCTGTAAAACAGAGAGGATAAAACACACAGCAGTCTTTTGGGAGGACAAAATCTGATGATACCCAAGAGTAAACAGCCTAGCGCCTGACACATAGTGGGGAACTAAACACAGTGGTTCCCTTCCGTTTCATTCCTGTCCCTTTTCTCCTGATTTCTCACTCTTCAGACTCATTAATCATTTTCTAAATTTTTAATTCATTAATTTTATTGGAGGTATAATTGCTTTACAATGTTGTGTTCATTTCTGCTGTACAGTGAAGTGAATCAGCTATATATACTTACATATATTTGTATATATATCCCCTCCCTCTCCGGCCTCCCTCCCTTACCCCCCATCCCACTGATTTAGGTCATCACAGAGCACCAAGCTGAGCTCCCTGTGCTATACAGTGGCTTCCTACTAGCGATCTATTTTGCACATGGTACTGTATTTGGTCCCATCACTTCATGGGAAATAGATGGGGAAACAGTGGAAACAGTGACTGACTTTATTTTGGGGGGCTCCAAAATCACTGCAGATGGTGACTGCAGCCATGAAATTAAAAGACACTTACTCCTTGGAAGAAAAGTTATGTCCAACCTAGGTAGCATATTCAAAAGCAGAGACATTACTTTGGCAACAAAGGTCCGTCTAGTCAAGGCTATGGTTTTTCCTGTGGTCATGTACAGATGTGAGAGTTGGACTGTGAAGCAAGCTGAGAACTGAAGAATTGATGCTTTTGAACTGTGGTGTTGGAGAAGACTCTTGAGAGTGCCTTGGACTGCAAGGAGATCCAGCCAGTCCATTCTGAAGGAGATCAGCCCTGGGATTTCCTTGGAAGGAATGATGCTAAAGCTGAAACTCCAATACTTTGGGTACCTTATGTGAAGAGGTGACTCATTGGAAAAGACTCTGATGCTGGGAGGGATTGGGGGCAGGAGGAAAAGGGAACAACAGAGGATGAGATGGCTGGATGGCATCACTGACTCGATGAATCTGAGTCTGAGTGACCTCCGGAAGATGGTGAAGGACAGGGAGGCCTGGCGTGCTGCGATTCATGGGATCGCAAAGAGTCAGACACAACTGAGCGACTGAACTGAACTTTATTTATGTCAATCTTAATCTCCCAGTTTGTCCCACCCTTCCCCTCCCCAGCTGAGTTCAGTGTCTGTTCTCCACATCTGTGTCTCTATTCCTGCCCTGCAAATAGGTTCATCACTACTATGTTTTTTTAGATTCCAGATATATGCGTTAACACACAATATTTACTTTTCTCTTTCTGACTTATTTCACTCTGTATGACAGGCTCTGTGCATACATGCTAAGTCGTTTCAGTCGTGTTCAACTCTTTGCGACCCCATGGACTACAGCCTGGCAGGCTCTTCTGTCCATGGGATTCTCCAGGTAAGACTACTGGAGTAGGTTTCCAGGCCCTCCTCCAGGGGATCTTCCCCACCCAGGGATGGAACCTGCGTCTCTTACGTCTCCTGCATTGGCAAGCAGGTTTTTTTACCACTAGCATCATCTGGGAAGCCCATGACAGACTTTAGAGTCATTCACTATTATTCTGATAGATAGTCACTGAGTGCCATTGCAGCAGGCACTATAGATGCTGTGGTGAATGAGGTGGGCCCTAGTCCTTGAACAACTTATGGCCTCAAGGCCAAGACAGAGAGACAAGAGCAATGCCACACAGCAAGTGGAAATAAGACCACCTTCAAGAAGTGCTGCCTGAATGGATCTTAAGGTCTCCTCAGACCTTCCTGAGTGGTCACATGCCCTCTGCTTCCCTTCATCCTTTCAGCACTGTCTCCTCCATGAAGCTATCCAGGCTTTCCCCTGATCTCTGACAAAGCATTGTACTAAATACTTTACCATCCAGTGCTTGGAATGATGCTGTGGGATAGGTAACACCATTGCCTGTTTATGGATAAATTGCTGGGACTTGGAGAAATCAGGTACAGCAGCAGGATGTCATCTGAATTCACCCCCTTGATCAGGATCCCAGCTCTTTCCACAAAGCTAATTGGCCTCTGTCTCAGGCCTTCCTTCTACCTGGGGCCCTCTCAGAGAAGTTATCACTGGCTTTTTAATGATTCGTTGTCTAGGCTATTGTCCCCACAGTCTAGATGCCCTTCAGGAACTGGGCCATATCCGATGCCACCTATGATCCAGGGCCCGGCGTCCGTCTGGCACAGAGCAGCCATCAGTGCACGCTGGGTGAGATGACACGGGGTCAGGAGCACATCCTGACTGTCTCCCCACTTCCACCGGGCAGAGTCTGTGATTAGAACACTCTTCTCTCTGGACGCCCCCGGGCAGCATGACCCCATGCTGTTGGCCCAGGTCCCTTCCTCAACCTCCTTTCTTCTTTGTTCCAGGTGCTCTGGGGCCGGCAGGATGCGACAGGACTGGATGTGTGCAGGCCACACATGTCCAGCCAAGCCGGCCGACCCAGGAGGCGAGGACGAGAACATACTGAGGTAGGGTGAAGGCTGGGGGCCGGAGACACGCCTGACAAGAAGTCACACCTCATCAACCCAGTAAACCTCAGCAAGGCCTTGCTAAGGAGCTTAAGGAATTGAGGGCTGGGACAAAGTGCTCTGAGAATGAGGCCCCCAAAGCAGGAAAAAGGTCTGGCCAGCTCCTCAGGCATGGGTCCCTCTGTTGTTGACATCCGAGTGGCTGCTACTCCTCTCCCGTCACAGCCCAGCTACGCTTGGCCTGTTTGCTTGGATCCTAGCAGGCCCTGAGGCTGAGGGAGCCTGGGAAGAAGCAACTCCCACAACCCTGGGGTTGGGGTGGGGAGTAGTGACTGACAGGCTGTCAGGGGGCTGACTTTTGGATGGGAACTTGGGCAGATCAGACAGCAGCTGAGATCCCGGGGGGGACTGGCCCTGGTGATGGATGTGCTGAGTCCTGTCTATCTCTGCTCTGCCCCCCTTGCCCACCCCCCCAGCTCCCATCCCTCCTTCTTGTGCTCTCCTTGGTCACTGGCCAGCGGTGCTGGGGCTGGAAAAGCCTGCATATCCATCAGGCACGGGATGCAGGGAGGCTGGAGTCATCAGTTCATGAATCGGCTCAGCTCTGGGGCTCTTGTCCGTGGGAGCCAGCACAGTGGCATCTGGAGTATGTACCTCAAGGGTATAGTACATGCAAGGGAGAAAGGGGCCGCTGGGGCCAGACGGACCTGGCCTCAAACCCTGGCGCCATCACTTCACCAGCCTGTGACCTGGGGCAAATCACTTGACTTCTCCAAGCCTCGGGGTCCTCCTTTGTAAAACAGGGATAATGGAGCCTGCCTTACCTAACTCGCAGGTTGTTGAGAGGATCAAACAAGCGAAAGGGTTTCCAGATTGCCTACCGGTGAACTTCCCTGGTGGCGTAGTGGTAAAGAATCCACCGCCAATGTAGGAGACGTGGGTTCAATCTCTGGGTCAGGAAGATCCCCTGGAGAAAGAAATGGCAAGCCGCTCCAATGTTCTTGCCTGGGAAATTCCATGGACAGAGGAACCTGGAGGGCCACAATCCATGGGGCCACAGAAGAGTCAGACGCAGCTTAGTGACTAAAACACACCAGCACCACCAGTGGACATTCCCATTACCACTGAGCACACAGTGGGCTTGGGGGAGAATCCAGCTCCCACCTGCCTCTCTGCATCCCAGACTTGTTCTTCCTCTGTACTAGCCTAGGCTTCAGGCTGGTCTGGAGGCAGAAGGATAGACTTGATGACCTTGAGAGTTGACCCCTCTGGGTCTGCCTGATTCAGTTCCAGGGGTTTGGAGCACATAGATCAGTTCAGATCAGATCAGTCGCTCAGTCGTGTCCGACTCTTTGCGACCCCATGAATTGCAGCACGCCAGGCCTCCCAGTCTATCAACAACCCCTGGAGGTCACTCAGGCTCACATCCATCGAGTCAGTGATGCCATCCAGCCATCTCATCCTCTGGTGTCCCCTTCTCCTCCCGCCCCCAATCCCTCCCAACATCAGAGTCTTCTCCAATGAGTCAACTCTTCGCATGAGGTGGCCAAAGTACTGGAGTTTCAGCGTTAGCATCATTCCTTCCAAAGAAATCCCAGGGCTGATCTCCTTCAGAATGGACTGGTTGGTTCTCCCTGCAGTCCAAGGGACTCTCAAGAGTCTTCTCCAACACCACAGTTCAAAAGCAGCAATTCTTCGGCGCTCAGCCTTCTTCACAGTCCAGCTCTCACATCCATACATGACCACAGGAAAAGACCATAGCCTTGACTAGGCGAACCTTTGTTGGCAAAGTAATGTCTCTGCTTTTGAATATGCTATCTAGGTTGGTCATAACTTTCCTTCCAAGGAGTAAGCGTCTTTTAATTTCATGGCTGCAGTCACCATCTGCAGTGATTTTGGAGCCCCCAAAAATAAAGTCTGACACTGTTTCCACTGTTTCCCCATCTATTTCCCATGTAGTGATGGGACCAGATGCCATGATCTTCGTTTTCTGAATGTTGAGCTTTAAGCCAACCTTTTCACTCTCCACTTTCACTTTCATCAAGAGGCTTTTTAGTTCCTCTTCCCTTTCTGCCATAAGGGTGGTGTCATCTGCATATCTGAGGTGATTGATATTTCTCCCAGCAATCTTGATTCTAACTTGTGTTTCTTCCAGTCCAGCGTTTCTCATGATGTACTCTGCATAGAAGTTAAATAAACAGGGTGACAATATACAGCCTTGACGTATTCCTTTTCCTATTTGGAACCAGTCTGTTGTTCCATGACCAGTTCTAACTGTTGCTTCTTGACCTGCATACAAATTTCTCAAGAGGCAGATCAGGTGGTCTGGTATTCCCATCTCTTTCAGGATTTTCCACAGTTTATTGTGATCTACACAGTCAAAGGCTTTGGCATAGTCAATAAAGCAGAAATAGATGTTTTTCTGGAACTCTCTTGCTTTTTCCATGATCCAGCGGATGTTGGCAATTTGATCTCTGGTTCCTCTGCCTTTTCTAAAACCAGCTTGAACATCAGGAAGTTCACAGTTCACATATTGCTGAAGCCTGGCTTGGAGAATTTTGAGCATTACTTTACTAGCGTGTGAGATGAGTGCAATTGTGTGGTAGTTTGAGCATTCTTTGGCATTGCCTTTCTTTGGGATTGGGATGCAAACTGACCTTTTCCAGTCCTGTGGCCACTGCTGAGTTTTCCAAATTTGCTGGCATATTGAGTGCAGCACTTTCACAGCATCATCTTTCAGGATTTGGAATAGCTCCACTGGAATTCCATCACCTCCACTAGCTTTGTTCGTAGTGATGCTTTCTAAGGCCCACTTGACTTCACATTCCAGGATGTCTGGCCCTAGGTCAGTGATCACGCCATCATGATTATCTGGGTCGTGAAGATCTTTTTTGTACAGTTCTTCTGTGTGTTCTTGCCACCTCTTTTTAATATCTTCTGCTTCTGTTAGGTCCATACCATTTCTGTCCTTTATCGAGCCCATCTTTGCATGAAATGTTCCTTTGGTATCTCTGATTTTCTTGAAGAGATCCCTAGTCTTTCCCATTCTGTTGTTTTCCTCTATTTCTTTGCATTGATCGCTGAAGAAGGCTTTCTTATCTCTTCTTGCTATTCTTTGGGAGCACATAAGAATTGGGCAATTGCTTTGTTTATTTAGTTGATTACATGACTGATGAGTGAATGTGGTTGATGAAATTGTACCTTCCCATGAATTCTTAAGCTGATCACTAGAGGCTCATCTTGAAGGGTATTTTGTGGGGGAGGAAGCAAGCAGAAGTTCCAGCCATTGAGTGACTTGCAAACTTTAGGGGGAGAGGCAACACCCACTAAGAGCTATTAACTAAGAACCCAGGGCAGATAATATACTAATGCCATGTCTGATCTGTTAATAGCAGTATCCCCAGTGCTAATGCTCATCACCAGCATTCAGTCAATTTCTGTCAAGGGAAGGAATACAGAACGACCGACACAGACTTTGCGTGTTACCCTAAGCCACGTGGCACTGCCATGCTCCTGGGAGATTTGGTGAAAACTTGCTCTGAACCTCAGACTGCTCATCTGTTCCACAATTTGTCACACTTCTCATCCCCTGCTCGGGAGAGGGCAACTTCCTCCATGTTGTGTTAAACCACTAGACCCACACACAACATTTTGTCCTTCTCCTTTTTCTACAAAAACTTCATTGCCCTGAGAATTTTGCCACCACGTTACCGAAGATTTGAGGGTGTCACAGGGGAGGGGCCACTGGTTTTACCAACTGAGAAGGTAGAACTCCCCACCTTTCAAACTCCAAGTTCTTGACCTGTGATCCCTCTCCCCAGGCTTCTGGGAAATGTCATTCAGGGGGTCTCCCTGCCTCTTCCTGCCCCAACCCACAATTTTCTTGCAGGGAGGAAGGCTTTCAGTCTGCCCAGGCCCCAAAATTCCAAAGGACACACTATTCTCATCTATTTTCTCTTCCATGTGAATCTCCCAGGCCTTGTGGACCCGAGGCAGGTTAGGACTCAGGGTAGAGAAGCCCTTTCTAAGGTTCTAAGTTGGAGAGTTTTCTAGATTGCTGAGCTCCCTGTCAAGGGAGGTGACTCAGCTCAGTGAGGCTGTTGAAGCTCCACCAGGGTGCAGATGTCAATCCCAGCTCTTTATTCAGCTTGGGGGTTGAAAAGGTCATAAAGCTGGAAGGCAGAGAACCCATGTTTTTGGCCCCAGCTCTCTTACTCTTAACATGCTGCTGCTGCTGCTGCTGCTGCTAAGTCGCTTCAGTCATGTCCGACTCTGTGCGACATGAACCTGCTCAAAATCCCGCTCAGTCTTTGTGCTTCAGTTCCTTCATTTGCACAATGCAGTTTGGAGCAGAGAATGAGGAGGGCAGACTGGATGCTCTCTCAGAGTCCCTACAGCTCTGAATCACTGCAGTTTGCTGGTATCTTAAGAGTGGAAGGTGATTTGTTTTTCCTGCAACAGAAACTGAGTGTCAAGTTTGTGGGGAATTGAGAAAGACTACATCTCAGTGCTCTGGCCCTGGGCCCAGTTGGAGCTCTGTCTGGCTGCTGCAGGGGGGATGGAGGACCCCAGACTGTCCTCTGGTCTGTGGAGAAAGTGAAGCTGGCCCTTGGTGTCCAGTATGGAGTGGGCCCAGCCACGCTGACGGGCTCCCCAGCCTGTGCAGAGAGAGGATGGCAGCAGTGCAGAGCTCGGCGGCCTCTGTCCAGGGGGCGGGGTGGGGAGCATCTCTCTGCATCCCCGTGCTGTTGAGGTCACGGAGTTGAGCTCTGCTCTGTGGGTGGGACTGGGATATGGATGTCGTTCCTATCTGTTTTCTTCTTGCAACGCGGGCTCCATGGGAGTATGCGGGTACACAAGGCTCTCTGTGACTCTCATTGAGACTAGTCCAAAACTTTTCCTAAGTTCTCCAGAGATCTTTTCAGTTATAGAAACAGTTAGCTGCTCAGTGGTATCCAACTCATTGCAACCTCATGGAGAGTAGTCAGCCACATTTCTCTGTCCGTGGAATTCTCCAGGCAAGAACACTGGAATGGGTTGCCATACCCTTCTCCAGAGGATCTTTCTGACCCAGGAATCAAACCTGGGTCTCTTGCATTTGAGGCAGAGTCTTTACCATCTGCACCACCAGGAAAGCCTAAGAATACTGGAGAGGGTCGCCATGTCCTCCTTCAGGGGATCTTCCTGATGCAGGGCTTGAACCCACATCTCTCTTTTACATCGTTTGCATTGCCAAGCAGGTTCTCCTAGTGTCACCTGGGAAGTCTCTTTTTAATTATCAGTAACATTAAAAAAAAAAAAAACAAACAGCTCCCACATGTCAGGTAATGTGTTGGGCCCTGAGTGAATAAGGAATGGCTGTGGGTTCTCTGCTGGGCCTGTGGTTAAGACTGCGTGCTTCCAGTTCAGTGTTTGTGGGTTCAATCCCTGGTCAGGGAACTAAGATTCCATATGCTGTGCAGCACAGCCAAAAAAAAGAGAAAGAAAGAAATAGCCTTTGGCTCCGGCCCTGTAGTGGACCCCACCACCCACCTCTGCTAGTTTCTGGGACCCCACCAATGTGGAGCACATCTTCACTGCCATCCAGCCAGAGGGCAGGTAGCTTGGCCAGGCGGGGAGAGACCAGCAAGTGTTTAGAGCCGAAGGGATCCTGCCTCATGGCCAGGAAGCTCCCTCAGGCCCCCGAGGAGCCTCTAAAGCAGCACAGCATTAACCTGAAAGACCACCCACTCTTTCTGGAGGTGGAGAAGTGCTTGAACGCAGGGTCATCTGTGGCCATGATCTGGGGGGACTGAACATGGCGAGACTGATGCTTGGGGAGACCAAACCAGCGGAATCAAGTCAAGCACAGTCCAAGGGGACTTCTGTGGACAAGTCAGAAGGAACATCATTCAGAGCAGTGATGCAGTCAGAAGTGCTGAAAAATAAATCAGCTTATGGTTTAAGCCTGAAGAATTGGTGACTACAAGTTTTTTGCTTTTGACTGGATCTGTGAATAACAGGGAAGCAAAGCAGCAGTCTCTTTCACACCACTTAATGTGTCCTTGGGTACGGCTCTATATTCCATGGATTTGGAAACAGTGGGATTAATCTTTCCTTCCTAAAATATTTGCCAATAAAAGACTTTGAAAACTGGGGAAAAGAAAGATAGAAAGAAAGAGAAAGAAAGAAAGGAGGGAAAGAGGGAAGAAAGAGACAAGGAAGGAGGGAAGGGAGGAAGGAAGGAAGGGAGGAAGAAAGAGACAAGCATTATGATATAAAGTGGTCCATTCTCTGACAGAAGCCCATAGGAGGCTATGGGACAGAGGGAACTGGTACCCACATGTGGCAGAGCCAGACACAAATTCTGAAGTCTAAGCAAGAATTTGCTAGATTAAGGGAATGTAGAGATGAAACTGGCCTGTTCTAGGGAGAAGGAGCAATGCCTGCAAAAGCCTATCATAGGGAGAGAACAGGGTTCATTGTGAGCCCTGCAGGGGCTGTTTCTTTCACATGAAAGACTGGTGTAGAGCAAGAAATAGGAGTTGGGGAGGGGAGTTCAGGACATGGGAAGGAACTGAGGCTGGAAAGGAAGGGCCCAGAATCAGGCAGAGTCTGGAACCATGAAGGTGGAGGAGGCTGAATATTATCCTGCAGTGGGAGCCAGTGTGAGCTTTTGGCTGGAGTGACATGGTTGCATATGTAATTAGACATGTCAGCCATGCTGTGTGGAAAATGGACAAGAGGGAGAGGGGTCTGGGGACAAGTTGGAAGACTGGCTGAGTGAATCAGATGCAGGAGGAGGATGGATGGGCTGCCGTAGTAGAAACAGAACTGGAGATAAACAGTGAGACTGTGGAGGTGGAATCAACAGGACCTTCGTTCCCATGAACTCTGAATTCTGAATCCTTTAATTTTCCAAATTCACTGTATCTTTTAAGCCATTCAGTCATTACATCCACCAACACAGTAACAGGAAAGGAACTAATATGAAATCATTTAGGTTTTATTTGTGTAGCTTTGGAAATTGGTCTTACCACTTACCACCTATCATGACATAATAGGAAATCAGAACTTTGGATCATCAGAACCTGTATAACTTTGCCTCACTTAGTCAATATAGCCTAAAGCAGAGAAACCTAATATTTTAGTTACCTGAGTTGCAGCTGGTCACCAAGATCTGGTCTCTCTTATCTCTGGCATCACCCTGCACATGGTTGTCTGCATGACAGTCAGAAAACTCTTTCTAAAATGAAAATGAGATCTTGTCTTAAAATTCCATGGTCGTGCCAGGGTTCCTCTCTCCTCTCTCAGCACCCTGTCCCTCAGTGGGCCTTGTCCACACCCAAGGATGCCACCTCTGTGCTATTTATTCTCAAATACATCTCATGGTCAGAATGCTATCCTGATTTTCAGCCTCCAGATTTTACCTGACAGCCTTAACTTGATCTTCCATCAGACCCCTGTCACCCAAACCCCGCATCTCCTAAAGCTTCCCAGTGTTGTACACGCTGCTACTACCCGAGGGAAATCATCCCTGGTCATCATTTTTCCTCTCTCTTACCTCCTAAAATCACTAAAATCACTAAATTACATGCTAAAATCATTCTGATTCACCTGCTCCTCTCCAACTCTGCTGACAAGGCCCCCACCCTTGAATCTAAACCCCCATATTCTCTGCTGGGATCCCTTCAGGAATCTTCTGTCTGGAATCCCTGCTCCTGTCTTGCTGTTCTCTATGCCAATCTTCACACAGCAGCCAAAAGGAACCTGTTTTTAAAAGAATTTTTTAAAAATATGGATCAATTTTAAAGTCTTTATTGACTTTGGTACAGCGTTGCTTCTACCTTATGTTTTGACTTTTTAGCTGAGAGTTATGTGAGATCCCAGCTCCCTGTGTGCTGTGCTCAGTCACTCAGTCGTGTCCAGCTCTTTGCAACCCAAGGGATTGTGGCCCGCAGGCTCTCTGTCCATGGGATTCTCCAGGCAAGCTCCTGGAGTGGGTTGCCATTTCCTCCTCCAGGGGATCTTCCCAACCCAGGGACTGACCCCGAGTCTCCTGTGTCTCCCACACTGGCAGAGGGATTTTATTATTATTATTTTTTAACCACTGAGTCACCTGGGAACACTTCTAGCTCTCTAACCAGTGTTCAAACCCACATCCCCTGCATTGGAGGACAAAGTCCCAACCACTGGACCACCAGAGAAGTTCCCACAGGGACTTTTTAAAACATAAAATGGATCATGCCATTCTCCATCCCTCTGCTGAAAATCAAGTATCACTTCCCACTTCTCATAACATATCATCCAAAGTTGACAGGGCCCAGTATGATCTGGCCCTTGCATACCTGTGCTGCATTTGTAGCGTATCAAGTCAGCTCTGCCAGAACTATGTTTCCCAGAATTCCCTCTGCTACATACCCCTGGTGTGCAAGGCACATGGAGGGGGTTTGCTGGAGGTTTAGAAGGAGGAAGTGAAACAGCAGTCTTCTACACTTCACGTGCAGGGTCCCAGGCAGTGACTGGGCAATCTACACTACCTTTTTTTGTATTGGAGTGTCAGCTTCAGCATCAGTCCTTCCAATGAGTATTCAGGGTTGATTTCCTTTAAGATTGTCTGGATTGATCTCCCTGCAGTCCAAGGGACTCTCAAGAGTCTTCTCCAACACCACAGTTCAAAAACATCAATTCTTCAGTGCTCAGCCTTCCTTACGGTCTAACTCTCACATCTGTACACGACTAGTGGAAAACCCAGTAAAAAGTCAGACATGACTGAGCTACTGAACGATGGTTTGTGGGATGTTTTGTATGTGCATGTATATATGGTGTGGCCATTTCTATCACATGTCTCCCCAGCAGACCATAACTTTCTTGTGGGCAGAGGCCACATCTGATCGATTCACCTGGCGTAGCCCTGCCTACGAGGAGTGGGTGTGCCATAGTTGTTCTTTCTTGGTGACTCATTTAATAATTGAGTGAAATAAAGAATGAGTAAACCAAGGGAAAAAAAGAAAGAAAGGAAGAAGAAAAAAGTAAAGGATGAAAGAGGAAGAGAGAATGGAAGGAAGGAAGAGAGAGAAGAAAATAAAAACAGGTCTTATTTGTTGTGCAATTTTCAGCTAAATTACCACTTCCCCAGGAGTCTGGGTTAGAGGCCCCTCTGGGTTCCTCCGTGCCACATCCCTTCTCATTCTGGATCCTGAATATCTCTTGCTTTTTCCTCTCCCTCACCGGACTGTAAGCTCTCTGAGGTGGGGCCTAGGCAAGAGGAGTGCAATGAATGTGTGGTGAAGGGGCTGGACTCATGGGAAGCCTAAGGTTCTCTACCTGGCATTTCTTCCAGATCTTTTTTACCGTAAATACCCCACTCACGCCCAAGGCTCAACTCTCCCTCTCCCCACAGTCTTTGCTGTTATCTGAACAGCCATGCTTCCCTGGCCTCCCCTTCTCCATCCAGCAACGTCCAGATGCCCTTTCCACTAGCCTTCTAGAACAGGCCCCGCTCAGCCTGCCAGAGGACGGGCCTCTGGGGCAGTAAAGGCTCACTCAGGACATGGGTCAGACTGATTTTTTTTTCCAAGGGTGTTCTTCCTTCCAAATGCTTCCCCAGTGACTGAAGGATTTGCCTGAAATAACAAAGGTCACTGGGCCAAAATAACCCACCAGAACAGGAGGGAGGGCTCAGGCAAATCATGGGTTCTCTGGGTTCTGGGGAACATGACTCCTTCAGTGGCCAGCACTCTCAGTTCTGCCCCTGCGGGGTGTCCTAGAGCACACCCTGCTCTCTGTTTCCTCCCAAGTCAGTGCCTTCCCCACCCCCGACCCCCCGCGAGGCCCTGGGGTTAACTTGCCATCAGTAAAATGGCTGCCTGTGGTCCAGAGTTCCAATCTTTATTTTGTTGTTTGATTGCTAAGTTGTGTCTGACTCTTTTGTGACCCCATGACCTGTGGCCCACCAGACTCCTCTCTCTATGGGATTTCCCAGGCAAGAATACTGGAGTTGGTTGCCATTTCCTTCACCAGAGGATCTTCCCCACCCAGGGATTGAACTCATGTCTTCTGCATTGTAGGTAGATTCTTTGCCACTGAGCCACCTGCGGAGCCCCCCAGATATCCAGTCCTTATACTCCATTCATTCATCCATTCACTCACATATATTCCTTCCAGGCTGGGCACCAGGGGTACGAGATGAACAATCTCTGACTAGACGAGAGGCACGTAAACAATCAGAGCCTCGTATGACAGATGGGATCACAGGGGGCCAAAGAAGAGGGACACAGGGGACAAGGGAGCATTTTCTGCGGAAGTGACACCTAAGCGGACACCTGAAGGGTTCTAGGCTTTGGCCAGGCAGACGGGCAGGTGTTTCCGGCGCTGAGAACAGCAGTCAGGCTCGCAAGCAGAAGTGAGCACTCGATGGGGACGACCTCACAAAGGGACTTGGAAGGCCACGGTGACAACTTCCTCAAGGGGCAGTGGAGAGCCACCTGCAGGTCGATGTCTATCTAACTGTGAACCGGAACTGACCACCCTGCCCTTGATCAGGTGTGGAGAGCAGCCTCTTAGTGCCTATCCTGCTCTTATCTCACCGTGGGGCTCAGGGCTTGTCCTTCCTACGCCAGATCTCAGCCTCCTCCACATCCAGGCCTCTTCATCTAGATAATAAGGCCCTGGGACGAAAGGCTCCTCCAGCTCTGAGATGCTCCTGTCCTGGGACATTCTCTTTCATTAGTTAACTAATTGATTACATAACATTTTCCGAGCACAGATCTGACGGCTGGCAGGCATTTTATGAGGAGACGGGGATCCTAGTGCTGTCCTGCAGGAGCTCACAGTGTGCTGGGGGGCAGATCATTGGAGCTGGAGCCACAGCACGAAGCAGAGTAAGTTCAGAGCTGTGGGAGCCGAGTGGAGCCAGTGATTCATTCTCCCTCAGGGGCCTGGGGGCGGCTTCAGAAAGGAGGCACTGATGATCCGGTCCTTGAAGGCTACTCTGGGGAACGAAGATAGGGCCTGCTTTGTTCAGGGAGAATGAGTCACCTGGGGGCTGGAGGCAGGAAATGAGGCCTGGACACAGGTAGCCAGCAGGCCCCTGGGGGCCCTGAATGCCCCGAGAATGTACTCTGTCCTCTACAGGGCAAGGGGAGCCCCAGGAACCCTGAGGAGGGGGTTGAGCTCTTCCCTGTGTCTTTGGGATCCTGGAGCGGACTTTGCTTCAGTGACTGGAGTCAGTTCATGTTGTGCAAACGAGAAAGGAGGGGTAGTCTTAGGGACCCAGCTATTGGTCAGGCTGTGAGCCAGGTGGCTGAAATACATATCTTCACTATTTTAACCCTGAGGAGAACTCTCTTAGATAGAAATGCTAATTCAGTTTTCAAGAGAGGAAACGGAAGCTCAGAGCTTAAAGTACCCGGTGTGATGCGGCACAGTGAGAAGGCGGTGAAGCCAGGACCACACCTATATCCCCTAAGTGCCTGACCCCAGAGCTCTGCCCCTCCCATCAGCCACCCTTGACTGCTCTGAACCAGCCTTGGGCTCCACCAAACCCAGCACCTGCACCCAAGTGCTCTGTCCCAGATGTTTCCTGCTGGCCTTGGGTGATGCTGGGGTGTGGAGGGGAGTGAGTGTCAGCAGGGAAGGAGACCAAGTTCCCCCTTCTGTCCTGTCACTGGACACCCTCCAAGAGTGGGCACCAGGCTCCCCACTGGCCCGGGGGAAATAAACTCTTGAACTCGCCTCAGAGATAAAAAGTGCTATCTCCTCCTAGGCCTGAGTGTCGGCAGATGGGGACTCTCGGGCGCACCTCCAGCTGCCTCCATCCACAGCTGTGAAGAAAAGCTGTCTGAAGAGGGTGGGAAGGGGACCCCTGGGGCCCTGCCCTCCCCTGGAGATGCCCCCTCGCTTGCTTCTTTAGGGTCTATTGCACAGACCCCCAGTCCTGCAGAACCTAGAGGAGGGGTGCAAGACTCGAGGGAGCTGTGAGGTCACATCCCGGCTCTGCTACTTCTGGGAAACGGGTTTATAAGCAGACTTTGAGCCTCAGCTTCTTCATCTGTAAAATGGGAATGATGACCCCTCCCAGGGGCCAAGTGACACCAGTGCCTGGAACAGACAAGCTCTTTGCAAACAGAGGATCATTACAGAGCAGAGATCGAAGGGAACCTGACTGCCAGGTTTAAGTGTCCAGCTCTGCATCTCCAGCTATGGGAACTTACAGAAATTTTTCTTCAACTCAGCCCTGGTTTCCTCTTCTAGAAAATGAGGATTGTAAGACTGACCCTGGCTAATTCAGGCAAAGTATCCAGGACAACGCCTGGCACAGTGGTGGGTACTACGTGAGCACTGGTTGTTTATTTTTAGTGTTTCTCTCTACTTCATCCACTGATCCTCCTGGACCCTTTCTGCTCTGGGAAACACAGTGTTTCTCAGTCTCCCTTTCTTCCCGGGGCAAAGCTCTCTCACACTCATATTCTCTCTCCCTTCTCAGAGGGAGGGAAGCTCTGTGATCCCTTTCCAGGGTTCGGGGAGGGAGTGAGGCTGATGGGACACAGGCTTTGTGGCCCAGCTTGAGTGAGTGGGCTCCATTATTCCGTCTCCCACAGCGCCTGCCCTGTGCTGGAGAACAGACGGTGCTTTCCCTGATCCTACAGACAAAATGCCACAGTGGTGATTCATGGACTCGGGATCCCAGAAAGCCAGGGCTGAAAGGTGCCCCAGAGGGTACCCCGCCTGTTCCACATCCATGCCCCTTGCCCCTGGTCTCCTAATAGAGGGTATCAGACCTCCAATATCATCTTGGGGTAGCAAGATTCAATCAGTCTCCCCTGCTGCTGGGACTAATGCCCAAGGACCACTAGGTCTGGGTCTCCCAGGCCTGGGGGTGAGCCTGTGTGTCCCTCTGCAGCCACAGCTGGGCAGACCGGCTCTGAGCCTTTGCTATTTGAGGGCTGTTTTGATAACCTCTTACCATTCCTCCCCCTTCTGCAAAGCCCCACCTGATCACCCCACACCCGGGGCCTCCTCTTATCTCCTCACTCTAAGCTCTCCATCCATTACTGTGCATGAGTTTTATCTGAGTCTCCACGGAATGGGATTGATTTTCTATGAATAATTGGAATAGCTGGCTGGTGACCCAGTGCTGCTGCCACCAGGGTGGCTGGGGCTTCAAAGCTCCCATCCAGCTCTTCCCCTCTCTCCATTCCCATGGCTGTTATCTGGTCCAGGCCACTCTGACCTTTGGCTTGGATCATGGTTACAGCTTTCTGACTGCTCTTTCTGCCTGGCTTACAGCTCCTTCCCTCCCACCCCTGTCTTCCACTCCCAGCCATCTTCTTTAGAGCAGCCAGATCCATCTGTAAAAGCTCAAACCCTTCCTTTGGCTTGTCATTTAGGGCCTTTCTGATCAAATCCCAATTTAACTTTTTGGCCCATGGATAAATATTCATCCTTGTGTTCCCTAAGCACAATCAAGTCTTCTTTCAAGTTGCTCTCTCTGGGGGTGTTCATTCATTCTTCAATCACTTTTGAACACCTGTCTTACCCAGGCCCTCTGTGGGCCACCAAGAATGAAGACAGGAATAAGGCATAGAACTGTCTTTAGAGAGCACATGAGCTAGCCAAAGAGGCAGATGTATAAACTGGTCATCTGTATTGGAGTGAAATAGGTAAGGTGTCTAGGGAAGCACAGGTTTGGAGGGGGTGAAGGAGTGGAGCTATGAGAGCCTAGAGGGTCCTATTCCAGCATGGAGTTAGTAGGGAAGACTTCCTGGAGGAGGGGACATCGACTGAGGTCTTGAAGGATGAGAAAACTGGCCACATAGAGTAAAGGTGATTTTCCTGTTAAGCAAAGCTGACTTCTTAAACCAGACCAGTTCAAATACTGCATCCTTTAAGAATTCTTCCTTGTATAAGGGATGTCATATGATATCTCCCCTTCTCTGTCTGACTTACTTCACTCAGTATGACACGCTCTAGGTCTATCCATGTTGCTGCAAATGGCATTTTCTATTCTTTTTAATGGCTGAGTAATATTCCATATGTATTCCTTATATGTGGAATCTAAAAATAAATGATAGAAATGAACTTACAAAACAGAAGAGACTCACAGACTTAGAAAATGAACTTCTGGTTACTAGAGGGAAAGGGATAGTTAGGGGGTTTGGGCAAGTCATATACACACTGCTCTATTCAAAACAGATAACCAACAAGGACCTACTGTACAGCATATGGAACTCTACTCAGTGTTATGTGCCAGCCTGGATGGGAAGGTGGTCTGGGGGAGAATGGATATACATATACGTAAGGCTGAGTCCTTTCACTGTTCAGCTGAAACGATCACAATATTGTTAATCAGCTATACCCCAATACAAAATAAAAAGTTTAAAGTTTGAAAAAAAAAAAGAAATCTTTCTTAATTGGCAATACCTACACTGACCTTAATCCAGGGCTGGCCTCATGAGTATGCAGCTCACAGAGTCCCTTAGAAGAGCCCATATGCTTGGTTTAATTTTCTGCTGTTGCTGTCTGAAATTATTTAGAATTTCAGTAATTCACATCTTCAGTAAGTCCCTCCAAACTCTATAACTGATCCTGCCTCCCTCAACTCTTGTCACTTTCAGCCTTGTGTTATGGTTGTACCCCCTCCCCAACCAAATGCCATATCCTTTCCCTGGGGACCATCTACAACTCCGGGTGAATCTGATTCATCTCTGATCTCAGAGTCTAGCACCGAGGTGGACGCCAAAGAGCCTCTGAAAATCTTGGTGAAGGCAATGAGACCCCACTGGAACCTAGTCTTTTCATCAGAGCCATAGCAGCATCCCATGGGAGACAGTGTAGTCCCCTTGCATACACTCCAGAAATTCAGACAAAAGGGATGGCTGTGGCTGCAGGCAGCAGGAAGTGCTCCCTTGAGGACCCACCACTGCTCTCCTGTCAAATGTCCCCTCTCAGTCCTCCCTGAGTTTTAGTCTCAATTCTTGGTGTACTGATACCCTCCCCTCTCTGGGCCTCTCCCTGGGCCTCTGGGCATAGCAGAGAGAAGCTGGGAGGTAGGATGACAGCATCTTAATTTCCCTGCTAATTACAAGTGCTGGGAAGAGAGGTGCTAAATGCCAGATAATTACCGAGGAGGAGACACGTGCCAGACTCCTGGCTGCTCTCAGCCCCAGGAATTTCACTTTAATGGTTTTCTTTTCTTCTTCTCCTTTTTTTTTTTTTTTAAAGATTAAAAAGAGTTAAGTCCTGGCTTTCTCTCTCTTTGGGCTTAGGAGTTAAAGAAAGCAGTCCCTTTTCTAAAGCCTGTCCTTATCAGGGACCTAGCCACAGACCCTCCACATTGGCTTTGGAAGAAGGTCTAAGGATCACAACTGTGTTTGTACTTGAGTCAGGCTGTAGGTGTGGAATGGGGTGGGTGGAAGGAGGAGCCCCAGGCTTCTTCTCCCTGCTTGCTACCTGGAGACACACACATCACCACCACCACCATCACCACTGTGGCTCCACCTTTGAGAATGGGAAGCCCAAGCTGCAGTCTTGTTCAGGGATGCAGGCAGGAACAGGCAGGGAGGGGTCCCCTGTGGTCTCCTGCTGGGACTCTGCCACTCATCCTGAGGGCAGGGGGCGGAGTGCGGTGTCACCCAGTTGCTTGGCCCCACTCCCATGCCCCGATGCCTGCCAGTTTCAGTCGTAACTTGAAAGGCTCCCAACAGGAAGCTATTAAGTTGATGAGCATTCTTGTGGTCCTGAATCGATACAGCGACGCTCTGTTTCGTAAAGCTGTTGTAATTTCCATAATAACATTTTCCTCTTCTTAAATAAACTTGGACCCCAGCCCAAAGAATGTGGCTGGCTTTGCCTGGGGAATTCAGGACCTGAGATTGTGGAGGGAACACTCCCTGGAAAGGTGGGAACGGAAGGGAAGCCCCAAGGGCTGGGATTCAGAGCGGCCAGTGGAGTCCAGCTGAGCAGAGGACCCATAACTCAGCCTTGGGCTGGGCCAGAGCCCCTCCATCCTTCTGGGTGTATTCCTTTCATAGTACAGGAAGGCAGCCTAAGGCAGTGGCCATGAGTACGGACCCTAGGTTTTCATTATAGGACCACTGTATACTACTTCTGTAGTCCTGGGTAAGTCACTTAACCTCTCTGTGCTTTGGTTTCCTCATCTGAAAAATAGGGATAATAAATGTACATAAGTTACAGGTACATTGTAAGGATTAAATAAGATAATATATGTAAAGTGCCCCCAAAGAGTACCTGGTGAAAAGCATGTACTCAGCACATCTTTCAAAGAGATCCACGCAAATGACTGCATCTCATGGATAGCTTTATAATTCTAAGTTTCTCAGGTTCTGGAATTAGGGAATAATAAAACTTGAGCATTTTTGAGGCACTGAGTTTTAAAACTCTTGAGATCATATAGTAATGGTACCTGATAATAATGACCAATGTGGGGTCTTAGATTCACAGAATCCTAGACCATGAAACAAAATGCTATTCACATCTTCAGGTCTTCAAGGTCAGCCGGACACTGGGCATCCAGTGGCTGCTCCCACATCCTCATGACCATGAGTTTTCTACCTCCAAAAGTTGCGTCCCAGGAAGTTAATACTGAGTAAAGATCTGCCTAAATTGCCAGCCCCCATTGGTCCTATTTCTCTCTGGGCCACCAGAGTGTCTCTGCTTCCTCTTCCCAGGAGAGCCCTGAGAGGTTGGGAGAGACGGAGACATCAGGTTTACCCAATGCCTGCTCTTCCCGGAGCTGCTTTCTCTTAGAACAAAGGCCTCCATCATGTCAGTGATGGGCTGCCTTGGTCTGACTAAGCCTTGCCACCTAATGTGCCAGAGTGAACACCAGGTGAACTTGACCATGGCAGGGCTCAGAGGGACTTCGTCATCCTCCACTATCTTTTTTTTTTTGAGATATATATATATTTTTTCCTAGTTTTATTGAGACATAGTTTTTCCAAGTTTTAAATATTAAACATTATTTCATTTAGTACATTTATATATTTCCTCCAACACTGCATTAAAAATTCCAAACTTAAAAGATGAAAGAACTATACAGTGAGTTGGAGAAGGCAATGGTGACCCACTCCAGTACTCTTGCCTGGAAAATCCCATGGATGGAGGAGCCTGGTAGGCTGCAGTCCATGGGGTTGCTAAGAGTTGGACACGACTGAGTGACTTCACTTTCACTTTTCACTTTCATGCATTGGAGAAGGAAATGGCAACCCACTCCAGTGTTCTTGCCTGGAGAATCCCAGGGACGGGGGAGCCTGGTGGGCTGCTGTCTATGGGGTCGCACAGAGTTGGACACAACTGAAGCGACTTAGCAGCAGCAGCAGCATATAGTGATTACCTATACATTACCTCCTAGAATTGCTCTAGCAGGCATTTGCCCATCCATCTATCCCTCTGTCCATCCATTAAGACCACTTACTGTGTATATGTATCTGAAAATTTTTAATGATACATACTCTTTCAAGTTATTTTAAAAATCTGCTTTCAACATTCTTTTTTTCATGTCTCCTTAAAAAAAAATGGAAGTCTGGTTGATTTACAATATTATATTAGTTTCAGGTGTACAGCACAATGATTCAGTATTTTTTATAGATGGTACTCTATGAGATACAACTGACATATAGCACTGTATTATCTTCAGGTATACAGCATAATGACTTGAGTTACATACATCATGAAGTGACTACCACAATAGGCTTAATATCCATCGTCTCATGGAGATAGGACATTAAAGAAATAGACAAAAATATTTTTTCCTTGTGTTGAGAACTCTTAGATTTATTTAGATTTACATATAAAGCTCTATATATGTTTTATATATACCATTGTGAAAGTGAGTGAAGTTGCTCAGTTGTGTCCGACTCTTTGCAACCCCATGGACTATATAGTCTACCAGGCTCCTCCATCCATGGGATTTTCTCGGCAAGAATACTGGAGTGGGTCGCCATTTCCTTCTCCAGGGTTTCTTCCCAACTCAGGGATTGAAGCCCGGTCTCCGGCATTGTAGGCAGATGCTTTACCATCTGAGCCACCAGGGAAGACTATATATGACATAGAGTCGTGCTAAATTAGCTTTATCATGTTGTACATTATATCCCTAGTGCTTGTAACTGGGAGTTTGTATCTTTTGACTGCCTTCATCTAATTTCCCCCTCCCCGCCAACTCCCACTTCTGGTAGCCACAAATCTGATCTCCTTTTCTATGACTTAGTTTGTTTTTGAGGTATAACTGACCTACAACGTTATGTTAGTTTTTGGTACAAAATGGTGATTTGATATTTCTACACATTTCCAAATAACCCTTCATCATTTTTTGACTTGGTCTAAGATCGGTGCACTAAGAGCGCAGCCAAGAGGAGCTACCCCATGACCGAGGTCAGGAAGGGCGGTGGTGAGGAGAGACCCCTCGTTCAAGGTAAGGTGCCATGGCTGTGCTTTGCTGGAGCAGCCGGGAAAAGATACCCCACGCCCAAGGTAAGAGAAACCCAAGTAAGACGGTAGGTCTTGCAAGAGGGCATCAGAGGGCAAATACACTGAAACCATACTCACAGAAAATTAGTCAATCTAATCACACCAGGACCACAGCCTTGTCTAACTCAATGAAATTAAGCCATGCCCGTGGGGCAACCCAGGATGGACGGGTCATGGTGGAGAGATCTGACAGGGTGTGGTCTGCTGGAGAAGGGAATGGCAAACCACTTCAGTATTCTTGCCTTGAGAACCCCATGAACAGTATGAAAAGGCAAAATGATAGGATACTGAAAGAGAGACTCCCCAGGTCAGTAGGGGCCCAATATGCTACTGGAGATCAGTGGAGAAATAACTCCAGAAAGAATGAAGGGATGGAGCCAAAGCAAAAAGAATACCCAGCTGTGGATGTGTCTGGTGATAGAAGCAAAGTCCGATGCTGTAAAGAGCAATATTGCATAGGAACCTGGAATGTCAGGTCCATGAATCAAGGCAAATTGGAAGTGGTCAAACAAGAGATGGCAAGAGTGAATGTCGACATTCTAGGAATTAGTGAACTAAAATGGACTGGAATGGGTGATCGATTATATTCTTTGCAGCCAAAGATGGAGAAGCTCTATACAATCAGCAAAAACAAGACCAGGAGCTGACTGTGGCTCAGACCATGAACTCCTTATTGCCAAATTCAAACTGAAATTGAAGAAAGTAGGGAAAACCACTAGACCATTCAGGTATGACCTAAATCAAATCCCTTATGATTATACAGTGGAAGTGAGAAATAGATTTAAGGGCCTAGATCTGATAGATAGAGTGCCTGATGAACTATGGAATGAGGTTCGTGACATTGTACAGGAGACAGGGATCAAGACCATCCCCATGGAAAAGAAATGCAAAAAAGCAAAATGGCTGTCTGGGGAGGCCTTACAAAAATAGCTGTGAAAAGAAGAGAAGCGAAAAGCAAAGGAGAAAAGGAAAGATATAAACATCTGAATGCAGAGTTCCAAAGAATAGCAAGAAGACATAAGGAAGCCTTCTTCAGGGATCAATGCAAAGAAATAGAGGAAAACAACAGAATGGGAAAGACTAGGGATCTCTTCAAGAAAATCAGAGATACCAAAGGAACATTTCATGCAAAGATGGTCTCGATAAAGGACAGAAATGGTATGGACCTAACAGAAGCAAAAGATATTAAGAAGAGGTGGCAAGAATACACAGAAGAACTGTACAAAAAAGATCTTCACGACCCAGATAATCACGATGGTGTAATCACTGACCTAGAGCCAGACATCCTGGAATGTGAAGTCAAGTGGGCCTTAGAAAGCATCACTACGAACAAAGCTAGTGGAGGTGATGGAATTCCAGTGGAGCTATTCCAAATCCTGAAAGATGATGCTGTGAAAGTGCTGCACTCAATATGCCAGCAAATTTGGAAAACTCAGCAGTGGCCACAGGACTGGAAAATGTCAGTTTGCATCCCAATCCCAAAGAAAGGCAATGCCAAAGAATGCTCAGACTACCGAACAATTGCACTCATCTCACACGCTAGTAAAGTAATGCTCAAAATTCTCCAAGCCAGGCTTCAGCAATATGTGAACCGTGAACTTCCTGATGTTCAAGCTGGTTTTAGAAAAGGCAGAGGAACCAGAGATCAAATTACCAACATCCTCTGGATCATGGGAAAAGCAAGAGAGTTCCAGAAAATCATCTATTTCTGCTTTATTGACTATGCCAAAGCCTTTGACTGTGTAGATCACAATAAACTATGGACAATTCTGAAAGAGGTGGGAATGCCAGACCACCTGATCTGCCTCTTGAGAAATCTGTATGCAGGTCAGGAAGCAACAGTTAGAACTGGTCATGGAACAACAGACTGGTTCCAAATAGGAAAAGAAGTACGTCAAGGCTGTATATTGTCACCCTGTTTATTTAACTTTTATGCAGAGTACATCATGAGAAAAGCTGGACTGGAGGAAGCACAAGCTGGAGTCAAGATTGCTGGGAGAAATATCAATCACCTCAGATATGCAGATGACACCACCCTTATGGCAGAAAAGGAAGAGGAACTAAAAAGCCTCTTGATGAAAGTGAAAGTGGAGAGTGAAAAGGTTGGCTTAAAGCTCAACATTCAGAAAACGAAGATCATGGCATCTGGTCCCATCACTACATGGGAAATAGATGGGGAAACAGTGGAAACAGTGTCAGACTTTATTTTTGGGGGCTCCAAAATCACTGCAGATGGTGACTGCAGCCATGAAATTAAAAGACGCTTACTCCTTGGAAGGAAAGTTATGACCAACCTAGATAGCATATTCAAAAGCAGAGACATTACTTTGCCAACAAAGGTTCGCCTAGTCAAGGCTATGGTCTTTTCCTGTGGTCATGTATGGATGTGAGAGCTGGACTGTGAAGAAGGGTAAGCGCCGAAGAATTGCTGCTTTTGAACTGTGGTGTTGGAGAAGACTCTTGAGAGTCCCTTGGACTGCAAGGAGATCCAACCAGTCCATTCTGAAGGAGATCAATCCTGGAATTTCTTTAGAAGGAATGATGCTCAAGCTGAAACTCCAGTATTTTGGCCACCTCATGTGAAGAGTTGACTCACTGGAGAAGACTCTGATGCTGGGAGGGATTGGGGGCAGGAGGAGAAGGGGATGACAGAGGATGAGATGGCTGGATGGCATCACTGACTCGATGGACGTGAGTCTGAGTGACCTCCGGGAGTTGGTGATGGACAGGGAGGCCTGGTGTGCTGCAGTTCATGGGGTCGCAAGGAGTCAGACACGACTGAGCGACTGATCTGATCTGAAGATCATGTTCTTTCTGGGAAGTGAGCTTCTCCAGAGCATGACTCTCAGAGCCCATTTCAGTGAATAATTACAGAAGTGAGCATGTGTGTATGGGTGTGTGCAAATGTATAGAAGCTTGGAAGGGAGCTTTGACGTTGGATCTTAGAAGCCGAGAACACTAACACTAAAGAGGGGAAAGAAAGGAAGTGACGTGACTGAAAGTCCTTCCGTCGGGACACTGGTCCAGCCCTTCCCAGGGGCAGCATCCACCTGCCATCAAGTCGTGGCACGTGCTGTCGGTTGGACAGGCGCCTGTCTGACACAGCTTCCAACCGGTGTGCAGAACATCTACAATTCCCATGATGGCTTCAAAATTTCCCCACAACCACTTCTTTTAGAAGAGGTAGTTTGCAGGTGGGAGGTCTTTAGCCCTCTGATGTTAATATAACTTTGAATTGAGAGTGGTCCTCCAAATATAACTGGATGAGCATCTTGGTGGGGTGGGGAATGATGGATCTGACTGTCTGGGTGTGTTCTGCATGAAGATGCCGGAACCAGCAGCAACTGGGGCCTAGATGCAGCCAGGGCTCTGCTCACAAGACATACACTTTAGCGAGGAGTTGCATCCAACCAGAGGAAAGGGCACCTTTTTCTAACACACACACAGCTGTTCTAAGTTCTAGCAGCAGGCAAAGGGGTGGTGGAGAGGGTGATGAAACAATGAAAATGTAAACCCTGGGATAAAGGAACTGAGAAGGATGACAAATGTATTTTGTTGTGAGAGGCATAGGATTGGGTCAAACTCAACTCCTATTGAAAATATGAAAAAGTGAAAGTGTTAGTCACTCTCAGTTGTGTCAAACTCTTTACAACCCCATGGACTATAGCCCACCAAGTTCCTCTGTCCATTGAATTCTCCAGACAAGAGTACTGGAGTGGGTTGCTTCTCTAGTGGATCTTCCCAACCCAGGGATTGAACCCGTGTCTCCTGTGTTACAGGAGGATTCTTTTCCATCTGAGCACCAAGGAAGCCTTTTCCTTGTTGAGCTCCAATCTAATCAGGAAGCATCCAAACAGACCATGATGAGAGCCTGTGGAGCCTGGAGGAGGGTGTGGATGGAGGCTCCTGCCCTAGGTCCTAGAGAATAATCAAGTGAATGCAGGTAGGAGAGGTTGGGAGGGGCAGCCTAGGCAGTATGGGGATGTTGGAGAATGGGCAACATGCTGTTGTGATTTATAAGAAATAGATATTTGGACATTTGGATGACCAAAGTATAATTCCCATATAATTTAGGTCTTCATCCACTGCTTTTGGCTCACAGCTCCCCAAACCCTTGGGATTTCCTGGAGGATAAGAGCAATGGGAGCATCTTTTATCATAATATATGGTTTCTTGTCCTGAAACCAAACATTTCAGAGCCATCAAGGTGAAATAGGTGTCCTGTTATTCAAGATGCATTGCTCCATGATAACTGGGTTTATGTTAATATGATGGATTTTGGAAAGCACCTCAGGATAGGGGCTAGTTGCCAGGGGAACCAATCGTGCAATTACAGGATTGCACAATTGGAATTTTCAGTCCCACCCCCTGATTTCTGGGGAGAGGGGAGGGCTGGAGGTTGAATTTATCTTTGGTGGCCAATGACTGAACAAATCCTGCCTAATGAAGCAGATTCCTACCAAAGAGCTAGATTCCTAGAGCTCCCAGGCTGGTGAACCAGTACCCTTCCACGTTTCACTGTTCTGGGTACCAAACTCTGCGGAGGCAGAAAAGATCCTTTGTTCCAGACCTTACGCTATGGATCTCTTCATCTGGCTGTTGGTTCCTATTTAATATTCTTTGTAATAAATTGGTAATCCAATGAGTAAACAGGATCCCAGAGTTACGTGAGCCATCTAGCAAAGTAATTGAACCCAAGGAGGGAGTCATGGAAACCTCTAATTTACAGGCAGATGGTTGGAAGCACAGTGAAACCTAGACTTGTGACTGGCCTCTGAAGTGGGGGCAGTCTTGTGGGACTGAGCCCTTACCCTGTGGAATCTGCCACTGCCTCCAGATAGGTGTTGTCAGAATAGAGTTTGATTGTAGGACACCCAGCTGATGCTGTTGGAGAATTGCTTGGTGCTGTGGGATGCCACCTACCCCATCCCTGCCATGTTGGAATTGAGTGTTAGAATCATTTCAGGATTGATTCTCAGCAACCTGCGTAGGGCTTAGCATGAAGGTCTTCAACACATACTGGATGAATGAAGAAGTGGTTAAATGAAGGTGTATGGGTGATAGTGAAGAGACTAGATGGAGGTAAAATTGGAGAGCTGGGCAGTGGCTGGACCTGCCCCCCACAGCTATATGTGAAGATACTCAAGTGCTTCTTTTGTCGGTGATGGGAAGCCACTGAGTGAGTGATTCAACTTGCTAGAACAATCCTTCTGGCAAAGGTATGGAGGTGGCCCAGAGGGGTGAGATTGGAGCAGGGTCACCATCAGCCATGTGTTGTCACTCTGCTCTGAGCTGGGAGCTGGGTGAGTGGGACTGGGCAGAGCTGGTGCAGGTTCTGACTTCTGAAGGCTGAGGAAGGCGGAGCTGGGTGCGCAGCTGAGCTCCCTGTGCAGCAGGAGGAAGTGCGGAAGGTGGAGGCACCCCTGGGCGCTCCTCAAGCCTGGCCCTTGTGGGTGCGGGGCTCCTTTTCCACCAGCACAAGCATCCTGCCTGAGCCTGCAGGTCAGTAGGAAGCTGCACGTGGAGTCTCTCTCAGGACAGACACAAGACAGCCTCCCTCCCAGTTCCAGAGCCTGGAATCCAGTGACTGCCTGAGTTGTCAAGCCAGCAGCTCTGGACCCTCAGGAACTTCCTCTGGGAAAGCAACGTCATGGTGTTGGATTCCACGGACGAGGAGCCGGAGGTGATACTAGCATCTAGAACAGGCTCAAATGGGCAAGCCAGGCAGTGGTGGGAAGCAGGGATGGGCACTTGGGGTCTGGGAAACAAGCAAAGTCTGAGAAAATAGGATGCTGTTGGAGTCTCAGCTCTACGAAGCGAACTTGTCCCGCCCTGCCCAGATCTAGAGAACTCATAGCATGTGGGTCGCAGGAAAGGGCAGGGAGCTCTGCGGCCCTTCACTCCTCTGGTGGGAACGTGAGGCCAAGGGCTTTCTAACTGCTTTGGGAGAGGCAGGGGGACTGCAGGTGCATTTGGAAAAGGAGAGAATCAGAACTTGCTGAGGGCTGTGGGGTGACTGTGTCCCAAGAATGAGCAGTGGGTACTGAGTGTGTGGTGGAGGCAGAGTGGGGCCTCGCAGCTAGCATTCCCGACTTCTCTGATCAGCCCTTGCCTGGGGTCCATGGCCATGTCTGTAACTTAGACTCCAGCTTCTGCCCTTCTTGCCTTCCTGCTTCCTTGCCTGTTTGCTCACCCCTCCACTCCCTATACCATTCCCTCCTGCACAACTTTCTTAACTTTCCCATCTGCTTTCTGAAAACCCAACTGCCCTCTGGCCCTCAGTTCACATGTGCCCCCCAGCCCTTCCCCTTTGCTTCCCAACCTTCCCACCTCAAGCCTGGAGCCACCTCTCTCCCTCCTTCTCTTAGGAAACATTCTGTTTCACTTTGCATCTTATTTGTGCCCAGCGATTGCAGTCAGAGGGACTGGTTTGAGCCCCTGTCTCTGAGAAGGATGTAAATGTGGGCAAAGTCCCTATTTTCCTAAAACCTTTAAAATAAAGATAACTGATTCAAATGTATTCTGTTTAATGGCTGAGTAATACTCCATTGTGTATATGTACCACAGCTTTCTTATCCATTCATCTGCGGATGGACATCTAGGTTGCTTCCAAGTCCTGGCTATTGTGAACAGTGCTGCTATGAACATTGAGGTACACGTGTCTCTTTCAATTCTGGTTTTCTCAGTGTGTATGCCCAGCAGTGGGATTGCTGGATCATAAGGCAGTTCTATTCCCAGTTTTTTGAGGAATCTCCATACTATTCTCCATAGTGGCTGTACTAGTTTGCATTCCCACCAACAGTGTAAGAGGGTTCCCTTTTCTCCATACCCTCTCCAGCATTTATTGCTTGTGGACTTTTGGATCGCAGCCATTCTGACTGGCGTGAAATGGTACCTCATAGTGGTTTTGATTTGCATTTCTCTGATAATGAGTGATGTAGAGCATCTTTTCATGTGTTTGTTAGCCATCTGTATGTCTTCTTTGGAGGAATGTCTATTTAGTTCTTTGGCCCATTTTTTGATTGGGTCATTTATTTTTCTGAATCAGTTCTAAGGAGGTGGATGGAACTGGAGCCTATTATACAGAGTGAAGTAAGCCAGAAAGAAAAACACAAATACAGTATACTAATGCATATATATGGAATTTAGAAAGATGGTAACAATAACCCTGTTTACGAGACAGCAAAAGAGACACTGATATATAGAACAGACTTTTGGACTCTGGGACCGGGAGAGGGTGGGATGATTTGGGAGAATAGCATTGAAATATGTATAATATCATATCTGAAACGAGGCGCCAGTCCAGGTACGATGCTTGATAACAGATGCCTGGGGCTGGTGCACTGGGACGACCCGGAGGGATGGTATGGGGAGGGAGGAGGGAGGAGGGTTCAGGATGGGGAGCACGTGTATATGGGTGGGGGATCCATCTCGATGTATGGTAAAAGCAATACAATATTGTAAAGTTAAGCAAAATAAAATTTAATTAAAAAAATAAATAAAATAAAGATAAACTGGGAATTCCCTGGTTGCCTAGTGGTTAGATTCTGGGCTTTCATTGTGGTGGTCCGGGTTCAATTGCTGGTTGGGGAACTGAGATCCTGCAAGCTGTGCAGAGTGACCAAAATGAATTTTTTTAAAAAAGGACATATACCTTGGAGACAGGGCATCCATCTATCCAGACGTGCCTGGGATGGTCCCAAGTTTATGCCTATTGTCCCATGTGGTTATTAATAGGGGCTCCCTCACTCCCAGAAGTGTCTTAGTTTGTGTGATAAATTATATGTTAACCCTGCTCCTGAAGCTCTTATGAACACCAAATCAGATAATCCCATGAGGTAATCCATGTACAGTTTCTGAGCAGAGTGCCTGGCATAGAGTAAGTACTTGTTAAGTTCCCTTTTGGTATTTTGTTCCCCACAGACTGAGCTCTTTGAGGCAAAGGCTAGGTCTGATTCAGTTATAATTACCAAGTGAGAATGGCCAATTACCTGAGAATTTAGAGCACAATCAAGTCCAATAAATGCCAAAGTGATTTTGAGGGTGACCTTGTCTCTCTCTCACAACTTGCAAGCCTGTTGGCAACGCCATCACTCAGCTCCTTTGGGGACCATGCTGCGGTGTGGAGCAGGGGAGAATCCAGCTTCCTACGCACCTATTCGGTGCACTTTCTTCGTGATGTCATTGCATCCTCACATTCATTGCAAAGGTGGGTCTGATGTTCCAGGACTGTGGGCATTAAAGAATGATAAGAAACAGGGCAGGGAAGGGGGAGAGCTAAAGCAGAGTAAGCAGGGAAGAGATGGCTCAGGGCTTGTGAGCTCCAGGAAAGGCGCTTGTGCTGCAAAAGCCACTGTGGGATCTTAATCTGGCTAGCGATGAGGACACAGTCAAGCTTGTATTTTAGAAAAATCACTGGCACTTTTGTGGAGGATGAACTGGAGGGGTGCAAGAGCAGATGGAAGATGATGGGAGCAGGGCCAACAAACTGGAGAAATGTCTAAGGATGTCTTGGGTAGTGATCTCATAGTGCTTAGCACAATGCTGAACACACACGGGCTGATATCAGTTAGTAATAGTACTGTATATTATCAACATAGTAACAGGAAGAGTAATAATAGCCCCTCTATATTGAATACTATTTACTGTGATGTAAAGGACTTTACCCACATTATTTCATTTAAGCCTCATAACTGTCCTATCTGGATATGGCTAGCCCCATTTTACAGATGAGGAAACTGAGGCCCAGAGAATTTAGGTATTTGGCCCAAGGTCACACACAATGGAAAAAAAAAACAAATTCAGAATTTCGAGGCATAACTGTTCAACTCCAGAGCTTATGCTTTCTTAAGCCTCCACATCAACTGCCTTGGAGGAATTTCTCAGTTGTCCTGGGCACTGAGGAGACACCCAGCAGAAACCCATGTCTGCTGTCCAAGGAGAAGAGAGGGGGGTGGTTTATCATATAACAGGGTTGCCGAGTGAGATGAGCTCAGAGGGAAGTGCCCAGGCAGGCAGCCCTTGTCCCTGAAGTCGCCTTCCTCTGATATAAGCCAAAGCTGATCCAGAAAGAGATGTGGAGGGAGGGGTCCCCTGCCCCCAGGGCTTTGGTTCCCTGATGCTCCTAGGATCATCTGTCTTCCGGTCCCAGCTCTGTGCGGTGGACCCATCCAGCTTCCTCCTGGGACCACAGTCTCTCTTCTAATTGGTGGAAAATTGGTTGCTAACTGTCAGGAAATCGCCGATTTTCCATCCATTACTGAGGGACCGGGGCTGTGTAGCTGTAGGGGACTCTGGGTGGGAAGCACATGCTGATTAGGCCTTGCAGTTAACGATCAGGTTCGCGGACCTCCTCAGGCAGTCCTCCCAGACTGCTTATTAACTCCCTGCGAAGACCCATCGGGTAGGAGATATTGGTTAAATGGAACGCAGAGCCACAAAAGAGTCACTATTCATTAGGCTTTGGTTGTGGGGAGGGAGGAGATGGGGAAAAAACTGTGGCCTCAGTCCAGGAATGTTAAACAGCCCCATAAGCTGGCAGAGAACTTTATAATTGCTGCTATTAAAATATATGTATTTATATAGGTGATTTGTTGGAGGAAAGAATTTCGGCATTCAGAGGAGATCCTTGCTATGATCTCACCCAGGATTAAGTTGTTAGGGACAAGATATTAATTATGGCCAAGGGCCCCAATCCCTGCCTAATTAGCTCATGGAATATAATTTGCCTGCAAATGCTACTGTTACAATCACCTTGAACGTGTCTGGAGCTTTCCTCCAGTCAGGTTGGGTGAGCTTTACCTCATCATGGGAGAAGAGGGGAGAGGAGGGGAAGGAGGACTGAGTTACATTCCCACCCCTGTCCCTGACTTGTGAGGAAGGGGCTTCTTCTCCAGTTTCCTCACCTGCAGTTAAGGGGTAGAAAGGGGTACATTTGAGAAGCCCTTTTCGCTAGGGACATTCTGAGCCTGACAGTCAGTAAAGACACAACACTGGCCTGGGGTTGAGAATACATTGATGCCCAGCTTCTGCAGTCTGCACAGCCCAACACATGCAGAGACCTTGCCTAAGCGAAGTCAGGAAGTTCTCTTAGGGGGCCAGACATCAATTGTTGATAGGGCTTTTTTCTGAAGATCAGGGAGGATATTTGTCAATTTCGGTGACAGGCAGCACTGTGCATCCAGCAGCTCTCACCCAGGTGGATCACTCTGTGCTCTGACCACTGAACACAGTGCTCATGTTCTCCCTGCTCCAGGCCCCCTTACCTTTGGCTCACCACCTTCTCTACTTGCCAAAATCCTGTTTATCCTTTAGCACCGAATTTAGGTGTCCCTTCATCAAAACTTTCCTGATTGTCACAGGTGCAGCTAGGTAGGCCCTCCCCTAAACCGTTTTTCTTGAACCCTCTAGACAAACCTTCAGCTAACCTTGACTTGCAAGATCATTATTTTGCGCCTTGATCTCACCTACCAGGCGATGAACTTCTTGAGGCTAGGACCACACCGTGTTTGACTTGACTTGAAATCTGTGCAGCTCATCCCAGGTAGGTATCAAAATTAACTGAGCTTGATTTATATTTCTGGCCTGTGTAGTCCTTGAGAAAGGTTTTCAAGTCCTTTGCCTCTGGGTGAAGAGAAAAAGGGCTTTGAGAGCAGGTGGGGCCCTGGCTCTTGGAAGGGCTCTAGACCTGTGGAGTCTGGACCTTGTTCTCAGCTCAAGTATAGGCGCTTAAGAGGGAGTCCTATGTTTCCACCCTATGGGGGACATGTAGTCTTACGGGGGATGATTTGAGAAGCAAGGCCTCTTTCTTCCTCTCTGTCTTCCTAAGATCCTAACACAGATCTGGGCTTACAAATGGGGTTTGGGGGAGGAAGTGAGGCTGTATTGCACTAAATTCAGTTGGTGGTGACAGAATCTACAAGAGCCTGAGAAAAGCTGTTCAAACCCGGGCCTCTAGGCAGAGGACTTTGCCTGTGGCTCCCCAGGTTGGGAGCTGAGGATCAAAAGCAAGGAAGGTGCTGCCGACTAGAAATATAAACAGATTCAAGAAGGGCTTAGAGAGATTCCTGGATGACAGATCCCTTGCAGGTAACAGGTCATTAATAACTGAGAAAGATGATGATGATGATAATAATAATAATTAATAATACCTCCAGGAGAGCTTTTATACTTTTAAAAGCTTTTTTTTTTTTCTTGCCATTACCTCATCAGGTATTCACCACCTGCTTGGGGAAGGTTTTAGATGTTCAGAAAGGTGAAGGGACTTGCCTGAGCTCACACAGCTCATTCCTGACTCCCTTCTTAGTTGGGGGAGACAATATTCAGAGGAGGTTTCAGGTGTGTCCTGGGACCATAGCCCTGTTTCTCTCCCTCCCTCCTCATTTCGATGGCTCTGGTCTCCTATACTGCCAGGCTGCTTTGGTAGCTTTCACTCCAGGTGTGCATAGGGTCCTGTCCTGCTTGGTTGGTGACCTAACACACGATATGGAATAGAAGTCTTCCACTCACTCGGTTTCCACATTTGTGCAAGTGATGGTTACCCTCTTGGATCCACTGTCTCCTCTTTGTAAAGTCGATGGAAGGAGTGCCCATCTTGAGGGGTAGATGGCACAGAGCTGGCAATGCTCTCAGCAACCTGCCAGGCACATAGAGAGCACTCAGGAAACAGGAGTTTGGGGCAATGCCTGGGGGCGAGACACTCCAGGCTGACTCGGAACAGACAGGGGCAGCTTGCTGTCTGTCTGTACTCTCCTGCTCAAGGGCGCTCCAGCTGGGTTCTGTGGATCCTGACGCACTTCTGGGGAAAACCCTTGAGCTTCATGGACCCCTTGCAGTGGTTATTTAGACAGTTATTGGTGACCTGGGGTATCCTGCTAGAATCCTGAGCGAGGCTTCGGGAATTTTGTAACTCTTTCAGATATGCTCACATCTTGAGTGGGCGAGGCTAATCGCTGTGAAGCTAGTTCCTCTTAGTTTATCCTTATTCTACCCTGTTCTCGGGAGCACATGTTCTCAAGTGAAAATCATGGTCCCCCTTGGGGTGTGAAAGGGGCCAGTGCTGCCATCTACAGACAGAAGAGTGATTAGACTCACTTCTTGGAAAGCCTGGTTAAGAGCAACTGAAAAAAGAGGAAAGAAATTGGTTGCTAATCTCAACTGCCTCTCTCATCTTATTATCCTAATGTTCTAAAATCTGTCGTTCACTGCTGTTGTCATCAGATGTCTCACCTTAATGGACGTTTCTGGTTGCAAACCAGGGTACATGTGGTGTCGCTTCCATTTGGGACTGCCGCTGGAGCCCGGGCACCATCCGGTGCCTTGTGTAGAATACAAAGGGTTTAGGAGTCTGCTTGATTATATATTGTGTCATTGCTTTGGTATTGGATCAACATTTGTGAAGGTCCTGTGCAAAGCTTTGGTTTTAGCAGGCCCACTGGGGATGAAGAAGTGAAGTAGCTCAGTCGTGTCCCACTCTTTGCGACCCCGTGGACTGTAGCCTACCAGGCTCTTCCCTCCATGGGATTCTTCAGGAAAGAACACTGGAGTGGGTTGTCATTTCCTTCTCCAGGGGATCTTCCCAACCCAGGGATCAAACCCGGGTCTCCCGCATTGCAGGCAGACGCTTTAACCTCTGAGCCACCAGGGAAGCCCAATGGGATGGGATGATCCAAAAGGAGATACCTGGAATTGGCCAAATGGAGAATTTTGGTTCTTGTGCATTACTGGGCTCCAAAGAACTCCTTCCAGATATAACTTGGCCAGTGCCCGGAGAGCAAAGAGGACATGTTCTGGGGTCAGAGATCTGCCTGGCTGGTGTGGGGAGCAAAGAAGAGAGTGTGAGTCTCTGCATCCCAGGTCTCATGGTGGAGTTGTGATTTGCCACCAACTTTCCATGGCTGCGGAGATGCGAACAGTTAAAGACCCTGATGCTGGGAAAGATTGAAGGCGGGAGGATAAGGAGACAACAGAGGATGAGATGGTTGGATGGCATCACCGACTTGATGGACATGAGTTTGAGTAAGCTCTGGGAGTTGGTGATGGACAGGGAGGCCTGGTGTGCTGTAGGCCATGGGATCACAAAGAGTCAGACACAACTGAGCAACTGAACTGAACTGAATTTCCATGGCCATGAAGATGTGAACAGTTAAGTGTACTTGCACTGGGAACCCTGAAGGTACAGAACTATTATAGACGGAGAAGAGCAAATACATATACACTATTCTTAGGACAGTGTATGCTAATGTGTCACAAGGAACCCGGTGGAATTTTCTCCATGTGTCAGAGGAGGACTTGGAAGCTCGGAAAGGGGAAATGTCCCATCTAAGGTCCCCTGGCAGGTCGAGAGCAGAGCCAGGACTCGAACCGAGGACCCCTGCTGCTCACCACAGACTCTCTGGGAAGACTTCCACAGGAGGAGATCTCCTGACACAAGACCCTGCCCTCCACCCGAGCTCCCCTTCCCTGAGGGCTACAGAGAGGAAGCTTAATCGTTAATGAACCGGTTTTCAGTTTAACTTCCCCCTTGGCAATGATTAATACCCAGTGACCTAGCCTGGCATCTGGTGATCCTGACCAGGACTGACCCACGGGGATACCAGTGATTCGGGTGCAGCTGGATGAAGCTGAGGGGTGCTGCAACAGTCGCCTTCTATCTAAAAGAATCTCTTCTGTCCTGTGCTGAGACTTCTATCATTAGATGTCACTTCTCAGAATGAGGACATCACAAATGTCCCTGGTCAGGGGAGCTAGGAAGACAAGTCATGTTTAAAGCTCTGGTGGTTCAGTGGTTAAGACACTGTGTTTTGATGGCAGGGGGCATGAGTTTGATCCCTGGTTGGGGAACTAAGATCCCACATGCTGTGTGACATGTCCAAAAAAGAGAAAAATAAAAAAACCTCATTGGACAGTTGATTTGATTTGACAGTCCTGGTGTCTAGAGGCTCAGAGGAATTACAGGATTTCTGAGTTTTAGTCCGAGGTTAGCAAGCTGGTGTGACATCACTGGACCCACAGCACTAGCAGACTGGAAGCTTTTTATGGCCAAGGGCAGGGTCTGGAAGCAAAGATGTGTGGGGAGAGAACTCCCAGATTTGTAAGTGCAAAGAACTCAGGGCTGAGTCTAGCTCTGACTGTCACTGGCTGTGAGAAGTGGGTGAACCTCCCTCAGCCTCAGTTTTGTGGCCTCTCATGTGGAGAAAAGAATACTTCCATCCAGACTCTTTTCAGGAGGAAAGACAAGTCCATGTGAAGTGTCTTATCGAGAGGAAGCATGAACTGCATCGTGTTTCTTCTCCTGTTTCCTCCCTTCTCTGGCTCACCTTGGCTGACCCTCTGCAGTAGAAGAATCCAGGTTTATTGGGGGAGGAGGGTTTTCCTCGTGTGTTCTGGGATGCTTACAAGGACTGGTTCTCTCTCTGTGAGAGTGGACAGTTAGCTAGGCATCAAGACTCCATCCTACTCTGCCCTTGTTGGAACTGGAACCAGAGAGCAGAGCTGGATCCACTTCCCTCAGTATCCATCCACCTCTTCTGATGGTTGTAAGCGTGGTGAGCTGAGACAGCACCTTGGTCTGAGTCCATTACTGCCCCTTGCCTCGGTTTTGTGAATGAGCATCGGCTGACACCAGTTCTGAGTTCAGCAGCAGCTCCTTCCCACCGCTGCCTAACAGGTGCTCTTGCATCCGGCATTCTTGACTTGGTGTAGAGATTCTGTATTTCAGCCCCCAGCCCAGGCTGCTGTAGGCTTGTTCCCTGAGTCATCGAGTCATCGTGTCATCCTGAGAAACTTACCTGATGGGACCACTAAATGCAACAGTGTCATCCTTTCCCTCTATGCTCCAGCCACGCAGGACTGCCCTTGGCTCCTCCTCTTGTGTCTTCTTAACCCCTTCCTGGTTTGCCTTTCCAAGAAGCTCTGGCTGGAGACCTGCTTGTCATTCAGCTGGGGTGTTGCTTCTCTGACCCCTGGACTCTGGGTCCATCAGTTCTTGGCTTTCTTGACTCACTCTCACCACTCTGCATGGTGTCGACATGCCTGCCTATCTCCCCTATGGACTAGAACCTTCTGAAAGAGTTCCCAGTCCCGGTCTGGGGCTCAGTGCCCAGTACTATTTTCCTGAGATCCGTGAGCTGAAGTCCTGCGTAAAGACAGGGAAGGGGTTCCTGCTGCCTCTGCAGCCTGTCCAGGGAGGATGGTTGGGAGCCCTGAGTTGGGGGTCAGGCAGGCTGAAGCAGGGAACCATGAAGCCCCCAGCGGAAGCCATGGCTCTTTCTCTGTTTTGGTTTTGCTTTCCTGGGCTTTTCATTTCAGAAGTTAATCTAGTTAATGCCAACAATGTCATTTCGGCAAGCCAGCAATTTCCTTTTTCCCTTTATTTAATGAGCCCCGCCCCCACCTCAATCTCTGTAATAAAAGGCGTGCAGGTGGGTAATTACAGAGGTGTGAAATAGCGGTGCTGGGCCAGGGCCAGCTGAGCGTTCTGGAGCATCCATTGGGAGGTTTCCGGGGAAATACCCGCCCCTCCCCATTTAGTTTCAGGTGGGAAAGCTGAAACTTAAGGTGAAGAACTTCTATAAAGCTACATAACAGGGAGAAGGCAGGGCCAGCACGGGAATCCAGGTCCTTAACCCCCAGCTGGGGTCCTTTCCACTCCTCGGTGCCAATCTTATCCCCTCCTGTATATCTTGTGGAGCATGCTGTAGGAGTTTCCACCTGCCATCAATCCGTCCGTCCACCAGCTTGTCCATCCATCTGTTCACCCACCATGTACCTATAATAGACACTCACTGAGTACCTACCATGTGCAAGGCACCATGAGTACAGTGGAGACGAAGGCTGTCAGAGCCCCGTCCTTGGAATCACAGACTACAGTCCCACACTCAACCTGTTGGAGGCATACCGTACGATGATTTCAATAATGGGCAATAAATGCTGGTTTGCTGCAAGCAAAAACAACACATGGGTGCCTAATTCCTCTCTTGGGGGTCATAGGGAACTTCTCAGCAGAAGAGGAATAGACGTTGCAATGAGCCTTGAAGGACAGGAAAGAGTTTCCAAAAAGTGATGTCTTAGGACACAAAAGTTTTTAAAAGAATCAGAAAGGATATTTACCCAGTGTTAACAGTTTTTATCTCTAGGGAATGGGATTTGGAGGGTAGTGGGTAGGAGAGGATAGAGGATACTTTTTTACTTTCAACTTTCCACTATTGGTATTAGAATTAGAGTGTGAGTATATTAACATTCCAATGAAAAAGATATTTCTATTTAGAAAACATAATAGAGGATATTTAAGGGACATCAAATGACTCAATGTGACGAGTGCAGAGAGGGAGAGAGCACATGAGTCTGTGGAGGTGGGCTGGCGTCAGCCTAAGAAAGTTCTGAAATGCTGGTTAAGGAGTTTAGATTTTAACCTCAGGGGCCCATGCAGGTGAGAGCAGAGGCCACATGCGCTGAGCCTAGCAGTGCCTGGCACATAGTATGCTCAGTTAACACATACCTGATGTGGAATTAACGAGTGCAACTGGATAACATGGGGTCATCTACAGTTTGAAGCAGGGCTTCCCAGGTGGTAAAGAGTCCACCTGCCAAACAGGAGATGTGGGTTTGGTCCCTGGGTTGGGAAGATCCCCTGGGGAAGGACATAGCAACCCACTCCAGTGTTCTTGCCTGGGGAATCCCATGGACAGAGGAGCCTGGTGGGCTAGAGTCCACAGGGTTGCAAAGGGTCAGACCTGACTGAGCAGCTGAATAACAACAGTGGTTTGAAGCAGAGGGCTATGAAGGCTTGTGCTTTGCTGCTGTGTGTTGCTGGCAGGGACTGGCAGTGGGAAGCTGCCTGTGGCAAAATGCATCCTTGCAGAAGTGGGAAGGGCTAGGTACAAGGAATCCTATAGAAAGACAAAAAAGGATGCTGTGGTTTCCTCGCAGACCAGGGAGTGTGGAATGGGGCCAGATCCACGGGCTTTGGCATAAGTTGACAACCACGGGGAGCACTCTTTATATATGAAAATTCTAAGAACAGAGGGCTCTCCAGACCAGACAAGAGTTTTGGGTGTCCTTTGTGGCCACAAACCGTCACTTTTGCCTTCCAGAGGTGTTTACTTCAATCTGTCATCCTTCATTACGTCTTTAACCCTACAGCAGGAGGGAGCTCCTGAAATGCAGTTCTGACCATGTTGCCTCCTTCCTTGAATCCTTCAGGGTAAATTTCAGTTCCCTTACCTTGGCTTAGGAGGCGCTTTTGATCTGATCCTTGCTTATTTGTTCAACTTCATTTCCCAATATCTCTTACTCAAATCCTCCTGTTCAACAAACATCGTTGTTCTCAGTTAACTGAACAACTTCATGCCTCCCTCATTGCCTGGATCAACTCATTTCTTCCCCTTGAGGATGATCCTACCTGTATATCCTCCCCCCAGTTCCCATTTTGCCCGATGAACACCAAGCGCTCCTTTAAGGTTCCACTTTCGGGTTATCTTTCCTCTGAAGCCTTTTCTGATCACATCCCCATCACTATCGGTGTTCACTCCTCCAGGAGAACTTATTATTGCCTTTTATGGGACCTTGTACTCCAAGCAACTAGATTTACTAGTAAAACACTGTGGAACCTCATGAACTTAGCATTTGTGTATCTACCCCTCTCCTACCACACTTTCCGCTCCCCTCCTTTCCCCAGCTTTAAGCTCCTCAGTGTTGAGGGCTATTTTCCACTGTCCTTGGCACCTGGCACAGAGGTTGGACCAGACTAGGGATTCAGTAGGTTTTTGGTGAACCAACGCATGAATGAGTAACATGACACTCTGTAATGATTTCTCTTGTGAAATAGAAAATCAAAGCACACTCCTATCTTCTCTCACCTCGAGGTGCCAGGGGATCCAGACATCCCTGCAGGAGACAGCCCTCCACATTGGAAGGTTGCCAGGCAGGGGAGCCAGAGACCTGAACTCTAATCCTGTTTCTTCTGCCCTCGGGCAATTCCTTGCCCTTCTCTGGGCCTCAGTTTCCAAATGAGTACAGCGAGGATAATAATCCTAGTGTTACTTCCCCATAAAAATGTTGTGAATCTCAAAGATGAGACCAAAACCACTCACTGTGCAACTCCAGGCTGGACTGAGGTGTCAACTGGGGTGATGTGGTCGTCTGCCTGGCAGCCATACCCAGGTTTTCTCGGATCTGGGGGGGGCAACTCCTACCACTGAAGGGGACCTGCTATAAGATTCTTTCTCTCCTTCTTCAGCTCACTCATGTTGTGGGGCTCAGGGAATGTTAATTATTAGGCCCCAGCCCACCCGGAGAGCCTCAGATGAAAGCAAGCTCAGAGTGTAAAGTCTAATCGATGCCCTGCACCGGGCGTCAGGGCCTCGGCTGACTCTGCCTGCAGATGGATCATTAATCCAGGCACTCCAGCCTGGAACACGGGGCCCAGGAAGTCCTGAAACATTCCTGACCACCCACGGTTCAGACCAGCAGCCCCACAAGGCAGCCAGCCTGCCACCAAGTCTCAGAATTTTATAACCTCAAAGTTAGATGAGATGCAGAGAACAGCTAGTCCACAGGCAGAAATCCAGGCTCAGGCTGCACACTCGCCCCAGACTACGCAGAGGGGAACTCCTTGATGAACAGCCTGGACTAAGGGGATGAATCTGCATGATCCTGGGCCTTTTTCTCCCTTCTGTAAAAGTGGGAGAAGGATACCTACCTCACAAGACTGATGTGAAGAATAAATGAGGTCAAGTGAAAGTTTTATTTTGAGATTTATTAGAGTGATACTCACATGTGAGCTGTCGTTATCATTGTTAACACATGATCCCCTGTCCCTGGGATGTGTTCCCTCTTTTTCCCCAGTCTTTTTCAACTGACAAGGGGTTGATTCTCGGCTTGAAAGCTTATATATACTGGCACCTTAAATATAAAGTCAGGACCGTCTTGCCTTTTATCCAATGCCCTTTAGCTTACAGTCAGCTGATTCCTCCTCAGCTGCATCTGTTATTTCTCCCCACCCATCAATTTCCACCCAGATGCAGAAAACTGACCCTTCATACCCATATAGTTTGGCACGTCCAAGCTCCTCACGTCTTTTCTCTTGGTGAATTTCCACTCATCTTTCAAGGCCGTATTTAGCAGTTTTCCTTTCCTGAGGCGCCTTCCTGATTCCCTGTTACAAACCTCTGATGAACTTGGCTTTGGCTTCCTTCCGCCTGGTTTCTGTAGCCTATTGGAGCTCTCAGTGCTACAGAACCATCAGTGTATTGTTCGGGTTTTAGCTGCTTTTCTTCTTGAATGAGTAAGGCATATTAAAATGCATCTTCCCTGGGAGGGCCAACTTTCTTATTTCAGCTAATTATAGCAACAGCAGTCCTGGTCATTGGTTCCTCGGCATGCTTTTTCTTAAAGCTGTGTACCTGGGTTCTAGACAAGACGGCTCTAGAATCAAACAGATTGAGTATGAATCTATCCTCAGCCACTTCAAATGCGTCACCTTGCCTGTTACTTTGCTTTTCTGTTTGTTCCCTTGTTTGAACAGTGAGGCTGTTAGCAGAGGTAGAAGCCTACCTCTTAGGCTTCTTGTGAGGATTGTAAGAGAGGTCTTCACCGGAGGGTAGAGCTTCCTGTCCTGAGGTTTGGGACTAGCAGTCTTATTACCTGAGTCCCAGCCCTGCCTCTCTCTGGCTCTCTGTTTCCTTGTCTGTAACAAGCCATTCTACTATCAGAGGTTTTCAGACTCGGTCAAGTGCTGTACCACACTCGGCCTCGTCTTGCAGGTGGAGGCTAGTCATTTTTTACATTTCAGTTCAGTTCAGTTCAGTTGCTCAGTCGTGTCTGACTCTGCAACCCCATGGGCTGTAGCATGCCAGACTTTCCTGTCCATCACCAGCTCCCGGAGCTTGCTCAAACACATGTCCATCAAGTCTGTGATGCCGTCCAACCATCCTATCTCTGTCGTCCCCTTCTCCTCCTGCCCTCAATCTTTCCCAGCATCACGGTCTTTTCTAATGAGTCAGCTCTTCCCATCAGGTGGCCAAAGTATTGGAGCTTCAGCTTCAGCATCAGTCCTTCCAATGAATATTCAGGACTGATTTCCTTTAGGATTGACAGGTTTATTTTTAATTGAAGGAAAATTGCTTAACAGTATCGATTTCATTTCTGCCATAGATGAGCGTGAATTAGCCTCTTGATGAAAGTGAAAGTGGAGAGTGAAAAGGTTGGCTTAAAGCTCAACATTCAGAAAACAAAGATCATGGCATCTGGTCCCATCACTACATGGGAAATAGATGGGGAAACAGTGGAAACAGTGTCAGACTTTCTTTTTCTGGGCTCCAAAATCACTGCAGATGGTGACTGCAGCCATGAAATTAAAAGACGCTTGCTCCTTGGAAGGAAGGTTATGACCAACCTAGATAGCATATTCAAAAGCAAATACATCACTTTGCCAACAAAGGTTCACCTAGTCAAGGCTATGGTCTTTCCTGTGGTCATGTATGGATGTGAGAGCTGGACTGTGAAGAAGGCTGAGCGCCGAAGAATTGATGCTTTTGAACTGTGGTGTTGGAGAAGACTCTTGAGAGTCCCTTGGACTGCAAGGAGATCCAACCAGTCCATTCTGAAGGAGATCAGCCCTGGGATTTCTTTGGAGGGAATGATGCTCAAGCTGAAACTCCAGTATTTTGGCCACCTCATGCGAAGAGTTGACTCATTGGAGAAGACTCTGATGCTGGGAGGGATTGGGGGCAGGAGGAGAAGGGGACGACAGAGGATGAGATGGCTGGATGGCATCACTGACTCGATGAATGTGGGTCTGAGTGACCTCCGAGAGCTGGTGATGGATAGGGAGGCCTGGCGTGCTGCAGTTCATGGGGTCGCAAAGAGTCGGACACGACTGAGCGACTGATCTGATCTGATCTGATCTGATACATAGGTCCGGGGAAGGCAATGGCACCCCACCCCAGTACTCTTGCCTGGAAAATCCCATGGACGGAGAAGCCTGGTGGGCTCCAGTCCATGGGGTCGCTAAGAGTCGGACACGACTGAGCGACTTCACTTTCACTTTTCACTTTCACACATTGGAGAAGGAAATGGCAACCCACTCCAGTGATCTTGCCTGGAGAATCCCAGGGACGGGGAGCCTGGTGAGCTTCTGTCTATGGGGTCGCACAGAGTCGGACACGACTGAAGCGACTTAGCAGTAGCAGCAGCAGCATACATAGGTCCCTTCCCTCTTGAACCTCCCTCCTACCTCCCAACTTTTCCTACCCCTTTAGGTTGTTACAGAGCCCCGGTTTATGTTCCCCGAGTCATACAGCAAACTCCCACTGGCTATCTATTTTACATATGGTACTGTATGTACCATGCTCTCTCCATTCATCTCCAGGTAGAGGCTGCCGCTGCTAAGTCGCCTCAGTCGTGTCCAACTCTGTGTGACCCCATAGACGGCAACCCACCAGGCTCCACCATCCCTGGGATTCTCCAGGCAAGAACACTGGAGTGGGTTGCCATTTCCTTCTCCAATGCACGAAAGTGAAAAGTGAAAGTGAAGTTGCTTAGTCATGTCCGACTCTTAGCGACCCCATGGACTGCAGCCTACCAGGCTCCTCCGTCCATGGGATTTTCCAGGAAAGAGTACTGGAGTGGGGTGCCATTGTCTTCTCCGCAGGTAGAGGGTAGTCCTTATCTATATTCTTTATTCACATCTTTGTTCATACAGCTCCATTCTTACTCATTTCACAGATTGTCTAAGTTCCTTAGATTGGTCTCTGCCCTCCTATGATATCATGATTCCAGGGGTGAGGCAGGTGAAGAGGAGAGGAGGTGTGATGAGAGCATGAGGTGGTAGAGGCTGAGAGTCTGGTCTGGTCTTGTTCTAGGATCCCAGGCACCTGGGGCAGGTGAAGGGAGCAGTTCTATGTCTACCTGTGCGCCTGCCCCCCAACACACCTTGAACAATGTCCAGCACAGAAGGGGAGTTAATTGAGTCTTTGAATGGAGAAAAGGAGGGTCTAGAGGAACACTTCTTCAGACCAGGTAAACAGAAGTGATGTCCGTCCGGAGTACTCTCTCAGGGAAATAGCCATTGAATGCACTCACCCTTGCTCCTACATTCTAATTTCTCAGTGGCCAGCACAGCTACAGCAATACCCCTTCAGACTGGCACATGGAAACTTCCTGGAGAACTTTGGGTCTGAGGAGAGAGGAAGGCTGAGGGAGCTCCTTGCTAAGGGAAACTGAGGTAGACAGAAGGTCCTGAGAGGTCATGGAACATCTCAGAGAAGCCATCAGGAGACAATGGAGGAACTCTGAGGGCACCTGAACCTCTGTCTGTGACTTTGTTACTTTGCAGGCGTCTTCAGAGGGAACAGGTGTAAACTCTGAAATGGAGAAGGACCTGTGAGTCAGGTCATCTCCAAGAGGTAGGAGCTGGGGAGGCTGAAACTCCTCCCAGTGAGGCATCTAAGATGATTTCAGACACGGACAGAACTGCAGAGCTGAGGGCAGTGGGTGGAGGCCCTGGGTTCATGGGCCTCCATAAGCATGCATAAGGATCAATTTGGGAATCAGATGAGCCTTGGGGTCCGTTCCACACTGCCTACTGGGAGTTCTTGGAGGACAGAACTGGAGCTCAGTGTGGCTTAAAGGACAGAAGACCTTTTGTTGGGGCCCTGTGCTGTCCCAGTGAGCTCAGCATCGAGCTTTGCCAACACTGGGTGCATGACCAACACTGCCTGACCTCAGTTTCCCCTCTTCCAGTTTACTCTTATTTTAGGCTCAGATCTTTCCCCTCCAGATGGAGTTCTCCCATCTGGTTACTGAAACTGGATCAGTGGAAAGAGAAATTCTAGGATGCTGGAATTTCAGGAACGTTTCCAGGGTGCCAAGAAAAATAGCTCTGTGATGAGCCAATGCCATCAAAATGGCAGATCTGGAAATGAGATCAGATTCTGTCTGAGTCACAATCTCTTAGGATCTGAGACACCGAGGTCATTCCAGTCTGCTCCATGATGTTATAGATGGAGGAACTACTGCCCTGGGAAGAGTAGAGTTGGTGGTGGCAGAGATGGAACTGGAACAGAGGGCTGCAGCCATTAACCTCACTCTGATCAGATGCCAGGTCCCTGCCGCCAGGCCCTTCTAAGAGCTGTCTGACATGTGTTGCTTTGCCTTATCAGCAGGAAGAAAAGATGACAGCAGGCAGTCTTTCCTGGCCAAGCATCCATCAAAACCCACATAAATATTTTCCCAGAGTCTGCATGGCCAGCATCTAGCTGGCTATGTGCCAGGGGACAGTAAATAATTTGGACGACTGGTGGCTTCCTGACAATTTTCTTGGGTGTGTTTTCTGACAACTTTGTTTGGGAGCAGATGCTAGGGAGACCTTGATGGGGGCGGTGAGCCAAGCGCTTACTGGACTCTCTGATGGCATTTCTGGTCAGGAAGGAAGTACCCAAGGGGTCTTGATGACAACACACTTGGGGCAGAAGCTAACTTTCACTCAGTCTGAGAGGCTTTCAAGTGGAGCCAGGAGTTGGTTTCAGGGTTTAGGGTGGAGTGAGGTTAGAGGCTCTGGGGCGAAAAAGTCAGATGAAATCAGCTCAGTGTGGTAAATTGGGTAAGCTTGACCAAAGGCATGTGGAAGGCTTGGTGGCTAAGGCAAGGAAAATGTTAGGGCTGGCATGGCCTCAGGTCAGCAGAGTGACCAGTCTTGGAGTTCAAAGTTCAGCCAGGGGTGGAGTGTCCAGGCGCCCTCTGTTCTAGGGCCTCTGACTAGGGCCAGCAGTGGGAATGTCCAAAAAGGGTTTGGCTGTCCTTGAAATCAGATGCTGGGTGCTCTGCCTTTGTTATAGTAGGAACTGTTAGCAAGTTTAGGAAATAGGAAGTGAGCGAAGGAAATATCTAGAAAGAGTGGCAGAGCCAGAGAGTCTTGGGCAGGTAAACCTGACAGCAGACTTAGGAAAACTAGATAAAGTCTAGATTTCAGCCTCTGGTGGGAGGGTTTAGTGATGGGGCAGGTCTGAATGTGCAGTGTGGAGGCTCTGGGTACCTGCACTGGTTCAGGGCAGGGGAAGCCAGGCTGGCACTGACGCTAAGGTCCATGTCCTTGTGAAGGGAAAATACGCTGCGTCTCTGATGTGTGTGAGGGCACAGAATCCCCATTGGCTGGAAGGACCAATACAGAAAAAAATCTCGCCTGAGCATCACAGTGAAATTACTGGGGCCACATGTCCCGTGTGTCCTGACTTGTAGGCCCCAGCCCCACGGGGCTGTCCTTGGAGCCCCTGGAGATCACAGTTGCTCTGTCTCTGGAGGAGGCAGGGAATGGGGGTCTAGAGGCCCGATCTGACTTCCTCCATGTGGCTCCTGAAGATGAGGAGTATGTGCGCTAGTCATTCAGTTGTGCCCAACTCTTAGCGATCCCATGGACTCTAGCCCTTCAGGCTCCTCTGTCCATAGGAGGAGGGGGGCCCTTTAGTCCCCAGCGTGAGCCTGTCACCAGGCGTTTGACAAAAACCTTTCCAGCTGGCCTGTGGTACACTCATTAGGGATGGGAATTCTTAAATTCACTTCATCCTCAGTTATGTTACAAACACATCTGTTCTGATTTTGAAAGGAAATGCAGGATTGTTGAAAGACTCTGGGCACTGGAATTCAGTGGCTTGCGTTCAGGTACAGGTACAGTACTGCTGTGTACTCTGGCCTTTTCCCTAAAACCTCTGAGCCTCAGTTAATTTGCATTTTCGCATCTTGAGTAGGAAAAGCCTCTTGGGCTCAGAGTCAGCAGGTATAAATTCTGGGCTTTCTGTTTTCCTCCTGACTGACTTCTATGCACAGCTGTTTTCCTCTGGTCCTCTATCTCTATCTTGGAAGTCAGGACTGGGCAAGATGATATCTCAGGGCCCTTTAAGACTTTAAGGCATTTTATCAAGATTTGATACCCTCTAGGATGGTGGGGCGGAGAAGGCAATGGCACCCCACTCCAGTACTCTTGCCTGGAAAATCCCATGGATGGAGGAGCCTGGTGGGCTGCAGTCCATGGGGTCGCTAAGAATCGGACACGACTGAGCGACTTCACTTTCACTTTTCACTTTCATGCATTGGAGAAGGAAATGGCAACCCACTCCAGTTTTCTTGCCTGGAGAATCCCAGGGGCAGGAGAGCCTGGTGGGCTGACGTCTATGGGGTCACGCAGAGTCGGACACGACTGAAGTGACTTAGCAGCAGCAGCAGCAGTAGGATGGTGGGGAATTGTTTCTTGTGGAATTGTTCTTCTCTTTTGCATAAAAACAGAAACACTCAGATTCTCACATGCTTACATGCAGACTCCCACAAGCACACATTCCCTCATGTACACAGACGCGGATGTATGTTTTCACACAGATGTATCTTCACCAACATATGTAAATCCTCTCATGCACTCACTGCACACACTCATGGGAACTAGCCAGTCTTGTGCATCACTGAATCCCCACTGCTTAGGGCAGAGGACTGATAAATCCTCAGACCATGCCAGTGGAGTGAATGAAATCATGAATTTCCCTTCCTCACTACTGAAACACAGGTATTCACACATACCACACCCACACGTACAAGCCATCATGTGCACACTCCAGGGGCCCGGACATGTGCTGACGTGTGTTAGACAGGCCCAGCATACTCACTCCCACCACTTCCCCACACTGTAGATCCCCTGCAAGTCCCTTCCAGGAGCTCACTAAGGGATACCCTTTTCTCACACATCACCCTGAAGCCTCCTTTGCTGGCACTGGGTTTGGCTCTGGTGACACCCAAGGACCTTGGTCCAGGCATCAAGGGTATGCCATAGCTTTCTGTGAGGACAGTGCTTTGTTAAAGTCCAGTCACTTTATCAGATCATGTCCCACTGCATCCTTTTGGCAGACTGGATGTAGGACCTCAGAATATGGATTATCCCCACATGTTACAGATAGGGAGACAGAGACCTAGCCAGGATGGCTATCTGCCTAAGGGCCAGAAGCCACGGAGTAAGGGAGCCCAACTAGAAACCACACCACCCCCTATCCAAGACTCTCTCCATTGCCTCTCCCAGTGACTGTTTTAAGAGGATTATTTATCCTCCAGTTGTTTCCCCCTCTAATTTATTTCTTTCCTTATCTTTTTTAAAATCCCTTGTTTCCGCCTGCAAATAGTTGGGTTTCAGGAGGGAGTGATGGAGGCCAAGTTCACCATCAGAAGTAAAATCTACAAGGAACTTCCCTTGTCTACCCCAGCCAAGATTCTTGCCAAATGTAATGAGAACTTACCACACACCTATGCACCCTTCACAAAGCACCAACTTAATCTGCATAAGGAATAAACAAGTTAATAAAGTTAATGCCTACTTCAGAGAACAGACTAAGGCCCCTGGCCATTTAATTTGCCAACTACTTAAAAAGTTATTCACACAGTTTTATGAATTTAAAAAATTTGCATCACTTTTTATTCCTTGAAAAGAATTGGGAAAGTGCTAGGCTACTCCAGTTGTCTTGGCTTTGGGATGGCTAGTGAGTGTGTGGGTGAGTCTGGACTGGTTCCTTCCCTCAAAGATGGCACTGTGGGACAGCTGGTGGCTCCATATGGGACTCTGATGATGCAGACTTGACAGCAGCCTGGCTGAAATTTCCCTTTCCTGACTTCAGCAGTCCTTGGGAGAGGCAGCATGGTTGGGTGACAGGACCTCTAGCTTTGGAGCCAGATGGACCTGTTTAAATCCCAGCTCTACCTTTGAATGGCCATATAACTCTAGGCAAGTCATTTAACCTTATGGGTCTCAATTTTTCTCATCTGTGCAAATGCTAGTGATATTTCTGTTTTGGCAGAACTAGCATACGTAAGGAGCCTGACACATAGTAGGAGCTCAATAAATGATAGATCAGATTAGCCAACCAGGCACTTGATTTCATTCTGTCCTAGATATTCTAAGAGGAAGCCGTATGGAGCCATGGACATGTGTAGTAGACGGCCACAAGAGGGCCATGTTCCATATCTGGTTCTACAACAGATTTAAGAAGCTCTAGCTCCCCTCCAGGGACAGAGGAGCCTAATGGGCTGCCGTCTATGGGGTCTCACAGAGTTGGACATGACTGAAGCGACTTAGCAGCAGCAGCAGCTCCCCTCCGGGTCGTTGTCTCCCTATCTGGACACTGTAAGGGCTCCCCAGTCCTGTGAACTGGGTATTCACCAGGAGCTAAGACTGGATCTTTTCCTCCTATCTCTACCCTGGAATGGAGTACAGGTCAGATACACAGTGGCCACTAAGTGATACCTTAGGTGATAGACCTTGTCCACTGCTGATCACCTAGGCCAGGAGAAATGTCAGAAGGAAATTCAGATGTACTCAAGTCGAGCTACATGTAAGCGATGACAAATGCCATGTCATGTAACTGTCACACCGAACAAGTGAGACTCATGGAATCTCACTCATGGAATAATCAAGAAACAGCTTTTACTAGTCATTCTGCAGGTAAGATCTGTTTCACCCCATTAGATGAAAACATGACCGTTAGGTTTTTTCTTTGACAATACAGAGTTCTCTGTTTATTTTAACTCACAAAATATTATTTCTGCTCAATAATGAACTGCTATTGCTACTATTTAGCAATATGAGCAGTAATAAACCTCAAACTTCACTCTTCCACTCAGACCTGGAGCTACTGCTGGTAAGTCTCCTGCAGTGAGAACAAGACTCAGTTTCTTCTTTCTTTTTCTTCCTAAAGCATTACTTCTCCTTTATCTTGCTAATGATTGTGGATTTTTGATCTCTCCATTGTTGGGGATAGAGGGAAAGAGAAGGAGAGGGGGACAATAGAGTACTTACCTGGCTAGTTAGTATAGACTCGAAGACCCAGGGCCAGTGTTCTCTGGGCTTGGCAGACATTTAACCTTGCTTGTTCTCTCATGGGGTATTTTTTCCAGTTCTTTGGAGAAAATCCACCCCCTCCCCATACAGCTTCCTCTTTGGTATGGGTAAATGCATTTCTATTCCAGCTGGCTACTTCCCATTCCTTCACAGGCTCTAGGTAGCTGCCGGTACCACCAACCTCTTTCTGATGAGGTCTTTCCTTCCTCTACATGGTCCTCTGACAGGGTCCAGCTGATCTATGCCATCTCCCTCTCATTTGGTCCAGATCTGGTTCAGAGGAAACACTTCGGTGTTTTCTGCTTGGTAAATTCTGAGAATGCAGTTTGCCCTTTGTACAGTCACCTGTCTTTACTCTGTTGTTAGAAGACCTGGCCAGTCAGCCTTTTCCATTTAGATTTATTTGTGGGGGTCAGATTCCAGTCCACTGTGTCCCCCAAAGAAAGGAAAATATCAAGCTCTCCAAGTATCCCATTAAAATCCACTCTTGTCAGGCTTGAGCTCCAGGAGGGAGTACGGGACGATGCACGATGTACTCACAGCTCATTCCAGAATTCCCCTATCTAATGTCTGCCCTGCTCTTAGCCCCTCCCTCCTCTTTTATGTGCCAGAGCTGGGTGGTCAACAAAGGTCCACAAAGACAGTTTTCAACACCACCTTTTGCAGCCCTTGCTTGGTGGTCTTGCACTTCACTTGGGGATGTGTTATCCATTATCTGGGGGCCTCCCATGAAGTCTGAACTAATGTAGTTAAGTTTGAAGATCCTCTTTCCATTTTTTTCCAAGGCAAAACTTCAAGATAGTGTTGCTATCTCCAGTTAATAGATGATAAAACAGGTTCAGAGAGGCCAAGAAACTAACTCTCAAGCACACAACTGGTTGGAATTGAAAACTGGGATTCTAAAACCTGAGTTCTAGGACTTCCCTGGTGGTCCATGGTTCAGAATTCGCCTGCCAACACAGGTTTGATCCTTGGTCCGCAAAGATTTCACATGCCATGGGGCAACTAAACCCTCATGCCACAACTACTGAAGCCCGAGCACCTAGAGGCTGTGTTCCAGACAAGAGAAGCCACTGCAATGAGAAGCCTGCACGCTTCAACTACAGAGTAGCCCCCGCTTGCTGCAACTGGAGAAAGCCTGTGAACAGCAGGGAAGACTCAGCATAGCCAATAAATGAATCAATAAATAATTTTAAAAAATAAATAAAATCCAAATTCTTTCCTTAAGTGTTCCCTGGTGGTGCAGAGTTTAGGGTTCTGGGCTTTCACTATGGTGGCCTGTGTTCAATCTCTGGGCTGGAAACTAAGATCCCACAAGCTGTGTGGTACAGACAAACAAACAAAAAAAACTTAAGACCTGAGTTCTTCCTACTCTGCTATGAAGACTGCGGCTTTACCTCTGCAGCAGTTAGGGGTGACAGATGTAATGTTTGACTGCATCTTGTGGACAGAGCGATTGGGAGCTCCAACATCAGCATCAGAATCCTCTGTGACTGTCAGCTACTTATTCATCTTAAAACATATTCCAACCCGTGAACTCTTTTGATGGGAAATCGTCCAGGACAAAAATCCTTTCTGACGTCCAGGGAATTGCTTTGGAAGGCTCTCCTGCGCTTGACCCCAACATTGATTCCCTCTTCCCAACTCCTCTTTAAATTTTTTTCCTGCTCTTTAAGTTCCTCTATTATATCAGAGAGGACTTCCATTAACATCATCACCAAAACCACATATTTAAAAAGTGATAATTTGTTATTAGCATCTGTTTTAATCTTAATCATCTCTGTGTTTACAGTAGTTCTTAATAAATACTGTTACTCAGTAGAGGGTTAGCCATTTCACTGGCTGAACACGGTTCATTTATGAATGGGCGAGGACTGGAGGAAGGAGAAAGAGAAGGATGGAAACTGTGTACCTAATGGGGGTTGTCACATCAACCAACGATGGCTTGGCTCAGAATCCTGACTCCCTGGGAGATCCTGGATGAATCAGCCTCTGCCAGCTTGGGTTTTTTCATCTGACTAGTGTGGGTGAGGGTCCCCATCCTGCCAGCCTCAGCGAGAGTGTAAGACAATACTCTGACGAGATCAGAGAAGTGAAAAGGGTTGAAAAAGTATCAAATGTGTGGGTTTGGCCTGGGAAAACAAAACTTCTGACTCATCCTGGCTCTCCTCATCGGTGGGTTTGTGTGTGTGTGTGTGTGTGTGTGTGTGTGTGTTGGCGGAACGGGGGGCTGTGGGGGGATGGCGAGAACCACTCTGGCCTGTGTGAGTCAAAAATAGAGGCTTCCACTTTCTGGGATAAATTATCCACCAGGCAGAGGCGTCAGGGCTGTCTGCTCCCTGTCTGGCCTCCTCGACCATCTTACTTTATGAGACGTAAATCCCCGAGACCCACCAGTCATTTTTAATCTTCATCAGTGTTTATTTTTTAGCCTTGCCCCCCTTATCCCCCGCTATCTTAGAGGCTGCTTGCTGTTTTATGGGGTTATGGGCCAGGAGGGTAGAATTCAGCTACAAATCTCACAGCTCTGCCCGCCGAGATGGTGGGATGGAGGGAGTGAGCTATAGCCGACTGAATGATAATGCCCCAGGAAACCTCAGCCAGCCTGCAGGGGTTGCCCTGAGAGCCTCTGTAGGAAGGGGGTCTGGGGTCCTCTCTCCTGATAGGTGCACTCTGGCCTCAGGGTTCAGGAGCCTCTCCTGTGGAGAGGACCCAGTGTGTACCGGACGCATCTCCAAATCTAGCCGGATGACGTTGGCCAAGGGACTGGGTGGTCTTGGCCTTGTGTCCCTTTCCTTTAAAATAGGAAGGACCATAACTACTTCTCTGGTGGCTCATATGGTAAAGAATTTGCCTCAATGCAAGAAACCTGTTCCATCCCTGGGTCAGGAAGATCCCCTGGAGAAGGGAACAGCAACCCACTTCAGTATTCTTGCCTGGAGAATCCCATGGACAGAGGATCCTGGCGGGCTACAGTCCATAGGATTGCAAAGAGTTGGACACGACTGAGTGACTAACACATTCATAATTACTTCATAAAGTTATTGGGAGGATCAATTGCAATAACCTAGACTGAGGTGTCTGGCACATGGCCTGGACTACAAGAGGCATTTAGCACATAACAATTGCAAAGTAATGAGTTTATCATCTGATCTTCCTCTAAACTCTCTCAAATGCGAACTCCAGAAGTGCAGGTTTGGTCACCCCACGATCCCCACTACCTGATATAAAGCCTGACATATTATCTGTGCTCAATAAACACTGGCTGAATGATGAATGAAACCAAGTTTTCTGTGTGATTCTTGTGGGTGCAGAGAAATTTCCTACAGAGAACATTGCGGCAGAGATGTACAGACGTTCAGAATGAAAAGACTTTAGGGAGACACACAGCTCAGTGATTCACTGTTGAGAAGCGGACTTTAGGTTCAGGGAAGAGAAGGGACTTGCCCAGGAGCCATCAGCAATTACAGGCAAGGTTAGGACTGGAATGCAGGGCTTCTGATTTCACATCTGGGGTTCTCTGAAGTTCACTATGCTGTTAGTTGTCTTTCTCAGATAGAAGAGAGAGGTAGAGGACCAAGTGAAAGAAAAACGTAAGGAAAAGGAGACTTAATGGAAAGAAAGGCTCCCCTGGTGGCTCAGATGGTAAAGAATCTGCCTTCTGGGCAGAACATCTGGGTTCGATCCCTGGGTTGGGAAAATCCCCTGTAGAAGGGAATGGCTACCCAGGCGAGTATTCTTGCCTGGAGAACTCCATGCACAGAGGAGCCTAGTACAGTCCATGGGGTCACAAAGAGTCGAACATGACTGAAGGACTAACTGAGGGAGACAGAGAGAAAAAGAGAAAGAGAGAGAGAGGTTCAGGGGCTCAGGACTGGAATTGATAAGGAATTACATCCCAAACAGACCATGTCACATGACAGCTTGAGCACTTGTCAGCAACTGCAAGCTCTACCCCTACTCTGTGACTCAGGAGTGCACTTGAGGTTTGTCCACTCAGGGCACTTTGGAAGGGGTGAGGAAGCTCCATTTTCCACTAAAGTCTACCCTATTCCACCCTGGCCAGCAAGACCTTCAGTTGCCCAGATGGCTCAGTGATAAATCCCCCTGGCAATGCAGGGCACTCAGGTTCGATCCCTGGCTTGGGAAGTTCCCCTGGAGGAGGAAATGTCAACTTACTCCAGTATTCTTGCCTGGAGGATCCCATGGACAGAGAAGTCTAGTGGGCTACAATCCACAGGGTTGCAGAGAGTCAGACACAACTGACTGACTGAGCGCACACACACAGAAAGACCTGTTTTCCTCATACCCCAGACAATGATGCTACAACCCCAGCACTGCTTTCTCCTGTTACTATTGCTACTACCGAAGTTAGTATTTTCTGAATTCTTATGAAGTGCCAGATACTGTTCTAAGTCGTATATCTGTATTAACTCATTTAATCCTTACAACCACCCCCATTTTACAGAGGAGACAATGCGGTTAATAATGTCATCTGTTTATGTTCATCCGGTTAGTAAAGGGTGGAACCAGCCATCAAAACCTGGGTATCTCTCTGGGATTGAAAGGCCCGTATCATCTCTCTTGTCTCACTCACCTCGCTCTTGTTATCCAGTTAGATGTCACTCTGCCTTCACCAAATCTGCAGATTCTTTACTTTATTCAGACATGCTTTGAACATTTTCCACTCCCCCATGACTGCACATATCCTAAATAAAATATTGTTCCAGGCCCTGTGCTAGGAACTGGGGTTACAGATTAGAGAAAAACTGAGGTCTAGTGGGGAGAATGACACTTATGTGAACATGATGGGAACTCAAAGAAGGGTGTCCTGAGCATGTGGGGCATTAGAGCTGGATTCACAGAGGAGGAGGAGGAGACATTTGAGCTAGTCCTGAGTTTGAGGAAGTGAGCATCAGAAGAGGGTGAGGATATTCCAGCTGGAGGAATGGGGAGTGCAGACAGGTTTGCTGGTGCGATGTGCAATATGGGGGAACCAGCGGGGTTTACAATGGAGAGCGCCAGATGTGAGATTGGAAAGGAACATGGTGTTGGTGTGTAAAGGACGTGAAGACCAGTCTCTGGTCTGGGGCTTTCTCTTGAGGCACTAGCCTGTGTGAGGCCTTCAAGAGTGAAAGACCTGGGAGCTCCCTGGCAGTCCCGTGGCTAAGACACCGCACTTCCTCTGCAGAGGGTGCAGATTTGATCCTGGTCAGAGAATTAATGGCATGGCCGAAAAAAAAAAGTGTTCTTCAAATGAGCCATTGTTAAAAAAAAAAAAAAAAAAGAATAAAAGACCCTCCTGTCCCCATGGTGGCTGGCACATAGCAGGTACTTAGTAAATCCAACTGATTGGTTGATAAAGGCATTTGCCAAAACTTCTCCATAGCGCCAGACAGTATACTGGGGTTATTTCTGTTGCAGGCCCAGCCTTGCTGAACAGAAAAAATTCTCTTTCTGCCATTAACTTCTTCCAACCTGGGACTTCACTGCTTCTGGCTGCAGGGGGTGCTCTTGGCTCTGAGATGTGTTGGGCTAGGAATCTGTGCCAGCCCCCTGGGTTTCTTAGGAAACATGAGATTCAGGTCAAGCTTCAGTTTCCTGACACAAGTATAAACCACTTCTGCTACTCTGAAGCCTTCCAGGCCTTTCCTCCCCTTCCCTGATATCTCAATTCGTAAAGAATCCACCTGCAATGCAGGAGACCCTGGTTCGATTCCTGGGTCGGGAAGATCCACTGGAGAGGGGGTAGGTTACGCACTCCAGTATTCTTGGGCTTCCCTGGTGGCTCAGCTGGGAAAGAATCCACCTGCAATGTGGGAGACATAGGTTCGATCTTTGATTTGGGAAGATCCCAAATCTTTGGGAAGATTTGGGAGATCTTCCACTCTCCTAGAATCACAGTATTTCAGAATCTAAAAATAAAATTTTCTGCCTACACTATTCAGTTCAGTTCAGTCACTCAGTCGTGTCTGACTCTTTGCGACCCCATGGACCGCAGCACGCCAGGCCTTCCTGTTTATCACCAACTCCTGGAGTGTACACAAACTCATGTCCATTGAGTCGGTGATGCCATCCAGCCATCTCATCCTCTGTCGTCCCCTTCTCCTCCTGCCCCCAGTCCCTCCCAGCATCAGGGTCTTTCCAAATGAGTCAGCTCTTCGTGTCAGGTGCCCAAATTATTGGAGTCTCAGCTTCAACATCAGTTCTTCCAATGAACACCCAGGACTAATCTCCTTTAGGACGGACTGGTTGGATCTCCTTGCCATCCAAGGGACTCTCAAGAGTCTTCTCCAACACTACAGTTCAAAAGCATCAATTCTTTGGCGCTCAGCCTTCTTTAAAGTCCAACTCTCACATCCATACATGACTACTGGAAAAACCATAGCGTTGACTAGACAAACCTTTGTTGACAAAGGAATGTCTTTGCTTTTTAATATGCTGTCTAGGTTGGTCATAAATTTCCTTCCAAGGAGTAAGCATCTTTTAATTTCATGGCTGCAATCACCATCTGCAGTGATTTTGGAGTCCCCCAAAATAAAGTCTGACACTGTTTCCACTGTTTCCCCATCTATTTCCCAGGCAGTGATGGGACCAGATGCCATGATCTTCGTTTTCTGAATGCTGAGCTTTAAGCCAACTTTTTCACTCTCCACTTTCACTTTCATCAAGAGGCTTTTTAGTTCCTCTTCACTTTCTGCCATAAGAGTGGTGTCATCTGCATATCTGAGGTGATTGATATTTCTCCCAGCAATCTTGATTCCGGCTTGTGCTTCTTCCAGCCCAGCATTTCTCATGATGTACTCTGCATAGAAGTTAAATAAGCAGGGTGACAATATACAGCCTTGACATACTCCTTTTCCTATTTGGAGCCAGTCTGTTGTTCCATGACCAGTTCTAACTGCTGCTTTCTGACCTGCATACAGCTTTCTCAAGAGGCAGGTCAGGTGATCTGGTATTCCCATCTCTTTCAGAATTTTCCACAGTTTATTGTGATCCACACAGTCAAAAGCTTTGGCATAGTCAATAAAGCAGAAATAGATGTTTTTCTGGAAGGGGACCCTGGTGGGCTGCAGTCCATGAGGTCGCTGGGAGTCGGACACGACTGGGCGACTTCACTTTCACTTTTCACTTTTATGCATTGGAGGAGGAAATGGCAACCCACTCCAGTATTCTTGCCTGGAGAATCCCAGGGACGGGGGAGCCTGGTGGGCTGCCGTCTGTGGGGTCGTACAGAGTCGGACACGACTAGGGCGACTTAGCACAGCAGCAGTGGATGTTGGCAATCTGATCTCTGGTTCCTCTGCCTTTTCTAAAACCAGCTTGAACATCAGGAAGTTCACGGTTCATATATTGCTGAAGCCTGGCTTGGAGAATTTTGAGCATTACTTTACTAGCGTGTGAGATGAGTGCAATTGTGCAGTAGTTTGGGCATTCTTTGGCATTGCCTTTTTTGGGGATTGAAATGACAACTGACTTTTTCCAGTCCTGTGGCCACTGCTGAGTTTTCCAAATTTGCTGACATATTGAGTGCAGCACTTTCACAGCATCATCTTTTAGGATTTGAAATAGCTCAACTGGAATTCCATCACCTCCACTAGCTTTGTTCGTAGTGGTGCTTCCTAAGGCCCACTTGACTTCACATTCCAGGATGTCTGGCTCTAGGTGAGTGATCACGCCATCATGATTATCTGGGTTGTGAAGATCTTTTTTGTACAGTTCTTCTGTGTATTCTTGCCACCTCTTAATATCTTCTGCTTCTGTTAGGTCCACACTATTAACATCCAAGAATATTCAGACTGTAAATTGTGAGAAACTTGGAATTTCAAAACTTGAAATATGGGGTTTAAAAGTTTAAAACTCCAAGTTTAAAATTCCTTGTGGCTCAGCTATATAGTCCATGGGGTCTCAAAGAGTCGGACACGACTGAGTGACTTTCACTTTCACTGTCCAGAGTCAGAGGAGTGTGTGGTCAAGTTGTTGTCCAGTCGCTCAGTTGTGTCGTGCTCCTTGCCACCCCATGGACTGCAGCACGGCACCCTGTCCTTCACTATTTCCTGAGTTTGCTCAAATTCATGTCCACTGAGTCAGCGATGCCATCCAACCATCTCATCCTGTGTTGTCCCCTTCTCCTCCTGCCCTCAATCTTTCTCAAGTCCAGCCCTGAAAAAGGGTATTTTTCAATGAGTTGGCTTCTCTCATTAGGTAGCCAAAGTATTGGAGCTTCAGCCTCAGCAGCCAAGTTGGGAAGGGTCAAACCTCCAAAATTCCAATTCCTGGGAGACTAGATCTGCAGGAGGCCGGGGGTCTACCCTCATCCATGGGAGGAGAACCCCTCAATGTACAGCTGCAAGCAGCTTGAATAACTCTGGGGTCTGCTCATGGATGCAAATTCTTGGTTTTGTTTTGCTATTTACAGTTACTTATAAAATAAATAGAGCTTTCCTTGTGGCTCAGCTGGTAAAGATTCCACCTGCAGTGTGGGAGACCTGGGTTTGATCCCTGACTTGGGAAGATCCTTTAGAGAAGGGGAAGGTCACCCACTCCAGTATCCCTGGCCTGGAGAATTCCATGGACTGTAGTCCATGGGGTCACAAAGAGGTGGAGATGACTGAGTGACTTTCACTTTCATAAAATAAATAACACATTTGGTTGGAAGCTGTTAAATTAGTTTTCATTGCTTGCCAGGGTTCTGGGAAGCCCACTAGGGTGTGACTACCATGGACACTTGATTGTCCTTCCTTCTGCCCTGGGTCTAAAACACTCTATCCAGACAATTATATTCACCCCTGAGGCCTTTTAAGTGAAAGTGAAAGTGAGGTCGCTCAGTCGTGTCCGACTCTTTGCGACCCCATGGACTGTAGCCTATCAGGCTCCTCTGTCCATGGGATTTTCCAGGCAAGAGTGCTGGAGTGGATTGCCATTTCTTTCTCCAGGGGGTCTTCCCGACCCAGGAATCGAACCCGGGTCTCCCGCATTGCAGGCAGATGCTTTATCGTCTGAGGCCTTTTACTGCCTCCTAAAACCTTACTCTAAACTGGCTCAGGCCTCCTTGCCTCCTTCATCCCAGAGCCTCCCAGAGGGAGTGGGACATACCCTAGCATCTTCCACTCTCCTAGAATCATAGTATTTCAGAATCTAAAAAAAAAAATTTCTGCCTACACTATTAACATCTAAGAATCTTCAGACTATAAATTGTGAGAAACTTGGAATTTTGAAACCTGAAATATGGAGGACTTCAATATTAATGATAAGTATATTGCATCCAGGCCTCCACCTACCTCTGAGGCTGAACTTGAGAAACCTATATGCAGGTCAGGAAACAACAGTTAGAACTGGACATGGGATAATAGACTAGTTCCAAATAGGAAAAGGAGTACGTCAAGGCTGTATATTGTCACCCTGCTTATTTAACTTCTATGCAGAGAACATCATGAGAAACACTGGGCTGGAAGAAGCACAAGCTGGAATCAAGATTGCCGGCAGAAATATCAATAACTTCACATATGCAGATGACACCATTCTTATGGCAGAAAGTGAAGAGGAACTAAAAAGCCTCTTGATGAAAGTGAAAGAGGAGAGTGAAAAAGTTGGCTTAAAGCTCAACATTCAGAAAACGAAGATCATGGCATCCGGTCCCATCACTTCTTGGGAAATAGATGGGGAAACAGTGGAAACAGTGTCAGACTTTATTTTGGGGGGCTCCAAAATCATTGCAGATGGTGATTGCAGCCATGAAATTAAAAGACGCTTACTCCTTGGAAGGAAATTTATGACCAACCTAGATAGCATATTCAAAAGCAAAGACATTACTTTGCTGACAAAGGTCCATCTAGTCAAGGCTATGGTTTTTCCAGTGGTCATGTATGGATGTGAGAGTTGGACTGTGAAGAAAGCTGGGCACCGAAGAATTGATGCTTTTGAACTGTGGTTTTGGAGAAGACTCTTGAGAGTCCCTTGGACTGCAAGGCGATCCAACCAGTCCATTCTGAAGGAGATCAGCCCTGGGATTTCTTTGGAAGGAATGATGCTAAAGCTGAAACTCCAGTACTTTGGCCACCTGATGTGAAGAGTTGACTCATTGGAAAAGACCCTGATGCTGGGAGGGACTGGGGGCAGGAGGAGAAGGGGACGACAGAGGATGAGATGGCTGGATGGCATCACCGACTCGATGGACGTGAGTTTGAGTGAACTCCGGGTGATAGTGATGGACAGGGAGGCCTGGCATGCTGCAATTCATGGGGTCGCAAAGAGTCAGACAGGACTGAGTGACTGAACTGAACTGAACTGAACATGTATCACTAACTGGTCTATGTCGACTTGGCAGGAGGGTGGAAAGGGGCAATCCATTTCCTTCCTTCATTGTCCTTTGTATTTCCATTTGCTAAATGACCCAGTGAAAGGCCCAGAAGGTGCTGCTTTCTAGCTGGCCTAATGTGTCATGAGGAGGCCATATGAGCTACCTATGAGAAATATGCCTATAGGGGCAGAAGCCATGAATATTTGAGTTATTCAGTTCAGTTCAGTCGCTCAGTTATGTCCGACTCTTTGCGACTGTGTGGACTGCAGCATGCCAGGTTTTCCTGTCCATCACCAACTCCCGGAGCTTGCTCAAACTCACGTCCATCCAGTTGGTGATGCCAGGTAATGGGTCTGCCGTACTAGCATAGTCCACTTTTGCAATTTTTTCCTAGAGAAATTCAAGTTATACTTAGAATTCTAGGCTATTAATACTTTAGAATTTAAGACTCCTAGCCCTTTAGAATTCTAGGCTGGCAGATATTTAGACTATGGTCTGGAATATTAAAGATATAATCACAACAAGTCCCCCACATACAGAACTTCAAATTGTGAACTTTCAAAGATGCGGACGTGTGTCCAGTCACAAGTTATTTCACATGTCTTGTGCATGTTGTCAGGTGTGTGCACCCTCCACGAGTGGTTTTGTATAATTTACCATACAGTACTGTACAGAGTACAGTAGTACAGTATCTTTATTTCAAGCTAGATCTCCGTGCTGTGCACCACAAGGAGATTACTAATGAAGACCTGATGGGACTGGAGGCCCAGAGAAAGGACAGAGAGAGACAAGAGGAAGAAGTAACTGAAGAATCAAAAGATTCTGGAGATGCCTAGGGAACTTTCTTTATCTGAGGAGGCACTATTCATTTCTGAGGCAAAGGACTCAAACGTAGAATAGTACACCAAGGTCACAGCAGCCATTCAGAATGCAGTCCATGCTACCATGTTGTCTATGACAAGAGAAAAGGAGCTACCACACAAACACTGGGCTTCCCAGGTGGCACTAGTGGTAAAGAACCCGCCTGCCAATGCAGGAGACATAAGAGACATGGGTTCCATCCCTGGGTCGGGAAGATCCCCTGGAGGAGGGCATGGCAACCCACTCCAGGATTCTTGCCTGAGAAATCCCACGGACAGAGGAGCCTGGTGGCCTACAGTCCATATGGTCTCAGAGTTGGACAAGACTGAAGTAACAGAGGTTTCTTCGAATCCTGCTTTTAGAAACCTTGGATACTGAAATTTCTTCTTGCAAAGTTCTTCCTTCTCCTAGAGCTGAGTTTTGTAATGAGGATGGAATTTCATTTTCTGGAATAGAGTATCTCAGAATTTTCTTCTGAGCAGACAAAGGAAGGATCACTTCTCAAAATGTAGGCAAAAATAGGGCAGGAGAAACCCTGCACGCAGTCAGACATCACTGGTTCAGTTGTTCAAGAGGATAAGTAGAATTCAGTGCAGCAGGGAACCAGACCTGCGCCATCCGTGTCAGGCATGAGTGAAATTGCAGCTTGCCCTCCACCTCTTATTGCTGACAGTCTTTGATCTCTACCATCTTCCACCTTCTCTCCATCCTCCACTCGGTAACTCTTCTTGCCTGTTCACCTGACGCCAGGTCCTGTAAGCCAGCTGTTGTAGTGTTCTACTGTACTTTTCAAGGCACTGCACTGTAATATTAAAAATATTTTCTTTATTTTTTGTGTTTGTTTTTTATGTATTATTTGTGTGAAAAGTATTATAAACCTATTACAGTATAGCACTATATAGCCAATTGTGTTAGTTGGATACCTAGGCTAACGTTATTGGACTTACAAACGGACTTTCAGAATGGAACTCGTCCGTACATGGGGGACTTTCTGTACTAGAACCTTAGGATCCTAGAATTCAAGGATAGCATAGCTCAAAGGGGCATAGGACTGTATCTAATTCAGTCTCTTTCACTGTAAAATAGATTGGGGTTTGGGGAGGGAAGAATGAAGACCTGTGAGAGACTATTGCAACTTTTGTTGAGTACAACAGCATCCAAGGCTTGAGCTGGGCATGCAGGAGATGGGGGAGGAAAAGGCACATAGTTACTATTAACAATAGAGATATAAACAAGATCTCAATTTAATGCTTCCCAGTGCAGTTAACAGTAAAATTATGAGATGCTCAACCCAGTGTTCTTACTTTATGTTGAGGAAACAGAGGTCTTGAGAAGAGGTCCAGTTTGGAACAATCAGTTAGTGACAGATCAGATCTGGACACAAATCTGTGTTTTTTGACTTCCAGCCAGTTATTTCCCTTCCCCTGATCTGCCTCTCCTGGACTAAGGTCACTCACAGCATTCCTTTGACAGCTTTATGTGAAGCAGGCGGTATATCACTGAGCTGTTTAGTAAATGGAAATATAAAGGACAATGGAGAAAGGAAATGAATTGTGTGATGGGAGCTCTTGACAAAATTCACCAGTTAATTCAAATCAAGGCTGTGGGGTTTACTCGTTTCTGGTCCATTCTATGTTTTTGTCACAGAACAAGTCCTGTGCTAGCTGGGCTACATCTGGACCATGGTCACAAGGTGAGACCAGCCCTGACTTTGGCCAAAGCCTGAGCCTTGACTTCAATAACAAAGTAAGATAAAGCATTTAGAGAGAAAATTAGAACTCAGGCCATACTTGGTACTGAGCAGAATACAGGCTATCTTTTGTACTGAGCAGATCTTCTAGGGTTAGAAAAAGACAAGTGGGCTCTGGCGTTTCCCTGTGCAGAGCCTCTTGGTTTCAAGAGTAGGGAGTTTTCGAGAAGAAAGTTTTTCTTCCAAGCACATTTCAGATTTTTCTGCTTTTATGGATGAGAAGTGACTTTATGGTGAATTTGGGCAGAAGTTCTAAGCGTGTAGAGCTCAGCTCTGTCATTTTCTTTATCTTGTGCACTGTCTACCCATAGGAAGTGACTTACTGCTGTACCTCTTGGGCCCAGGCCATGCAGGCAGGGGTGGTCCCTGGTCTGAGTACTCCATCTGGATGGATAAGTCTATTTATGGGGAGCCTTTAGCAGTAATATATTAGTCAGAGGAAGCTACTTTTGAATCAACAGCTCCTAAACTGAAGTGGCTTTATGCAGTAAAAGTTTCTTGTTCATGTTACTGACAAATGTGAGATGGGTGCTCTGCTCCATGCAGTCATTCAGGATCCAAGTTTCTTCCGCCGTGTGTCTTTGGCATCTTGTAGAGCAGCAGTTCTCAACAGGGGCTGATTCTGCCCTTCGGAGAACCTTTGAAAGTGTCTGGAGACATTTTGGTTGCCACATTGGCAGGTGGGGATGCTGTTGGTATCTCATGGGTAGAGATCAGAAATGCTTCTGAATATCCTATAATGCATGGGAAGGCTCCATGGCAAAGAATTGTCTGGCTACAAATGCTGATAGTGCTGAGGTTAAAAAAAAAAATCCTGTTGGGACATTCTACCAGCAGATAAAGAAGAGTGGGGGGAATAGAGAATTACACATGGGAGCTTATGAGTCTTGCCTGCAAGTGGTGCACAGCAGTTCTGCCCACAGTCCACGGGCTAGAACTAGGTCAAATGGCCATGCCCAATAGAGAACAAGACTGAAATGTGTAGAAGGCTGATGGCCACGAAGAAGGGGAGCAGATCTGCTGAGCATCCCTCTAAGATCTGTCTTGAGACACGTCTGTCTCCAGCTCTGGCCAATAAAGGTACTGTTTTGGTATCTATTAATCTATGTTCTTGTACTGCTTAAATTTTTATTTATTAAAAAATTTTTTGGGGTCTTTGTTGCTGTGTGCAGACCATCTCTAGTTGTGGCAAGTGGTAACTGCTCTTCCGTTGTGCTGTGTGGGCTTCTCATTGTTGTGGCTTCTCTTGTTGCAGAGCACTGGTTCTGGGGTGCATGGGCTTCAGTAGTTGCAACATGTATGCTCTAGGGTGTGGGCTCAGTAGTTGTGGTACACGGACTTAGTTGCCCCACAGCATGTGGAATCTTCCTGGACCAGGAATCAAAGCTGTGTCTCCTGTATGGGCAGGGGGATTCTTAACCACTGGGCCACCACTGAAGTCCCGCTCTTTTAATTCTTAAGTCATTCAGATGGCTCGACCATGATTTCAGTTTGCTAAGGCAAACTGCTTTAACTCTTTGGTGCTCTGCTAATCTACAAAATGGAGGTAATACAATTTACCCCCCTGGGTTGCTGTGAGGGTTTCTCCTGCTCTATCTTTGCCTACATTTTGAGAAGTGATCCTTCCTTTGTCTGCTCAGAAGAAAATTCTGAGATACTTTATTTCAGAAAATGAAATTCCATCCTCATTACAAAACTCAGCTCTAGGAGAAGGAAGAACTTTGCAAGAAGAAATTTCAGTATCCAAGGTTTCTAAAAGCAGGATTCTAAGAAATCTCTGTTACTCAGAAATTTGTTTTGAAAACGAAAATGACTGCAAAAAATGACCCTCAGTTGGGACTTCCGTCATGGCACAATAGTGAAGAATCCACTTGCCAATGCAGAGGACATGGGTTCAATCACTGGTCTGGGGAGATTCCACAGGCTGCGGAGTAGCTAAGCCCATAAGCCACAACTACTGAAGCAAGAAACTCATGCACTGCAACGAAGAGTAGCCCCTGCTTGGCACAACTAGAGAAAAGCCCATGCGCAGCAATAAAGACCCAGTGCAGCCAAAAAAAAAAAACAACCCTTGGCTGAGTAGGGGAGACACTTGACAGCAGTTTCAGGCCTATTTCTTTATCCGTGCAGCCTTGGGCACTCCTGAGCTGGACCTTAGGGCCCTTGCTGGGCAGTTGGCAAGGTGACTTTCCTAATAACTCAGATTCAATGTAAGCTTGTCTGCCCCTTTTATGTGCCTCTCTTGGCCTCCTTTTCTTGGCATTGGTCTCCTCTTGAAGAATGGGATCTTGTTTATAAAGAAGGGCATAGCAGAGGTGGGGGGTTTAATAGCCATCTCCCTTCCTGGGGAACCCAGTTGGCAGAGGAAAGTCCTCAGGAAGTTGTCATAAATAACCAGGCCCTTATCCTCACTTCCTCAGAAGGAAGTCTCAGTAGTGATTGATGTGGCCCATTTGGGCAAATTTGGGAGCCCAGAGACATGCTTCCTGGCAAACCTGCGTGTTAAGTCTTACATTAACCCCAGCCTGCCTGGGAACCAGTGTCTTGGACATCCTTGCATGGTCTCTTCGAGAGCCTCAAAGAAGAGGCAGAGGATTTCTGTTCAGGTGAGAAGTGAGATGTCAGCCGGTGGGCATGGAGAGTAAAAGACAGACTCTAGACACAGCTCAGAGAGAAAACTGCCTAGAGTTTTCTATGGAATCCCTATCAGGATTTTTCTCCTCATCCTCTCTCATCTAGAACGGTCTCAGCATACAGCAGGCATCATTAAAATCTACCTGGATTGACACGACATATACAGGCATATCCTGTACTCACGCACTTTATTGAGTGCAATAGGGGTAACATTCACAGATGTTACCTTTATCATAATTTGAAGGTTTGTGGCGACCTTGCATTGAGCAAGTTTATCAGTACCATTTTCCCAAAACATTTGCTCATTTCATGTCTTTGCATCACGTATTGATAATTCTTGCAATATTTCAAGCTTTTTCATTATTGTCGTATTTGTTACAGTGATCTGTGATCAGTGATTTCTGATGTTACTACTATGACTAGTTGAAGGCTCAGATAATGGTTAATATTTTTAAACAATAAAGTATTTTTAACTAAAAAAATATATACATTGTTTTTTCAAGCATAATGCTATTGCTGACTTAATGGACCACAATATAATGTAGATAAAACTTTTATATGTGCTAGGAAACCAAAAAATTCGTGTGACTCTATTGCTGTGGTCTGGCACCAAAACCTCAATACCCCCAAGGTATACCTGTACATGATTTGATATTTATATTGTTTTAAGTCAAGGCTAAACAATTGTGTGCCAAAAAGAGCACATAGTGGAAAAACATTAGACATTTAAAAGAGTTGTCTTTTCTACTTGCTCAGCGATGCCAAGCGCTGAAAGGAGCAAGGACCGGGGGAGGAAGAATGTGGGGGAAGACACAATACTGCTGGCTTCAAGATCTGGCTGACCTGAGTCTTAATCCCCCCAAGAGAGCCGTCATTAAAGACTTGTTGACTTAGCTCAATATGCAGCCTGAAGTTTTCTGGGCCCACGGCTGCCCCTACCCACTCGTCATTTAGAAGCCCCTCCTTCTCCTGCAGCCTGGGACAAACAGTAAGGCTCCCTCCATCCAGCTTCTCCCTTGGACCTGTTTTTATCTGTGCAAGAGATTGCCCTGCAGCTGCTAACAATTGGGATCAGATACACCCTTCCCAGGTAAACATCCCAGCCAAATCCAATCTTCACTGCAGCTTTGCAGCACTCCACCCCCAAGCCTGCACAGGAAGATAGGTCAGGAGAGAAAGGGAAATTTGTCATAATCATCATGGGAAGTGCAGCTTTCATGGAGAGGATATTCCCTCCTCCTCTCTCTTCTAGTTTAATCTAAGTGATGGAGGAGTTTCCAAGAGAAAGACCCTTAGAGATTGGGAGTGTCTGTAGGAAGAGGGAACTGGGAGTTCACTCCTTGGTGAGATGCTTGCTGAGGTGCTGAATTTGCAGGCACCTCCCAGATCTGTCATGAGAGCACAGAAGAACAAGAGAGAGGGTTCTAGGAAGAGCTTGACCTCTGTCCACTGGAATTTGATGATATGCATAAACTAGAGATTGATATTTGCTTCTGTTTAAAAGTAATTAATTAGGGTTTTTTTTTTACTTGCTTCTTTTTAAAAAGAGTTTTGAGGTACAATTGACCTACTGCACATATTTAAAGTGTGCAATTTCGTAAGTGTTGACATGTATGTATTCATGAAACCATCACCACAAAGAAGACAGTGAGTAGGGCCACATCCCAGTATTCCTTTGTTTGCCCCTCCGTAAATTACTCCCCTCATGCCATTCCATACCAAGACTCCACCAAAGAACCATCAGACTGCTTTCTGTTACCACAGAATTCACTTGCATTTGCTAGAGTTTTGTATAAGTGGAATCATACAGTATGTACTCTTTTTATCTGGCTTCTTTCACTCAGTGTAAATATTTTGAGATTCACCCATGTTGCTGTGTGTATCCCTGGCTCATTCTCTTTTGTTGCTGAGCAGCATTCCATTGTATGTATATACAAGAATTTACTTATCCATTCCCCAGTCTATGGAACTTTGAGTAGTTTCCAGTTTGGGGCTGTTGCAAATAAAGCTTCTATGTCCATTCATGTACCAGTCTTTGTATAGACATGCTCTCCTATATCTTCAGTGGAATGGCTAGATCATATGATAGCTGTACATTCTAAGAAACTGCCAAACTCTCGTCTGAAGTGGTCCTACCATTTTTCATTCCCATCAGCAGTGTATAAGAGTTCCAGTACTTCTGTGTCCTTGCCAACACCCAGCATGATCAGTTATAAATTATAGCCATTTTCATACATATGTAGTAGTATCATATTGAGGTTTAAAAGCTCCTAATGATCACCTTTTCATGTGATCGTTTTCATATCTTTGGGAAAATGTCTTTTCAAATATTTTGTCCATTTTTAAAAATTGTGTTATTTTCTTTTTACTGAGTTGTGAGAGTTCTTGATAGATTTTGGATACAAATCTTTTATCAAATATATACTCTGCATATATTTTCACTTAGCCTGTATCTGGTCTTTTCATGCCTTTTGAGGTGTAGAAGTTTTAAATTTTGAAAAGGTCTAACTTAACAAATAGCTGTGAAAAGACGAGAAGCGAAAAGCAAAGGAGAAAAGGAAAGATATAAACATCTAAATGCAGAGTTCCAAAGAACAGCAAGAAGAGATAAGAAAGCCTTCTTCAGTGATCAATGCAAAGAAATAGAGGAAAACAACAGAATGGGAAAGACTAGGGATCTCTTCAAGAAAATCAGAGATACCAAAGGAACATTTCATGCAAAGATGGGCACGATAAAGGACAGAGATGGTGTGGACCTAACAGAAGCAGAAGATATTAAGAAGAGGTGGCAAGAATACACAGAAGAACTGTACAAAAAAGAGCTTCAAGACCTAGATAATCATGATGATGTGATCACTGACCTAGAGCCAGACATCTTGGAATGTGAAGTCAAATGGGCCTTAGAAAGCATCACTAGGAACAAAGCTAGTGGAGGTGATGGAATTCCAGTGGAGCTATTCCAAGTCCTGAATGATGATGCTGTGAAAGTGCTACACTCAATATGCCAGCAAATTTGGAAAACTCAGCAGTGGCCACAAGATTGGAAAAGGTCAGTTTTCATCCCAATCCCAAAGAAAGGCAATGCCAAGGAGTGCTCAAACTACCAAACAATTGCACTCATCTCACACGCTAGTAAAGTAATGCTCAAAATTCTCCAAGCCAGGCTTCAGCAATATGTGAACCGTGAACTTCCTGATGTTCAAGCTGGTTTTAGAAAAGGCAGAGGAACCAGAGATCAAATTGCCAACATCCGCTGGATCATGGAAAAAGCAAGAGAGTTCCAGAAAAACATCTATTTCTGCTTTATTGACTATGCCAAAGCCTTTGACTGTGTGGATCACAATAAACTATGGAAAATTCTGAAAGAGATGGGAATACCAGACCACCTGATCTGCCTCTTAAGAAATCTGTATGCAGGTCAGGAAGCAACAGTTAGAACTGTTCATGGAACAACAGACTGGTTCCAAATAGGAAAAGGAGTACGTCAAGGCTGCATATTGTCACCATGTTTATTTAACTTATATGCAGAGTACATCATGAGAAATGCTGGACTGGAAGAAACAGAAGTTGGAATAAAGATTGCCGGGAGAAATATCAATAACCTCAGATATGCAGATGACACCACTCTTATGGCAGAAAGTGAAGAGGGGCTAAAAAGCCTCTTGATGAAAGTGAAAGTGGAGAGTGAAAAGGTTGGCTTAAAGCTCAACATTCAGAAAACGAAGATCATGGCATCTGGTCCCATCACTTCATGGGAAATAGATGGGGAAACAGTGGAAACAGTGTCAGACTTTGTTTTTCTGGGCTCCAAAATCACTGCGGATGGTGACTGCAGCCATGAAATTAAAAGACGCTTACTCCTTGGAAGGAAAGTTATGACCAACCTAGATAGCATATTCAAAAGCAGAGACATTACTTTACCAACAAAGGTTCGCCTAGTCAAGGCTATGGTCTTTCCTGTGGTCATGTATGGATGTGAGAGCTGGACTGTGAAGAAGGCTGAGCGCCGAAGAATTGATGCTTTTGAACTGTGGTGTTGGAGAAGACTCTTGAGAGTCCCTTGGACTGCAAGAAGATCCAACCAGTCCATTCTGAAGGAGATCAATCCTGGAATTTCTTTAGAAGGAATGATGCTAAAGCTGAAACTCCAGTATTTTGGCCACCTCATGCGAAGAGTTGACTCATTGGAGAAGACTCTGATGCTGGGAGGGATTGAGGGCAGGAGGAGAAGGGGACGACAGAGGATGAGATGGCTGGATGGCATCACTGACTCGATGGATGCGAGTCTGGGTGACCTCCGGGAGCTGGTGATGGACAGGGAGGCCTGGCGTGCTGCGGTTCATGGGGTCGCAAAGAGTCGGACACGACTGAGCGACTGATCTGATCTGAACTTAACAAATGGATTCAGTGGACGAGTTTGAACAAACTCTGGTAGATAGTGACAAGGAAGGCTGGTGTTTTACAGTCCGTGGGGCTACCAAGCATCGGACACAACTTAGTGACTGAACAACAACCTATCAAAAGTTTCTTTTATGGGTTGTACTTTGATGTTGAATCTAAAAAACTTTGTTTATCTTAAGGTTACAAAGACTTTCTCCTAGAAATATTATAGCTTTATGACCCTCATTTAAGTATATGATGCATTTTGAGTTAAATTTTTGTAAAAGTGTGAGCTATGGACTGAACATTCACTTTTTTTTTTTTTTGCTTATGCTTATCCAGTTGTCCTAACAACATTTGTTTTTTCTCCACCAAATTACCTTTACATCTTTGTCAAAAATCAGTTATTTATATATGTGTAAATCTGTTTCTGGACTCCTAGTTCTAGTCCATTGACCTGTATACCTATTTGGATTCCAATGCCACACTTTTGATTACTGTAACTTTTTAGTAAGTCTTGAAATCAAGTATAATTATCCACTGGCACTATTTTTTTTCAAAGTTGTTTTAGTTCTTCTCAGTTCAGTTCAGTCACTCAGTCGTGTCCGACTCTTTGGGACCCCATGAATCGCAGCACCCCAGGCCTCCCTGTCCATCACCAACTCCCGGAGTTCACTCAGACTCACGTCCATCGAGTCAGTGATGCCATCCAGCCATCTCATCCTCTGTCATCCCCTTCTCCTCCTGCCCCCCAATCCCTCCCAGCATCAGAGTCTTTTCCAATGAGTCAACTCTTCGCATGTACTGGACTTTCAGCTTTAGCATCATTCCTTCCAAAGAAATCCCAGGGCTGATCTCCTTCAGAATGGACTGGTTGGATCTCCTTGCAGTCCAAGGGACTCTCAAGAGTCTTCTCCAACACCACAGTTCAAAAGCATCAATTCTTCGGCACTCAGCCTTCTTCACAGTCCAACTCTCACATCCATACATGACCACAGGAAAATCCATAGCCTTGACTAGATGGACCTTATTAGGCAAAGTAATGTCTCTGCTTTTCAATATGCTATCTAGGTTGGTCATAACTTTCCTTCCCAGGAGCAAGCGTCTTTTAATTTCATGGCTGCAATCACCATCTGCAGTGATTTTGGAGTCCCCCAAAATAAAGTCTGACACTGTTTCCACTGTTTCCCCATCTATTTCCCATGAAGTGATGGGACCGGATGCCATGATCTTCGTTTTCTGAATGTTGAGCTTTAAGTCAACTTTTTCACTCTCCACTTTCACTTTCATCAAGAGGCTTTTTAGTTCCTTTTCACTTTCTGCCATAAGGGTGGTGTCATCTCCATATCTGAGGTGATTGATATTTCTCCTGGCAATCTTGACTCTAGCTTCTGTTTCTTCCAGTCCAGCGTTTCTCATGATGTACTCTGCATATAAGTTAAATAAGCAGGTTGACAATATACAGCCTTGAGGTACTCCTTTTCCTATTTGGAACCAGTCTGTTGTTCCATGTCCAGTTCTAACTGTTGCTTCCTGACCTGCATACAGATTTCTCAAGAGGCATTAGTTCTTCTAGGTTCTCTGCATTTCCATGCATATTTTAGAATCAACATGTCAATATCTGCAAAAAGGTTTTGGGATTTTATTTGGGATTTCCTGAGTCTATAAATCAATTTGGAAATAATTGACATTTTTAACTATGGTTAGTTTTCTGACTCATGAACAAGATATATCTTTATTTATTTAGATCATCTTTACTTTCAGTAATGTTTTGGAGTTTTAAGTGTATTTTTTTCATAACATTTGTCATATTTATCCTGAATTATTTAGTACTTTACTTTGTAAATGTTTTAAAATCTTTATTTCTGATAGTTTTTTGGTAGCACATAGAAATGCAGTAGATTTCTTTATATTGATCTTGCATCCTGCAATTTTGTTATACTTATTAGTTATAGCTGATTTTCTGCACATTGCACTAGATTTTCTATGTAGACACTCATTTTGCCTGCTGCTGCTGCGAAGTCATTTCAGTCGTGTCCAACTCTGCGACCCCATAGACGGCAGCAGCCCACTGTCCCTGGGATTCTCCAGGCAAGAACACTGGAGTGGGTTGCCATTTCCTTCTCCAATGTATGAAAGTGAAAAGTGAAAGTGAAGTCGCTCAGATCGCGAAGTCGCTTCACGATCCCATGGACTGCAACCTACCAGGCTCCTCCATCCATGGGATTTTCCAGGCAAGAGTACTGAAGTGGGGTGCCATTGCCTACTCTGTCATTTTGCCTAGGAATGAGAATAATTTTACTTATTCCATTCAATTTGGATTCCTTTTATTCTTTTTATTTAATTATTATATTATACAATGTTAAAAAAAAAGTGGTGATCCTTTTTTTTCTGATATTTTAAACTTTTTACCATTAAGTAGAATGTTGCTGCTGCTGCTGCTGCTGCTAAGTCGCTTCAGTCGTGACTGACTCTGTGGGACCCCATGGAAGGAAGCCCACCAGGCTCCCCAGTCCCTGGGATTCTCCAGGCAAGAACACCAGAGTGGGTTGCCATTTCCTTCTCCAATGCATGAAAGTGAAAAGTGAAAGTGAAGTCGCTCAGTCGTGTCCGACTTCAGCGACCCCATGGACTGGAGCCTACCAGGCTCCTACGTCCATGGGATTTTCCAGGCAAAAGTACTGGGGTGGGGTGCCATTGCCTGAATGTTAGGTATCTTTTTGTGTGTGTGTAGATTATTTGTTTTGAATTGCGGAAGTTCCCTTTTGTACCTAGTTTGTTGAGTCTGTATCCAGATTGATTGGATTTTATGAGCATGTTGGGTTTTTGTTAAATGCTTTTTCAGCATCTATTAAGATGATCATGTATTTTTCCTGTTTTGGTCTGTTAATATGATACATTTCATCGATTTAAAAAATGTTTAATTATAATAATAAATGCATGAATAACATTTACTGTCTTAACCATATTAAAGTGTTAATTACATTCACATTGCTGTGCAACAGATCCCCAGTATTTGCAATGATTTCTGAGTGTTAAATCCACCCTACATTCCTTGGAAAAATTCCTCTTGACTATACTATATTATCTTTTTAATATGTTGTTGGGTTTGATTTGCTAAAATTTTGTTTAGGCTTTTTTGGCTGTGTTTTTGGAAAATATTGGTTTACAGTTTTCTTTTCTGGTGATAGCATTTTCTGGTTTCATTGTCACAGCAATGCTGGCATCAAATAATGAGTTGGGAGGCATACCTTCCTTTTCAGTTTTCTGGAAGAGTTTATGTAGAATTGGTATTGCTTCTTCCCTAATGTTTGGTAGAATTCACTAGTGGTTCCACGTGGCCTAGAGCTTTCCTTGTGGGAGGGTTTTTAAACTACAAGTTCTATTTCTTTAATAGATACAGAGCTATTAAGGTTATCTGCTCTTTCTTGACTAAGCTTTGGTAGTTTGCATCTTTTAGGGAACTGATCCATTTCAGCTGAATTGTCAAATTTATAGGTATAAAGTTATTGAGAATATTCTCTTATTTAAAAAAAATGTCTGTGAAATCTGTGGTGATATTATGTCTCTCATTCTTGATTTTATAATCTGTTTTTCTTTTTTTTCCTTATCAAGCTAGCTAAGAGATTAATCAACCTTATTGAACTTAAAGAAACAGCTTTTGGTTTCATTGATTTTTAAAATTGTTTTAGTGTTTTTTATTTTACTGATTTCCACACTGAACTTTATTGTATTATTTCTTCTTACTTTACGCTAATTTGTTCTTTTTTAAAACTGCTATGCCTTCAAGTTAACTAATCTTTTCCTCTGCCATGTTTCAGTTCAGTTCAGTTCAGTTCAATCTCTCAGTCATGTCCGACTCTTTGTGACCTCATGAACCGCAGCACACCAGGCCTCCCTATCCATCAGCAACTCCTGGAATCCACCCAAACCCATGTCCACTGAGTCGGTGATGCCATCCAACCATATCATCCTCTGTCATCCCCTTCTCCTCCTGCCCTCAATCTTTCCCAGCATCAGGGTCTTTTCAAATGAGTCAGCTCTTTGCATCAGGTGGCCAAAGTATTGAAGTTTCAGCTTCAACATCAGTCCTTCCAATGAACACTCAGGACTGATCTCCTTTAGGGTGGACTGGATCTCCTCATAGTCCAAGGGACTCTCAAGAGTCTCTGCCAACACCACAGTTCAAAATTATCAATTCTTTGGCACTCAGCTTTCTTTATAGTCCAACTCTTACATCCATACGTGATGACTGGAAAAACTGTAGCCTTGACTAGATGGACCTTTGTTGGCAAAGTAATGTCTCTGCCATGTTTAATATATCCTAAATTCCACAGTATTTTTCATCAAAAATGTATTTTTCACATCTAGAAGTTCTATTTGAGTCTTTTTGATAGCTTTCATGTCTCAAGTTTTTGAATACATAGAATACAGTTAAAACAATTATTTTGAAACCTTTGATTGCTAATTTTAACATCTGTCTCAGTTCTTGAACTATATTGATAGATTGATTCTCCTCCTTATTAGGGACTGTGTTTCCCTGCTTCATTATATGCCTGGCAATCCTCAATTAGATACCAGAAACAGTGACTTTTATCTTGTTGGATGGTGAATCATTTTTGTTCTTATAAATCTTCTTGAGTTTGTTCTGGGATACTACTTGGAAATAATTTGCTTTTCTTGGGTCTTACTTTTATGATATATTTGGTATACCTGCAGCAATCCAGGGTGAATTATTCCCCACTACTGAGCAAAACCTTCTTGAACACTCAAACCCAATACTCAGGAGTTATGATTCCTTTCAGTTCGGCTAGGGGAAGATGCAGTGTTCTCAGCCCTGGGTGAATGTTGGACTTTATTTTCTAATCTTTTCAGATTATTTTTTTCCCTGGCCACTATGTTTCTTCACCTGAATTTATTGATCAGTACCCTTCTGAATATCAGAGAGGTGGTCCTTTGCAGATCTTTGGGGTGCTCCCTCTGTTGGCTCTTCCTCTGTTACTCTATCCTATGAATTCCCACTTGGTGATCCAACTCTCAGCATCATCTGTTTCATTCAGAGTTTTGTTCTCTGCACCACAGCCTGGAAACTCTGAAGGCTTCAAGCTGGGACAATCATTGACTTACCTCCTTTGTTTATGGTCTGTCAAGGATAACTATCCTTTGTTAAGTGTCTTGAAAATTGTGTGTTTTTAAAAATATTTTATCTGTTTCTATTTTATGTTTTGTTTGTTTAAGGCAGGAGGGTAAATCCAATTCCAATAATTTAACTGACTCCACTACAATGAGAGAATAGAAACCAGAGGAGAAGGTGAAAGCTCTGGTGGCTATGGACCAAGTAAGATGGCATCCAGATGGAGAAAAACTGGGGGCAAAGATTGTTTCCAGGACAAAGGGAGACATGGTTACCCCCAACTTGGGGTTCTCAGTGGTAGAACGTGTGGCATAAAAATGAACATCTCCCTCTAAAAACACAACTCCACACCCCATACTATTTAATAGGAGACTGACACATTACCAGAACCAGCAACAGCAGAGAGAAACGGGTCAAGGCAGTGTGACAGCAGGGACCTCTTTTCACCAGAGATAAGAAGTCACTTATTTAAAGTGACCTCCTCTATTCCTTTCTCCCTTCTTCCCTTCTCATGGGAGGCACTAGACTAGAAAAAGAAAGGAGAAGGAGTAAAAGACAAGGAGACAAGAAGACAAGATCAAGTCCCCTTCCCACTCTTGGAACTTGAGTTACAAGTCTGGCAAACTCTGAAGAGGGGAAAAGACTTGGATATGATATTGAAGTTGTAAACTGGACTGGACTTAAGTAACTGACATTGATAGGAAAGTGATGGTTGGAGTCTGCTTGGAGGTTCCTTGGGCAGTGAGACTGAGAGACTGGACAGAGCTAGTTAACTGCAAGGGATGGAGAAAATAAATTGATCTTTATTTATACCTCCAGTGAATTGAGGCTTCTCAGTAAACTGGCTACATCTGATCTGTTAGCAATAGCTCCCAAATATTGAGACAGGCATTATACTGAGTGATGTACTTACCATATTCGTGCTTCATAACCTACAAGATAGTTACCATTTTATTTCCTCCATTTTGCAGGTGAGGTAAACTGAGACACCGCTGGTTTGCCTAAATACAGAGTGTAGAAATTTCAGATCTGAAATACTGATGGGAACAATTTCGTGTCCATCACGCCAGTCTAAGGAAAACCCATTCTACTCAGCTGCACTGCTCTTACTCATGATACTCTCCTAAACGTTTAGCCCATGTTCAGAGTTTGTTCCACTCCCCAGGCTATGTTCTGTCAACCATTTCCTAGTGAGACCCGCCCGGTCAGCTCAACTACAGAGATGGAGGCAAATGAGGGAAGGGGATATTATGGGAAGACATTCATTTTAAGAAGACGAAATGTTGGATCAGGGCTCCTGTCTGAGTGAGAGACATCAAATAGGTGGGTGGCCTTGGACAAGTCACTTAATCTCTTTGTGTTTTGTCTTCCTGACATGTCACATGAGGACAGTAATTGTCTTAGTCCTTTTGGGCTACTGTAACAAAACACCACACAATGGAAGCTTGTGAACAACAGAAATTTATTTCTCACCATTTTGCAGGCCGGAAGTCTCAGGTCAGGGTGTCAGCGTGGTGGAGTGAGGGCCCTCTTCCAGATCCAGACTCCTTTTGGTAGCATTACCTGGCAGAAGGTACTGGGGACCTCTCTGGATTCTTTCATGAGAGCGCTAACCCCATTTATCAGGGCTCTGTCCTCAAGACTGAGTCACTTCCCAAAGGTCGCACATACTTATATCATCACTTTTTGGGGTTAGGGTTTAAACATATGAATTTGGGGGGACCATAGCAGTAATAGTATCTAGCCCATAGAACTGTTATGAAGAATAAGTTATAGACAAAGCTATACCTTTGGAGGAGTCAGTATAGACAAAGCTCTTGATCAATATATGGCCCATGGCCTCCTCTATCCAAGCGTTAACATTTATTATTATCTGTCCTCTATTACTAGGTAACTTCCTTTCCCCTGCTGAAGGAAAATGTCTGAATGAACCCAAACATAGGCATTTAACTTTTTTCTCTGTATTTTCACGTCTCCTCTCTCGTGTCCATCATCACCCCAAGAAACATATCTTTACTTAGCAAAACCATTCTCCCCACTCACAAGAGCAAGAAGGGGGAGAATTTTTGCTCTTCCTGGAAAGAACCCACATCTGACAGTGGATTTCTGCCCAGCTTCCCTGAGTATACTTCTGGTTGCCCTGCTGGATGGTGTCAGAGTGAGTAGTTAAGCCCATCTCTGTCGGGTTACCCAGATGAGAAGCTCTGGGGTCTTGTTCCATTCCCTCTGCAAAGGCCTGAGTAGCCACGTGGGGCCCTACAGCACCTTCCATGTGCGCTAGGCGGCAGGTGGTGCATCTGAAAAGCGGGTGAGGCTGCTACACAACCAGTTTTGCTGGTGGCACCAGAATCCCTGCGAGATCTGTAACAACACAGATGCCTGGGCCCTAGCCCGGGATACTGATGCTGTGGGTTTGGTGTGGGGCCCAGGCATATGCATTTTTTAAAGACTCCACAGAGAATGATGGTTCAGCTGGTTGCAGAGACCTGCATCTGGAAGCCCCTGCTTTAGAGTGTTCCAGAGAATGGCAGCCTCACACAAGCACGAAGGGCAGCACAGACCACCACCCTGGGCTGCTGGGCCTCAGTGGATGAGGGCTTTTACAGCGTGACAGAGTTGACAGGGACCTGACAGCTCACTGATGCAGCACAAAGTAAGGATCAGGAGCCTGAGGCCAGGAGGCTGCCTGCAGTCAGAGCCCTGCTCTGTGGTGACAATGCTGCACACTTCCCCACTGGCCCAGGGACCCAAGAATACTTTTGAAAGCTACAGGAAGACTCTCCTGCCTGAATGAGTGTCTTTAGCTGCTATTGGAACAACCCCAACTCCCCAGTAATTCAAAACTCTATAGAACATGTTTTGACCTGAACTGGGACTCACCCCTCGGTGTTCTGGTCCCACAGACCATGTTGTTAATTGCAGTGCATTGCTGCCCCTCTTCCGGGACCTGGGCAACTCTCCCTGCCTCCCACTCTGTACCCCAGTCTGCTCCTGCCCCGTCTTCTCACAGTCCTTGGGCAAATCAAGACTTCTCTGGGTGTCAGCTTCCTCCTCACTCAGACAGGGATAATGATTGCATGAGAAAATGTAGGCACTGCTGTGTGTAATTGTAGAAAAGAGTTAGGGCTTATCTTGCCTCTAAACCCTCTCTGACTTTCAATACTGGTTTCCAAGAGGCCTAGGACCTTGGAAAAATCTACATCCTAAACCCCTAAGTTTATAGAAACTGAGCCCAGAAAGCTGAATGACTGTGAGAAGGGAGTTCAAATCTAGGTGACCTCACTCTGTACCCCCGTCCTTCCCTCCATATCACAGGCACGTGGCCCTGCAGCCCTTCCATGGAACCTCTTACTATTATTATTTCACAGATTCCTGACTGCTAGCTGGTCGTCTCCCCTCACTCCTCTTCCCACTTTCCTTGCGTTGGCCTTTACGGAGCACTCGTGTTAAGCGTCATGTGTTAGTTCGGTGTTGGAGAATCTCATCTATAATACATACTAAGTAAGTGTTTGATGGTGGTTTATTTATTTACAGCTAATCACATATTCTGGAGAAGGAAATGGCTACCCACTCCAGCATTCTTGCTTGGAAAATTCCACAGACAGAGGAACTTGGTGGGCTACAGTCCATGGGGTCGCAAAGAGTTGGACATGACTGAGCACACACATGCACACAATCACATATTTAGCAATAAGCACTTGTTTTGTGCTAAATTCTTTTCAGGGAAGCTGTGAGGGATCCAAGAGAAGCAGAGAAGGACATGATCCACGTCCTCTGTCCTCAAGGATTTGGCAGAGTTTGAAGGGAGAAAATCTGTACACACACACACACATAAGCACACACAACACAGACACAGATACACACACATATCCCCCTCAAGGACACTAAGCGTCAGGCAACAGGTGGAGGGGCTATATGTCAACACTGCTGTGTGCAATGGTGGTGATGGTGGGAGGGTAGGTAATCTGGCTCACGATTGGGAGGCTGCTGTACTGTGCTCCCCCCACCTCTGTGATGGTGCTCCCTCAACCTACTCTCTGACTCCCTTTCTCTTTTAACCCCTTGTCTGCCAGGTTCCTCAGGTTTCTGTCTTCTAGTCTTTTCTTAGTCTGTGTGGCTTTATGTGGTTTCATCTGTTTCCCTGAGTCAATGATCATCTACTTCTTTCTGCTTCTGAATCTGTATCTGCAGAGAGAAGAGGCTCTGTGAGTTCCTGACCCTTGTATCCACCTGTCTCCAGAACACCTCTGACCTGATAGCTCAACTGCACTTGTCCCAAACAACTTGTTTCCCTCCCAACCAGCTTTTCCTCCTTGAGCTCTGGAAAACCTGGAGGTCATTTCTGACGCCGCCCTCTCTCCTCTGGCATCCCGGTGATCACGATGTTCTTTGAATCACAGAATCTTGGAGCTGTAACAATCCTTCTCACAGATTCTTTTCTCTCCAACCCTTCTTTTCTCACCTGGGCTGTTATGGCAACCCTTACCTAACTGCTCATGCTCACTCATCAGTTCTCCACACTGGATACAGAGAACTCTTCTCAAAAACAAACAAGAAAACAAAACCATTCCATCATTGACAGCCCTTCAGTGCCTCCCCTCTGCCTGCGGGGTGAACATCCTGCTCTCAAAAGTGGCCTCTATAACCCATGTTATAAGTTGAGTTGTGTCTCCACCAAAAGCTGTGGAGATGCTAAGGCCTGATACTGCAGAATGCAACCTTCTTGGGGAATGGGGTAGTTAAAATACGTGCATGCTCCCCTGTCCATGGGATTTCCCAAGCAAGAGCACTGGAGTGGGTAGCCATTTCCTTCTCCAGGGGATCTTCCTGAACCAGGAACTGAATCTGCCTCTCCTGCATTGCAGGCAGATTCTTTGCCATCTGTGCCACCAGAGACACCTGGTTAAAATGTGATTAAGTCAAATGTGTTAAGATGAACTCATATAGAAGGAAGATGAGCCCTTGATCCAATATGACTGGTGTCTTTCTAATAAGGAGGAATTTGGACACAGACGCAGATGGAGGAAGGCCATGTGAAGATGAAGGCGGAGACTGGCGTTATGCGGTCCTGGGGCTGCTACTGGAAAAGTCAAGAAGAGAAACACTCCTAGGTACTGCGGAGGGAGTGTGGCTCTGCCAAAATCTTGATTCTGGACTTCCAGCCTCCAGGATTGTGAGACAACAAATTTCTGTTGTCTTACTCACCTAGGTGGTGGTACTTTGTTACTGCGGCCCTAGCAACATAATACTGCTTGTCATAATCCCTGTATCAACTACTAACCTCCAAATCTCTTTCAGCTTCACCCAGTCTTGTCCCCATTATCTTAGCCACATCCAATTGCTTAGAGCTCTCTAAACTCGCCAGACACACATCTCTGCTCACACTGGTCCCTTCGCACGATGGCTCGTCCCCCTCCCTACCCCCACCTCTCCTCCAGGCCTCACCTCTCTGATCCTTCAGGGCCTTACAAGAATTCCCACGCCCCTTACTGGGTCATGGCCTCCCTGAGAGCAAAGAGTCTGTTTCTCTCTTTTCTTTCTCTGTGGTGCCTTAGCACTGAATCTGACCAGCATGATGTGACAAGAATCTGAGTTGGGTCATTGTTCTCCCACAGTTTATAATGTTGGTGGGCAGTGGGGTTCAAAATACTCCTTCCTCGACCCTCACTAGGTTGCCAAAGAGGATGCTACCCTGATTTCATACAATACTCGCCAAGAGCGAATCAACTATAGGCCATGACTCCCAGGAAACCTCTCCCCAAACTGCCAAATTCTTCTCCCCATGCTGTTGCCTGGCTCTCGAGCAGGCCTGAGGGAGGGGCACCCAGAGCAAGAGATTTTGCTTGTTCCTTTGAGGTCAACACCTAATCACTGTCCCTCTTCAAATGAAAAATGGGGAAAACACTAGCTAACTATTGTTTAGTGACCCCAACCCCCACCCCTTTAAAATAAACACTCTTTTCAATTAGGAAGATTTGTCACCGGGGACAGTAATTCCGTGTCCTACCAAAACAAACACAGTTGTAATTAGTTTTATCCAGGAAGAAAATTAACTCTGTTTATCTTAGCATAATTAATCATTGACCCTTTCTGTCCGGGCAGCTTGGGGGAGGGCGCGGGAGTAGGGGGTTATGATCTACAGCAACGGGGCATTCCAGGACCCATCTATCTCTCCTCTTGGTTACTCAGCTTGTCTGCATGAGTTATTTGAAATAATATTCCTGGCCAAGAGTTATGGAGCTGCCTCAGAGCTCGATTTGAAGAAACACTAAATAAGGCTATGATCTTTATGGTTTCAGTCTGCTGAGAATTTTAGATGAGTATGCATCAGATGGGCATGAAGGCCTGCTGGGGGCCCCAGGATTTACTGGACTTCTGCTGAGCATAGTGACCTCTGCAAGTCCTGAGGGTGAGAAAGGAGCTGCGGGCAAAGGGTTTGGTTCTTGGTGATGGCCGTGAGGCTCCTGCTTCAGTGAGAAGGGCATAAGCTTTGAGGTTAGAAGAATTTGAGTTCTAGTCCTAACACATCTTCTAGATGTGTGACTTGAGGCAAGATATCTTATCTTTTGAAGACAGTAACCTCCAAAATTAAAAAAAAAAAAAAAAAAGGTTATGGAGAGATCAAGTTTAGTAACTGATACCCTTGGGGATTTGGTAAGATTAGAAGTGAGGTATGCCAAGCCACTAGCCTATTGCCTGGTACTAAGAAATTGTTCAATAAACACTGGTAAAGTTTGTTATTCTTGTATGAACTGAGGATTCAGGGGTGGAAGAACGTATGGCAAGTCTTCTCTCTATATTTTAATAGTCCCTGCAACTCACGGAGACCCTACTGTGTGCTGGACTTTGTGTTGCTGCTGCTGCTGCTGCTGCTGCTAAGTCACTTCAGTCGTGTCCAACTCTGCGTGACCCTATAGACGTCAGCCCACCAGGCTCTCCTGCCCCTGGGATTCTCCAGGCAAGAAAACTGGGCCCTGAAAATAGAAAGAGGGTCTAATCACAACCCACCGTATGGAGTTCACAGCCCACTAGGGAGAGACAGACACACCCAGACATTCTCAATCTGTTATCCAAATGCTAATCCAGAGATGTGGAGTGATGATATCATCGTGGTGGAAGAGAAGCAGAGACTAACTGAATTTGATTTCACAGCCATTCAGTTAGCATATAAGACCTCAATTAACCCTCATGATAATTCTAAAAATAGACACAATGGAGGGTGACCTAGGGACGGCATAATTCAGGCTCACAGATGTTAAGTCATTGTACCCAAACTGCATGGCTGGAAAGTGGTGCAGCTGGGATGTGAAGCCGACGTGGAAGCCTGGGCTTTGTCAGTTTCACCTCGGTCAGAGGTCCTGGCTGAGTTTTAATGGCTGGTGTCCTGCTTCAAGACCCTGAGTCAGGGGATTAAAGCAGCGTGCTCCCCAGGGCTGGCGTGACAGAAGTCTCTGCGATTAAAACTGCAGCTTCTTTGGCATCAACTTCTTCCAAGTAAAAATCTCTTGCAGCGGGATCATTTTAAATAACGATCTATGGTGAATTTTATGTTCTTGTCATCTGTCAGAATCATAAAAATCTACTTTTTTCATGATGTTGACATGGCTAATCTCAGAGAAGCGCTTGTCCTCTATACTTGGGGACAAGAGAACTGTGAAATCAAGGAGACCAGTGTCCTGAGATGAGTCAGAGAGAGAAGATGGGTGGGGCGGGACACCTTGAGAGGGGCCTGGTGAGCTCCCACTGGGGTGAGGGGCTGCCAGAGGCGGGGAGATGGGTCACACCTGCACTGAGCACTAGGTCTCCTCCTTATTTCCAGAGCAGCAGAGAGCTGCAGAGGTAGTTTTGGAGCAGGAGCGCTTCAGGCTCTGCCCACTGCAGACAGGGAGCGAGGCAAGCTTTAGTGATGTGCATGTTGCTGGCAGGATGTGGGGCTTTGGCCTCCCCAAACCTGGCAGGGAACCAGAGTAGGGACCAGCCCATTTTTTGTGCTGCAAAGCAGCCCATGGAAGAGAGCAGCCACAGATTTTTGAGGGCACAGAGGATGTTTTCCTGGGCTGTGGTGATGCCTGGCTTGCAAGGGTGGGCACCCCACACATCCCAACAAGTCACACAGGCTGACTGGCTAGAAAGAATTATATGCTGGGTCCCTTTTTGCCAGTGACAGGCTGTGCACATTTGGACAGCTTCCTCCCCTCCTAAGTGCCTTGGTTTCCTCATCTGTAAAATGAGATAACAATACCTCTCTTGTCAGACTTATGAGGATTAAATGACTATACTGTACACATTATCTCACTTAATCTTCGCAACAGCTTCTGAAATAGGAATGTAATTATCATTAAATTTAGCTGAGTGAGAAGATTCAGGTGACTCTCCCAAGGTATATAGGTTTTAAGTGGCAGATCCAAGGTTTAAACCCAGCTGTGTCTGACTCTAGAACCTTGCTTTGGCCACGTTCCATGATGCCTCTTTTCTAGGAATGAATGGATGAGTTCCCACACATGCAGTCATCCAGCCTCGGAGGTTTTTCTGACAACGGTAATTGCCCCTCCTGTGATTCACCCCCGGCAGCACACGACCCTGGAAGATGCCACTTCCATCACAGGGGCCCTCTCACTGCTGACAGCGTTGGAGGCTGTGTGGCACAGCAGTTTCAAGCACAGGCTCTGAAGTCAGGCTAAACTGGTTACAATATTGTTCAGGAAGTTCTGGGACCGAAGGACTCTATATGAGGCAGACACTGTCTGATGACGGGCTACCCCAGGATCCCAGATTTCTTGGGGACACAGAAGTAGGTCAAGAAAGAGCTTGAAATCTCCATCAGAATTACTTATACTCTCCCCCAAAAGGCTGCAGCCAAGAGATAAGGGGCTACATCACTGAAACCAAAGATGGAATCTAAGTTTCGTAGGAAAGGATGGGAGGTGGGTTTTTACATTTAAAATCTTCCATTTAAAATAAAATAAAATAAAATAAAATCTTCCATTTAGAACTTTATACGCAAGATTTGACCAGCGGGAAATCCAGACCACATTTTTCTCACTGATGCTCTAAGAAGCCTTTTGAACTGTTTCCCCTGTGACCCTCTTCAGTCCAGCAAACATTTATGGAGAACGTATTGGGCACCAGGCACTTTCCTGGCGATACAGAATTGAAACTGGGACAGTCCCTGTGCTTCAGAGAGTTTTCAGCTCTCCGCAGCTGCATGGCATGGAAATGCGTGTGTGTGTATGCACATGTATACTGGGTGTGCATGTATGTGTGTGCATATTGGGACGGTGGGGAAGGGAAGGAAGGGGCTGTTGCACAACATGAGAACTGAGTCCTCCTACAGTCCTGGGAGGAACTAGTCACTCCATCTGCTGGTCAAGATTAACTGAAGTCGTGCCTGGTGAGAGTGCGGAGGTGATTTTTCATTTGGAAACTGGTTAGTAGCTACTGGAGAAAACTCTTGGAGATGGACTCTTTTCGTAAGAGGTTTTTGAGGACTTCCCTGGTGGTCCAGTGGTTAAGAATCTGCCTTCCAATAAAGAGGACACAGGTTCAATCCCTGCTTGGGGAACTAAGATCCCACATGCCATGGAGCAACTAAGTCCATGCAACCACTGATCCTGCACGCCAATACAAAAGATCCTGCATGCTGCAGCTAAGACCCAGCACAGCCAAATAAATACACTTAAAAAAAAAAAAAAAAGAATCTTTAAAGAAAGAGGTTTTTGAGATCAAGAGAGCTGAGCTCTGTGGGTATTGGTTAACAGATAGACACCCACCTGTGGGTTGGGAGAGGTCACGGTGGAGTAAGAGAGGGAGAGGGCACAGGGGAAGGAGTGGCTGGTGGATTTGGTCTGACTCTATGTCCAAGCTCCCAGCTACAAACGTCTAGTCTTAGGGAGCTCAGTCTTTTGCACTAGTCATGTGAGAACCATCTGAGAACAGGATGTGACCACCAGGTGAACGGGAGGTAACAGGCTGCCTGAAGCACAATGAGCCAGTCTCCTTCAGATGTGGAGACCACATGTGGGAGGAGATTTTACCAGGATGGGAGGGATTGGTCGGTTAACATCTCAAGGAGAGAAGACTCTGGGGCTGTGTCTCTGACTCCAAACATCTGAGGGCTGAGGCAGAAGCAGTGGTAGAGGGCCAAGCTTTAGCTGAGTAGAAGGACAGCTGTCCTAACTGTGGGCTGCCTGGGGAGGCACTGTGTTCCAAAGCTGGCAATGTTCAGTGGAGCCTGGAGGCGAAGGAAAGCACATCAGTGGGGCTAGGCAAGCAGGGAGGGTGGGAAGGGAGAGCCATGATGCTGCGGATCCCCTGACAGAGGAGGAATCATCTGGTGGAAAGACTGGTGATAAACAGGTCCAGTTGAGACACTGCTCATCTCATAACTGGAGAATGTAAAGTTTACAGTTTAAAGTTTAGAGTACAAGCCTACAGGGGAAGCTAACTGACAAATTACCTTCCCTGGAGATGTGGATACTCTGTACCCCAGGATTTCCCTGCATGATTTGGCCTTTTGGGAAAGGCAAGAGAATATGATGCTTTCCTAGTCCATTTGGGCTGCTGTAACAAAATACCACAGAGAGGGTAGCAATATAGATGACAGAAATTTCTCAGTTCTGGAAGCTGGAAGTTCAAGATCAAGGTGCCAGTTGGTTGGTGTCTGGTGAAGGCTTGCTTCCTGGTTCATAGATGAGCTGTCTTCTTGCTCTGTCCTCACATGGTGGAAAGAAAGGTCTCTGGGGTCTCTTATAAGAGACAGCTCCTCCCTCATGACCTTATCACCTCCCAAAGACTCACCACATTGGAGGTTAGGATCTGAATAAATGAATTTGAGGGGAGAAAAACATTGTCTACATCAGATGAGGAAAAGAAAGAGGGGAGAGGGACTTCCTTGTGATATGATGGTTAAGACTGTGCAATGCTAATTCAGGAGGCACAGGTTCGAGCCCTGATCAGGGAACTAAGGTCCTACATGCTGTGCTGCTCAGCCAAAAGATTAAAAAAAAAAAACAAAAAACACAGGATAAAAATGGGGGTGGTGGGAGAAAGGGCAGGGGGAGGGACAGCAGAAGGTAGCATCCAGTGTTTAGTGGGCACCTACCAGATTTCAGGCACACTCACACCTTGGCCACATCGACTCCTTGTACAAGCTTCTGTGTTTCACAGATGATGGTCTGAGGTGGACTCTCAACCAGGAAGGCTCCAGGTAGGCCTGGCTGGAAAGCCTGCTCAGTTCTGGTTAGCGTCCTGCCTTCCTCGGGGTGGGTAGCACAGCACCTCTCCCTTGAAATGTTGCCAGAAGTCATTTCTTGACCCTTTCCTCCAACCCGGCCTCCTGTAAACTGCTTGAAGTGAAGTGAAGTGAAAGTCGCTCAGTCGTGTCTAACTCTTTGTGACCTCATGGACTATACAGTTCCAGGAATTCTCTAGGCCAGAATACTGTAGTGGGTAGCCGTGGGCAGCCGTTCCCTTCTCCAGGGGATCTTCCTGACCCAGGAATTGAACCAGGGTCTCCTGCATTGCAGGCGGATTCTTTAGCAACTGAGTTTGTTATCTGCTTGCCCTCCCCTTGATTCCTCCAAACTGTGGGTCTCTACAAAAAAAGAATGGGGCACTTGGCTCCCTCTTGTGGTTGGATTCATCAGAAGATGGCTTGGAGGAGCAATGCCTGTCAGGAACACTGCAAAAATCACTGCAGTGAAAAAGGTTTGTTGTAATTGTTGTTTAGTTGCCCTGGAGTTAACTTGGGATCAGTAGCATGGCTGCCTGTGGCCCAGAGGTAAACTTCACTCATTCATTCAGCTGTGTTATTTCTGGGCTGGGCACTAAGGGTAGAAGACTAACAGTTTCTGAGCAGATATGTATGTGGATGCTCAGTCGCTCAGTTGTGTCTGACTCTTGCAACCCCATGGATGGTAGCCCGCCAGGGTCCTCTGACCATTGGATTTCCCAGGCAAGAATGCTGAATGATGGAATGGATTGCCATTTCCTTCTCCAGTGGATCTTTTCGACCTAGGGATAAAACCCATGTCTCCTGCATTGGCAGGCAGGTTCTTTACCACTGAGCCACCTGAGAAAGGTTTGGCTAACAGCATATTCCAGCAGTGGAGTTCTCTGGCACACAGTAGGTGTGCTAATCTGAAGAGTCATTGAATGAAATAAGACTTGGAGGCCGAGGTGGGCCATTGGGGAGGTCAGGGGGAGGGGGAAAAAAAGCATAACCTAAATGTTGAAAACTGTTTCATTCAGCAGACATTCTGAGGACTTCAAGCCTGGCAGGCTAAGGGAGGAGCCAGGATATATGGGACTTTTTGCAACAAAGGCCAGATAGTCTGAACATCAAATGATTACTGTTAATTAAAGAAAACCAGATATCTCAAGTTAAGGAGTTTAGTGCTTTTCTGTGTATGGGAAAGTGCAAGACTCTGGGCTTACTGAAATCATTCCTTGGATACACACCTTAGCTACCCAGGGCCAGCATCCTATCCTTTTCCACCCTGAGTTCCCTCTGAGTTCACCAGTGGTGCGGAGGGGCAGGGCTGCTGTAGCTGAGGACTTAGCTGCCTGAAGTCCCTTTGTCTCCACCAGGGATTCCCTGATGGTTCAGCGGGTTAAAGAATTCACCTGCGGGAGACACAGAAGACCTGGGTTTGATCCCTGGGTCAGGAAGATCCCTTAGAGGAAGAAGATACCTGGATGAGGAAATGGCAACCCACTCCAGTATTTTTGCCTGAAAAATCCTGTGGACAGAGGGGCCTGGCAGACTAAGGGTTGCCAAGAGTTGGCCATGACTGAGCACACACACACTCTGGACTTCCCTCAGGGTTCCCCCTCAGGGCAGCTTTACTGGCTTGATGGCTTTCACATCCTCTGTTTACTGATAAGGCAGACACGGGGTAAAGAGAGAACCAATGAGGGAAGAGTGCCAGCTGGGCAGAGCTCGAGGCTCCAGACTCTGCTCTCCGGCCACCCCTGGGAGCCCTACACAAATCATTTGCCCTCCACCGGAGGGCCTCAGAGCCTCCGCCTGCAAAATCACCGAGTTGATTTATGTTGGTGCTGTTCATTCTAGGCTGTACTTATTAATCACCTGGGAAGTTTGAAAATATCCTGATAACTGGGCTCTCTCCCTAGAGATTCTGACTTAATAGGTCTGAGGTGGGGCCTGTGCATTGCTATTTTTTTTAATTTCCCCAGGTGATTACAGTATGTTGCCATGGCTGAGAAAGGCGTGGGTTATTTTTCCGAACCCCCAAACTCCCATTGCCTATAATTCTGAGGTTGCTTTTAAGGTATTTCACTAAATTTAATTTGTATCCTGTAGTAGTAGATGATGTTATTTCACCATTAGGACAATGGGCTGATATTTGTCACCAATAAACCTCAAGATAGTTCTGGATGTTTGTGTCCGTGGGGTAATCCCATCAACGGGCCATGAGAATATGATTTATCCCCCATGCCTCTAATGTAATTAAGTGTGCATTAAAAGAAGGCTGCACTGTTGAGATGCAAATTAGTGATGGCAGTTTACCTTCAAATTGCCATTTTGTTAAGGTTACCATTGTGTTGTTTCAAGTGCTTAAAAGTGCATTATTCATGTAGCAAACACAGGAAGTCCACCGGGAGAGAAAGTACAACACACTCAAGAGACTTCGGAGGCCTCTGGACTTTGTCACATCCATAAGAACTATTACTTCATTCCCTCCCCTGTTTGTTCTCCCTGTATCCTGTGCCAGAAACAGAACAGTGGTGGGGAAAAGGGAAAGAGAAAGGAAAACGGTCTGCAACTTGGGCAGCTACTCTTCAGATTCACCACTTCCAGCTAGTTCATATTAGAAATATCCATAGGATAAGTGTTATTTTGAGACATGCCTCCCTGATAGAGAACGTCATGCACTGAAGGGGAGGAGCGTGTGAAGAACATTTTAGAATCCTGAGCTGCATCTGTGTCTGGCAGCCTGGCCTGCCTCTCTGCCCTGCAGTCTCTCCCTCCATCCTGAGAGCGCTCTGGCCAAACCAGAGAGTAGGTATCACAGAGAGGATGCCAAGGGGACCCGGATGAGCCTGCTGCTAAGTGAAATGAGCTCTAGCTTGGGTTAGCAAGAAACCACGTGAAACAATCCTATCAGTTTTATAGAACCCCACTGACTGAGCACTGCCATCATCCAGATGCAATGTTTAAATGACCCCCTTCACCAGTCTGAGGCATCAATAAGGCTTACAAGACGTTTCACTTCTTAATTAATTGTTCAAGCCTACCCGCCTAGAATATCTACCTCCCTTGAGGTCCAAGAATATCAAGAACTTTCAAGAATGTCACATATCACAGAGGGTTGAGTGATGCTTCCAAGTGCAATCCGTCTGTCAAGGAGATTATAATCTTCCTGGAGATTCCTCAGCTCCAGGCAAGTTTATCTCCTTCTTTTAAGTGGTCAGATCTTGGGAGGTCTTGCAAAGAACAACCTTTGTGAACCTGAAAGTGTTCTATCTTATCCCCTCCCACATCTCAGTGTGTACTTGGTGCCTCTTGTTTGTGATAACTAAGAGGTGTGTCTAAAGTGTTCAAAGGAAAACCAAAGATCTACTTCAAGGTGATAAAAACAGTGTGTGTCAGATAGAAATCACTGGCAATTTCTCTTGAAAAAAATCTTAAATTCTATGTCACTTGGCAGTCTATCATACATGTGTACATAATTTAATACTTTCAACAATTTTCAAGGTAGGTGAATTAACCTCATAGCTTGAATTTTTATTATTATTAGAGTGATAGAAAAAGCTAATAAGTTCTTACCACCTTCTTGGTTTCGGTAATTGTGCTAGGTCCTATATAAATAATAAATACTGTCTCTAATCCTTACCATAAGACCACAAGGTTAACTATTATCATTCCATTTAACAAAGTAGAAAATCAAATCTTGGTAATTTGCTCAAGAGTAGGTAGTTTGCACTCTGGGTAAGTAGCAGAGCTAGGATTCAGTGTTACATCCTGCTGAGTTTCAAACACATGATCTGCACTGCATAATGACCTACTGCAAAGGTTCACCTCTTCTGGAGATGGTGGGACATGGTTTTCAGAGGATCTTGTCCTGACAAAGGCAGGGGACACTTTTCAGAGACGTACAATGTGCTCCAACCAAGGGGACTGAAGGTTGCACAATGTCCCCTCCAGCCCCGGGGCTGACTGGTCATGAGTCAGCAGCAGGCAGTCTCTTTGTTGAGCACAGTCTGGCTCAAAGAATATGTTAAAAAATATTTGTTGAAGATTGAAGGTGCTCTGACTTGGAACTGAATTGATGATTAAGAAAAAAATCTTAGAAAAAGTCAGAGAAAGGGAGGTTGCTGTGGTCTGCAGTGGTCAGGGAAAATGGAGGCAGATTTTGACCCAAGATGTGAAAAAACTGAATTAATGACATCCATCAGACTGCCAAGATTAGGGGGTCTCTGGGAGCAAATCTCTGTTACTCTAAGAGCAGACTTTTAAAGCCTGCCCTATGAATTTTACCTCTAGATGGCACTCATGTATTTTTTAGCCTTTGCAGCTTGGCTTTCAAAGGAACTCAACCAGCGGCTCCGGCCAATGTCTGTCCGAATTTGCATCCAACTATGTTTCTCTAGGTCAGGATGTCCACTGAAGGTTAATAAAATGCCAGAGGGAGGAAAAACATGTTTTTTTAATCTTGTTTATTCTTACTTCATCCATGTACACCTCCTCTCAGCCTGTTTTGTTGTTCAGTTGCTAGGTTGTGTCCCATTCTTTGTGAAACCGTAGACTGAAATACACCAGGCTCCCCTGAAATTTGAAACTGAACAGCCTGGCATCCTGTATGATACATATTTGATCAGATGACACAGATGCTTTTGAGACAGTCTTTCTGGTGACTCCACCACCTCTCTGGATCCTTGCAAAGCGTCAAGCCTTGGACTATGAGGCTGAGAGGGGATAAGATCTCAGCACAGCTCTTCCCTGGAGTAAAATAACTGTTTTGTCTCCAGTGACAAGCAGAGAAAACCTGTCTTCTTCAATTCCATGTTTATTCCCCTTTAGTGTTACTCATTCTACTCTTGAAACATAGACCAGTAGACAGGATGAAAGTAAGGCTGAGTCAAGATCACAGTCATGAATGTCATGTTTGGAAAGATCATGAAAAGCAGAGACTCTGAAATATACCAAAAGATGTAACAAACAACAAATCAGGAATAAAGGAACAGGAGGTGAGGCAAGAGCTGTTAAAGACACCCTGTTGTCTTTAATTCTCTAGCCATGGAGAGAAGCAAGTAGATTTGAGTTTGGATGAGAAGTTGTGGGAACAAAGCTTAGCCTGGGCTGGTTGAATTTTGTGCTGGAGTCAAAGCATGTCTCCTTCTCCTCACCCTGCTCAGTGTCTCATGGTCATGCCTTTATTCAATGAATATCGGAGCACCTCTCGTGTTACAAGAATTGGTAGAGGCACTGAGGATAACTGTAAGGAGACGAAGGTCCAATCCCTGGGTCAGGGAGATCCCCTGGAGAAGGAAATGGCAACCTACTCCAGTATTCTTGCCTGGGAAATCCCATGGATAGAGGAGCCTGGCAGGTTACAGTCCATGGGGTTACAAAGAGTCAACCTTCCGAGGAGCAGTGGGTCCGGGGCCTGGCCCAGCCCTATTCCCACCTTTGTGGTGCTCCCAAGAAAACCCTGATGCTCCTACCACAGAGGAGACTTTCTTCTGAGAGGTTCAGTGTCCAGGGAGCTCCTGTGTGCATGAGGTGAGGACAGACTCCACGTGGGTGTTTCAAGGCTTGGAGTCAAAAAATCATGTTCTAACACGACTAGGAAGAGTAAGGTGTCAAATGTCCTGTCTTGGGTTTGTTCTAATTCCTCACCATACATTTGTATACCTAGGACCACAGATCTTTGCTATGTCATCATAATCACATCTAATGTTCATCCTAACTTATGATTCATACTCTGTACCTGGATATAGTCCCAATATTAATAATACCTACACACAAAACAATTCACTGTTACAACTTATATCATCACAAAACATTAATGATCTTCTGTAGACCAAGCAAATATTTTTAACCATAACTGTCGTGCATAAAATTCACAACCAGAATCCCACAAATCAAAAATATTTGCACAATACAAATAATAATTTAAAATACCTGGGCTTCCCTGGTGGCACAGTGGTAAAGAACCTGTGCGCCCATGGGGGAGATGCAAGAGAGGTGGGTTCGATCCCTGGGTTGGGAAGATTCCCCTGGAGTAGGAAATGGCAACCCATTTCAGTATTCTTGCTAGGAAAATTTCATGGACAGAGGAACTTGGTGGGCTACTGTCCAGGGAATCACAATAAGTTGCACATGATTGAGCACACATACAACTTAAAATACATAGACATATATACACACACTTTCATACACTTCTTCCAGAATTGTGCTTGGAGAACCTATTTGTTGAGTGCCAGTAAGGGCATATTTTTGCTAAACTGCTGCTCCAGCTATTTTTGTTCACAAAATCTCTCACAGTAGGGCACAGCTGTATATTGGATGAGCAGAAAAGAAAAATATGCTTGTGGCAACCAGAAAGGTCTTTCCAGTTGTGTAAAACGGACCTGCAGAAATGTTTAAGTGTTCTCAGGATGCAAAGTTGGAGCTGAAATGTGATATCAAAGCAGTTGTAAAAAGTGTGCAGCAACTATCTCATGAGGCCAAACCTGGTACCCAGATATGCAAGAAAGGTTCAGGACATGTAGCTTGTTGGCTTTGTTTCATATGTTGCATAATCTGATCTTGTGTGAATTTCACAAAAGATTCATATTGTTCTGCTGGTTTGGTATTGAGGATTTGCTCATACTCCTCCTGAATTTCATCTTCATCATCTTTTAAGAGACACTCAGTATTCTTGCCTGGAGAATCCCAGGGATGAGGGAGCCTGATGGGCTGCTGTCTATGGGGTCGCACAGAGTTGGACACGACTGAAGTGACTTATCAGCAGCATATTATTCCAACTTGTCAGAGGGTAAAGGTGAGCTCATCTTTCTTTGTCCATGAGAAAGCTGGAGAACTGTGAGTACTGTGAGTGCTGAGGAGTGAGGCTGACTTTCCAAAGTATAAGCCTCTTTGTGAACAACTTCTATGTGTCTCCATCTTCGATAACAACTATATTCTTTATGTTTTAGTTGCAGTATAATTGCTGTACAACAACATGACTCAGCCATATGTATACATATACCCCCTCCCTCTTGAGCCTCCCTCCCACCCACCCCTATCACATTCCTCTAAGGTCATCCCCGAGCACCAAGTTAAGCTCCCTGTGCTCTACAGCCCTTCCCACTAGCTGGCTATTTTACACATAGCAATGAATATATGTAGAGTATATATGTCAGTGTTACTGTCTCAATTCGTCCCACCCTATCCATCCCCTTCTATATCCATAAAGTTCATTCTCTAGGTCTGCGTCTCTACTTCTGCCCTGAAAATAGGTTCATCAGTACCATTTTTCTAGATTCCACATATATGTGTTAATACACGATATTTGTTTTTCTCTTTCTAACTTACTTCACTCTGTATGACAAACTCTAGGTTCAGTGGTTAAGAAACTGCACTTCCACTGCAGAGGTAACAGGTTCAATCCCTGGTTGAGGAACTAGATACATAGCTAGTTGGGATGGGGTCTGTGGCTGAAGCAGCGGCAGTAGCAGCAGTGGCTTGGCATTCAGAGACGGGAGGCCTGAATTGGGCAAGGGCAGAGAGTGCAGTGCCACCACTGTGGGGAGCCAAGGCTCAGCAGCACCACCTTGAATTCCATGGGCTGCTTGGATGTCACCATGCACAACATTCCAGGGACCAGGGACCATATCAATAAAATTAAAAGTTTAGATAAAATTGACAAATTTCTATACACAGAAATTTGACCAAATCAGCACAAAATGATGCAAAAACTGTGAACGCCAGAAATCATAAACCTTTCCACCAACCCATAAAGTAAATTTCAAAAGCAAGAGATTTTAATGTGTGTGTGTGCTCAGTCATGTCTCACTCTTTGCAAACCCGTGGACTATAGCCTGCCAGGCTCTGCTGTCCTAAGGATTCTCTAGGCAAGAATACTCGAGTGGGTTGCCATTTCTTTCTCCAGGGGCGCTACCTGACCCAGGGATCAAACTTTTTATATTCTACAAAATATTTAAAGAGGAAGTGGTGCTGGTGAAGACTCTTGAGAGTCCCTTTGACAGCAGGGAAATCAAACCAGTCAATCCTAAAGGAAATCAATCCTGAATATTCATTGGAAGGACTGATGCTGAAGCTGAAGCTCTAATCCTTTGGCCACCTGATGCAAAGAGCTGACTCATTGGAAAAAGCCCTGATGCTGGGTAAGGCTGTGGGCAGAAAGAGAAGGGGTGACAGAGAATGAGATGGTTGGATGGCATCAACACCTCAATGGATGTGAGTTTGAGCAAACTCCAAGAGATAGTGAAGGACTGGGAAGGCTGGTGTGCTGTCCATGGGGTTACAAAGAGTTAGACACAACTTAGAGACTGAACAATAACAACTAATGCAAACATTATGTAAATACATAAAACAATTAAGACTTGTGAACACTCCAATATAATATTTATGTCAAACTTGATAAAATCAGTATAAAACAGAAGAGTGACAGGCTAATAATAACCTAAGTTATACAATATGAACAACTTGAAATTGCTGATATTAAATCATTTTAGTCTAGAAGAATGACAATTTTATGTAGATCAACATAGATCAACATATTCTAAACACGTATTAGCAAATCAAACCTAGTCTATGATCAATTGAGGCAGTCTATTTTCTATCATGGCCAGTTAGTAGTTGAGCCCAGAGAAGATGGGATTCCAGGCAGATCTAGGGCAGGGATGTGAACTGAAATAATCAAGCAGCATATAAAAACGAGGGAATGGGGGGGAGGAGCTAAGATGGCGGACGAGTAAGACGAGGAGAATACTTTCTTCTCCACAAATCCATTAAAAGAACATTTGAACGCTAAATAAATTCTATAATACAACTTCTGAATGCCGGCAGAGGACATCAGGCACTTAGAAAGACAACTCATTGTCTTCAAAACGAGAAAACGAGCCCTGCGGTAACTCCTTTTGTGGAAAAGTGGCACGGACACCAGCATTTGCTATTGGCAAGCAGGGGCTGGGCTAGGAGGAGCGACGAGGCCTGCATTGCTTTGAGAAAGGATTTGGCCTGGCCACCTCGGACGCTACCTGAGCGAAATAACCAGACTGTCAGTTATCTACTACATCAAAAGCCAGCCCTAACTTAAGACACCACCAGGACTACCTACGGAACAAAGGGCTGCACAGAGTTGGCCGGCTGCAGGCCGTCCCACTCCGGTGACAGGCAGCCAGGGCCGGAGGCGGGCAATTACAGCCCTAGAGAGACACTGTCTAACGGAACTGAAAGTAGGTTTCTGTGCTGACTCACACTTCTTGGGGCTCTGGATGGTCAACATCTGCCTGAGAAAGTGCGCTGTTTGTATACCCAGAAAACTGAGCGGCAGAGAGACGATAAGTCGCAGCAGCTGCACTCACTAAACACTTCATCACCTGCACTACTCGGATCTGGGAAGGGCATAAAACGCAGACTTAACCAAGTCTGTGCTTCTGAGGATTATCCGAGTGCCTGAACCTGGCCGGCTTAGATTTGGGTGTTCATCTCCGCCCCCTCTGTAACAGGGCAGAGATCAGATATTGAAAAGACCTGTAAACCGCCTCAATAAAGAGAATTCAACAAACTACCAGAATATAGTAAGGACACTCTAAACTTGGCAATTTTAACAAAATGAAGAGACAAAAGAATACCCAGCAGCTAAAGGAACAGGATAGATGCCCACCAAACCAAACCAAAGAGGAAGAGATAGGGAATCTCTCTGATAAAGAATTCCAAATAATGATAGCGAAATTAATTCAAAATCTCGAAATCAAAATGGAATCACAGTTAAAGAGTCTGGAGACAAGGATTGAGAAGATGCAAGAAAGGTTTAACAAGGACCTAGAAGAAATAAAAAAGAGTCAACACATAATGAATAATGCAATAAATGAGATCCAAAACACCCTGGAGGCAACAAATAGTAGAATAACAGAGGCAGAAGATAGGACTAGTGAATTAGAAGATCAGATCAGATCAGTCACTCAGTCGTGTCTGACTCTTTGCGACCCCATGAACCGCAGCACGCCAGGCCTCCCAGTCCATCACCAGCTCCCGGAGGTCACCCAGACTCATACCCATCGAGTCAGTGATGCCATCCAGCCATCTCATCCTCTGTCGTCCCCTTCTCCTCCTGCCCTCCCAGCATCAGAGTCTTCTCCAACGAGTCAACTCTTCGCATGAGGTGGCCAAAATACTGGAGTTTCAGCTTTAGCATCATTCCTTCCAAAGAAATTCCAGGATTGATCTCCTTCAGAATGGACTGGTTGGATCTTCTTGCAGTCCAAGGGACTCTCAAGAGTCTTCTCCAACACCACAGTTCAAAAGCATCAATTCTTCGGCACTCAGCCTTCTTCACAGTCCAGCTCTCACATCCATACTTGACCACAGGAAAGACCATAGCCTTGACTAGGCGAACCTTTGTTGGTAAAGTAATGTCTCTGCTTTTGAATATGCTGTCTAGGTTGGTCATAACTTTCCTTCCGAGGAGTAAGCGTCTTTTAATTTCATGACTGCAGTCACCATCTGCAGTGATTTTGGAGCCCAGAAAAACAAAGTCTGACACTGTTTCCACTGTTTCTCCATCTATTTCCCATGTAGTGATGGGACCAGATGCCATGATCTTCGTTTTCTGAATGTTGAGCTTTAAGCCAACCTTTTCACTCTCCACTTTCACTTTCATCAAGAGGCTTTTTAGTTCCTCTTCACTTTCTGCCATAAGGGTGGTGTCATCTGCATATCTGAGGTGATTGATATTTCTCCCAGCAATCTTGATTCCAACCTGTGTTTCTTCCAGTCCAGCATTTCTCATGATGTACTCTGCATATAAGTTAAATAAACATGGTGACAATATGCAACCTTGATGTACTCCTTTTCCTATTTGGAACCAGTCTGTTGTTCCATGACCAGTTCTAACTGTTGCTTCCTGACCTGCATACAGATTTCTTAAGAGGCAGATCAGGTGGTCTGGTATTCCCATCTCTTTCAGAATTTTCCATAGTTTATTGTGATCTACACAGTCAAAGGCTTTGGCATAGTCAATAAAGCAGAAATAGATGTTTTTCTGGAACTTTCTTGCTTTTTCCATGATCCAGAGGATGTTGGCAATTTGATCTCTGGTTCCTCTGCCTTTTCTAAAACCAGCTTGAACATCAGGAAGTTCACGGTTCACATATTGCTGAAGCCTGGCTTGGAGAATTTTGAGCATTACTTTACTAGCGTGTGAGATGAGTGCAATTGTGCGGTAGTTTGAGCACTCTTTGGCATTGCCTTTCTTTGGGATTGGGATGAAAACTGACCTTTTCCAATCTTGTGGCCACTGCTGAGTCTTCCAAATTTGCTGGCATATTGAGTGAAGCACTTTCACAGCATCATCTTTCAGGACTTGGAATAGCTCCACTGGAATTCCATCACCTCCACTAGCTTTGTTCCTAGTGATGCTTTCTAAGGCCCATTTGACTTCACATTCCAAGATGTCTGGCTCTAGGTCAGTGATCACATCATCATGATTTTCTGGGTCTTGAAACTCTTTTTTGTACAGTTCTTCTGTGTATTCCTGCCACCTCTTCTTAATATCTTCTGCTTCTGTTAGGTCCACACCATCTCTGTCCTTTATCGTGCCCATCTTGGCATCAAATGTTCCTTTGGTATCTCTGATTTTCTTGAAGAGATCCCTAGTCTTTCCCATTCTGTTGTTTTCCTCTATTTCTTTGCATTGATCACTGAAGAAGGCTTTCTTATCTCTTCTTGCTATTCTTTGGAACTCTGCATTCAGATGTTTATATCTTTCCTTTTCTCCTTTGCTTTTCGCTTCTCTTCTTTTCACAACTATTTGTAAGGCCTCCCCAGACAGCCATTTTGCTTTTTTGCATTTCTTTTCCATGGAATTAGAAGATAGAATCCTAGAAATAAATGAATCAGATGAGAAAAAAGAAAAACGCATCAAAAGAAATGAGGACAATTTCAGAAACCTCCAGGATAACATCAAACGCTACAACATTCGAATCATAGGAGTTCCAGAAGACGAAGATAAAAAGAAAGATCATGAGGAAATACTTGAGGAGATAATAGTTGAAAACTTCCCTAAAATGGAGAAGGAAATTACTACTCAAGTTCAAGAAATCCAGAGTCCCTAACAGGATAAACCCAAGGCGAAACACCCCAAGACACATATTAATCAAATTAACAAAGATTAAATATAAAGAACAAATATTAAAAGCAGCTAGGGAAAAACATCAAATAACTCACAAGGGAATTCCCATAAGGATAACAGCTGATCTTTCAATAGAAACTCTCCAAGCCAGGAGGGAATGGCAAGACGTAATTAAAGTGATGAAAGAAAATAACTTACAGCCTAGATTATTGTATCCAGCAAGGATCTCATTAAAATATGAAGGAGAAATCAAAAGCTTCACAGATAAGCAAAAGTTGAGAGAATTTTGCACCACTAAACCATTTCTCCAACAAAAACTAAAGGACATTCTCTAGATAGGAATCACTAAAAGGGTGTATAAATTTGAACCCAAAACAATAAAGTAAATCTTATTTATCAATAATTGCTTTAAATGTTTATGGGCTGAATGCCCTAATCAACAGACAAAGACTGGCCGAATCGATACAAAAACAAGACCCCTACATACCTTGTCTACAAGAGACAACCAAAATACTAAAATGGGTCAAATGGATACAAAAACTAGACCCCTATATATGTTGTCTGCAAGAGAACCACCTTAAAATACGGGATATATACTGACTGAAAATGAAGGCCTGGAAAAAGATTTTCTATGCAAATATGGACCATAAGAAAACAGGAGGAGCAATACTTATATCAGATAAAATTGACTTTAAAGATCCTGAAAAGGAGACAATGAAGGTTACACATAACGACTTAAAGGAACAATCCAAAAAGAAGTTATAACAATTATAAATATATATGCACCCAACATTGGAGCATTGATATATCTAAGACAAACATTAATTAATATGATAGAAGAAATATGCAGCAATACAATAATAGTGGGAGACTTTAATACTCCACTCATATAATCTGGCTGTAATAGACAAAGTAAAGAGCAAAACATATTTACTTATGAGCCTCAAAAATTCAGTTCACTCAGGAGAGTTTAAAAAAAAAAAAGACTTATTTGTTCACTCTGTAAAGGTTTATTGACTATTTTATGGGTTTGGTACCACTTTGGGTAGTAGGGAGGAAGAGGTGACAAATGTGATCCTGTCCTAAATAATATATTGTGGTAAAGATAGACCTACCAATACAAAATACCAAGATGTGCCTAAAGATGAGGACACCCAAACTGGACTTTTTGTTTCCTGAGCTTTTCATTTCGAGAACAAACCTCCTAATATAGGATGAATTCAACATGATTTTTTTAAAGTGATCTTTGTGATTAAAAACAGAAAGCCATTGGTTAAGAAATTACATATACTCCTTCCCACCATCACTCCCCTTCTTTCTTCCCATTTCCCTCCCACCCTCATTGATCCTTTCCTTTGTCCATTTAAAAAAAAAAAAATGAGGGAATGGCAGTGCCAGGGGAAATAGATGTTACTACCAATCATTCCTTTCTTCTTACTTTCAGTCACTATAGTCTCATCCAGGAATGACCTGGATTCTCTTCTAAGCTCTATTTATATCCTCCTTTCAGTCCAACCTTCTCTCTGGCAAGGGAATTTCTGTTATGCTCCTTTAAACTCCCTACCTACCATCCCATCTTACATGATATTTCAGCTAGAGCAAGGCTTACTTACTATAACACACCATTCCACATATGTTATGTTTCAGAGAGCTTGTGAAAACTGTAATTCCTTCCCTTAAACTTCATTAATTGTCTTCCTCATCACTGGATTCTACTATGGAAGTGCCGGGGTCCAGCCCCGGCTGATCCAGGGTATTCGAAGCGGGGACGGCATCGGCGAGGATCAGGATACAATAGCTTTAATTAGATATTAATTAGAGATATAAAGAGTAATGGAAGGAGGATAGCTCAGTAGGGAAATTCAGTAGAGAAAAGAGGCTGAGTAGCTTGGTTTATGTGGGAAACCAATAAAACTTCAAGACAAGAAGTTTGCACCACTTACGTAGGCCACAGGCGTCCTTCCGTTCTCCTGGAGAGGAGACACTGAGGCCTCCCCGGTCAGATCTTAGAAGCCCAGGCATAATTAGTAAGCATGGTGGGTTCCGCGCTCCAGATGGAGACTCAGCCAGAGTTTGAGAGAGAGAGCGACATGGGGAGACCAGTCTTTCAAGGAACTGATCCCAATTCTTTATTTTCCATGGTCAACTTTTATACACTGAGATGTTATACAAAAGTCACGTGGGGTCAGCAGTCCTGACTTTTATCAAAGTCAGGTGCTTCATACAAACATATACAGAGGTCTTAGGGGTGTTACACCATCTTCTGGCTAGGGGGCCTGCTGACAATTAATGACCCTCTCCTTGTGACAGAGGTCAGTCAACCAGGACACTTATTTCTCCAGGGGTGATTATTCTTAAAACAGGCGCCACCTCCCGAAGGTACCAGATAAAGTTACATTCCTATAGGGTGAGGATGTAGTGGGTTTTAACTAAGGAAAGAATTTACTTTAACGTGATTAATATCAAAGGTTAATACTTATTTCTTCTATATATTCATTAATGTGTGTAAGGGCAGGGGATGTGGAGACTTAGCAGCAAACATTGGCTCAACAAATGAAAAACCCTTCACCAATACAATTTCTAATCAGCCCACTATACTTATACTAATAGTTTTCTAACTTCTCTAAAGAACCTGTTTTTAGAAGGTTTAAAGCATCTCGTGCCTCTCACGGTTGGGAGGCTGGGAACAATCACATGTGGCCGGACAAGCCTGTCAGGTAGGCTAGAGAACCTTCAGAGGAGTTTGTAGGTTAAAACACTTTTGTCATGCTCAGGAATTTTTATTGACTGGAGCCCTAAGTTAACTCCTTCTCCGAAAGAGGTGGTGGGGGACAGCCCCCCATAAAGTCAGAGGTGTAGGTGAGAGCACAAAGTAAAGTAGGCAGGCTCTGGTTATGGGGGTAGATGCTCGAGAATTTCCAGGGGGACTCCTGAGGCTAAATCTCGCCTTTGCGTATGTCAAGCCTCCTTCCTCATGACCTTTGCCATGGGCGGAGTGCCTCGCGCTGGCCCCCAACATGGAAGGAAATGTGTTGGAGCAGTGGGTTAGAAGTAACGTGTCTCTCATGCTTCCCTCCCTTTTTCTTCTTGAATATTCAGAAGTGTTTCCTTTTCTAGCTCTCAGGGGAACCAGAACTCAGTAGTGTAATGGTGCAGGCAAAAAGAAGTAACCAGAATAAAAAATCTATTTCTCTTACATGCCCTAGATTTGACTATTTAGATGCATAATTATTATCATATAAGATGTAATTGCAAAAGGAAGAACTTACCATTTTAGGAAATCTTTAAAAAGTAAATAGAGACACAGACATAGGGAACAAACATATGGATACCAAGGGGGAAAGGGGAGTGGGATGAATTGGGAGATTGAGATTGATGAATATATACCATTGATACTATGTATAAAATAAATAACTAATGAGAACCTACTGTATAGCATAGGGAACTCTACTCAATGCTCTGTGGTGACCTAAATGGGAAGGAAATCCAAAAAAGAGGAGATACATGTGTATGTTTAGCTGATTCACAAACTATACAGTAGACACTAACACAGCATTGTAAAGCAACTATACTCCAATAAAAATTAATTTAATAAATGGTCCATGCTTCCATGTTTATTCAGAGTTATTGTGTTTGGTATAAAAGCTACGAAAATCAAGCTTTTCTGGCTGAGTGGTGAGCAGGGCTATAGTCCTTAAGTTTCTTTGTCTCAGATAAATGCAGGTGGGATGTCAAAGTCATACTCAAATTCCTTCACATTCATACTTAACTAACTCAGCAGTGACATGTGTTCAGCACTGTAGTAGTTTGGTTACATCAACAGAAGACTTAGTTCCATTTAATACAATAACTTTGAGAACAGAATTGATATTACTTTTTAATAAAGCCTTGCTGCAGGTCATGCAGCACACAGAAAATAGATGTCAAGATTATAACCTAGGCCAGTAGGCCAGTGTGATTTAATCTGTTAGGCTGCTCACCTTCTCCAGGTGTGTGTGTGGGTTTTACAACATGGACCACAAGGGCATCAGAATTTGAAGTTCTCCCAGTAGGGATCCTGGAAGTCAGTAAGAGAAAAGGGTAGGATCTAGTTCAGATAAGGATGTTGAGCAGATAGTTACTATATTTCAGCAGGCTGGCAGGGTTCAGGATCCAGCAGCTCAGAGAATCAGCTGAAATAGTCCCAAAGAACAGATTGGGCAGGGAAGTTGTTATTGCTGGGTTCTGTTCTCTTTTGCTTGCTAGCTGAACCTCCACATCTAAATCGATTGTTAACAATATCCTCAGGGCTTAGAATACACTTCATTGTGATGCTACATGAAGGGCTCACTGGAACAAATTTGGGCTTGGGTCAAGACAAGGGTCAGTGACCTGACCACAAGGAGGGTGCTACTTCCCTTGATGGCTAACTTTATATGGCTACTTGAGTAGGTCACTGTTCCCAGTGTTTGGTGAAACACCAATCTAGATGTTGCTGTAAAGATATTTTTTGGTCCAGTTGACATTTAAATCAGTAAACTTTGAGTAAAGCAGATTCCCCTCAGTGATATGGCTGGGCCTCATCCAACCAGCTGAAAGCCTTACAAGACTAAGTTCCCTGAGAGTCCACACTCCTGGCCTGCCCTAGATCTCAGACTTGCCAGCCTACACAATTACATAAGTAAACTAAATCTCTCTATATATGAATACACATCTGATTGGTTTTGTTTCTCTGGGAAACCTTGACTAATCCACTCCCTGGAAGAAAATTTGACTCAGCCCTGTGGAAATCACTTTTCCACCATATGGGTGTCACTAAGTGCTACCACTTTAATTCTCTCACAGTGGACCACAGAGCCTAGAGGCAGAGTCAGCATTCTGCAAGCTTTCTCAGAAGTCACACTCTTTTCCCTTCAAGTAAAAATCCATTTTTCTTTTTTATTGATATTATTCAACCAAGATAGTACTACTTTTAAGTTTCTTACTTTTGACATTGACCAACCTTCACACAACTTCTACACATTCATTCAAGATAACAATGTCTGGCTCCAGCCGAGGTTGTGAGACAGTCACATCTCTCTTGAAGAATAGTTCAGTTCAGTTCAGTCACTCAGTTGTATCCGACTCTTTGCAACCCCATGAATTGCAGCACGCCAGGCTTCCCTGTCCATCACCAACTCCTGGAGTTCACCCAAACTCATGTCCATAGAGTCGGTGATGCCATCCAGCCATCTCATCCTCTGTCGTCCCCTTCTCCTCCTGCCCCCAATCCCTCCCAGCATCAGAGTCTTTTCCAATGAGTCAGCTCTTCACATGAGGTGGCCAAAGTACTGGAGTTTCAGCTTTAGCATCAGTCCTTCCAATGAACATCCAGGACTGATCTCCTTTAGGATGGACTGGTTGGATCTTCTTGCAGTCGAAGGGACTCTCAAGAGTCTTCTCCAATACCACAGTTCAAAAGCATCAATTCTTCAGAGCTCAGCCTTCTTCACAGTCCAACTCTCACATCCATACATGACCACTGGAAAAACCATAGCCTTGACTATACAGACCTTTGTTGGCAAAGTAATGTCTCTGCTTTTAATATGCTGTCTAGGTTGGTCATAACTTTCCCTACAAGGAGTAAGCATCTTTTAATTTCATGGCTGCAATCACCATCTGCAGTGATTTTGGAGCCCAGAAAAATAAAGTCAGGCACTGTTTCCCCATCTATTTGCCATGAAGTGATGGGACCAGATGCCATGATCTTCGTTTTCTGAATGTTGAGCTTTAAGCCAACTTTTTCACTCTCCTCTTTCACTTTCATCAAGAGGGTTTTTTCCTTTTCACTTTCTGCCATAAGGGTGGTGTCATCTGCATATCTGAGGTGATTGATATTTCTCCCAGCAATCTTGATTCCAGCTTGTGCTTCTTCCAGCCCAGCGTTTCTCATGATGTACTCTGCATACAAGTTAAATAAGCAGAGTGACAATATGCAGCCTTGACGTACTCCTTTTCCTATTTGGAACCAGTCTTGTTCCATGTCCAGTTCTAACTGTTGCTTCCTGACCTGCATATAAATTTCTCAAGAGGCAGGTCAGATGGTCTGGTATTCCCATCTCTTTCAGAATTTTCCACAGTTTATTGTGATCCACACAGTCAAAGGCTTTGGCATAGTCACTAAAGCAGAAATAGATGTTTTTCTGGAACTCTCTTCCTTTTTCCATGATCCAGCAGATGTTGGCAATTTGATCTCTAGTTGTTAGGTATGTCTAAAACGCTGAACATTGTGAGACTCATAGTAGGCATCTGATAGGTGTTATTAGCAATTATTATGCTTCTGTTCAGTGCAGGTCCTTTTACAGCCTTATGGGGCTTCAATAGCCCTAAGAAGACGACTTCCAATACTCCTAGTTTCAAAGTTCTTTGACCTTTACTGCAAAATCTTTGACTTGAATTCCTCTTTGTCCACTCACTCCCCAGCAATATCTTCTATTTTGTTAGTTTAAGAAGGGAGCATGTTCTTTAAAGCTCCCCATCCACTTATCACAAACTCCTTTTATATATTTCAGCACAAGAAAATGTCTATTTAAGAAAACCATTCCTGTGATTTCCACGAGAAGGAAATTTCCCCAAACATGACTGGCCTCTTGCCCCATGACTTTCCTTTGCTCATCAGAAGGGAACAAGGTGTTATGATTGGTTGATGGCAGCACTAGCTCACATTTTTCTCCATGTGCATGGAGATACTTTCTCAAAAGTCAATTACCACAGGGATTAAATCTCTTTCTTAAACTCAGACTAGGGTAAAATTCTAGACAGTGCATTTGTTCTTCAAACACTAATCTCCTTTCAGATGGTTGATCCTGTGATGATACGGGTTGGGGAGGATGGTTGGGCAGGGAGCACTAACAAGCTCATTTGGTTCTTATATTAAGCCAGCAATTTTGTTGGTGATAAGGAGCTGGAATTACTACCCTTCTTAGACCTCAGTTGTCATCACCAGAAACTACTCCACCTGTCTGAAATCTTACAGTATAAAATAATAATTTCTGACAGTACCTTTACACCCACAGGTTTTCTCACATATTTTCTTATTATAACTGTTCTTTTATCTCATTAAGACCTAGCCCTGAACTGCCTCTGTGCTTTGTCATAATAACCTGGAAGGGGCTATTGGATCTGCTGTCTAGAGTCCAATGGGCTTTATGAGTTAGAAATCTCTAAAAGGTCACCATTGTGAGACTGGAAGGTCCCTGACAGACACAAGCAAGACACAAAAGGGAAAGCTCCAAAAGGCGGAAAATGTCTGTTTGGTTGTGACCATGTTATGCCCTGAGATTCTTTAAGCATGAACCACTGGAGCCCCTGCTGGGCAAGCATAGTAATTAGAAGTGATGAGAAGTCACATCCTGGCTCTGGATTCTAACTTTCGATATACCTAATGTCTCCTAACCTCTTGACCATAACTGACAACAGGTCAGCGTCAAATCCCTTCTCTGATTAATTCCTTCTCTTTACCCAAAATGTGAGGGCTATTTTACTTTCTTTAGGATTTCAGAAGACAGTGATAATTGATGATAAATATTTCCAGTTCCAGAAGCAGGAGAGTTATAGCAGACAAACAAAAAAGACCAAATCAAGTTCTGTAATGTGATACCAGAGAGGGGATTTCCTTCATTTAGGAGTTTGGCCGATGGTTGGATATACCTACGCTACTGTCGACTTGCCTTGGCTTGACCAGAGGATGCTCCTTTGAATCACTCACCGAGAATAAGCTGATTGCTAGTGCAGTCCTGCCTCACTCTGTTCTCACCGCACGGCAGCAGCAGTTACCAAGGTGGTGTTTCTGGAAACATAGAGGAAGGATTTGTCAAAATTTTGGATGGATTAAGTCATAGGCAAGTGGGTAGTCTAATCCTCTTCCAATCTAGATTCCATTCTATAAATTTTTTAAAAAATGAAACAAAGATGAATATTTTTAATAATAAAACGTACAATTTACAAAGAAGATAGACATCATAAATGATGATACTCCTAACAACAAAGAAACAAAGATACATAAAGCAAAAATAAGAAGAAATATAAGGGAAAAACAAAAAATATATAATCATAGTGAGGCATATTAAAATTTATCTGAGAACATTTTATCAAGTGCAGAAAAAATAATAGGAGCATCTTGAATTTTGCCATTAATAATTTAAATATAATAGATTTCTATTTATATTAATTTTATATCCTACACAAATATATTTAAATTTTTGTATCTCAAACATTATTATTAGATGTCCATAGGACATGTAGAAAAACTGGTAAAGAGTTAAACATTACTAAATTTCAAAAAGTAGAATTTTTTTGTGATTCTCTTATGCATATACACATGTATTATTTTTGAAATTATTTTCCATTATCAGATCAGATCAGATCAGATCAGTCGCTCAGTCGTGTCCGACTCTTTGCGACCCCATGAACCGCAGCACGCCAGGCCTCCCTGTCCACACCAGCTCCCGGAGGTCACTCAGACTCGCATCCATCGAGTCAGTGATGCCATCCAGCCATCTCATCCTCTGTCGTCCCCTTCTCCTCCTGCCCTCAATCCCTCCCAGCATCAGAGTCTTCTCCAATGAGTCAACTCTTCGCATGAGGTGGCCAAAATACTGGAGTTTCAGCTTTAGCATCATTCCTTCTAAAGTAATTCCAGGATTGATCTCCTTCAGAATGGACTGGTTGGATCTCCTTGCAGTCCAAGGGACTCTCAAGAGTCTTCTCCAACACCACAGTTCAAAAGCATCAATTCTTCGGCGCTCAGCCTTCTTCACAGTCCAGCTCTCACATCCATACATGACCACAGGAAAGACCATAGCCTTGAGTAGGCGAACCTTTGTTGGCAAAGTAATGTCTCTGCTTTTGAATATGCTATCTAGGTTGGTCATAACTTTCCTTCCAAGGAGTAAGCGTCTTTTAATTTCATGGCTGCAGTCACCATCTGCAGTGATCTTGGAGCCCAGAAAAACAAAGTCTGACACTGTTTCCACTGTTTCCCCATCTATTTCCCATGCAGTGATGGGACCAGATGCCATGATCTTCGTTTTCTGAATGTTGAGCTTTAAGCCAACCTTTTCACTCTCCACTTTCACTTTCATCAAGAGGCTTTTTAGCCCCTCTTCACTTTCTGCCATAAGGGTGGTGTCATCTGCATATCTGAGGTTATTGATATTTCTCCCAGCAATCTTGATTCCAACTTGTGTTTCTTCCAGTCCAGCATTTCTCATGATGTACTCTGCATATAAGTTAAATAAACATGGTGACAATATGCAGCCTTGACGTACTCCTTTTCCTATTTGGAACCAGTCTGTTGTTTCATGACCAGTTCTAACTGTTGCTTCCTGACCTGCATACAGATTTCTCAACAGGCAGATCAGGTGGTCTGGTATTCCCATCTCTTTCAGAATTTTCCATAGTTTATTGTGATCCACACAGTCAAAGGCTTTGGCATAGTCAATAAAGCAGAAATAGATGTTTTTCTGGAACTCTCTTGCATTTTCCATTATAGCTTATTACAAAATATTGACTATAATTCCCCATGCTATACAATAAACATTTGTTGCTTGTCACATATCTATTTTAAGTTAGAGATCTAGCATTCTATTCATACTAAGTCAAACAAATAGAATCAAAATGTTATAAATTTTTTAGTTAGGCAAAAATTCAGAAGTTTTCTAAAATATATATTATATATATTATTTGTATATATGTATACTGGAACTTTTCTACTACTCTCGATAAAGGCTTCAAAAGCAGAGACATCACTTTGCCAACAAAGGTTCGCCTAGTCAAGGCTATGGTCTTTCCTGTGGTCATGTATGGATGTGAGAGCTGGACTGTGAAGAAGGCTGAGCGCCGAAGAATTGATGCTTTTGAAGTGTGGTGTTGGAGAAGACTCTTGAGAGTCTCTTGGACTGCAAGGAGATCCAACCAGTCCATTCTGAAGGAGATCAGCCCTGGGATTTCTTTGGAGGGAATGATGCTAAAGCTGAAACTCCAGTATTTTGGCCACCTCATGCGAAGAGTTGACTCATTGGAGAAGACTCTGATGCTGGGAGGGATTGGGGGCAGGAGGAGAAGGGGACGCCAGAGGATGAGATGGCTGGATGGCATCACTGACTCAATGAATGTGAGTCTGAGTGACCTCCGAGAGCTGGTGATGGATAGGGAGGCCTGGCGTGCTGCAGTTCATGGGGTCGCAAAGAGTCGGACACGACTGAGCGACTGATCTGATCTGATCTGATACTGGAACTTTTCTACTACGCTCGATAAAGGCTTGAGTAAGAACATTTAAAAAAAAAAAGAAGAAATGAAGAAACTGGAGAACATAAACTAAATTAAATGGAGTACTGAATATGAAATAGAGTGAAGCAAGCTAGATAAAAGTAAAAGATCCTCATAGTCCTGTTGTTTTTAAACATGTCTGCTCATTAGAAACATACCTGGAGCTCTGGTCTGTTTTTCCTTATTCTATTGTCTCCTGCTCTGCTCCATGAAGGGAAGTTTGCTACTGGTTCATTTTGGGAAAATTCACAAAGAAAAACAAAGAGTTCAGAGACAAAGAGATGCTGGGAAAAGCAGATGTGGAAATCATGTTGGCCTTCTTTTTTATTAGTTTGGTTATAGACACTAACAGCAATAGGAAGGCAGGAGAAGTGTATTCCTTTTTCTTATTTCTTATTCCTCTTTAAGACGATTCATTTTGATTTTTCCTTATGATCGTGGTCATTTAACCTGGTCTTTCTTAGATTTAAGTTCCTGCCATCTTCAGAAATGGGCTTCCCTGGTAGCTCAGGGGTAAAGAATCCACCTGCAATGCAGGAGATGCAGGATACATGGATTCGATCCCTGAGTTGGGAAGATTCCCCTGCAGGAAGGCATGGCAACCCACTGCAGTATTCTTGCCCGGAGAATCCCATGAACAGAGGAGCCTGGAGGGCTGGACTGAGGCGACTGAGCACAAGCGCAAGCATCTTCAAAAACATAGAAGGCCAGGAGTTGGTGAGCCACAGAGTAATGGACACAGGTCTCTACAAATAGGACATGCTCATATTCTATTAGTGGAGAAAATGCAGATATAATATATATATGTACATGAGTGCTAAGTTATTCAGTCATGTCTGACTCTGTGCGACCCTATGGACTGTAGCCTGCCAGGCTCCTCTGTCCATGGGATTCTCCAGCAAGTATATATATATATAATACATATTTAATATGTATATGATTTCATATCTGAAATATATGACATAGTTCTTAGAATAGCAAGCCTTCTAATCAACTCTGATTTCCAGTATTTCAAGTACAATTTTACCTAGTCCATGAGGAAGAAGTTACATGGAGTATGCTTATAATACCTCCCCAACAAGAGAGAAAGAAGGTATTGCTACTACATCGCTCACGTCAGAAACTAGTTGCTGCTGCTGCTAAGTCACTTCAGTCGTGTCCAACTCTGTGCGACCCCATAGATGGCAGCCCACCAGGCTCCCCCGTCCCTGGGATTCTCCAGGCAAGAACACTGGAGTGGGTTGCCATTTCCTTCTCCAATGCATGAAAGTGAAAAGTGAAAGTGAAGTCGCTCAGTTGTGTCCAACTCCCAGCGACCCCATGGACTGCAGCCTACCAGGCTCCTCCGTCCGTGGGATTTTCCAGGCAAGAGTACTGGAGTGGGGTGCCATAACATTTATAACTTTTCCTCTATCTAATCCATATTCCATTTTCTCTCACTTCAGAGTATTGGGGTTCTTTAATTCAGTTCATTTGCTCAGTTGTGTCCGATTCTTTGCGACCCCACGGACTGCAGCATGCCAGGCTTCCCTGTCCATCACTAACTCCCGGAGTTTACTCAGACTCATGTCCATTGAGTCAGTGATGCCATCCAACCATCTCGTCCTCTGTTGTCCCCTTCTCCTCCCACCTTCAATCTTTCCTAGCATCAGAGTCTTTTCAAATGAGTCAGTTCTTCGCATCAGGTGACCAAAGTATTAGAGTTTCAGCTTCAACATCAGTCCTTCCAATGTGGGGAGACCCTAATCTTTATTCCTAAAGCATCTGAAGTCTTTAGCAGTCTTGCCTTTATTACTGTGGTCTTTAATTAGCATGTACTACTGACCTTGAAGTAATTAGATGTATTCAAGAGAATCTAGGGGATTCTCTCTGCCTTGATGATATCTGTTTCTCCTATCTAATCAGAATCAGATGATATCTGATTCTGTTTAATATGCTTATTTATTTATTTATTTGTCTGTGTCAGGTCATAGTTGTGGCAGGAGGGATATTTGATTTTCCTTGCAGTATGCAGGATCTTTAGTTGTGGCATGTAAACTCTTAGTTGTGGAGCATGGGATCTAGTTCCCTGACCAGGAATTGAACTAGGGACCCCTGCATTGGTAATCTGGAGTCTTAGCCACTGGACCACCAAGGAAGTCCCTTATACTCCGATTTCAATATCTTTTTATTTGCCTGTTCATTGGTGGCTCAGCTGATGAGTAATCCACCTGCAGTAGGGGAGTCCTGGGTTCGATCCCTGGGTTGGGAAGATCCCTTGGAGAAGGGAAAGGCTACCCACTCCAGTATTCTGGCCTGGAGAATTCCATGGACTGTATAGTCCATGGGGATCACAAAGAGTTGAACATGACTGAGGGACTTTCACTTTCAGTGGCATCAGATTACATCAGATCAGTCGCTCAGTCGTGTCCGACTCTTTGCGACCCCATGAACCGCAGCACGCCAGCCCTCCCTATCCATCACCAACTCCCGGAGGTCACTCAGACTCACATCCATCAAGTCAGTGATGCCATCCAGCCATCTCATCCTCTGGCGTCCCCTTCTCCTCCTGCCCCCAATCCCTCCCAGCATCAGAGTCTTTTCCAATGAGTCAACTCTTCGCATGAGGTGGCCAAAGTACTGGAGTTTCAGCTTTAGCATCATTCCTTCCAAAGAAATCCCAGGGCTGATCTCCTTCAGAATGGACTGGTTGGATCTCCTTGCAGTCCAAGGGACTCTCAAGAGTCTTCTCCAACACCGCAGTTCAAAAGCATCAATTCTTCGGCACTCAGCCTTCTTCACAGTCCAGCTCTCACATCCATACATGACCACAGGAAAGACCATAGCCTTGACTAGGCGAACCTTTGTTGGCAAAGTAATGTCTCTGCTTTTGAATATGCTATCTAGGTTGGTCATAACTTTCCTTCCAAGGAGTAAGTGTCTTTTAATTTCATGGCTGCAGTCACCATCTGCAGTGATCTTGGAGCCCATAAAAATAAAGTCTGACACTGTTTCCACTGTTTCTCCATCTATTTCCCATGTAGTGATGGGACCAGATGCCATGATCTTCGTTTTCTGAACGTTGAGCTTTAAGCCAACCTTTTCACTCTCCACTTTCACTTTCATCCAGAGGCTTTTTAGTTCCTCCTCACTTTCTGCCATAAGGGTGGTATCATCTGCATATCTGAGGTGATTGATATTTCTCCCAGCAATCTTGATTCCAACTTGTGTTTTTTCCAGCTCAGCGTTTCTCATGATGTACTCTGCATATAAGTTAAATAAGCAGGGTGACAATATACAGCCTTGACATACTCCTTTTCCTATTTGGAACCAGTCTGTTGTTCCATGACCAGTTCTAACTGTTGCTTCCTGACCTGCATACAGATTTCTCAAGAGGCAGATCAGGTGGTCTGGTATTCCCATCTCTTTCAGAATTTTCCACAGTTTATTGTGATCCACACAGTCAAAGGCTTTGGCATAGTCACTAAAGCAGAAATAGATGTTTTTCTGGCATTCTTTTGCTTTTTTTGATGATCCAGCAGATGTTGGCAATTTGATCTCTGGTTCCTCTGCCTTTTCGAAAACCAGCTTGAACATCAGGAAGTTCACGGTTCACATATTGCTGAAGCCTGGCTTGGAGAATTTTGAGCATTACTTTACTAGCGTGGGAGATGAGTGCAATTGTGTGGTAGTTTGAGCATTCTTTGGCATTGCCTTCCTTTGGGATTGGAATGAAAACTGACCTTTTCCAATCTTGTGGCCACTGCTGAGTTTTCCAGATTTGCTAGCATATTGAGTGCAGCACTTTCACAGCATCATCTTTCAGGATTTGGAATAGCTCCACTGGAATTCCATCACCTCCACTAGCTTTGTTCGTAGTGATGCTTTCTAAGGCCCACTTGACTTCACATTCCAGGATGTCTGGCTCTAGGTCAGTGATCACACCATCATGATTATCTGGGTCGTGAAGCTCTTTTTTGTACAGTTCTTCTGTGTATTCTTGCCACCTCTTCTTAATATCTTCTGCTTCTGTTAGGTCCATACCATTTCTGTCCTTTATTGAGTGGCATAGAGAGCCCAAATCAGTTAAATGGCAATCTCCACTTATACATCACCAGGCAAACACTGCTTACTTTTATGATGTTATTCCTTCCTTGAGAAGGTCTTTAACCTAACATAGTTCAGAATTGTGGGAATAGAAAGCAAGAGTAGGAATGTGGATTATTGGGTGTGATAGTAAAAGAAATCTGTTCTATCTTTGTCTCTCTAGTCTTAAACCTATATATTTTGGAAATGGAATAAAAAAGCACCACTTGCAAGTCACTGATTCAGAAAAAGAACAGCAATGTAGGAAGTAGTGTTGCAGCTTTGTGCGTAGTGCTCTCCAGCTAGCACCATAACAGGAGTCTTCAATAGGCCATTCCAGTGATCTATCAGATCAGCTGCTTCTGTGTGAAGGAGGATGTGGTAAGTTGCACGGATCCCATAGGTAGAAACTCATCACTCCACTTTTATGGTGAAATAAGCTCCTCAATTAGAAACTGTATTAATACTTTGTAAGGAACACCACCGGGGAAGGCAATGGCACCCCCACCCCAGTACTTTTGCCTGGAAAATCACATGGACGGAGGATCCTGGTAGGCTCCAGTCCACGGGGTCGCTACGAGTTGGACACGACTGAGCGACTTCACTTTCACTTTTCACTTTCATGCATTGGAGAAGGCAATGGCAACCCACTCCAGTGTTCTTGCCTGGAGAATCCCAGGGACAGGGGAGCCTGGTGAGCTTCCGTCTATGGGGTCACACAGAGTTGGACACGACTGAAGCGACTTAGCAGCAGTAGCAGCAAGGAACACCACAGTGACAATAAGGCATTGTTGCGTCTGTTCTTGGTGATGCTGGCAGGACCACTGTAGCCAAGGAAGGCAAACACATGTAGGGATAATTATCCCATCATGTGAAAACAAATTTTCCTTTTCTTTAGGGTGGCAGAGATCCAATACGATCAATTAGTGGGTAATGATTTGTCATGCAGGACGTTAGTTGAAGATATGGGGCTTAATGCTTAATCCTGGGTATTGACAGTTGGGAGATCAATTGTTCCAATAGGCAGAAGCCATGGGGAGGGAAAATCTGTCTTGTTGAGCTCATGCGTTACTCCACATCCCACTGCAAATACTTGAGCCCATTAAACAAGTATCAGGGTTGCTCATAAAAGAGACTGATGGATGTTCACAGGATGGACACCTTAGTCACGTGGCTAATTGAGGGCTTCCCCTACAATAGGCAACTTTGGATGACATGCAAAATAACTCGCAAATGTGCTCATACTTTGTGCTTATTGTAAGAGGTGAATTCACACATGTAACTTCTCAGTTGTCACTAATCTTACAACTTGGTTTATTCCACAATTCTGACCAGCTGGTGTTCATGAGCCAGTGTAGATTTTTATGATCATCTACTGTCTCCTTATCAGGCTACTAGTGTCTATTAGAGACCAGGAACAGCCTAGAAGCTGGTTCTCTAAAGGAGAATAGTTATTTGTAGAAGATGGGGTGCCTTTTCTCCAAATCTGTAGATAATTACATGATGATTTACAAAAAAGAAGAACTGAGTTGGGCAATTGGATTTCAAAGCTCAATATAAAATTACACTAATTAAAACAGTGTTCAACTGCTGTAAAGACACACAGATGGATCAGTGAAATAAAATACAGTTTAAAAATGTATCCAAATTTTTTGACAAAATTTTTTGTCAAAAATCAGTTGCTGCTGCTAAGTCGCTTCAGTCATGTCTGACTCTGTGCAACCCCATAGATGGCAGCCCACCAGGCTCTGCCATCCCTGGGATTCTCCAGGCAAGAACACTGGAGTGGGTTGCCAATTGCCTTCTCCATTGTGTGAAAGTGAAAAGTGAAAGTGAAGTTGCTCAGTCGCGTCGGACTCCTAGCGACCCCATGGACTGCAGCCCACCAGGCTCCTCCATCCATGGGATTTTCTAGGCAAGAGTACTGGAGTGGGGTGCCATTGCCTTCTCCGTACTAACATATATATGTATCAATCCCTCTGACCATTATATATCTATAATGGTTTTATAATATATCTTGAATTTAAATAATATAATACATCTTGAATTTAAATGATTCCTCTAACTTTGTTCTTTTAAAAATTGTTTGTCTATTCAATATCCTGAACTTTCCCATATCATTTTGTATGCACTATGTCAATTTACTTCTCAAAAACCGGCTTGGCTTTTGATATTAAGCTTGGTCTCTGTATAAACTTTGGAAGGAGTTTCTTGAAAGAATTTCTCTCATGTTTTCTTCGATCATCAGCAGCTACTATTTTGCACTCGAGGAAGGTCCTGTATACCTTAGGCAAGAGCTCTCTCATTTCTTATGCTCTGTCCCCAGTCTTTGGTATACTATTTCCATGTACAAATTAAATTTCCATGCAGGAAAACTTAGTGTTTTATACTGATTTGTGTATAATCTTTTGTAAATATAGTGTTAATTTTTTATAGGATTTAAAAGTCCTTATTTCTGTTTACTTTTTCTATCAAATACTGAAAGAAAAGGGTTAAAATGTGCAACTATAGTTGTGGATTTGATTATTTCTCTTTTTAGTTTGGTCAGCTTTTGCTTCATGTCTTTAGCTAGAATTATACACATTTATGATATCTATGTTTTCTTGATAAATTGCATTTTCATCACTTTGTACTATTCCTCTTTATCTCTGTTAATATTGTTTGTTCTGAAGTCTATGCTGTCTGATATTAATATAGTAAGATATTACTATGTTTGCTGTTCACAAAGTATATATTTTTTCAAGCATTTACTTTTAAACTTTTTGTGTATTTATATTTAATTTAAAATTATAATAATATAATGATATGATACCTCACTTTTATCTAGTTTGAAGTCTCTTGTATTTTCCTTTTACACCTTGTTTTATGCTAGATGAGCATCTTTTAGCACTCTACTACTTTCTTATTAATTATGGATTTTTAATGGTTGCCTTTGCTTTGAAATATATATCTTTAACTTGTCAAAGTACACTTTAAAATAATATCATGTCAGTTAACGTATAACATAAGAAACACCCAAGAGTAGACTTCTGTTCTCTTCTCACCCCATTTTTGTGCTACTGTTATTCTTTTTTATTTCTGCATGTTATCAACTGTATTATATTTTTATTTTTCAGTAATCAGCCAATAGTATTTTTTTCTTTTTCTTTTTTTAAATTTAATTTAATTTAATTTTTTAAATTTACAGTATTGTATTGATTTTGTCATATATCAAAATGAATCCGCCACAGGTATACATGTGTTCCCCATCCTGAACCCTCCTCCCTCCTCCCTCCTCCCTCCCCATACCATCCCTCTGGGTCGTCCCAGTGCACCAGCCCCAAGTATCCAGTATCGTGCATCGAACCTGGACTGGTGACTCGTTTCATATATGATATTATACATGCTTCAGTGCCATTCTCCCAAATCATCCCACCCTCTCCCTCTCCCTCAGAGTCCAAAAGACTGTTCAAGACAATTAAGAGAGAAGAAAATGTCTCAAATTTACTCACCCATTTACTATTTCTAGAACTTTTCTCCTCTGATAAATTGGAATTTACATATGGAATAATATTCCTTCATCCTGAAAACTTCACTTTATACTTCTGGTAACCTAGAAATGCAGGCAAAGAATTCTTTCTGCTTTAATTTTTCTGAAGATTTCTGACTTACATTTTAACTTGATACAGAGGTTAAGGCTGACTTTTTTTTTTTCTCTTGCAGCCTGTTACTCATTTCTGTATTCTTATGTCTTGTTTCACTTCTATTAAGAAGTCAGTAGTGATTCTCATCTTTTGGCCCCTGTATATAACATGTCTCATTTCTCTGGCTACTTTTAAGCAATTTAGTCATTATATGCCTTGGAGTGTTTTCCTTTGTATTTCTCCTGCTTTCAGAGTTGTCAAATAGCTTTTTCTTCCCCATTGTTGTAATGATTATTACAGAGACTGCTTCTAGCCTTCTTCTTATGTCAGAAACATTCTCTTGCATGTCACATTGACAATTTCAAAAGAATTTCTTAGAGATATATATCCAAATATGTCCTTCAGTTCAGTTCAGTCACTCAGTCATGTCCGACTCTTTGTGATCCCATGGACTGCAGCATGCCATGTCTTCCCGTCCATCATCAACTCCTGGAAGTTCACCCAAACTCACATCCATTGAGTCAGTGATGCCACCCAGCCATCTCATACTCTGTCGTCCCCTTCTCCTCCTGCCCCCAATCCCTCCCAGCATCAGAGTCTTTTCCAGTGAGTCAACTCTTTGCATGAGGTGGCCAAAGTAGTGGAGTTTCAGCTTTAGCATCAGTCCTTCCAAAGAAATCCCAGAGCTGATCTCCTTCAGAATGGACTGCTTGGATCTCCTTGCAGTCCAAGGGACTCTCAAGAGTCTTCTCCAACACCACAGTTCAAAAGCATCAATTCTTCAGAGCTCAGCCTTCTTCACAGTCCAACTTTCACATCCATACATGACCACAGGAAAATCCATAGCCTTGACTAGACGGACCTTTGTTGGCAAAGTAATGTCTCTGCTTTTGAATATGTTATCTAGGTTGGTCATAATTTGCCTTCCAAGGAGTAAGCGTCTTTTAATTTCATGGCTGCAGTCACCATCTGCAGTGATTTTGGAGCCCAAAAAATAAATCTGACACTGTCTCCACTATTTTCCCATCTATTTCTCATGAAGTGATGGGACCAGATGCCATGATCTTCGTTTTCTGAATGTTGAGCTTTAAGCCAACCTTTTCACTCTCCTTTTTCACTTTCATCAAAAGGCTTTTTAGTTCCTATTCACTTTCTGCCATAAGGGTGGTATCATCTACATATCTGAAGTTATTGATATTTCTCCCAGCAATCTTGATTCCAGCTTGTGTTTCTTCCAGTCCAGCATTTCTCATGATGTACTCTGCATAGAAGTTAAATAAGCAGAGTGACAATATACAGCCTTGACGTACTCCTTTTCCTATTTGGAACCAGTCTGTTGTTCTATGTCCAGTTCTAACTGTTGCTTCCTGACCTGCATATAGATTTCTCAAGAGGTGGGTCAGGTGGTCTGGTATCCCCATCTCTTTCAGAATTTTCCAGTTTATTGTGACCCACACAGTCAAAGGCTTTGGCATAGTCAATATGTCATAAATACTTAAATCCTTAATTTAATGCTGTTAAGAGATTCCAGTGACTTTCCTGGTGGTTCAGACTGTAAAGAATCCACCTGTAATGCAGGAGACCTGGGTTCGACTCCTGGATCAGGAAGGGTATTCCCTTGGAGAAAGGAATGGCTACCCACTCCAGTATTATTGCCTGGAGAATTCCGTGGGCAGAGGAGCTAGGAAGGCTACAATCCATGGGGTAGCAAAAAGCTGGACATGACTAAGCAACTAACACTTAAAGAGATTCCAGAATAGATGGGTTTATTTTCACTCTCACTTGCCTAGTATCCTAACCCTTATCAGTACTCAGTGTTATCCAACTTTTAAATTTTGCTTATCTAATGGGTAATAAATTGTATCTCCTTTTGTATTTATATGCCTTTATCTGATTACTAGCAAGATTATTAATTTCTTGATACAAGTTTAGATAGTCAGTTCTACCCTTTGTGGATTTCTTATTTACACAGTGTAACAAATTATTTGTCAGATTTTGTCTTGTTCTCCTGTGATTTGCAGGTATTCCTATCTAGGTATTGGTCCCTTGATATCATTAGGCTTTGAAAATATCATACTGTCATATCAGACATCTGCTAACTTCATCTATAATGTCCTAAATTTAGCATAGATATTTAAGGTTGTCAAATTAACTTTTCCCATACAGTTTGTACTTTGGGGTTCTATTAAGAAATACTTTGCACCCCAATATCTCAAAGACATTATCCTGAGTTTTTACTTGTGTGCTTTTTTCCCATAGAGGGAACAAATTTTCCTCTGGAGCCCCTCTTTTTTCAACTGATATGTTATTCCACCTGTTTTTAGTCAGGATTTTGGCAAGGAACTGCAAGGCAGATTCAAATGACATTCTGAATATCATCAAATAAACAAAAGGACATGTTTATTTAAGAGTGATTGGAATTAAGTGAGTCAACAAGAACCTCAAGATCTGGCTACTGTTGGAACTTGTCACCCCTCATACATTAATGACAAATGATGAAAGAGTGTTGTCGGAACCTGGGTGATCTGGAGCCGTGGATGATGGGCTACGGGCAGGAGCTGCGGTTGTAGAGGGGTGAGCCCCCTGACGTGTGACAACAAAACAGGAAGGAAGCAAGAAAAGAGACACTTTGGCCTCTTTCTCTTCCCATCCTTCAGTCTCCCATGACTCTCATAGACCAGCAGGGAAGGGACCCCAGGTGACTGACTTGGTAGCAAGCAGCTCTGTAAGCTGGAGAGTAAAGGAAAGAAGAGAGTGGAGGTCAGCCCTGGGATTTCTTTGGAAGGAATGATGCTAAAGCTGAAATTCCAGTACTTTGGCCACCTCATGCAAAGAGTTGACTCATTGGAAAAGACTCTGATGCTGGGAGGGATTAGGGGCAAGAGGAGAAGGGAATGTTAGAGGATGAGATGGCTGGATGGCGTCACTGACTCGATGGATGTGAGTCTGAGTGAACTCTGGGAGTTAGTGATGGACAGGGAGGCCTGGCGTGCTGCGATTCATGGGGTCGCAAAGAGTCGGACACGACTGAGAGACTGAACTGAACTGAAGAGAGTGGATCTGAGGGGACAAATGGAGAAAGACCTACATACGCCACTTGCATCGAATACCGCATTTACTTTTCTCACCTCTCTAGTCTGTTCCATGTGGATTTGTCTTTTTGCACCAATACCACTCTGTGTTCTTTTACTACGGCTTTATTATACATGCTAATGTCTAGCACAGTGAATTTAGAAACATTTCTCTTCACTGCTTTATGATTATCTTTGTTATTAGTGAATGTTAATTCTTCCACATAATTTTGAGATTAGGGTACCCTAGTGCTCCTACTTTTCTGCTACCATTGTATTAGAATTTTGTGGTCTGTAGACTAATATGATGGCAACTTTTATCTTTAAAGTGTTAATATTTTCCTCCTCCATGAACATGATATTGTTATCCAGTTTTTTAGGTTTAGAAAAATATTCTTAAAATTCCTAAGCAATCTCACACATTATTTAACTTAAGCTAGAGAAAAGTACTATTCTTAAACATTTGCATTTCTCTATTTTCTTATTACTTTCCATGTAAGTTATTTCACCCACATTTGTTCATTTTTCTCCTTCCTTTCTCATACTTGTGCTACTCTGACAGCTTCATTTTCTGATCATGTTAGATAAAAACATTTAATTATTTAGATTTTTTTATTTATTTTTTGAATTGTATACTAGTTATATTTTTAATATTTTGAGGAACCTCCATACTGTTTCCTGTAGCGGTTGTACCAATTTACATTCCCAATAGCAGTGTACAAAGGTTCCCTTTGCTCCACGTCCTCCCCAACACTTATTTGTTGTCTTTTTGACAAGAGTCATTCTGACAGGTATGAGGTGATATCTCATTGTGGTTTTATTTTACATTTTCCTGATGATCAGCAATACTGAGCATTTTCACGTGCCTACTGGCCATCAGTATGTCTTTGGGAAAATGTCTATTTAGGTCCTCTGCCCATTTTTCAAATCCAGTTGTTTTCATTTTTTACACTGAGTTGTATGAGTTCTTTCTATACTTTGGATATTAACCCCTTATCAGACATATCATTTGCAAATATCTTCTCTCATTCAATAGGGTGCCTTTTTATTTTGTTGATGAATTTTCTCACTGTTTAAAAGATTTTAAGTTTAAGTGCCATTTATTTATGTTTTTTTTCCCCTTGCCAGAGGAGACAGATAAAAAAAAAATTACTAAGACTGTGTCAGAGTGTAAAAGAGAAATATTGCAAAGGTTGTTTTCTCATTAAAAATAATGTTTTTGGAGATTTTTAAAGCTAGCCTTTTTCAAGGAAGATCCTTCCCATTTCCATTTTCAAAGATTACAGTCAGAATATTCCCTTATCTATATTCTTTAGGCATTATAGTGTTATTTCTCCTTCATAGATAGTTTAAATTGATCCAGATGACATCAGATCAGATTAGATCAGATCAGTCGCTCAGTCGTGTCTGACTCTTTGCGACCCCATGAACCGCAGCACGCCAGGCCTCCCTGTCCATCACCAGCTCCCGGAGGTCACTCAGACTCGCATCCATCGAGTCAGTGATGCCATCCAGCCATCTCATCCTCTGTCGTCCCCTTCTCCTCCTGCCCTCAATCCCTCCCAGCATCAGAGTCTTCTCCAATGAGTCAACTCTTCGCATGAGGTGGCCAAAATACTGGAGTTTCAGCTTTAGCATCATTCCTTCTAAAGAAATTCCAGGATTGATCTCCTTCAGAATGGACTGGTTGGATCTTCTTGCAGTCCAAGGCACTCTCAAGAGTCTTCTCCAACACCACAGTTCAAAAGCATCAATTCTTCGGCGCTCAGCCTTCTTCACAGTCCAGCTCTCACATCCATACATGACCACAGGAAAGACCATAGCCTTGACTAGGCGAACCTTTGTTGGTAAAGTAATGTCTCTGCTTTTGAATATGCTATCTAGGTTGGTCATAACTTTCCTTCCAAGGAGCAAGCGTCTTTTAATTTCATGTGTTACATACTAAACATTGTTTCATGCTTTACTTTCAAGGGGAGGCAAGTCAAGCTGAAACCTGTGCTTGCTTGAGAATTGTTGTTGCAGCTTAATGGTAAAAATGAGTTTGAACAAACAGGCCGACACACTGGGTGAGGCTGCAACCTTTGCATTTCATTTGTGAGGGGAATATGCATTTTAGGCTGGAAAACTAAGCTGTTGCACACAGGCATCCGCTGGGGTCCTTACAGAAAGTCCTGTGGGTTGCCATGTGACCACAGAGCATCTGCTTGGGGCTTTCTGTGACAGCAGGAGCCCAGCTGATCCAGGTAGAGATCCACAGGCATTTGGGTGAGGTCCTTTCTGAAGAGCCTGGAGTCTTTCTTAGATCTGTCTTTTATTTTGGGGAACAAGTAAATGACAACATTTGAGATGCTTCTATTTGGTTCATTTCTTTCCTTACTCCTTTGCTTGACTATATAAGCTGCATATAAAGCTATCCAGTATTTTTGACTTTAGGTCCTTTTTATTCTGTCTGGGTTTTGTTTTGATGTTTATTTGTCTTTGTTTTTGCTCCTTTTTCACTCTTTCCTTCAGAGTAATTTGCTTTAGAGGTTACGAAAAGTTGTATGTCCAGTAGGTCTCTATTATTTTAAAGAGTAGACTTATTTCAACTTCCATTAGAAATGAGCTTAGAAATAACTCTGTGTACTGAGTACCAACAAGTATGTGCTACTCATTCCTTTGGATTGATGATAATAATAAAAAAAAACATTGATCTGTTCAAGGTATCTCTAAAATAGACTAAACTAATTGTTCCATTTCTAGATTGAGTAGAAGCCAAAATTGTGCCTTAAGTAACTAAGTCTCTGAAAATTAAAAAAAAAAGTTGTAATGAGGTGATTCACTTTATATATACATATTTGCATATATATATATTAATATGCTTGGAGAAGGCAATGGCACCCCACTCCAGTACTCTTGCCTGGAAAATCCCATGGATGGAGGAGCCTGGTGGTCTGCAGTCCATGGGGTCGCTAAGAGTCGGACACGACTGAGCGATTTCACTTGCACTTTTCACTTCCATGCATCGGAGAAAGAAATGGCAACCCACTCCAGTGTTCTTGCCTGGAGAATTCCAGGGACGGGGGAGCCTGGTGGGCTGCCATCTATGGGGTCGCACAGAGTCGGACACGACTGAAGCGACTTAGCAGCAGCATTAATATGCTTCATGACTTTTAATAAATCATAAATATAAGTCTCCCACACACATAAGATATAATTTCAGTGATTCTTAGCCTGTATGTGTGTTTAAGAGTGGGTGAGATGCATTTGAAGTATCTGGAAGGAAAGTAGGTCTTTAAGCAATTTTGGTAAGCTGGCTCACCAGTCTTGAAATGCTTGTTTTTGGTCTTTCATTTTAAGAAAACTTTAAAGATAAATATTTAATTTGTATAAATATTATTTATAATATATTTGCCTTATAAAGAATAACAGTAAACTGAACAACCATGTAACTGCAATCCATTTAAGTAAAAAGACATGTTTCATCATTAAATGAGGTAAAAGAAGACCAAAGTTAGTTTCCAAGAGACAGCTTCATAAAGTTAACGACCAAGCTTCTATTTTTCTTTCTGCTCCATCTTGGCCTGTGGCTTTGACTTCAAGGTCCAGGTTCTATCGTAGGTATAGCCATAAGATGGGCTTCAGTCTGGCTGTAAAGAGGAAGGGAAGGTTTCTCTTCTGAATTTAGGGATTAAAGTAAGTTCTTTATAGTTCTATTTACATCACATTGACCAGAAATCAGTCCTATAGCTCACCTGGCTGCAAGGAATCTGAAAAGTGTAATATTTGGGTTGTCCAAGTTACTCTCTCTAAGGAAAGATTTGTCTTTTTTAAAAGACAACCAGCAATTTGAATGGCAAGGATTAATTAATATATTTTAGATATTGAGCCTTTTGAGCTCTAGTTGTAAATGTTTTCTTTATCAGGACTGTGCTTTCTTTATATCTTTTGATATAAACACACTTAAATTTAATGAAGTTGAATTTAACATTTGCCATCATTTTATTCCGTCTGAGGAATTTGTTCCTATCCCAATTACATGAAGAGTCTGTTGTTACAAAGTGGTCTAATATTTGTATAACTTTGGTTTTCACGTTCGTGTCTTTGATCTGTGTGTGGTGTGAATGGAGATTCTAAGGCTCTGCTTCCCTGTGCATTGTCTCAGCACCATTCACAGAACAGCAGTTCTTTCTTCAGTTTGCAGTCCTAGTGTTATCATGGATCAGGTTTCCACATGTTTGAGTATAATATTGGAAGAAGAAAAAAAAATCTTACTTCTTATTTCTTGTATCTGATTGATCCAAGATTTTCTGCCAGGCATTTAGCACACTTTTATAGCTGAGCTTTTTTCTGCAGGCCCTCTGGGCAGCTAGTGGGGAGTCCAGGTCCCACCTCTCTGATGTGGCGTTTCCTTTGAATGTGGAACTAGTGGACGGAGCCAGAAGATGGTAGATCCAGGCAGACCCTGCCTGTAATAGAGGAATTATGAATGTTTTGCCAAAACTGGCCTGTTGCCCATAGTAGAAGGCACACGAGCATTTCCGTTAGGAAGTGAGGCAACATCAGAGGCAGCAGATGGGGCTCCGAGTGAGTGGCTTAAGCCAAGACACAGTTGAGGCCAAGTGAATCTGGGATGTGCGTAGCTGAGTTCTGTACACTCTTTATGCTCTTGCCTACCACAGCTGCCCTCCACAGTAGTTATCTAATGAAGGCATGAGCCACAGTAAAGGCACAGGAAACAAAGATGAAGAGACCTAATCTCAGTGGGTCTGACACCTGTGGTTTGCTAAGTTATTCAGTGGCACATCAAAGAGAATTCCCTCAAAAGACAGGATTTCAAAATTGTCTCTGTTTATTATTTTCCTATGTTACCCACAATTGCTATCTCATTTTCCAGGTGTGGTGGAGCCTACATTTTCCTATGTAACTGGATACTCTGTAGCCATTCTCTTACAAATGGTAGTACTCCCCTCAGGCAGGGTTACCTACTTCTTTTTCATGGGTATGTTACGTCTATAAGGGGAAATAATGAAGATAAAGCACACTGAAGGAAATGAGGAAGATTTTCCGTTGCTGTTCTCAGATTCTACCTTTTCTGTTCTAGTCTTGAGGATAGAAATGAGTGTTAAAACAATTTATAAGACATTATTTTAATTTCTGTGTCTTCCGGAGCCCCAACTCCATGCCACAATGCTGCTTTGATGTGCCAACAAGGGAGACTTCCCTCGCCGGCTGTCCAGTGGTTAAGAATCTGCACTTCCACTGCAGGGGCCGCAAGTCTGATCCACAGTCCCATACGCCGTGTGCTGTGGCCAAAAGAAAAACAAAACAAAACAAAACAAAACTAGCTATATGTTTTTTAAAAAACTGATGTGCCAAGGAGAAGAGACAGATACCTGTCCAACATCTACCTTTGGGAGCCTCAAATTCTCACTGGCAAATCATAATAAATAGATCCCTTATGTTTAAGAACAAACCATGGTCATTTATGTGGTGGTATGAATTGTAAGTTTAGTAGGACCTCAGATAAAGAAGTTGGTATGAACTGGAGCTGTTCACAAATTTTCTTAAAACAATAGGCCTTGAGTCTGATAATTCAGATATCTTATAGTGAAAAGGATAAATACTGGTGGCAGAGAAATGAATAAATTTGGTATACTTGAAAGGAGGGAAAAGTAAGATTATGGGAAGAGCTGTGTGATAGCTTCATAGCAAATTATCTCCAAGATTAGTGATTTGGAGTAACCATTTTATTATATCTCATATCTTATTGGTCAGGAATTCAAGCCAGTGCTCAGCTGGGTGAATCCTCTGTTCCATGTGATAGACTGAGGTCTCTTTGTATATTCAGCTTGTGGGCAGAGTGGTCCAAAGAGCTCAAGGCGGCTTCATTCATATGTCTAGCATTTTGGCAGAGTAGGCTGGAAGGCTGGGATTTCTTGGCACTGCCAACTGGCATGTTAACACATGGCCTTATCTGTTATGATGGTCTCAGGGTCATCAGACTCTGTATATGGCTACTGATGGCTTCCAGAAAGAATGAAAAAAAAAAAAAAAAGGAATGAGACCTGCTCATTTCTAAGACAGACCCAGGAACGATTACAGGTAGTCTTCCGCCATATTCTGTTGAGCAAAACAGTATCAGAGGACAATTTTAAAAGGAGGGGACATGGGCACTTTCTGTTCATGGATGGAGCATCAGAAAATTTGTGGCCATCTTTAATGCACCAAAAACTGATACTGAAAAAAGCAGCTTGTGTATTTGATAAATAAAAGCTGTTATTCAGCCACAGTGGTACACATCCCTCCTCTCAATGGTGTGAACTATTCACATTCCTTTATTAAATATTTATGGAGTACCTCCCATGTTCAGGCAATGTTTTATGCACTGGGGATAATACAGAGCATTTTTTAAAAGATAGAGACTCTGTTGTTGTACAGCTTACATATTAGTTGGTTATAAGAGAAAATATAAAGATAGGAATTTAAAATATCAGTAATAATAAGTGCTATCAAGATACGACTGGGGGAAATGTTAAGTGGGTGGTGATAAAATTTTTCCATAATAAGTTGACACTGATGCTGAGACCTGAGAAGTAAGAAGGAAGCAGGGATGGGAGAGTGTCAAAGAAGAGCACTGCTGTCAGAGTGAAGGTATCTTTGAGAGCAAAGTTCAAAAATCAGAAAGGACTTGGCATCAAGAACTAGGAATTAGGCCAATGTGTCCAGAGCAGAGGGACCTAGGTAAAGCTTTCTCCTGTGGCCTTCAGAATAAATCCTTGACCTCCGATTTCCTCCACAGAACAGTTCACTGTGAGCAGCTCCCGGAGCCACCAGGTGGCCCTGGTCGGGGGCCGTGCTGAGCTCAGCTGCCAGCTGTGCCCACCACAGAGTGCAGAGCACATGCAGGTGGGCTGGTTTCAGGAGCACTATTCCCAACTGGTTTACCTGTACAAGGACAGGGAAGAAGTCTCTGGAAAAAGCACTTACAACTATGTGAATCGCACAGTACTCCTGAAGGACACCCTAGGAGAAGGCAAAGTCACCCTCAGGACCCATAATGTCAGTGTTCTTGATGGGGGACAGTACCACTGTTTCTTTAAAGATGGTGACGCCTCTGAAGAGGCCATCATGGGTCTGAGGGTAGCAGATAAGGACAAAAAGTAATTTCCATGTTTCCTTGGTAACACTACCCTGAACCACTTCCGGAGATAGTTTGCTTATGTATATATGTGCATAATGTATGTATACATACATACGTATATGTCCTTGCAAACATATAGACATACAAGTATTATCCTTATATAAATATTTATATATCCAGAACTTCTTTCTAAATGCTAATACAGTATATACTTGTTTTGCAACTTGTTTTTTTAACCTAATAGTGCAAACTGAAGTCATATCAATGTATTGATTTTTTTCCCTAGTCCTTTCATGGTTGCAAAGTTTTCCATTGTGTGGACAATTCAGAATTATTTTACCCATATCCTGTTAAAGGACGTATAGGTTGATTTCAACCTTTTGATAAGCAAGCAATACTCTATTTAATTATTTAAATAAATTACTACATGTGTAATTTCACACATGTCCAAGCGCGTGTCTGTGTTTAAAATTGTAGCATCAGCTTGTCAAATCACACATATACTCACACAAACACGTGGACACACACTCACTCATATTTTTTTGGCTTTTAATTCAGTTCAGTTCAGTTCAGTCACTCAGTCGTGTCCAACTCTTTGCGACCCCATGGACTATAGCACGCCAGGCTTCCCTGTCTATCACCAGATTCCAGAGCTTACTCAAATTCATGTCCATTGAGTCGGTGATGCCATCCAACCATCTCATCCTCTGTCATCTCTTTTTCCTCCTGCCTCAATCTTTCCCAGTATCAGAGTCTTTTCCAAGGAGTCAGTTCTTCCCATTAAGTGGCCAAAGTATTGGAGTTTCAGCTTCAGCATCAGTCCTTCCAATGAATATTCAGGACTGATTTCCTTTAGGATTGACTAGTTTGGTTCCCTTGCAGTCCAAGGGACTCTCAAGAGTCTTCTCCAATACCACAGTTCAAAAGCATCAATTCTTTGGCACTCAGCTTTATTTATGGTCCAATTCTCACAGCCATAGATGACTACTGGAAAAAACATAGCTTTGACTAGACAGACCTTTGTCAGCAAAGTAATGCCTCTGCTTTTTAATATGCTGTCTAGGTTAGTCATAGCTGTTCTTTCAAAGAGCAAGTGTCTTTTAATTTCATGGCTGTAGTCACCATCTGCAGTGATTTTGGAGCCCAAGAAAATAAAGTCAGCCACTGTTTCCATTATTTCCCCATCTATTTGCCATGAAGTGATGGGACCACATGCCATGATCTTAGTTTTCTGAATGTTGAGTTTTAAGACAGATTTTTCACTCTTCTCTTTCACTTCCACCAAGAGGCTTTTCAGTTCCTCTTTGCTTTCTGCCATAAGGGTGATGTTGTCTGCATATCTGAGGTTATTGATATTTCACTCAGCAATCTTGATTCCACCTTGTGCTTCATCCAGCCTGGTATTTCACATGATGTACTCTGTATATAAGTTAAATATACAGGGTGAAAATATATAGTCTCAACATACTCCTTTCCCGATTTGGAACCAGTCTGTTGTTCCATGTCTGGTTTTAATTGTTGCTTATTGACTTGCATCCATATTTTTCAGGAGTCAGGTAAGGTGGTCTGGTATTCCCATCTCTTTAAGAGTTTTCCACAGTTTGTTGTGATTTACACAGTCAAAGGCTTTGGCCTTGACTCAATAAAGCAGAAGTGTTACTCAATCAATAAAGCAGAAGTAGATGTTTTTCTGGAATTCTCTTGCTTTTTCTACGGTCCAGTGAATGTTGGCAATTTGATCTCTGGTTCCTCTGCCTTTTCTAAATCCAGTTTGGATGTCTGGAAGTTCACAGTTCACATACTATTGAAGCCTGGCTTGGAGAATCTTGAGCATTACTTTACTAGCGTGTGAGATAAGTGCAATTGTGTGGTAGTTTGAGCATTCTTTGGCATTGCCCTTCTTTTGGATTGGAATGAAAACTGACCTTTTCCAGTCCTGTGGCCACTGCTGAGTTTTCCAAATTTGCTGGTATATTGAGTGCAGCACTTTCACAGCATTAACTTTTAGAATTTGAAAGAGCTCAACTGGAATTCCATCACCTCCACTAACTTTGTTCATGGTGATGCTAAGACCCACTTGACTTTACATTCCAGGATGTCTGGCTCTAGGTGAGTGATCATACCACTGTTGTTATCTGGGTCATTAAGATCTTTTTTGTATAGTTCTTCTGTGTATTCTTGCCACTTCTTAATATCTTCTGCTTCTGCTAGGTCCATACCATTTCTGTCCTTTATTGTGCCCATCTTTGCATGAAATGTTCCTTTGGTGTCTCTAATTTTCTTGAAGAGATCTCTAGTCTTTCCCTTTCTATTGTCTTCCTCTATTTCTTTGCACCGATCATTTAGGAAGGCTTTCTTATCTCTCCTTCCTACCCTTTGGAACTTTATATTCACATGGATATATCTTTCCTTTTCTCTTTTGCCTTTAGCTTCTCTTTTTTTCTCAGCTTTTGTAAGGCCTCCTCAGAAAATCATTTTGCCTTTTTGCATTTCTTCTTCTGGGGTATTGTTTTGATCACTGCCTCCTATACAGTGTTACAAACCTCCATCCATAGTTTTCAGTCACTCTCTCTATCAGATTTAATCCCTTGAATCTATTTGTCACTTCCACTGTATAATTGTAAGGGATTTGATTTAGACATTTGACAAAATCTTAGGGGATGAGTTTTTGCTATTTCATGCACCTTTGGGTTTTCTTCAGCAGAAAGATTGGTTCAAAATACTGCATCATCATTACTACTCTAAAGACACCATTGATATTTTTTAAGTTGTATTTATTATTTGTATACTTATCTACTTCCCCAAATAAATTGATTCCGTTTCTATGCTCAAAGAGTGATGCAAATTTCAAAATAACCACTATAGAGATGGGGATACCTAATGTAATTTGGTTTTAGCTTTGGATTTTTAAAAATTATTTTTCTTTTTGTATTGAGGTATGCTTTACATATAGTAGAGTGCAGAAATCTTCAAGTACAGCTCAGTGAATTTTTACATATTCGGATACCCATGAACTTGCCCTTCAGATGAAGATATTACCCAGGTGGTTCCATCTTGCTCCTTTGTAGTCAATACCATTCTCTTCCTACTGAGGGAAACAGTCCTTTAACTTCTATCACCATAGATGAGTCTGCCTCTTCTAGAACTTGATATAAGTGAAAACATATGTTTAATATTTATGATTACCATTACCTACTCATCATTATTCATTTATGTTGTGACTAGCAAAAGTTTGTTCTTCTGTATTTCTTCGTAGTATTCTATGTTATGACTGAACACTTGGGTTACTTTCAGTTTGGGGCTATTAATGAATAACACAGCCATGAATATTCTTGAAAATCCTTTTAAGTGGACATTAGTACTCATTTCTCTTACATTGTTAACTAGGAGTGAAATTTCTGGGTCATAAAAGGAAATGGCAACCCACTCCAGTATTCTTGCCTGGAAAATCCCATGGACGGAGGAGCCTGGTGGGTTATAGTCCATGGGGTCACAAAGAGTCGGACACGACTGAGCAACTTAGCTTAGCTTAGCTTAAGTATATGCTTAATGTTAGTAGCTACTAATAATTTTCCATAGAGATTGGACCCATTTACCTCCCTGGAGCCAACCGTGTAGAAGACCTCTGCCATCCCCCTGTCCCTTGGTAATGCTGGTCCCAGTCCTGTGCATTGTAAACATGTAAACATTCTGTTGGGGGTAAAGTGGTATCTCATTGAGATCTTACTTTGCCTTTCTCTGATAGCTGATGATGTTTGGCATCTTTACATGTACGTGTTGACCATCTGAAGATATATATACACACATATATATGTATGTATGTATGTGTATATATATATATATATATAATCAAATGTTTCAAATCTTTGCTAATTTTAACAACCAGGTTTGCTGTCTTACTGATTTATAGTATTTAAAAAATATGTTTTGGACTCAGATTCTTTCTCAAATGTATCATGAACATTTTCTTCTAGTCTATAGCTTGCTTTTTCACCTTCTACCTGTTGTCTTTTGATGAACAGAAATTATTAATCACTGTAAAGTCTAATTTATGAATTATAAACATAATGATAATCTTTTCTTCTATGGTTCATACTTTTAGTGTCCTGCTATCCTGGATTTGGATTGGAGTATTCAGTTCAGTTCAGTTCAGTTGCTCAGCCGTGTCTGACTCTTTGAGACTCCATGAACCGCAGCATGCCAGGCCTCCCTGTCCATCACCAACTCTCAGAGTCTACCCAAACCCATGTCCATTGAGTCAGTGATGCCATCCAACTATCTCATCCTCTGTTGTCCCCTTCTCCTCTTGCCCTCAATCTTTCACAGCATCAGGGTCTTTTCAAATGAGTCAGTTCTTCCCATCAGGTGGCCAAAGTATTGCAGTTTCAGCTACAATATCAGTCCTTCCAATGAACACCCAGGACTGATCTCCTTTAGGATGAATTGGTTGGATCTCCTTGCAGTCCAAGGGACTCTCAAGAGTCTTCTCCAACACCACAGCTCAAAAGCATCAATTCTTCAGTGCTCAGCTTTCTTTATAGTTCAACTCTCATATCCATACATGACTACTGGAAAAACCATAGGCTTGACTAGATGGACCTTTGTTGGTAAAATAATGTCTCTGCTTTTTAATATGCTGTCTAGGTTGGTCATAAATTTCCTTCCAAGGAGTAAGCCTCTTTTAATTTCATGGCTGCAATCACCATCTGCAGTGATTTTGGAGCCCCAAAAAAGTCAGCCACTGTTTCCATTGTTTCCCCATCTATTTGCCATGAAGTGATGGGACCAGATGCCATGTTCTTCGTTTTCTGAATGCTGAGCTTTAAGCCAACTTTTTCACTCTCCTCTTTCACTTTCATCAAGAGACTTTTTAGTTCCTCTTCACTTTCTGCCATAAGGGTGGTATCATTTGCATATCTGAGGTTATTGATATTGATATACTCCCGGATTGGAGTATTACCCGTGCCCTAATTTGCCCATCTGTATTAAACTTACGCATATAGTAGACCACAGAGAATCAGAGGAAACATTTATGTTTCAGCTTTTGAGTCCACGACAATAATTATAATGGCATTTCTGTCTTCTCCTTCAGCCCTAGGCTTGGATAAACAGATTAATGTTCAGGTTCCTGACACAAAAGGGCTCATGCTGGAGTGCAACTCGGGAGGGTGGTTCCCATCACCCCAGATGGAGTGGAGAGACAGCAGGGGAAATGTAATTCCACACTCATCAAAGTCCTCCTCAGTGGATGGAGCTGGATTATTGCACCTGAAGATGAGTGTTCTTCTCAAACACAGCACCCACAGTCCTGCCACTTGCTGCATTTGTAATCCAGTCACTGGTCAAGAGAAAAGTGTTATCCTGCCAGGTGAGTGCTTGTGGCTCGGCTCATCAAGGAGAGACCGTTTTCATCTATGTGCCGGACGAAAGATAAAACTGACTGAAATAAATAAACACGGAATTGCTTTATAAACTACAAACTGCTCTAGACATGTGATATTTAAATCTTATTAAGTTCCCAGGAGCAGGGAAAACACAGAATGTGAAAGGGGATATTTCTTTAAATGGAAATAATTACATTAATTAGCTAAAGAGCTCTTACTCTGTTTAGCATGTTAAGGTTTCAAAAATTATATGTCTTTCAAATGCTAGATCCACTATTTTCTAGCTTTGTGAACTTTGTTATTTGAGTGCTATATTCACTTTTTCTAGATTTCTAGATCCACTTAACCTTTAAGACCACTCATTTTTCTCGTTTGGGAATGATAGCGTAGATAGATGGCATTTTAAATTTGAAATGAAACATTGCAAATGAAATGGCTTTACAAGACATAAAGTAAAACGCAGAACTAAGAGTGACTTAACAATTACGGATGCCACAGTGGTCTTTATTACCACCTTATGAATAGATATACAGAACAGTTAGTAAATATCCAGCAACCAGTAAGTGACAAATCTAAGATTGGGGCCCAGTTCACATGGTGAGTACCTATGATCTGAGCAAGGCTTTTTTTTTTTTTTTCCTGACAAAGGGTAAGTGTGATCAGGGAAGTCAGAGGTAAACACAGTAAATTGTGTCCTTTGTGCTTCAGCCAGTGACTAGGTACAGTCCCCGAAGAAGTCAAGGTGGATGGAAACGACAGGAGGAGAGAAAAGGCCCATTTTGTTAGAACAACAGTTCAACTGTTATACAGAAAGATTACTATCCCCAGCAGTAGTCCAAACACAACAGAAATAGTCAAATAGTTTACGAGGCTCTCTGTACTCCTTGAGATACTCAGATACCTGGGTTCTTTCTACCTTACTGCTCTGCAACCTCAAGGGTTCTAGTCCTCCTTGCATGGTTAGGTCTGATTTTCATCATTACAACTTTATCCCAAGTCTTGGGGATGTGGAAAGGGAAGAAGCAGAAAAAAGCAATTTTCTTTCACATTTGGAAGTTGCATAATCACTCCAGTTCTATCCCATTGACTTAATATTAATTGCCACAGCTAACTGCCAAAGCGGAGAAGGCAATGGCACCCCACTCCAGTACTCTTGCCTGGAAAATCCCATGGACGGCGGAGTCTGGTAGGCTGCAGTCCATGGGGTCGCTAAGAGTCGGACACGACTGAGCGACTTCACTTTCACTTTCATGCATTGGAGAAGGAAATGGCAACCCACTCCAGTGTTCTTGCCTGGAGAATCCCAGGGACGGGAGAGCCTGGTGGGCTGCCGTCTCTGGGGTCGCACAGAGTCGGACATGACTGAAGCGACTTAGCAGCAGCAGCAGCAACTGCCAAAGAGACTGACGTATAATCTTTCACTTGGTGACCATATGCCACTGTAATAGTTAGAATTGGGGTTTCTGTCCACTGGGTTGCAAAAGAGTCAGACACAACTTAGCAATTAAACCACAACTACAGGTCACTGGCAATTGATAGTAATGATGGGGCAAATGCTGGCATTACCCTTTTCTGCACTTTGGGGAGTTTGATGACTTTCTTGATCTATTTCCACTGAGAAATTCATAGCTTTACAAAATATTTTGAGAAGGATATGGTTTTCTTTCCTAGGGGACGTTTTATCACGTCAGTCCTAAACTAGAGAGAATTTAAACACTAAATGTTAGGTAACTCAGTTTTATTTCTAGAATTTCAGAGATTTTGTATTTTTTAAAACTTTCTAAATTTCACTGAGGCATGTCCTGATCCAGTTCCATGGCCATGGCAACCCCAAATGCTACATGTATTGTGGTGCCCAGGTCCCTGTCCTGTAATTTTTTTTATTTCATGGATTTGTCCCCTAGAATTAAAAGGAAAAAAGTAGGAAGTTATTCCCCCATCCAATCCAAGACTGTCGCATCCTTGGCCCCCAAATTCCCTGATTTTAGTCTATCCCCCAGTCCAGCTTCACTGGACAGTAGTCCTCATCTGAGCCCGGTACATAGTGCAGAGTGTAATGGGGGCCTTGAGAGTGGGTCCTGCTCCCTTAGCAGCAGTAGTCTATGCCCAGTGCAGCCTTGGGATACCACTGCCCTGCTTATCACGTCTTTCTCTTTCTTTCAGATATCCTGTTCAAATCGAAGTGTGCGGGGATGTTATGTGAGAACTTACACCTCCTGATATATCTGATCATTTTACTTGTTGTTTCGTGTTTCAGAATAAAATGTATTTTACTCAGGACAGGTAAAAAGCTCTGAAGTCACCCCATTATTTACCTGATATCAAATGCCTAGGGAGGCTCATACAAAACTGCAAACCCACACCTCAATGTATCCCACTCCTCTTTGTCAAAGGTCTCAGTGTCTTGAGTTACATCAGGTTAGGCTGCCATCTTCTCTCCTCGTGATTCTCCAGCACAGTTGCTGCTAGAGGGTCTATCACTACCAAGACTTCCTGGTCCTTTCAGAGATACTGTTGCCCATCACTTGGATCATTTTCTGAAATCTTAATGATAATATTCTGTCCTTTTCCATGGGCAGCCATGGATCTTTAAACTTATCACTAGAATGGTTCAGAATATTTTACCTGATAACATGGAGAAGGCAATGGCACTCCACTCCAGTACTCTTGCCTGGAAAATCCCATGGACAGAGGAGCCTGGTAGGCTGCAGTCCATGGGGTCGCTAAGAGTCGGACATGACTGAGCGACTTCACTTTCTCTTTTCACTTTCATGCATTGGAGAAGGAAATGGCAACCCACTCCAGTGTTCTTGCCTGGAGAATCCCAGGGACGGGGGAGCCTGGTGGGCTGCTGTCTATGGGGTCACACAGAGTCGGACACGACTAAAGTGACTTAGCATAGCATAGCATAGCACCTGATAACAAGAATAAAAGGAAAACATATGGACCCATGTCCAGATTTTTGTCCCTTCTCAGTTTGCTCTCAACGCCACTTTTTCTCTTCCTATCAATTAACCTGAACATACACTCTTTTTCCCCATTAGAAGTAGGAAATAGAGGCTTAATTTAAGTGAACTGGAAACAGAGGGCAGTTGAAGTTATCAGATATGTTGGAGAATGACTTTGGCCTTAGGAACTTCAGACCATGCAAGATGAATAACAGAAGTGACTGCGTATGACATCAAATACTTCAGACTTTCTGACAGAAAGAGGCTGTCATACATTCTAGGCTTTTCTGAAAGGAGGAAGAGATGGATCAGGAGACTTTGGGAGATTATCTGATATATGGTGAAAAAATGACAGAAACCCAATTCACGAGACAGGTTCCTTTTGAGAGCTGTCATGAAAATGAGACTTACCTATGATTCAGGAAATATAAGGCTAAAAAAGAACATGGGATTCAACTTGTCCAGCCTTCTACCCAATTCATAAATCCCTCTATAACCTTGAATGAGTATTTATCATATGTCAACTGATGAAACAAACAATAAATAGTAAACCACTTACTAACTTACCCAAACATTCCTACAAGGAAGGCTCTATTTATTATCATCATTCTTTAGAAGAAGAAATTAAGGAGCAGAGTTTTTAAGCAACTTGGTCAGGCTCAAACAACCTATAAATATAGAGGCAAAATTGGAACCCAGATGTTTCAAATGTCAAACACTTTGCTCCAGCCACCATGCTCTTCTTCATGTTGATGTTGTGTCTTATGAAGACTATGCTTTGTTTATTTTACGATGATGGGGAGGTCACTGGCTTATTAAAAAATTGACTTATTTATTCAGCATATTTATATTAAACCTTTTCTAGATACTAGGTACTGTTCTAGATATTGACAATAAAGTACAAGAAAAAGCCAAAAAGTCTCTGCCCCTGTAGAATTTATTCTAGGGTGACATGAGAAAACTCTTCCTTTTGGAGCTTTCTTGTTGGTAATTTCTGCTATTTGTGATTTAAAAAACAAAACAAAGAACTAAGACAAAAATACAAGCAAATACTTTCTGGGCCTTCTCTATTCTAAGCCAAGCATTCATAGTTATTTGTTCCTTGCATAGTATATTTCAGGATTACCCAATAATCTTGTCATTTTCCTCTAGAAATTTTAAGAATCATTAAATGAATCTTTTTCATCTTGCTTGCTGTAGGAACTCATGGCTTAATAAGAAGAGTTGTCTAGTCTTAAATGATCTTTCTTACATTGTAGTAAGCATCTTAGTATATAAATATTCAAGCAAAGATTAAATAGCTAAATGACAAAGATTAAAGAACTAAAGCCTCTCCCTCTGTGGGGGAGAGGCTTTCATTTTACCTTAAGGCTCTTAAATCTGTTAAATTCTTGGCTTCCAAGGTACTTTTGTCCTGTTAGCTAATTCAGAGTTTCCACAAACTACCACTTTGTTGGTTCTATAAACTTTAAACCCTTAAGCATTTACAAGGTTATAGTGACCAGGCCCCTACTCTTTCTAAATCTTTTCCCAAGGCTGATCATGTGCTGCATTGAGCAGAGGGAGGTAATTCTTCCTAACCCTTCTCTATCTTCAATGTAAATGTCTGTAAGCCCAAACTTCAGCCCAACAGCCCAACTCCTAATTTTTATGCCTGAGTTCTTACATAGGTTAAACACACATGAATAGAAATAGCAATGAGACCTTTCCAAAGCTTCCTGTAACCAGAATGTTTGCTGTTATTCCAATGTATCCCCAAAGACCTATCTTCTTAACTCTCTTTCTTTTTTTTTTTTTTTTTTTCAGTTTCACAGAATAGATGGTTTGTTCTCTTTTCATGCTGTATCCCTTTCGTGATATATGCTAGCATCTCGCCTGTCTACTTGAAATTCAAGATTGGAGGTAAATGGGACTATGAGAATGGGATCTCTCTTGTCTGGTACACTTGTGATTAGTAGTATTTAAATAAAGCTGGGTGATCTTTGTAGCAGCAACAGGATAAAGAGTTGGGGTTTAGGTGACATGCCAGAGGCTTTAGATTCTGCTCCCTGAACTGATTGAGGCCCAGAGTTTTAGGCTGTACTGATAGCTGTATTTCTGCCACCACTTATGATCATATTTACTTGTGCTCCAAGGGAAAGTGTATATTCCTTCAGTCCTTATAGCCATTTCATCCAAATTTATCAAATCCAGGAACTACTTTAAAAAACCCAATTATTATTTCTTTGAAGTGTCATTGATATACAGTATTGTGCTAGCTTCAGGTATATAACTAAGTAATTAGCTTCAGTTCAGTTCAGTTCAGTCACTCAGTCGTGTCTGATCCCATGAACTCCATGAACTACAGCACGATGCAAAGTCGTGTCTTTGTGACCCCATGAACTGCAGCATGCCAGGCCTCCCTGTCCATCACCAACTCCCGGAGTCCACCCAAACCCATGTCCATTGAGTCAGTGATGCCATCCAGCCATCTCATCCTCTGTCATCCCCTTCTCCTCCTGCCCTCAATCTTTCCCAGCATCAGGGATGTAATTAGCTTATATATATATATATTTCAAAATTATTTTTCATTGTAGGTTATTATAAGATATTGAGTATCTTAATAACTCCCTGTGGTGTAGACTAATCCATGTTGCTTATTTATGTATAGTAGCTTGTATCTGTTAATCCCATACACCTAAGTTATCTCTCCTGCCTCCTTTTTACTCTTTGGTAACCACATTTGTTCTCTATGTCTTTGTTTCTGTTTTATATATAGATTCATTTGTATTTTTTTAGGTTCCACATATATCACATAGTATTTGTCTTTGTCTGATTTCACTTTATATGATATTTTGTAGGTCTATCCATATTGCTACAAGTGGCAATATTTAATTCTTTTTATGGCTGAGTAATTTTCCTGTGTGTGTGTGTGTGTGTGTATCTCACATCTTCTTAAACCAATCATCTGTGGAGGGGCACTTGGACAAAACCCAATTTTTTTTAAAATTTATTTTATTGAACTATAGGTGATTTACAATGTTAAGTTACTTTTTGCTGTACAGTAAAGTGATTCAGTTACATGTTTATATATATCTTTCTGTTGTAAAACCTGATTATTGATGTTACCTATAGATTGACTCCAAGTCATGATTCATAAGCAGTTTTGGGTTAGAGATCGTCTTTGAAAAATTAATGAAAAAATTAAAATGTAAAATTTTGCTTATTTTTTTTATTACATCTTCAGTTTCAAGACTGTTGAAAGCTATCTGTTAACCCTTTTTACTATATATTTAGGTGTTATTTAGAAGTGCAATTATACTATGCCATATGCCTTGTGATACTAATATCTGAGAATTTAGCAATACTTGTCATCAGTTTGCAATCACTGGGAAATATTTACATAGAACAATGACTGTCAAAGTAAACAAAAGAATCCCTTTATTATGTGCTAGGGGTTTTTCCAATATATTACATATTTCTTAATTGCCCACAAATAAAGCCCATTTTCATCTCCAGTTTGCATCTCCAGTTATAAATCATTTGCATCTCCAGTTATATATAAACTATTTGCATGTCCAGGTATATATAAACCATTTGCACCTCCGTTTACAAACCCAAGCCTCAAATCCTTACAAAGATGAACACAAAGGCCAACCCTATGAAGTTAATTAGAAAGTAGTAAAACTATGTAAGACTGTACAAGATGAAATTCTAACAGTATGGGAGGTCTGAGTACCCTAAACTAATGTCAGACTACAATATACATGCTGCAATACCTATCTATGTATCTATCTATTTATCTAACCTTCTGCTGCTGCTGCTGCTAGGTCACTTCAGTTGTGTCTGACTCTGTGCTACCCCAAAGACGGCAGCCCACCAGGCTCCCCCATCCCTGGGATTCTCCAGGCAAGAACAGTGGAGTGAATTGCATTTCCTTCTCCATTGCATGAAAGTGAAAAGTGAAAGTCAAGTCGTTCAGTCACGTCCAACTCGCAGCGACCCCATGGACTGCATCCTACCAGGGTCCTCCATTATCTAACTTTCTAAAATCTACATACTTATTTATCATCTATCTATCACGTACTTCCACACCATTAGTTTCAGGTTAGCTATTGAGAAGCATTGCTAAAAGAACATTTTCAAACAGAAGGGAAATAATACCAGAAGGAAATATGAACATTAGGAATTAAGGAAGAAAAAGAGAAATGATGGGCTTCCTGTGTAGCTCAGCTGGTAAAGAATCCACCTGCAATGCAGGATACCCTGGTTTGGGAAAATCCCACGGAGGAGAGCATGGCAACCCACTCCAGTATTCTTGCCTGGAGAATCCCCATGGAGAGCAGAGCCTGGTGGGCTACAGTCCATGGGGTCACAAAGAGTCGGCCATGACTGAGTGACTAAGCAGAGCACAAGAGAAATGGTAAATAGTTGGATAAACCTATTGGAATGTCCTTCTTCTCTTGAGTTCTTGAAAAACCATTGGCTATTTCTCTCCACGTTGTCCTACGAATTGACTCTGAACAAAGGTACCATCACTGGAAGTGTATAACAAATGGCTTGGTCTTAGTCCATTGAGGCTACTATAACAAAATGCCACAGATCTGGTAGCTTATGAACAATAGAAATTAACTTCTTACAGTTCTGGAAGCTGAAATGTCCAAGATTAAACTGCCAGGATGATCGTATTCTAGTGAGGGCCTTCTTCCTGTTTCATAGCTGGCACCTCCTCACTATGTCCTAACATGGCAGAAGGGACCCGAGGAACTTAGTGTGGTCTCCTTTATAATAACACTAATCCTACTCATGAGGGTTCCAACCTCACGACCTCCCAAAGGCTATCCTTCCTAATAACATTTGGTGTTAGGATTTTGACATATAAATTTTGAGAGGGACACAAAAATTCAGACCATAGCAACGGAAGTAAGTAAAAAACAAACAAAAACAACCTTCAAAAATGTTTGATGGTGGAAAACAAAAATCAATATTGTCCCACTGGATTTTAATGTTTCTAGATATGCTAAGTCACTTCAGTTGTGTCCGACTCTGTGTGACCCCATAGACGGCAGCCCATCAGGCTCCGCTGTCCCTGGGATTCTCCAGGCAAGAATACTGGAGTGGGTTGCCATTTCCTTCTCCAATGCATGAAAGTGAAAAGGGAAAGTGAAGTTGCTCAGTCGTGTCCGACTCTTAGCGACCCCATGGATTGCAGCCCAACAGGCTCCTCTGTCCATGGGATTTTCCAAGCAAGGGTACTGGAGTGGGGTGCCATTGCCTACTCCTAATGTTTCTAGATATAGACATAATATATAAGACAACTACAACATAAAGTAGCAACAATTAAAGGGACCTAATTGTAGTGGTAAAATTGTGATTCCAAGTAGGTTGTAGAAAGTTGAATATATATATTTTAATGTATATTTTAGTGCAATCATTGAAACAAAAAAACTGTGTAAAATGATAGAACTTCAAAACACAAAAGATAAAATACAATAATAAAAAGTTCAAAGTACCTCAAAAATTCAGTAAAGGGGAAACAGAGAAATAAGAAATAGGGAAAATATAGAAAGTAAATTTAAAAAATGATAAAAACTTAAATCCAAAATATCAATAATTGCATTGAATATAAATGATTTAATTTGTCAATTTTTATTTACACTTCTTTAATTTGAAGCCATATTAGGTATGCTGCTGCTGCTAAGTCGCTGCAGTCGTGCCCGACTCTGTGCGACCCCACAGACGGAAGCCCACCAGGCTCCCCCGTCCCTGGGATTCTCCAGGCAAGAATACTGGAGTGGGTTGCCATTTCCTTCTCCACATATTAGGTATACATACATTTAAAATTGATAAATGTTACTGATGAGAGAGAATATTAATCATTAGAGTGTAGGTAATAATGCTTTCTTGCCTTAGTATCTACTTTGTTAAATGTAGTATAGCTACACTGGTAAAACTTTCGTTTGCCTTGTATATCTTTTTTTAACCCTCAATCTTATAAAAATCTTTATTTAAATTTGTCTGTGTGCTCATGATTTTATATTCTTCTTGCAAAAAATCATATAATTAAATTTTAATTTTTAAATGATGTTGATGATAATTGCCATTTAAATGGATCATTTATCCCTTTTGCTTATTAATGTTTCAAATCTCTAACATTTTGTGTTATTAATATTTTGTGACCTTCTTCTTTTATGTATGTTTCCATTCTTGCACTCACTTTTGTTGTTTATTTTTTGTAATTACATTCTTATTTTTATAATTTCAAACAATTCCATATGTTTTCACTTATAATTGGCATATAATTTATACAGCATTTCTATTATCTAAGTGATTCCCTTAGAAATTGTTAAAATGTACACTTACCAAGTCCAAAGTGAATTAATACTTTAAACACCATTAGAAGATAAAATGACTTTAGAATAATTCAATAGCATTTAGCTTTGTTGAATTTGGACTGAATTATACCACCAGCTTTCCTGGTTCTCCAGCTTGCAGTTGGAAGACTGTGGTACTTCTACTGGTATCTGCAACCATGTGATCTAATTCCTATAACATATGTCCTATTATATATCTCTACACATGTCCTATTGGTTCTGTTTCTCTGGAGAATAATGACTAGTATATGCTTAAAACGTAATGATGAAAGCAGTTTCAGTGTAAAGGGATTAAAAAATAATCCCTGGAAAATAATAGCTGTATACTGATATTAGGGCTTCCCAGGTAGCACAAGTGGTAAAGAATCCCCTGCTGATGCAGGAGACTTGAGAGATGTGAGTTTGCTCCCTGGGTCAGGAAGATCCCCTGGAGGAGAGCATAGCAACCCACTCCAGCTTTCTTGCCTGGAAAATTCCATGGATAGAGGAGCCCAGCAGGCTACAGTACATAGGGTCATAAAGATCCAGACACGACAGTAGTGACTCAGTATGCACATGCATGCATACTGATATTAATACTTGTAATTATAAAGAAAATATAATTAATGTAGATAAGGAGGATTACTATTGTTGTTGTTCAGTTGCTCAGTCATGTCCGACTCTTTGCAACCCCATGGACTGCAGCACGCCAGGCTTCCCTGTCCGTCTCCAACCCTTGGAGCTTGCTCAAACCCATGTCCATTGAGTTGGGGATGCCATCCAACCTTCTCATCCTCTGTTGTCCCCTTCTTCTCCTGCCTGCAATCTTTCCCAGCATCAAGTTCTTTTCCAATGAGTCGACTTCACATCAGGTGGCTGAAGTATTGGAGCTTCAGCTTCAGCATCAGTCATTCCAATGAATATTCAGGGTTGATTTCCTTTAGGATTGACTGTTTTGATCTCCAGGATTACTACACAGCATTTTAAACTTCAGCCATTTGGGTTGGCATGTGGTGCTATTTCACTGGGTCTTAATTTATATTTATGTGATAACTACAAATGTCACTTAGTGAAAGGTATGGGGAAAAGGATCACATCTAGACATGTTATACTTGTCTTTCACAGTACAAAAATCAGTCCAAGGCAATGCATAAGTGTCTACATGAGACTTTAAGAGAGTGAACAGTTATACTGTAATCCAAAATGCTAGATTACAGAAGGAAAAGTTTGATGGGGACCTAACACCTCATAGAAAGATTTATGGAGGTGGAGTTTGAATTGGACTTTTAAGATTATTAATGTTTGGGGCTCAGAAATTAGGAGAAATAAAGCAAGAGGAGAAGACAGTGATACTAAGGAATAGGACTGTTGTAAGAATGGCTTGTTTTTAAGCAGTCTTGCTTCTCTCTTAGGTCCCTGGTGATTTGAAAATTCCTCTGTGAGATCTGCATGGTGGATGAGAATTAGGAACATGTTAATATACTTCTCTGATGACAGAATTAAATGAGTCATAGAGTCTGAGTTCGGCATCTTTCTGAGAATATGTTGTATCTGGAAATCCTTCACTTTCCTGCAGGACTGAATTTTTATAATAGGAATATTTTGTTCAATATAGTTAGGTCTGAAGAGTAAATTGAAAAGGACATTTTTTTCCTAGGGTTGTACAGGTACACAGATTATTCTTTTTTTTTTCTCTAAGCCTGAAACCATCATGGTCTGTATTGCAATTCATATATTGATTTTAAAATATACATATTATTACACTATTTTAAGTTGTTATACCTAAATTTTAGAGTCACAAACACTATATGTAAGTTAAGGAAAATACTTAAAATGACCTAGGAAAATGTTTTTTACTGCCTCTTCCTTGGTCAGATCTATAAATATTTCCAGCTTTTAAATAAACACCACTGTTGCTTCTTGGAGAAAAGAACTTCCCTTGATTGAAATGCAATGTTGATTTTCACAATTAAGATGTGTGACAAGAAAGTTAACGAGCTCATTAAAGTCACATCGTTTTGGGCTTCATTTCCTCATTGGTCATTACTGGGTTTTGATAAACTAATTTGTATTGAAGTGTCAGTATTTTATTTGTCATCCTTGAAATATGACATTCTACCACAATGCCCCATTACATTTTAGTAGTAGCCTCAGGTTAGATAAAGCACTAGTATAAAATTCAGTGAACTTCAAGTATTATGGCCAGCACAACTAGGCACAAGAAGCGGATTTTTTTCACTCTTTAGCAGTTAGCAAAGACGCAACATGAGATTTAGCTAGCAAAGTTTCTGATAAAAGCAGTAATGGCTTCAATAACCCTGTATCTATCATATTTATCCCCATAATCCTCTGTTTTGATGGTTCTTGAAAATATTTGTACTACAGAGAGCTCTTTTACTTCTACTACCCCATAGTTTTATTTTTTTGTATTATCTAATTTTATGCTTTGATATATTTCTGTTAAGTTGATAATTTCATTATCTCACTAGTCATGACCTGGGACCAGATCCTGATACACTTGCCAGCTGTCTTCACCATAGACTTATCAAAATCAGCACTCAGAATTGATACACCTTTCCCTCAGTGCTCTTAATTCTGTTTTTCCACCTCCTGTATTTCTGTGTTGATTATCAGTATCTCCATTTTTATGATCTCTCAAAAAATACATCTGGGCATGGTTATTAACTTCTTTATTCTTCTCAGACTCTTTCCCTGCCCAACACATCCTCTTGTTTAATCAATACTGGATACTTCTCCTTTAAAATATACTTTTTAGAAGTACTTCTCACTAACGAGGAATTGGAAAGTCACACTGGGAACTCTGAGGAGGGCCACTGTATTAGAAATTTTGGAACAGGAAGAGGATAAGAATTGATACCATCTATATGAAGGCAGTGGCATCCCACCCCAGTACTCTTGCCTGGAAAATCCCATGGACAGAGGTCCCTGGTGGGCCGCTGTCCATGGGGTCGCTAAGAGTCGGACCCAACTGAGCGACTTCACTTTCACTTTTCACTTTCATGCATTGGAGAAGGAAATGGCAACCCACTCCAGTATTCTTGCCTGGAGAATCCCAGGGACGGGGGAGCCTGGTGGGCTGCCGTCTATGGGGTCGCACAGGGTCGGACACGACTGAAGCTACTTAGCAGCAGCAGCATATGAAAAACTGCAGATGATAGCCCTACTTGTGTTTAAAAATGGAGTAAATTACATGAAGAAGACAAAATAGAAGAAAATGATTAATACTGTATTATTACAAACCTTTATTCTGATGATAGAGACTGTTTTATGGACAAAATTACTGAAAATCATATCAATCACACTGTGTCATGGATAATTCTTAGAAAAGTAAGGGATGCAGATTGTTGCCAAAATCCTATTCTTGAAGTTTGGGATTAAATATTAGTGACAGTATATTCTGAGTCACAGACTAAAATAAATATATCTCTTGATACCTCAAGTTTATTTAAAAACAGAGTGGGTTAGAGATGAGCTATTTTTAAATAACCTTTTCCCAAATCTTTCATAACATATTTTCATTGGTGCACTTTTTATTTTTGAAGGGAAGTGGGGAAAAAGGAGCAAATTTTCCTAATTATTTGACACAGTTAGTGAATATTGATAGGCACACTGTAAAAGAGCACAAAAAACCTCATATAACCTTTGAATTTATGCAAGAATCGTACACATAATTCTTGTAAGTGATATTAAACATTACATGAAAACTAACTTCTAACTCAACCAAGAAGAGGATCAAAAGGATTCTTTACTATTAAGAAATTTATTAACATAACATAATGCATCAATTATTCCAATGAGAAATATGATATGTATATGATATAATATGACAATAATATAGTTGATGACATTAGAGTTATTACAATTTGAAATAGTTTCTAACTCAAGCTAATCAAAAGAAAATATTTATTTTAACATTATATATATTAACCTTCAGAAACAGAGCATTGGAAATATCAAGTGTTATTATTATTAAATAGCTGGATATGAACTTGGGCAAACTCTGGGAGATGGTGAGGGACAAGGAGGCCTGGTGTGCTGCAGTCCATGAGGTCGCAAGGAGTCAGACACAACTTAGCAACTGAAAACAACAAAAGCTGGAGAGAATGCTCCTTGTAAATTGCATTAGCTTATTTAGGTGATGGGCTGAGATACAGTTTTAAAATGAGTTCAAGATCAAAGAGTTAAAAGTCCCTGTATTTTTGAGGTGTTGTTTAGACCACTGGTAAAAATTTTGGAAGGTCTGAGTATCCTGTGGCTTGACTTCTAGTGCAGCCTGAGATGAAGAGCTCTGATTCTATACACCCCTGACTGGGGCCATGCTTCATTTGAAAGTAAACCTTTACCAAATCAAGAAGTTAGATATAAACCAAAAAGCTAGAAAACGAATTTCAGAAAGTAAAACATAGAATAAAATAACATAAAAGCATAAATAAAAAATGTTCAGATTACCAACCAAAAAACCTTGATTTTCCACTAGTAAAATAGACACATACCATTGTTAAAAATTTTTTATGAAAAAAAGGGACAGGTCGTATGTAAAAATATAACAAGAAGGAGTAGATAGTTCTGCCTCAAGCCACGATGAAACAAGATGTTCCTAAACTCTTCTTTGTGAATTGCTTAAAAAGATGAGTAAAACATGTGTTTATAAAGTGCTTGAGTATGTCAGTGAAAATGGTGAAGTAAGAAACTTCAAAAATCCTCCTCTGATACAGACTGTTTGTGGTCCACCTCCACACCCAAAATTCATGGGTTCACACCCTAGCCTAATTTACTTGGAGATAGGACCTTTATAGAAATAATTAAGGTTAAAGGAGGTCATAAAGATAGGGCCATGATCCAGTAGGATTAATTTCTATGTAAGAAGGAACATGAGAACTAGTGCACTCTCTCTCTCTACACTTGTACACAAAGAGGTCATGTGAGCACACAGCAAGGAGGTGGTCACCTACAAGTTAGGGAGAGAGGTCTCACCAGACACGAGACTGACACCCTGATCTTGGCAAGTCTCCAGGACTAGGAGAAAATACACATCTGTTGTTTCAGCCACACCAGTTTATTATATTTTGTTATGGCTGCCTGAGCAGGTTGATGATTTTCCTTTATGAGATAGTAAGTACACTAGGGGAAAAAAAAATGCCAGAAATCAACTTTTTTCAGAATTCTGGAAAGTAACCACAAATTTGCAGTCAGGGGAACAATGAGAAAAAATAGCTGAATTTCACTAAGAATAGTGAGCTTCATGGCATTCTAACTTAACCTGTTCTTATCACCTGCTTCCCATCTCAGTGGTAACCTTGAAAAGAATAGCCTTAATTCACCTACTAGTATTGGAAGAGGTAGTAGAATGGACTTCAATAGCAAAGATACAAACAGGATGGAACCCACATGCATGGACTAGACCCTCATTTGTTACTGTCATTCAGTCCCTAGGGCTTGTCTGATTCTTTGAGAGCCCGTGGACTGTAGCACACCAGTCTTCCCTGTCCTTCACTATCTCCCTGAGTTTGCTCAAACTCATGCCCATTGAATTGATGACACCATCAAACCATCTCATATTTTGTCGCCCCTTCTCTTGCACTTAATCTTTCCCAGCATCAGGGTGTTTTCAATAAGGAGGCTCTGTGCATCAGGTGGTCAAAGTATTGGATCTTCAGCTTCAGCATCAGTCCTTCCAATGAATATTCAGGGTTGATTTCCTTTACAATTGACTGATTTGATCTCCTTGCTGTCCAAGGGGCTCTCAAGTGTCTTCTCCTGCACCACAATTCTAAAGCATCAATTCTTTTGTGCTCAGCCTTCTTTATGGTCCAACTCTCACATCAGTATATGACTACTGGAAAAACCATAGCTTTGACTATATGGACCTTTGTTGGCAAAGTGATGTCTCTGACTTTTAATATGCTGTCTAGGTTGGCCATAGCTTTTCTTCTTAGGAGCAACTGTCTTTTAATTTCATGGCTGCAGTCACTGTCCACAGTGATTTGGGAACCCAAGAAAATAATGTCTCTCACTTTCCATATTTTCCCCATCTATTTGTCATGAAGTGATGGGACTAGATGCCATGATCTTAGTTTTTTGAATCCTGAGTTTTTAAAAAATTATGTATTTTTTAATTGAAGGACAATTGCATTACAGAATTTTGTTGTTTTCTGTCAAACCTCAACATGAATCAACCATAGGTATACATATATACCCTCCCTTTTGAACCTCCCTCCCACCTCTCTCCCCATGCCACCCTCTGGGTTGATTCAGAGCCCCTGTTTGCATTTCCTGAGCCATACAGCAAATTCCTGCTGGCTATTTTACATATGGTAAGTTTCCATGTTACTCTCTCCATACATCTCACCGTCTCTTCCCCTCTCCCCATGTCCATAAGTCTATTCTCTATGTCTGTTTCTCCATTGCTGCCCTGTAAATAAATTGTTCAGAACCATTTTTCTAGATTTTGTATACATGCATTAGAATACAATATTTATCTTTCTCTGACTTACTTCACTCTGTATATTAGGCTCTAGGTTCATCCACCTCATTAGAACTGATTCAAATGCATTCCTTTCTATGGCTGAGTAATATTCCATTGTGTATATGTACCACAACTTCTTTATCCATTTATCTGTCGATGGACATCTAGGTTGCTTCCATGTTCTAGCTATTGTAAATAGTGCTGCAATGAACAATGGGATACATGGGTCTTTTTCAATTTTGGTTTCCTCAAGGTATATGCCTAGGAGTGGGATTGCTGGGTCACATGGTGGTTTATTCTTAGTTTTTTAAGGAATCTCCATACCATCTTCCATAGTGGTTGTATCAATTTACATTCCCACCAACAGTGCAAGGGTGGGACTTTTCTCCACACCTTCTCCAGCACTTGTTTGTAGACTTTTTGATGATGCCAATTCTGACAGGTATGAGGTGATATCTCATTGTAGTTTTGATTTTCATTTCTCTAATGCCATCACTTCATGGCAAAGAGATGGGGAAACAGTGGAAACAATGGCTGATCTTATTTTTCTGGGCTCCAAAATCACTGTGGATGGTGACTGCAGCCATGAAATTAAAAGATGCCTGCTCCTTGGAAGGAAATTTATGACCAACCTAGACAGCATATTAAAAAGCAAAGACATTACTTTGTCAACAAAGGTCTGTCTAGTCAAGGCTATGGTTTTTCAAGTAGTCATGTACTTACGTGAGAGTTCTACTATAAAGAAAGCTGAGTGCCGAAGAATGGATGCTTTTGAACTGTGGTGTTGGAGAAGACTCTTGAGAGTCCCTTGGACTGCAAGGAGATCCAACCAGTCCATCCTAAAGGAGATCAGTCCTGGGTGTTCATTGGAAGGACTGATATACTGAAGCTGAAACTCCAATAATTTTCCCACCTGATGGGAAGAGCTAACTCATTTGAAAGGACCCTGATGCTGGGAAAGATTGAGGACAGGAGGAGATGGGGACTACAGAGGATGAGATGGTTAGATGGCATCACCGATTTGATGGACATGAGTTTGGGTAAACTCCAGGGAGACCTCGCGTGCTGCAATATCATGGGGTCACAAAGAGTCAGACATGACTGAGCGACTGAACTGAACTGAACTGAGAAGTGTATGGCAACTAGTATTGGCCAATATATTCCAGTATCTTGCCTGGAGAACCCCTCTTGACAGAGAAGCTTGGCGGGCCACAGTCTACAGGGCCGCAAAGAGCTGGACACAACTGAAGATTTTTTTTTGCCTGTGGCAGCTCTGCCCCAGTAAGGGTTGAGCATAAAGGTGGTGCAGCTGCTTGGCTTGCAGGGACCCTGGAGATGCCAAGTGTGCAGGGACACCTACTGCCTCTGCCATAGGCATTACGGCCCTATCAGAGTCTTTTTTTGAGCCTCTTATAGCTGGTGATCAGAAGGCCTCTTTGGCCAGTCTTTGTAGCTCCACCTATTCAGGCACTTAGAGGGCTCCCTTGCCTGGGGCCCTTCTCTGTTGTTTGGTGCATCAGGCACATAGAGGGGCATCCCGGCTGGGGTCTTTCTCTGTAGATCAGCATGTCAGGCACTTAAAAGGGGCATGCTGGGTGGGGTCTTATTCTGTAGTTCAGTGTGTCAGGTATTTGATGTGCCAGCCTCTTTACTGTTCAGCTGCTGATGCTAACATGTGGGGAGAGAGGGGTTATGGTGATGGTTCCACCCCCTACACATGACTCAGCAGTATTGCCTTGCTTCCATGGCTGTCTGGCTTTCCTCCACAAGCATTTCCCACCACAGTCTCCTCCCTTACATCCCCTAGATCCGTCTCTTTGCAGTCAACAGCAGCTCTTGACTTGGGATTGCTCCACAATCCCTAAACAGCTCCCAGCTGCTGAGTCTTCTAGGGGGCCTGCGTCTCTGTCCAGGGTATGTATGGCTGTGGCAAGGACTGTCTGATTTTTATTCCATTTAGGCTGCCACAGATCAGCTGTTTCATTCTCAGCCTTAAATGTATCTCCTCTGACTCAGACAATTGCCCTAGTGTGGGGATCAGACAGACCCCTGCTTCAGTTCCTCCGCTTGCCAAGGGCAGGTCCAGTCCTACTAACACTCCTGTTTTCCCCCTAGTTCCTTTGTTCTACCAAGTTTTGCATGGTTTTATATATTCTTTTCTGCTGGTCAGGTACTCCTGTCTGCTCTCAGCTGGTATTCTTCATGCACTTCTGTGTCTAAAGGTGTATTCCTGATGTATCCACGGAGAGAGATGTACTCCACATTCACCTACTCCTCTGCCATCTTGTTCTCCTCAAATGTTGTATTTTAAGCCAGCTTTTTCACTCTCCTCTTTCATCTTCATCAAGAGACTCTTTAGTTCTTCTTCACTTTCTTCCATAAAGGTGGTGTCATCTGCATATCTGAGATTACTGATATTTCGCCTGACATCTTGATTCCAGCTTGTGATTCACCCAACCGGACATTTCACATGATGTACTCTGCATAGAAGTTAGATAAGCAGGGTGACAAAATACAGTCTTGATGTACTCCTTTCCCAATTTTAAACCAGTCCATTGTTCCATGTCTAGTTCTAACTGTTGCTTCTTGACCTGCATACATGTTTCTCAGGAGGCAGGTAAGGTGGTCTGATATTTCCATCTCTTAAGAATTTTCTACAGTTTGTTGTGATACACATAGTAAAAGGCTTTAGCATAGTCAGTGAAGCAGAAATATGTATTATTATTTCTGGTCTTGTTCAAGAGGGCTCCCCAGGTGGCTCAGTGTTAAAGAATCTGTCGCCAGTGCAGGAGATGCAGGAGATGCGGGTTGATCTCTGAGTCAGGAAGATCCCCTGGAGGAGGAAAGGGCAGCCTACTCCAGTATTCTTGCTTGGAGAATCCCATAGACAGAATACTTTGGCCAGGTGATACAGAGCTGACTCCTTTGAAATGACCCTAATGCTAGGACGGATTGAAGGCCAAAGGAGAAGGGGGTGGCAGAGGTTGAGATGGTTATATAGCATCATTGACTCAATGGACATGAATTTGAGCAAACTCCAAGAGATAGTGCAGGACAAGGGAGTCTGGTGTGCTGCAGTCCGTGGGGTCACAAAGAGTCAGACATGACTTAGCAACTGAACAACAACAACTTGTTGAAGAAAATATATTGCAGAAGCTAAAACCCTTCATCAGAGTTGACATACACATTTCACTTAGGACTCAGAGAAGTCAAAGGAGGATTTATGGGAAAATAGAGCAGTTTCAGATCTAGCATCTGTATCATGCCAATGAAAGGAATCAGCAGATCAGCAGCAACATATATAATACAAGCTGCAAAATGGCTGCTGCTTCCTTTTCACTCTCCATCCCCCAGGAATTTTCCTTATGGCCTACCCTAACTGGAAACACAAAAGAAAGGACTTTCTGAAAAGTATAGTCAAGTTGACACATATTTAATGATACTATCACAATGTCCTTAAATCAATATTTAGTTTTACATATGAGAAAGGACAGAATTGTCTGAACATAAACCAATGGGAGAAATGGACAGTAGAAACAGACCTAATAGACTAAAGCTGCCTGAGATGGTGAAATTAGCTGATAAGCTTAAAATAACTTTAATTGATTTGTCCTAGCATGTTGAGGAAAAGATATTTAATAGATAGCATTTCCATAGAAGTGGAGTCTATAGTAGGAAAATACTTGGGCTTCCCAGAAGGAGAAATATAACTTCTGAAATAAAAACTCATTAAAAAGAGTTTAGCAGCTTATTCAGCTGAAATAACATGGGATTAGTGATTTGGGAGACTATTTAATTGTAAATATCCAAACTGAAGGACAGAGAGGAAAAAGAATATAAAATAAAGAAAAAAGCATACGGAGATGAGAGACACAGTGAAGGATCTAACAGACATATAACTAGACACCCAAAAGCAGAAGACATATTTGAAGAAACAAATATGAAACATTATTATTTTTTTAGAATGTTATTTTTAAACCCATGTGTTTATTTAACTTATATGCAGAGTACATCATGAGAAACGCTGGACTGGAAGAAACACAAGCTGGAATCAAGATTGCTGGGAGAAATATCAATAACCTCAGATATGCAGATGACACCACCCTTATGGTAGAAAGTGAAGAGGAACTAAAAAGCCTCTTGATGAAAGTGAAAGTGGAGAGTGAAAAGTTGGCTTAAAGCTCAACACTCAGAAAACGAAGATCATGGCATCTGGTCCCATCACTACATGGCAAATAGATGGGGAAACAGTGGAAATAGTGTCAGACTTTATTTTTCTGGGCTCCAAAATCACTACAGATGGTGACTGCAGCCATGAGATTAAAAGATGCTTACTCCTTGGAAGGAAAGTTATGACCAACCTAGATCACATATTCAAAAGCAGAGACATTACTTTGCCAACAAAGGCTCGCCTAGTCAAGGCTATGGTTTTTCCTGTGGTCATGTATGGATATGAGAGCTGGACTGTGAAGAAGGCTGAGCGCCGAAGAATTGATGCTTTTGAACTGTGGTGTTGGAGAAGACTCTTGAGAGTCCCTTGGACTGCAAAGAGATCCAACCAGTCCATTCTGAAGGAGATCAGCCCTGGGATTTCTTTGGAAGGAATGATGCTAAAGCTGAAACTCCAGTACTTTGGCCACCTCATGCGAAGAGTTGACTCATTGGAGAAGACTCTGATTCTGGGAGAGATTGAGGGCAGGAGGAGAAGGGGACGACAGAGGATGAGATAGCTGGATGGCATCACTGACTCGATGGATGTGAGTCTGAGTGACCTCTGGGAGTTGGTGATGGACAGGGAGGCCTCGCGTGTTGCGATTCACAGGGTCGCAAAGAGCTGGACACGACTGAGTGACTGATCTGATCTGATCTGACCTGATTAATGGAGGTACATTAACCTCAAGCAGTATCAATATAAATTAAACCATATCAAACACATTGTAGTCAAGCTATGAAAACCAAATTGAAGCAAATCTGTTTAAAGCAATCCGAGAATAAAACATGTATTGTCTTCAAAGAAGCAAGAATAAGACAAATAGTTGACTTTTCAACAGGTAAGACAAAAGGCAGAAAATAATGGAATAATCTACTTGACACGCTAGAAGGAAATAAGTTTAAACCAGGATTTTGTTCCAGATGACACTATCCTTTAAAAATGTAGGTTAAATAAAGATGATTCCATAGAGGCCTTGGAGAATTATTCTACTTTTTAAAGGAGAAATTTACAGCAACCAAATCTCTTGGTTCTTAAATAAAATTAAACAAGGTTATATGTCTATTTTTTTTTGTTTAGTCACTCAGTCATGTCCGGCTCTTTGCAATCACATGGACCATAAGCCCGCCAGTCTCCTCTATCCATGGGATTTCCCAGGTAAGAATACTGAAGTGGGCTGCCATTTCCTTCTCCAGGGGATCTTCCTGACCCAGGGATCAAATCTGAGTCTCCTACTTTGGCAAGTGGATTCTTTACCATTGAGTTACCAGGAAAGCATTACATCCTGGCATAAAAACCAGAGCCAGTGCCTGTATTTTTGTAAGTCAGTGTCTTTACTTGAAGGTTTCTAGTTTTTCAGAAAGCTTATTACCCTGATGAGCTTCCCAGGTAGTGCTGGTGGTAAAGAACCCATCTACCAATGCAGGAGAGGTTAGACACAGGTTCCTACTCCAGTATTTTGCCCGGAGAATCCCATGGACAGAGGACCCTGGCGGGCTTCAGTCCATAGGGTCACAAAGTGCTGGACATGACTGAAGTGACTTAGCACACACACACACATCTTCTTGATACCTACCATGTGGGTTACCCACTGAATGGAAATTTTTTCCAAGTTTCTTCTAGATTATAACTTGAACTTGTTTCTACTCCATGGCCTTTGTTACTTCACTCATTATGAAAGCCAATTCTAAAATAAATTTATATACTAAAATTTTCCTTGTGTCTCTTATCAGAGTAAGTATTCTGATTTCACTTGAAAACTTTATCCCTCTTACATTTAATTTAATGTAATAAAAAATCATTCTTTTAGGTCTATGTACAGAAGATGTGTTATCTGTTTATGTAATTTTTATTATGGACTCTCATGCTAAGAGCCTTCTGAAGCATTTCCCTGATTGATGTCCCAGATATGTTCAATTGCTGATAGATATGGCATTTAATTCTGATAGGTATAGATTTATTTCTACTTTTAGAGTTACTGTCATTTTCCCATGTAGATTATTGACTTTATTTCAATCATTACCCTAATTTGTTATCTTCTGTCTTCTGATTACTTTTCTATCCATTTTAACTTTAACATAGTTTGTACAAGAGCTACAAATGAAATGCAAATTTGAGTGTATATTTTATTTGGTCTCTTGCCGAGGTCCAGCCCCGGCTGATCCACGGTGTTCGAAGCAGGGATGGCATCGGCGACTTATTTACATATTAATTAGAGATATAAAGAGTAATAGAATGAGGATAGCTCAGTAGGAAAATTCAGTGAAGAAAAGAGGCTGAAATAAGGATAGCTCAGTGAGAAAATGTAGTGGAGAAAAGAGACTGAATAATTCAGCCAGAAGGTAAGAGAAAGAACGACACGGGGAGACCAAGTTTTGGTGAACAAGGCCTGCACTTTATTTTCCAAAGTAGTTTTTATACCTTAAGTTATGCATAGAGGATAATGGGGGAAGGAGTAGAGTCATGCAGTAAGCCAGGCTTTCTTCCTGCAAACTTACCATATGCAAAAGTTTAGGTGATTTGCATCATCTTCTGGCCCGGAGGCCTGTTAACATTTTAAGACCCTTTCTTCAGAAAACTTATTTTTCTCTAAAGGTGAATATTCTAAAGTCAGGCACCAGACTCCAAAAAGCATTAGATAAAGTTACATTCCTATAGGGCAAAGGTGAGGTGGGCTCAGTCAAGAAAAGAATTAACTCAAAGGTCCAAGGTTACAAACATTAAGGCTACTACTTACATTTCTATACACCAATTATATCAATCAATACACTGCCAAGGACACAGTAGGTAAGGGATATGGAGACTTAGCAGCAAACATTGGCCCAACAAGTGAAAAACCCTTCACCAATACAATTTCTAAATAATCTTTTAACTGCTCAAAGGAATCTGTATATAGACAGTTTAGAACATCTCATGCCTCTCACAGTTGGGAGGCTCTGAGCAATCACTTGTGGCTGGAAAAACCTACTCAGGCAGGCTAGAGGATTTCCAAAGGAGTTTGTAGGTTGAAACACTGTCACACCCAGAAATTGTTAACTGGAGCTGTAAGTTAACTCTTTTTTCAGAGAGAGGTAGTGGGGGAATCCCATGGACGGAGGATCCTGGTAGGCTCCAGTCCATGGGGTCGCTAAGAGTCGGACACGACTGAGCGACTTCACTTTCATTTTTCACTTTCATGCATTGGAGAAGGAAATGGCAACCCACTCCAGTATTCTTGCCTGGAGAATCTCAGGGACGGGGGAGCCTGGTGAGCTTCCGTCTATGGGGTCGCACAGAGTCAGACACGACTGAAGCGACTCAGCAGCAGCAGCAGCAGCAGTGGGGGACAGCCCCCGTAAAGTCAGAGGTGTAGGTGAGAGCACAAAGCAGAAAGTAGGCAGACTCTGGTTTTGGGGGTAGATGCCCGAGAATTTCCAGGGGGCTCCTGAGGCTCGATCCCCGCTTTGTGTATTTCGAGCCTCCTTCCTCATGACCTTTGCCACGGGCGGAGCTTGCTCCCCGCACTCTCCACCTGGCAATTATTTGACTTTAGGATCCTCCGTCCATGGGATTTTCCAGGCAAAAGTACTGGGGTGGGGTGCCATTGCCTTCCCCGATATAAAATTGCAAGGGAAAAATTAAACTGTGAGGGCATAGCTACTTTTCTTGGAGATCTTAGCCTACTGATCCTCCGTAGTCTATCCATTGTCCCAGATGAAACGTTCGGTGCTTGTTTAATCCCTTAATTTTGTAGGAAACCTGTTGAGGAAATAAAATGTACTCAAGCTATTGTAAATTCACATTTTACTAAAGGCAACTAGTTGAAATAAAAACACGTTTGAGAACATATTGATCTCTTCCAAGATGCCAAAGTCATCTTTGGAAAAGCCGTGAAGAAACAACTTTTATTTAGAAGTCATTAACTTGACTTCTCTGGCTTAAATCAATGAGAGGAAAATCTCTGCCAGGAGGATGTGTGTAAGGAATAAAGGTATTCTAGAAAGGAGTCTGATTTAATTTCCACAGTATCTCTTTGCAACTGAAGTAAATGGATACCCTGGTGAAACTATAATCAATAGTATATATTCACACACATACATTATATCTTCCTGTTTTTTCTCTAGTTCTCTTTTCTCCTTCACTCTCATAACTCAAACAGCAGTAAATCACTCTATGTTGTGGGCATTTGCTTGGAAAAGGCTATCATTGCACAATGTTATCTGATGCTTAATATCACAAGGCATATCAGAAACTACAGTGCTGGTGCACTGGGACGACCCAGAGGGATGGTATGGGGAGGGAGGAGGGAGGAGGGTTCAGGATGGGGAACACGTGTATACCTGTGGCAGATTCATGTTGATATATGGCAAAACCAATACAATATTGTAAAGTTAAAAAATAAAATAAAAAAAGAAACTACAGTGAATCTGTGGACTTGCTTTTTAAATTTTTCTATATATTCTTTATGTATCCCTTTAACCTTCTGGAACTTGAAAAGTTGTGAAACATCAGAGACAGAATTGGAATAATTAACTTTTCAAATAAGAGAAGAGCTAACTCATTCAGTGAAAGGGTGCAGAGAAAGTTGTCGCTGAAAAAGCAATGAGATTCACCCTAAACCCTAATACAAACTTGGTAGAACTGGAGAAAACATAAAGAAAAATTGCTGAAAAAGTATTTGTGGCAATTATTTTTTCTTTGTAAAACAAAATTGACTTGATTATAAGAAATGGCTGATTTTCTTTTCTTTTTTTTTTGGCCACACTCCATGGGATGAGGATCTTAGTTCCTCAGAGCAGGGATCGAACTTCAGCCACCCTGCGGTGGAAGTGTGGAGTCCTAACCACTAGAATTCCCGATTTTTTAACATTTAAAAATCTAGTAGCTAATGTAAAGCATTTCAATTTATGGTTGTTTGATCTTTTCCAATTTTGGCCTATTGTGAGGTTGCTGCTATAGATTCTATAATATGAGCAATGTGAGATATATTAGTATTAATAGACTGTAAATGGTGGTAAGTAGAATGAACTGGGTCTTTTCAGTCAACTACATTGCACAATCTCTTTCAAATCAATTAATATATTTTCTTGATTCATTCATAAACATCTGGGAAAGCAAAAAAAGTAACTGACAAAATCTTTGAGTGGCTGAAGCAACTCCTTCATTGATCTCCATGGGACAAATAGGAGCAGTGCTGAGAAATAGTCTTATGATACCACGTGGTTGAAAACAGGATTCATTTTTTAATAACTCTGGTCTCCAGTGTGAAGACAATAAAACCTCTCCTTGATCCTAACTCTTCTTTTAATCCCACTCTGTCAGCTGGTAAGCCTGGCTTTTGAGTGGATGAATACTGGCTACAGGCTCCTTCCTGCTCTCCGCTATCACTCATCTGTGCCTCATAGGATGCAAGGATAGTGATTGAGTTGCTTCCTCAGTGGTAGAAACTAGGTCTGAGAAGCATGAATCTGTACTGGGGGAAGCACACATTGCAATTGTTTAATCTCAAAGGGTGGAATATTTCTCAACATTGGAGAGGTAATGAAGGGTCTGACTCCAGTCCAGGTTTACTATATGTGATTCCCTATGTCAGACCATAGGAAATGACAAAGGATTTGCCTAGCAGGCTCCTCACACCAGACTTGGTGCTCAGTCAGCACCTTACAGTTTCTGGAGGGAGGTGCAGTCCAGGACTAGGTCCTTCACTTCCAGCAGCCATGTTCATATGCATACCTGCATTCCTAGCCCAGGTACCTCTTTTTGAAGGCTTCCTTATTAGGGTCCTCAGCTAAAATGCTTTTTTTATTTTTAGTACCCTCTGCTGAGACCTTTTATTGGGAGAGGGCATCTTGATTAAACTCTGCTTTGACTCAGGATTGTTGCATTCTAGTTCTCTGTTTCTCCTTCCCATCCATTCTCCCCCTGAGTTTATAAAATGGCAGGAGTCTTTTGTGCAGTATTCTTTATAGTGAGACACTATTTCAAACCCAGGTCTCCTGCATTGCAGGTGCATTCTTTACTGACTGAGCCACCAGGGAAGCCCAAGAATACTGGAGTGGGTAGCCTATCCCTTCTCCAGGGCATCTTCCTGACCCATGAATTAAACTGGGGTCTCCTGCATTGCAGGCGGTTTCTTTACCTCCAGAGCTACAAGGGAAGCCCTATTTTTCTTTATAGTGAGACATTATTTCCCCAACCTGTGCTGCAGGTCACCTGACCCTTGTCCAGTGCTGGAACTATGAGGAGCCAGCACTATTTTCCTTTTTGGCCTCTTACACACCCACAATAAGGGGATAAAAGCATAGCTGTTGCCTTTAGTTTCTCTTGTCATCCTAACTGGCCACCTCAATATCTAGCAGCTCTCGACAGGTAGTCCAGAGAGATCCAAGAGTCAATGGATTCAAAGATGAGGGAGCAAAATACCCATTCTTTGTGGCTCTAGGCCTTTTTAAGCTTAAGTAAAAAGCTTGTATGTATTGTCCATAATAACTAATCATAGATTTGCACTGTATTTAGGGGAAAGAGCCTGCTAGTAATTAAGAGTATATATTTTCATAGCCCTGCATGCATTTTTAAATGGAACACTTTAGGATTGTAGGTTACTGGTGGAACACAAGAATCAAGTATTAAAATGTTTCTTCTTACATGACTAGTTTTACATTTCCTTCCATTGATTTCATAAGCAGATTATATTTTGCATACAAAGCCAGGACTTTCAACGTTGGATGTTAGGGAATTTCAAAAATATGCACTCTACTCTGAACATAGCTTCAGAAATCTTCCTGGTTCAGCCTTTGTAGATGCCTACAAGTTTCTGTAATGTTCAATTATCAACTATAATATTAAAATTTTAATTCTGTCTTTGAGATCAAAATAGAAGAAAATGCACAGCATTGAATGTTTCTGGATGAAACACTTGGACCTTCCAGTTCTACTAGAATTATCACAAGTGTGAAGTCAGAACTGAGACTGTCATTGGAATCTGAGGCACTAACATGGCCCTTGTAGAAACCCCGGGGAGCCTCAAGATAGCTACAATCAGAGAGCCCTTATACCGGGCACACATCTTCCTCCTTTCCCTCTGACATTCCTTCCTTCTTTCTTTCCTGTCTTCCTTATGTCCTCCCTTTCTTTCTTTCTTCCCTTTTTGTGAAGAGACTATATTGTGTTCATTTCTTTTCAGTGACATCAGCTGATACCACAGTAAGATTTTGAGCAAGCAGGCAGAGACAGTGAGAGGTAGTAGCGGTAGATGTTCCAAGAGGAGTAGAAGCAGAGAGGAGAAGACAGGCTTCCCTGGGGCAGAATCTGACCGCTTCTGGTCTTCCTCCCCTCTGGTTGCCTCTCTGATGTGTGTGTATGAGCAGGTATATGTACACGTGTGTGCATGTGATATTTATTTGAGTACACAATATTAGATCTTTACATCAAAATTCCTCAGCTGAGTAATCTCATAAGACATTACTTATCTTACCCATTTTGTGGAGGAAATAAAATTAGATCAGCAGGGAAAAGCCATTTACCCAAGGTCACTCAGCATGGTTAAGCCAGGATAAAACCCAAGCTTATTGGATTAAAAAAACTGTGTTCTTTTCATTAACCAACCATCCTTCTCTTGCCTGAGTATAACCTTGTCTCAAAATTACCTTCTTTCTGACCCCCCTCCCCGTCACTTTTGTTTATTAAACAGGGTACTCTCTTCATCTCTTTTTTCTTTATTCCAAATTCTATTTAGTTGAATTTAGAGTTATCCTGAGCCTATTATTATCTTGCTTGGGCAGCTTCATTGCACTTGTAGTTTCACTACATGTACCAAACACATCATGTTAGAAAAGTATAAATTCTGTCAAGAAAATCTCTAAAGTATTATTCTTACATCAAATCACTGAGAGCTTCATACGCTAACAGATCAAAAGAAAATGCACAGGTCTTGTTTTCCCCCCAGCTATTAATGCGCAAGGACTGGAAAAGTCACTTTTGTAGAAACCCTAGGAGACTCAAGAAGCTACAATCAGAGACTGTATCTGGAGATCAGTTAGAAGAATGATACCTTTTGAGTTACCACCCTTCCCATTCCATTTACCTCTGAGTCTAAAGTAAGCAGAGGAAATGATCATGGTGATGAAGACCATCAGAACACACAGGATCACAGTCATATCCTGCAGCCACATGGCATCCAGCTTGAAATGTGGATCTGAAACGGGGACTGTAGAGAGATGCAAGCGTCAGAAGAGTCACAGCAGGGAAAGCAGGACTGGATTACAGACTAACACTAGGTTTGCTTTTCACATTCCTGTTGCTCCATACTTCTGGGCTTGTCTGAGGGTGAAGGAAAAGTAGGCTGGGTTGTGTAGACGATCCTGGAGATGAGCACATTTGGGCTAACTGTGGAAGAAGGCTTTGAAGAGGCAGATATTGTTTCTTCCACCCAAGCATCATGACCCTTGCTCTGGTTGGCCAGCATCTGAAAGATGGATATACACATTATACCCTTGTCTACTTCACAAGGTGCTGCAGGCCCTCAAGAACTCTAGACCTCTTGAGAAATATGATGAAATAAAATAATCTGGAATGAGCAGAATCTCTGAGATGAAAAAGATATTATAATTCTCAAAAGTTATCCTCTTATCTATAGCAGACAGCTTCTGGAAAGTATGTTTTCTGGGTGATTATAAAAGTGGAGAATATCCCCACCTCATAATACTGATTAATATGTCTTGTGATGGAAGCACCATTACCACCAGTTAGGGTATCTGTTTCATTACTGGTCAGCTATGCCTATACAAGATTACTTTCCTATATTAACTCTAGTTTGTTTCACTGACATGATTGTTCACTGATTCATACTATCTTGCAGAGAAAGACAACCAAGACAGTAAGGATGGGGAAACAGGAGTTAATAGTCTTAAATCCATGTCCTTGAAATGATGGTTGAAATAACTGACAATATTCTTCTTGGAGAAGAGAAAACTCAAAAGTCACCAAAACTGTTGCCCTCACAATATATTCCATATGGTCATAGACTGTACAAATGGAGGATAAACTGTTTCCCTAATAAATATCTACTTTACCCTATAATTTGATATAAATTCTAAGCTCTTGACTAAATCAGAGGTCCCTTTATAAGGGTGATAGCTTGAATTTTTTTAAAATAGAAAAATTGCTCTGGGGGCATGTGCAAAATGGTCAGAGAGTGAAGAGACAACAAGTCTCTCTCTTGGTCACACACCTCTATTTTTCTCAGGTTAACATTAAGGAGAACTTCAAAGCTCTTCTCCTAAGGGGTAGAACAAAATTTAAAATCAAATTGAAAGAAAAGCTTGGAAATAAAATAGCTCTAGGATGCTAAGAGTACCAGAAAATTGTGTGTGTGTGTTTAAATCTATGCTGACTTTTTAGTTTTCTTTCCTTCCTACTTGGCTAGGGATGTCCATGCTTAGAAGGAAAGTTAAGGTCATGGTGGGGTGTGAGTGAAGAAAGACATCCCATGAGCTTAGGAGAAAAGGGGAGAAGGATGATGGCAAACACATGTAACCCAATCTTCCCACCAGCTGAGACACCAGACAGGGAATTGTGACAGAATCCATAGATAATGCTAATAATAATGATAGTAATAATAGTATCAAACATTAGTGTGGTTTGCACTATGTGTGAACCCAGACTAAATGACTCCAATATATTGACTAATTTAACCTAAAATAACCTTATGAAATAGGCATTATCATCAATATTTTAAGGATGAAGAAACTACAGTTCAGAGACTTTAAATAAATCCCTCAAGTTCACACAGTTAGTGGTGTAGCCAAGAAAGCCTGACTCTGGTCTGGCACTGACTCTTGGGAATAAATAGTATATATCTCTTGCAGGTTTCTCTGTGCATGACCTCCACAGAAAGCAGGAAGAGCAGAATATGTCTGTTGGAGACTCAAATGCTGGCTATTTCTTGAGAAGAAACATTTACCTGCATTTAGAAAGGCAATCTGATTTATTGTAAAATATTCAGAACAAGGGACACATGATTTGAACCCCAGTAATAATTTTATTATTATCTGGGTCAACTGATGTAAGTTGATCAAATTGTACATTCTGCTGTGTCTGCAGCTCCAAAGTGAAGATAATAATAAACACTGCATAAAGATGTTAAGAATTAAAATATACAATGTTTGTGGAATTTCCTGGAAATTCATATCTGTTAAATGAATTGACAAGTGCTTTCTGAGTTGATAAACATCAAGAAGGAAAATCAGTCCAGAAAGTCACGACAAACAGAAAGTTGCCTAAATAAGGAATGAGGCCGCTAAATGAGATAGCTATAGAGGAAGCAATATCCATGGAGGAAAGTCCATTTTAAGTAAGGAGAAGAAAGTTCAGTAGCAATTAGAAAAGAGACTAGTGGATGGGTATTTCTTGCCTAATTACCAGGAGTTGTGAGCACTGTGGGTGAAGGCCTCTGTGATCAATGACTTAGTTTTAGGTCTTCAAGTTAGAGTAAGCAAAAATAAAATTTTATTTCCCAGATTCACTATTAAGGATTCCAGGTCTGCTTCGACAATGACAGTGACCTGCAACCTATTCTTGGGGTTTTCTGTTATATCCAGTGGAAGCCTCATAAATCACTAAGTACCTAGGCAATATTTCCCTGTAGTGATCAATTCCTTTTCACAAGACTGCTGACTAAATATCTCTTTCTTTTTAATTTTATTTTTAGTCTTTCCATAGAGGAACAGTACACTACAGTTATTTAACCAGAGGTCTAAATGCCTGGTTGGGGTCCGGGCATTGCCATTACTTAGCTGTGTGAATAGTTATTCAACTTCTTTGTATTCTAGATTTTATCACATATAAAATCTAGTTCACTGAAGAGTAAATGTATTAATATTATAAAATCCATACAGCACATAATAAGTATTTAATATGTACTAACTATTATCATGGTATCTTGCTCCTTTCCTCTAGCACAAATGGAGAAAGTATTTAGTTTGCTAACATGCAAAGCAAGATTCAGGTATGGCTTTTCTTAAAGTGAAATATAAAAGCAGTTTCAGTCTAGTATTATTTAAGACTGCTGCTGCTAAGTCACTTCAGTCGTGTCCGACTCTGTGCAACCCCATATACAGCAGCCCACCAGGCTCCGCCGTCCACGGGATTCTCCAGGCAAGAACGTTGGAGTGGGTTGCCATTTCCTTCTCCAATGCATGAAAGTGAAAAGGGAAAGAGAAGTCGCTCAGTTGTGTCCAATTCTTCACAATCCCATGGACTGCAGCCTACCAGGCTCCTCTGTCCATGGGATTTTCCAGGCAAGAGTGCTGGAGTGGGTTGCCACTGCCTTCTACGATTATTTAAGACTATTTGGCCTTTATTGCATGGGAGAAAATTAATAAACAAAATCCTCTGACTAGTTCAGCCCTACTTTGTGCATGGGGGCCTCAAAGATAGAGCTGAGGACCCAATTTAAAATATGCTGGGTTCAGCTATCCTCAAACTTTTACAATTGCCCTTTCCACTTCACCTTCAAAGAGAGTCAAAGAGAAGGATCGGTTTCAGTTGTCCATACAGACCATAGGTAGTAATAGTATTAATCTGTCTCTTGGCGACCCCATGGACTGTAGCCTGCCAGACTCCTCTGTCTATGGAAATCACCAGGGAAGAATACTAGAGTGGGTAGCCATTCCCTTCTCCAGGGGATTTTCCTGACCCAGGGATCAAACCCAGGTTTCCTGCATTGCAGGCAGATTCTTTACCATCTGAGCCACCAGGGAAACCTGAGAACAGACCATAAACTTAAGCAAAATATCTGTGGACATATACATCATTTTGAGAAGAAGACTTTTTTTCTTTGTATCAGTCTCTTAAAGTAATCTATAACCCCCAACGTTTAAGATATACTGAATTATTATCCCGTCTAAGCCAAAAGTACAGGAAGAATTAGCTGGATTTTTGGCAAAATATAGCTATTTCACTGAAGAAAATATTTTCTTTTATGAGAGAGAAGAGGTATTAGCAGTTTGTATCATTAAACTCACAAAATGCTGGAGGCCGGAATTCAAATCCAGTGACATGAGGTCCAAAAATTTATTGTTCATGAAATTCAAACAAATATTTGAGGTACAAGAAGAAACCAAGCTTTCAGATAAACAACATTGTTACTCTCCTTTCACTAAGTGTTATACCAGATACTGAGCACTTGGAGATAATTTTCACAAAGTTTTCATCTTTTTGGTCCCACATACCTCTTTTTCTGTAATGCAAATAGAAAATGAGGGATACAATCATACTGAATGAAGTCAAGAATATTAGTATGCCCACTAACCAAGGAGGTAGTAGTGCATTGCAGGAGCAACCTGAAAAAAAAAAAAAAAAGTAGAGGGAGATCACCATCAGTTATTGGTGTGGAGATACTTCAGATTGGGGGAAATGCACCAGAAAAACAAGATTTATAGTTTAATGTCATCCCTTTGTATATATTTAGAACAGGACTAAGTAGGGGGCGGGCAGGAAATATAGGGCTAAGGCTTAGGACTAGCAGATCCCAAGTATCTAAAGGCTTAGGTCTAAAGCTGTTGGTCACTGGGACAAAAGCAGAGCTGTTTCTAGGATGGGAGTGGTTTGGGACTGAGGCTAAACAGACCAAGAGGAAAGTAACTCATTTTTCTTTTTCTTCCTCTAGCCCATCAATCAGTGTGCTGCATTAGGGAGAGTGAGACAGAGCTACGCACTAGTCCTTATTATATCTAGATTCAAAATAGGCCACAGTAGGACAGGTCTGGAGACTTCTGAACTGCCTAAGAGATCATAAGAGCTCTGAAAGTAAAAATCTCATGAAAGGTTGTTAGACAGATCAGATCAGATCAGATCAGTCGCTCAGTCGTGTCCGACTCTTTGCGACCCCATGAACCGCAGCATGCCAGGCCTCCCTGTCCATCACCAGCTCCCGGAGGTCACTCAGACTCGCATCCATCGAGTCAGTGATGCCATCCAGCCATCTCATCCTCTGTCGTCCCCTTCTCCTCCTGCCCTCAATTCCTCCCAGCATCAGAGTCTTCTCCAATGAGTCAACTCTTCGCATGAGGTGGCCAAAATACTGGAGTTTCAGCTTTAGCATCATTCCTTCTAAAGAAATTCCAGGATTGATCTCCTTCAGAATGGACTGGTTGGATCTCCTTGCAGTCCAAGGGACTCTCAAGAGTCTTCTCCAACACCACAGTTCAAAAGCATCAATTCTTCGGCGCTCAGCCTTCTTCACAGTCCAGCTCTCACATCCATACATGACCACAGGAAAGACCATAGCCTTGACTAGGCGAACCTTTGTTGGTAAAGTAATGTCTTTGCTTTTGAATATGCTATCTAGGTTGGTCATAACTTTCCTTCCAAGGAGCAAGCGTCTTCTAATTTCATGGCTGCAGTCACCATCTGCAGTGATTTTGGAGCCCAGAAAAACAAAGTCTGACACTGTTTCCACTGTTTCCCCATCTATTTCCCATGCAGTGATGGGACCAGATGCCATGATCTTCGTTTTCTGAATGTTGAGCTTTAAGCCAACCTTTTCACTCTCCACTTTCACTTTCATCAAGAGGCTTTTTAGCCCCTCTTCACTTTCTGCCATAAGAGTGGTGTCATCTGCATATCTGAGGTTATTGATATTTCTCCCGGCAATCTTGATTCCAACTTGTGTTTCTTCCAGTCCAGCATTTCTCATGATGTACTCTGCATATAAGTTAAATAAACATGGTGACAATATGCAGCCTTGACGTACTCCTTTTCCTATTTGGAACCAGTCTGTTGTTCCATGACCAGTTCTAACTGTTGCTTCCTGACCTGCATACAGATTTCTTAAGAGGCAGATCAGGTGGTCTGGTATTCCCATCTCTTTCAGAATTTTCCACAGTTTATTGTGATCCACACAGTCAAAGGCTTTGGCATAGTCAATAAAGCAGAAATAGATGTTTTTCTGGAACTCTCTTGCTTTTTCCATGATCCAGCGGATGTTGGCAATTTGATCTCTGGTTCCTCTGCCTTTTCTAAAACCAGCTTGAACATCAGGAAGTTCACGGTTCACATATTGCTGAAGCCTGGCTTGGAGAATTTTGAGCATTACTTTACTAGCGTGTGAGATGAGTGCAATTGTTCGGTAGTTTGAGCACTCCTTGGCATTGCCTTTCTTTGGGATTGGGATGAAAACTGACCTTTTCCAATCTTGTGGCCACTGCTGAGTTTTCCAAATTTGCTGGCATATTGAGTGTAGCACTTTCACAGCATCATCTTTCAGGACTTGGAATAGCTCCACTGGAATTCCATCACCTCCACTAGCTTTGTTCCTAGTGATGCTTTCTAAGGCCCATTTGACTTCACATTCCAAGATGTCTGGCTCTAGGTCAGTGATCACATCATCATGATTATCTGGGTCTTGAAGCTCTTTTTGTACAGTTCTTCTGTGTATTCTTGCCACCTCTTCTTAATATCTTCTGCTTCTGTTAGGTCCACACCATCTCTGTCCTTTATCGTGCCCATCTTAGCATGAAATGTTCCTTTGGTATCTCTGATTTTCTTGAAGAGATCCCTAGTACTGCTTAAAATCTTATTTAGCACACATCACTGTGGTGTCAATTGGTTATCTAGTCTTCCCATGAAAATATTCTATTACATGGGCGGTGGCTCAGACGGTAAAGCGTCTGCCTGCAGTGAGGCAGACCCGAGTTCGATCCCTGGGTTGGGAAGATCCCCTGGAGAAGGAAATGGCAACCTACTCCAGTACTCTTGCCAGGAAAATCCCACGGACAGAGGAGCCTGGTAGGCTACAGTCCATGGGGTCGCAAAGAGTCGCAAAGGGTCGCAAACTGAGCGATTTCACTTTTTCTTTTAACAACACAAGTGATGCCCATTCCTCCATTGTAGAGTATTATGCATAGTCTAGGGTTTCCCAGATGGCTCACTGGGTAAAGAATCTACCTGCCATTGCAGGAGATGTGGGTTTGATCCATGGATTGGGAAGATCCCCCGGAGGAGGGCAAGGCAATCCACTCCATTATCTTGCCTGGAGAATCCCATGGACAGATAAGACTGATGAGCTACAGTCCATAGGGTCACAAAGAGTTGGACATGACTGAAGCAACTTAGCAGACACACATGCACAGTCTAACTTAATGTTTAAAATCTGGGATACAAAGATTCATGAGCATCATGGTGGCATAGATGGCTCTCATTTTTGTCTCCCCATCAACATCAAAAATGTGGCATCTATCCGTAAAGAGAAGTACCTCTATAGGACACAGAACCATACACCAAGGGACCTGGGAAAAGTTCTGCTCACCTGTGTGTCGGGTAACAGGAAGACAGTACCCAGTACAGGCTCTCGGACATAGTGGAGACTGTAAACTGCTTCTGGCTCCTCTTATCTGTGCTCCTAGAGGACATGCAGAACACTGAGCTACTAAAGAGAAAGGCTTTGTGGAAGTCCAGGTTTTCAGCTAGAAAGAGATCTCAGAAGAATGTAGCCTTGAAAGATAGAGCTATAACCAGAAAGGATCTGTGAATTTGAAGGTTCATTAATTTATTTATTTTAATTGGAGGATAATTACAATATTGTGATGGTTTTTGCCGTACATCAGCATGAATGGGCCACAGGTACACATGTGTCCCCCTATCCTGAACCACCCCACCCACCTCCCTTCCCACCCTATCCCTCTGGGTTGTCCCAGAGCACTGGTTTTGGGTGCCCAGCTTCATGCATCAAACTTGCACTGGTCATCTATTTTACATATGATAATGGACATGTTGGAATTTGAAGGTTTTAAAACTGAATACACCTTCGAGTCATGAACAGCTACTTTTTTGTGTGTCTTAAAATTTTCCCCTAAATCCTCCAAGTCCATTTCCCCTGAAGCAGCTTGGTTGAGATGGACAAAAACTTTCCCCTTGGGGAAGGTAAGCTACCTGGAGTAACTCTCCCTGTATGCTCTATTTTCCTGATACTGTGTACTATTTAAGTGAACTCTATGCAGTTGTTTCTGCCCTGTGCATTCAGGACTTTATTTCCTACCCTGACGGAGTCATTGTACTATTTAAGCAGTCAAGTGAGAGATACGTGTAAACTGTGTTAAGTGTTAAATGCTAAATGTTTAAAAGCTCTCCCAGTTTGTTGGGAAAGCTATCACCATAGGAAAAAATAATAATTTGAATTTGATTGAGATACAAGAAAGCCCAAGCTTTCAGACACAGAGCATTGTCAGTAGGTCAAAGAATGGGGAAAGGGCATCTAGCAACAACCTAAGAATTCAGAACTTTCTGAGGCACACAGGCTTGGAAATCAAGGGTCATGCAGCTTTAGCTCCCCCTTCCCCCTTTACATCTCCCACCTTTCAAACCTGCTTACTTTGCAGTCTATGATGTAGAGTAACACTGGATGCCATGGTAAAGGTCAGCAGTAGAGCCAGAATTAAGCCCAGAATCAACGTCCAAACTGTATTCCATAGAAACAGCTTATCTGAAATAGATTCGTCAAAACCGTTGAAGACCCCACAATGCTGAGATATTAGACCTAAGCTAGTTTGGGGAGGCACTTATAATTGGGTGAGTGAAAAGTGACCAAGAGTCTGAAGTGGGACTAAGCCAAACGTGATTTAGTTTGAGACTAGAGCAAAGGTGAGTTAAGACTTCTCATTCCAATTCTTCCCATCCATTCTATCTCATGTTCCCCTTGAAGTAGGGCTGGTTTCTTCCCACTAAGCCTCAGACCAACTCAGTTCTTTAGTCTTTTTGTTTAAGCAACCAGTATATGTGTGGTCCTGAGTTCTCCAATGTGTTCCTGGGTCTGGCATTATTCTTCTTGAATACATTTAGAGATTATGTAAACTTTCCTCCTGTCCTATTCAGATGAACAAACATCTGCTTTTGTTTGCTGATTTGCACATACTGTACATAGATACCTGTCATTTCACTAGGAATCTGATATTTTTCTCCCCAGAGAAATAAACACAAAAGTATTCTAAAAGTAGTAAGTTGCTAAACCTGTTGGGGATTTATTCCTATTATAATAATCTTGAATTAGGATTATTCATGTGGGGATTTATTCCTATTATAATAATCTTGAATTAGGATTATTCAATTATTCAATTTCAATTCTCTTGAATTGAGATTATCCCTCTCAGTATTTGGCTCCAATATTAATTTCACAGACATATACAAATACTAATACATGTACAGTTACTTAGCAGTTTCCAAGGCACTCATTTTGTTTTACTTCAATCTTTCAAGTATCTATCAATTTTTGCTTATCAACTATGTGCCATGAAATATTTGAAGAGGCAGGGGTATATCAAATACAACCAAGATCTCTACCTCTGATAAAAAAAACATAATAAATAATCTATATAGTAGGTTAAAAGGTGATACTACTATATAAAAAAGAAAAATGAAAAGAGGGTAAGGTGATAGGAAATCCCAGGAAGAGGGAGTGGTACAAGTTGCGTGTTTTAAAAAATTGGTTTGTCAAAGTGGTCTTTATTTCAAAGGCGAGATGAATACAGACTTGAAGGAGATAGGTAATTTATTGGAATTATAGCATTCTGGCAAGAGGGAACAACTGGAGCAAAGACCCCAAAGCAGGGGCAGTTCTGTCTTAGTTGGGGAACAGCAAGGAGGCCTGTGTGATTGGACTAGAGACACGAGAGAACATAAAGGGGTAGGTCAGGTAGGGAACAGGAGCACAGGTAGTACATTGTGGGTCATTCTACTCAGAATACAATGGGGAATCATTGCAGGGTTTTAAACAAGGGGTCACGTATGTTTCACGTTTTAAATGGGTCCTGATATCCATATGATGAGACTACACGATTGTGGACAGGAGAAGAAGTAGGGAGAACTTTATAGATGCTATTGCCAGTATTCAGACCATGGACAATAGTGTCTTTGACTTGGATAGCAGCCAAGGTCGTAAGAAGTGGTGAGACTCTGGGTATATTTTATAAGTAAAACTAGTATTATCTCTTGACACATGTGATATCGAATATAAGAGAAAATTGGGAGTCAAGGATGACTTCAAGGATTTTTTTCTAAGAAACTAAAAATATGAAGTGTGACTAGGAAGGCAATAAATCACACAAGTTAATAGGTAATTGAGAGTTTAATTATAGATCTGTTTCATTCGCAATATTTACTAGATGTCAGTATTGAGATTTTGAGTTTAAAGATGAAATTAGGGTTTGGGAGAGAGGTTTGGATAAATGATATCATTTGAGGAGTGATTATGATTTCCTTTTAAACTATGAGATGGAATTAAGTCACACTAGAGAAAAGTGAAAGTCGCTCAGTCGAGTCTGACTCTTTGCGACCACATGGTCTACACAGTCCATGGAATTCTCTAGGCCAGAACACTCGAGTGGGTGGCCTTTCCTTTCTCCAGGGGATCTTCCCAACCCAGGGATTGGACCCAGGTCTCCCGCATTGCAGGTGATTATTTACCAGCTAAGCCACAAAGGAAGCCCAAGAATATTGGAGTGGGTAGCCTATCCCTTCTCCAGCAGATCTTCCTGACCCAGGAATTGAATTGGTGTCTCCTGGATTGCAGGAGAAGGCAATGGCAACCCACTCCAGTATTCTTGCCTGGACAATCCCATGGATGGAGGAGCCTGGTAGGCTGCAGACCATGGGGTCGCTGAGAGTTGGACACGACTGAGCGACTTCACTTTCACTTTTCACTTTCATGCATTGGAGAAGGACATGGCAACCCACTCCAGTATTCTTGCCTGGAGAATCCCAGGGACGGCAGAGCCTGGTGGGCTGCAATCTATGAGGTTGCTGAGAGTCGGACACGACTAAGCGACTTCCCTTTCACTTTTCACTTTCATGCATTGGAGAAGGACATGGCAACCCACTCCAGTATTCTTGCCTGGACAATCCCAGGGATGGCAGAGCCTGGTAGGCTGCAGTCCATGAGGTCGCTGAGAGTCGGACACGACTAAGTGACTTCCCTTTCACTTTTCACTTTCATGCATTGGAGAAGGACATGGCAACCCACTCCAGTATTCTTGCCTGGAGACTCCCAGGGACGGCAGAGCCTGGTGGGCTGCCGTCTATGGGGTCATACAGAGTCGGACACGACTGAAGTGACTTAGCAGCAGCAGCAGCTCCTGTATTGCAGGCCGGTTCTTTACCAACTGAGCTATCAGGGAAGTCCACAGAAGAGGGGGAAAAAAAAAAAAAAGACTCAAAGACTATGCTTTGGGAAACTTGTATTATCAAGAAGTCAGAGTGAAAAAGATGAAGTAGCAGAAGAGAATAAGGAAGAAAACAAGCAGGTAGGTGAACAAAGCCAAGAGAATATAGTATCCTAAAAACCAAGTGAAGAGAGTATATTTATTTTTCTCTTTAGTTTATAAATTTGATGACAATGGCCATCATTTGGAGAACAAACACACAGATCTCACTTGATAGTACAATGCTTGTCTTCTCCTCTTGACCAGTTACAGGGTTTCGAAGGTAGCAGGTGACATTTCCATGAGTGCTCTGTATTAGAAGGGTCATCTTCATGTTGAACAATTTGTCTATATCTTGTGAATGGGATTTTGAGGAAGGTGAGATGATCTGTTCTCTGCTGTCTCTCCATTCCATTTGAGGCTGTGGAAACCAACCTCCTGAATTACACTCCACTAAAAGACCTTGGGTATTAGGAGGATGCACCAGAATCTGCATTTCTAGGCTTGTAGCTGTTGGAAAGAAAAGGGAAAACAAGATTCAGGTGATGGGTTGGGGAAATATGAGAGTAGGAAAAGCCCCTTTCCACTGTAAATCTTATGCCTGTAGACATACTGACAGCTAAGCACTGTAAGGTTCTGATTGTTCCTACAAGCTAATCAAAAGGGAAACTGGCTAAGCCAGACTGAAGTGTTGCGCTATACAAACTTAACACCCCAGTCTTAAAAAATCAGGACAGTGCATTTGTTTGATCTATTCATTTAGACAGTCAAAAATATTTATTGATTATTTTCTAAACCTAGGAGACTGAGTTAGGTCATGGATGAACAAAAACAATCAAGATCTCAGTCCTCACAGAATTTACAGTGTAACATTTTTCTTGTATTTTCATCATTAGTCTCATCAGTTCAGTTCAGTTCAGTCACTCTGTCGTGTCCGACTCTTCGTGACCCGATGAATTGCAGCACGCCAGGCCTCCCTGTCCATCATCAACGCCTGGAGTCTACCCAAATCCATGTCCATCGAGTCAGCGCTGCCATCCCGCCATCTCAACCTCTGTCGTCCCTTTCTCCTCCTGCCCCTAATCCCTCCCAGCATTAGGATCTTTTCCAATGAGTCACTGTTTGCGTGAGGTTACTATAATTTATTATTAAATAGTAAATAGCATAAAGTCTAGTTTGCAGCTTTAATTGAAACTTTAATTTATGTGCTCTTTGCATAAAATAGGTAACATATTACTATTGGGTTGGCCAGAAAGTTCGTTTGGCCAATCAGAACAAACTTTTTGGCTAACCCAATATTATCAAAACAAATTATTATATATCAGTTTAGAGAAAATAAACAAGTTTTTGAAAAATTTCAGTACGTTGCTGGGGATGTAAGACTTGCCTAAACTGTGAACAAAGAATGAGCAGAGATTTAAAAAATTACTCCATTTTACTTTACATTAAAGTAACTTTAAATTAATGTCTGTTAAAATTTCTGCAGTGATGGAAATATTCCATATATCTGTGGTCCAATCTATAGTGTTTGCTACATGAGACTTTAGCACCTAAAATGTAATCAATGAGATTAAAGAACTAAATTTTCAATTTTATTTAATTTTTACTTTTAATTTTATTAAATAAAAATTGAAGTAGCCATATGTGGCTAGTGGCTATCACATTGGATAGGTTAGTTCTAGGCAATACAGATGAGTGTCACAATAGCCAGTGAAAATGTTATGTGTGAATGGGCCTTGGACCCCACCCTTATGCCCTCACATTTGGGAGCCCCTTCAATTAATTTTGAGTCTTCCATTTCCCCACCATTTCTGTGCTATTCAGAAAACTTGAAGCCTGAGGCAACTTTGGAGGACATGGAAGATTATGGATAAGGCTTTTTGAACTAGATTTAGAACTAATTCAGTTCAGTTCAGTTGCTCAGTCGTGTCTGAATCTTCATGACCCCATGGATCACAGCATACCAGGCCTCCCTGTCCATCACCAACTCTTGGAGTCTACTGAAACTCCTCTCTATTGGAGTCTACTGAAACTCCTCTCTATTGAGTCAGTGATGCCATCCAACCATCTCATACATTGTCGTCCCCTTCTCCTCCTGCCTTCAATCTTTCCCAGCATCAGGGTCTTTTCAAATGAGTCAGTTCTTCACATCAGGTGGCCAAAGTGTTGGAGTTTCAGCTTCAGTATTAGTCCTTCCAATGAACACTCAGGACTGATTTCCTTTAGGACGGACTGGTTGGATCTCCTTGCAGTCCAAGGGACTCTCAAGGGTCTTCTCCAACACCACAGTTCAAAAGCATCAATTCTTCTGTGCTCAGCTTTCTTTATGGTCCAACTTTCACATCCATACATGACCACTAGAAAAAACATAGCCTTGACTAGATGGATCTTTGTTGGCAAAGTAATGTCTCTGCCTTTGAATATGCTGTCTAGGTTGGTCATAACTTCCCTTCCAAGGAGTAAGCGTCTTTTAATTTCATGGCTGCAGTCACCATCTGCAATGATTTTGGAGCCCCCCCAAAATAAAGTCAGCCACTGTTTCCACTGTTTCCCCATCTATTTCCCATGAAGTGATGGGACCAGATGCCATGATCTTCATTTTCTGAATGTTGAGCTTTAAGCCAACTTTTTCACTCTCCTCTTTCACTTTCATCAAGAGGCTCTTTAGTTCTTCTTTACTTTCTGCCATAAGGGTGGTGTCATCTGCATATCTGAGGTGATTGAGATTTCTCCTGGCAATCCTGATTCCAGCTTGTGCTTCATCCAGCCCAGTGTTTCTCATGATGTACTCTGCATATAAGTTAAATAAGCAGAGTGACAATATACAGCCTTGGCGTACTCCTTTCTTTATTTGGAAACAGTCTGTTGTTTCATGTCCAGTTCTAACTGTTGCTTCCTGACCTGCATATAGATTTCTCAAGAGGCAGGTCAAATGGTCTGGTATTCCCATCTCTTTCAGAATTTTCCACAGTTTATATTGACCCACACAGTCAAAGGCTTTCACATAGTCAATAAAGCAGAAATAGATGCTTTTCTGAACTCTCTTGGATCGATGATCCAGCAGATATTGACAACTTGATCTCTGGTTTTTCTGCCTTTTCTAAAACCAGCTTGAACATCTGGAAGTTCATGGTTCACATATTGCTGAAGCCTGGCTTGGAGGATTTTGAGCTTACTTTACTAGTGTGTGAGATGAGTGCAATTGTGCAGTAGTTTGAGCATTCTTTGGCATTGCCTTCCTTTGGGATTGGAATGAAAACTGACCTTTTCCAGTCCTGTGGCCACTGCTGGGTGTTCCAAATTTGCTGGCATATTGAGTGCAGCACTTTCACAGCATCATCTTTCAGGATTTGAAATAGTTCAACTGGAATTCCATCACCTCCACTAGCTTTGTTTGTAATGATGCTTTCTAAAGCCCACTTGACTTCACATTCCAGGATGTCTGGCTCTAGGTGAGTGATCACACCATTGTGATTATCTGGGTCATGAAGCTCTTTTTTGTACAGTTCTTCTGTGTATTCTTGTCACCTCTTCTTAATATCTTCTGCTTTTGTTAGGTCCATATCATTTCTGTCCTTTATTGAGCCCATCTTTGCATGAAATATTCCCTTGGTATCTCTATTTTCCTTGAAGAGATCTCTAGTCTTTCCCATTCTGTTGTTTTCCTCTATTTCTTCGCATTGATTGCTGAGGAAGGCTTTCTTATCTCTCCTTGGTATTCTTTGGAACTCTGCATTCAGATGGGTATATCTTTCCTTTTCGCCTTTCCTTTTCCTTAGTTTGATTTAGAACTAAGTAGTCAGTAAGTTGAGTCAAGGAGAAATGGGAATAAGAATGATTATTAAAAAGACAATTTAAAGATTTAGGTCACTTCTAGAGTCAGGTTTTACTAAAGTGTTGCCAAAAAATAATTGAAAAAAATAGTAATAAATCCTGAAAGGATTCTGTTGATACTTTACAGATCTAACAGTGCATACGGACACGGGAAAACAGACAGTTCTTGCTGATAAAGGTAATGTGTGCAGAGACAAAATTTGCATTCTTAATCCTCCACTTTCCCTATTTAAAGACTAAATATATGAATCTGAACTTGCTAACTTAACCCTGACTATGAAATGGTCAGAAATATTGAGAATATTCTTAATACTCAGCCTCAGATGGACTGAGAATCATAGATGCGTAGAAGTCTCAGAGGGATCCATCCTTACCTGTGACCTTTACCTCTGTGATGGCCTCCTCATAGAAATCACCATCTTTGAAGAAACAGTGGTATGTCCCGTCATCATCAGCATTCACACTAAAGATTCTGAGGGTCACCTTACCCTCGTCAATGGCGTCTGTGAGGAGCTCTGTCCGCTCCACGTAATTAGAGATGGTTTCTCCATACAAATCTTTACCATCCTTGTACAGGTGAACAGGTTTTTGTAATGGTTCCGGAACCAGCGTATCTCCATGTGTTCTGCGCTCTGTGGTGGGGACAGCTGGCAACTGAGCTCAACTTTTCCACCCAGTGGAGCCAAGATGGGCCCCTCTATGCCATTCACTGTGAACTGCTCTGGGAAGGGAGATAGTAACTACAAGATGAGAGTATGAGCCAGGACACACCATGTACTTGATTCATATATGTACCTGCTGAGTTCCTAGCTTTCTAGGTATCAGTGGGCTTTTAACATTCTCTCTAGATACCACCTATAGGCCTGCCTTACTTTTTTACTATCTTTCTAGATACTCCCAAATTTTCCCTTTGAATAGGATCAAAACATAAATTTCAAGGAAATAGAAAAGCAGAGACCAGCTAAAAGTCCACCAGGCTAGGTACTTAATAATGGCACAGTGTTGAGAAGAGTTCCCTGTGCTATACAACAGGTCCTTACTATTTATCTATTTCATACACATGGTGGTGGTTTAGTCACTAGTCGTGTCAGACACAGTGAATCCATGGACTATATAGCCTCTGTCCATGGGATTTCTGAAGCAAGAATCCTGGAATGGGTTGCCATTTCCTTCTGCAGGGGATCTTTCTGACCCAGAAATCAAACCCGAGTCTCCTGAATTGCAGGTGGATTCTTTACCACCCAAACCAGCAGAGAAGCCCCTATTTCATATATAGTAGTGTGTATATGTCAATCCCAATCTTCCAGTTTATCCCCCACATCCTTTCCTCCCTGGTAACCATAAGCTTGTTTTCTACATCTGTGACTGTTTTGTAAATAAATTTTAGATTAAAAAAATAAGTTTTACCATTTTTTAGAGTCCACATATAAGCAACATCATTTGATATTTGTCTTTATGTCTGACTTACTTCACTCAGGACAACAATCTCCGGGTCCATTTATGTTGCTGCAAATGGCATCATTTCAACTTGTATGGCTGAGTAACAGTCCCTTGTATATATGTACATATATCTTCTTTATCCATTCATTTGTCAATGGCTATTTAGTTTGTTTCCGTGTCTTGACTATTGTAAATAGTGCTGCAATGAATATTGGGTGAATGTATCTTTTTGAATTATGGTTTCTCTGGATATATATCCAGGTGTGGGATTGCCGGAACATATGATAGTTCTATCCCATCAGGAAGCTTCCATAAGCCTCTTATCCTTCTCTGTCAGAGGGCAAACAGACTGAAAACCACAGTCACAGAAAACTAACCAATATGATCACATGGACCACAGCCTTGTCTAACTCTATGAAACTATGCATGCCATGTGGAGCCACCCAAGACGGATGGGTCATGGTGGAGGGTTCTGACAAAATGTGGTCCACTGGAGAAGGGAATGGCAAACCACTTCATTATTCTTGCCTTGAGAACCCCATGAAGAGTATGAAAAGGCAAAAAGATAGGACACTGAAAGGTAAACTCCCTATCTTTAGGTCGGTAGGTGCCCAATGTGCTACTGGAGATCAGTGGAGAAATAACTCCAGAAAGAATGAAGAGACGGAGCCAAAGCAAAAACAAAACCCAGTTGTGGATATGACTGGATGTGACTTTGCTTAAGTCCTATGCTGTAAAGAGCAATATTGTATAGGAACCTGGAATGTTAGGTCTGTGAATAAAGGCAAATTAGATGGGGTCAAACAGGAAATGGCAAGAATGAACATCGACATTTTAGGAATCAGTGAACTAAAATGGACTGGAATGGGTGAATTTAACTCAGATGACCGTTATATCTACTACTGTGGGCAAGAATTCCTTAGAAGAAATGGAGTAGCCATCATAGTCAACAAAAGAGTCTGAAATGCAGTACTTGGATGCCATCTCAAAAACAACAGAATGATCTCTGTTCATTTCCAGGGAAAACAATTCAATATCACGGTAATCCAAATATATGCCTCAACCAGCAATGCTGAAGAAGCTGAAGTTGAACGGTTCTATGAAAACCTACAAGACCTTCTAGAACTAACACCCCAAAAGATATCCTTTTCATTACAGAGGACTGGAATGCAAAGCAGGAGTCAAGAAGCACCTGGAGTAACAGGCAAATTTGGCCTTGGAGTACAGAGTGAAGTAGGGCAAACGCTGAAAGAGTTTTGCCAAGAGAATGCACAGGTCATAGCAAAAACCCTTTTCCAACAACACAAGAAAAGATTCTACACAGGGACATAACCAGATGGTCAATACCAAAATCAGATTGACCATATTCTTTGCAGCCAAAGAAGAAGCTTTATATAATCAGCAAAAACAAGGCCAGGAGCTGACTGTGGCTCAGATCATGAACTCCTCATTGCCAAATTCAGACTTAAATTGAAGAAAGTAGGGAAAACCACCAGACCATTCAGGTATGATCTAAATCAAATCTCTTATGATTATACAGTGGAAGTGAAAAACAGATTCAAGGGACTAGATCTCAAAGACAGTGCCTGATGAACTATGGATGGAGGTTCATGACATTGTACAGAAGACAGGGATCAAGCCCAATCCCAAGAAAAAGAAACACAAAAAGCAAAATGACTGTCTGAGGAGGCCTTACAAATAGCTGTGAAAAGAAGAGAGGAAAAAAGCAAAAGAGGAAAGGAAAGATATACCCATCTGAATGCAGAGTTCCAAAGAATAGCAAGGAGAGATAAGACAGCCTTCCTCAATGATCAGTGCAAAGAAATAAAGGAAAGCAACAGAATGGGAAAGACTAGAGAGCTCTTCAACAAAATTAGAGCTACCAATGGAACATTTCATGCAAAGATGGGTTCAATAAAGGACAGAAATGGTATGGCCCTAACAGAAGCAGAAGATATTAAGAAGAGGTGGCAAGAATACACCGAAGAACTGTACAAAAAAGATCTTCATAACCCAGATAATAACGATGCTATGATCACTCACCTAGAGCTAGACATCTGGAATGTGAATTCAAGTGGGCTTTAGGAAGCATCACTATGAGCAAAGCTAGTGGAGGTGATGGAATTCCATTCAGTTCAGTTCAATTCAGTTGCTCAGTTGTGTCTGACTCTTTGTGATCCCATGAACTGCAGCACGCCAGGCCACCCTGTCCATCACCAACTCCCGGAGTTTACCCAAACTCATGTCCATTGAGTCAGTGATACCATCCAACCATCTCATCCTCTGTCATCCCCTTCTCCTCCTACCGTCAATCTTTCCCAGCATGAAGGTCTTTTCAAATGAGTCAGCTCTTCACATCAAGTGACAAAAGTATTGGAGTTTCAGCTTCAACATTAGTCCTTCCAATGAACACCCAGGACTGATTTCCTTTAGGATGGACTGATTGGATCTCCTTGCAGTCCAAGGGACTCTCAGGAGTCTTCTCCAATACCACAGTTCAAAAGCATCAATTCTTTGGTGCTAAGCTTTCTTTATAGTCCAACTCTCACATCCATGCATAACTACTGGAAAAACCATAGCCTTGACTAGATGGACCTTTGCTGACAAAGTAATATCTCTGCTTTTTAATATGCTGTCTAGGTTGGTCATAACTTCCCTTCCAAGGAGTTATTTCAAATCGTAAAGATGATGCTGTGAAAGTGCTGCACTCAATATGCCAGCAAATTTGGAAAACTCAGCAGTGGCCACAGGACTGGAAAAGGTCAGTTTTCATTCCAATACCAAAGAAAGACAATGCCAAAGAATGCTCAAACTACCACACAACTGCACTCATCTCACACGTTACCAAAGTAATGCTCCAAATTCTCCAAGCCAGGCTTCAACAGTACATGAACTGTGAACTTCCAGATGCTCAAGCTGATTTTAGAAAAGGGAGAAAAACCAGAGATCAAATTGCCAACATCCATTGGATCATTGGAAAAGCAAGAGAGTTCCAGAAAAACATCTATTTCTGTTTTACTGACTATGCCAAGGCCTTTGACTGTGTAGATCACCACAAACTGTGGAAAATTCTGAAAGAGATAGGAAAAACCAGACTACCTGACCTGCCTCTTGAGAAATCTGTATACAGGTCAGGAAGCAACAGTTAGAACCAGACATGGAACAATGGACTGTTTCCAAATAAGGAAAGGAGTACATCAAGGCTGTATATTGTCACTCTGCTTATTTAACTTATATGCAGAGTACATCATGAGAAACACTGGGCTGGATGAAGCACAAGCTGGAATCAAGATTGCCAGGAGAAATATCAATAACCTCAGATATGCAGGTGACACCACCCTTATGGCAGAAAGTGAAGAAAAACTAAAGAGCCTCTTGATGAAAGTGAAAGTGGAGAGTGAAAAAGTTGGCTTAAAGCTCAACATTCAGAAAACGAAGATCATGGCATGTGGTCCCATCACTTCATGCCAAATAGATGGGGACACAGTAGAAACAATGACAGGCTTTATTTTTTGGGGCTCCAAAATCACTGCAGATGGTGACTACAGCCATGTAATTAAAAGATGCTTACTCCTTGGAAGAAAAGTTACAACCAACCTAGAGAGTATATTAAAAAGCAGAGACATTACTTTGCCAACAAAGGTCTGTCTAGTCAAAGCTATAGTTTTTCCAGTAGTCATGTATGGATGTGAGAGTTGGACTATAAAGAGAGCTGAGCACCAAAGAATTGATGTTTTTGAACTGCAGTGTTGGAGAAGACTCCTGAGAGTTCCTTGGACTGCAAGGAGATCCAACCAGTCCATCCTAAAGGGAATCAGTCCTGAATATTCATTGGAAGTACTGATGCTGAAGGTGAAACTCCAGCACTTTGGCCACCTGATGTGAAGAACTGACTCATTTGAAAAGACCCTGATGCTGGAAAAGATTGAAGGCTGGAGGAGAAGGCGACAACAGAGTATGAGATGGTTGGATGGCATCATTGACTCAATGGACATAAGCTTGAGTAAACTTCAGGAGTTGGTGATAGACAGTGAGGCCTGGCATGCTGCAGTCCATGGAGTTTCAAAGAGTCAGACATGACTGAGCAAGTAAACTGAACTGAACTGAACTGAAACAAACATATGAAAAGAAGCTTAATATCATATGTCATTGGTACCTATAAATTAAAGCAATCAGATACTCCCAAAAACCTATTAAAATGGCTGAAATTCAAACACTGACAACATCAAATGCTGACAAAGATGTGGAGCAAAAGAAACTCTCATTCATTGTTGGTAGGAATGCAAAATGTTATAGCCACTTAACAGAAGAGTTTGGCAATTCCTTACAAAGCTCAATATGTAATCACTATATGTTCTAGCTATCAGCCTTCTAGATATGCAACCCAAGTGGGGTTGCATCCACACAAAACTACATCCACACAAAAACTTTCACATCAACGTTCCTAGCATTTTTATTCATTCAGTTCAGTTCAGTTCAGTTGCTCAGTCGTGTCTGACTCTTTGCGACCCCGTGAATCGCAGCATGCCAGGCCTCCCTGTCCATGACCAACTCCCGGAGTTCACTCACACTCACGTCCATCGAGTCGGTGATGCCATCCAGCCATCTCATCCTCTGTCGTCCCCTTCTCCTCCTGCCCCCAATCCCTCCCAGCATCAGAGTCTTTTCCAATGAGTCAACTCTTCGCATGAGGTGGCCAAAGTACTGGAGTTTCAGCTTTAGCATCATTCCTTCCAAAGAAATCCCAGGGCTGACCTCCTTCAGAATGGACTGGTTGGATCTCCTTGCAGTCCAAGGGACTCTCAAGAGTCTTCTCCAATAATTGCCCTCAAATTAGAAGCAAACAATATAACCTTCAATAAGTGAATGAATAAACAAACTAATGTACATCCAGACAATGTAATATTATTCAGTGGTAAAAGAACTGAGCCATCAAATCATGAAGATACATGGAGGGAACTTAAATGCATATTGCTAAGTAAGGGGGTCATTATGAAAGGCTATGTATGTATTGTATGATCCCAACTACACGACCTTCTGGTAAAAGGCAAAACTATGGGAACAGTGAAAACAGCAGTGGTTACTAGGACTTCAGCAGGAGGGAGTGATGAACACAAGAAACATAGGATATTTTTAATATGGGGTAAAATGGTTCTGTATGATACTGTAACGGTAGACACATGGCATTGTGCATGTATTAATATAGTACATTTGAGGCTTTAAGAGCTGAGCAACGAAAAAGATATGACCACAAGGTGGCAGTAGTACCTGTATTTGAGAAGCAGTTTGACAGACTTGCGTAGGTGACAGTCCCCACAGTATGAGAGATAATTTAGAGGCACAGGGAGCACCATGCAAAAGGTGAGAAGGGCAAGGGAACTCACAGGGGAGAGACAAGTCAGGGAGAAGTTTTATGTGTCTAGTAATGTCACCCCACAGCACAGTGAAGAGTCGGGCTCTGCAGGACAATAGTGGCTTGGGGTCTCTCTAGCTACAGGGCTTATCTTACCTATGGCTAGCAGATGTTGGATGCAATTCCAAGGGACATAGAAAGCAGAAAGGCATTACATAGTTAAAAGTATGCTCATTTTTTAATATATTTAAAACAATTGGATATGTAAAAATTTGAGTTTGACAATGGCAAGCTTTTGAGTGAGAGGGTCTCAGCCTTAAAGAAGTAAGCAGTGTAGGGCCAGTATGCAGAGGCCACTTGCATTCATTTATGTAATAATTTGTTAACACCCAGAGAATTTTATAACACGAAGTACAAACCCTAATGTGAACCTGATTTAATAATACTAATAATTATCAATATTGGTTCATCAATTGTAGTAAATGTATTGATACTGCACTATAGAAGATGTTCGTAGTATGGGAAACATTGGAAAGGCAGGGAGAGGAAGGGAGAATGGGGTTTTACGGAAGCGCTATCTAATTTCTTTTGAACAAATATTTATTTATTTGGCTGTGCCAGGCCTTAGCTGCAGCATGCACGCTCTTAGTTGCAGCATATGGGTTCTGGCTCCCTGACCAGGGATCAAAGCTGGGTCTCCTTCATTGGGAGCATGGAGTCCTAGCCAGTGGAGCACCAGGAAAATCCCTCTGTGTGGTTCCAACACAATTTTTCTGTTAATATAAAACTGCTTTAGAAAATAAAGTAGTAAAATTTAAAAAGTCAATGAGGATAAAAAGTAGGACAAGATAGAGGGGGATTTTGGAAACATCAGAATTTACAAAATACAATAAAACTCCAAAGCAAAAAAAGCTCTCTGCATACTCAAAATATAACTAACACATCAATAAAAAATTATAAACTGGTAAGAAATAAGTGGGATAGGTACAACAGATAAAAAATTCCCAATATTTAAGAGTTCTTAGACAGCAACGAGGGAAAGCCAACAGTACAAAGAAGATGTGGAGTAAAGACCTATGCAGGCAGTTCAGAGAAAAGGAAACACAATTTTTGTCTGAAAGATATGAAGTCTCACTTATTAACAAAAAGGTAAAATACAGTCACTATGAGAATTTATTTTTCATCTGTAAGTTTGGAAAAGATAAACAGCTCTGGTACCTGTAATATCTGAAATAGTGATATTACCTGTTGGTGGAAATGTAGACTAGTAACGATTTCAGAATGACATATTCAATACCATAATTAAAAAGCACATAACCTTTGATCAGCAGGTCTATTCACTGGAATATTGGCTACCTTTGTACTCACTGGTATGCTCAAAAACATACGTATAAAGACATTGGTAGCAGCACTATTTTATTAGCCAAAGGCTGGATCCCACCTAAATGTGCATCACTTAGATTTCTGTCATTTAATAAGCAGCTTTTTGCTAGAAATGTTTAAATCTTATACTCCATTTGATGTCTTGGGCTTTCTATTGTCGTTGTTGCTATTCAGTCACCCAGTTGTGTCCACCTCTTTGTGATCCCACTGACTGCAGTGGGCAGGCCTCCCTGTCCCTCACCACCTCCCAGAGTTTGCCCAAGTTCATGCTCATTGCATTGGTGATGCCGCCCAGCCATCTCATCCTCTGACACCCTCTTCTCCTTCTGCCCTCAATCTTTTCCAGCATCAGAGACTTTTGCAATGAGTCATCTGTTTGCATCAGATGACCAAAATTCTGGGGCTTCAGCTTCAGAATCAGTCCTTCCAGTGAATATTCAGGGCTTATTTCCCTTATGACTGGCTGGTTTGATCTCCTTGATATTCAAGAAGACTTTCAAGAGTCTTCTCAGCACCACAGTTCAAAGGCATCAATTCTTTGGCATTGTGCCAAAGAATAGATAGGCTTTTTATTACCTGTCTCTAAATGTACTATTATTTCTGCTTTGCATAGATCCCTTTACAAATGTGGATTTTCACCACCTGTCAAGTTTCCACCAGCCTATCCCATCCTTATTTTACTAATAATTCACATGGATTCCAGTATGGATCTGTGACCTAGATCACTTCCTCAAGGTATAAATAGTACTTAAATCTGTCTCCTAAATATGAATATTGGTTCTCAAGGGCAAGTATTAGGTCTTTATTTGCCTCTTCTCCATGGAACCTAACAAAAATCTGGGTACATGATAAAGAAGACTTGCTGATTAGACATATTTAGTTTTTCTAACCATAAACTGGATCTTATAGTACACATCATCATAACATAACTGCATATTAAATCTAGAAACAATGGTCCCTTTTGTTTGGTTCTTGTTTTCCCTGACCTACTTGATGCCGGTGTGGCTCAGAAGAGTAGGAGAAAACTTCATACCTGAACTTGGTGTTATCATCTGCAGGAGGAGCATGGCAACAAAGTCTCTAGAGAAAGATTGTCCTGTCATTTCCATTACACCTGATAAGAAATGAGGCCAGTTTAGAGACAGTGTTAACAGAAGAAAGAAGTTGCAGAAATCACATATCTCCACCTCTTTTTTTCTGCAGTAATTGATTGCCAAATAGTGTTGCCAGATAAAACGTAAGACTTCCAGTCTTATTTTAATATCAAATAAAACAGTGACAGCTTTTTCGTATACATACTTTCAGTATAACATTTGGCATCCTGTAATGTTTATTTACTAAATCTGGCAACCTTGCTCTTAAGAATGGCCATTGTAATCACCAAGTCCAGCCACTGGCTCCTTTCCCATTAAAAGGTTGCTTCCTCTCAGGTTAGATGTCATTTGTCTTCTGGTTTGTAAACTCCATTTGGTAAACTACTTCCCCAGGGAAAGTGTGTTAGTCCCTCAGTCATGACTGACGCTTTGTGACTCTAAGGATTACAGCCCACTAGCCTCCTCTGTCCATGGGATTTTCCAGGAAAGAATACTGGAGTGGGTAGCCATTCCCTTCTCCAGGGGATCTTCTTGACCCAGGTATCGAACCCAGGTCTCCTGAAATGCAAGTGGATTCTTTAATGTCTGAGCCACCAAGGAAGCAGGGAAAGTGGCTGCCTGTTTAGGGAATAGGTCTTAATCTTGAAGGTCCCAGTGTTCTAAAGATAGACACAGTCAGTTACATTTAGTTACAAGGGAAAATCTAAAGACAGAGATTTAACCTATCTGGAGGGATGAACCAAGTGGCCATTTTAGAAGGGAATCTGACTTTCTTCTCTTTAGTTGGCACAATCCCTCTGAATTTTCTGCTCCTGGAGGACTCACAATTAGAGACAGATTTGTGGACCTATACGGCCAGTAAAAGCAAGGGAAGAATGAAATGGTCTTTTTAAGCCAATCATGAAAGCCTTTTGCCAGTTCTATAATGACTTGGCTTTTGACTCAGCACACAGATGTGATAGTCATCTTTTATGCCCTCAAAAAAAAAAAAAAAGGTTTGTTAAGTGGTAGGGGATTATGGTAAAATGAACAGTGAATGATTATGATAACGTGAAAATGCCATGCTCTGCGCCTGATATACAGATGTCTGGAAATAGAAAGGAGCCACAGAAGCCAGCAGGCTGGATTCAGGGCAGTTTGGTTGGTGATCACTCATGATCGCCCTGGGCTGTTCACCCTCTGCACTGCCAGTTGGACTGCTCTGAAGGGATGAACCCCTTGGCTGGACAACAAGAAGCCGAGGAGCTGATAGTCATGAATAAGCCTTCGTGGGGTCAGGATTGGTAGAAAGATATTTGGATTTACTTTCCAGAGCCTGAGGTAGTCCTCACTATCTTCCACGTCCCTGCCTATAATATGCTGACACCCCTTGGCAACAAGCAGTTGATGCCCTAGCTTGGGTATGTGACCTGGCAACTGAACTTTCAGTAAATATAGCAGACTGGGTGCACAGAAGGAGTGGTCAGGTGGGATGGCACATTGCCAAAAATGGTGGATTTCCCTTGAAATACAGCGATATTGTTAATGTAGTAATTTTATAGCCTGTATGTTGTAAATAATATCCAAGGCAACTGCCAAAGGAGTCTGGGGTATTCCAGCAGACTTTCCAACTGGTAAGAGATTGGTAAATTGATTATATTGGCTCCCACCCTCCAGATGAAGGTTCTAAGTTTGCCCTGGTATGCGCAGCTATTGTATTTGGTCTAACCCAAGCTTTCCTTTGTCCCTGCGCAAGCCAGGCTGTCACCATTAGGGCATTATGAAAACAGTACCATGCAGGATACCCTCAGTGAACAGTGGTCAGGGATCATGTTTCAGATGTCATGATGTGTAAGACTAGGCAAAAGTCCATAACACTGAATGGAGATTTCACCTTCCCTAAACCCCACAAACAGCAGGGTTAGTACAAAGGAAAAAATGGAATATTAAAGCAGCAGATTAAATGTCTAGCAGGTAAAACCATCTCAGCCAGGTGCACTAAAGTACTGTCTTAGGCTTTCATACATTTGAATGGTCAACCAGGAGAGCTTGTTGATCCATATACCAGACTGGAGATCCTTGCCAAGACAATCAATTCTTTAAATGCACACTGAATGTGCACTTAAAAATGACTAAAATGGTCAATTTTATGTTACATAATAGTTTACTAACATAAAAATATTTTTAAATGTTCAAACAAAAAGCAAATAGGCCAACAGAAGACTATAAAATCTAACACAAATCATGTTTAACCTGCCAGGAAAGTGAATCAGATCACAGAAAAAGGGATCTTTAAACCAGAGGGATCATAGGAAAATTTCCTATATTATAGAAGCAGTAAAATTCACCCCTGTTCTGCTAATTTTTTTTTAAGCTAAATCAAGTGTTTCTGATATATGTTCCTTACCTGTTTAGGGTGACTGAGTGAAAATATTTTTATGAAGGTCATTCCTGTTACATTTTGTAAGCCAATAATTCTGCAGATATAATTCTTTTAAAGTCACCATAAATATTCCGTAGTGAGGTATTTCTGTTTATCTTTATTTTTCTTCATCCTAACTAGTAACATTAGAGAAGAGGAATCCTAGTTGCAAAGAATACTATGCAATGGGGACTGCTCACACTACTACTGTATGACTAACAAATGACACGTGTAAAAATAATATTTAATAAAATATTAGGGTGCTCCTGATCAAAACAGACTCTAGCAATTGAGCCCAGCATTTGCTGTGGTGCGTGCGTGCACGCACACACACACACACACACACACACACACACACACACACACACACACACAATTAAGGGAAAACAGAGACAAACAAAAATACCTCACTGTGGAATATTTATGGTGACTTTTAAAAACTGAAAAAAGATTTTCCCTAGAGGTTACTGAGACTTCTCAGTTCACCTCATCCTTTAGAACCCCCAAATCTCAGAGTCTTCAAACATAGGTCTATCAAGACTCTAGAAATGCAGGGACCGGAGACTTCCCAAAAGGCACAAGGAAGAAGAGATGGAAGAAGTGATAACCATCTGTGAAGAGAGGACCTTGCCCCTGAATCCTCCACTTACTTGAGCCTGGAGATCCTGAGTCAGCCCTTCATTGTCCTTAGAGAAAGCTCCTGCTGGGTCACCTGGGCTTCCCCCAGTGTGGAGGCTGATGGGCACCAGGCGAACTACCTACCAAAGTCCCTTCTCGCTGTGTCCATCCCACTCCCAGCACCTGATGCTGTCAGCTTGATCCTTACGTTCCTTTCCAAGGGAAATTCCGAGGAGCCTGGCTACCTCCCTCTGTGGATAGCAGTCTTTGTTCACATTCTGTGACTGCACCTGGCATCACTGTGCTAGCACTGCAAGTACTAACATGACCTGCCTTTCTCTGAAAGGAGGCAACGCATGATCTGATTTAGACATTCCCATTAATTCGTGCCTGGAAAGTCCCATGGTGGGCTGCAGTCCATGGGGTTGCTAAGAGTTGGACACGACTGAGCGACTTCACTTTTGCTTTTCACTTTCATGCATTGGAGAAGGAAATAGCAACCCACTCCAGTGTTCTTGCCTGGAGAATCCCAGGGACGGGGGAGCCTGGTGGGCTGCCGTCTATGGGGTTGCACAGAGTTGGACACGACTGAAGCAACCTAGCAGCAGTAGCAGCAGCAGCAGTAATTCGTGCTGAGTAAAATGGCCATGATAGAGACATTTATTCTGAATGCTGTACCTGCACCCAGAGGGGAAAGGAAGGGAGCTGTGGAAGCGCAAGTAAGAGACACTAAATTCAGATTAGGCATCGGGATGCTTCAGTGAGCTGACAAAGGTTCAGAGAAGATTCTTAAAACAAGATGGACAGTTAGCCATGTGAAAAAAAGGAGCAGAGCAGGTTTCCCAGGCTGAGGGAGCAGCAGAAATGGTAAATTCAGAAAACTTGAAGTAGTTTGCTGTGGCCATAATGGGAGATATGATGTGAAAATGATGGGAAATGAACTGCAGAGAGAAACAAAGGTAAAATTATAAAGTTTGTCATTTTAAGAAATATCTATAATACATACTTAAGTGTATATATACACATATATATATATACTTAAATCTCACATAATATAGGAAACACACATATTTAGGTATTATAATACATAGCTATATACATAAATATATACATGTGTGCTTCCCTGGTGACTCAGATGGTAAAGACTTTGCCTGAAGTGTGAGAGACATAGGTTCAATCCCTGGGTTGGAAAGATCCCCTGGAGAAGGAAATGGCTACCCACTCCAGTATTCTTGCCTAGAGAATCCTATGGACAGAGGAGCCTGGTGGGCTACAGTCCATGGGGGTCACAAACAGTCAGACATGATCAAAAAATGACTTAACACATACATTTGTGCACAAATATATAAATATATTTATTCTTTTTTTTTTTTTTTGCTTAACTTTACTATATTGTATTGCTTTTACTATACATCGAGGTGGATCCGCCACCAGAATACACGTGTTCCCCATCCTGAACCCTCCTCCCTCCCCCTTCCCACACCATCCCTCCAGGTCATCCCAGCGCTCCAGTCCCAGGCATCTGTTATAGGGCATCGTACCTGGACTGACTCGTTTCAGATATGATATTATACATATTTCAATGCCATTCTCCCCAATCATCCCACTCTCTCCCGGACCCAGAGTCCAAAAGTCTGTTCTATACATCAGTGTCTCTTTTGCTGTCTCATAAGCAGGGTGATTGTTACCATCTTTCTAAATTCCATATATATGCGTTAGTATACTGTATTTGTGTTTTTCTTTCTGGCTTACTTCACTCTGTATAATAGGCTCCAGTTTCATCCACCTCATTAGAACTGATTCAAATGTATTCTTTTTAATGGCTGAGTAATACTCCATTGTGTATATGTACCACAGCTTGCTTATCCATTCATCTGTGGATGGACATCTAGGTTGCTTCCACGTTCTGGCTATTGCAAACAGTGCTGCTATGAACATTGGGGTACACGTGTCTCTTTCAATTCTGGATTTCTCAGTGTATATTCCCAGCAGTGGGATTGCTGGATCATAAGGCAGTTCTATTCCCAGTTTTTTGAGGAATCTCCATACTGTTCTCCATAGTGGCTATACTAGTTTGCATTCCCACCAACAGTGTAAGAGGGTTCCCTTCTCTCCGCACCCTCTCCAGCATTTATTGCTTGTGGACTTTTGGATCACAGCCATTCTGACTGGCGTGTAATGGTACCTCATAGTGGTTTTGATTTGCATTTCTCTGATAATGAGTGATGTTGAGCATCTTTTCATGTGTTTGTTAGCCATCTGTATGTCTTCTTTGGAGAAATGTCTATTTAGTTCTTTGGCCCATTTTTTGATTGGGTCGTTTATTTTTCTGGAATTAAGCTGTAGAAGTTGCTTGTATATTTTTGAGATTAGTTGTTTGTCTGTTGCTTCATTTGCTATTATTTTCTCCCATTCTGAAGGCTGTCTTTTCAGCTTGCCTATAGTTTCCTTTGTTGTGCAGAAGCTTTTTAAGTTTGATTAGGTCCCATTTGTTCATTTTTGATTTTATTTCCGATATTCTGGGAGGTGGGTCATAGAGGATCCTGCTGTGATGTAAGTCAGAGAGTGTTTTGCCTATGTTTTCCTCTAGGAGTTTTATAGTTTCTGGTCTTACATTTAGCTCTTTAATCCATTTTGAGTTTATTTTTGTATATGGTGTTAGAAAGTGTTCTAGTTTCATTCTTTTACAAGTGTTCAACCAGTTTTCCCAGCACCACTTGTTAAAAAGATTGTCTTTAATCCATTGTATATTCTTGCCGCCTTTGTCAAAGATTAGGTGACCATATGTGCATGGATTTATCTCTGGACTTTCTATTTTGTTCCATTGATCTATATTTCTGTCTTTGTGCCAGTACCATACTGTCTTGATGACTGTAGCCTTATAGTAGAGCCTGAAGTCAGGCAGGTTGATTCCTCCAGTTCCATTCTTCTTTCTCAAGATAGCTTTGGCTATTCGAGGTTTTTTGTATTTCCATACAAATTGAGAAATTTTTTGTTCTAGCTCTGTGAAGAATACCGTTGGTAGCTTGATGGGGATTGCATTGAATGTATAAATTGCTTTGGGTAGTATACTCATTTTCACTATATTGATTCTACCAATCCATGAACATGGTATATTTCTCCATCTATTAGTGTCCTCTTTGATTTCTTTCACCAGTGTTTTATAGTTTTCTATATATAGGTCTTTAGATTCTTTAGGAAGATATATTCCTAAGTATTTTATTGTTTTCATTGCAATGGTGAATGGAATTGTTTCCTTAATTTCTCTTTCTATTTTCTCATTATTGGTGTACAGGAATGCAAGGGATTTCTGTGTGTTAATTTTATATCCTGCAACTTTACTATATTCATTGATTAGTTCTAGTAATTTTCTGGTGGAATCTTTAGGGTTTTCTACGTAGAGGATCATGTCATCTGCAAACAGTGAGAGTTTTACTTCTTCTTTTCCAATTTGGATTCCTTTTATTTCTTTTTCTGCTCTGATTGCTGTGGCCAAAACTTCCAGAACAATGTTGAATAGTAATGGTGAAAGTGGGCATCCTTGTCTTGTTCCTGACTTTAGAGGAAATGCTTTCAGTTTTTCACCATTGAGGATAATGTTTGCTGTGGGTTTGTCATATATAGGTTTTATTATGTTGAGGTATGTTCCTTCTATTCCTGCTTTCTGGAGAGTTTTTATCATAAATGGATGTTGAACTTTGTCAAAGGCTTTCTCTGCATCTATTGAGATAATCATATGGTTTTTATTCTTCAATTTGTTAATGTGGTGTATTACGTTGATTGATTTGTGGATATTGAAGAATCCTTGCATCCCTGGGATAAAGCCCACTTGGTCATGGTGTATGATCTTTTTAATGTGTTGTTGGATTCTGATTGCTAGAATTTTGTTAAGGATTTTTGCATCTATGTTCATCAGTGATATTGGCCTGTAGTTTTCTTTTTTTGTGGGATCTTTGTCAGGTTTTGGTATTAGGGTGATGGTGGCCTCATAGAATGAGTTTGGAAGTTTGCCTTCCTCTGCAATTTTCTGGAACAGTTTGAGTAGAATAGGTGTTAGCTCTTCTCTAAATTTTTGGTAGAATTCAGCTGTGAAGCCGTCTGGACCTGGGCTTTTGTTTGCTGGAAGATTTCTGATTACAGTTTCAATTTCCGTGCTTGTGATGGGTCTGTTAAGATTTTCTATTTCTTCCTGATCCAGTTTTGGGAAGTTGTACTTTTCTAAGAATTTGTCCATTTCTTCCATATTGTCCATTTTATTGCCATATAATTGCTGATAGTAGTCTCTTATGATCCTTTGTATTTCTGTGCTGTCTGTTGTGATCTCTCCATTTTCATTTCTAATTGTATTGATTTGATTTTTCTCCCTTTGTTTCTTGATGAGTCTGGCTAGTGGTTTGTCAATTTTATTTACCCTTTCAAAGAACCAGCTTTTGGCTTTGTTGATTTTTGCTATGGTTTCTTTTGTTTCTTTTGCATTTATTTCTGCCCTAATTTTTAAGATTTCTTTCCTTCTACTAACCTTGGGGTGCTTCATTTCTTCCTTTTCCAGTTGCTTTAGGTGTAGAGTTAGGTTATTTATTTGGCTTTTTTCTTGTTTCTTAAGGTATGCCTGAATTGCTATGAACTTTCCCCTTAGGACTGCTTTTACAGTGTCCCACAGGTTTTGGGTTGTTGTGTTTTCATTTTCATTCGTTTCTATGCAGAATTTGATTTCTTTTTTGATTTCTTCTGTGATTTGTTGGTTATTCAGGAGTGTGTTGTTCAGCCTCCATATGTTGGAATTTTTAATAGTTTTTCTCCTGTTATTGAGATTTACTCTTACTGCATTGTGGTCAGAAAAAATGCTTGGAATGATTTCAATTTTTCTGAACTTACCAAGGCTAGATTTATGGCCCAGGATGTGGTCTATCCTGGAGAAGGTTCCGTGTGCACTTGAGAAAAAGGTGAAATTCATTGTTTTGGGATGAAATGTCCTATAGATATCAATTAGTTCTAACTTGTCTATTGTATCATTTAAAGTTTGTGTTTCCTTGTTAATTTTCTGTTTAGTTGATCTATCCATTGGTGTGAGTGGGGTATTAAAGTCTCCCACTATTATTGTGTTATTGTTTATTTCTCCTTTCATACTTGTTAGTATTTGTCTTACATATTGCGGTGCTCCTATGTTGGGTGCATATATATTTATAATTGTTATATCTTCTTCTTGGATTGATCCTTTGATCATTATGTAGTGACCTTCTTTGTCTCTTTTCACAGCTTTTGTTTTAAAGTCTACTTTATCTGATATGAGTATTGCTACTCCTGCTTTCTTTTGGTCCCTATTTGCGTGGAAAATCTTTTTCCAGCCCTTCACTTTCAGTCTGTATGTGTCCCCTGTTTTGAGGTGGATCTCTTGTAGACAACATATGTATGGGTCTTGTTTTTGTATCCATTCAGCCAGTCTCTGCCTTTTGGTTGGGGCATTCAACCCATTTACATTTAAGGTAATTATGGATAAATATGATCCCGTTGCCATTTACTTTGTTGTTTTGGATTTGAATTTATATATCCTTTTTGTGTTTCCTGTCTAGAGAAGGTCCTTTAGTATTTGTTGGAGAGCTGGTTTGTTGTTGCTGAATTCTCTCAGCTTTTGCTTGTCTGTAAAGGTTTTAATTTCTCCTTCATATTTGAATGAGATCCTTGCTGGGTACAATAGTCTGGGCTGTAGGTTCTTTTCTTTCATCACTTTAAGTATGTCTTGCCATTCCCTCCTGGCTTGAAGAGTTTCTATTGAAAGATCAGCTGTTAGCCTTATGGGAATTCCCTTGTGTGTTATTTGTTGTTTTTCCCTTGCTGCTTTTAATATTTGTTCTTTGTGTTTGATCTTTGTTAATTTGATTAATATGTGTCTTGGGGTGTTTCGCCTTGGGTTTATCCTATTTGGGACTCTCTGGGTTTCTTGGACTTGAGTGAATATTTCCTTCCCCATTTTAGGGAAGTTTTCAACTATTATCTCCTCTAGTATCTTCTCATGGTCTTTCTTTTTGTCTTCTTCCTCTGGAACTCCTATGATTCGAATATTGTAACGTTTATAATTGTCCTGGAGGTCTCTGAGATTGTCTTCATTCCTTTTAATTCGTTTTTCTTTTTTCTCCTCTGATTCATTTAATTCTGCCATTCTATCTTCTAATTCACTAATTCTATCTTCTGCCTCTGTAATTCTACTATTTGTTGCCTCCAGAGTGTTTTGGATCTCATTTATTGCATTATTCATTATATATTGACTCTTTTTTATTTCTTCTAGGTCCTTGTTAAATCTTTCTTGCATCTTCTCGATGCTTTTCTCCAGGCTATTTATCCATGATTCCATTTTGCTTTCCAGATTTTGGATTAATTTCACTATCATTATTTGGAATTCTTTATCAGGTAGGTTCGCTATTTCTTCCTCTTTTGTTTGGTTTGGTGGGCATTTATCCTGTTCCTTTACCTGCTGGGAATTCTTCTGTCTCTTCATCTTGTTTAAAATGCTGAGTTTGGGGTGCCCTTACTGTATTCTGGCAGTCTGTGGAGTTCTCTTTATTGTGGCATTTCTGCACTATATGTGGGTTTGTACCAGTGGCAATCTTGTTTATGGAAGCTTGTATCGATGTTCTGGTGGGTGGAGCTGGATTTCTTTTCTCTGGGGTGCGGTGGAGTGTCTAGTGGTGAGTTATGAGATGTCTATGATTTTGAGGTTGCTTTGTGTAGCCTGTGACTTGGAGCTCAGGGCTGTGTTCTTGTTTTTCTAGAGAATTTGCTTGGTATGTCTTGCCGTGGAACTTGCTGGTCTTTGTGTGATGCTTGGTTTCAGTGTAGGTATGGAGGCATTTGATGAGCTCCTGTCAATTAATGTTTCGTGGGATCAGGGTTTGGACTTAAGCCTCCTGCTTCCTGTTATCGGTCTTATTTTTGCAGTAGTCTCAAAAAGTTCGTCTTCTATATTGCATTCCACAACTAGACTGCTCAGAGATGTTCACGGAGTTATACAGAGGAGAAAGGGAGGAAGGAGATAGAGTTGGTCAGGAGGATAAAAGGAGGGAGTGTAAAGGAGAGAGACAGATCCAGTCAGTAATCAGTAAAGAAAAGAAAAAAGGAAAGAAAAATAGCAAAGGACAAGAAGAAAAAAGAAAAAGAAAAAACAAAAACAAAACAAAAAAAAACAGGGTTGCAAAAGTTATATCTAACAGTGGAGATTAGAGAAGTACTAGAGGATAAAAACATAAAAATAAAAGAAACAAAAAAAAATTAAAAGGAAAAAAAATTTTTTTTTCCTTTTTTTTTAATAAAAAAATAATAAAAAAAACATATTAAAAAAAAGAAAAAAAAAGGAAATAATGATGGTAAAAATAGTAACAATATGTATAAGAGTTTCTCTATTATTGCTGTGGGTTCAGTTCATTTTCGGCTAGTTCCTTGTTCCAGCTTAAGTTTCTCAAGATCTATAGGCCCCTTTCTCTGTAGTTGGTCTGTATAGTCCTTTGTTCTGTGCGCGGGCCCCGCAGTGTCTTGGGCCAGGGCTGGCCTCTCCTGTGGTCGGTGCTGCAGTCTGGTCTGCCAGCCCAAACTACTCCCGGCGGAAACGGCCCACGCCGCAACAGCTGGCGGGGGAGTGGCGGCGAGGGGATGGTTCGCACAGAACGGTCGGCCGTGGGGGTCCACCCGCGCGGGAGCCCCCGGCGCAGGGGGCGGGTGCGCTCCCGTGCCGGAGCGGCTGGCGGCAGGGGGCGGGGGGGGGGGGAGCGCTCCTTGGGGGATCCTCCCGTGGGGGAGCGGCCGGCGGCGTGGGAGCAGCCGGCAGCATCTCCCCCCGCCCCGCCCTGGCTTGCTACTGGCAGAAGCGGGTGTTTGCGATGATGCCTTCCCACTGCGGAAGCTACCGCAGGGCTCGTAGTCTGTGGGTCTTAATTGTTCAATTGTTTTCCTCCCTGTTATGATATTCTCCGTGCTTCCTAGGTTGGCACAGACTCTACAGGGAGAGTGTTTCCCGGTGTTTGGAAACTTCTCTTTTTCTTTCAGGGCTACCTTCCCTGGACAGAGGTCCACCCCTCCCTCTTTGTCCCTCTCTGGCTTCTATATTCTTTCCTACCTCCTTTGGAGGGCAGTGGGTTGCTTTTCTGGGTGTCCGATGTTCTCTGCCGGCATTTCGAAGCTGTTTGAGGAATTTACTCGGCGTTTAGATGTCCCCTTGATGAATTTGTGGAGGAGAAAGTGTATTCCCTGTCCTAATCCTCCGCCATCTTAACCGGAAGCCATATTTATTCTTTATTACACATATTTGGGAATATATGCTTATAAACATATAAATACATTTACATATGCATGCATATCCTAATGATGCATATCTCTACATGTGCATGTGTGAGTGATGATATATGCACATATGAGTAAATCTATGTGACTATATGTGTAAACACATAGACTTATGTATATATGTTAATATAAAATATAAATGATATGTACACGAGATCAGGAAGAAGGCAATGAGAACTTAAAGTAGTATCTGAGGAGTCAATGCATAATTGGGAACATTTGAGATCTATTTAGCATATAGAATTGATAGGGTGGATTGATCGAAACTGGGGAAATTGAAAACTTTCAGGATATCTCCCAGATTTCAGCATTCAACTGACCAGATGAATGGAGAGAATATTATTTGAGGTGTAGCTGAGTGAAAGAACATTTTTAAACAAAAGAGTAAAATGTGGTGATTGGGATGAATGAGTTTAATTTGGGATAGATGGATTTTAGTGTGCCTTTTAGCTTAGTTGATAAGGAATCCGCCTGCAATTAAGGAGACTCCTGATTCCTGGGTCAGGAAGATCCACTGGAGAAAGGATCGGCTACCCACTCCAGTGTTCTGGCCTGGAGAATTCCATAGACTGTATAGTCCATGGGGTCGCAAAGAGTTGGACACGACTGAGAGACTTTCACTCCACTTTTGGAGTCTTAAGGCTATGTTCAAGAAGCATTTGGTTGTTTTGGGTCTAGAGCTCATGATTTGTCTTTGTTCTCCTCTTTGCAGTGATAGGAGCTACTGGCCTTTTCACTGTGAAGTCCTCAGGAAGCCTCCTCAAGTCCTTCTCCTTTCCTGCAGGCCCCAGGGCCGAAGGCTGCCCTGCTGTTCCCTAAAGCTGTTCCCTAAAGCTGTCCCCAGCCACACTCTGCATTGCTGTCTGACCCTCAGAACCCTTCCTCCTTGATACACTCCAAATAAGGCAACTGACCTCTTTCTTTTAAGCATGTTGCTTTCAGTTCTTTTAGAGCAACTTTGTTGTTGTTTAGTCACCCACTTGTGTCTGACTCTTTGTGACCCCACGGACTGCAGCACGCCAGACCTCCCTGTCTCTTACCATTTCCCGGAATTTCTCAGGTCCATGTTCATTGCATGGGTGATGCAATCCAGCTGTCTCATCCTCTGACACCCTCTTCTCCTTCTGCCCTCAATCTTTCCAGCATCAGGGACTTTTCCAGTGAGATGGCTGTTCGCATCAGGTGACCAAATTACTGCAGCTTCTGCTTCAGCATCAGTCCTTGCAATGAATATTCAGGACTGATTTCCTTTAGGATTGACTAGTTTGCTCTCTTTGCTGTCCAAAGGACTCTCAGAAGTCTTCTCCAGCACCACAGTTTAAAGGCATCAATTCTTTGGCTCTCTGCCTTCTTTATGGTCTGGCTCTCACAACCATACATGACCACTGGGAAGACCATAGCCTCGCCTATATGGACTTTTGTCAGCAGGGTGATGTCTCTGCTTGTCAACACTGTTTAGATTTGTCATCGCTTTCCTCTTAAGAAGTAATCGTCTGATTTCATGGCTGCAGTCACCATCTGCAGTGTTTTAGAGCCCAAGAAGAGGAAATCTGTCACTGCTTCCACATTTTCCCATTCTATTTGCCATGAAGTAATGGGGCTGGATTTGAGTTTCTTTAATATTTAAAGTCAGCATTTTCACTCTCCTTTTTCACCTTTTTTCAAGAGGTTCTTTAGTTCCTCTTTGCTTCCTGCCATTAGAGTGGTATCATCCGTTTAGAAAACTTAGAAGGTTAATGAAGTAATGTAGGTGGAGATGCAAATAATTCTAAAATACTAAAAGATGCTTGAAAAACAGATCCCTGGCCTATATAGCTCGATATACTCCAAGAAGAGTATGGGGTCCATGGTGGAACTCTGCCATTTCATCTGTTACACATGGGATGAGCAGAAGACCATTAGCCTTTTTTTCCCTGGTCCCTTCCTCTATGGTTATCCTCTATATGCAAAGCAGAAATATCTACCTAGGTGATTATAACCTATGTTGGGACCTCTCAGAAATCAGTCTGAGAGCCTCATAGGACTAGATACTTGAATAAGAAAGAGAGACCTCAGAAAAACCCAAAGGAAAGCTATACACACTCCTCCAGGACCACCTCCTTGGCTCTCCTCTCCTTGTGACTATGCTATAGGATGGGGTTCTAGCCAAGGCAAACCGTTAAACCTGATCACTCACTCATGTGCTGGGATCTGGTGTCCTTCTCTTCTCCAGATCCTTCTGGTGAAGCCCTGGGCCTGTGATTGTATCTGAGCTAGCTTCCAACATAGAGCTGAACAGAATGGGTGCTAAGACATGTGCAGAGAATCTGAAGAGAGATCGTGAAGCACAATGTGAAATTCCATCATCTGTGATTATAACAAATATGCAGTGAAATATCTGGAGACAGAACTCCAAAGTTTTCTGTTGTTCAGGTGATGTAATTCCTGGAGTGAAATTAACCCCAATAAAAACATTTGTTAGCGTTAACAAGATTATTTTTCTTGTGAAATTCTTCTGCCTTATAACTCTTTCCCTGCCTCACCCAAGCATCCACCCCACACTATCAATAGCCGTCTGTATCAGATTCCACCCATCCAGCCAGCCTACACATTTGAATCATCTGGGAACTACTTATACTTTGGGATGGGGAATCCCATTGGCTTAATTAATCGATTAACTACAATTTTGTTAATTTTAATTGAAAATTAATTCACATAACATAAAATTTATCCCATATAGAAGTATACAATTCAATGATTTTCAGTATATTCACAATGTTGTATAACCATTATCACCATCTAATTCCAGAATATTTTCATCACAACAAAAAGGACCTCTGTGCCTCCCAATTCCCCCTCCCTTAACCCCTTGACAATCACTGATCTACTCTCTGTCTCTATGGATTTTCTTATTCTGGGCAACTCGTATAAGTGGAATTATGTGATATGGGTCCTTTTGTGGCTGGCTGTTCACTCAGCAAAGCACTTTCAAAGTTCATCCATATTGTAGCAGATATTGCTTTTCATGGGTCGATAGTACTTTATGGATATACACTTTTTTCATAACCAAGAAAAACTAGTTTACAGACTATTCAGTTTTAATCATTTTTATTTTCTTGAACTCTGCCTTCCTCATGATAGTAAACTACTTTTCTAAAAACCGAGATATAATTAACATTTAAGTTTAAGGTATATGATGTATTGATTTGATATGGTGAAATGTGATTATTATCATAGCATTAGCTAATAGCTTTAACATGTCCAGTAATATTATTGTTTCTTTTTTTGTGATGAGAACAATTCAGATAATCTCTTAGAAGCTTTGAAGTTGGTGACACAGTAATGTTGCCTATACTCGCTATGAAATGCATTTGATCTTCAGAACTTACTTATCTATTGATGGCAAGTTTGTACCATTAAACAACATCTCCCCAATTCCCCCAACCCCCAGCCCCTAGTAACCACCATTCTTCTCTCTGTTTCTACATGTTTGGTTTTTTAGATGTCATTGGCATTTTTAAGTTCCCCAGATGATTACAGTATGCTGCTGCTGCTAAGTCGCTTCAGTCGTGTCCGACTCTGTGCGACCCCATAGACAGAAGCTCACCAGGCTCCCCTGTCCCTGGGATTCTCCAGGCAAGAACACTGGAGTGGGTTGCCATTTCCTTCTCCAATGTATGAAAGTGAAAAGTGAAAGTGAAGTCGCTCAGTCGTGTCCGACTCTCAGCGACCCCATGGACTGGAGCCCACCAGGCTCCTCCGTCCATGGGATTCTCCAGGCAAAAGTACTGGGGTGGGGTGGTTGAAAACTATGCCTCTATAGCTAAAGAAGATTTCTGGCTTGGCTTTAAAAATTTGGGGGGCTGTGACAAAAAGACCTTTCTGAGAGGTAGGATGATGGAGTTTTCTCAGTCAAAGGTATTGGAAGTGAATCCCAAGTCCTATTAGCTCTGATGTTGAGTGACTATTTTCATTCTGTTTGCTGAGGGTGGGATTACTGTGTTATGGAAAAACAAGCTTCATCTTGTAACTGACAAGAGATTTCACTCTTATTTCCATCTATTGTATAACATAATAAAAACGCTTGTTTTGACTCTGTTTAGGGACAGGGGAGCCTGGTGAGCTTCCGTCTATGGGGTCGCACAGAGTCGGACACGACTGAAGCGACTTAGCAGCAGCAGCAGCATAGAGTCAGAGTTTCAAAGTGGTTGATGGGAAAACTGCTCTAAACCAAGGAGGATGGTTTAAATGATCTTAAATTTTTTCTTCCATTGGTCACACAGGTAATCATCATAAAAGAAGAAAACAGGGAGTAAAATCTCATCAAAATTTAAAAGTTTCTCACAAGCAAATACAACATGAAGGATTTCTGACTTCTACTTAGGATTCACAAAGCTGGAATCCTAACAGCAAAGAAAAGCTGGATAATCAGCAAAATCATAAAATTTTCTTGATTTCTGCTGAATTTGCAGGGAAAACCTCAATGGAATTTAGAGTGAACCTGAAATTTCCATGAATGGAAGAGACAGAAGCACTGACTTAGCTGAGCAGAGCATGGAAAAAAGAGGAACCACTATAGAAACTGGTGTGAAAACTTGACTAATATGGTAGTGAATAGATAAACGCCAAGTGAGGCCTTTTATGAGAGTACAGATCCCTAGGAGGGGCAAAGAGGTTTGCACCTGCCTGCAGGATCGCCACTGTGGACCCCAGTGGGTGTTCCTGAGAATGACTGGAGGCAGGTTTAGAGACTAGAGAAAGCCATCCTGTGATGCAAACCAGGAGAGGGCAGCCGCCTACTCTGGGAAAGGAAGAGGCTACACCCAGATCACCTTCACTGGAACAAGAGCATTAAGTGCAATCAGAGGGACTTCCCTGGCAGTCCAGTGGTTAAGACTTTTCCTTCCAGTGAGGGGGGTATGGGTTCGATCTTTGGTTGAGGAGCTAAGATCTCATGCCTCACAGCCCAAAAATCAAACATAAAGCAAAAGCAATATTGTAACAAATTCAATAAAGAATTTAAAGATGATCCACATTAAAAACATTCTTAAAAAAATTTAAAAAAGATGTTGGCAGAAGGACAGAAAACTCTATCACCTACAGGGCATAGGTGCAGACCTGTTGTTATATCAAAATAAAACAGAAAAATTTCTCTAGCCTTGAAGGAGGAGTAAGAAACTTTACTGTGACTAGACTATTGAGACAACTCCCAATGGAGGAAACCAGGATGACTGAGAAAGCCTCCTATCCAAGACCCAGGCACGTGGGACCTGCCTAATTTGAAGCTAAACTAGGATAAGAGAGAACACACCCCCAAAGCCCTACACAAGGGTAGCAAGCGCTGAGTGACAAACATTAGCAGATTCCTATTAAGGGAAGGAAGGGAGCACAGACTTCTGATACACAGGCTCACAAGGAAAGCCTACTACTGGCTTCCATGGTAGCTCAGATGGGAAAGAATCTGCCTGCACTCCAGGAGACCTGGGTTCAATGCCTGGGTTAGGAAGATTCCCCTGGAGAAGGAAATGGCAGCCCACTCCAGTAGTCTTGCCTGGAGAATCCCATAGACAGAACATGGGATCACAAAGAATCGGATACACCTGAGTGACCAACAGTTGGGGTAGGACAATAACGTTGAGAAAACACCTCTAACATACCAGTTCCCCACTCCCAAGTACAAGTACATCAAGATCAAGAGTGACAAAGTAAAGTTAAGATGATATAATCTAATATATATATTTGACTATGCTTAGTTGCTCAGTGGTGTCTGATTCTTCACACTCCTGTGACTGTAGCCTGCCAAGATTTTCTGTGCATGAAATTGAATATATACATATACACCTACATACATATATACATATCATACATAACATACATATGTAAATATATGTATACATTATCATGGGCTTCCTGGATGGTGCTGTGGTAAAGAATCTACCTGCCAATACAGGAAACGTGGATTCTATCCTTGGCTTGGGAAGATCCCCTGGAGAAGGAAATGGCAACCCAATCCAGTATTCTTGCCTGGAAAATTCCATGGACAGAAGAGCCTGGAAGGCTACAGTCCATGGGATCGCAAAGAGTCAGACACAACTGAACATGCATGCTGCTGCTGCTGCTGCTGCTGTCACTTCAGTCGTGTCTGACTCTGTGCGACCCCATAGACGGCAGCCCACCAGGCTCCCCAGTCCCTGGGATTCTCCAGGCAAGAACACTGGAGTGGGTTGCCATTTCCTTCTCCAATGCATGAAAGTGAAAAGTGAAAGGGAAGTTACTCAGTCGTGTCCGACTCCCAGCGACCCCATGGACTACAGCCTACCAGGCTCCTCCATCCATGGGATTTTCCAGGCAAGAGTACTGGAGTGGGGTGCCATTGCCTTCTCCAACATGCATGCACACTTTGTCATATATCCTAATATGATACATCTGATACATCTATATATTCTTATTCTTGTGTGTGTCTTTCAGTAGAAAAGATCACTAATACCTGTTGTTATTCAATCACTAAGTCATGTCCGACTCTTTGCGACCCCATGGATTGCAGCATGTCAGGCTTCCCTGTCCTTCAACATCTCCCTGAGTTTGCTCAAACTCATGTCCAGTGAGTCAGTGATGCCATCATTTTATCTTCTGTTATCCCCTTCTCCTCTTGCACTCAGTCTTGACCAGCATCAGGGCCTTTTCCAATGAGTCAGCCCTTCGCATCAGGAGGCCAAAGTATTAGAGCTTCAGCTTCAGCATCAGTCCTTCCAATGAATATTTAGGGTTGATTGCCTTTAGGATTGACTGATCTCTTTGCCGGAGAAGGCAATGGCACCCCACTCCAGTACTCTTGCCTGGAAAATCCCATGGATGGATGAGCCTGGTGGGCTGCAGTCCATGGGGTCGCTAGGAGTCGGACAAGATTGAGCGACTTCCCCTTCACTTTTCACTTTCATGCATTGGAGAAGGAAATGGCAACCCACTCCAGTGTTCTTGCCTGGAGAATCCCAGGGATGGAGGAGCCTGGTGGGCTGCCGTCTATGGGATCGCACAGAATCAAACATGACTGAAGTGACTTAGCAGCAGCAGCAGATTTCTTTGCTGTTCAAGGACCTAGAAATAAATTATTGGCTCATATGGTATACATATGTTTACTTTGAATGGTTATTACCAAATAGCTTTTCAAATTCTAGCAATTTACACAAACAATACTACCAGCAAAATCCTAAAATTTACAACATGGATAACCTGGGGGACATTATGCTAAGTGAGATAAATCAGATACAAAAATATAAAAACTGTATTATCTCACATTTATGTGGAATCAAAAAAAAAGTCAAACTCATAAAAGTAGAGAGTAGAATTATTGTCGCTAGGGGCCAGCAGTGTGGGGAAAGTAGAACGATGTCAGTTAAAGGGTACAAAGGTTCAGAAATGCAGGGTAAAAAAATCCTGGAGCCCTAATGCACAGAATGCTGAGTATAGTTAATGATTGTTGTTGCTGTTTAGTCACTAAGTCGTCTCTGACTCTTTTCAACCCCATGGACTGTACTGCAGCCTGCCAGGCTCCTCTGTCCATGGAATTTCCCAGGCAAGAATACTGGAATGGGTGGCTATTTCCTTCTCCAGGGAATCTTCTTGCCCCAGGGATCGAACTCATTGTCTCCTGCATTGCTGGCAGATTCTTTACCACTGAGCCATGAGGGAACTTAATGATATTGTATTGTATATTTGACATTTTCCAAGAGAGTTGATCTTAAGTGTTGTCAGCACAATTGTAAATATATGAAGTAATGAATATGTTAATTAGCTTGATTGTGGGAATCATTTCAAAATCCTTCAGTCAGTTCAAACTCTCAGTCATGTCCAACTCTTTGTGACCCAATGGACTGCAGCATGCCAGGCTTCCCTGTCCATCATCAACTCCTGGAGCTTCTCAAACTCATGTTCATCGAATTGGTGATGCAATAGAACCATCTCATCCTCTGTCGTACCCTTCTCCTTCTGCCTCCAATCTTTCCCAGAATCAGAATCTTTTCAAATGAGTCAGTTCTTCTCATCGGGTTCAGTTCAGATCAGTTCAGTCGTTCAGTCATGTCCGACTCTTTGCAACCCCATGAATCACCGCACACCAGGCCTCCCTGTCCATCACCAACTCCCGGAGTTCACTCAGACGCATGTCCCCTTAGTCACTGGTATCGAGTCAGTGATGCCATCTCATCCTCTGTCGTCCCCTTCTCCTCCTGCCCCCAATCCCTCCCAGCATCAGAGTCTTTTCCAATGAATCAACTCTTTGCATGAGGTGGCCAAAGTAGTGGAGTTTCAGCTTTGGCATCATTTCTTCCAAAGAAATCCCTGGGCTGATCTCCTTCAGAATGGACTGGTGGGATCTCCTTGTAGTCCAAGGGACTCTTAAGAATCTTCTCCAACACCACAGTTCAAAAGCATCAATTCTTTGGCCCTCAGCCTTCTTCACAGTCCAACTCTCACATCCATACATGACCACTGGAAAAACCATAGCCTTGACTAGATGGACGACCTTTGTTGGCAAAGTAATGTCTCTGCTTTTGAATATGCTATCTAGGTTGGTCATAACTTTCCTTCCAAGGAGTAAGTGTCTTTTAATTTCATGGCTGCAATCACCATCTGCAGTGATTTTGGACCCCCCAAAATAAAGTCTGACACTGTTTCCACTGTTTCCCCATCTATTTTCCATGAAGTGATGGGGCCGGATGTCATGATCTTCGTTTTCTGAATGTTGAGCTTTAAGCCAACTTTTTCACTCTCCACTTTCACTTTCATCAAGAGGCTTTTTAGTTCCTCTTCACTTTCTGCCATAAGTGTGGTGTCATCTGCATATCTGAGGTTATTGATATTTCTCCCAGCAATCTTGATTCCAGCTTGTGCTTCTTCCAGTCCAGCATTTCTCATGATGTACTCTGCATATAAGTTAAATAAGCAGAGTGACAATATGCAGCCTTGACGTACTCCTTTTCCTATTTGGAACCAGTCTGTTGTTGCATGTCCAGTTCTAACTGTTGCTTCCTGACCTGCATACAGATTTCTCAAGAGGCAGGTCAGGTGGTCTGGTATCCCCATCTCTTTCAGAATTTTCCACAGTTTATGGTGATCCACACAGTCAAAGGCTTTGACTGTGTAGTCGGGTAGCCAAAGTATTGGAGTTTCAGCTTCAGCATCTGTCCTTCCAATGAATATTCAGGACTGATTTTCTTTAGGATCGATTGGTTGATCTCCTTGCAGTCCAAGGGACTCTCAAAAGTCTTCTCCAACACCACAGTTCAGAAGCATCAATTCTTTGGCACTGAGTTTTCCTTATGGTCCAACACTCACATCCATACATGACTACTTGAAAAACTGTAACTTTGACTAGATGGACCATTGTCAGCAAAGTAATGTCTCTGCTTTTGAATATGCTGTCTAGGTTGGTATAGCTTTTCTTCCAAGGAGCAAGTGTCTTTTAATTTCATGGCTGCAGTCACCATCTGCAGTGATTTTGGAGTCCAAGAAAATTAAGTCTGTCACAGTTTCCATTGTTTCCCCCATCTATTTGCCATGAAGTGATGAGACCTGATGCCATAATCTTTGTTTTCTGAATGTTGAGTTTTAAGCAGGCTTTTTCACTCTCCTCTTTCACCTTCATCAAAAGGCTCTTTAGTTCCTCTTTGCTTTCTGCCACAAAGGTGGTGTCATCCGCATATCTGAGGTTATTGATGCTTCTCCCGGAAATCTTGATTCCAGCCTGTTCTTCATCCAGCCTGGCATTTAACATGATGGTGGCTCAGATGGTAAAGCTTTGCCTACAATGCGGGAGACCCAGGTTCGATCCCTGGGTTGGGAAGATTCCCTGGAGAAGGGAATGGCAACCCACTGCAGAATCCTCGCCTGGAAAATCCCATGGACAGAGGAGCCTGGTTGGCTACAGTCCATGGGGTCACAAAGCGTTGGACATGACTGAGCAACTTCACTCTCACTTTCACTCAGCATATACGTTGAATAAGCAGAGTGACAATATACAGCCTTAACGCACTTCTTTCCCAATTTGAAACCGGTCCATTGTTCCACGTCTGGTTCTAACTGTTGCTTCTTGACCTGCATACAGATTTCTCAGGAGGAAGGTGATCTGATATTCCCATTTCTTGGAGAATTTTCCAGTTTGTGGTGATCTACACAGTTAAAAGCTGAAACTCCAATACTTTGGCCACCTCATGCGAAGAGTTGACTCATTGGAAAAGACTCTGATGCTGGGAGGGATTGGGGGCAGGAAGAGAAGGGGATGACTGAGGATGAGACGGCTGGATGGCATCACCGACTCGATGGACAAGAGTTTGGATGAACTCCAGGAGCTGGTGATGGACAGGGAGGCCTGGCATGCTGCAATTCATGGGGTCGCAAAGAATCAGACAAGACTGAGCGACTGAACTGAACTGAACGCAGTTAAAGTCTTTAGTGTAGTCAATGAAGCAGAAGTAGATTTTTTCTGGAACTCTCTTGCATTTTCTATGACCCAACAGATGTTGGCAATTTGGTCTCTGGTTCCTCTGCCTTTTCTAAAACCAGCTTGAACATCTGGAAGTTCTTGGTTCAGGTACTATTGAAGCCTAGCTTAGAAAATCTTAAGCACTACTTAGTGTGTGAGATGAGTGAATTGTGTGGTAGTATGAACATTCTTTGGCTTTGCCTTTCTTTGGAGTTAGAGTTAAAACTGACCTTTTCCAGTCCTGTGTCCACTGTTAAGTTTTCCAAATTTGCAACCATGTTGAGTGCAGCATTTTAAAAACATCATCTCTAGGATTTGAAAGAGCTCAACTTTAACTCCATCATCTCCACTAACTTTGTTCGCAGTGATGCTTCCTAAGGCCCACTTGACTTCACATTCCAGGATGTCTGGCTCTAGGTCAGTGATCACACCATCATGATTATCTGGGCTGTGAAGATCTTTTTTGTACAGTTCTGTGTATTCTTGTCACCTCTTCTTAATATCTGCTGCTTCTGTCAGGTCCATACCATTTCTGTTCTGTATTGAGCCCAATTTTGCATGAAATGTTCCCTTGCTACCTCTAATTTTCTTGAAGAGATCTCTAGTCTTTCCCATTCTGTTGTTTTCCTCTGTTTCTTTGCATTGAACACTGAGGAAGGCTTTCTTATCTCTCCTTGCTATTTTTTGGAACTTTATATTCACATGGATATAGCTTTCCTTTTCTCCTTTGCCTTTAACTTCTCTTCTTTTCTCAGTTATTTGTAAGGTTGCCTCAGACAACCATTTTGCCTTTTTGCATTTTTTCTTCTTGGGTTTGGTTTTGATCACTGCCTCCTTACAATGTTATAAACCTCTGTCCATAGTTTTCAGGCACTCTTTCTATCAGATCTAATCTCTTGAATCTATTTGTCACTTCAAGGGATTTGATTTAGGTCATACCTGAATGGCCTAGTGGTTTTCCCTACTTTCTTCAATTTAAGTCTGAATTTGGCAATATGGAGTTCATGATCTGAGCCACAGTCAGCTCCTGGTCTTTTTTGCTGACTGTGTAGAGCTTCTCATTTTTTGGCTGCCAAGAATATAATCAATTTGAATATATTATATTGACCATATGGTGATGGCCATATGTAGAGTTGTCTCTTGTGTGGTGGGAAGAAGGTGTTTGCTATGACCTGTGTGCTCTCTTGGCAAAACATTTTTAGCCTTTGCTCTGCTTCATTTTGTACTCCAAGGCCAAACTTACCTGTTATTGCAGGCATCTCTTGATTTCCTACTTTTGCATTCCGGTCCACTATAATGAAAGGACATTCTTTTTTTTTTTTTTATTTTTTTGGTGTTAGTTCTGGAAGGTCTCGTAGGTCTTCATAGAACCGTTCAGTTTCAACTTCTTCAGCATTAGTGATTGGGGCATAGACTTGGATTACTGTGATATTTAATGGTCTGCTTTGGAAACACAGAGAGGTCATTTTGTCATTTTTGAGATTGCACCCAAGTACTTCATTTCAGACTCTTTTATTAACTATGACGTTATTTCTTCTAAAGGGATTCTTGCCCACAGTAGTAGATACAATGGTCATCTGAATTAAATTCACCCATTCTGGCCCATTTTAATTCACTGATTCCTAAGATGTAGATGTTCACTCTTGCCATCTCCTGTTTGACCACTTCCAATTTACCTTGATTCATGGACCTAACATTCCACGTTCCTATGCAATACTGTTCTTTACAGCATCGGACTTTACTTCCATCACTAGTCACATCCACAACTGGATGCTGTTTTTGCTTTGGCTCAGTCTCTTCATTCTTTCTGGAGCTATTTCTCCACTTCTCCAGTAGCATATTGGGCACCTACTGACTTGGGAAGTTCATCTTTGAGTGTCATATTTTTTGCCTTTTCATACCGTTTATGGGGTTAAAGAAATACACCATTGTTATACACAATATTGATGAATCTCAAAAACTTTATATTGAGTGGAGGAAGTTAGTTTTAAAAGATTACATACTTCATGATTTCATTCTGTGACTTTCTCAAAGAGACAAAGTTATCATGATGGAGAACTGATCATTTGTTAGGAGTTAGAGGGTGGAGCTCATGTCCATTGAGTCAGTGATGTCATCTAACCATCTCATTCTCTGTCATCCCCCTCACCTCCTGCCTTCAACTTTCCCAGCATCAAGGTCTTTTTCCAATGAGTTGGCTCTTCCCATCAGGTGGCCAAAGTATTGGAACTTCAGCTTCAGCATGAGTCCCTCCAATGAATATTCAGGATTGATTTCCCTTAGGATTTACTGGTTTGATCTCCTTGCAGTCCAAGGGATTCTCAAGAGTCCTATCCAACACCACAGTTCAAAAGCATCAGTTCTTCAGTGCTCAGCCTTTTTTATGGTCCACTTCTCACATCCATACATAACTACTGGAAAAAACATAGCTTTGACTATATCATATGGTAAGAATATTCTATTTTTGTGAGAAACTACTTAACTGTCCAAAGTGGCTGTAGCTTTTTGCCTTTGTCTCCAGTAGTAGATGAGAATTCCTTTTGTTCCCCATGCTCAGCACATTTGGTATTGTTAGTGTCTTGGATATCGCATGCTCAGTCGCTCAGTCACGTCCAACTCTTTATGATCCCATGGACTATAGCCCACTGGACTCCTCTGTCCATGGAATTTTTCAGGCAAGAATACCGGAATGGGTTACCATTTCCTTCTGTGGGGAATCTTCCCGACCCAGGGATCGAACCCATGCCTCCTGAATCTCCTGTGTTGGCAGGCTGATTGTTTACCACTGAGCCAGTTTTGAAAAGCCAGTTTTGGATATTATCCCCTCTTAATAGTGTATAGTGTTATCTCATTGTTGTTTTCACTTACAATTCCCTCATAATTTATGATGCTCAGTATCTTCTCGTATATGTATGCTGATCAAGAAGTAACAGTTAGAACTGTGTATGGAACAACTCACTTGTTCAGGATTGAGAAAGGAGTTTGACAAAGCTGTTTATAGTCACCATGTTTATTTAACTTATATGCAGAGCACATCATGAGAAATGCCGGGCTGGATGAGTTACAAGCTAGAATCAAGATTGCAAGGAGAAATATCAACAACCTCAGATATGTGGATAATATCACTCTACTGGCAGAAAGTGAAGAGGAACTAAAGAATATCTTGATGAGGGTGAAGGAGGAGAGTGAAAATGCTCATTTAAAGCTAAATATTAAAAAAAAAACTGAGCTCACGGCACCTGGCTCCATCATTTCATGGCAAGTACAAGGGGGAGAGGTGGAAGCATTGACAGATTTTTTTATTTCTATAGAAACTTTCATTGAGACATTGGCAGGGACTACACTAAAGCTGCATATGCTTTTGCAACATAATTACTGAAGAATTTTTCTCATTTGTTCTGTCTTGTTTTTCACTTCTACAGTTGGTGGATTGTATCTCTGTCACTTTGTATAGTGTATTCTTCTTGTTCTTTATGTCCTGTAAACTGAAGGTTAAAAGGGAGGTTTAATCTGATTCAGGTTTCTTTTGCTTCCTTTTTTTTTTCTGCCAAGAACACACAGCATAGGTAGTATTTTGTTCTTAACATGCAGAATAATATAATCTCTGGTGGTTTCTCTTTCTGTGATATTAGCAACCACTGATGTTCAGCAACTAAGTTATTAATATATTTTCAAATTACTTTATTTAAGTAATCATTTTTTTCAACCATAATATAACTATTTGTTGTTAAATTAATATTTATTGATAAAATTGTTTTTCATATTTCTTATTTATTATTCATCTAATATTTTAGACATTGTCATTTCCATTTGGGGAAATTTTTTTCTTAGATAATTTTCATATAGTCTACAGTAATGGTACATTCTGTAAGTCCTTGACTAGTTTTTATTTTTACTTATGAGAAATTATTTGAAATGCACACAATTGTAGGCTCAAAGCTCATTTTGCCCTCAGAATTCTATATATATTGCTGTTTCTTCTGACATCTAGTGATACAGGTTGAGTGTCAATGTTCATTTAATATTATGAAAGAAATTACACTAAGAAAGCAATGATGATTACTCATGGCTTTTGAATTGCAATCTGATTACAGGAAATTTTGAAGGGAAGATCATTTTCTGAGGTTTCTTGGCCTTCGTTTATAACAGAAACAAGATTTTAGCAACAAAATCAGATACATCTCTAGCTTAATACCTATTACTTGAGATTCTTTTGGTGAACAAAGATGGAGAAATGGTGAGATTTGTTCAAGAAAACAGGGTGAATAGAGTTAATGTTCAAGTAGTATCCAGTCTTAGTAACTTTCAGTGGATGGAATAATGTGTAAGAGCAGGTTAAATTGACCTATGTGGAAAGCAATGTCACAAGATGTGCTTGGACAGACATGTATTGTGTTTTTGGGGGGTGCTTGAGATAGAGATGTCAACCAAAAAATTGCCCATGTATTACAGGAGAAGGGTAATAAGTCTGAGGAGCACAGCTATGATTCTGTGTGTTACTAGCCAAAAGAAAGGGCAAAAGAAGCTTGAGTCACTCTGGTTGCACACTTGAAGGGCTGTAACTTAACCTTAGTTATTAAGTAACCATAGTATGTTAATGTATAACTTGACAAAACATAGACTGGGGCCTTTGTCTTTTCTCTGGAAACAGGATGAACCTTGGGCTGATAGCCAGGTGGGAAGTGGGCCTTTTCAGGGAATGGAAAATAAATAAATGCTGGAAAAATGATAGCCTCAGAGTTGAGACTCTCCCCACCCACTTACCTCTTAGTGTCATGCCTAAAACAATGATTAATAGACTGAAAAATGCCATTGAACAAGCTATAACCATTGCCATATCCCACATCCAGTCATTGTACAAGGGAAACAAAGGATCTGAAATAGAGACTAAAAAAAAATTTAGTTGAGTTGGGAATTAGGGGGAGAGAATATTTAAGAAATAACATTTAATATTACTTATACTGAGAGTTTATTTTTTAGTCCTACTCTTCTTGCTGAATGCCCGTCTATGTGTATTATGTCCAAAGGATTCCTCAATGGCTTGTGTCCTTAGGGGACTCTGAAGGTATGATTTCGAACTGAGTGACTTTCGATGGGCATTCCACAAAAATTGGTTTTCTTTAAGTTTAGATGGATCATTGCCAATTCTTCTTTTGTATATATTATATGTATTATTTTTTACATAGCATTTCTTATCAAAACTATGTTTTGAATGTTTTCCTCATGAGTCACCTTCAAGGAGTCTGACCCTTGAAGGAACACTGTCTGTGCTCGGTAGCAATTTTTCTTTAGGTTTGTCCTGTTCAGGGTCTTTGTGCTCAGTCAATGTCTCCTGGTTAACGGATGCAACTTCTGTCTTGAGGTTCTGCTCTGTGTCCCGGAATCTCCAACTCTGCTCCTCAATGGCCCAGTCTTTGTCTGCTGGACCGCAGCTCCTCAGCACTTGGGTTTCCAGCATCCACGGCTCCTCCCCGTTTTCCAACCGCAAGATCACTTCCGGTTTGGTGGAGTCCTCTCCTCCCATGGAGACCAGGTTCCTGTAGTTCTCCAAGGTCACATCCCTGTACAGGTCCCTCTGCTCAGGACTCAGCTGCTGCCACTCCTCCTGTGTGAAGTCCACGGCGACATCCTCAAAGGTCACGCCTCCTTGTATTGAGTTCCTGACCTGGATGTTTTTCATTTCCTGTTCCTTTTGAGCCATGACGGTCTCGGGAAGGAAGAGCTCCAGCGAAATCTGGTCTGAAGTCTCTAGGTGAATTCCCAGCGCCTGTGGTTGTGTCTTCTCCTTGGGTCAAGTTTATTTTTTAGAAGTCATTGTTCTACCACTTAGAATGGATTAATTCAGTTAATCCTTATAATAACTATATAAAATAGATTCATTAATGCTCTTTTGTTATAATCTTCTTTCTTATCAACTTTGAGTTGAGTTTATAAGATGAAACCTTTGGATGAACAGAATGGCTTTGGTGTTTGGGAGGAATGTGAATCTTTGGGAGCTAGACTACTGTAGACAGAATAGGCCCCTAAAAGTATCTGTGTCCCAATACCTGGAACTTGTGAATAGGTTACATTCCATGGATATAGAGACTTTGCAGAGGTAATTAAGGTTATGAACCTTAAAATAGGGAGATTATTCAAGTTTATTCATGCAGATCAAATATAGTTATATGAATCCTTAAATCAGAGACTTTTTAAGACTGAAGTCAGAGAGATGTGGCAGAATGCAAGGTTAGAGAGAGTCGAATGATGAAATGGACTTGACTCACCATTGCTGGTAGAGCCACATGGAAAGCATGTGAAGGAATCCAGACAGGCTGCGGTCCTCGGGCTGACAGTTGATAAGGAAATGGGACCTCAGTCCCACAACTTTAAGGAACAAAAATTGGCCAACAATCTAAATAAATTTGGGAGTGAGGCTCTATAAGTATAACCCACACTGTGGAAAAATTCCTCTTCATCTTGGAAAAGTGAAAGTGCAAGTCTCTCAGTCATGTCTGACTCTTTGAGACCCCATGGACTATACAGTCCATGGAATTCTCCAGGCCAGAATACTGGAGGGGGGGGGGGGGGGGCGGGTAGCTTTCCTTTCTCCAGGGGATCTTCCCAACTCAGGGATCGAACCCAGGTCTCCCTCATTGCAGGCGGATTCTTTACCAGCTGAGCCACAAGGGAAGCCTTTCATCCTTGGGACCATGGAACTAGAAAACCAATTATTTACTCCTAAAATATAATGGTGCAACAGGCATAGGAGAATATTTGTCATTCTCGTTGAATTGTGAAGAAAATGAGAAGGAAAAAGTAGTCACTGCTCCCAAGTAATTTCAAAGGTCAACTGGGAAAACTCCATTAGGTTTCAAGTTCTGAGGATAAACACGTATGACTCATGACTCTAGCCTCTAGGCTCACAGCTTAGTTTTTGGAGACACTTTTCCTTCATGAAGGGCATGTGTAGGGGTGGTTTAGTCGCTAAGTTATGTCCGACTCTTGTGACCCCATGGAGCCTGCCTGGCTCCTCTGTCCATGGGATTCTCTGCACTGAAAAATGATCCCAAAGATATTCAATATCTAATTACAAGCTGGAATAAAGGTTGCCAGATGAAATATCAACAACCTCAGATATGCAGAGGATACCACTCTAATGGCAGAAAGGAAAGAAGAGCTAAAGAACCTCTTGATGAAGGTGAAAAAGGAGAGTGAAAAAGCCTGCTTAAAACTCAACATTCAAAAACTAAGATCATGGCATCCAGTCCCATCACTTCATGGCAAATAGACGGGGAAAAAGTGGAAACAATGAGAGATATTATTTTCTTGCATTCCAAAATCACTCAGATGGTGTCTGCAGCCATGAAATTAAAAGATGTTTGCTCCTTGGAAGAAAAGCTATGACAAACCTAGACAGCATATTAAAAAGCAGAGACATCACTTTGCAGACAAAGGTCCAAAAGTCATAAGTCAAAGCTTATGGCTTTTCCAGTAATCATGTATGGATGTGAGAGTTGGACCATAAAGAAGGCTGAGCGCCAAAGAATTGATGCTTCTGAAATGCGGTATTGGAGAAGAGTCTTGAGAGTCCTGTGGACAAGGAGATCAAACCAGTCAATCCTAAAGGAAATCAGTCTTAAATATCCAGTAAAGGACTGATGCTAAAGTTGAAGCTCCAATCCTTTGGCCACCTGATGGGAAGAGCCAACTCATTGGAAAAGACCCTGATGGTGAGAAATATTGAGGGCAAGTGGAGAAAGGGACAACAGAGGATGAGATGGTTGGGTGGCATCACCAAGTCAATGGATATGTGTTTCAGCAAACTCTGGAAGTTAGTGAAGGGCACAGAAGTCTGGCTTGCTGCAGTCCATTGGGTCACAAAGAGTTGGACACGATTTAGCAACTGAACAACAATAACCCATGGAACTCATTCATGGTACCTTATGTGATAAAGAGTAGAGATGTCATTAAGTTATGAATCTCAAGGTAGCATATTATCCTGGATTATCTGGGTGGGCCCCATTCAATACAAGTACTCAGAAAAGGACATGTGAAGATACGGCTGAGAGTTTTTAAATGTATTTCTACTAAATAATCCTTACCAAATGAGGCAGCCAGAATAGCAAGAAAATGGATTCTCCCTAGACCTTCTGAAGGGATTTGCAGTTTGTGACATCGGATTAGCTCATGAAATTTGTGACCTTCAGAAACTGTAGTAATGTACGTTGCTTTAAGAACTAAAGTGTAAGTTGTACAGCGGCCACAGGAAAACCTGTCCTCAAGTAACATCATCAGGAACTCCCTGGTGGTCTAGTGGTTAGGACTTGGTGCTGTCTCTGCTGTGGGCCCAGGTTCAATCCCTCAGGGAACTAAGATCCAACAAGCTGTGCAGTATGATCCACACACCAAAAAAAAAAAAAAGAAAAAGAAAAAAGGGAAAAAACATTTGGGAAACAAAAGGATAACCAGTCATCTGATAAGATTGTGTATCCAGTTTAAATACAACTCAACAGTAAAAGACAAGTAAAAATATTGCAAATATTTTGACATTATAAAGAAAATATGCAAATATAAGTACAAGAATCTCTTTAACATCTTGCTTATTACAGAATTAAAATCAAAAAGAAATGTCTTGAGCTCAACAAAAGAATGTACATACCATATGGCTAACAGTGAAAGATATACAATAATGAAGTGAACCTTCACACAGTGTGGTGAGAAAATTAAAAACAAAAAAAGAGTGATAAGATGAAGTTTGTTCTTTGTCAATGGAACACAAGAGGAAGGAATGAGGAACAGAACAGAAAGGAAGAATGATACATATTAAAATAGAATTTAACATTATGATAGATCAGTCAAAAATGAGTAAATATCTTTCATTCCACTTTTGAAATCTCAGGAAGAGAAAGTAAACCGAGATGAGATAGCACTGAACACACACAGTTCAAAAGCATAAATCTTCTCTTATGCATTGCAGGTGATTGTGAAACAGTACACACAGTTTAGTGGTTCTTATAAACTTAAAAATTCACCTAAAACATGATTCCATGGTTGCTCAGGTCACATCCACCTCCTCACATCCCATACATGACCACAGGAAAGACATAGCCTTGACTAGGCAGTAACCTTTTAAAGAAGGTTCTGCTCTTGAAGATGGCTATCTAGGTTGGCTCACAGGATTACTATTCACTAAGATCCAGAGGAATTTGGTCAACCCAACATCATATAAGGCTTGGTTTGTTTATAAAACATTTTTTTAATTTCATGGCTGCAGTCACCATCTGCAGGATTTTGGAGCGCCAGAGGAAAAGAAAGTCTGACACTGTTTCCACCTGTTCTCTAAAATTCTCTCCTGTGTTTTCGGGTTTCTTTCCATCGTATCTTGCCATTGTATTATGACTGCGGACCATTTTTGATGCCATTTTATTAGATCTTCGTTTTCTGAGTGTGTTGCCCCAGCTTTACAGCCATGGAATTCTCCAGGCCGATATGGGGGGACCTTTTCACTCTCCAGGGGATTCGTGGCGGCTTTCATGAGCTACCAGAGAAGCCCAGGGAAAGAATCATAAGCTTCCTGAGACTGCATGTAGATTTAAGAGGTATATGTGAGCGCTGCAATTGGATTCATGTTAACATTATATTTTCAAAGTAGACTCTAAGCCTCAAAGAGATAAGAAACATTGACCTAGAGTCATGAATGTACACCAACAATGGCATAGTAAATCAGTGACCGGACCCGTCATGTTTTCTGAAGCCAGAATGTTTCTTATCCCTTATAGCAGAAGGAGTTATGTCCTAAAGCGCACTTGAAAACGCTGGTGGCAGTCAAAGCAGCTTCAGTCTTTGACACCCACAATAATCAGTGTTAGAATTTGGTCTTCTGAGATGTCACCTAAACTGTTGATCTTCCTGGCTATGAGGAAAAACTTATGCAGCTCTTGCTAAACAACACCAAGAAAACAGATATCCAGGGAAAGGAGATCTTTTAAGCTCTTAGTAGTAGTCACCACGATTAACCCCATTTACCTCGTTTCCGGAATTTCAGATGTATAATGAGCATTCCAGAAAAGGCTAAAAAACATGGTAATTGAACGATGCTTGAGCTCAACCAACCGAGGAAGTCATATGGGAACACTAGAACAGAGAGTTCATATTAATGAAAGAGGAATGCAGGAATACAGGTTACCACTGACCTAAGAACCATTATCTGAAAAAGCACAGTCATTGCTTCAGGCCCACTCAGCCTAGGTAGGGCTAGGATGTGAGTTTACTTTGTGGGTGGTGGCTGACCCTAGTAAAACTGGACTTACGGACACAGCAGAACCAAGAGGAGGTTTTCCCCTAATTCTCACCACCTAATCTAGCACTGAATTAGTCTCAGGGAACCGGACAGATGCCCTGGGATCCTCATTAGATTTCTGGGAGTTCTGAGGGTTGTGAGATTAGACAGATGGAGCAGTGGTGACACTGAGGTGACTGAAAGAAGAACACACGCTTTAAACCCCTCAGCTTTAATTTCTCAGTCAACGGGGCTTATTTCTATAAGTTTAACAGAAATAATTAAAATGTTTCACCATATATTACTAAAATATTTATGCATTTATTCTTTGATCTCTATCAACTTCCAGAAGAAAATAACCAGAAATAATGACATACTCCTCAAAGAAGCTCAGTTGAAGTAAAATTATGACCCCAAGCCTTTAAAAGACTTTCCTGGGGAAGACAGAGAAGAGCCACTCATTGTGATGTAATTGGTAGAAATCATGGATCAATAGATTTTATTTCCAAAATGAAGAAAATTCCCATGGTAACTATGGAATAGGCATGTTTCCTGAGTTTATAACCTCCTCAGTCATTAAGGTGTGCAAGCAGAAACCTGAAACCAGTTACTGCAAATAAGCATAATGACCAGAACATGAGGATTGGAACCAGAGACATCTGCCTTCCAGGCTTGGCTCTATCACTTATGAGCTCTGATTTGTGACATTTTCATCTATAAAATGGTGACAATAAAAGCAAGCCTTTAGGATTAATTTAGGTGACTTTGGTAAAATGAATATTATTGATACAATGCCTAGCATAAGGTAGGCACCCAATAAATGTGATACAGGGTTTTATGGACTAGGTAGGGAAATGGGTCCAATAGATTATATCTTCTCCCTTGACTCATCTCCTTTAAAATTATCTAGAGTCAATTGCTAGATTCACATCCCCCATCTAGCAGCTTACACAACTATATAGAATCTATTTTGCCTGGACATAAGTTGGGAAAATAATTGTCTTTAAAATTGTTCTATGTCTTTTTACTTAATAGGTCACTATCATTCAGCGATATGTTCACTCAGAAGGATGATACATTCATTCAGTTTAACCACAAAATCAGATGGAAGAGTCTGGTTGTAAAGGACTTGTTGGTTTCGAGACCTATTTCTTTTTCATGTTGACATTATTTAAGTTCTAAGAGGGAGGTGGTATCTTGAAAGTTAATGAGAATCTAGATCAGATCAGTCGCTCAGTCGTGTCCGACTCTTTGCGACCCCATGAACTGCAGCACGCCAGGCCTCCCTGTCCATCACCATTTTTTGTATATGGGTAGGGGCTAAAGTTCACTGGAGCTGTTTTAGTGTCAAGTACAGAGTCTGGAATTGAGTTTGTTTGGGGCGTAGAATTTGACTTGAGGCTATAGTTGATAGAAGGAAGTCTCTCTCTCTCTCCCCCTCCCTCACTCTCGCTCTCATTTCTTATTAACAATTCCAGTGCAAATGCTTCCTAATTATAAAGGAAACAATCAAGCAGAATCCTCTACACCCTGCTGGTGGTTGAGAAGCTTAGTGGCTATATGCTATGCTATGCTATGCTAAGTCACTTCAGTCGTGTCCGACTCTGTGCGATCCCACAGACGGCAGCCCACCAGGCTTCCCCGTCCCTGGGATTCTCCAGGCAAGAAGACTGGAGTGGGTTGCCATTTCCTTCTCCAATGGATGAAAGTGAAAAGTGAAAGTGAAGTCGCTCAGTTGTGTCTGACTCTTCATGACCCCATGGACTGCAGCCTACCAGGCTCCTCCATCTATGGGATTTTCCAGGCGAGAGTACTGGAGTGGGGTGCCATTGCCTTCTCCGCAGTGGCTATAAGACAGCCTCAAAACTGTCTCTAGTGAGTTCTTAGGGTGTAAAGATAATGGAGACAAATAGATATTTCTTTACTTTTATGATCTGCACTTCTTGATAAAGTGAGGTTGCTCAGTCGTGTCTGACTGTTTGCGACCCCATGGACTGTAGCCTACCAGGCTCCTCAGTCCATGGAATTTTCCAGGCAAGAGTACTGGAGTGGGTTGCCATTTCCTTCTCCAGAGGATCTTTCCAACCCAGGGATCAAACCCAGGTCTCCCGCATTGCAGGCAGACGCTTTACCATCTGAGCCACCAAGAAAGCCCTTCTTGATAAGGTCTCTTTAATACTAGGATTATATGATATATCCCTTAAAAATGTTTATTGTTTCACTTTTAACCTTTGACTTTTAACCTATACATAATTTATTTTTGTATGTAATTATATGTATGAGTTTTTGTCTTCCAGAAATATAGACAATTATTCCAACATCTTATAGGAACTTTTTCATTTTTTTCAATGGACTAAACTTTATACTTCATAATTTGTTATACTGTTTTTTTATGATTTGAATCTCTTTCTGCCCATCTTAGTTTTTAGCATTGATACAATGGCCTACTCCTGTGATGGTACATAATATTCTATGGTTGGAAATAACCACAAACTGTTTAACATTTATTCACGATAACTTTATTGGTATTTTTAATCACATAAAAAAAAGTCAGTTTTTAATCTGATAAAGGAAATTCTTCCTCATTTTTAAAATTATTATTGCCATTTACAGATATTCATTTTTCCATACTAACTTCAAACTTACCTTATCCAACATATTTTTAAAGACTTCCAAGAGATTTCTATCTGGAATGTCTTTAAATAAATAATTATAATAATTTTGGTTTATTTTTGTCTTCAAGGAGGTGAATATTCTTATTAAAAACTGACTATTCCTCCACAAATATTTATCTCCTTTTGAGATCTTTTAGGCAGAATATGTGCTATATTTCATAGTTCTCTATTTACCTTGTGATGAAATTTTGTGGCTAATGTTAAGCACATGTTACTTTTTCCAGATTTTCCTTGGGATTGAGTTTCTTATTATTAGTCCTTGTTCTAGTTCCCAATTAAGGAAATTCATCATCCATAAATATATGCCTTTTGGGTTGCATATTTACCACATATTTGATTTTTTTTTAATATTAGCAACTGCATTTGAGGGGCTAGTTTTTCAGGGAAAATAAAGCTTACCTAGCAGTGTTTTTGTAGATTTCATATTTATTTTATGTTAAATTTTTAATCTGTATGAATATGTGTGAATTGGATAAAAGTCTGAGAGCTGTATTTATTATATGGGATGCGAAAAGTTGTAACAATATGGTTCACACAGCCTATGAAAGCCATTTTTTTCAAAATTATTATTGCATGATTCAACTTTAAATATTAATTTAATTGCTTATGACACAGTTTTTTCTCACATATTATGTTTATGTTATAGCCGATTCCAATTTGAATCCTATCTGAAACTAATAATTGAATATATATGCATGCGTGCACGCATGTTCAGTCGTGTCTGACTCTTTACTGCCCCAGGAACTGTAGCCTACCAGGCTCCTCTGTCCTTGGGATTTCCCAGGCAAGAATACTTGAATGAGTTGCCATTTCCTACTCCAGGGAATCTTCCTGACCCAGGGATCAAACACATCTCCTGTGTCTCTTGCATTGGCAGGTGGATTCTTTACTGCTGTGCCACCTGGAAAGCCCAAATATATCTATATAATGCTTACTAATTTGAATAAGAAATAACTAGAAGGAAGTGGCAACCCACTCCAGTGTTCTTGCCTGGAGAATCCCAGGGACGGGGGAGCCTGGTGAGCTGCTGTCTGTGGGGTACACAGAGTCGGACACGACGAGGCTAGCAGCAGCAGCAGTAGCAGCTTAATCTATGGAGAAGGAAATGGCAACCCACTCCAGTGTTCTTGACTGTAGAATCTCAGGGACAGGGGAGCCTGATGGGCTGCCGTCTATGGGGTCGCACAGAGTCGGACACGACTGAAGCGACTTAGCAGCAGCAGCAGCAGCATCTATAGTGAAACAATAAGAAACATTTGAAAGATTTAAAACAAGTTCTGAAGAAAATTCTTCTTTACCATTGATAAAAGAGATCAAAACAAATGCTTCTGAATATTCGATTTTGCCTGCTGTGTTTATGTGTTTTCCTCCTATCTGTCTCCCTATTCCTACTCAGATAATTTGCAGATTTCTCTTAGTCATCTAAAGGACATCTAAAAGGTGAATGCTCCGGAATTCAGTTCTAGGAACCTGTTTTTTTATTTTTTCTATCCTTATTCACTTTGTATCTTGTCCAATTCCATTGTTTTAAATATTCTTCTTACAGACATTCACATATGTCTCAAGCTTGGTCTCCTCCATAGAACTTTAAGCTCACTATCTAACTCCCAGTTGATATTTCCCTTGCAAGTCTTATCTCTAAGATAGGCTCATTTCACAAACTTCCCCATCTCAGGAGATGAAAACATTTTTTCATGACTCAAATTATCCTATTAATTTTTCTTTATGTTGATATATTGACAACGAAACTCTGACAAACACTCACCAGCCAGGATGATATTTGTTTGTTTCACTTCACCTGTTAGAGGATTTCGAATGTAGCAAGTCATGTTGCCCCATGATTGGTTTCTAAGGACAAGAGTCATCTTCATGTGAAACAATCTGGCTCCATCCTGTGAATAGGATTTTGATGAATGTGGAACTATCTCTCCTCTGCTGTCTCTGCACTCCATCTGGGGCTTTGGGAACCACCCTCCTGAGTTATAGTCCACCGTGAGTCCCTCAGTGCCAGGAGCCTGAACATGGATTTGTGTTTCCAAGCCTAATGCTGGGGGAAATGGGACAGAAAGATCAAGACAGTTGTTGCTTTGAGGTTGGACTGGAAATCTGAAAAGAGTCTCATTAACATTGTGATCTTCAGCAGAAGAAGAGGCAATACTCAAATTCACACCCAAATTAAAATTAGGCAAATTCTGATCACTCTGCATTGTCTGTCCACTACATAGTATATTCTTGCATTAGATAAATAGATTTTTCTTATTATAGTATTTGAAACATGTTTGAAAGTGTGAAAAAATAAAAAGAAACATTGATTTATTTTCATATATTTCAGCTTACAGGGTCACAAGGGCATTGGTATGCAACATTCCACCATGAAACTTACCTGTTATGCTCAGATTCATGCTGGCCACATCATTAATGCCACTACCTTTAAATGAGCACTGATATGATCCATCATCAGAAACACTGATATTATGAAGTCTGAGAGTCACCTTGCCCTGTCTAATGGCCTCATTCACAAACTCCATGCGGTTCACATATTCTGGGGCAGCTTCTCCATTCACTTCATGGCCATCCCTGTATAGGTGAACAAGTTTGGAACTGTCCCCTCTGAACCAGTACACCTCCATGCGCTCTGCACTTTGCGGTGGGGACAACTGGCAGCTGAGTTCAGCGTGTCCTCCTACTGTAGCCACCAAGTGTCTCACGGGAATGGTTACTGTCCAGTTTTCTGTGGAAGAAGATAGAAAACCAGGATACATGTGAGGCCAACTACTTCTTTGTTGCTACACATTGTAGGAGACACTGAGTTCTTATCATCTGACCTGGCCATTCTAAATGTCCAGCTATGACTATATCCCTTTCTAAACATCTCACTACAAAAAAATCAACTAGACACAGAAGAAGTATGTAATGAAGGAAATGAGAGGCAAAAAGCTATGAAATATACAAGAATAAAAATAACAGAAGAAATTCATTACTTTAAATGTAAATGGACTAAACTCTCCAATCAGCAGACAGAGTTGGGAGAAGGGATAAAAACTCATGATACAACTAGGTATAGTCTGCAAAAGACTCACTTTAGATCCAAAGACTTGAATAAGTTGAAAGTAAAAGGATGGAAAAAGTTATTCAATGCAAATAGTAACCAAAACAGAACATGCCTTGCTATAGTAATATCATGCAAAATAGGCTTTCTCCTCAGCTTTATTGAAGAATAGTTGACAAAGGTCAGTCCTAAATATTCATTGGAAGGACTGATGCCAAAGCTGAAGTTCCAATATGTTGGCCACCTGATGCGAAGAGTCAAGTCATTAGAAAAGACCCCGATGCTGGGAAAGATTGGAGGCAAGAGGAGAAGGGGACAACAGAGGATGAGATGGTTGGATGGCATCACCAACTCGATGGACATGAGTTTGAGCAAGCTCCAGGAGTTGGTGATGGACAGGGAGGCCTGGCATGCTGCAGTCCATGGGGTTGCAAAGAGTTGGACATGACTGAGTGACTGAACTGAACTAACAAAAAATTGTATATTTAAAGTGTATAATTCTCAGTCATTATTGTTTCAAATATTTCTTCCTTTTCTTTGTCTTTTTCTTTTCGTACTAGCATTCCATTTTATTTTTTTAGCTGTCCCACATTTTTTAGATTTTTCTCATCCCAGTGCACCAGCCCCAAGCTTCCTGTATCCTGCATTGAACCTGGACTGGCGATTCATTTCTTATATGATATTATACATGTTTTAATGCCATTCTCCCAAATCATCCCCCCTCCCTCTCCCACAGAGTCCAAAAGACTGTTCTATGCATCTGTGTCTCTTTTGCTATCTTGCATACAGGGTTGTCATTACCATCTTTCTAAATTCCATATATATGCGTTAGTATACTGTGTTGGTGTTTTTCTTTCTGGCTTACTTCACTCTGTATAATAGGCTCCAGTTTCATCCACCTCATTAGAACTGATTCAAATGTATTCTTTTTAATGGCTGAGTAATACTCCATTGTGTATATGTACCACAGCTTTCTTATCATTTCATCTGCTGATGGACCTCTAGGTTGCTTCCATGTCCTGGCTATTACAAACAGCCCTGCAATGAACATTAGGGTACACGTGTCTCTTTCAATTCTGGTTTCCTCGGTGTGTATGCCCAGCAGTGGGATTGCTGGAGTCATAAGGCAGTTCTATGTCCAGTTTTTTAAGGAATCTCCACACTGTTCTCCATAGTGGCTGCACTAGTTTGCATTCCCACCAACAGTGTAAGAGGGTTCCCTTTTCTCCACACCTTCTCTAGCATTTATTGCTTGTAGACTTTTGGATCGCAGCCATTCTGACTGGCGTGAAATGGTACCTCACTGCGGTTTTGATTTGCATTTCTCTGATAATGAGTGATGTTGAGCATCTTTTCATGTGTTTGTTAGCAATCTGTATGTCTTCTTTGGAGAAATGTCTATTTAGTTATTTGGCCCATTTTTTGATTGGGTAGTTTATTTTTCTGGAATTGAGCTGCAGGAGTTGCTTGTATATTTTTGAGATTAGTTGTTTGTTAGTTGCTTCATTTGCTATTATTTTCTCCCATTCTGAAGGCTGTGTTTTCACCTTCCTTATAGTTTCTTTTGTTGTGCAGAAGCTTTAAATTTTAATTAGGTCCCATTTGTTTATTTTTTCTTTTATTTCCAATATTCTGGGAGGCGGGTCATAGAGGATCCTGCTGTGATTTATGTTGGAGAGTGTTTTGCCTATGTTCTCCTCTAAGAGTTTTATAGTTTCTGGTCTTACTTTTAGATCTTTAAACCATTTTGAGTTTATTTTTGTGTGTGGTGTTAGAAAGTGTTCTAGTTTCATTCTTTTACAAGTGGTTGACCAGTTTTCTCAGCACCACTTGTTAAAGAGATTATCTTTTCTCCATTGTATATTCTTGCCTCCTTTGTCAAAGATAAGGTGTCTATAGGTGTGTGGGTTTATCTCTGGACTTTCTATTTTGTTCCATTGCTCTATATTTCTGTCTTTGTGCCAGTACCATACTGTCTTGATGACTGTGGTTTTGTAGGAGAGCCTGAAGTCAGGCAGGTTGATTCCTCCTATTCCATTCTTCTTTCTCAAGATTGCTTTGGCTATTAGAGGTTTTTTGTATTTCCATACAAATTGTGAAATTATTTGTTCTACCTCTGTGAAAAATACCGTTGGTAGCTTGATAGGGATTGCATTGAATCTATAGATTGCTTTGGGTAGTATACTCATTTTCACTATATTGATTCTTCCAATCCATGAACATGGTATATTTCTTCATCTATTAGTGTCCTCTTTGATTTCTTTCATCAATGTTTTATAGTTTTCTATATATAGGTCTTTAGTTTCTTTAGGTAGATATATTCCTAAGTATTTTATTCTTTTCGTTGCAATGGTGAACGGAATTGTTTCCTTAATTTCTTTTTCTATTTTCTCATTATTAGTGTGTAGGAATGCAAGGGATTTCTGTGTGTTGATTTTATATCCTGCAACTTTACTATATTCATTGATTAGCTCTAGGAATTTTCTGGTGGAGTCTTTAGGGTTTTCTATGTAGAAGATCATGTCATCTGCAAACAGTGAGTTTTACTTCTTCTTTTCCAATTTGGATTCCTTTTATTTCTTTTTCTGCTCTGATTGATGTGGCCAAAACTTCCAGCACTATGTTGAATAGCAGTGGTGAAAGTGGGCACCCTTGTCTTGTTCCTGACTTTAGGGGAAATGCTTTCAATTTTTCACCATTGAGGATAATGTTTGCTGTGGACCTGGAATGTCAGGTCCATGAATCAAGGCAAATTGGAAGTGGTCAAACAAGAGATGGAAGAGTGAATGTCGACATTCTAGGAATTAGGGAACTAAAATGGACTGGAATGGGTGAATTTAACTCAGATGACCATTATATCTACTACTGCGGGCAGGAATCCCTCAGAAGAAATGGAGTGGCCATCATGGTCAACAAAAGAGTCCGAAATGCAGTACTTGGATGCAATATCAAAAACGACAGAATGATCTCTGTTCGTTTCCAAGGCAAACTATTCAATGTCACAGTAATCCAAGTCTATGCCCCAACCAGTAACACTGAAGAAGCTGAAGTTGAATGGGTCTATGAAGACCTACAAGACCTTTTAGAACTAACACCCAAAAAAGATGTCCTTTTCATTATAGGGGACTGGAATGCAAAAGTAGGAAGTCAAGAAACACCTGGAGTAACAGGCAAATTTGGCCTTGGAATACAGCAGGGCAAAGACTAGCAGAGTTTTGCCAAGAAAATGCACTGGTCATAGCAAATACCCTCTTCCAACAACACAAGAGAAGACTCTATACATGGACATCACGAGATGGTCAACACCGAAATCAGATCGATTATATTCTTTGCAGCCAAAGATGGAGAAGCTCTATACAATCAGCAAAAACAAGACCAGGAGCTGACTGTGGCTCAGACCATGAACTCCTTATTGCTAAATTCAGACTGAAATTGAAGAAAGTAGGGAAAACCACTAGACCATTCAGGTATGACCTAAATCAAATCCCTTATGATTATACAGTGGAAGTGAGAAATAGATTTAAGGGCCTCGATCTGATAGATAGAGTGCCTGATGAACTATGGAATGAGGTTCGTGACATTGTACAGGAGACAGGGATCAAGACCATCCCCATGGAAAAGAAATGCAAAAAAGCAAAATGGCTGTCTGGGGAGGCCTTACAAATAGCTGTGAAAAGAAGAGAAGTGAAAAGCAAAGGAGAAAGGGAAAGATATAAACATCTGAATGCAGAGTTCCAAAGAATAGCAAGAAGATATAAGAAAGCCTTCTTCAGCGATCAATGCAAAGAAATAGAGGAAAACAACAGACTGGGAAAGACTAGGGATCTCTTCAAGAAAATCAGAGATACCAAAGGAACATTTCATGCAAAGATGGGCTCGATTAAAGGACAGAAATGGTATGGACCTAACAGAAGCAGAAGATATTAAGAAGAGGTGGCAAGAATACACAGAAGAACTGTACAGAAAAGATCTTCACGACCCAGATAATCATGATGGTGTGATCACTGACCTAGAGCCAGACATCCTGGAATGTTAAGTCAAGTGGGCCTTAGAAAGCATCACTACGAACAAAGCTAGTGGAGGTGATGGAATTCCAGTGGAGCTATTCCAAATCCTGAAAGATAATGCTGTGAAAGGGCCACACCAAATATGCCAGAAAATCTATTCCAAATCCTGAAAGTTATGCCGAAGGCCCAAAAAAAATGGAAAACTCAGCAGTGGCCACAAGATTGGAAAAGGTCAGTTTTCATCCCAATCCCAAAGAAAGGCAATGCCAAAGAATGCTCAAACTACCGCACAATTGCACTCATCTCACACGCTAGTAAAGTAATGCTCAAAATTCTCCAAGCCAGGCTTCAGCAATATGTGAACCATGAAATTACTGATGTTCAAGCTGGATTTAGAAAAGGCAGAGGAACCAGAGATCAAATTGCCAACATCCGCTGGATCATGGAAAAAGCAAGAGAGTTCCAGAAAAACATCTATTTCTGCTTTATTGACTATGCCAAAGCCTTTGACTGTGTAGATCACAATAAACTGTGGAAAATTCTGAGAGAGATGGGAATACTAGACCACCTGATCTGCCTCTTGAGAAATCTGTATGCAGGTCAGGAAGCAACAGTTAGAACTGGTCATGGAACAACAGACTGGTTCCAAATAGGAAAAGGAGTACGTCAAGGCTGTATATTGTCACACTGTTTATTTAACTTATATGCAGAGTACATCATGAGAAATGCTGGACTGGAAGAAACACAAGTTGGAATCAAGATTGCTGGGAGAAATCTCAATCACCTCAGATATGCAGATGACACCACCCTTATGGCAGAAAGTGAAGAGGAACTCAAAAGCCTCTTGATGAAAGTGAAAGTGGAGAGTGAAAAGGTTGGCTTAAAGCTCAACATTCAGAAAATGAAGATCATGGCATCTGGTCCCCTGACTACATGGGAAATAGATGGGGAAACAGTGGAAACAGTGTCAGACTTTATTTTTCTGAGCTCCAAAATCACTGCAGACAGTGACTGCAGCCATGAAATTAAAAGACACTTACTCCTGGGAAGGAAAGTTATGACCAACCTAGATAGCATATTGAAAAGCGGAGACATTACTTTGCCAACAAAGGTTCGCATAGTCAAGCTATGGTCTTTCCTGTGGTCATGTATGGATGTGAGAGCTGGACTGTGAAGAAGGCTAATGGCTTGTCAATTTTATTTATCCTTTCAAGGAACCAAATTCTGGCTTTGCTGATTTTTGCTATGGTCACTTTTGTTTCTTTTGCATTTATTTCTGCCCTAATTTTTAAGATTTCTTTCCTTCTACTAACCCTGGGGTTCTTCATTTCTTCCTTTTCTAGTTGCTTTAGGTGTAGAATTAGGTTATTTATTTGATTTTTTTCTTGTTTCTTGAGGTATGCCTGTATTGCTATGAACTTTCCCCTTAGCACTGCTTTTACAGTGTCCCAAAGGTTTGGGGTTGTTGTGTTTTCATTTTAATTTGTTTCTATGCATATTTTGATTTCTTTTTTGATTTCTTCTGTGATTTGTTGGTTATTCAGAAGCCTGTTGTTCAGACTCCACATGTTGGAATTTTTAATAGTTTTTCTCCTGTAATTGAGATCTAATTTTACTGTATTATGATCAGAAAAGATGCTTGGAATGATTTCAATTTTTTTGAATTTACCAAGGCTAGATTTATGGCCCAGGATGTGATCTATCCTGGAGAAGGTTCCGTGTACACTTGAGAAAAAGGTGAAATTCATTATTTTGGGGTGAAATGTCCTAGAGATATCAATTAGAACTTGTCTATTGTATCATTTAAAGTTTGTGTTTCTTTGTTAATTTTCTGTTTAGTTGATCTATCCATAGGTGTGAGTCAGGTATTAAAGTCTCCCACTATTATTGTGTTATTGTTGATGTCCCCTTTCATACATGTTAGCATTTGTCTTACATATTGTGGTGCTCCTATGTTGGGTGCATATATATTTGTAATTGTTATATCTTCTTGGATTGATCCTTTGATCATCATGTAGTGTCCTTCTTTGTCTTTTTTCACAGCCTTTGTTTTAAAGTCTATTTTATCTGATATGAGTATTGCTACTCCTGCTTTCTTTTGGTCTCTGTTTGCATGGAATATCTTTTTCCAGCCCTTCATTTTCAGTCTGTATGTGTCCCTTGTTTTGAGGTGGGTCTCTTATAGACAACATATATAGATGTCTTGTTTTTGTATCCATTCAGCCAGTCATTTTCTTTTGGTTAGGGTATTCAACCCATTTATGTTTAAGGTAATTATTGATAAGTATGATCCCGTTGCCATTTACTTTATTGTTTTGGGTTGGAATTTATACACCATTTTTGTGTTTCCTGTCTAGAGAATATCCTTTAGCATTTGTTGGAGAGCTGGTTTGGTGGTGCTGAATTCTCTCAGCTTTTGCTTGTCTATAAAGCTTTTGATTTCTCCTTCATATTTGAATGAGATCCTTGCTGGGTACAGTAATCTGGTCTGTAGGTTATTTTCTTTCATCACTTTAAGTATATCTTTCCATTCCCTTCTGGCCTGAAGAGTTTCTATTGAAAGATCAGCTGTTATTCTTATGGGAATCCCCTTGTGTGTTATTTGTTGTTTTTCCCTTGCTGCTTTTAATATTTGTTCTTTGTGTTTGACCTTTGTTAATTTGATTAATATGTGTCTTGGGGTGTTTCACCTTGGGTTTATCCTGTTTGGGACTCTCTGAGTTTCTTGGACTTGGATGATTATTTCCTTTCCTTCCCCATTTTAGGAAAGTTTTCAACTATTATCTCCTCAAGTATTTTCTCATGGTCTTTTTTTTTTTTTTTTTGTCTTCTTCTTCTGGGACTTCTATGATTTGAATGTTGGAGCATTTAGTATTGTCCTGAAGGTCTCTGAAATTGTCCTCATTTCTTTTAATTCATTTTCCTTTTTTCCTCTCTGATTCATTTATTTCTACCATTCTATCTTCTACTTCACTAATCCTATCTTCTGCCTCTGTTATTCTATTTGTTGCCTCCAGAGTGTTTTTGATCTTATTTATTGCATTATTCATTATATATTGAATAATATATAATGGACCCTTTCTCCTAGGTCCTTTTTAAACCTTTCTTGCATCTTCTCAATCCTTGTCAAGGCTATGGTCTTTCCTGTGGTCATGTATGGATGTGAGAGCTGGACTGTGAAGAAGGCTGAGCGCGGAAGAATTGATGCTTTTGAAGTGTGGTGTTGGAGAAGACTCTTGAGAGTCCCTTGGACTGCAAGGAGATCCAACCAGTCCATTCTGAAGGAGATCAGCCCTGGGATTTCTTTGGAAGGAATGATGCTAAAGCTGAAACTCCAATATTTTGGCCACCTCATGTGAAGAGTTGACTCATTGGAGAAGACTCTGATGCTGGGAGGGATTGGGGGCAGGAGGAAAAGGGGATGACAGAGGATGAGATGGCTGGATGGCATCACTGACTCGATGGATGTGAGTCTGAGTGACCTCCGGGAGTTGGTGATGGACAGGGAGGCCTGGCGTGCTGCAGTTCATGGGGTCGCAAAGAGTTGGACACGACTGAGCGACTGATCTGATCTGATCTGTTCAGTCGTGCTGTGGGAAAGGAGGGACGCTGCAATCAAATAACACTGGCGTGTGCTCGCAGTGTCTCGGCCACACTGGGCCTGCCCCCAGTCACGTCGTGTGTGCTCTCCCTGCCCACACAGCTCAGGCTCTAGGTTCTCCGCCAGGAACACTCCAAGGCTGGCCCTGGGCTGCATGCACCTCCCAGGTCTAAGCCACTCAGGTTCAGGCACTCAGGTAGTCCTCAGAGGCGCAGACTCCATTGGGCCTGTGTTTTGTGCCCTTTCCAGGTCCGAGCAGCTCAGGTGATGAGGTGTTTGGCGAGCGCAGTCATTGAGACTTATTGCCTCCCCGACGATTGGTTTTATGGGTGTAAAATGGGCACACCTTCTCAGGCGGATGATGACTGTCCAGAACCTCAAGAAGTCTTAGTTAGCAAAGAACCCTGCTTGCAGTTTAGTAGATAATGTCTCTCTGAGGCTGCGATTGCCCTCTTCTGGCTCTGGCTGCCTGTCACCGGAGGGGGATGGTCTTCAGCTGGCTAATTCTGTTCAGTCCTTTGTTCTGTGTGCGGTCCTGGCGGTGTCTTAGGTTAGAGCTTTTCATGTAGTATCTATCCCACAGTCTGGCTTGCTAGCCCAACTTAGTTTGCTCTGATTACCCTCAGAGCATTCAGGCCCGATCCTTACTCTAACCATTGGAGCCCGCGCCTCCCTGCCCAGCCCCCACCTGCTAGTGGCGGATGCAAGCATCTGTGCTGCTTCTCTGTGGGGGAGTTACTGTTGGGCTCATAATCTGTATGCTTTTGAACTGTGGTGTTGGAGAAGACTCTTGAGAATCCCTTGGACTGCAAGGAGATCCAACCAGTCCATTCTAAAGGAGATCAGCCCTGGGTGTTCTTTGGAAGAAATGATGCTAAAGCTGAAACTCCAGTACTTTGGCCCCTCATACGAAGAGTTGACTCATTGGAAAAGACTCTGATGCTGGGAAGGGTTGGGGACAGGAGGAGAAGGGGACGACATTGGATGAGATGGCTGGATGGTATCACCGACTCGATGGACGTGAGTTTGGGTGCACTCCAGGAGATGGTGATGGACAGGGAGGCCTGGCATGCTGTGATTCATGGGGTTTCAAAGAGTTGGACACGACTGAGCAACTGATCTGAACTGAACACATGATGTACCAGGAAAAAACAAAACCTGATTAATGCCTGATTAAAGGCATTTAGTGAGTTAGTGGTAAGGTGTAGGAGGAGGGGAGATATCCTTTAGTTCTGTGATTAGATTTCAGTCGATTAGTGAGCCTATGTCCTTGACTGTGAACTTCATAATTGCTTCTCAGTTGCATCCCGCCTTGCTGCGTGCGTGTGCTCAGTCCCTTCAGTCCTGTCTGACTCTTTGCAACCCCTTGGACCACAGCCTGTTAGGCTCCTCTGTCCATAGTATTCTCCCAGCAAGAATACTAAAGTGGGTTGCCTTGGCCCCCATCCCGGGGGATGGATCAAACTAATTTCTCCTGTGTCTCCTGCATTGCAGGGAGATTTTTTTTACTCATGAGCCACCAGGGAAACCATGCTGCTGCTGCTAAGTCACTTCCGTCATGTCCGACTCTGTGCGACCCCATAGACGGCAGCCCACTAGGCTCCTCTGTCCCTGGGATTCTCCAGGCAAGAACACTGAAGTGGGTTGCCATTTCCTTCTCCAGTGCATGAAAGTGGAAAGTGAAAAATGAAAGTAAAGTCGCTCAGTCGTGCCCAACTCTTAGCAACCCCATGGACTGCAGCCTACCAGGCTCCTCCATCCATGGGATTTTCCAGGCAAGAGTACTGGAGTGGGGTGCCATTGCCTTCTCCGAGGGAAACCATATCCCTCCTTAATGGGACACAAAGGATACAGAGGATGGAAGTTGGATGTTTTCCTGCCCCCAGGTAAGTTAGACTCTGAGAAAACACCAATAGGTTAGGTTCTGGTAAAATATTGTCTCTTGAGTGCAGGCCTTGCTAAGAAGAGCATATTTCAAAGTAGTTACTCTTACCCTCCTCCTGCTAAAAACACAATGGCATTTCCCCCAACATTCCCTGTGAAAGCCTAGTAAAAACCATGGAGGTAAAACTCACAAAAGTGAGCTTTCTCATGATTGGGCCCTCTTGGAGTTTTTAACTTTCAGACTTGTCCACACTGAGCCTGAAAGTGAAAGTGAAGTCATTCAGTCGTGTCCGACTCTTTGGACTTGTAGCCCCCCAGGCTCCTCGGTCCATGGGATTTTCCAGGCAAGAATACTGGAGTGGTTGCCATTTCCTTCTCCAGGAGATCTTCCCAACCCAGGGACTGAACCCTGGTCTCCCACATTGTAGGCAGACGCTTTACTGTCTGAGCCACCAGGGAAGTCTGGCCTGCAGCAATTCAATTATTACAGTTTAGATTTTCCTACCTTGTACTGGCTTCCACAAAGATTTATGGCCTGGAAAGTTGTGAGTCTCTCTCTCCACTTACGGCTTCCCAGATAAAGTGAAAGTGAAGTGGCTCAGTCGTGTCCAACTCTGTGGCCCCATGGACTGGAGCCTAGTGGGCTCTAGGCGCCAGTCTGTGGAATTTTCCAGGCAAGAGTGCCAGAGTGGGTTGCCATTTCCTTCTCCAGGGGTCTTCCTGACCCAGGGATCAAACCTGGGTCTCCAGCATTGCAGGCAGCTGCTTTTACAGACTGAGCCACCAGGCTTCCCTGATAGCTCAGTTAGTAAAAAATCTACCTGCAATGCAGGAGATCCTGTTTTGATTCCTGTGTCCGGAAGATCCCCTGGGGAAGGGATAGGCTACCCACTCCAGTATTCCTGGGCTTCCCTTGTGGCTCAACTGGTAAAGAATCCACCTGCAATGTGGGAGACCTGAGTTTGATCCCTGGGTTGGGAAGATACCCTAGAGAAGGGAACTGCTACCCACTCAGGTATTCTGGCCTGGAGAATTTCATAGACGGTATAGTCCATGGGGTTGCAAAGAGTCGAACACGATGAGTGACTTTCACTTCAGTATCCACTTCTGTATTTCTCTAATTTGGGAAGGAGCAATTTGTCCTATTACCTCAATTCTCTGTTGGATCTAGGAAGAGTTGTTGACTTTAAGTTTTTTTCAGTTTTTTACTTGATAGCAGGCCATAGTAATGACTTCAAAGCTCCTTACATGCTAGAATGGACACTGTGTACCTGCTCTAGGTTCTTTCCACAGCTGTGACTCAGTAAGAAGAGAGTGGATGCTCTTACCTGAAGTTGATGTCATCACTTGTAGAAGAAGAAAGCCCACACAGGACCCAGAAAAAGAAGAGGATTTAAGCTTCATTGTGCCTGGAAAAAGAGACAAGTAGAAAGTCATAGACTGAGATATGAGGCAGGAAATGTCAGGATACTCAAAATTAAATCAAGATCATCAATAGGTACAACTTGGGACTCTCCTTTCAGAGTATAACCCCTCTCAGTATTCAGTAAAATGTCTGAATTTTACCATGTCTCCCCACTTGGTTCTTAACAAGAGAGGACTTCTTAATCCCTCTTTCCCATGAATTCATACTCTGCTTTTTCTCTCTTTCACTTTATGACCTAACTGACTAAGTGAGCATTTCCTATGGCACATGTAACAGATGGAGCAGAAAAAATATCCTAAGTGAATAAATCAGGGGAGGGAATAAAAAATGGCAAACGCAAAAGCCTAAATGCTTAAATATGCATGATAAAATAAGGAGAGTCTTTTTTGGATTTATGTCCTTGAACAATTAAGATGAGATAAAATTATGGTGGAACTAAAATAGCTTTTCAACAATTTTATATATTAATTATAAAAAAGAAAGAGTGCTGAAATATTAGCTAGGTATCTTGTATTTTATCTGGCAACCCTCCTGTAACTCATAGTCATAAACATGTGAGTTGGATTACAAAGTCAGGAAGTAAAAAACAAACAAACATGAGATAATAACAAGAAAAAAAGGGGTTCAAATATTTATATGTCTTTAAGAGAAATGTAAGACTGTATTCACATCATAGCTGTGTGCTAAAAAAATGAGTTAAGAGCTGAAGGAAGAAGTTCCTCTGGTCATGGGAAACAAAATCTGTCTACTATTGAACCTAAACAAAATTTATCTACTTTTGAAAAAAAAAAATAAGAAAGTCCTATTTGGCCTTTATAAAGCCCATGTGAAAACATTTAAAGTAATTGTGCTTTAAATTTTATTATTGTACATATCTGATAGATATGACAAATGATTATCAGCAATGCTAGCCTTTAAGCAATTCACATCAATGGATAAAAGTAGGCAATTGGTTGGCATAACACCCAGAAAAACAGATTACAATTTCCAAAGGAATGTAATCTCTAAATGACTCATAGTTATTTTGGTATCTCCCTCCACTACCTCTCATTCCTATTTAGAATCATTAATTTAAATTTTGAACTTATGAAAGATAAATAGTCATTTTTAAAAGCAAGCTACAAAAGAAATAAAGGCACATGTTCAGACTTACAACAAATGTTCATGATATTTTTATTTGTAATACTCAATAGCTGAAAATGGCTCAAAATTTTACATACAGATAAATGGATAAGCAAGTTGTGATATGTCCATGTGATGTAATTAACTCAGTAATAAGAAGGGATGAATCATTTTTACACATGTGTAAATTTTGAAAGGATAGTGTTGAGTTAAAGAAACCAGACAGAAGATTATACACATTATTCATTTTAAAAGTATTCAGTTTATTATATTTCAATTATCCCTCATTAAATTTTTTAATCTACTTTAAAAAATACAATTAAAACACTAGTAATACTCTTTTATGGGATACTTATATTTAATAACAATATGACATATACTTAAGGAAAGGATTCTTGGTCACTGGGGATACCTACCATAGCATCTAAAGCATTGGCATCACTGTAAACTTTTTGATGTCTTTAAAAAAAAGAGGCTAGGGAAGGGGTTCCATTTCTGGGACCCAGGGCAGATAGGACCGGTCTTTAATTGTCAGCGATCGAAAAATGAAATATGAAAGCAGATCTTCCTTTTTTTTTTTTTTTTAGCTGCCCTGAATCTTCACTGTGGCTCATGGGTTTTATTTGCCCCGTAGCATGTGGAATCTTAGTTCCCTGACCAGGGATGGACTGTATCCCCTGCTGCTGCTGCTGCTGCTAAGTCGCTTCAGTCGTGTCCGACTCTGTGCGACCCCATAGACGGAAGCTCACCAGGCTCCCCCATCCCTGGGATTCTCCAGGCAAGAACACTGGAGTGGGTTGCCATTGCCTTCTCCAATGCAGGAAAGTGAAAAGTGAAAGTGAAGTCGCTCAGTCGTGTCTGACTCTTAGCGACCCCATGGACTGGAGCCTACCAGGCTCCTCCGTCCATGGGATTTTCCAGGCAAAAGTACTGGGGTGGGGTGCCATTGCCTTCCCCTAGCAGTGGAAGGCAAATTCATAACCCCTGGACCACCAGGGGAGTCTCCTGGATCTTCTCTTTTGAAACACCTCACCGTCTGTTACTTTTCTAAATATACAAGTACCACTAGTCTCTGATGAAAAGATTGGCAAAATACTACACAATTAGAGCTAAAAGAACCCCTAACACCACGTTTAAGGAGGTGGAATATGGCCTTATCCTTATCTATCTTGCACAATCTGGTCACTTACTTGAGCTCCAGAATCCAGAAGAAATTTATTTCCGGGTCCTTCATTAAGTTGTCTCAATGTCCAAGGCTGAATCAGCCATGCTGCTGTACCGATAGTTGGTAAGAGATACTACAAAGTGGGTCCTGTGTACCACAGCGTCCACCTATTGCCTGCCAGCGGAACTTGTTTTTATTCTAAATTGAAATCCATATGCTTTAATAGAGACAACAGCAAGGTGCCTGTTGTCTGTATTATACAGTCTCAAAACCACTTGCAGCTGCACCTTGCATCACCTGAGAGAATTCATGTTATCTTTGCAAGAGACATGTACTGACATAACATGCCTTAGCCTGAAATGACATCTGAGCTCGTCAGTCTTTATGTGTATTTCCTTGGATTTTTCCTTTACATCATGAGAATTCTGGGGAAATCTTAAGGGGAATTCTTTCTCTTACTAACAGACATATGCCATGCAAGTTACCTATGTAAGCACAATTTAAAGTTTCCTCTTACTCATCCAGCCCTACTGAATACTATCTATTCTTCCCTACAACTGTTTTATTTTCCTGCTGAAAACCATATTACATTCAATTTAGAGAAGGGCACAGGACAAACACTGGGAAAATAATTTTCAAAGCTGTTTTTAGTAATGAAACAATGGAATTTTTAAATTAAGAGGAGCCTAGAGAAAGCTTAGTCTGTGCTGGAAATTATATGGTCCATAGGGGACGTTAATGATCGTGTTCTAAAAAGGACATGAACCTAGGTCACTAGGGCCACAAAGTACAGCTATACAATGAGGCTTATGGAGGACAGAACTTACAAGCTGATAAATACAGGACCATGGACTAACCTCTAATTCTCCCTCTTTCATAGAAAGCTGTTCCGGGGCCAGGCACTGCTGAACTGAAGGCAGCATGGATAGTGTTCCGCCTGTAATGCTCTACTTCTAAGACATGAGAAGTAGGAAGCATTCATGTGACTTTAGTCTTGTATGCATGCTAAGTTGCTTCAGTCATGTCCAGCTCTATGTGACGTTATGGACTGTAGCCTGCTAGGCTTCTCTGTCCATGACATTCTCCAGGCAAGAATACTGAAGTGGGTTGCCATGCCCTCCTCCAGGGAATCTTCCTGACCCAGGGGTCGAACCCAAGTCTGTAACAAATCTGTGACTATGTCCTGCAAGGGCAAGTGGGTTTTGTTTTTTGTTTTTGGTTTTTTTTTTTTTTTTACCACTAGCACCACCTGGGAAGTCCTGACTAGTCTTAGCCTACTTTCTTGAGCTAACTCAGACCTTTTGAACCATTTCTGCTGAGCTACCGAAAGGAGGGTTTGGAAATGAGGGCCATCTAGACTTTTTCCTCTGTATCTCTGACACTTGGAGGTTCAGTAAATATTTCTTCCCACTGTGTACACAGACTGGACTAATCTGTTTTTGGACCAGAGGAAAGTTTCACAAGGATTCAAAATTTGCTATTGTTTCATCCACGTGAACTTTAGGATTACCTAATAATTTTCAGTTAAAAAAAAAACTGTTGGGATTTTGATTAAAGATAATTGACATATTGAGACTTCTGATCAATGATTATGGGTATTGCTCAGTTTATTTGACTCATCTTTATCTGATTACTAGCAAGTGTAATTATCTTTTTGTTAGACATTAGGGGATTTCCCTTTGTGGAAAACACATAATAAAATTTTTTCTTAGATGAGGATCCTGGGAAACTGTCTCTAAAATGTGAAATTGGATATAGGAAGTTTAGCTGGAGTATATACTTGGGATCAACACCAACAGTCAAGTGTTGAACTGTGATGAAGCAACAGTGAAGCTTGGTACCACAGGAAGCTCAGATGGTCCATTAGGGTTGCTCCACCATGAGGTGGGGTTGGGAGTTGTAGACCCTCATACAACTACAAGGACAGTCATTGGTACAGACTTTCCTTGTACCTGAAGAGGATGCATGACCTGTGACAAGGAAGCTTTGGTTTGCTTTGGTTGAGGACAACTCCCATGAAGGCACTTAGAGAAATTGTAATCACTGGCAACTTGGGAATGGGTGACTCAGTCTTGAAGGGCGATCTGGAGGACCCACCACCAGAGCATCTGCTATATACCACCCCTTGCACTGCTTGATCCCTGTGCATTCAGTAATGAATTAATCTAGAAGTCTCCATGCTGTCTTTTCCGAGTGAGCTTACAGCTGATCTTAGGGCTGCAACTAACACCATCTCCCTCTTCTGCTACTTATTCTAGATTCCTCAACCTTTCAGCTATTCCTCCCACAGGATTTCTGTGAGCCTATGTAGCTCAACTAATGTGATGACTGAGCTTCTGATCCTTGAGATATGTAAGACCTTTATTACCACAACTTTCTCAAGTGATGAATGTTACATTTTACCATTTGCTATAAATATTTGACAAGTTGGGTATCAAGCAGCAAGAAGGAACTTTTGGAGGTCATGGAAAGTTTCTATACCTTGAATGTGGTCATGACTACAAGATAGAGATTTCTAAAAATGCCTCACACTATATTTTAAAAGGTGCATTTTATTGTATACAAATGGTATTTCAATAAAATTTTTTTTAATTGAGAAATGGAGTAACAAATGAAGCTCTAACGGATTATCTGGCTGCCAAACTATGTAAATTATATACTAAGAACCTTAAGTGTTTGTTGAAATGACTCAGAAGACTTAGTTTATTAAAAACGGGTTTATTACAAAGGACATAATCCAGTAAGAACAGACGGACATGCACTGAACAGAGTTTGGAATTCCCAGAAGTGGTCTTCTTGGTCTACCTGTAGGGTAGCCTCACGCAGAATATGTATTGCATCCACATCTCAGGTCACCGCTGTGTTTGGTGAAGCATTCCAGGGCTAGAAATCCCCAAATCTACCTATGGTGGGGGTCTCATATTGAACTGTTCACATAAATCTATTCCAGCTACGTGTCTAGACTTAGGCTTTGAACCCTGACATTACCTACTCCCTCCCCCCACCAAAATCTGGTGCTAATCTTAAATAAGATTATCATTCCTAAGCAATGAAGACAGACTGATGCTTCTTGCTTTGTAACAACTTACAGACCCATGGTTTCAGAACACCATTTATCTTTACTTGATAGATTTTACATTATTTACCAAGGGTCAATAGCTCTAGAGATAAGCATATAGTCAATCCAGACCAGCTGAGATTAACTGATGCTGTAAACAAACATAGTCTTCCCTCACTCCTTTGTATACCTCTTTCTGATGATAAGCATACATTTTCCCTGTCAAGATAGTGGCAACTTTCCTCACCTGCTATTTACTTGGCCTGAGAAACCCAAACATTGGGTGGAACTTCTGATTCCGGCTATGATGAAGTAACAAAGATAGGACCTAACATTAATAAACAATGATTAAACAAGAAAAATAAATAAAATACATGAAATAAATTTTAAGAAATGGATTTTTTTTTAAATTGTGGAAACACACACAATAAAATCAATGAGGCAAGTTATAAATCATCTAGGCTTCTGGGAGGCAAGATTGATTACAGTTAGAGGAACAGAGAAAAGAAACAAAAGGCCTGGCTGAGTTGAGAAGATATAATAGATTTCAGGAAGGTAAGGTGGAAGGAAAAAGTAAGGCTGAATTCCAGGAAGAAGGGATCCATGAAGGAAAAGAGCTACCGAAATCTTCAGTTAAAGCACCTTGAACATTTTCTGATTATTAAATAGTGCATGTATAAAGTAAAATTCCACAAAACTGGACAAAGGATGATAAATATTGCCTTAATACTAACACCAAAGGCACTACAAGAAAATTGCAGACCAAAATCCCCTGTGAAAACTGATTCAAAAATCCTCAACACAATACTAGTAAATAGAACCCAATAGCATATTAAAAGGATTATACAACATGATCAAGTAGGATTTATTCTTAGATTAAAAGGACGGTTCAATACAAAAAAATTGATCTAAATAATAGACCATATTAACAAAATGAAAGGAGAAAAACCACATGAGCATCTCAATTGCTGCACAAGAAATATACAACAAAATTAAAAATCCTCACATGATATAAAAAAACAACTAGAAATAGAAAATGTCTCAACATAAAATATATGAAAACCCACAGTGAACATCATTCAGTTCAGTTCAGTTGCTCAGTCGTGTCCGACTCTTTGCAACCCCACGAGTCGCAGCACGCCAGGCCTCCCTGTCCATCTCCAACTCCCGGAGCTCACTCAAACTCACGTCCATCGAGTCGGTGATACTATCCAGCCATCTCACCCAATGTCGTCCCCTTCTCCTCCCGCCCCCAATCCCTCCCAGCATCAGACTCTTTTCCAACGAGTCAACTCTTCACATGAGGTGCCCAAAGCACTGGAATTTCATATTCAGTGGTAAAAGATGGAAAACCTTTCCTCTAACATCAGGAACAAGGTAAGGATGTCCACTTTTGGCACTTCTGTAAAATGGTAGATCAGCAATAAAATAATCTGCTTGCCAATTCAGGAGACATGTATTCAATCCTTGGGTTGGGAAGTTCCCCTGGAGAAGGAAGTGGCAACCCCACTCCAGTATTCTTGCCTGGGAAGTCACATAGGCAGAGGAGCTTGGTGGGCTCCTGTATTGGCAGATGTATTCTTTACCAATGTGTCATCTGGGAAATCCATGTATATACCACTTACATCTTTTGTCTATTGATGGATACTTGGATTGTTTCCAAATCTTCAGCATAGTGCCTAGTTCACAATGTAGTATTGTGCTCTTCAAATTTTGTTGAAAGGATAGACCTCATGTTAAGTTGTCTGACCACAAACACACACACACACAAAATCAAACATAAAACAAATGGACACAGGGAAACTTTGGGAAGTACTGGATACGTCTGTTACCTTGATTGTGGTGATGGAATCACAGGAGTTTGGGTTTGTTTGAACTCATCAAATTGTACTCATTAAATATGTTCAGTTCTTTGTATGTCAATTATACTTCAATGAAGCTCTTTTAAAACAAGAAAAAGAGTTAATGATTAAAGTACAAGTGCTCTTTCTCCTAAGCTATTGACAGAAATGTTGCCTCTCATTACTGACCAAAGACTCTTTGCTTGATCTAACATTAGTCAGGGTCATGAGGCTTTCCTAGGCCCATCTGTGCACTTCCTTATAAAATTTCATTTTACCAGGAAACTTGCTAAATCGGTTTAACCAGAATCCCCACACCCCCTCACTATCCAATAGCCCCAATGTCTGACCAGGTTCCTCATCCTCCACCATTACCTGTATCATGCCTGATCACCTTGACCTGCCTTCATTCAGCAAAAATCCCTTGTGAGATTTCCCCTTACTCCTGATGTTTCCTCTTAGTGCTTTTGTTCACTGACTTTCACCCTGCTGCTTGGCAATAAATTCCCATTTGCCCCTGCTGAATTTGGAGTTGAGCCCAATCTTTCTCGCTCACTGTAAAATTCCATTCCATCCTACTTGATGGTCCTGCATAAAGAATGTATTACCATCTTTAACAAGTATCACTGAATATTTTTGGTACCATGGTGGCTCCCTTGGAGAGAGAGTTTGGGACTTCATCCTGCTGCTGCTGCTACTGCTAAGTCGCTTCAGTCGTGTCCGACTCTGTGCGATCCCATAGACGACAGCCCACCAGGCTCCTCTGTCCCTGGGATCCTCCAGGCAAGAATACTGGAGTGGGTTGCCATTTCCTTCTCCAATGCATGAAAGTGAAAAGCGAAAGTGAAGTCGCTCAGTCGTATCCGACTCTCAGCGACCCCATGGACTGGAGCCTACCAGGCTCCTCTGTCCATGGGATTTTCCAGGCAAGAGTACTGGGGTGGGGTGCCATTGCCTTCATCAATATTTTGTTCACATATCCTCTAAAAGGATTTAAGTAACTCTGTAATCCCTTGAGAGTGTCCTAGGTGGTTCAGCGGTAAAGAATCGGCCTGCTGGTTCTTTGGCAAAGGCAGCAGATGATCTAACCAATTTAGATGTTGCTGTAAAAGTATTTTTAAGATAGGATTAACATTTAAATCAGTAAGCTTAAAGAAAAGCAGACCGCCTTCCACAGTGTGGGTAGGCCTTATTCAATCAGTCGAAGACCTTAAGAACTAAAACTAAGATTTCCTAAAGAAGAAAACATCTGGCTTATGGCTGTAATGTAGAAACCCTGCTTCTCTTTCCAGTTTGCAGAACTATCCTGCAGATTTTGGGCTCAAGACAGCAATGTCAACTCTTCCTCAGATCTCCAGCCTGCTGGTTTGCCTCACAGATTTTGAACTTGCCAGTCCCTACAACAATCTCCTGACTCAGTTCCTCTAGTATATATATTTATACACAGATATTCATATATGTGTATTATATGTATGATATACTAATATATATCAAAAATGGAAATTAATATAATTACCTCTCCATGACCCAAATGACAGAATTCCTTAAAATCACTGAGCCCAAAGCTAAAATCCTAAAAATAACCTTGCTAAGTTAGCAATTTCTCTCTCCATTAGTCATTTGGAGACGAGAGTTTGATATCTTTTATTATATTTTTACAGTTATAAGTGCTGATAAAAGTTTCCAAGAAACAAGCAATATCCCTCCATTTCTAAAACTCTGTTAGAGAAGAGAAACTAAGCCAGAAGCTACTTCTTCAGAGAGATACAACTGATGAATCTTTGACAATACTAATCATGGGGAAAAAAGTAAATATGAATAAACAATATTAAGAATGGAAATCACAGTGTAATTGCAAAGTCAAGAAAAAATAAAGGTAATAAGATTGAAACAATCAGATCAGATCAGATCAGATCAGTCACTCAGTCGTGTCTGACTCTTTGCGACCCCATGAATCACAGCACGCCAGGCCTCCCTGTCCATCACCAACTCCCGGAGGTCACTCAGACTCACATCCATCGAGTCAGTGATGCCATCCAGCCATCTCATCATGCTCTGTCGTCCCCTTCTCCCCTGCCCCCAATCCCTCCCAGCATCAGAGTCTTCTCCAATGAGTCAACTCTTCACATGAGGTGGCCAAAGTACTGGAGTTTCAGCTTTGGCATCATTCCTTCCAAAGAAATCCCAGGGCTGATCTCCTTCAGAATGGACTGGTTGGATCTCCTTGCAGTCCAAGGGACTCTCAAGAGTCTTCTCCAACACCACAGTTCAAAAGCATCAATTCTTCGGCGCTCAGTCTTCTTCACAGTCCAGCTCTCACATCCATACATGACCACAGGAAAAACCTTAGCCTTGACTAGGCGAACCTTTGTTGGCAAAATAATGTCTCTGCTTTTGAATATGCTATCTAGGTTGGTCATAACTTTCCTTCCAAGGACTAAGTGTCGTTTAATTTCATGGCTGCAGTCACCATCTGTAGTGATTTTGGAGCCCAGAGAAATAAAATCTGACATTGTTTCCACTGTTTCCCCATCTATGAAATGAGAAAATTCACAGCAAACAACCAACAGATTATGGCAGAGACTACCATTTTCCCTATAGTATTTGTTATCTTGTCCTTCTATCTCATTAGAACATTTGTTTTTTTTTTTTTTTTTAAGTGAGTACATAGCTCAATGAAATATAAACCACATTATTCAGCATCCTTTGTAGTCCTGTAGACAGATGAGACAATTAAATATAAGGGTAATGATGGTCCTACTCCAAAGAAATATCCACAGAAAGAGGATGTGTTCTCTTTACTTTGGTTCAGGTACTTTTATGAACTACATGGAAAAACAATACAATTGAAGAGATAACTGGTGATTGTGGAATGGGCTTCCTGCCTTAGTGAGAGAGAGAAAAAAAGACATTGCCATCCTGTTTAAGCCATGATTACTTGGGGTTTGCATTAACCTGCATCTAAACTTACTCTAGAAAAAAAAAAAAAAAATTGACAAACTGGATTTCATCAAAATTAAGAACTTCTTATCAATAATACCATTAAGAAACTAATGGAAAAGACTTCAATCAGAAGAAAATATTTGCAATATATATATCTGACAAAGGGTTTGCATCCAGAATATATAAATAACTTTTACAACTCAATAAAAAATTTTAAAACAACCCAATTGAAAAAGATTTAAACAAACACTTCAGAAAAGAAGATATATGAATGGCCAATAAGCATGCTAAAATGTGTGCAATATTACTAGGTGTTACTGCTGCTAAGTCACGTCAGTCGTGTCCGACTCTTAACGACCCCATGGACTGCAGCCTACCAGGCTCCTCTGTCTGTGGGATTTTTCCAGGCAAGAGTACTGGAGTGGGGTGCCATGTTAGGGAATTGGAAAGTAAACTACATTGAGATTTCACCTCAGAGTCACTGAAATAGCTAAAATGAAAACACTGACATCACAACATGCTGCCAAGGACGTGACAACTGGAACTTCTATATGCTGCTGTTGTGTCCAAGACTGGCAGTTTCCAGTAAAGTGTATATCTACCCAATAGCTCAAAAATTTCTACCCCAAGGCATTAATCCAAGAGAAATGAAAACACATCTACAAATCTCTTTGTATAAGAATGTTCATAGTAGTTGTATGGTCAGGCCACTCAAGTTGGCTGTTCTCTTGCTCTCTGTACCTCTCCTCTGCTCCACCGGTGTTTGCTTTAGCTATATCTTAGTAACATGATGGATCTTCTTACTTGCCCCAGGTCCCAGGTAATGATTGTTCCAGCTTTAGATCAGAACACTCCACTTTGCTTCTCAAAAGGATGGTTAGGGGCATGCCCCTGTGCTGTTTTTCCTGGTAAACAATGAGCCCACTAGCTATCAATTGCCACTATAACTAATAACCTCCCCCTGCAGTCAGACTTCCCTTGTGGCTCAGCTGGTAAAGAATCTGCTTGCCATGCAGGAGATCCAGTTTCAATCCCTGGATCAGGAAGATCCCCTGGAGAAGGGAATGGCTACCCACTTCAGTACTGTTGCCTGGAGAATTCCATGGACCAAGGAGCCTGGTGGGCTATAGTCCATGGGGTCCCAAAGAGTCAGGCGCACCTGAGCGACTAACACTGGCACTTTCCCCCTGCCCCCAGGAGTGAAGTCTGTCACCGCGTCTTGCCTTGCCATCCACAGTACATGGCGAATGTGGCTCTAGGACCTTCCTTCAGACATGTAAGCTCCCCCATTCATTAAACCATTCAGATCTCTGCTGCAGACTCTGGGCTCTTTCTTCAGTCTTGAAGCTGGGTAAGCACAGCCCTTGTAGTCCTGTCAAAAACCAGAAATAGTCCAAGTGCCCATCAAAAGGCAAACAGATAAACTGTGGTGTATGGATAAAGGAAATGTGCTATAGGGCACAATGAACAAGCACATGCATTTTTCAAAATTCTTTGAACTGCACACATGATTTATTTGTTGCACTGTAGTATTAAATTAACCTTGATTATAAACAAGAGAATGATTCTATTGATTATCCTCATTGTTAAGGGTGGGGAAAGATAAATTAATTGATAATCAGTTGACCCGGGATGGGAATTTTTCTAACTCCCCCTAATTTTTTCCTTCCCTGGGGACGTTTACCTGTCTCTACATGTTAGAATCTCCTTGACATTTAACAGAACTCATTCCTGAGATATGAGTGGGAAGAACAAAGGATAAAGAGGAAAATACTGAGCTGGGGAAATCTTAGAAAATTTTATTTTTGAATATTGGCCAAAAGCAATAGTAAAACATGGTAAGTTGTTCATATATGAAAAGATTCACTATAAAGAAAATCCCAAGGAATTGAAAACATGAAACAAAACAAAAAATTCCTGGAACTGATAAGCAGTGATAGCAAGATTGTAGGATACATGGTTAATATCCAGAAATCAATTGCTTTTGATTCCATCTTTGCCGTTCCTTGGGAATATGTAATTATCTAAAAATTAAGATTCTAAAGTGGGAAATTTTATCTACTCTCATAAACTACAAATATCTGTAATCTTGCCTACTTTTGATAACTTGAATGCTGATAATCCATCAAACGACATCAAAAATTGCTGCTCCACCCTATGAGATTTACTGATGGGACACAAGCCAAGAAACCCACAAAAATATCTGAAAAATGAGGTAATTTATTTTAAAATCATCTTATACTGAAACACATGCACATCTGTAGCCCTATCTCTCAAAGAAAATTACTAGTAATGTAAGCAGCTTTTGGCAGGATGTAGTTCTTTGCAGGAAAGAGCTCTTTACAGAAGGACCCTTTGTCTTGTCACTAACCTTAAACCAGGCACCTCTGGCTCTACTCATCTCCAGCCTAAGTGCAACTTTCAAATATTTTGATCACACAATGCCTTGACGAATCTATTGGTTCTTTCCATAGATCAAAGTAGAAATGAAGAATAAATAATTAACAGATGACTAGATCTTTTCTCTAGCATCCCCTTCAGTAAGTTTGGCAACAAACCGTGTGAACAAGACAGAATCTAAAGAAAAATCACAAGAAGTTGACATGCCTGCACACAGTGGGGGATGGAGTCTACGTTGACCCCTATCTCAGTGAACTGAGACTGTTACTGAATTCGAGCTCACTCTGCTAGCAACATGAGAGGCCAATAAATCTGAGGGACGAGGTACTGAGACACAGAATATGGCTATTTGGAAAGTCGGCTGGCCTAGGAGATGGGAGACAAAGTTTGTGCGAGCCTGGATGCCAGGTTCTTTTATAGGGTCAGAGAGAGGGGCAATGAACAACTTAAGTAAAAAGACAGAATAGAGAGAGAGGGGCAGTGAGGAACTAAAATCAAGAGTCCTCAATCTTGCAAAACATCTCAGGGAAGGGCCCGCCTTTGGAAGGGGGTGTGTTAATCTCTTCTGTTCACAGGTGGGCAGAGTCAGATTATCTTTCTGAACCAAGGCACTTTAGTTTACAATTAGGCAGAGGGGCAGGGTCTTCTGAGGCAAGTTATTATGTATGATTGTAATATCAAAATAATGAAAAGCAAATCAAAGAAACAGCTTCCAACATGGAGTCAGAATTGGCTTCTTACCTACTCAATGGACATGAGTTTGAGAAAACTCTAGGAGATGGTGAAGGACTGGGAAGCCTGGCATGCTGCAGTTCATAGGGTTGCAAAAAGCTGGACATGGATGAGGGACTGAACAACAACAACAAGATTGCTTTACTTTTTCCCTTTAAAGAACTTTCATGACAAAGCAGAATCTTCAGAAATAGTTTTTGGGGGGACATTGAGTCCATCATCTCCCCAGATGGCTGGCATTCTGACTAAAAGCAACTTTCCTTTCTACCAACAACTGCTTCTTGGGTATTGATTTTCCAGCAGCAAGCAGTCAGTACTAAAATGGTATGAGTAACATTTTAGTAAGTGTTTTCCTGGTGGTTCAGGTTGGCAAAGAATCAGCCTGCAGTGCAGGAGACCTGGGTTCGATCCCTAGGTCAGGAAGATCCCCTGGGAAGGAAATGGCAACCCACTCCAGTATCCTTGGCTGGAGAATTCCATGAACAGAGGAGCCTGGTGAGCTACAGTCCATAGGGTCGCGAAGAGTTGGATACGATTACATAACATTTTGGCATATTTTCATGAGTGCTTACAAAACTTCAGCATGCATGGGAATCACCTAGAGAACTTGTTAAAACATGCACCACTGGGCTCCACCCAGAGAGTAGGTGGAGTTTCTGATTCAGTAGATATAGGCAAGTGGAGTCCAAGAAGTTCCAGGTAGTGGCACTACTATCTATGGATATCCAGATCACACCTTTAGAATGACTGATAAACACCATAATTGTATCTTCCAAAATTAAACTGATTGAAAAATGATACAAAGATTAAGGCAGATTGTGAAATAAAATGTCATTGCAACATTTTAGTCACTCAGTCATGTCCAACTCTTTGCGACCCCATGGACTGTACCCTGCCAGGCTCCTCAGTCCATGTAATTCTCTGGCAAGAATATTAGAGTGGGCTGCCATTCCCTTCTTCAGGGGATCTTCCCAACCCAGGGATCAAACCCAGGTTTCCTGCATTGCAGGCAGATTCTTTACCATCTGAACTACCAGAAAAGCCATAATAAATTATTGGTATAAGATAAAGTTAGCATATATGAGTGGGTGGGTGATTCATGACTCTAGGATTTAGGCATATGACATAGAGTCAGACAGCTGCTAAATTTACCTCCCCTGAGAACACATGTGGTCCACTGGAGACGGGAATGGCAAACCACTTCAGTATTCTTGCCTTGAGAACCCCATGAATAGTATGAAAAGGCAAAATGATGGGATACCGAAAGAGGAAATCCCCAGGTCAATAAGTGCCCAATATGCTACTGAGATCAGTGGAGAAATAATTCCAGAAAGAATGAAGGGATGGAGCCAAAGCAAAAACAATACCCATTTGTGGATGTGACTGGTGATAGAAGCAAGAGCAATATTGCGTAGGAACCTGGAATGTCAGGTCCATGAATGAAGGCAAATTGGAAGTGGTCAAACAGGAGATGGCAAGAGTAAATGTTGACATTCAGGAATCAGCGAACTAAAATGGACTGGAATGGATGAATTTAACTCAGATCAGATCAGATCAGATCAGTAGCTCAGTCGTGTCCAACTCTTTGCAACCTGATGGATTGCAGCACGCCAGGCCTCCCTGTCCATCTCCAACTCCCGGACTTCACTCAGACTCACATCAGTCGAGTCAGTGATGCCATCCAGCCATCTCATCCTCTGGCGTCCCCTTCTCCTCTTGCCCTCAATCCCTCCCAGCATCAGAGTCTTCTCCAATGAGTCAACTCTTCGCATGAGGTGGCCAAAGTACTGGAGTTTCAGCTTTAGCATCATTCCTTCCAAAGAAATCCCAAGGCTGATCTCCTTCAGAATGGACTGGTTGGATCTCCTTGCAGTCCAAGGGACTCTCAAGAGTCTTCTCCAACACCACAGTTCAAAAGCATCAATTCTTCGGCGCTCAGTCTTCTTCACAGTCCAGCTCTCACATCCATACATGACCACAGGAAAAACCATAGCCTTGACTAGGCGAACCTTTGTTGGCAAAGTAATGTCTCTGCTTTTGAATATGCTATGTAGGTTGGTCATAACTTTCCTTCCAAGGACTAAGTGTCTTTTAATTTCATGGCTGCAGTCACCATCTGCAGTGATTTTGGAGCTCAGAAACATAAAGTCTGACACTGTTTCCACTGTTTCCCCATCTATTTCCCATGTAGTGATGGGACCAGATGCCATGATCTTCATTTTCTGAATGTTGAGCTTTAAGCCAACTTTTTCACTCTCCACTTTCACTTTCATCAAGAGGCTTTTGAGTTCCTCTTCACTTTCTGCCGTAAGGGTGGTGTCATCTGCATATCTGAGGTTATTGATATTTCTCCCAGCAATCTCAATTCCAGCTTGTGTTTCTTCCAGTCCAGCGTTTCTCATGATGTACTCTGCATATAAGTTAAATAAGCAGGGTGACAATATACAGCCTTGACGTACTCCTTTTCCTATTTGGAACCAGTCTGTTGTTCCATGACCAGTTCTAACTATTGCTTCCTGACCTGCATATAGGTTTCTCAAGAGGCAGATCAGGTGGTCTGGTATTCCCATCTCTTTCAGAATTGTCCACAGTTTATTGTGATCCACACAGTCAAAGGCTTTGGCATAGTCAATAAAGCAGAAATAGATGTTTTTCTGGAACTCTCTTGCTTTTTCCATGATCCAGCGGATGTTGGCAATTTAATCTCTGGTTCCTCTGCCTTTTCTAAAACCAGCTTGAACATCAGGAAGTTCACGGTTCACATATTGCTGAAGCCTGGCTTGGAGAATTTTGAGCATTACTTTACTAGCGTGTGAGATGAGTGCAATTGTGCGGTAGTTTGAGCAAGACTTAGAACTAACACCCAAAAAGGATGTCCTTTTTATTATAGGGGACTGGAATGCAAAAGTAGGAAGTCGATAAACACCTGGAGTAACAGGCAAATTTGGCCTTGGAATATGGAATGAAGCAGGGCAAAGGCTAATAGAGTTTTGCCAAAAAAATGCACTGGTCATAGCAAACACCCTCTTCCAACCGCACAAGAGAAGACTCTACACATGGATATCATCAGATGGTCAACACCGTAATCAGATCGATTATATTTTTTGCAGCCAAAGATGGAGAAGCTCTATACAGTCATCAAAAACAAGACCAGAAGCTGACTGTGGCTCAGATCATGAACTCCTTCTTGCCAAATTCAGACTTAAATTGAATAAAGTAGGGAAAACCACTAGACCATTCAGGTATGACCTATATCAAATCCCTTATGATTGTACAGTGGAAATGAGAAATAGATTTAAGGGACTAGATCTGATAGACAGAGTGCCCGATGAACCATGGAATGAGGTTCCTGACATTGTACAGGAGACAGGGATCAAGACCATCCTCATGAAAAAGAAATGCAAAAAAGCAAAATGGCTGTCTGAGGAGGACTTACAAATAGCTGTGAAAAGAAGAGAAGCAAAAAGCAAGGAGAAAAGGAAAGATATAAGCATCTGAATGCAGAGTTCCAAAGAATAACAAGAAGAGATAAAGCCTTCCTCAGGGACCAATGCAAAGAAATAGAGGAAAACAACAGATAAACAGTGGATATTTATAAATAGGCCTGTGGTGATATCCCGATAAACATAATAGAATTTACCACTTTGTTCTGTTACAGAGACAATTAGCATATTCTTTTAGGCAGTGGAGTGTCCAAGCACAAGTCCTGAGGCTCTTTTATCAGGGGGTCTGGTTTTCCATTGGTATGCCATTTCTATAAACACCGGGCACAAAGTTCAGAGTCCATTGGGAGGGTGACCATGCATGTAGTCTAATGTTCGCAGCCTGGCCTGAGATAGCGTCCAGCTCTGTCTGTTTCCTCCTTCAGAACCAGAGATCAAACTGCCAACATCCGCTGGATCATGGAAAAAGCAAGAGAGTTCCAGAAAAACATCTATTTCTGCTTTATTGACTATGCCAAAGACTTTGACTGTGTGGATCACAATAAACTGTGGAAAATTCTGAAAGAGATGGGAATACCAGACCACCTGATCTGCCTCTTGAGAAACCTATATGCAGGTCAGGAAGCAACAGTTAGAACTGGACATGCAACAACAGACTGGTTCCAAATAGGAAAAGGAGTACGTCAAGGTTATATATTGTCACTCTGCTTATTTAACTTATATGCAGAATACATCATGAGAAACGCTGGGCTGGAAGAAGCACAAGCTGGAGTCAAGATTGCTGGGAGAAATATCAATAACCTCAGATATGCAGATGACACAACCCTTATGGCAGAAAGTGAAGAGGAACTAAAAAACCTCTTGATGAAAGTGAAAGTGGAGAGTGAAAAAGTTGGCTCAACATTCAGAAAACGAAGATCATGGCATCTGGTCCCATCACTTCATGGGAAATAGATGGGGAAACAGTGTCAGACTTTATTTTTCTGAGCTCCAAAATCACTGCAGATGGTGACTGCAGCCATGAAATTAAAAGACGCTTACTCCTTGGAAGGAAAGTTATGACCAACCTAGATAGCATATTGAAAAGCAGAGACATTACTTTGCCAACAAAGGTCTGTCTAGTCAAGGCTATGGTTTTTCCAGTGGTCATGTATGGATGCGAGAGTTGGACTGTGAAAAAAGCTGAGCGCTGAAGAATTGATGTTTTTGAAGTGTGGTGTTGGAGAAGACTCCTGAGAGTTCTTTGGACTGCAAGGAGATCCAACCAGTCCATCCTAAAGGAGATCAGTCCTGGGTGTTCATTGGAAGGACTGATGCTGAAGCTGAAACTCCAATACTTTGGCCACCTCATATGAAGTGTTGACTCATTGGAAAAGACCCTGATGCTGGGAGGGATTGGGGGCAGTCGTAAAAGGGGATGACAGAGGATGAGATGGCTGGATGGCATCACTGACTCGATGGATGTGAGTCTCGGTGACCTCCGGGAGTTGGTGATGGACAGAGAGTCCTGGCGTGCTGCGATTCATGGGGTTGCAAAGAGGTGAACTCCAAATTCCTGGCTCTTTTCTCTGGGTCCAGTTCTAACTGGAACTTCCCTGTGGGAAGGGATCTGATTTCCACCTTCTTCTAAACCAAGACAGTTGTAGCACAGAACTAGAAAGTGCAAATTCCTAAAGTTTGTCCCAGATAGCACCTGTTTTTTTGTCCCATATCCATTCATGAAATGATAACAAGCTGTCGTAGACCGCTGCCACAAAGGGTAGAGATGGTCAGAAAAAGACCCCCTTGATGAGAATGCTGACTCATGGAAAAGACCTTGATGCTGAGAAAGATTCAGGGCAGGAGGAGAAGAGATGACAGAGGATGAGATGGTTGGATGGCATCACCTACTTCGGTTCAGTTCAGTCACTCAGTCACATCTGACTCTTTGCAACCCCATGGACTGCAGCATGCCAGGCTTCCCTGTCCATAACCAACTCCTGAAGACCGGTGTGCAGCAGTTCATGGGGTCCCAAAGAGTTAGACATGACTTAACAGCTGAACAACAACAACAACATAGAGATTTTTCATTTTAGAGACTTACAGAAAGTCAGCATTTTGAGGAGTTTCAGAATATTTCAGGGAGATAGTTGGTGTCTCAAAAGTTTCAGAGAAATACAGAAAACTCTAGATATTTACATATTTTAGAGAGCTATTCGGGGAAGGCAATGGCACCCCACCCCAGTACTTTTGCCTGGAGGATCCCATGGACGGAGGATCCTGGTGGGCTCCAGTCTGTGGGGTCGCTGGGAGTCGGACGCGACTGAGCGACTTCACTTTGACTTTTCACTTTCATGCATTGGAGAAGGAAATGGCAACCCACTCCAGTACTCTTGCCTGGAGAATCCCAGGGACAGGGGAGCCTGGTGAGCTTCCGTCTGTGGGGTCGCACAGAGTCGGACACGACTGAAGCGACTTAGCAGCAGCAGCAGAGAGATATTGAGAGAGCTGATCAAAAAGTGAAAAAAATCAGAGAAAGATTGAGATACTTCTCTGACACATTGACTCCTACATGCTGGGAGTGTCTCAGAGAACTTTTGACATCTTGCTGCAATTGAAAAACCCCATGAATCCCTCATCTATCTACAGATATTGTCTGTGGGAGTTTAGCTTTGATCACAGGTGTGAGAGGGAGTGAAGAAAGAATTCTCACCTATTGGTTCCTCACCTATTAGAACTAAAGAGCCTCTTGAGAGAATGAAAAAGCTGGCTTAAAGCTCAACATTCAAAACACTAAGATCATAGCATCTGGTCCCATCACTTCATGCCAAATGGGAAAACAATGAAAACAGCGACAGACTTTATTTTCTTGGGCTCCAAAATCACTGCAGATGGTGACTACAGCCTTGAAATTAAAAGACGCTTGCTCCTTGGAGGGAAAGCTATGACCAACCTAGACAGCATATTAAAAAGCAGAGACATTACTTTGCCAATAAAGGTCCATCTAGTCAAAGCTATGGTTTTTCCTGTAGTCATGTATGGATGCGAGAGTTGGACGATGAAGAAGGCTGAGTGCCAAAAAAACTGATGCTTTTGAACTGTGGTGTTGGAAAAGACTCTTGAGAGTCCCTTGGACAGCAAGGAGATCAAACCAGTCAATTGTAAAGGAAATCAACTCTGAATAGTCATTGGAAGGACTGGTGCTGAAGCTGAAGCTCCAACATTTTGGCCACCAGATGCGAACAGTTGACTCTTTGAAAAGGACCCTGACGCTGGGCAAGATTGAAGGAGAAGGGGATGACAGAGGATGAGATGGCTGAATGGTATCACTGACTCAATGGACATGAGTTTGAGCAGGTTCTAGGAGATGGTGAAGGATGGGGAGGCCTTATGTGCTGCAGCCAATGGGGTGGCAAAGAGTCAAACACAGCTGAGCTGAGCAACTGAACAACAGCATTGGTTTTTCTGCCCAGGATGGTGGAATAGAAGATGCTAAAATTTGTCCTATGTCTCCTCCCTGTGGTCATCTGTTGAACTTCACATTCTGAAAACTATGTTTCAGGGGCCCAGGCTCAGACTCATTCCAGTCTGTATTACCCCGCTTTAAAAGCCTAGATCTTATAATTCACACATGACTATCTCCCTTCTCTAAATCCTTATCTCAGTTCACATAGTTATAGTTGTGTGCATTCATCCTGCATTTGACACCACCAACTGAGCATTTCCCATGGATGCAGAACCGGGCAAAGTGTTTTCTATTCTGTGTTTAGTATTCACAAACAAGCCAGGGATCCTGAACACTGAGCTTCTTTAAAGGAAGTAAATTCACTTATCCACAGTTACACAGTTAATAAGCTAAAGTGCTGTCATTAAGACCTACCCCTGTCTTACTTCAAATCCCTCATCCTTATTCTCTGTCCCCACCTCCAAGCTCTTCAGCTGAATTTCCTTAAAGGAAGGCATCTAAGATCTGCTTTATTTCTGCCAATCACAGGCCAAGCACAGGGTTGGATACACAGTGGAAACTTGGTGAATGATGATAATTTAAAACTAATTGATGACTAATTGATTGATCACTTACTGATCAATGCCTGATTGGGGTCAGTGACTGCTTAGAAAGCTCTCCGAGGACAGATGGCTTTCCTGAAAACTAACAGGCTTGGTGAGACCACTGAGATATGGTACACCTCCATTTGCTGCATGATACAAAGGCAGTTTTTTCCTGCATCACATTTGCCAGCATCAGCACGGGGGAGCCAGGAGCCCTACCGAAGCGGGTAACTTCCAGAGAAAAGTTCCACAGGGAAAGGAGAGGAGGGGTAAATGCTGCAGACCAACCAGAGTATCAGAGTCTAAGCTTAACACTATGGAGTCTAACAGAGCAAGCATCACATGCCTTCTCGTTGTTCAGTCGCTGAGTTGTATCCAACTCCTTGCAACCTCATGGACTACAGCATGACAGGCTTCCCCGTCATTTAACTGTCTCCTGACCTTTGCTCAGATTCACGTCCATTGAGTTGGTGATGCCTTACAAGGGGCAAATCTCTCCCTCGGTGAGACTCCTTCTTTCCAGCTGTTAGCATGTAACGCTGACAGCTCCTCACAGGCGATCAGGCTTCTAGCTGCAGAATAAAATCTAGGTGAAGGGCCTGGTCAAGTCTGGCAGGCGTGGGGCCTAACTGGGGACTGGAGCAGTGGGAATGGGCTGGAGAGTGTCTCAGAGTCCAGTGTAGGAGAAAATCCAGCTTAGATGTTGGGATACTGTGCTCAAGCCTTGCTCCACTCGCTTGCCTCCGGACCTTGGACAGTGACTGGAATTCTCTGAGCAAGGACTCTAACTTGCTTGTGGTCCTTTCACTGAGTCCTTGGGGAGCCCCCAGGCTGTTCAGGGTGTGAGCTCACAGCGGCCCATCAGAGCTGCTGTTACCCTAGCTGGGGACATAGCCAGGAAAAGCCCAGAGTGGTCAGTGCTCTGATGGGGAGTGCATGGCCCCCCAGCCTGGCCACTAGAAAGGCAGCAAAGAGCAGCCTGAGGAGAGGAGGGGAGGAAGGGAATGATCTGTCAGTCAGCGGACCCCCTGGAGGAGCAGGAAGGGCAAGGGCTATGCAGCCAAGGCCTTAAACACCTACCCTAGTCCCATGTGCCTGAGCAGGAATCCTTTGCAGTCTCCTGACAGTGGGAGGTGCCCAGCTTTAGCACTCCAGACCCCGGCCTATCCTGCTGGTGTCTCTCCTTTCTCGATGCCCCGAGCCTAGACCATCTTGGACACACATACAGTTCTGCACAGACCCTCCGAAACTCTTCTCTCTCATTTTCACTAGAGGGTGAAAGAGGCCGCCTCCACCCGTCGCCGAAGGGAAGCGGGAAGGGTCACCAGGTCACTCCAACAACTTTTTGCAGAGCAATTGCCATGGGATTCTAGCTCGGTTCGAACAAACTTTCGGCTGGCACATGAAGTGTCCTCCAGCCAAAAATGCCGTTATTTGAGCCACACCTCCTGCAGGAAAGGGCCAGTCATCTGGGCTCAGTCACGGGCCAAGAGCCAGGGCAAGTGAGACCTCAGGGTGAGTGTTCAGTGCCAAGGGAGTGGCTGTGGCTGGGGCAGCAGGTGCCTTGAGATTAGCTGTTTCCATGGTCTCCATGGCATGACTCCCCGGGTGTCCTGCCTCACTTTTAGAATTTCAGGGAGGATACTCGGCCCCTATTATATTGTCCTCATCCATTGGACCTCAGGCAAAACTGAGACAGAAACTATCCCATTTCAACATCGCATTGCATACACATTATCTCACGTAATAATCCTAACTCTTTAAGAGGTACATATTATTGCCTCACTCTGCAGATGCAAAATCTTGGCCTTGGTGAGTTAAATGATTCTCACAGGTAAGCTAGTGAGCAGCAGAACTGGGACTCATACTCTGACTCCAAGTCTTGGCTCTGCTACTTCAGGGATGTGGGACTCCCCCCGGGAGCTCAGGGAACACAAGCATGTGCCAGTCACGCCTGTGCATGGGCTGTGGCCTCACGCCAAGAACTTCTTCCACGCTCCAGACAAAGCCCCAGTTGCCAAGTGTTGGCCCCACCCCTTCTCTTAAGAAACCTGTTTACCGGGCATGTGGGGACAACGGCAGCCACAGTAGCTAACTCTGAGCTGTAGGCTTCAGATCTGACCCTGGGGGCAGGGAGAGCCGCAAGTCTAGGACAAGATCTCTTTCTCAAGTTTCACATCAGGAAGTAAGGACAGGCACTGTCCCTCAGAACCCTGGGCCCAGTGGGCTGGAGTGAGACTTCATCACCACGGGGAGGAGCCAGGCTGGTCTACGTCCTGGACTTGAGTTGTCAGAAGCCAGGTCAAAGCCATACCAGACGTGGCAGCTTCTGCCCAGAGCTGAAGCCGAGACAATGAGCTCTGGAGGTTCCAGGCCGCGCTGTGCAGGTAGGAGCCTGACAGGGATCATTTAGTGATGAGTCTTTTTACTTCCTTAGTTTTCTTTCCTCTCCTTTCTCCATCCCTGGAGATGGAGGTCTCTGTCATCATCTTCCTCAATCTTATCCCCCTATATAGATGGCAATCCTTTGTTCTTGGAATTAAGTCTCCGATCTGTCCACATGAGCCCCCATCCTACCTGGGACCTGGGAGCAGGTGTGATCTGGACCTGGGTGCAGTCCAAATGACTTGGCCCTTTGGTGGCTGGAGCGGGAGGCCCCGTGAAGAGGTTAGTGCCTCCCCCGGCCTGCACGGATGGTGTAATTTTCTCCTCCATCACAGCCCCTCCTCCAGGATCAGGCCTGCTCTCCTCTCTCTGCCCAATGCAGAGCACAGCCACTGCCCCAGGTACCACTGACATTGCATTCTTGGGAATGGTGCTCCCTGGAGTTGTGTGATGGGACAGCCCCGACAGAGGGCCTGGCCCAGAGTGTGCTCAGTGAGTGACTGGGATCAGTTAAATGGAATTGCAATTGAATTAGAATTTAGAGGAGCATGTGAAAAAACAATAGCATCATCAGGCCACGTGGGCTGAGGGCTAGGACACTGGCAGGAAGAGGGCAGAGGAGGCCAGGGGCAGAAGGGTGGCTGGGGGCTAGGGTGGCAGGAAGAGGGCTGACAGGTCTCTGGAATCAGGACCCAGACCCAGGAGGGCTCCTGTCTTCTCTCAGAGCCCCTACAGGAAGGGAAAAAATGAAGCAGTTTCCTACCCACCCTGAGAAGGGATAAACCTCCATCTCTCTCCCTGTAGACACAGGACTAGGACGAAAAGGGTCGTGTGATGCAGCCCAGCTTTTAGAGTCAGTCGGGCCTGAATTCAGAACCCAAACAAACCACAGTTACAGGACGTCACCAGTGAACCTCAGCCTCTCACCTGTAAAACAGTGATGAGAAAACCAGCTCATTCAGTTAATACAAAATTGTGATTGTACTGGGGTTGTGAGCTACACAAATCTTCTGCCACATGCTGGTAGATATTAGTCCTTACCTCCTGTTGCTCTGGAAGAGGAAGTTCTCAGCAGGAAGGTTGGCGGCTGAGAGTGGTTTTTCAGGAAGAACTTGCAAGCAGCCAGGGTGGCGCCAGCCAGAAGAGTAACACCTTGTGCCCTGGTTTCTTCCTGGGCCTGGGAGCACCGCAAGGAGATGGGAATGTCCAAGCAGCAGCATGAAAGGGGGTTTCCTTCCACATGGAAAACTCAGCTTCCACAGTGTGGACTGGGCTCTGGGCTCTGAGAGCCCCCTCTGCATCAGCATTTCATTCTCAAGCTCAGAATCTCACCTTTAGAGCTTCACTCCCTCAGTCAAAGGTGTCACTGGTTAGTCAGTCCCTTTAGGACTTGAACAAACCCAGGGCTGCTTCTTAGCCAGAGCTCCATGTCAGGAATAAGTATTTGCAGGTTCTGGGAGCTGAGTGGAAGGTCTGCCAAGGGCTGGGGACTCTGACATGGAGGATTCTGGACTTTGGCATCACAGGTGGGTCAGGGACCCCAGGGGAGAGGAAGCCACAAAGGTCTGCATGCTTTTGGCTCAGTAAGAACAGCCCAAACCCTGAGCTCTCCAGCCTTTCAACTAGGTGCCCTTCTCTGCCTGAACCTCTGTGCCAGCTTCCTCAGCCCCATCCACCCCCATGCTGGCCCCAGGGGGTTCTCTAAACTGCCAGTCTCAACACCATGTCTCCTCTGGCATCCCCCAGTCTCCCTGCAGACCCTGCACCAGGCACACTGCAAGCCCTCCCCTGAAAGCATCACTGCTGTTCACTCTTCGGTGCCTGCTGGTCCCTCTGCCTGGAGGCCCTTCCGCTGCCCCTGCCCCCGGCCCACCTCCTGGCTCCAACACCGTGTGTTAGACACAGTTTCCATTCCCAGTGCATTGATCCTGCCCATCACTGGGAACACAAATGTGAGTGAGATACACAGCTTCCACATCTAAGGGAGACACGCTCTAAATTGACAAGTACCTTCAGGGAGATAAACAGGGCTGCAGGCTGGGACTGTGGGCGTTCCCCAGACTGGGAGTCAGAAAGGACTTCCAAGAAATGATGATGATGGAGGACACAGAACAGACCGAGACCTGGTCGGCACAGCCCTGTTGGGAGTGGCACATGGGCAGTGCAGGAATGAGGAAGCACACGCTGGGTTCTGACCCCAGCTCCAGGGGCTCGGGAGAAGGAAGAGCTTCCACGTGAGCAGGTGACCAGGGATGAAGGTGCCGTGGGACAAACTGGTCACTGTGACAGAGGATGACAGGTTAGCAGTGACGAGCTTGAGGATAGCAGTGGGTGTGCTCACCATGGGCCCTGTGGATGCTGGAGGTGAGCATAGGAGCAGAAGGTTGGGAAGGAGCCGGGCAAACCCAAGCACATGGGGATAGGGAGACAGGAGGGGTGAGCTGTCCCACTGGATTGAAATTTTGGGTAGTGACCTCGAAGAACAAGTTCATGAGGCTAGTAGGAATAGCTGGCCCAGAGTCCAAGCAGAACTTTGGGCTCCAGAATCTTCCATGAGGGCACATCCTGAAGGCTAAGGGAGACCCAGGCTGCAGGTGGCAGCAGTAAGGGGCCTGATCTTCCATTTACTGTGAGCTACACATGGGGCTTCCCTGGTGACTCAGTGGTAAAGAATCCACCTGCTGGTGCAGGAGACGCAGGTTTGATCCCTGGGCCAGGAAGATCCCCTGGAGAAGGAACTGGCAGCCTGTTCCAGTATTCTTGCCTGGAAAATCCCACAGACAGATGAGCCTAGTGGGCTACAGTTCCTCGGGTTGCAAAAGAGTGGGACATGACTTCGGGACTAAACAACAACACCACATGGGCTAAACAGGATGCAGGGAGTGAGAATCGGAAAGCAAGTGTCTCAAGCAACTGATGTGAACAGCCTGTTCAGTGGGGTGTAGTTCCCCCTTCACCCCCAAAACACAGGTTGTTCTGTGAGTGTCCTGGTTACATTTAAACCATGAAAACACCCCACTGTCACTAACTCTGACAGCACAGATATGATTCAGAAATGATAATACCCGGCACCGTATCCTATTCCACACTCCTTTCTTCACTTGAAATTAAGGCTTCTTTCTGCAGTTCCTGCCCTCAGTTGAGCTGGCTGCAGGCTGGCCTGCCTTGGGAAGACAGAGAACTGGTGACTTGCTTTTTTCTCACTTCCCTCATCCTGCTGCTCCCCAGGACCTGCAGCGCCAAACAGGAGAAATTGGGGTAGGAAGGTTTTGACTTAAAGGCTGTGGCTCAGCTCATGACCTAACAAGTTTTAGTCTGACTCTTCCTTGTGGGTGCTCCCATGGTCCACTTGGGATTTGCTCAGTTGGAAGAGCCTCTCCAGGGCTCCCTGCCTCCACACCACATCCCTAATCCATTCTTCCATGGCTTCCAGGAATCTAGAGCTTCACTGCCCAACTCTTCCAGCTGAAGCCCCAGGCCCCTTCCAGGTGGTCCATTGGACAGGGTCTTGGAGGGTCCCCATGCTGTCTTTTTCATGCATGTGATCCATACCTAATATACACACATACACAGGAGGAAAACAGCCATGCACTCTTTGCCCAGCCACAGGGTACAGGTCAATCCCACACTGAAAACTCCTGTCCACCCCGTGTGGAAGCAGCTGGGCAGCCACAGGTCCTGCCTTCTACATGCGTCAGGCTGAGGCAGACTGTAGTGACCCCAGCTGCAGGGACATGCACCAAGCTCTCCAAGTTTCCCTGCCAAAGCCCCTCTATTCAAAATCTTGGGGCAATGGGGAAGCAACCCCCAACAGCTTTCTCTTGGAAAAATATAGCAAAGATACACCCAGAGAAATATTCACAAAATACTTTTATATACTCCTTACAGAGCCTTTTCGTGATCCACAAGGCTTTAGTGTAGCCAATGAAGCAGAAGTAGATGTTTTTCTGGAATTTCCTTGCTTTTTCTATGATCCAATAGACCTTGGCAGCTTCATCTCTGGTTCCTCTGCCTTTGCTAAACCCAGCATGTACATCTGGAAATTCTTGGTTCACATATTGTGAAGCCTGTCTTGGAGGATATTGAGAATGACCTTACTGGTGTGTGAAATGAGTGTAATTGTATGAAAGTCTGAACATTCTTTAGTATTGCCATTCTTTGAGATTGGAATGAAAACTGACCTTTACCAGTCCTGTGGCCACTGCTGAGTTTTACAAATCTGCTGACATATTGAGTGCAACACTTGAATAGCATCATCTTCTAGGATTTTAATTAGCTCACCTGGAATTCCATCACTTCCACTAGCTTTGTTGGTAGTAATGCTTCCTAAGCCCCACTTGTCTTTGTACTCCAGATGTCCTGGCTCTAAGGGAGTGACTGTACCATTGTGGTTATTCAGGTTATTAAAATCTTTTTGGTATAGTTTCTCTGTGTATTCTTGCCACCTTTTCTTAATCTCTTATGCTTCTGTTAGGTCCTTACTGTTTCTGTCTTTTATCATGCCAATTCTTGCATGAAATGTTCCCTTGATATCTCCAGTTTTCTCAAAGAGATCTCTATAGTCTTTCCTATCCTATTGTTTTCCTCTATTTCTTTGCATTGTTTTTTGAAGAAGGCCTGCTTATCTCTCCTTGCTGTTCTCAAGAATTGAGCATTAAGTTGGGTGTATCTTTCCCTTTCTCCCTTGCTTTGAACTTCTTTTCTCAGCTATTTGTAAAGTCTCCTCATGGGAATACCAGACCACCTTACCTGCCTCCTGGGAAACTTGTTTGCAGGTCAGAAAGCAACAGTTAGAACCAGATATGGAGCAACTAACAGTTTCCAAATTGGGAAAGGAGTACGACAAGACTGTATTTAGTCATCCTACCTATTTAACTTACATGCAGGGTATATCATGCGAAATGCCAGGTTGGATGAGTCACAAACTGGAATCAAGACTGCCAGGAGAAATAGCAACAACCTCAGATAGCTAGATGACACCGCTCTAATAGCAGAAAGTGAAGGGGAACTAAAGACTCTCTTGATGAGGATGTAAGAGAAGAGTAAAAAAGCTGGCTTAAAACTCAATATTCAAAAAACTAAGATTGTGGCACCCAGTCCAATCATTTCATGGCAAGTAGGAGGGAGAAACACAGAAGCAGTGACAGATGTTATTTTCTTGGGCTCCAAAATCACTGCAGATGATGACTGCAGCCATGAAATTAAAAGACACTTGCTCCTTGGAAGAAAAGCTGTGACAAACCTAGACAGCATATTAAAAAACAGAGACACCACTTTTCCAATAAAGGTCCATATAGTCAAAACCATGGCTTCTCCAGTAGTCAATTATGGATGAGAGGTGGACCATAAAGAAGGCTTAGTGCTTAATAATTGATGCTTTTGAATTGTGGTGCTGGAGAAGACTCTTCAGAGTCCCTTGGACTGCAAGGAGATCAAATCAGTCAATCCTAAAGGAAATCATTCCTGAATATTCATTGGAAGGACTGATGCTGAAGCTGAAGCTCCAATCTTTTGGCCACCTGATGTGAAGAGACAACTCATTAGAAAAGACCCTGCTGCTGAGAAAGATTGTAGGCAAAAGGAGAAAGGAGTGGCAGAGGATAAGATTGTTAGATAGCATTGCTGACTCAATGGACATGAGTCTGAGCAATCTCTGAGAGATAGTGAAGGACAGGTCATCAACAGGTGTTTGAATCCTAAGCTACCATCCAATAGTGCCTTGGCTGAGGGTTGATTTGCCCATTTTCTAGGTCTGTTTACCCCAGTTTGGCCTTCACTTTGTGGCATCTTTTCTGCTTTGCCTGGTTTTAATGATGACTAGTGTACTGTCTGGCCATAAGTAGCAATTCTCCCAGCTATTCCTGTGCAGCCCTGCCTGCCTCAGGCAGCTTCTCTCCTGCTATATTGTTGTTTCCAACAGGCTGTGAGCGGGAACATAAATGCCAATGTACAATTGCCAGGCCTGAGTTGGGGCCTTAGGGCTCAGTGATACAGCAAAAGCTTGAGGTTTGAGCAGAGGCTTTATGATATCTATTCTGGTGGTTTCACAGTCTTTTGCTCCCCCAGCCTTCTACCCTCCACACTCTCTAGGCTCTGAATCTCCAAGTTGCCTGATGACCTAACAGATAGTTCACAGAAGTGGCTGAAGTCAGCCCAAACCAATTTGTTTGGGGTTAGGCACTCTGGGAGATACTGAAGAGCAGGGAAGCCTGGCATGCTGTAGTCCATGGGGTTGCAAGAGTCGGACACAACCTGGCGACTGAACAACAACAAAAATGTCCAGTGGGTTGCAGCTCAGCCTCAGGCATCTGTGAGGGGTGGTTGGGGGGGCCAGTGCATGAGCAGCAGAACCCAGAGGGCCAGGGTGGGTCCCTTGGGTGATGGGCGTAGGAGAAAGTGCACACTCAGGTCATCTCCCCACTATACTCCTCTTCTCTTCTCTGGAGTGATCAGTCTGGATTCTTCACTGCGGTTGAGGAGCCTGAGCTCAGACATCTCCCTCTCTCCCTGATAAACACTCAACCATGTGGCCAGCCTTGTCACCTCTACACAGCTCACCCCTACACAGCTCACCCCAGACAACATGGGGCCCAGAGAACTCTGCTTTATTTTTAAATATGAGCAGGGAGTTGGCTGGACCCCTGAGCTGCCCCCCAGCTGAGTCTACTCCAGCCTCTCTCCCAGTGTGGTGGCCCTGTCCCTGAGCTCAGCATGGCCTATGCCTGATGTTCTGAGCCAGGGGTCCAAGGAGCTAGGAGGAGGGGTGTCCCAGGAGCTATGTTTCACTTCCCTCTCTCCAAAAGGGGAGGGAAGAGGGCCTGGCCCTCTATACCCAGGCCTGGAATCCTCACAGGGTGCTGGGTTGAGTGTGTATGGCAGGGAATAGGGCCCCCTGCTCCCCTGGCCCCTGAGTGTGCAGCCAAATGCAGAGCAGATGCTCCCAAGACTGAAACGTCCTAAATTCAGCAACTTTCAAGGGGCAGTACGGGCACACCTGTGTGCCTGGTGCCTGGGCCCCTTGGTGGTTCGTGTTCGTGGTGTGGCCCCCACCCTGCCCGAGAGTGGGCATCACTCAGGGTTTGCAGAGGCTCTCAGGAGTGCATCCCAAACTCAGGTGCAATGTGAGGCTTCACTGAGGAGGACACAGGCTTAGAGTCACTGAGAAACCTGCCCACGGTCAGCCTGCTGTTGGAGACGTGCAGTGGGAACTTAGAAGCAGGCTGTGCAGGTCTCAGGGCTGGCCTGAACCTCCGTCTCCCGACTCCATGTCTTAAGGCATCTGTATCTCTCCCTGGACCTGGAGGGGGCCTTTATCCTTTCTAGGAGCACCCCTTTGTCATACATAGCACAGGGCAGGAGTGTAAATGCAGCAGGTATGAATTGTAGCCTTGCTCTGTAGCTTGGAGGAAACCATGTCTCTGCCCAGGCCTGTTTCTTACATCCTGAAAAAAAGGAAAATGACACCTGGGTATGTTGGAGGTAGGAGCACATGACATGGTGGACCCTTTGCAAGGGTCACAGTGGACCCCCTTCTCCCTGTGCATGGATCTGACCATTAAGACACCTCAACTCTAGGCCCAGCTTCACCTTTACTTCTGGGGTTCCTTTTCCTTCCTGGGCCTCAGTTCCCTCTCCACATAAGCATGACCTTGAGCATCTTGATTATGAAGTCTCCCTTCCACCCTCTGCCCAGTCCAGGTGGCCAGGACCCTGCTCTTTTCATCCTGTTCTTCCTCCTACTCCTGCTCCTCTCAGGGGTGGGAGTGTGTGTGTGCATGTGTGTGTGTGTGTGTTTGCAGGGAAAGGGAGAGGCCTGGGGCTGGCAGTTAGGGGAAAGGGGCGGGACTATCAGGACTTTATGTGCCAGTGGGGTTCAGGGATGGCTCAGCGGCCAGTGGTGCTCGGGCCTGTTTAATCATTACAGGAAAGGAATGAAGCCAGGAGCACCTCAAAGTCCAGTCTGGTTGTGGCTGACTAGCAGATGAGCACGGAGCTGGCAGCAATGGGGCCTGGCGCTTCAGGAAGTGGGGTCAGCACGGCGACAGTTCCACGCTCAGCACCGGGCCCCAGAGGCAGCCTGCACGCCTACGATATCGCCGTCCTGGTCGTCTACTTTGTCTTCGTCATTGGAGTAGGGGTCTGGGTGAGTAGCCGGGAGGTTGGAGGTTGGAGGTTGGTAGGGGAGGCAGAGACAGGCTCTCATCTGCAGCCGATTGTAGAGCTGGGGGCAGGGGTGGGCAGAAGGCAGGCATGTCTAGGAAGCACAGGGACTACTGTAGAAGGACTTTAAGGGGGGATCACCCTCTCAACCCCTCTATTTAGAGATGGGCAACTGAGGCCCAGGGAGGGCTGTGACTTTTCTGAGCTCACACAGTGAGCCCAAAGCAGGCCAGCCTGAACCCCAGTCTCTGGACTCCCTGTCTCTGTGCATCTGATGCCTTTGACCCCATGCACCCTTGGCCCCCTGAGTCCCATTCCTGCCATCTTCCTCATGCCAGGATCCCCAACTCTGTGAGTGCTTGACTCCTGACCCTACCACACCCTCCACTGGGCAGCATCTTGGCAGGGAGCTGAGCTTTCTAAAGGAGCTGGGGAAGTGTGCTCATGGGAAGGGAGCCAGGTGGCTCCCAATGGGTTCTGGTCTCCAGCATTTACTGGAGCCTCGGTACCATGTATGAGGGCCAGGCTTGGAGGCCATGGAGCCCTGAGTTCAGATGCCAACTCTAACAGTTAGGGCAGCATGGTCCCGGGAATATATTACAGAGCCTTAGTTTTCTCACCCAGACAATGAGAATAAAAAGGACTACTTGCTTTAGGAACATGACACATTTAAGGATCTGGTACAGTGCCCAACACACAGTCTGCAGCAATAAATGACCCCTATTGTCTCTGTAGCAATCGAGGGAAAAACCTTTAGACTCCACTGTGAGGCAGAGAGGGATCTGAGTCCCAGCTGGTTGGTCACTTACAAGGCTGTGGCAAGGCCAAGAACCCTCTCTGGGCCTCAGTCTCCTCATCTGTAAAGTGGGACAAGCAGTCCCTGCTTCCCAAGGTGTGTGAGGAAGAACGGGACAAACAGGCTTGCTGGCTCCCGGGAGACCGTGGTCGTGAGAAGCACCAGCTCCTCTCCTTCATGACTTTGGACAAACTGCTTCCCAACTGGGGACCCCAGTTTCCTCATCTGTAATGTAAATTCTTCCTGCTCATCTATCCTTCCTGAGGACCAGGGTTGACACAGAAAGTCCAAGCAAAGGCTTGACAAGCCTCAGGCCCTACACAGCAGTCCTGCCCTACTGAGTAACATATGCCTTTCTCTCAGGGGAAGAGATGCTTCTTTCAATTTCCCTTCATTCTTCCAGTCCTTCAGGCATTTCTGATGTATGTAGACCCAACCAGACGTTTACTGTCTTCAGCATCTTAATTTGTTTAGTCACTAAGTCATGTCTGACTCTTGTGACCCCATGGACTTCAGTATGCCAAGCTTCCCTGTCCTTAACTATCTCCCGGAGTTTGCTCGAACTCAGTCCGTTGAGTCAGTGATGCTATCTAATCATCTCATCCTCTGTAATCCCCTTCTCTTCCTGCCTTCAATCCTCCACAGCATCAGGGTCTTTTCTAATGGGTCGCCTCTTCCCATCAGGTGGCCAAAGTATTGGAGTTTCAGCATCAGTCTTTCCAATGAATATTCAGGGTTGATTTCCTTTAGGATTGACTGGTTTGATCTCCTTGTAATCCAAGGGACTCTCTTGTAATCCAGGGCCACAGTTAGAAAGTATCAACTCTTCGGCACTTAGCCTTCTTTATAGTCCAACTCTCACATCTTAATAATGGTTTTAAATTTATCCCCCCTACCCTCTACCCTGTCTCACTTTCTGCATTCTGAGAGAAAGTTCTTTCATTCCTCACTCCCTTTCAGTCCTCAGAGTAATTCTTCAAAAAGGCATCCACTTACACCCTCCCCATGCAGGACAGGGTTTGCTCCAGGGTCCTGGGTGGGCCTCAGTGATGTGATCTGACTTGAGGCAGGGGCAGGAGACCACCCCCCATTCCCACCCCGGCAGAGCCCTGCCTCTGTCTGGGGACTAAGTGCTTTGTGTCCTCTCAGCCCCCAGGATGGGAGTCTGGCTGGGTGGAGGGAGCAGGGTGGTCTCCCCACCATGGTAGCCTGAGGATGAGATCCCAACTCACTTCCTGAAGGAATATTTGGATAGGGTGGAGGGCCGAATAGGACACAAAAGGACATGCCAATAATCTGGGCACATGCACAGTGCCATGCATTCAGTAGGGCATTTCGCACACCCCACCCCACCTCCAACCCAGCACTCCCTCCCCCATTAGCCCCCATTAGTTCTTCACACCAGTCCTGGTGGGCGAGGTGATGAACAGGGGGGCCCAGAGAGAGCAGCTGACCCCACCAAAGCCCCATAGGTTAAAGATGGTGAAACCTCCAGCCTTGGTTCCCACCCCATGTCCCCACAGCGCCAGCAACCAAAGGGCAGGGAATCTGGGGCAGAGGGCAGAGGCTGGGGAGACTCGGGATTTCCTCACTCTTGCCGTTTCCTTTCCAGTCATCCATTCGTGCGAGTCGAGAGACCATCGGCGGCTACTTCCTGGCGGGGAGGTCCATGAGCTGGTGGCCAGTGAGTTCACCTTCCTCCTTCTCCTTCCTCCACCTCCTAGTCCCACCTCATCTTCTCCAACCTGGACCAAGGCTACAGCCTCTGAGGGGTTTCCTGGCTCTAGACTCCTTCTCTCAGGTCCTGAGACACCTAGCAACCTGAGAGATATTGCAAATGCACAGCTGGAACCCGTGTCCACTGGGCGCCTCCTAAGTGTGGGTCCCGGGCAGGACGCTGGACCTACAGAGCACACCCAGAGTATTTCCATTCTAGAGGGGCTCAGAGCTGAACCAGGAGGACAGACTTGTAGAAAACTTGTTGGTTGCTCAGCCGGAGGGGAACATAGGGCCTTTGAGTGCATGGAGGAGGCCTCTATCCTCCGGACAGTGGAAGTGGGCTTAGGAAAGATTTTCTTGGGAAAGTGACACATAAATACTGCAGTTCAGGGGAGGAAATCCTAGAGGTAAAATTCCACCATCCTGAGGCCTTTGTGAAGCCCAGGCCCTCCCAGCAGGCCTCCCCACTTGCTCCCTTGGTCCTCCGGGCTAGCTTCCTCTTCCTGAAATAAGGAGGGAGGCGAGCCCTGCCTCAAAACTAACAGTGCAGAAGTCTGCCACGGGGGCCACTGAAGCTGGGCACGTGCCCGGGCATGCCTGACGCATGGCACATGTGTGCACGGACTCACACACACCCACACACTCACAACCCTGTCTTGATTCTCACCAGCCTCCCCACCCAAAGAGCGGAGGAACCCAGGAGGCCCACAGTGCTCTCTGAAAGGTTTGGTGTCTGGGACAGGAGAGGTGCAGGCAGGAGTATGACAGAATCCCCAGGGATGTGGGGGCTGTGGGCCTGGCAGCTCACAGGGACAGGGCAGGGCCACTGGTACTGCCAGCACCCCCTCACCAGAATAACGAGAGCCCCCTGGAGGCCATTATGCTCAGCTTGTGCCCCCACCCCCAGCCCTAAACTGCAGCCCTGGAAGTGAGTCTGTGAGAAGCACAAAAGAGGACTGGCACGTCTCCTCTGGTCCATCCAGGAGGGTGAGCAGCGGCTGGCCTGGATGTTCAGTCCTGCAGAGAACAGAGCTCTGTGGCGTGAGGAAAGGCAAGGCTTTGGAGCAGGACAGGGTTCCCCAAAGATGGAGGTGGAGCCAGGCCTGGGAATGTGCACCCCGGGAAAGAGGATGTGGGGCGCCCTCCTTGGGGGACAGGGTTGGAGCTGAGCCACCTGCACTGACAGCAGCTTCAGTCTGAGCTGGGGCGGAACCAGCCACGGATGAGGACTCTTGGCCCCTCTGCCCCACTGGCATGTGTGTTTCTGGTGTTTGTGATGATTGTCCAACAACTTGCCTGCTTCCCTACTCAGCCAGTCTGGAGAAGTGCCTGGTTCCCCTCCCTGTATCCTGAGAGCAGTGTGGCTGGGAGTTAAGAGCAGAGGGAGCAGCAGCATCCTTGTCTCAGAGGGGCCATGCGGGTCTCCTGATGACCTTGTGGATGTCTCCTTGAGTGACGAGTTAGGAGCCCTGGGCAGGGTGGAGGGGAAGGCACCTCGCTGTCCCAAGAGCAGCCTGGGGAGCCTCTTCCTCCAAAGTGGAAGGTCCAGTGCTCTGTGCTCTGGCCAGGGGTCCAGTCCAGCCACAGCATCCCAGGACCACCAGACAGAGGGAGGGAGTATGAGCGGGCAGCAGAGTCCTCAGCTAGGTCAGATGGGTCATTATATCTGTGCCTTTGCACGGCTGCCTCTTCTCCGAATGGCTCAGTACTTTCTGCTGCCCAGCACCACGATTTTAAGGTGACACAGGGTCCAAGACTGGCTCCTCCCCTCCAGCCCACAGCCCCTCCTCTTACCAATAATGATCCTGTCTAAAAATAAAAGCTAATGCTGACGAACGCTTACTGACTGCCTAGCACCCGTCAAGCAGTGGTTACTAGAGCAGATGGCCAGGGTCGAAACCCTAATTCTGTCACCGGTTAGTTCTGGAACTTGAGCTAGTTATTTACCTGTGCCTCAGTCTCCCCAAGAACAATGGGGATGATAACAGAACCTTCCTCCTGGGGTTGTCATGAGGAGTCAGTGAGTTGCTACATTTAGAATAGAACCTGGCCCTTGGCAATGCGGCTTGTGCACAGACCGCTAAGACTGTCATCATTATCTGTCTAACAGCATTGCCTTGGAGTAGCTGGCTGCCTCCAGGAGAAAAATTAACTCAGAGGCTGGCCCACCCTGTGCTTAGCCCCCGTGGCTCCTCCCCTGGAGTCTTCAGGAAAGGGGTGGCAGAGGGCCTCCCCCATCCTTCTCATGGGGGACTCTCCTTCTCCCCTTAGCCTTCTTCTCTCCAGAGGCCCTTAGACCCATGGTCCCAGAGCAGAGCTTCATGCTCCCTAATGGACCTTCCTTTCCATGTCTTTTCTTCTTTCCCACTTTGCCTCTCAAATCTCTGGGTGTCCTGGAGGCAGTGACTTCATTTCTCCTAACATTAACCTCTTCCTCTGTAAAGTGGAAAGATTAGTACCCATCCCTCCAAATACTTTTGGAGGTTAAGTGTATTAGTGCATATAAAATGCCCAGCACAGTGCCCAACAAACAGTAAGTGCCTAATATGTGTCTGTTCTGTTCAGCCTCCTCATTGCTCCCCAATTTCCTCTCCTCCCTCTGATCTCACATTTATAAGTTCAGGTTCTGCTCTCTCTGCCTCTATCCCAGATCCTGAAGCTCATAGTCCTGATTCCAAAAATTGATTCAGATGAAAACTGACCCCTGACCCTCGACCCCATTTGTGCCTTGCAGATCGGAGCATCTCTGATGTCCAGCAATGTGGGCAGTGGCTTGTTCATCGGCCTGGCTGGGACGGGAGCTGCTGGAGGTCTTGCTGTGGGTGGCTTTGAGTGGAATGTAAGGAAGCTGGCCTGGAAGATTCTCAGGGATAGAGGGGGTCTTAGCCCACTCTTTGACTTCCCTGGTGGCTCAGATGATAAAGCGTCTGTCTATAATGTGGGAGACCTGGGTTCCATCCCTGGGTTGGGAAGTTCCCTGGAGAAGGAAATGGCAACCCACTCCAGTACTCTTGCCTAGAAAATCCCATGGACTGAGGAGCCTGGTGTCCATGGGGTCGCAAAGAGTCGGATACGACTGAGCGACTTCACTAACCCACTCTATTCTACACTGTCCCTGACCTTAGTGCTAAGAGAAACCTCAAAGGTGCTTGGGGAGGCTGCATGGTAAATGGAGAATCCATTTTGTAGATAAGGAAACCAAGTCCTGATGGACCTCATCAGAGGTCACACAGGACTGAAATCAGGCCTCCGGTCCCTTACTTCCCCGCCCAGGGCTCTCCTCTGCATGGACCACCCCTCCTCCAACTGCATGAAGAACATGGATCCCTTTTTCTCCCCATTCTCCTAGGCAACCTGGTTGCTTCTGGCCCTTGGCTGGATCTTCGTCCCCGTGTACATTGCAGCCGGTGTGGTCACAATGCCGCAGTACCTGAAGAAGCGATTCGGGGGCCAGAGGATTCAGGTGTACATGTCTGTCCTTTCTCTCATCCTCTACATCTTCACCAAGATTTCAGTGAGTACTGTTCCCATGTGGCCATATCATGTTGCTCTGAAAATGCTTAGTAGAGGGCACAGCACGCTGTTGCTATATGTACGTACGGATGGATAAATTGATAGCTGGATAGATGGATGGATGCATGGATAAATGAATAGATGGATGGATGGATGGCTAGATGGATAGAGGAAGGATAATAGAAATGGAGGATGAACTCACAATTCATCACACGCTCCCTGTCCCCCCCGCCCCCAACAGCAGGGTAATTAGAGACAGACAATAAATGTTTGTTGAGTGAATAACAGTCCCTCTATCCAAAGAACTCATAATTTCAAGTTCATTCACTCGTTTATCTTCCCATCAAATTAGTTTTCATTCAGCACCGAGAATGTTACCGTTAAAAAGGACATATTCCTCCTCCATTGATGCAAACTCGGAAGACAAACTCAGGTCAAGTGATTTGCAAAGGTCCACACAGAGCACTAGCTCTGGGGCTGGAACCAACGTTTGGGTCCCGTGGCCCATTCCAGGCCTCCTGCGGCTCTGTCATGTTGTAGCCCATCATGGGTCACAAAATACTCAGGGAAAGGGACCAGCAAGCATGCCCTGAGTCCAGGGCTGGAAAAACTATAGCCTCTTTTCCACCAATGCTTGTAAGCAACCCTAAATCAGCTCAGGCCAAGGCTGTGACCCCAAGTCCTCCAATAAAGCCCAGCACGTGGGTATCCAGGATCTGTGTCATCTGCACTGGGGCTCCTGCTCTGTCAGGTCACCTGGGGCCCCCATCAGGTCCGAGTGGGCTGGTGCTCTTTCAGGGAGCATTTGGAGGCCCTCTGAGTTCCCACCCTCTCCCTCAGGGGCCTCTTCCTCCTGACCCCCACCCCTGCCTCGTTTCCTCAGCGTGCTACTCCATCCTCTCACCGCCAGCACACGCCCCTGGGAGCGCAGCTGGACCACAGGGCTCTCAGGCTCAGAACCGTGTGCTCCTCTGCGCTGCAATCCCCCCAGCTCCTCAGGGGCCACAGGCCAAGCCCATTCTCCCGAGCACGTCACTTAAGGCTCATCCTCATTGCGCTCTGAGGGCCGACAGCGCCTGTCGTCATTGAGCAGGAAGGAGACATTGCTCAGTGGCCACACAGAGGGCCTCGGGTGACCTGGACCCCTGGGTCCCTGTCCCTGCAGACTGACATCTTCTCTGGAGCCCTGTTCATCCAGATGGCCTTGGGCTGGAACCTTTACCTCTCCACAGTGACCCTGCTGGTGGTGACGGCCGTCTACACCATCACAGGTAGGGCCAAGGGGAGGTCACGTCGGGTGCAGGTGCAGGGAACAGAGACAGGGAGAGTTGGAATGGGAAGCTCCGGACAGCAGGGGCACAGAGGTCCAGGGAGGGACAGAGTGAAAACTGACCGGGAGAGTGAGAAAGAGAAGCATGAGGGGGAGAGAGAGAGGCAGGCAAAGATGCAGAGTCAGAGAAGATGGAAAGACAGTGCATCAGAGCAAAGGGGAGTCAGAAAGGGAAGAAAGAGGAGGAAGCAGGGCTGGCCCGAGAGAGCCAGGGAGGGAGAGACACTAGGAGACACAGAGAAAGATGGACAGCAGGGACCTGGGTGATGAATGGGGGACTGTCACCCGGGCCAGAGTCACCACAGGCTGCTCCAGACAACAGCCACAAGCCTGCCGTCTCCTGTCTCCAGAGCCCCTCACACAGGCCTGAATGCCCAAGACGTGGGCTCAGGCAGACTTCCTGTTGGCTAAGGTGTGGGGGAGTTTAAATGGGTGCTGGGTGGGGAGGAAGGAAGGGAGGCCTCCTGGGGGAGCTAATAGTGCAGCCAAGGACGGGACTTGGTATTTCACAAAAGCACAGCCGGAGGACAGAAAGAGCAGGACCTGAGGGCCTGGGACCATGACCAGCCTCACCTGCTGGGCGGACTGGAGGAACACAAGGGGCGAAGAAGGCAGAGGCCGGAGTCCACTGGCTGAGGGATCCGCGTGTTCTCTGGTCTCCCCAGTGTGGCCGAGCACAGGGCGGGTGCCCTGAGAGGGAGCCCTGCTGGTGCTGACGAGCCCTCTCCTTGGGTCCCCAGGGGGCCTCACGGCCGTGATCTACACAGACACTCTGCAGACCGTGATCATGGTCGGGGGAGCCCTTGTCCTCATGTTTCTGGGTAAGGAAGAGGCCTGAGTACATGCCTGCCCCTCTAAACTCCTCTCTGATCTGGCTCTGGATGTCACCTCCATGGTCTGCAGAGCACAGAGACATTCCCCACTCCAGGCAGGGGTCCCAAAGAACAGGATTCTCTCTATACCAAACCAGGGCTCTTGAGCCTAAGCCCTACTTCCCTCTCTCATCCCCAAGTCCCATATGAGTTCCAAGCTCAGGGATCCCACACAGGACTGGGATCTGGGGGTGGGGGTAGGTGACAAGCCCAGTGGGACCCAGGGCTGTTTCATTCACTGAGGTTTCTCCCTGCAGGCTTTCAGGAGGTGGGCTGGTACCCAGGCCTGGAGGAGCGGTATAGTCAAGCCCTCCCTAATGTCACAGTCCCCAACACCACCTGTCACCTCCCCCGGCCCGACGCCTTCCACATGCTCCGGGACCCTGTGCGTGGGGACCTCCCCTGGCCAGGCCTCATCTTCGGGCTCACGGTGCTGGCCACCTGGTGCTGGTGCACTGACCAGGTGATGCCCTTGCCAAGCTTGGCCAGCTCGCCACCAACTGGGAGGGCTCCTGTGGGCAAACCACGTGCGCCAATGCACAGAGGGCTGGGACTGACTTGGGGGGATGGCTGTGGGGCACAGTGAGCGGCCATGCCAGGGCTCACCAGGGCTGAGTGGAGCCCGAGCCCAGCCCAGGCGGCACGCCTGCCCTGCCACCTTTCCAGGTCATTGTGCAGAGGTCTCTATCCGCCAAGAGTCTGTCCCATGCCAAAGGGGGCTCCGTGCTGGGGGGCTACCTGAAGATCCTGCCCATGTTCTTCATCGTCATGCCTGGCATGATCAGCCGGGCCCTGTACCCAGGTAAGAGCCAGTCCCCCTCTGGGCAATACTGGGCCAGAGCAGGGACCACACACACTGTGGTGGTGTGTGTAGTAATAGTAACATATTACTATTAACATAGTAAATATGTTAGGCTTTGTGGGTCTGACATACAGTATGTATTTCAGTAGAAGAAACTTGTATCTGAATGTCATTTTAAAGCCCATCTTTCTCTTTATAAGGGAAAGACAAACTGAGGCACTCATGGTGCCTTGCAATGATATTTACTATTTGTTAAAATAAAAGGCCTAAAATCTAAAGGAGTCTATGAGGCTTTGCAGGGTGGTATGTGGTTGAGAAATTTACCAGATACCAATAAACTATAAGACCCAATATCAGCCTATTCTTGGACCCTCTAGATGCTGGTCCCTGCCAGAGTCACCAGTCAACATTTTTTCTATAGGGTCAGAAAGCACATATTGAGCCAACCCTAGAGGGCATGGGATAATTTGGGTCTAACTACCATCACTTCTGCAGATGAGGTGGGCTGCGTGGATCCCGACGTCTGCCAAGCGATCTGCGGGGCACGTGTGGGATGTTCTAACATTGCCTACCCCAAGCTGGTCATGGCTCTCATGCCCGTGGGTAAGTCCATCTCCCTCGCAGCATGCTTCACACCAGCTTTCCAGCAAAATCCAGAACCCACTATCCAGGACAGATTGATTGCATTAAGGATGCACATGGATGGGAAGAGAAAATGGGAACATTTACCTCCTCACCCCACTTCCTAACACACACACACACACACACACACGTTTTCACAGCATCTGTGAGGTGCTGCTCTGTGCCCTGGCTCTGGAGAGGCAGGGATAAAAGGCAGGACTCTGTGTAGTCTCCAGGGTAGAGGCACAATGCAATGTGACCAGCATGAGACACAGTGGGGATGAGGGGCCCTTAAGAAGGCACCTGACCCACTTTGGGGAATGTGAAGGAAGGTTTTCCAGAGGAGAGGAAATAGAGCTTAGTCCCCTTAGTCCCAGGGGATCTTAGGCAGACAAAGGGGGAGGGGCAGGGGAAATGTCATTCTGGGGAGGAGGGCTGCATGTGCAAAGGCCCAGGGTTGCAAGAGAGTGTGAAGTCTGAACTGAAAATTGCCAGTGTGGACTCAGATGCAGCAGGGATGAAGATCACCTTTGCGGGGAGGACATGGTGGCCATGCCCCACTGTGGAGCATGGCCTTTACTCTGAGGGCAGTGGAGGATCACGGGGGTTTCAGGCCATCATGCATGATTAGGGAATGGCAACCCACTCCAGTATTCTTGCCTGGAGAATCCCAGGGATGGAGGAGCCTGGTGGGCTGCCGTCTATGGGGTCGCACAGAGTCGGACACGACTCAAGCGACTTAGCAGCAGCTAGTAGCTCAGAGGGTAAAACATCTGACTGCAATGCAGGAGACGTGGGTTCGATCCCTGGGTTGGGAAGATCCCCTGGAGAAGGAAATGGCAACCCACTCCAGTATTCTTGCCTGGAGAATTACATGGACAGAGAAGCCTGGTGGGCTGTAGTCCATAGGGTGACAGAGAATCGGACACGACTAAATGACTAACACACACACATGTATGATCAGATGTGTGCTTTAGAAGGATCACTCTACACGGAGGGTTCAGCTTAGGGGGAGGCAGGGAGATGATTACTAAGGGATTTCCAGTGGTCCAGGTTGTGATGGTGGCTTGGCTCGGGTCAGTGGCTCCAGGGATATACAGAAAGGGTTTAGTTTATATTTGTTAGACAGAATTGGCAAGACTTGATGACTGATCACATTTCCGAGACAAGAAAGACAGAGAGATCCAAAGAGGGCTCACAGGTCTTGAGTTTATAGTAATATTGAGACTGGGGACACAGAAAAAAGGCAGGTTTATGGAGGAAAGCCGAGTTATTCCCTCCCTCCAGTAGAAATAGTGGAGGTGCAATGAATGAAACAAATAGTGGAGGTGGGTGGAGGCCCAGCTGTGATGGAGCAGACGCAGAGGGACTGGGTGAGAGAGGCAGGAAGAAGGTAGAGGAAGAGGTCCAGGATTACTTGGAGGTGTCCACTTAGAGACCAGAATTTATCATTAACCAACAGAAGAAGCAGGGGCCCCAGAGGAGATGCTGTCCTAGATCTGGGACACCTTGAGCCTTCTAGGGAGGCATGCAGGGAGTGGTTAAGTATTTGGACTGAGGGAAGGAGGACTAAGGTGGATCTGGCCAGAGAGTCATGTCTCTAGATGCTTCTTCCTCAGAATCATACAGACCAGCTATCAGCAGGCCCCACCCTCCCTTGTTACAGGTGTAAAACAGGCCCAGAAAGGATCACGACTGGTCCAAAGATCACACAGCTAGTTACTTGCAGAATCAGGAAACAAACCCATGGCTTCTGACCGTCGGAAACAGTAAGGAGGTTTCTCCAAAAACTAAAAGTAGAATGACCGTCAGACCCCGCAGTTCCACTCCTGGGCATATGTGCCAAAAACCCAAATACTAATTCTAAAAGATACATGCACTCCATTGTTCATAGTAGCACGAGTTATAATTGCCAGGATAAGGAAGTAAACTAAATGTCCATCAACAAATGAATGGATAAAGATGGCATGCACACACACACACACATTTGTGTGTACAAATGGAATACTACACAGCTGTAAGAAAGAACAAAGTTTTGCTATTTATAGCACCATGGATGACCTCGGAGGGCATTATACTAAGTGAAATAAGTCTGAGAGAGAAAGACAGATGTGGTATATTATCACTTGTATGTGAAATCTAAAAAAACAAACTAGTGAATATAACAAAAAAGAAGCAGATTCATAGATACAGACAAGGAACCAGTGGTTCCTGAGAACGGGGACCCTGGGGTGGGGAAGTGAAAGTTGCAAATTACTGGGTATAAGATGGGCTCAAAGGTGCAGTGTACAACACAGGGAATATGACCAATATTTTTTAGTAACTGTAAATGGGAACTAACCTTTAAAGTCTACATTACAAATTAAAATAAATAAAATAAAAATTTTAAAAAGCTCAGAGCTGTCTGCTGCCCAGGCTGGGGCTTTAGCCTGGCACCACAGTGTCCATGATAAAGGTACAAAACACTGAAAAAAACTCAATAATTAATCATCACCCTTCTCCCAACCAGGGCCCACTAACCAAGTGTCTACAGGTTTAAAACCCAGATTGAGGTGGCCAAGCTGGAGAGAACCTTAAAGGTCACCTGGTCCCACACCCTTTAATGTGCAGATGAGGAAACTGGGAGGGCAGATGACTTGGCCATGGCCACAGAGGAAGGCAGAGGCAAAGGGTGGTTGGGACCAGCCTCTAGTTCTATGAGTTTCCTGGGTTCCTGGATGGGCACCTCCTTCAACACCTCTGCCATCCCTTACCCTCCTCTGAGCTCCTGACTCTGCTGGACGCTGGCAGCCTCTATAGCTCCTGGCAGATCGGCTTTCATGCGCCAGTGGTCCACAGACCCCTCGTCTCTCCCCAGGTCTGCGGGGCCTGATGATCGCGGTGATCATGGCCGCCCTCATGAGCTCACTCACCTCCATCTTCAACAGCAGCAGCACCCTGTTCGCCATTGACGTGTGGCAGCGCTTCCGCAGGAACGCAACAGAACAGGAGCTGATGGTGGTGGGCAGGTGCGCAGGCCCATCCTTCCTGGGTTGTCTCCCTGTAGGCAGACATCTTTCCCCACTGCTCCCTGCCCTGGGTTACCCCAAGGAGATGTGGCTGGGTCTAGACCCTGTCCCGGCAGCCAGAGCACCTTTCTCTCTGACGTGGGTAAGTTCTTCCCCAACTCTGGACCATTTACCTCCCTCCAGATAAGGAGAAGAAAAGTCTCTTCCCTGCCTGCCTGTTCAACTTTATCTTGGAACTGATCAAGAGGGTAAATGAGAGCAGCTGACAAAGCATTTAATCAAGGTTGAACTGTATTGATGGGAAGGAGTTAGCAAGCAGCTCACCCCCAGTGTCTTCCAGACCAGCTCTGTCACCCCAGGATACCAGAAAGACTACTCATTCACTCCATCAGACTTGCTCTCAGCAGGCATCCTGCATCATACTTTTGTGCTGGGGACGCAGGGGTGATTTATATGGTCCTGCCCCGAGGGTGCACACAGTTTAAGAGAAAGGCAGAAACACAGGTAATGCAGTGAGGAACGTAGGTGGATGGAGATGTTCATAGAAAGTTTGTCTCTAGAGGATGCAGAGCTTTAAACACTCGGCTGAAAATTTTGAACTTTATCTTATAGGTATTCATTTTATGCTTTTCAAGACATAACTTGGTGGCTATTTTTACTTTTTCTCCCTAGGTTGGGGATTTATAGCTTACATAAAGTTAAGAGGACCTTTCTGAAATCTTTGCTTCATAATTTAAGGTTCTATAACTCAAGTTTCTGAATGCTCATTGTCCTTTCTGGCAGATGGTACTCGAGTTTAGATAATTTACTCTTGTCCCTCTCCTTACCTTTGCCCTCACTGTTTCTTCCATCACCATGCCTCCTGCCCACGGCTGCATAAGGGACCCCTAATGCCCACTTATCTGTGCACCCCAGCTCTATGCCCAGGGGCTGACCATTGAAGGATCTGAGTGCAGGACAGATTTGTACAAATGGGTGGAGGATGAGAGGGAAGTGAATGGCAGGGAGGCCATTAGGTAGCTGTTGCTCTACTGGGGCCAGAAAGAGAGAGAGTGGGAGGGAAAGGTGAGGACAGAATCCTTTTCTCTGCTCACCTGCCAAGTTTTACAGCAATCAGTGGGGATTGGGTGCCATCTCCTGGCAATATTCACTATTGCATCCAACACACCCAAGAACAGATTTTTCAACCAGAGGCCGTTTACTGAGGTGTATGGTGTTGGAGCGGGGAAGGCAATGGCACCCCACCCCAGTACTTTTGCCTGGAGAATCCCATGGACGGAGGAGCCTAGTAGGCTCCAGTCCATGGGGTCGCTAAGTGACTTCACTTTCACTTTTCACTTTCATGCATTGGAGAAGGAAATGGCAACCCACTCCAGTGTTCTTGCCTGGAGAATCCCAGGGACGGGGGAGCCTGGTAAGCTTCTGTCTATGGGGTCGCACAGAGTCGGACACGACTGAAACGACTTAGCAGCATGGTGTTGGAGAAGACTCTTGAGGGTCTCTTGGACTGCAAGGAGATCCAACCAGTCCATTCTGAAGGAGATCAGCCCTGGGATTTCTTTGGAAGGAATGATGCTAAAGCTGAAACTCCAGTACTTTGGCCACCTCATGTGAAGAGTTGACTCATTGGAAAAGACTCTGATGCTGGGAGGGATTGGGGGCAAGAGGAGAAGGGGACGACAGAGGATGAGATGGCTGGATGGCATCACTGACTCGATGCACATGAGTCTCAGTGAACTCTGGGAGTTGGTGATAGACAGGGAGGCCTGGCATGCTGCGATTCATGGGGTTGCAAAGAGTTGGACATGACTGAGCGACTGATCTGATCTGATCTGACGGTAAAGGGGGGAGAAGTCAATGGCACCCCACTCCAGTACTCTTGCCCGGAGAATCCCATGGGCGGAGGAGCCTGGAAGGCTGCAGTCCATGGGGTCGCCAAGAGTCAGACACGACTGAGCAACTTCACTTTTACTTTTCACTTTCATGCATTGGAGAAGGAAATGGCAACCCACTCCAGTGTTCTTGCCTGGAGAATCCCAGGGACGGGGGGAGCCTGGTGGGCTGCCATCTGTGGGGTTGCAGAGAGTCGGATATGACTGAAGCGACTTAGCAGCAGCAGCAGCAGCAGCATGGTAAAGGGGAAAGGTATGGATTTCTTTCTGAAAGCAGGTGGTCCACACACCCCTTCAAGGGATCTAATTTTTAAATTCTAGAGTTTTATTTGGATTCTATAATTCTAATGTTCTGGGATTTTACGAATATAAATTTCTGTAATCTTTGCATCTGTGATCCTGGCCTTCTTTCAGTCTCTGATTCAGCGGCCACGTGTTCCTCTCCTTTCTCCCCTCCTGGTTCCCACTCACCCCGCTGCTGCGCTGCCCTGAGCACTCCTCACAGCGCCCTGTGCTCTCCTGCAGAGTGTTTGTGGTGTTCCTGGTCGTCATCAGCATCCTCTGGATCCCCATCATCCAAAGCTCCAACAGCGGGCAGCTCTTCGACTACATCCAGTCTGTCACCAGCTACCTGGCCCCGCCCATCACTGCCCTCTTCCTGCTGGCCATCTTCTGCAAGAGGGTCACAGAGCCTGTGAGTACAGAGCACACCTCTCTCCCAGAACGTCAGAGGGTCAGGAGAGCTACTCGGTCCATAACTTGACTGTCCTCTCCAGGCTTCCAACTCTCTGTCCACATCGACAGGTCGAGATTTATTCATTCCCTCAACAAACATCAATCCCATTATGGAGGCTTTGGGGATGTAATGGTTTGCATTGCCACCACTGGGCCAGAGGGAGGAGAGATAATTCAACACGTGATAACAGCAAAGTCGGATGGCTTCCCAGGTGGTGCGAGCAGTAAGGAATCAGCCTGCCAATACAGGCGATGAGAGATGCAAATTCAGTCCCTGGGTCAGGAAGATTCTCTGAAGTAGGAAATGGCAACCTGTTCCAGTATTCTTGCCTGGACAATTCCATGAACAATGGAGCCTGGCGGGCTACAGTCCATGGGGCCACAAAGTGTCGGACACAACTGAGCAATAAAAAAATATAAACAAATAGGATGGCTGCTAGGGGAGCAAAAAGCAGGAGCACCTAACCTATGGGACGCCTGGGAGGGGGTCACAAAGTGACATCTGAGCTGAGATCTGAAGGATTAGTGAGAGAGGAACGAGTGTTCCAGACAGAAGGGTCAGTGTGTAAAAGCCCATGGGGACAGGAAGATCTCTAACACTGTAAGGTTCTACACGTCAGCAAAGTTACAGCAGAGGATGATGACACACAGTGTGAGCCCACAGGGGAGCCCACAGGGGTGCACGTGTGCCATTCATGGAGCTGCACTGAGATCTAACAGGTCCTGGGAGGTACCAGGAGGGGGACCTTGGTCACTCCCTGGGATAGCCTGGAAAGGAGAGCCCCAAATCCATTGGCTGTACCTTGGGGGAGGTAAGGAACGTTGCAGACATGACTGCACAGGGACCACGTGAGAGCCCAGGGTCATCAGGAAGGAGACCGCAGAGGCCCCCCCACCTCAGTGGGGTAGCTGAGCCAGGCCTCTGCTGGGTCTACTGTTTGCAGAGCTCCAGGCCCCCTGCTGATAACCAGAATGCATACTCGGACTCTGTTGAGTTCTGGAGGTTTCTATTCATTCCAGAATTTTTGAAACTGGGCCAGCATCTCATATTTTGAAAATAAAAGTCTTCTAACCCTTATACCTGGGAAACAGGTGTAGGTTAGGGTCCAACAGTGGTAAAGAGAAGATATGAAATTGAGCTTTTCTTTAAAGAAGGAAGTGCTCTAATTCTGATTTATTATGACAGGAATTTGGGGAGGAAGATCCTGGTTTTCCCCACTGATTACAAAGATTCCATTCTAGTTGAACATTAAACATCTATCCTTAGTACTTAGTAATTTGCTTATCGCTGCTCGTGAGTGAGGTTGAGTCACTGCTTTGGTCATTGTTCCACGTGGAGCCTGGTCTGTCTGGTTCTGGAGCCCATGTCCTTTCCAGTATATCACTCTGCCTGCCTTTAGGATAAGACAGCACCTCAGCATTCATGGGGAACTCACTCAGGCAGGCTTGCACACACTGTGACAACCTGTGGCTTTTAGCTTCCGAGGATCTCCCACCTGGATCCCAGCCCTGGTGTGCCCTCTCTCTGCAGGGAGCCTTCTGGGGCCTCCTGTTTGGCCTGGTGGTGGGGCTTCTACGCATGATCCTGGAGTTCTGCTACCCAGCCCCAGCCTGCGGGGAGGAGGACCGCAGGCCGGCCGTGCTCAAGGACTTCCACTACCTCTACTTCGCACTCCTCCTCTGTGGGCTCACTGCCATCGTCATCGTCGCTGTCAGCCTCTGCACAGCTCCCATCCCTGAGGAAAAGGCAAGTGGAGTGCTTGGAGTGAGGCCCCCACGCTCCCCTTCCCCAGTGCCTGGGATTCCACCACTGACCTTCACTCTGCTGGGCTGTGGTCACAGATGTCTTAGGGATGGTGAGCTCCTTGTACTGTTAATTCCCAAGTGAAAAGTAATTCATTCAATTGGAAAATTATTCAGTGGGCACCTACTCTGGACCAGGCCCTGTCCTGGGCTTACAAAGATGAACGGTCCCCGCCAGCCACTGTACATGGGAAGTAGGGGGTGGGGGGAGGAGGAAAGGAAGATCTCAACACCACCAACAGTTACTCTACCGGGAGAAAGCACAGAGGACCAAGCTCAAAGGGAGCAGTCGAGAGTAGGAGAGGCAGGCGCCCCTAGGGGAGGGGAAGGGTGGTCTGACAAGGCCACTTTGAGTTGGATCTTGAAGAAACTGGTCTATGAAAAAAGAAACAATCTAGCAAAGTAAAAGCTCAGTTTGAAACCCTCACAGCCCCCAGGCTGATGGATTTACCAGTCCCCAGACACAGGAGAAGGCAATGGCACCCCACTCCAGTACTCTTGCCTGGAAAATCCCATGGATGGAGGAGCCTGGTAGGCTGCAGTCCATGGGGTCGCTAAGAGTCAGAGATGACTGAGCGACTTCACTTTCACTTTTCACTTTCATGCATTGGAGAAGGAAATGGCAACCCACTCCAGTATTCTTGCCTGGAGAATCCCAGGGACGGGGGAGCCTGGTGGGCTGCCGTCTATGGGGTCACACAGAGTCAGACACGACTGAAGTGACTTAGCAGCAGCAGCAGCAGACACAGACAGGGAGGTCTGGCGGGCTGCAATTCATGGGGTTGCAAAGAGTTGGACATGACTAAGTGACTGGACTGAACTGAGACAGGGATGCTCTGTCTTTTGAAACTTTGTTTTCTTTAGAGCAAAAGGGCATTAGTTTTGCTCAGGCTGCCATAACCAAGTACAACATACCGAGTGGCTTAAACAATAGAAATTATTTTCCCGCAGGTCTGCAGGCCAGAAGTCGAGGTGTCAGAAGGGTTATTTCCTCTGAGGCCTCTCTCCTTGGCTCATAGATGGCCATCTTCCCTCTGTCTTCATGTGGGCTTTTTCCTATGTCTGCCTGCGTCCTAATCTCCTTTCTAAGGACACCAGTCACATTGGATTGGAGTTCACTCATCAGACTTCATTTAACCTTAATCACTTTAAAGAGGAGCTTCCCAGGCGGTGTCAGTGGTAAAGAACCCACCTGCCAGTGCAAGAGACCTAAGAGATGTGGGTTCAACCCCTGGGTCGGAAAACTCCCCAGAAGGAGGGCATGGCAACCCACTCCAGTATTCTTGCCTGGAGAATGCCATGGACAGAGAGAGGAACCTGGTGGACTACAGTCCAGGGGGTCACAAAGAGTCAGACACAATTGAAAGGACTTAGCACACACCTCTTTAAAGAACCTCTCTCCAAATACAGTTACACTGTGACGTAGTGGGTGATTAAGACTTCGGCATGTGAATTTGGGAGGAACAGTATTCTGGCTGTAACAGACCCCATGCCAAAAGTTGGTCCCTGACATACTGGGTGGAAATAACTAGTAACACGCCTTACCTTTAGAGTTGGCAAAACAATCTATACCCTTGGTGTAATGAAATCCTACAAACAAGCAGCGTCTTCACAGATGAGCCAAGAGGTTGACTTCCCCAGGGGACTCACCCCAGAGATGATCTCTGCCCACTCCTTGATCCTGCAGCTTCCCCACTGTCTGCTGTCTCATTCCGCACCAAAATCCTTCCCAGTGAATCTCCTCCCTGGCTCCTGGTCTCCTCCAGATACAGTTGTCTCCCTCTCTGAGCCTCAGCAGCAAACTTTGTGAAGAATGGTCTTCATCCCCAGCCTCCGCTTCCCTCTCATCTACTTCCCATCCCGCTGCAGTCTGGCTGGTGTCCCACTGCCCTCTGGCATCACTCACGCCAACATGCCTAACAACCTTGTAACTAAAAATCAATAGCCACTTCCCCATCCTCACCTTAAGTGGGTTCTGAGAAGAACCAGATATCACTGCCCACATGCTGTATCCTGGAGACCTCTCTTCTGCTCATTGTATTCCTGCCAGCTGAAGGAGATCAATCCTGGAATTTCTTTAGAAGGAATGATGCTAAAGCTGAAACTCCAGTATTTTGGCCACCTCATGCGAAGAGTTGACTCATTGGAGAAGACTCTGATGCTGGGAGGGATTGAGGGCAGGAGGAGAAGGGGAAGACAGAGGATGAGATGGCTGGATGGCATCACTGACTTGATGGGTGTGAGTCTGGGTGACCTCCGGGAGCTGGTGATGGACAGGGAGGCCTGGCGTGCTGCGGTTCATGGGGTTGCAAAGAGTCGGACACGACTGAGCGACTGATCTGATCTGATCTGATCTGACAGCCCCTCTGCCATCGTCACGGGGTTTTCTTCCTGCTCCTTAAATACCGTTGTTCTTTGTGTGAGCCATCATTTCCTCTCTCCCCTGCCTGCTTACTCAGCCGTCATAGCCTGCAGAGCTCACTCCTTAACCTTGACACTGCCCCCTCCTGTGACCTCTGGCTGCTCCTTTGTTCTTGTTTCACTTGCACAGCCGGCTCTAGGCTGGATCCCATCAGTTCACTCCAAGAGATCTTTCTAAAGCCTAGAACTCAACCTCTTTCCTCTGCCTCTGTCTTCCATGACTCTCCATTGCTGGCTAGTTTCATTTAGGGTCAGCTCCTCCACCTGACCACAGAAGTCGCTATGTGGGGCATGAAGGAAGGTTACATGGCTCAAAATAGCTTGGAGTTAAAACTTCCCTCAGGGTCCTCCCCACCATTCTAGGCAAAACAAAGAACTCTCACCTGAAGGAAAAAAAAAGACATTAAGGCTGATTACACCCAGCTCCCAGCTGGTCCAGCCTCTGGCCGATCTCCAGAATACCTTGCTCCAGCTGTTTAAGAGATAACTTAAGAACAACCTTGTTTAAGAACAACCTTGGAGAAGAACAGGCCCCCTTAAGACAGTAGATTTCTACATATATGCCTATATATACTTACTCTTTTCTTGGGTTAGTGAAGCAGCTTACTAATCTGACTGCTGCCCCTTCTTGCCTCATTAAAGGTGATCTGTTCCTGTAAAGTGCTGATCTATTTCCGAACCTCATCTTCTCTAACTCCCTTACCCTACAGGGCACCTGTCTGCCTGTCCCCAGTCTTGCTTCTCCCTGCCTGTGAGCTCTGGGAGGTCAGGGGCCCAGCCTGATCTGCTGAGATTCTGGCCCCTGGCAGGAGGCCTGCATGGAGCAGGTGCAAGGAGTTCAGGTTTTCAAAGCACGGGTGAGTCGGGGTTCAGAGCCCGGCCTCCTCCAGCCCCGAGCTCCTTCCTTGTTCTCCACAAGGCTCTGCCGGCCTCCCAGGAACAGGGTCCTCTCTTCTTACAGTCTGACCGCCCTCCAAAGGCACCTGAGCTGAGACTGTTTGCTTTCCCTCCAGCTGGCTCGCCTGACCTGGTGGACGCGGCATCGCTCCCACTCTGAGCTGGAGAAGGAGCCCCCTGAGAGCACAGCGGGGACAGTGCAGAGGTGGCCTCTGGGGAGGGCCCCACAGGGGCCGGAGGAGCAGAGGACCCCAGCCAGGGCCGGGAGCAGCCTGGAGGTAGGCTGAGGGCATACGGGGCAGAGGGGAGCGATGGAGACAGACACCGAGTCATGGGTCCCCGAAGACCCCATTTGGGAGTTCACTGGGGATGGGGTCTCTAAGGGAATCCTCAAAACATCACCCTTCCTCTTCCCAGATGACTACTGATATTAAACAAGTAAGGCAGATGGGAGCCGAAATATTGCCCTTATTACTGCAAAAGTGCAGGTGTAGGATGTGGTTTATACCGCAGGGCAGTGTGCTTCCTAATGCTGAGCCACTGGGTCCTCGGTCGCTCTGAACTGGGATGAGCTTCATCACCCTCACCCCCAACACCCCAGCCCCTGGAGCTGAATCCTCTATACAGCAGTTTGGGGTTTCAGCGTGACGCCCTAGCTCAGCACCCCGCCGGCCGCTTGCACGAGGGCTAAGCTGACCTGCCTCTGCCCCTTTTGTGCCCCTCGCTCCTTTCCTGGGTTTCTCCCCATCACTCTCCCGGCCCTGCTCTCTCATCATCCCCTTTCTCCCACCTGTGCTCTGCCACTCCCCTGCCTCCCTCCCCCTGACTCCTGTCCCTCAGCCCCACGCAGGGCCTGGGGACCGTGGCTCTGGCGGTGGCTCTGCGGGCTCTCGGGAGCCCCGGAGCAAGCACTGAGCCCCGCCGAGAAGGCTGCCCTGGAGCAGAAACTGACCAGCATCGCGGAGGAGCCGCTCTGGAGGAGCGTCTGCAACATTAACGCTGTGCTGCTGCTGGCCGTCAATGTCTTCCTTTGGGGCTATTTTGCGTGACTCCGCAGGCCTGGCTTCAGCCCAGGCAGGTTCAACACCACCAGGCCTGGCCGGCTGCAGACAAGCTTTCCTCCCGCCTTGCTGTCCACACGGAACCCTCAGAGGTTGAGACTGCAGGGGGCCCTGACCAGTACCCCGGCCAGGCTGCACACTGAGGAGAGGAGCCAGGAGGCCCATAGAGGGCGCTTGGTCTGCTCAGGACACACAGCAGGCCTTGCACTGGGTCTCAGGCTCCAGCTCTCTCCACCTCAGAACCTTTCACTCCTACCTCAAAAAGTTTTCCCTCCTCTGGTGAGTCTGTTCAGGAGCTTTTACTCTACATGTGTCACGAGGTCAAAAAAGTGGAAGATAAAGAGTGGCAAGAAAGTTGCAAAAATCCTCCCATGTCTTTGCTCACCCTTATCCTTTCCTTGTCCACCGTCTCCCCCCTTTACCCTCTGGCTCCCAATCCCCGCTCATCCATTTCCAGCCGGAACCTCCCCAGGGCTTTATACTCTCATTGGCAGCTCTGCAGTGGTGGCTGTCAGACTGGAAGGAGTGAGGGACCAGGTGGAGGGCAAGCAAGGCAGCAGCTGGCACTGGGGCAGGGAGCTCTTCTTGGTACACTCAGATCTCCCAGCTTCCTACTCTCACATCCAAACATGCACCAAGTCTCCAGCCCTTGAGGGACTTGGAGGCCAGCTGGAGAGACAGGGCTTGTTGGAGACAAGAGAGATGAAGACCGGTTGCTTGGTGCTATAAGTAAGCCTGGCAGAGGGGCAGCGAAGACCACTTAGGAGCCCCTGCAGCTGTGCCTCTGCCCTCTCCCTCTGCCTGCCAGGCATCTAGCTACCCTGGAAAACACCACGACCTTGCCTGGGTGTCCCTCCTCCGGGAAGCTGCCTGATGCCCACAACTGGATCAAAGTCCCATTCCTGCTCCCACACCCTCTGGACCTGCTTCTGTGACAGTGCTGATCACAGGAGTGTGAGATTTGCCTCCCAGACCAGACAGCACTCCAAGGGGCGGGGACCAAGTGACTTTGTACCCAGAAAGTAACAGGCGTTGCATTAGTAACAGTATATGTTGGATGGTAATTCTACAAAGTCCTGGCTGGGTGGGGAGCTGGGGAACTGGGGGTGGGGAAGAATCTATTTCAGCTGGAGTTTACACTGAGTCTCAGATGTCTAGAATGAAACCACGGCCCTGTCCCATTGCCAAAGACACCCATGAGAACGTCCCTTCCTTCATCTTTGTCCAGGCTGTCCCTACTCTCATGGGATCCATTTTAATGCTGACTTTGATCATCACTTTATGTTAATCACTCATCATAATTGAATACAAATAAAATTCTTGTTTTGAGGGTTTCAATGCATCTGTGTATATGAATCCTCTTGTAGCTGCTGCCTCTGCATTTCTGTGCCCCTCAACCTTTTCCCGTTCTGTGTCACCTCCCATGTCTGTGCTATCCTTACTGTTCATCAAGACCCTTTCTGGGCACTCAGCTGTTTCCCTCCGTTTCCCTCAAACCATCTACATGTGCAACTGATTATACTGAAGGTTTGGGGAGGGGGAGAGCTGTAAGCTACAGAAGCACAATTTAAAATTAAATATTGAACATCTCCATTTCTCAGAGCTCTTCAGCCTGCTCTGAGAACTTCCCATGGGTCTTGCCAAGTCCAGTCTCCTGCTACTTGCTGTGGTCCCCAGCTCCCTCTCCCAGCAGCTTCTCTCACGTATCCCTCTCCTCTTTTGTCTTTCAGGGACCTCTTCCTCAGTTCCCCCTGCCTTTGTTATACTGAGTCTCATCTGAACTCCAGATCTATGTGCTTTAACCCATAGATTCATGAGCACACCGTTAACCATGGTCAGACAGCAGGAAGGGTGGTTCATTCTCCTTCTCTTCCCTCTGTGCCTGGTTAATTCCTACTCATTGCTCACATCTCAACATGAAAGTCAGGTCCCTCCAAAGGGAAGTTATGTCATCCCAGGCACCATCTCAACTTGGTCACCTGCATCCCAGAGCAGGTGAGTCCCCAGTATCCAGCATGTAGTCTCATGGTTCCAACTTAACCTTTAAAGAAAGTGTCAGAGTAACATATTTGCATAATTACTACATTTACACTTATCTCGTCCCCTAGATTGTAAAGTCCCCATCACCTAGGAAGTTCCTTGGTTCCTGTTGGGTGCTAAAAAATGTAAGTAAAAGAATGAATGAATGAATGAAAGGGCATCCTTACCAGAGGAAATCAAATACTCAAAATAGAGGTGGGGACACTCATGACATATTAGGAAAGGGAAAGTAGTTTAGAATGTCTGGATTGGAGGGAAAACTGGGCAGGACCGCCACAACTCCACGTGGCTTTTCTGTGCTGCAAGCAAGCAAAAGGCACCCTTCCTTCTTGTATCTGAGACTCCTCACCAGGGCTCACAGGTGTGGCCAGAGCCCAAGCTGCATCACCTCTGCCCCCACATGGCCCTCGGCCTGGTGCATTTGTACAGGACCCCCACACATCTAGGAGTAGCAGCCCCACAATGTTGGGGAGTGGCTGGGGAGGTAAGGGGGGTTAGTCCAGGGAGGAAGAGCCCTGCTGAACTTGGGACTTCATCATACCTGGATTATTGCACCAGTCAGAATGCTGTTATCTCTTCTCAGCCTCTCCTCCTCCAATTCACCCTGTGCATGATGGTGAGAGTGACCTTTGTAAAATGCAAATCTTGAGTTATTTACCTGCTTAAGATTCTTTGCAGACAGTGTTTCCTAGCCTGGCATGAGGCCTTACCAAAACTGCCAGAAATAGTCCCGGAGTTCAGTGCTTGGGCTCCTTTCTCTACCCCAGCCAAAGAGAGTAGGGACTTGGAAGCCTGACCTTCTGAACCAAATCCCAGCTATGCCACTTGCCAACTGTAAGATATTGGGATAGTTGCTAATCTCTGTCTTCATTTCCAGTCTACAAAATGCAGATCGTAACTGCAGCCACTTCATTGAGTTTTTGAAAGTTTTAAACGAGTTAATTCACATAAATTAATTAAAACAGGGCGTGGAGCAAAATTAGTCAATAAACAGTAGCTATTATTACTACCATTAGTAGCAAGTGTGATGAAGGCAGGACATGCTGTTAGAGAAAAGCAAGAGAGCAATTAATTTTGCCTGAGGAATCAGCAAAGGACGTAATAGACAGTTCTTATTGGAACTGGACTTTGTGGGATGAATAGGAGTTTTCTAGAAGTTCATACATGGAGAAGGCAATGGCACCCCACTCCAGTACTCTTGCCTGGAAAATCCCATGGATGAAGGAGCCTGGTGGGCTGCAGTCCATGGGGTCACTAAGAGTCGGACACGACTGAGCGACTTTACTTTCACTTTTTCACTTTCATGCATTGGAGAAGGAAATGGCAACCCACTCCAGTGTTCTTGCCTGGAGAATCCCAAGGGCAGGAGAGCCTGGTGGGCTGCCGTCTATGGGGTCACACAGAGTCGGACACGACTGAAGTGACTTAGCAGCAACAGCAGCAGTTCATACAAGATAGAGGGATAGTATGTACAAAGTTCAGTTCAGTTCAGAAGCTCAGTCGTGTCCGACTCTTTGCGACCCCATGAATCGCAGCACACCAGGCCTCCCTGTCCATCACCAACTCCTGTCATCCCCTTCTCCTCTTGCCCTCAATCCCTCCCAGAATCAGAGTCTTCTCCAATGAGTCAACTCTTCACATGAGGTAGCCAAAGTACTGGAGTTTCAGCTTTAGCATCATTCCTTCCAAAGAAATCCCAGGGCTGATCTCCTTCAGAATGGACTGGTTGGATCTCCTTGCAGTCCAAGGCACTCTCAAGAGTCTTCTCCAACACCACAGTTCAAAAGCATCAATTCTTCAGTACTCAGCCTTCTTCACAGTCCAGCTCTCACATCCATACATGACCACAGGAAAAACCATAGCCTTGACTAGGCGAACCTTTGTTGGAAAAGTAATGTCTCTGCTTTTGAATATGCTATCTAGGTTGGTCATAACTTTCCTTCCAAGGAGTAAGCGTCTTTTAATTTCATGGCTGCAGTCACCATCTGCAGTGATTTTGGAGCCCAGAAAAATAAAGTCTGAAACTGTTTCCACTGTTTCCCCATCTATTTATCATGAAGTGATGGGACCGGATGCCATGATCTTCATTTTCTGAATGTTGAGCTTTAAGCACAGTTGGTAATGTGCAAAAGTGCATGGTGGATTCTGTAAAATAAGGATAATGCTGCAAATACCAACTCTGTACATTTAATTTCCCCTTATAAGTCATGTTTTGTTTCAGCCTCTTACCTCTAAGGCAGTTAAAGTTTATTGGCCAGGGCAGGAGGAATGAGCATTTGGCTGCTGCAGCAGGGGATGTCACTGCCCCACTCATATCTCCTACACATGATTGCTGGGTGACTCCCACTGAAAGACTAAAACTCTGCTGAGGACTTCCTCCAGCTGCAGAAAAATACTCGGCCCCCTCCATAGAACAGGCTGGAAGTGCTGGGGAATTAACCACCCTTCAGTCAATGAGAAACAAGAGCTGGTGGGTCACTGTGGAACCACGGGTTCCTTGACCCCCTCCAGTGGGACAGCTCGGAGGCTTGTTCTAACCTATCTCCTGAGGCTCTCAGGGGGATTGAGCCCTGGTTGCCCACAGAGTTAAGGTGCTCATTACAACATCCTGAAGAGCTGCCTTCCCTTCCTTGTCTTATTTTACCACGCCCTGCTCTGTTTCCTGGAATCACCTCCTAAATAAACTGCTTGCACTTGGCTTCCCGTTCCATTTCTTAGGAGGTCAAACTAAGAGAGTCTTAAGGACTTGAAGGTCCTCACATCCTGGCTAAATTTTGCTACTTGCTTTGGGATGCTCCATACCTCAGCTTTTTCATCTTTAATAAGGGAGGTGCAAGGGTTTGAATTCATTGAGATGAAATCTTGGGAGCCTTCTAATGCTGACACTGTATGCTTCTAATCTGATTTCACAGTGGTCTCCTCGGGGCGGGGAGGGCGGGGGGAGCGGAGGGCTGAGCTGTAGTGGAGAGCATCCAGGGAAAGCAAGTCACGTACCTTCACTTGAATAGGAACGGCACAAAGAGAAAAACCGACAAGTAGTTTTCAGAGTACTGAAATGTGATTGCCATGAACAATAATAACATTAAGAAGCAGCTTTGGGTGGTGAAAGGAAGATGTTTAAAAACAAGTAGGTGTTTTAAAAAATACCGTGAAGAAGCTATTCTTTGAGTGATTTGCAATATAGTTTAGATCCCAAAAGCATTCAATATGTGAAACTCTCAACTATGTCCCTGGGTGGGAACTGCCAGAAGCCCAGGCAAAACAGCGTCAGTTTTCCATTAACCTAGAGAGAGCGTCTCTCTAGACTTCCAGCCCTAAGTAAGATGATTGTAATTTCTCCTTTTCTCCAGGGTGATAAGTTGGGAGAACTTTAAAGTCTATCAGATAAATATAAATCCTAATGGCTTAAATTGAGGTAATTACAGTTTACTTTCATATTTCAAGATCAAATCTCAGCTTTTGCCAGGACTCACAAAGTAGAAATATCAGACTTTTTACTGCAATCTTATATAAACATTACAACTTTCATTTAAAAACGAAAGGAAAAGCACCATTATATCTTCCCCTGAATAGAATGCAAAAGCCTGGGTCCATCTCTCAATATAGTTCATATGTAAAGTTTAGAATAATATACGTCCAGAATGGGAAGGAACCTCAGGAGTCAGCTAGCTTAGCCCTCCCACCCTCTTCAGTCAAGGTCAGTGTATCTCAGATAGCCTCCCTGACAGGCAAGTTTGGCCAGCCTGTGCTTCAGTCAGTTCACTCGCTCAGTTGTGTCCGACTCTTTGCGACCCCATGGACTGCAGCAGGCCAGGCTTCCCTGTCCATTGACCAACTCCCAGAGCTTGCTCAAACACATGTCCATGGAGTTGGTGATGCCATTAGCATCTGCTTGCACACCCCCAATAAAGAGAAACTGACTACCCCTCCCCAGCCCCCCAAAACAGAGCAACCATCGTCAGATGACACTGATGATAAGCAAGTCCTTTCTTTTGCTGCCTAAACTTTGCAACCCTGAATTTCCACCATTTACATCATACATGTCACACAATTTGTGACAGCATCACATAAATCATTTATGTTAAAATTACCCCACCACCCCCACTATTTGTGATCTATTCTTAAAGAAATAATTCACAAAATGGGGAATATCCTGTAGAACTTCACATTTACCTGGGAGAGGCAGTACACAAGGACTGACATACGCATGCTCAATTGCTTCAGTCGTCTCTTTTTGACCCCACAGGCTGTGGGCCACCAGGTTTCTCTGTCCATGGGATTAATCCCAGCAAGAATACTGGAGTGGGTTACCATTTTCCCCTCCAGGGGATCTTCCCGACCCAGGGATCAAACCTGCATCCCCTGTACTGGCAGGTGGACTCTTTACCACTTGAACCACCTAGGAAGCCCCACATAGAGACAAATAAAATAGGTCATTTTCCAAAAAAGAAAAAATCCTCACAACTATTGATATGAAAGTGCTTTTAGGAAAGAGCACTTTCATATCAATTGTCTCATTTGGTTCCCAATCCCACTCTGGGATGTTGAATTATTTACAAATGAAGAAGCAACTGGGAGGAGGTGCAGTGAATTATTTACAGATGAAGAAGCAACTGGGAGAGGTGCAGTGATGTGGCTGAGGCCTGACACTCAGTAGCTGTGCTGGCCTTTGAACCCAGAATTCTGCCCCCCACCTTCAGGCCTCTCCCCCTTGCACTACTCACGTATCCAGCACTCTTTGGGAATGCGACTCTAGGTTGTGAGCACGTGGAATAAATGGGCAAAATATCTTTAGCCCCAACAGAGGTCAGTCTATTCATAACAATAAGGCAGGCAAGTAAGTAAGTTACTGCAGTCCATTGCAATAGGACAGAGATTAGAGGTAGAACAAAATACTTTAGGAAAACAGAGAAGAGAGTAACAGATTCTTAGTAGAGTGGGTAGAAAGGGATTTACAGACTTGGATTTTGAAGGGTGAATAGAAATTTCCATGTGGAAAATGGAACAAATCCTATTTCCAAGCAGAAGAAACAGCACAAAGCTAGAAAGTTATGCTTAAAGTAAACTGAGGTACTTAGTGTGGCTGAAGCATCCGGTATGTAGGAGAATAAAGCAGATCAGCTAGGAGAAGTAGACAGGTGTCATCCTAAGAACATGAATGACACTATGAATTGGGTGCAATGATGTAGCCAAAAATGGACAGGGTGAGGGAGGGACAGTGGGATTCCCAGGTGGCTTAGCAGTAAAGAATCCACCTGCCAATGCAGGAGATGAAGGTTCGATCCCTGGGTTGGGAAGATTCCCTGGAGGAGGAAATGGCAATCCACTCCAGTATTTTTGCCTGGGAAAATCCCAAGGACAGTGGCATCTAGCAGGCTACAGTCCATGGGGTCACAAGGAGTCAGAGAGGACTGAGTGACTGGGCATGCATGCAGAGAGGGTGAATGAATAAAGGCAATGAATATAACCGAGGAGCGTCTTTTGTTTTTAGAAAGATCATTATCAACACAGAAAGAGAACACAGAAAGGGAATAAAGGACCAGAAGCTGTTGAGGGAGGGAAATTTATGAGGTGAGTGCAGTATCATTGAAAATAATAAGGATGAATGGACAAAAACAGTATGCTGTATACACACCCTGGAACACTATTAAGCCATAAAAAGGTATGGAATTTTGATGTATGCTGTAATGTGGATGGACCTTGAAAACATTATGCTTAGTGGCATAAGCCAGACACAGAAGGCAGACAAAGGTATGATTCCACTTACACCAAGTACATAAAATAGGCAAATTTAGAGACACAACATAAAATATAGGCTACAGGGTTGGGGGAGAGGCAGGAATGGGGAGCAATTATTCATGGGTACAGAGTTTATGTTGGGGAAGATGAAATAGTCTGGGCATAGATAGTGCGATGGTTACGCAGGATGTGAATGGACAGAATGCCACTGAATTGTACACTTTCACATGGTTAAACTCAGGTTAAAATGTTTACAATTACAAGAATAAGGGTTGGTGGTTGTATAGAAATATCCTAAAGCAAATATAATAAAACCATGGGTTTAGATTTGAGCCCACTGATGCTGAGGTATCTGTGGGATGACCCACCGGGACTGCCAAAGAACTTTTTTGTATCTGTGGGTCTGGAGCTTGGTGGAGGGATCGGGGCTTAAAACATCCTTCAAATTCTTGCCTGGGAAAAATGGAACCTGCCTCATAGAACTACTATTAGAACTGTGCTTCTGTGCTGGGGGTAGTGGTGCCGCCCAGTGGTGTAAAATAATTGAGGACAGTGAGTTACTTGAGTCTTTTATTTTGTGGGTACAATGGAGAAAGGGAGTGGGTGAGGCCTCTCTGTCCAGTCAGGCTTCTTGGAACTGGTTGGTTCACATATAACAGACCATGGAGGTGGAGGGGGAGACAAGGACAGGGCTTATTGCCCAGCTGCTGGTGGTTCTGAGGCAACCCCAACCAGCAGGGATGACCTCTGCTACAGAGCTACCCTGCCTGGCAGCCTGTGAAAGTGAAAGTGAAGTCGCTCAGTCGTGTCTGACTCTTTGTGACCCCATGGACTGTAGCCTACCAGGCTCCTCTGTCCGTGGGATTTTCCAGGCAATAGTATTGGAGTGGATTGCCATTTTCTTCTCCAGGGAATCTTCCCAACCCAGGGATCGAACCTGGGTGTCCAGCATTGTAGACAGACGCTTTACCGTCTGAGCCACCACTCACCCAGTGACTAGTAAGTATAAAGTCCCAGACATTTCAGCCATGTCAGCCTAACATGAAACGACTCTGATGGGTCATTTTGTTCCAGAGCCCCCACCCAGTGGGGTTGGTCAAAGCTGCTATCACGTCTACATCACAACTTAACCATCCCTCCCATCCGCTGGAATGGTCCAGGGTGCTTCCTCACAAACATCCCACATGCTAACCTGCAGTCTCTGAATCTGAACCTCACCTGTGACTGGGGACTAAGTAGCTACCAGCTTTTTTGACTTTACCTGGAAAAGACTCTGATGCTGGGAGGGATTGGGGGCAGGAGGAGAAGGGGACGACATAGGATGAGATGGCTGGATGGCATCACTGACTCGATGGACGTGAGTCTGAGCGAACTCCTGGAGTTGGAGATGGACAGGGAGGCCTGGCGTGCTGCTATTCGTGGGGTTGCAAAGAGTCAGACACGACTGAACTGAACTGAACTGAGAGTAGTCATCCCAAACTGCTGACTGGATCCCTTAAGGCAGTCTCAAACTCTGGATTCTCCATGTGGACTGGTGAGTAGCTAATGGCTATTTTCTGTTTTATGAGATAGAGTGTTAACAGGCTTCAATTAATCCACTTGGACAACTAACAAAAAGACTATGTGTTCAGTAAATAATTCCATCCTGGCTACCCCAAAGCCCTCCTATAACAAAAGTCATTAAACCTTAATGTGTTTTATTTTCTTTCCTGCAGCCCTGAAGTGTTTGCTGACATTTGAAGCCTGGTAATAATCATCGTCCCCCAGCCATGTTTCTGAATCTTCAGGCAAATTCTTGGCTGTCCCATTTTCTGAGTCAGATGTTCTAATCAAGTAATTCATTCTAAACAGCCTTGCTTCTGGATATAAAGAAGGAAGAAAAAATAAACCTCTTTAAACTTTAGGGTCACAAAACTGCACTAGAAAAAGTCCCCAGTGGAATCACTGGATGGTCACAGATTACAGATTGATAAAAATCAATATAGTTGAGATGTTTATTCATTTGGCATGAATCAAATGAACCAAGATTGAGACAAAAAAAAATTGCTCATTCAAAACCTCTTAGAGGGATTTGTTTTGGTTTTGCTTTGGTCTTCAGCTGCTTTTTCACAGTACATTTTAAAGCCCAGTAAACTAAGAAAAACATCAGGAACATATAGATCGATTAACTAGGATATAGGTATATAAACCTTTATAAATAAGAGATTTCAAATGGACTCATTCTTTAAAATTATATCTGCCTGATTAACAGTAGCAAATGTTTACTGAGCACTGATAATGTGCATATATAACTGTTATACATGTATTGTCTTGTTTAATCTTCCAACCCACCTGAGACAGGTAGAGCCTGTAGGCATAAGGTTAATGACACCACTTGCAGTTGTGCAACGTGGCAGCCTGAGGATAGGTTCGTTTTCTCTTTTTCTGATGAGGGAGGGAAGTGTGGAGGCACACAATGATTCAGCACCTTGCCACCAACTCGCAGAATTGATGCATGACACAGATAGGACTCCAACTAGGCTGATTTAACTAAACCAGGACCACTACATTACACTGTACCTTGCCCTCTGCTGCAAGATACAAGAGCTCACTATGGCAAGGAACAGTGTCATCTCTGTGATAACTTCCTCTGTGTTATAGCTGTCCCCTTTGCCTTCACTCTCCTTTTGCACATCTCTTCCTCCCCAAATCCCTTGCATCCATTAAGGTCCACGGAAAATGTCTATAAAAATCTCCCTGGACCCCTTCTTCCTGTAGTAGAATTAACCACATCCTCTCTTTGTCCCCAGAGTACGCTGTACCTGAATATTTTCTAGTTTTCCAAGACAGAATAGTGACAGTGTTCAAAAACATTTAATGCACTTCTAGGACTTACAGCAGTTGTCTTATTCCTTGAGGCACAGAAGGAGCATTTTCTCTTGCCCTTCTGCCCACCCACCATCCCTCATCTCTTATTTTTTTTATTCTTTTAGACTCTACAGTTACCAGACTTGTTTATACTTACTATAGTATCTTCTGTAATGAAGGGTTACCACCTGTTTTCCCTTTCTCCTTAGGACTCTAAATTTCTCAAGAGCAATGATGAAGTTTCATTCACTTCTGTATCCTCTTTCCTTGGCCCCTGACACTTTCCCCAGCTGACTTCTCATGAAATTCAAAGAAATTTCTCTCTGGCCAACTAAATTTGTCTACTGGATGTGGAATTCCATGTCTTAGTTCAAGGAGAGAAAAGCTCTTATCAACTGTATCAACCTATAGGATATAATTCAAAATGTATTTATTGAAATCCAGGTCAAATGTTACTGAAGGAACAAAACATTTATTAGCCCATTTCAAAATAGCTGCACAGAATATACAAAGCCCTGCATTTTAGTGCTTCCATTTGTATTGGAATTGAAGAAAGGTTTCCATTTCAGGAAGAAAACACCATGAGTGTAAATAAAATGTCTGTATTGGGTCAATGATAATTCTTGCATCATAGGCTATATGATGTAATAGTTTAAAACATACATTTGAATCTATCTGAGGGTGGAAGGTGTATGATATAGTAAATCACCATACAAAGGAACCTCAATGTAGCCTAAATTCACTTATGCTTCTCTCATATTAAAATTTATTAGAACATTAGGCTAAAGTAATTTTATCCTTAGATGTCCAGCTAGATTTGGAGAGACTATTAACATTTACACTAACATCTATGCTATAGACACAGCAAGTTCATCCACTTAGATGGAGCAAGAAGAAAAAAGAACTCTTCATGATAGTCAACGTTGGCGACACAAGATCAGTACCTCAAAGCTCCCCAACAGGACATTTTCATTCTTGTTTTATACAATCATATCAAAGTAGTAACCTCGTCCCCAAGCCCACTCTACATCATAAACATAAGAGGAGGAAAAGAAATTCTGCAATAGTGAGATGAATGGTGAACGAAGGAAGGACCAATACCAAGGCAGCATAAATGCTAAAGACTAAACAAAAGTCATATTAGGGTGGAGGCAGTGCTCGCTGGCACAAGTGGGTCTCCTCCACCTTCATGGCCCTGCATTTATGTTGGCCGATATAACTACTGATGTTCAGACTGGGAAGCCAAAATCATCAAGAATGCATTGAAATATATCCGGGATCCTTTTTTTTTTTTTTTTTCCCTCTAAAAAAAGGAGGTTAGGAAATATGTGAAAAATTTAGATGTTCCTGTCAATTAGAAGAATATTATAAAGTACAACAGAACTACTTGAAAAATTCAGATATTCAGAACCCATTCATTAGGGTTCAAGGAATAGAGGTTTCCACTTTGAGGACTTAACACAGTGGAGAATGTAAATCCTGTCCAGACTAGTAGTTTTCTTTAAAGGCAAAGCAAACTTTTAAATGCTATCAGGTCCAATCCCTTTCTCAATTCAGACTCAACTTGATATGTCACTGCTTTTTAAATCAGTTCATCTCTGACTACACCTAACCTGAAGTGTAACACCAGTCATCTCAAAACCACCTACATGGTGTGGACGATCCTGCAAACAGACTTTCAGATGGGAGCAGGATGGTATGTGGCTGAAAAGTAATCTGATTTTTATGCTTCCTTTCCCCTTCCCTCCCTCTTCTCTTTTAGTTTAAAAATCAATACTAAAGAATTGCAGTTTATATAATGTGTGCTATTGCCAAGTAGCACCAATAATGCCTTTTTTCTTTTTTTATTGGAGTATAATTGCTTCACAATGCTGTTAGTTTCTTCTGTACAATGAAGTGAATCAGTTATATGTATACCCATATACACACATCCCCTCCCTCTTGGGCCTCCCTCCAACCCCCGCCCCCATCCTCCACATGGAGGTCATTACAGAGTACGAGCTGAGCTCCCTATGCTACAGAGAAGCTTCCCACTAGCGATCTATTTTACACCTGGCAGTGTATGTATGTCAATCCTAACCTCCCAGTTTGTCCCACCCTCCACTCCCCATGACCATATGCCCATTCTCTATGTCTGCATGTCTATTCCTGCCTTGCAAATAGGTTCACATATACCGTTTTTCCAGATTTCACACATATACATTAATTTACAATATTGATTTTTCCCTTTCTGACATTTCACTCCGCATGACAGACTCTAGGTCTACCTACATCTCTACAAATGACCCGCAGCAAACATAATTTTCAATGACAAAAAGCACCAACAGTATCTTAATTATAATTACTCACATCTGGCCAGACTTCAGATCTCACTGGACACATTTTCAATCTTACAAACATTAGGAACTCAAGGCTATATCATCATGTATAACCTAACACCTCAAAGAATCATTCAGTGTTTCCACTTTGCTGGTTTACCTTCTGACAAGTTTTCTGAGAGAGATGAGAATGAAATTAACTTGCATTACATGCAAGATGCTGCCCACACAAATGCCAGAAAGGGAAGCAAAATGAACAGCCAGACCATATGGCGTGAGCCGACAGCATAAAGAAACTAGTTCTGCATGAGCAACAAGGAACATCTTGAAATGTACAAGACATATGTGTTTTAGGAAGAAGGCTGAAGTGTTTCATAATAAAAACAGGACAAAGTGAACCACGAGTGCTGAAAAAAGTTTTAATTAAAAATGAGTTTTTAGCCTTCAATGTGAATATACAATATGCTTCACAGATGGATTTTTATATTTAAATCTTATCCAAACCAAAAAGTAAGTGAGAAAAATAAAGCTTCTGGAAATGACACAAGAGGCTAAAATGTATGTAAACAATAGAGGATTCTGGTACAAACAAACAAGAAAGGAAGAACAATCCTTCTGTCACCCATTTTCTGCTTGCACACTGCCTAAGTAGATCATATAACCCACCTTTGGTGCAGACACGTTTCTCCCTCGTTTAAATACACAACAGAAACACAGACTTGGGAAACGACCTATGTGTGCAGCCACAGAGCAATGATTAAATCACCTCAGAGTATATCAGTGCATTATTAAATAGTCATTAAAATACATTTATGCACCACTTTAGAAAAATGAAGAAATGCGTATGCGTTACCATTAAAATAGAAAGGTACAAAATTTGTTTGTAAAAACAAATGACTGTAGAAATGCATAGAATATTGCCAGTAAAATGTACAAAATATTACAAGTTATCTCATTTTTACTTTCACATGAGTACTTTATAAGTCTTCCAATTTTTATGTATCTTTTTAAAATCAGAAAATAACATTTGAAAAATCCAATTAAAATATTTCTAGAAATATTTTCCTAGAAAAACTGATATAAAAACAATGACTCTAAGTTTATTAGAAAATGTTCTTATATTAATCTTTGATGTCTGACTTGTGGACCTTATCTATATGGTTCTGCTCCGGGTTCAAGACAGGAAGGAATTATCCCTAAGGTTCACTGGCTATGGGCAAACAATGAATGAAACACAGACATTTAGCAGATGAAGACATGAAAATTATGCTCTGTGTGTACACAGGGCCAATGGCTACTTTTCTACCTTTTCTTTGAAAAAAAAAAAAGTCTAAACCAAACAAAAAGCTATCTAAAGCTCTTCCCAATGCATTTAAACAGCTTGACGTTAAGCTGGAAAATCTCTGGCAATGATTTTAGTGTTTGAAAGTATCTTAATGCCAGGAATTACTCTTCTATACAAAATATTTATTTTTTTAAGTTCAGCTGGGGTTTGAGCTTTATGTGAGATTTTTAAGATGGATCAAAAGTAAATTCAGGAATAGCATTTCTTATGAGGTTCTCTGAAGCTTTCATTTCAAAGCCATATTTATTTATTGCCAATGTTCCTTCCCTATGTGAAACTCTAGCTCCAGGCAACCAATCAACTTGCGATCTACGAACACACTTTACAAACACTTACTTCCACACCTTTACGCATTGTTCAATTTTTTCCCACTTAAAAGTACGTTTCTCTTTTCCCACCTATTCTAACCAACCCATGCTGCAGACTGGACTCATGTCCCTCCTATGTATTCATGGAGCCTTTTCAGACAAGTGACTAGTTCTCTTCATGTTTTGAACCTTTACTACTCACTGACTCTTCAGCAATTATAGATTCTTATCTCTTACTAGATCGGAGAAGACAATGGCAAGCCACTCCAGTACTCTTGCCTAGAAAATCCCATGGTGGAGGAGCCTGGTAGGCTGCAGTCCATGGGGTCGCTAAGAGTCGGACACGACTGAGTGATTTCACTTTCACTTCTCACTTTCACGTAATGGAGAAGGAAATGGCAACCCACTCCAGTGTTCTTGCCTGGAGAATCCCAGGGATGGCAGAGCCTGATGGGCTGCCACCTATGGGGTCGCACAGAGTCGGACACGACTGAAGTGACTTAGCAGCAGCAGCAGCAGCATCTCTTACTAGATATTTAATACTTACTACAAGAATAAATTAAAAAGCAAAGATATCACTTTGTTGACAAAAGTCCATATAGTCAAAGCTATCATTTTTCCAGTAGTTATGTATGGATGTGAGAATTGGTCCATAAAGAAGGCTGAGCACTGAAGAACTAATGCCTTTGATTTATGGTGCTGGAGGAGACTATTGAGAGTCCTTTGGATTGCAAGGAGATCAAACCAGTCAACTGGTTTGATCACCCCTGAATATGCACTGGAAGAACTGATGCTGAAGCTGAAGTTCCAATCTTTTGGGCCACCGGATGTGAAGAGTCAACTCATTGGAGAAGACCCTGATGCTAGGAAAGACTGAAGGCAAAAGGATAAGAGGGCGGCAGAGGATGAGATGGTTAGATAGCATTACCAACTCAATGGACATGAATCTGAGCAAACTCGGGAAGATAGTGAAGGACAAGGAAGCCTCGTGTGCTTCAGTCATGGGATCAGACATGGCTTAGCGACTGAATGACAATAAGAAGTATTTATGTCATCTGCTAAATTAGACTGAAAATTCAATGAGAACATTTAAGAAGTATTTTTTATATTATCCAAAGTGTTTTGACATGCAAATGTTCAATAAATATGCAGAAGGATGAACAAATGGCTGGAGAAACAGACTATACAACTCTTGCCTTAGATCATAATATGACTTTGGGATATCAAGTATATTCGCAAATGATACTATGAGAATGAAATGGTATTACATGAGTCCCTAAAACTTTTGGGGGTCTGAGAACAGAATTCAAATTCTATAGTAAGGCATATGAAGAAGGACCTTGATATAATGTCAACATAGCCCCATTTCACCATACACCCGTGTACTCTAACCACACTGAACTCCTGAAGTTCCCTGAAGATGCTGTGCCTCTTTCATGTCCACAAAACCTCTGATGCCCAGCCTCTCCTCTTCTGAGAAAATCATCCACTAAGACCAATGTGAAAGCCTGATTCCTTTGTGATGTCTTCCTTCATTCATTAAGGAAGTGGTTGCTTCCTCTTCCATACACCTTCCTCTTCCATACACCGACCCAAATATCACTCGCATACATTTACAACATTTTACAACTCACTGTATGTATGTTTGAGAGGTCAGGACTCAGTTCAGTTCAGTTCAGTCACCCAGTCATGTCTGACTCTGCAACCCCATGGACTGCAGCATGCCAGGCCTCCCTGTCAATCACCAACTCATGGACCTTACTCAAACTCATGTCCTTTGAGTCGCTGAGGCCATCCAACCATCTCATCCTCTGTCGTCCCCTTCTCCTCCTGCCTTCAATCTTTCCCAGCATCAAGGTTTTTTTCACGAGTCACTTCTTCGCATCAGGTGGCCAAAGTATTGGAGTTCCCGCTTCAGCATCAGTCCTTCCAATGAACATTCAGGACTGATTTCCTTTAGGATGGACTGATTGGATCTCCTTGTAGTCCAAGGGACTGTCAAGAGTCTTTTCCAACACCACAGTTCAAAAACATCAATTCTTTGGTGCTCAGCTTTCATTATAGTCCAACTCTCACATCCATACATGATTACTGGAAAAACCATAGCCTTGGCTAGATCGACCTTTGTTGGCAAAGTAATGTCTCTGCTTTTTAATATGCTATCTAGGTTGGTCATAACTTTCCTTTCAAGGAGTAAGCGTCTTTTAATTTCATGGCTGCAGTCACCATCTGCAGTGACTTTGGAGCCCCCCAAAATAAAGTCTGACACTGTTTCCACTGTTTCCCCATCTATTTCCCATGAAGTGATGGGACCAGATGCCATGATCTTAGTTTTCTGAATGTTGAGCTTTAAGCCAACACTTTTTCACTCTCCTCTTTCACTTCTATCAAGAGGCTCTTTAGTTCCTCTTCACTTTCTGCCATAAGGGTGGTATCGTCTGCATATCTGAGGTTATTGCTATTTCTCCCATCAATCTTGATTCCAGCTGTGCTTCATCCAGCCCAGGGTTTCTCATGATGTACTCTGCATTTAAGTTAAATAACAATAGTGACAATATACAGCCTTGACATACTCCTTTCCCCATTTGGAACCAGTCTGTTGTTCCATGACCAGTTCTAACTGTTGCTTTCTGACCTGCATACAGGTTTCTCAAGATGCAGGTCAGGTGGTCTGGTATTCCCATCTCTTTCAGAATTTTCCACAGTTTATTGTGATCTACACAGTCAAAGGCTTTGGCATAGTCAATAAAGCAGAAATAGATGTTTTTCTGGAACTCTCTTGCTTTTTCCATGATCCAGCAGATGTTGGCAATTTGATTTCTGGTTCCTCTGCCTTTTCTAAAACCAGCTTGAACATCTGGAAGTTCATGGTTCACATATTGCTGAAGCCTGGCTTGGAGAATTTTGAGCATTACTTTGCTAGCGTGTGAGATGAGTGCAATTGTGTGGTAGTTTGAGCATTCTTTGGCATTACCTTTCTTTGGGATTGGAATGAAAACGGACCTTTTCCAGTCCTGTGGCCACTGCTGAATTTTCCAAATTTGCTGGCATAGTGAGTGTAGCACTTTTATAGCATCATCTTTCAGGATTTGGAATAGCTCAACTGGAATTCCATCACCTCCACTAGCTTTGTCCATAGTGATGCTCCCTAAGGCCCACTTGACTTCACATTCCAGGGTGTCTGGCTCTAGATGAGTGATCACACCATAGTGATTATCTGGGTCATGAACATCTATTTTGTACATTTCTTCTGTGTATTCTTGCCACCTCTTTTTAATATCTTCTGCCTCTGTTAGGTCCATACCATTTCTGTCCTTTATTGTGCCCATCTTTGCATGAAATGTTCCCTTGGTATCTCTAATTTCCTTGAAGAGATCTCTAGACTTTTCCACTCTATTGTTTTCCTCTATTTCTTTGTACTGATTGCTGAGGCTTTTTTTAATCTCTCCTTGCTATTCTTTGGAACTCTGCATTCAAATGGGTATATCTTTCCTTTTCTCCTTTGCTTTTCTTCTTTTCATAGCTATTTTTAAGGCTTCCTCAGACAGCCATTTTGCTTTTTTGCATTTCTTTTTCTTGGGGATGGTCTTGGTCCCTGTCTCCTGTACAATGTCCTGAACCTCTGTCCATAGTTCATCAGGAACTTTATCAGATTTAGTCCTTTAAATCTATTTCTCACTTCCACTGTATAATTGTTAGGGATTTGATTTAGATCATACCTGAATGGTCTAGTGGTTTCCTTACTTTCTTCAATTTAAGTCTGAATTTGGCAATAAGGAGTTCATGATCTGAAACCTGTGACCCCACAGGAGACTTGCCTATGCGTGTCCGGGATTCTCCAGTGAAGGCGGGGGTCAGTGGTGGCTTGCTGCAGGGTTGGGAGCATGGACTGTAGCAGTACATGCAGGGGATCTTTTGAGGGAGGTCACCATTATTTTCATTACCTCCACCATAGTTTGGCCCCAGATAAGTAGCAGGGAGGGAACACAGTTCCACTCATCAAAAGAAAATTGGATGAAAGATTTATTGAGCATGGCCCCACCCATCAGAACAAGACCCAGTATTCCCCTCAGTCAGTCTATCCCATCAGGAAGCTTTCATAAGCCTCTTATCCTTCTCCAACAGAGTGCAGACAGACTAAAAACCACAATCACAGAAAACTAACCAATCTAATCACATGAACCACAGCCTTGTCTAACTCAATGAAACCATGCATGCTGTGTAGGGCCACCCAAGACAGACGGGTCATGGTGGAAAGTTCTGACAAAATGTGGTCCACTGGAGAAGGAAATGGCAAACCACTTCATTATTCTTGCCTTGAGAATCTCATGAACAGTATGAAAAGGCAAAAAGATAGGACACTGACCCCAGGTCAGTAGGTGCCCAATATGCTACTGGAGATCAGTGGAGAAATAACTCAAGAAAGAATGAAGAGATGGAGACAAAGCAAAAAGAACACCCAGTTGTGGATGTGACTGGTGATGGAAGCAAGGTCCCATGCTGTAAAGAGCAATATGCACAGGAATCTGGAATGTTAGGTCCACAATCAGGAATCAAGGCAAAGTGAATGTCGATTTTTAGGAATAGTGAACTAAATGGACTGGAATGGGTGAATTTAACTCAGATGACCATTATATCTACCACTGTGGGCAGGAACCCCTTAGAAGAAATGGAGTAGCCATCATAGTCAACAAGAGTCCTTATGGTTCAGTAACACCAGTAACACCTAGGCAAATATCACAATCACCCAGAGAGACTCTTAAAATCTCTTAAAAACTCTTTAATAAGTTAAGTTTATTGTATCAGGATCTCCAGAGATTGAGAGGAGGAAACTTTCTAACTGCTTCCTGAGTGACTCTCATCAGTCAGGATTTGGAAATACTGAACTGGAACAGAAAAGCTTTAGCAGCTTTAGACCTGGATGCTACATAATCACACTTTCAACTAATCAGTGGAATGTTAGGTATGTCTCAGATACTCTTTGCATCCTATACCTAAGTTACTTTCAAATTATGACAATTTCCAATTATTTGAAGTAACTAGATCACTAAATGTCATGGAACTCTTTACTACTAAGCCTTTCTAGTACAACTACTCATAAGTTATAAGCTGGCTAGCTTAGCTTCTCTTGCTCTTCAATAGACTGGCAGTGTATTCATAAGTGGGAGAATTAGCCGACATATAGGGCCTGGTTAGAGAGAAGGAAAAACAAATGGCTGGAGATAGTCACAAACATATTGAAGGGTCTGAATGATGAAAACTAAGCCTTCTCCAAATATAGATGTGATCAATCAACAAGAACCAAGTATCACCTCCTAAAATACAATATTAAAACCAATATTTAAGAGGAATATCAAGCAATAGCAGGAAAAGTTCAATAGGATATTTATGAGAAAATACTAATATTTGGTTTTAAGTCCTTACTGAGCCACTTACACACCCACTTATATCCCCACTGTGTGACCTGCAAGAGACACTTAACCCAAATTTGTTAAACTGTAGATTATAACCCTGTCCTACCTAATTAATGAACATGTTATGGAGAAATACAACAAAGATAACTTATGTTAAAGTACTTGAAAATGGTAATAGGTATACAAAATACAAGTTATTATTTATCATAGAAGTCTAGTGGAAATAGTTTTTCTAAGGTTTTAAATGTTTGGTGGATTAAATTCACTGAAGTAAAATGTTCTTTTTCTTCCATTTTCCCCACATAAACACTTGGAAATACTTACTAATACAAAAGCTGGCATCTTCTCTCTCATTTGGAGAAAACAATTACCCCCCTGGGTTTCCAGTGGAACTGAAATTAGTTTGACTGTTTTAGTTTAAGATTATCAACAAAAATATCTCCAAATTATGCAGTTTCTATGCCAAAACACATTCTTTATTCCATATAGCTGTAGGAATGTATAATAAGTGAACAACTGCTGGGCCACAAAGGAGAGTCAGAATAATGCAAAATATTTTTAACTTATTCCTGTTGAGTGGTAGATTCCATTCAAGTATATTCTTTTATTTAGCAACAGAATATTACTATAAACAGGATAAATAGGGGGCTATACTAAATAATTGTTTCAGAAAACATACATGTTATAGTTAAGTCCAGTAGATAATCTGTCAGCTGGGTAACAATAACAACAATAACTGTAGTAATCATATATTTATACAGTCCTTACCATGTGCAAGGCATTGTTTTAAGCACTTTCTATATGTTAACTACTTTAATATTCATAATGATCCCATGGGATTGGTAATAATATCTTCATTGTATAGATGAGAAAACTAGGCACAAAGAAATCAGATAACCTGTCAAAGCTCACATAGTTATTAAGTGGCTGAAGTGGAACTGCAATCTAGAAGAGTGACTCCAGAGGCTGTGTATTTAATCATGAGGCTATTTTTCTGAGCAATGAATAATTGATACGCAGTAAGACGCAACAGCTAAATATAATCACTCGTCAGCAATTTCCAAAAAAACCATATTTTATTTTTTTATTTTTATTTTATTTAACCTTACAATATTGTATTGGTTTTGCCATGTATCAAAATGAATCTGCCACAGGTATACATGTGTTCCCCATCCTGAACCCTCCTCCCTCCTCATACCATCCCTCTAAGGTCATCCCAGTGCAGCAGCCCCAGGCATCCAGTATTAGGCATCGAACCTGGACTGGCGACTCGTTTCAAACATGATATTATACTTATTGCAATGCCATTCTCCCAAATCATCCCACCCTCTCCCTCTCCCAGAGTCCAAAAGACTGTTCTATACATCAGTGTCTCTTTTGCTGTCTCGTATACAGGATTATTGTTAACATCTTTCTAAATTCCATATATATGCGTTAGTATACTGTATTGGTGTTTTTCTTTCTGGTTTACTTCACTCTGTATAATAGGCTCCAGTTTTATTTATATCTTATTATAAAGGAATTTTTTGAAACTACTATTTTTAAAATTTAAGACTTCTAAAGAATTACATAGCAAACCTGAGATGGGTCTACAGCTTTATGTGCATGTGTATATGTATGTAAGTGCACATACACACACCTCTGTGACTAGTATCAAACAGCACAGTTTTCTGAAAAAGGTGACTACTCAATCACATTCCTAACAAATTCTTAAGACTTATAGGGATGTTCATCTGACTGAGATGATCCAGGGTTACTTCTGTTGAATTATGGAGATTTAACTCTAACTTCCAAATGAGGGTTTCCCTCATAGCTCAGTTGGTAAAGAATCTGGGTTCAGAAGTCCTGAGTTCAATCCCTGGGTTGGGGAGATCCCTTGGAGAAGGAAATGGCAACCCACTCCAGTATTCGTGCCTGAAGAATCCCATGGGCAGAGGAGCCTGGCAGGCTACCGTCCAGGGGGTTGCAAGAGTCAGACACGATAGCAACTAAACCACCACCACCAGATGGGTAGATAGTACCACTGACTCAATGGACATGAATTTGAGCAAACTCTGGGAGATAGTGGAGGACAGAGGAGCCTGGTGTGCTGCAGTCTATGGGGTCACAAACAGTCGGACGTGATTTAGTGACTGAACAACAATTTTAACTTCTGCCTTTAACATTCCCCAGATCAAAGGAATAGGGTTAATTTGAAAAACACAACTATGCTAATTTGAAAATAAACAAAGGACAAAATAAACTTCCTAGTATCAAAACTGGTTAATAGGACAGGCCCTCAAACAAGTGAGAGAAGCCACATATAAAGTTCAAGTTGACAATATTCTCAAGGACTAGTCATGTATTTAGTTTCACTTGTAAAATCTACATAAAACCTCTAGCAAAGTGCACAACATATACAAGGTTAATAGGATTCTAAATAATAAAAATAAATGATGCTAAGGTCTATGCCTGGGTGGATTTATACACAAAATAATGAAAGGGAAAGGGAAAGATGTCTACTTTAAGCATCTACTATTTTTTAGGTATAATACTAATCACTTTGCAACATTTACCTAATATATTCTTCATAGTAACCATTTTAGGTAGGTATCATTCCCATTTTGTAAAAAATAAAATTAAGGTCTAATATCTCCAGATGGCACCACAGAATAGAATACAAGGCTAAGAAAGGCTCTGTGGCTTGGCTGGTTAAAGAGCCTGTCTAGTAAATAGGAGATCCTGGGTTCAAACCCCAGTGGGGCCTGCTGGTGTTCTATTTAGGCTCTGGGAGTTGGTGAAGGACAGGGAAGACTGGCGTGCTGAGATCCATGGGGTCAGAGTCAGACACGACTAAGTGAACTGAACTGAATATTATACAACCTACATAAACTAAATAACTAGTAAACTTAAGGGCCATACTGAAAGAAATCTGATTTGGTCTTGTGTCCTGAAATAATTTTGAAAATTTTTTACATTTATTTCACTTTCTGTCCAATCAGATCCTCAAGATCTATCAGAATACTATCTCTATACTGACCTGGAAGTATAGCTACTACAGTTACCTTTTATTGAGCACCATGCTTTGTATGAGGTGTTCCACACGCATTAACCGGTTAAATGAACTCTACGAAAACAGCTTCCACTTCACAAATGAGAAAATAAGTTCAGAAAAGTTAAGCAGCAAAGAGGTTACAAGAAAACACAGAGAACAAAATCTGAAGTTCAACTCTGCAACCAACAGTACTGTTATTATGCCAGATGGATTATTTTTAAAATTGTGAATTTCTTTTCCCAGATCACTTCCAAAAAGTAATTAGGATAGTGCCTAACATGTGTCAAAGAATGTCCACATTATGTTCCTACTTAATCCTAATACTTTTATGAGGAATGGAGGGCAATGTTTATTAATATCTTATTTCACAGGCTAAAAAAAGAGGTTCAGAAAAGTTGTGAAGAAAGTACTTTTTCTATTATTCAGTGTTGTTGTCAGTCTCCTAGAAATAGACGTTACTGGAAACGTAGGTACATAAATCCTTCAACATTTTGTTTGCATATATCACTAATTTTACTGAAAAACAAACACACACAAAAAAACTCCAGTGAAGAACGTGTTTCACTGATGAAAATAAGTAAGAGGATACACCTATTCTCAAATCTATTACACGTGTTCAAAGGCATTAAAGGTTTCCTCTCATTTCTGAACTATATCATACACTCAAAAGATTAAACTTTTAAAAACTTAAACTGCAACAGAAATGTAGTGATGCTTGTGACAGACTTAAAGTCTATTTTTTTCCTGATAATACTATAGGCACCTGTGCTCTCTTGTTTAATATTTGCATGGAGTACTGTTTTGCCATTCCTCCACTTTTAGCCTATATATGTCCTTTAAATATAAAGTGAGTCTCCTGTAGATAGCATATAGTTGGGTCTTGCTTTATTATCCATTCAGGCACTCTACGTCTTTTGGACAGTTTAATTCATTTACATTTAAGGCAATCATTGATAGGAAAGGATTTACTTTTGCCATTTTGCTGTTTTCTGTTTTATATTTTGTCCCTCTATTCTCTCTCTTGTGATCTTCCTTTGTGCCTTGTTGATTTTTTGTAGTAAGATTCTTTAATTCTTTTCTTTTTTAATTTTGTGTATCTTCTTTACATATTGTGTGTGTGTGTGTGTGTGTGTGTGATTATCATGTGGCTGGTTAAAATGTCCACTACCCAAAGTGATATACAGATTCCCTATTATGCCCATCAAAATCCCAATGACACTTTTTACAGAAATAGAAAATAAAACCATAAAATCGTATAGAACCACCAAAGACTCAGAATAACCAAAGTGATCTTAAAAAAGAGCAAAAAACCTGGAGACATCATACTCCTGATTTCAAACTAAATTATAAACCCACCGCAATTAAAATAGTATGGTACTGGGATAAAGACAGAAAAAGAGCAGTGGAACAGAATAGACAGCCCAGAAATAAAGTAACACACGCAGAGTCAACTGATCTTTGAAAGGAGTTAAGAACATACAAGGGGGAAAAACCAGTCTCTTCAACAAATGATTAGGAAAATTATATATCCACATGCAAAAAAAAAAAAAAAAATAGAAAGAAGAAATCAAACCCTTAACTTACATTATACATAAAAATCAAGTCAAAGTGAATTAAAGACTTAAACATAAGAGCTGAAATTGTAAAACTCCTAATAGAAAATATAGGGGAAAATCTTGACATTGGTTTTGGCAATGAGTTCTTAGATACGACACCAAAAGCAAAAGCAATGAAAGTAAAAATAGACAAAGTGGAACCACTTCACATAAAACCACACAGAAAGGTTCTTCAGAGCAAAGGGAACAATCAACAACAAAAAGACAACCAATGGGATGAGAGAAAATACTTGCAAACTTTATCATCTATTATAGGACTTCTTTCACTGTATAAGTAAATGTCAGTTTTTCTGCCTATGAACTTGGGTCAGGAACTAGGTTTTTGTTTATCTCTGGACATTAGACCTTCAATAACATTTGTTAAATGGATGAATACTCACAAGTTCTGGTTGTCTAAGGATCTTCACATAATTAAACTCAAAGTATATCATTCAGAGATAAATAATACTCTCATAACCCTAACAACAAAAAGTTGAGTTTCTAACTTTTTCATTTTTGTAAATAAATTTCTAGCTAGTTAGATAATCTGGGATTGGGAGGACAATATCTTTCTTAATTTCTAAAAGGGCATTCCTCAAACTAACTTTCTCCCACCAGGGCCTCAATAATAAGTAAAAAGCATAATTGCTTGGGGTCCACTACTCTCAAGGTGCTTATTATGGTCATATACAAATTAGGACAAGAGCAACATGGGTTTTTTGTTTATTTTGATCTGACTTCAAAAATCGATTTTCAATTCTTGAGTTCTCCCAAGTTTTATATCTTTAACTGATTTCTGGATATTTTCCTCGATCCTGCCATCATCCTCATAAAAACTGATCAATAGTGAGTATATCCCATCTTGGCGTCCTGTTCACAAAAGTCCTTCCCATCTTTCAGTGTCCAGCTAAAAGGTTGTCTCATTTAATGCTGCTCCAAGCCTGTGGTTCTCTTTGTGGTCCATTTTAGCATTCATTATATCCCATCTAAGTTTTTGCAACCTTGTACACAATCTCTAGTTACAGCATTTGGAGTTTTCTGAACAATCATTTTCTCTCCCATTTTCATGCTTTTCAAAGTTCTATTGCATCAAGCTAGCATGCTCTATGCTCATTCTTGCATTATTTTATCATAGAAGTTACCAAACCACTATAAATGTTGAAATATATTGTTTTCTTGTCTCTCTCAATAGATTCTTTGTGCTTATGGGAAGATACATTTAAAAATTTTATACTCTATATCTAATACAGTGCTCAATAAATATGTGATAAATGGGTGAATGAGTGGTTGAATGTGCCTAAGTTCCTAAGATAACACAAAAATAAACATAATAGTTGTAAAATGGTTGAGTCACTCTGGAAAGCAATTCTTCAAAATGTGAAACAAAGAGTTTCCATATGACCCAACAATTCTACTCTTGGGTGTATATTCAAGGAAAATAAAAACATATATCCATCACAAACTTCACAAATGTTCATAGTACCAGCATTTTTCATAATATCCCCAAAGTGAAAGCCATGAAAATGTCCACCAACTGAATGGATAAACAAACTATGATATATCCATACAATAGATTCGGAGAAGGCAATGGCACCCCACTCCAGTACTCTTGCTTGGAAAATCCCATGGAGGGAGGAGCCTGGTAGGCTGCAGTCCATGGGGTCGCTAAGAGTCGGACACGACTGAGCGACTTCACTTTCACTTTTCACTTTCATGCACTGGAGAAGGAAATGGCAACCCACTTCAGTGTTCTTGCCTGGAGATTCCCGGGGACGGAGAAGCCTGGTTGGCTGACGTCTATGGGGTCGCACAGAATTGGACACGACTGAAGTGATTTAGCATAGCATAGCATAGCATACAATAGATTATTTTTTAGCAATAAAAAGAAATAAAGTACTGACACATGTTACAACAGGTATGAGTCCTGAAAACATTATGCCAGATTAAAGAAACCAGACAAAAAATTCACATGGTATATAATCCCATGTATATGAAATGTCTAAATGTCCAGAATAGGCATAGAAACAGAAAGCAGATTAGTAGTTGTGACAAGGGAAAAAAGGAATGAGGAGCCATTGCTAATGGATACAGGATTCTTTCTGGAGTGATGAAATATTTCATAATTAGCTAGTGGTTACAGTTGCACAACTCTGTGACTATACTGAAAACCACTCAACTGTATACTTTTAAAGGGTGAATTTTATAGCATATGAACTATCTCAAAAAAGCCATTATTAGGAAATGAGCACAATAATGAGAATTCTCTCTTTTTGGTCCAGATTTTTAATCAAGGGCTTAATCTTTGAAATCAGAACACAACTCTGCTGCCAAAAACTTCCTAATCTTCTACATTGATCAATTACACAATTATAAAAATGTTGGAACATTAAAAGATCATTCTAAATTAACCCCTTCCTCACCTTATAGGAAAGAAAACTGAGGTCTAAGAAGGATAGATGACTTAAACAAGGTTATACAACTCGTAGTGAAACCAGGGAGGACACACTCTCAGTCCAACGATTCAACTTTTTCTTAGCTGAATTAACATTTTCCTTCCTGAAATTCCTAAGATTTTTTTAATTTAAGAGAAAAATTACATTAAAAAGAAGGAGACAGACCTATTTATCTTTCATTTGTCTAATAACTATTACTAGATTGTAGGAAATATTAAAAAGGGGGTTAAAAGAACAAACTATAGCATCTTTCTGCTTCTTTCAATGAGAAAAGGCAACTATTAGTACTTAGAGGTTTTACTCTTGAAAGATAATACAACATAAGAATTCATCATTAATAGTTAAGGAAAACAACAAAGACTATTCTTTCCTCTAGGGAATGGAAACAGACACTTAGCAAAGATGTTAAGTATGTGGAAATTTATATTTGATCCTTCAGGGAGATGTCAAATTTAATTCAGAGGAAAATGTCTCTCAAATATTTTTGAAAGCTCCCCTTTGAGACCCATTTTTTGGTGGCCTTTGTGTGGTAATGGCAAATATAGGTACAAAGTAATTTTTTTTTTTTTTTTTTTTTTGGTACTTACTCAGGAAATTTTCTATGACAGCAAATATTTTCTTTAAAGTTCATATTTGCTCTTTTTACCAAGAAGCCTGGGCTGCCCTCCGTTGTGGCTCAGCTGGTAAAGAATCTGCCTGCAGTGTGGAAGACCTGGGCTCAATCCCTGGAGAAGGGAAAGGCTACCCCCACTCCAGTATTCTGGCCTGGAGAATTCCAGGGACCATACAGTCCATGGGGTCACAAAGAGTAGGACATGACTGAGTGACCTTCACTTCGCTTCACTTCACTGATCTTCCCAGGTGGCGCTAGTGGTAAAGAACCTGCCTGCCAATGCAGTAGACAGGAGACTCAGGTTCATTCCCTGGGTCAGGAAGATGCCCTGGAGGAGGGCATGGCAACCCACTCCAGTATTCTTGCCTGGAGAATACTATGGACAGAGAAGCCTGGTGGGCTGCAGTCTGTAGGGTCTCAAAGAGTCAGACTTGACTGAAGCTATGTAGCACACCAAGAAGCAACTTTTAAATGGGGGAATTTTTCATTTGTTTCCATCAAGGAGGAAAAGATATTAAGTTTTATTGATATATGATTTTTTAGAAAACCATCATTCAATGCAGACCTTCAAAAGCTTATACAAAAAAAATCATCAGACAACTTACAACCAGAGGGTAGCTCAGTGATTGTGGAGTCCAGTATTTTCCTGACTCTGTCCACATATGTCTGCAGATGGCATTTCAGAGGAAGTATCAGGAGTTGGGGGAGAGGAATGGGAGGGGAAAGATAACCATAACAACAAACACTGTAACACGCTCAATTTACTTTAGGAAAGTCTGGGTTAATCAATAAATATTTAATGAGCACCAAGTATGTATCAGACTTTCTACTAGATGCTAGAGCGAAGCATGTTTATGCCAGGATTTCTTAGAGCCTCAAACATGCTAATGTTTTTACTAAGATGACCATATGTAGTTTGCCTGAACAATTTACCACTGCTTTTTTCAGCATCACTAGCACCCCCTTTTTATTCCTGTCATCTTACCAATGACTCTCTAAGTTTGAGTGGTACACAGATTTTTCCTAAACTTACATGACCAATGAAAATACTTGTATCTACATTCCTAAAGCCATCTCAGAACAGCAGTCTACAAACACAGTTCAGGAAATGCTGACCTAGTCCGTTCTCTCCATTGATAACTGAGGAAACCAGGACCAGAGATCTCAAGCCCAGGGTACCTGGCTCCTATCTCTGATGTGCTTTCCAATACATTGCAGATTGCCACAGATAAAGCAATCAACATGAAGCTGAAAAGTCTTATTATTAGATAACAGGTATTACGTACTTTCTCCAATTAAAAAAATAAATTGCCCAATTTACATACCAATTCCAACTTAGAGTTCAACTCAAGTATTTTAAGATCATAACTATAAAATTAACCAAAGATGGAATCAATGAGAAAACATTATCTTGTAGTTAACTCTTAAAGTTTGTAAGTCAAGTTTATCGTTTCCTATTCTCTGCATTTCTTCTACTCTCTCTAATAAATATAAGGTAACTGATTTCTTTATATCTTCAAAGCCTAACTGTCCTCAGATGTGTTTGGAGCCAGGGTAGGCGGGAGAGGGGGAAGAAGCTAATTTTATCAACCAACAACTTTTGAGTACAAAGAGTTATGCTCTAATATTTCCTCCCCTTTATGGTTCCGAGATTTGTTTTTTTTTTTTTTTTTAAAGTAAGGTTGCTACTTTCATGGGCTATTTGATACCTATGAATACTCTAAAGAGATTAAATTACAATATAAATCCCTTATTCCTTCTGAGTTTCTACAAGCTTTTTAACAAAGGCTATTTTCTGATTCTGGTTCCACTAGAAGTTTTGACTATGGAAAAAAACAATGCAAAAAAAATCTATCTTTAAAAATCAGTTATTCATATCTGGGGTCACATTTGGCCATTCCTATTTCTCACTATCTGTTAGGCATTTTAGGTAACTTAGCTAGCTCTTTTAGAGAAGAGGGAGTAAAGGATTATAGAAATTTTAAAAAGAAACCTATATCTTAGGAGCGAAGACATAATAGCCTTTTCTTAGGGAGCAAACAGTAGAAAATACTAGTTAAAATAGAGTTTAAACTTCTGGGAAATTCATCTCTGTATTTTTTTTTTTGCCCTTGACCAAGAAACGAAAGTTAATAATAAAAATAATCTTAGTCAGACAAGATAACCAGTCGAGCAAATGGAAAGAAAATTACAAAGTGATAAAGGCAGAAGAGCATTTTTAGAGAGAATATGTTCTTGGATTTATAGCTGGTGACATGAGAGACATGTGACAGGACAGCCTTCTCGTAATCAGAATGGAGGTTTTGACTGTGTTGCAGAACTGTGAGAATACAGCACTCTCTACTATGATTGGAAAAAGAAGGCTTGCCCTTGATACTTTATCATTTGAAATAATAAACCTAGAGTCTAACTACTGTGCTCAATTAGAACCATCTGATTAAAAAAAAAATAAAAGAATACAGGTATTGATCACATCAAACGTTTTCATTGAGAAGTTGACAAGGACACTCATACAGTTTTATCGCGGCTGATCTCAGAAGCTTTCCTGTGTATGAGAAACAGAACTACAGGCCTTTTTGTATAAGTTCCTGTATATCTTGTCCATGCTGTTCTCAAAGATGGGTCGGTGGGATTTTCCTTTATAAGAGGCTGCCCTGTTGGACCAGTATTCACCATCATCCAAATGGAGAGTGCCACGTGGCCGTTGAAATGAGCTATAGAAAAGGATATAAAAGATTAAAACAATAGTGAAGCAAAATGAGAGGTGGGATATAAAAATTAAATATTTACTAAGAACTTTATAGGCTTGATAACACTTTTTGTTAGAAATGAAATAATGACTTTTTAAAAGGCTAAGTTTATTTTTTAAACAAATAATGAACCCACTTCAATAAATCAAGTACTTATTACAGATAAGACCTCTCAGGCATGTTAGATGTGCCATGTAAAACTGTTATGTTCTTGCTATTAAATGTTACAAATATTTTATTCATCTATTTGGAACTTTAGTCCACAGAAAACAAACAATTTCTTCCTTGACTTATCAGTCTCATTATTTTACAGTACTTGTGAATTGTGAAACAGGAACTCTTGAAGCTGGATATCTGTAAAAAGAATTTGCTATTTCACCTGGAGTCAATCTGCCACATGAACACAATAAAAGTGGTCATGAAAAAAGGCACAAAGTGGCTGTTACCATCCTTAGAGCCTGACACAGTGTCAAGAACACTTATACACTTTGCAAAACCTTTTGGCATGACTCAGTAAGGTTACATACACAACTCTAGCCAACCCCTTGGCTCCTAAGTATCCCGGAAAAATTCTTGCTTGTGTGCACCAGAAGATATGTGCCAACATGTTCATAATCACACGCTTCGTAATAGAACAAAGAACTGCAAGCAATCTAAATATCCATTTATGTTAGAACAAAAAATTGAGCTGTGGTGAGTGCATACAGTAGTATAATATGCAGCAGGGAAAATTAAAGATCTACGGCTACATGCATCAACATAGATGAAACTGAAAAATCAGCTCAGTGGAAAAAAGAAAACCTCAAACAATACACAGTTAAAAATTACATTTATGTAGAATAGTTTAAAACAAGGAAAATTAAGTAATTCATTGCTTAAGGGTAGTTACATGTGTGGTGTAACTATAAAGAAAAAAGAGAAGGGTTATCAGAAAAATCATAATAGCAGTTATTTCTATGGAAAGAGGTGCAACTTGTTAGGGGCATAAGGTTATGTTCTATTTCTTAAGTTGGATGATAAGTAAATGGGCACTCCTTTTATTGGTGTTGCTATTTAGGACACACAAGTCTTAAGTATAAACCTCTGTTATGGTTGATATATTTTATAATAGCATTAAAAAAATTCACTTATGTAAATAGTGTTAAGAGGTGTCTCTATCTCTTGATGGCTTCATTAAAATGGGCATCTACCTCATATATTCCAGCAATCTTACTAGAGTCTATCAAACTCCTTTATACCTGGTACCACCTCTTTCACATTGGAAAATTTTGAAAATGATAACATGATTATCCTTACTTTTACTTTGTCCATTCAGTTTCAGAGAGGTAATTAATACAATTTTAAATAATGTTAGTATAATCTTTTAAAATATTTCAAAAGGCCTTAGCCAAGTCTCCAATGCTATTGTTTTTACATAGTTTCCACCTTTCTTTCTTTAGCTTTGCTTCAGTCTAGCCAAATGAATACACGTTCTTTCATACAGTTTCCCACAATCCAAACTCCTGCCTAAGAACAGTCACTCAAAACAGTTTTTTGGACATTTTGAGTCAAATGATAAAGAAATCACATACATAAACACATTAATAGAACATTTCTGCATATACTCTGTACCTCTGCAAATATTCTACAAGTCTAAGCCCTCACGTTTGCCTCTGTTCCTTCATATTACTTTCAGTTCAGTTCAGTTGCTCAGCTGTGTCTGACTCTTTGCAACCCCATGAACTGCAGCATGCCAGGCTTCCCTGTCCATCACCAACTCCCGGAGCTTGCTTAAACTCATGTCCATCAAGTTGGTGATGCCATCTAACCATCTCATCCTCTGTCAGTCCCTTCTTCTCCTGCCTTCAATCTTTCCCAGCACAGGGTCTTTTCCAAAGAGTCAGTTTTTCGCATCAGGTGCCCAAAGTATTGGAGTTTCAGCTTCAGCATCTATCCTTCCAATGAATATTCAGGACAGATTTCCTTTAGAATTGACTGGTTTGATCTCCTTGCAGTCCAAGGGACTCTCAAGACTCTTCTTCAATACCACAGTTTAAAAGCATCAATTCTTCAGCACTCAGCCTTCTTAATGGTCCAACTCTCACATCCTTACAGGACTACTGAAACAGCCACAGCTTTGACTAGATGGACCTTTGTTGGCAAAGTAATGTCACTGCTTTTTAATACGTTGTCTAGGTTGGTCATAGCTTTTCTTCCAAGGAGCAAGCATTTTTAAATTTCATGGCAGTGGTCACCATCTGCAGTGACTTTGGAGTCTGAGAAAATAAAGTCTCTTACTGTTTCCATTGTGTTCCCATCTATTTGCTGTGAAGTGATGGGACCAGATGCCATGATCTTAGTTTTCTGAATATTGAGTTTTCAGCCAGCTTTTTCACTCTCCTTTTTCACTTTCATCAAGAGGCTCTTTAGTTCCTGTTCGCTTTCTGCCATAAGGGTAGTGTCATCTGCATATCTGAGGTTACTGATATTTCTCCTGGCAATCTTGATTACAGCTTGTGGTTCATCCAGCCTGGCATTTCACATGATGCACTCCACATAGAAGTTAAACAAATAGAGTAACAATACACAGCCTTGATTTACTCTTTTCCCAATTTGGAACCACTGTTCCATGTCCAGTTCTAAATGCTGCTTTTCTTGACCTGCATACAGATTTCCCAGGAGGCCAGGAAAGTGGTCTGGTATTCCCATCTCTTTAAGAATTCTCCACATTGGAAAGAGCTCATAATACTTTAGGAGTCCCCATATGTTGTCTTTTGTTTATTTGATTGTATTTGCTTTATTTGTTGCTGTGTTTTGTTTTACATCAAGTCATGTACTAATTAATATTCACAAAGAACAGATCTGTACTGTATCTCCTTGTTGTCCATAGTCATCAACTTTACTGCATAATAATGTCCTTTTCTGAACTCTGTATTTTGCTAGGCTAGTTCTACCACAATAAACCTACTCAACACAAATTGGAATTTCTATTAAACTACTACCCAAATCTCAGAAAAGTAAGCAATAGTAGGGACGTTAACTTTGAAAATCATTGTGTAGGTTTTTCTGATATTGTAAATCCAATTCCTAATCTCTATTATAAATTATTATATTTAATGCCATCAGGCATAGATTTGCTACTGCTTTGGTATTATTAGACAATACTTTTTTTCATATCACAAAGCTGCTTAAAATACCAATGCCATCTCAATGGCTTGCAATGAATAAATAAAGTTCAGTAACCTTTTTAGAAGCAATTGTGAACCTGGAAAGTTTCTGTAAAAAAAGAGCTAAAGTGGTCAAAATAGACATCCTAATGCTTTAAAAATCTTGTAGATTTCGACAGGTAGATATTTCTTTTAAAAATTGTAAAACTCTCCCTTTAGTTGATAGTATTGTGGTTCTCTGGAAAGAATTGGGAATTGGCTCATCCTGTAAGTCTGAATCGCAAAATAGAGATGTTTGCAAAACAGGTCCTAATATAGTCCATGGATAGGTGCAAACAAAGAATAGCAGAATCTTAAAAGCAAAACTTATTTCTAGACATAGAAGCACTGGCTATCTAACTAATAGATTGTGAACATATTGAGTCAATTCTAATTTTCCATTACTGAGAACGTTAATAAGCTTAAAATGGGTAAGCAACACTAAACATCTTATTATAGTAATAGGCTTTTAAAGACCACACTTCTGTATTTTACTAAGAGTATCTCCAGCATTCATTCATTCAAAGCACTCAAAGTTCCTACTCTACAAAACATGGCATCAGTGTTATGTAACATAAAATGGTTATCTTCAAAGCAGGATAAAATTGCTATTTTATTAAATGCAGCATAGATATATTTTTTTAGCAATTTTCTCTTGCTACTTCAATAGGGAGCTCTCTATTTAATTATGACAATGCTATAAAGAAAAAAAAAACACATAAAAGAACAGAGACTAGGATAATATCTGCTAACTAAGCACTTTCAAAATTTAAATGTTGTTAAGATATAAATTATAAATTTGTAAAGCTTTGCATATATTTATAGAAGAGAAAGGTCTTAGGTAGCTTAATATGTACTAGGATACAAAGGGCATGACTAGGTTTTATACTCAGAAAAGGAAGAACTCACTTGAAACTCTGACAGTGTTTTCTGTATCAGTATGAAACGATAACCAAGTACATACTACTTTACACACAGTATTCAGATAACATATCTATAAAGTGATATACATGAAAAAAGGTCAGAGGGTAAGATATATGGCACACAAATGATATATATTAAGAAGAGGTGGCAAGAATACACAAAAGAACTATAAAAAAAGATCTTCATGACCCAGACAATCACTATGGTATGATCACTCACCTAGAGCCAGACATCCTGGAATATTAAGTCAAGTGGGCCTTAGGAAGCATCACTATGAACAAAGCTTGTGGAGGTGATGGAAATCCAGTTGAACTATTTCAAAATGCTGTTAAAGTGTTACACTCAATAGGTCAGCAATTTTGGAAAACTCAGCAGTGGCCACAGGACTGGAAAAGGTCAGTTTTCATTCCAATCCCAAAGAAAGGCAATGCTGAAGAATGTTTTAACTATGGCACAACTGCACTCATTTCACACGCTACCAAAGTAAAGCTCAAAATTCTCCAAGCCAGGCTTTAGCAGTATGTGAATCGAGAACTTCCAGATGTTCAAGCTAGATTTAGGAAAGGCAGATGAACCAGAGATCAAATTGCTAATATCCGTTGGGTCATCAAAAAAGCAAGAGAGTTCCAAAAAAATATCTACTTCTGCTTTATTGACTAAGCCAAAGCCTTTGACTGTGTGGATCACAACAAACTGTGGAAAATTCTTCAAGAGATGGGAAAACCAGACCATCTTACCTGGCTCCTGAGAAATCTGTATACAGGTCAAAAACCAACAGTTAGAACTGGTCATGGAACAGCGGACTGGTTACAAATTGGGAAAGGAGTATGTCAAGGCTGTATGTTGCCACTCTGCTTATTTAACTTATATGCAGAGTACATCATGTGAAACGCTGGGCTGGATGAAGCACAAGCTGGAATCTGGAGAAATATCAATAACCTCAGATATGCAGATGACACCACCCTTATGGCAGAAAGCGAACAGGAACTAAAGAGCCTCTTGATGAAAGTGAAAGAGGAGAGGGAAAAAGCTGGCTGAAAACTCAATATTCAGAAAACTAAGATCCCATTACTTATGGGCATCCGATCCCATTACTTCATGGCAAACAGATGGGGAAATGACGTAAACAGTGAGAGACTTTATTTTCTTGGACTCCGAAGTCACTCCAGATGGTGACCGCTGCCATGCAATTAAAAGATGCTTGCTCCATGGAAGAAAAGCTATAACCAACCTAAACAGCATATTAAAAAGCACAGACATTACTTTACTGACAAAGATCCGTGTAGTCAAAGTTATGGTTTATCCAATAGTCATGTATGGACGTGAGAGTTGGACCATAAAGAAAGTTGAGAGACAAAGTTTTGGTGCTTTTAAACTGTGATGTTGGAGAAGACTCTTGAGAGTCCCTTGGACTGCAAGGAGATCAAACCAGTCAATTCTAAAGGAAATCTGTCCTGAATATTCATTGGAAGGACTGATGTTGAAGCTGAAACCTGTTGTGAAGAACAGACTCATTGGAAAAGACCCTGATGCTGGGCAAGATTGAAGACAGGAGAAGGGGCTGACAGAGGATGAGATGGTTGGATGGCATCACTGACTCAATGAACATGAGTTTGAGCAAGCTCCAGGAATTGGTGATGGACAGGGAAGCCTGGCATGCTGCAATCCAGGGGGTCACAAAGAGTCAGACACAAATGAATGACTGAACTAAAATAAATATACTGGATGGATATATGATGGATGTATGGATAGATGTAAGTAAGGAATGTAGGAAGGAAAGAATCAAAATCCTGGAGATCAGGATAGATGATAGGGAGAGGCTTTAATATGAGGTAATGAAATCGTGAAAGCATTTTGCATCTTTAAAGATACAAAAGAAAATAAAATGTCATAAAATATCACTAAATCCATCAAGAGACTTCTGGTTCAAGATGCTGGAATAGAAAGACATGCGCTCATCTCCTCCTGCAAGAGCACCAAAATCACAACTAGCTATTGAACAAGCATCCACAGGAGGACCCTGGAACCTACCAAAAAAGATACCTCATGTCCAAAGGCAAAGAAGAATCTGCACTGAGATGGTACGAAAGGCACAATCACAATAAAATCAAATTCCACACCTGCTGGGTCAAGGACTCACAAACTAGAGACCAACAGTATCAAAGAAGTTCTCCCACTGTTGTGAATGTTTGGAACCCCACATCAGGCTTCCCCGTCTGGGCACTTGACAAAGGGACTGGGAATCCCCAGGCAATCTGACCTTGAAGGCCAGAGGAATCTGATTATAAGACTTCCACAGGGCTGGGGGAAACAGAGACTCCAGTCTTGGAGGGCACAAACAAAACCTTGTGTGCACCAAGACTCAGAGGAAAGGAGCAGTGATTCCACAGGAAACTGAACCAAAACTACCTGCTAGTGTGGGAGGGTCTCCTGTGGGGGGGGGTCAGCCACAGAGATGGGGGTACTGGTGGCAGCTGTCTGGGAAAGCCCCGTTTTGGAGGTCACCCTTAACTCCCAGGGATGGGTCACCCTCAGGCCAAAAAGCTACCAGGGAGGGAGCAAACCCTTCCCATCAGCAGATAATCAGATCAAAGATTTACTGAGCAAGGCCCTGCCCACCAGAGCAAGACCTAGTTTTCCCCACCACAGTCCCTCTTATCAAGAAGCTTACACAAGCCTCTTAGCCTCTGCCATCAAAGAGCAGACAGAAGAAGCAAGAACCACAATCCCACAGGGAGTAAAACAAAGCCATGTTACAGAAAGTTAATTAGTATGAAAAAGCAGAAAGTTACATCCCAGATGAAGTGACAAGATAGTGTCAGAATAATGATAGTGGTTGATCCCGTTGTCAGAGGATGTCTGCAGAGGGGTAATTTTGGCCAAGAGCTCAAACTCCCTTTTGACTTCTGCTAAGAGAAGCCTTAAGGCAAGCAAGTGGGTAATTACTTTGAGTGTGATTCCCCCATCTTTGAGATGGAAACTAGAATGGGAGTGACTTCTTGGCCTACTATATAACTTGGGGATAAAACAAATAATATCATGATCATTCATCCATGGACTAGTGGCTCCCTAATACAGTCTCTAGTCTCTCCTGAACATATTTACAGCCTATGCATACACATAATATTCTAGATGACCAGGGATAGATAGAACTTTATCAAGGATAACTGTGGCTATCTTGTCCCTAGAATTTTATTGTCTGTCCATTAAGCAGTAAGTAAGATCTCAAGTACTCCCTTTACTGTTTGCCATTATCAGAATAATGATAGTGAATATGATTCAGGATCTTGGAAAAAGAATGGAGGTAAAGATTGAGATGATGCAAGAAATGTCTACCACAGACCTGTAAGAACTAAAGAACAAATAAACAAGGGATGAGTAGTACACTAGAAGGAATCCATACCAGAATAACTGAAGCATGGATAAGTGACCTGGGGGACAGGATGGTGGAAACCACTGTCACGAACAGAATATAGAAAAAAGGATGAAAATAAAAGAAGACAGCCTAAAAGACCTCTGGAACAACATTATCACATGAACATTCACATTATAGGGATCCCAGGAGGACAAGAGAGAGAAAGGATCTGAGAAAATATTTGAAGAGATAATAGCTGAAAACTTCCCTAACATGGAAAAGGAAATAATCAACCAAGTCTTGGAAGCACACAGAGTCCCAGGCAGGATAAACCCAAGGAGGAATACACTGAGACATATAACAATCAAACTGACAAAAATTAAAGACAGAGATAAAATATTAAAGCAACAGGGGAAAAACAACTAAAAAACATACAAGGGAACTCCCATCAGGCTGATTTCTCAACAGAAACTTTACAAGACAGAAGGGAACAGCATGACATATTTAAAGTGATGAAAGGAAAGAATGTACAACCAAGAATACTCTACTCAGCAAGACTCTCCTTCAGATTTGATGGAGAAATCAAAAGTTTTACAGACAAGCAAAAGTTAAGAGAATTGCACTACCAAACCAGCTTTACAACAAATGCTAAAGGAACTCTTGGCAGAAAACAAGAGAAGGAAAAGCCCTACCTAAAGAAAATAAGCCCCAAACAATTAAAAAAACGGTAATAGGATGATCTTAAGGTAAGATTTAATTACCTTAAATGTAAATGGATTAAATGCACCCAATAGTTTGGCTGAGCAGATGAAAACATGTGCATGTATGCACTTCCACTTACATTACTCTACTTGACCCCCAAATTGTATGCAGTTATTTTATATTGTTAGGTTAATCATGTTCCCATTATGATTTGCAATTGTAATTATCTTTTATTTTTTGTCTAGCTATTGACTGTGAAAACTGATAAACATCTTTTACTAGTATGATTATGTAACTATTAGTCACTTAATACTACTGTATCATGATTGCTGCTACTGCTGCTAAGTCGCTTCAGTTGTGTCCGACTCTGTGCGACCCCAGAGACGGTAGCCCACCAGGCTTCCCCGTCCCTGGGAATCTCCAAACAAGAACACTGCAGTGGGTTGCCATTTCCTTCTCCAATGCATGAAAGTGAAAAGTGAAAGTGAAGTCGCTCAGTCGTGTCCGACTCCAGCGACCCCATGGACTGCAGCCTACCAGGCTCCTCCGTCCATGGGATTCTCAAGGCAAAAGTACTAGAGTGGGGTGCCATTGCCTTCTCCAGTATCATGATTGGTCAACAGAAAAATTATAGAATTCTATATCACCAAAGCTACCATTTAATAGAAAAACCTGTAATCACTTTTTAAAATCCATATGCATATCAGAATTACCTTGGAATTTTTTGAAAAAAAAAAAAAAAATCAAGATTTATTGATAAATTACAGCAGTAGTTGTCAAACTTTAACACACATCAGAGTCATCTGAAGGGCTTATTACAACTCAGATTATTGAGCCTCACATCCAGAATAACTAACTGAGTATGTCTGAGGTGGGGTCCAAGAATTTGGATTTCTAACAAATACCAGGGTATTTATGATACTACTCATCTAGGAACTACAGTAAATTATTGGCTTTTCTATAGAAATGTGAAACTTTAGGAAAAAAAATTGTATGTTGTTTAACTTATTTTACTATTCACATAAACTAAACATTAATAGGAGTTTATTCAAATGAATTTACTGAAGACTGGTTACTTACAGGTCACTTACTTCCCTTTCTTGGATGAGTAGAAATGAGCCACTGACAAGAAATAGGATCTGATGGCTTTCATCATCATTAATTCCACTGTTGATTCCTCATCTAGAGATGTTATTAAATATCCAACCATAAAATGTGTTTACTTAAGTAATGCCTTAAAGCTTCAACAAATGCAATTGATCATTATTAATAAAGGGCTTAATTTTAATATCTGAACTTTTTTTTAAAAACTGAGCTCCTAGTACACATCAGAGACCTTGATATGCAGTAAAAAACAAAGGTAGGCAAAACATTGGTGCCTTATGCTTAACACGAGGAGGCAAAACAGACACAGAATAAAACGATCATTATGAGATAAATACTGCCAATTGAAAATATATATGTGAGAGGAAATGGTAGGATAAAGGAAAAAAATGACAATCTAAGATCCAACTAGTCCATCCTAAAGGAGACCAGTCATGGGTGTTCATTGGAAGGACTGATGTTGAAGCTGAAACTCCAATACCTTGACCACCTCATGCGAACAGCTGATTCATTGAAAAGACCCTGACGTTGGGAAAGATTGAAGGCAGGAGAAGAAGGGGAAGACAGAGGATAAGATGGTTGGATGGCATCACTGACTCAATGGACATGGGTTTGGGTGGACACCAGGAGTTGGTGACGGACAGGGAGGCCTGGCGTGCTGTGGTTCATGGGGTCGCAAAGAGTCGGGACACAGCTGAGCGACTGAACTGAACTGCTGAGGTCATAAAAGGTATCTCAGAAGATGGAATACCTTGAGCTTAGTCCTAAAGAATGGATAGACATTCACTAGATAAAGAAGATGGCATTGGTTATTCTCTATATCATACTATAACAGAACCAAGGCACAAATTATCTGAAACATCATAATATACCAGGTCACACAAAATCCAAAGAATTCAAATCAGAATTAAGCAACATTTTTCTCACTTAAAACTGAAAGTTTATTCTTGTTCAAGGGACTTTAAGTCTATATATTATTTCATTTTTTTTCCCCATTTACTAGGACCAAAGACAGCTTTTTGGCTATGTGTCACACCTTGGTAAATTCATCAAGTTACCTAGATAGTGAGCAATGGTAGGAGATTAAAACTACAGTCAATCTGTGTTATTCAAGAACATATAGTCAAAGTTTAAACTAGTCACTTTGAGATTATGTTATAAACAATTTCATAATTATAACATTTATGTTGAGCATATTCCTACTGTTAGTAACCTGCAAAATATGTAAATAGAAAACAGTTTATATAAATAGCCAGTTCCATAAAAGGACAACATAGCTAAAAATTCAGGGCAATAGTTATAAATGACCATCTCATATTCTAAACATGAAATTAAAATTATTTTTATAGTCTTCTCTATTTCTGCAGCCAACTCCCATCATAAAGTATCATCCCTTGCCTGATCTTTAGTTAGGACTAATTCTCACACTGGATAGTGATGCTAGAATTATACAACAATGTAGAGAATTTTCAACATCTTGAAAACTGAAGAAATTTCAAATTTATACAGAAGGTATTAAAAAGAGAAAGAACATCTCAGGACCCTAGTAATTGGTAACGGTACAATAGGAAATGTGTAAAATTTCCTGAAAGACAGGCAGTACGAAAGTTGAGAAGGACTATCTTCATGGTAGTAAATTCTTTCCCCAATCCAGCTCTCACATCCCAAATTATTAGAAGTAAAAGGTCGCTTAATAATTTCTTAATAAGAGATTTCTTTCAAGTGAATTTCATATTCAAAGGTGATAAAAGAGACAGGATAGTTAGCACGGGAACTACAATAACAAGTACTCTGATAACCACAATGAATATCTAGATCATAAGATAAAGGATTGAGTCCTGGGCATAGATTTTTCTGGGAAAAAAATATGAAAGAAAATAATTTCTCATTATGAATATTCTTTATTTGATTGTCATATTTCCCTTTAGTTCTTTAATCATAGCTGCTACATCCTCAGGCCCAGCTCAAGCTGTTTTTAGTAATTCATTTTCCATGTGTATGGGTCACACTTTATTGTTTCTTTGCAAATCCCATAATCTTTTGTAAAAAACAACAATTTAGATAAAAATTGCAGCAACTCTGGGTTCTGTCTCCTTACCTAGAGTTGTTATTTGTTTAGTGACTTGCCTAGACCTATGCCATCCAGTCTGTTTCCCTTGCACGCTGTAGTTGCTGGTGCCTCTTGTTCTTTTCTTTTTTTTTTAAATTATTGTTTTCACTTTTAAGCCTGGCCTTCTAGAGGTTGCCCCAGATCAGCATAGCTTCGTGACCAGCAAATGATTGGTCAGAGTCAGTAACCCTATCAGATCAGATCAGATCAGTCGCTCAGTCGTGTCCGACTCTTTGCGACCCCATGAACCGCAGCACGCCAGGCCTCCCTGTCCATCACCAGCTCCCGGAGGTCACCCAGACTCACATCCATCAAGTCGGTGATGCCATCCAGCCATCTCATCCTCTGTCGTCCCCTTCTCCTCTTGTCCTCAGTCCCTCCCAGCATCAGTGTCTTCTCCAATTAGTCAACTCTTCGCATGAGGTGGCCAAAGTACTGGAGTTTCAGCTTTAGCATCATTCCTTCCAAAGAAATTCCAGGATTGATCTCCTTCAGAATGGACTGGTTGGATCTCCTTGCAGTCCAAGGGACTCTCAAGAGTCTTCTCCAACACCACAGTTCAAAAGCATCAATTCTTCGGCGCTCAGCCTTCTTCACAGTCCAGCTCTCACATCCATACATGACCACAGGAAAGACCATAGCCTTGACTAGGCGAACCTTTGTTGGTAAAGTAATGTCTCTGCTTTTGAATATGCTATCTAGGTTGGTCATAACTTTCCTTCCAAGGAGTAAGCGTCTTTTAATTTCGTGGCTGCAGTCACCATCTGCACTGATTTTGGAGCCCCCAAAAATAAAGTCTGACACTGTTTCCACTGTTTCCCCATGTATTTCCCATGAAGTGATGGGACCGGATGCCATGATCTTCATTTTCTGAATGTTGAGCTTTAAGCCAACTTTTTCACTCTCCACTTTCACTTTCATCAAGAGGCTTTTGAGTTCCTCTTCACTTTCTGCCATAAGGGTGGTATCATCTGTATATCTGAGGTTATTGATACTTCTCCCAGCAATCTTGATTCCAACTTGTGTTTCTTCCAGTCCAGCGTTTCTCACGATGTACTCTGCATATAAGTTAAATAAACAGGGTGACAATATACAGCCTTGACGTATTCCTTTTCCTATTTGGAACCAGTCTTGTTTTTCCATGTTCAGTTCTAACTGTTGCTTCCTGACCTGCATACAAATTTCTCAAGAGGCAGATCAGGTGGTCTAGTATTCCCATATCTTTCAGAATTTTCCACAGGTTATTGTGATCCACACAGTCAAAGGCTTTGGCATAGTCAATAAAGCAGAAATAGATGTTTTTCTGGAACTCTCTTGCTTTTTCCATGATCCATGGACTTTTTCCATGGACTGAATAGTGGCTCCCTAATATACTCTCTAGTCTCTCCTGAACATATTTACAGCCTATGCATACACATAATATTCTAGATGACCAGGGATAGAGAGAACTTTATCAAGGACAACTGTGGCTATCTTGTCCCTGGAATTTTATTGTCTGTCCATTAAGCAGTAAGTAAGATCTCAAGTACTCCCTTACTGTTTGCCAGTACGATCATTATTGTTTCCATTAATCCCTCTACACATGTCACCTATACTATGGTCCATATAAAGTCAGTCCCCTCTGGAAGAGGAACTGCCTGTCTTTTGACATAACTGCCCCAGAACTTTTGTGCCAAGGATCTGGGGGTCCAGGTGGGCCTTAGAGCTCCAAGAAAAATGGCATAGACTCCTAACGCTCTTATAGAACTTCAATAGATTTTCTTGGTAAATGCTTCTCAATTTATTAGTTTTTAGTCAATTTTCAGAGTCCTTAAGTTTTTTTTTTTATAATTCCATTCAGTTTTGTTGCTTTTGGAGGAGAGGATTTGCTGCGATCCTCACTCAGCCATTCCAGAGGTCCATGTGGACTTCTCCTTGACCCTGGTGTCAGAGGATGTCTGCAGAGGGGTAATTTTGGCTGAGATCTCAAGTTTTGACTTCTGCTGAGAGAAGCCTTAAGGCAATCAAGTACTTTGAGTGTGATTCCCTCATCTGTGAGATGGAAAGTAGAATGGGAGTGACTTCTTGGCCTATTATATAACTTGGGGATAAAACAAATAATATCATGATCAGTTCAGTACCTTCTGGGGCTAATAACAAAGGTACTCTTATAAAATATCTTGAAGCATTAACCACTCTGTCCTATTGTTTCAATTATGTCCTAAGGGTCCAAGAGAAGAGGCAAGGAATATAATGTAATCTTAAAAATGTGTCAGCACAACTTTCCTGATGCTCTGCTTAACTCTCTCACTGGAGAGGTACTAAAACAGTCTCAGGTGACCTAAAGCTTAGCCATTAAGATTGCCTGTGAACTGGAAAAAGAACCAACACTAAGGTTTAAGGCAAACTTTAAATAGATACAAGTGCTTTTCCAAATATGGTCCTTATAGTACTTACAATATTTTTTAAAATGCTGTTTTCTAGGTCTCACTCCTATATATAAGGAACCAGAATCTACGGAAGTAGAAAGTAGAAATCTATATTTTTTGAAGCAATATCATGCATATAAAATTTTGAAAACCAGACCGTTTACCAACCCTTTATCAACCCTACTCACTTCTTACTCAAAGTAGAATTAATTATGTGGATATAGAACACAAAATTGCAATGCTAATCCATATGACAATAATTTAGGGAACAGAAGTCTAAGTAACAATAATAAATGGTAAAAATTCTTCCCAAGGTATGTACTTTCTTGAACCTTCCTTTTCCTGTTTGGATTGCTTCTTCTTCAAACTCACTTAAAATACAGGGAAAGTAGAGTATTCCTTTAAGATTGGGAAGCAGTAACTTTGGACAGGAGTTTACATTTATACTCTGTGTAATGAACACAAGGAAAAGTCCTCACATGTTCATGAAATGCTTACACGAGCCTACCACGGTAAAGATCGGTCCATATCCCTGGTTAGCAATAAAACATATTCCATTATCTGGAACTTTTTCCCTTATACTTGTTCAGAAAACTCAGGAAAGTGGAAGACATAATAATCAGTGATACAGCATCAATCAGTCACATAGACTCAGAGAAATCTTAGATATATAAACTCAAAATTTACACATTCAGTTTTTAACACCACACTTAACAGCAATTAACACAGAGTTTTCAAAAGTCTTCATGAGATTTGTTAGTATAATTTTGCAAAAAATTTATTATTTATTATTACTACAACCTTTCTGAAATTTTAGGCTAGAAGAGTTGAATTTCTCCTATACTATTAAAAAATAATTTTTAAATTATAATAAATTAAAATAATTAATTTAAAATAATATGGACAAAAATTATGAAACCTGTTGCTTGGATAAGAGTTAATACATCCTGAAATAAATTAGGACTATGTGGATTTGCAAGACAGCCAAATACACTGTAAATTTTAAGTAGAAAGAAAGGCAACACCATTAACTGACCATATCTGTTTTCATTGAAACTTTTCAGTAATGCAAACACTATAATATTTTACTAGGATTTTATATAGCTAAAATAAAATATAAATAAATAAATAAATATAAAAATTTGCCACAAATCCTGCAGATTAAAAACAAGGTTATTTTGATACTAACTATGAGAAGATCTCTGTACACTGCATTAGTCAAGCTCATACCTATACTCTGGGTCACTGTCATAGGCAGAGTCTCTATATAAAAGACCTCTTTTCAGTTCCAGTTCATCTTCTTTCTCTGGGTCTCGCTCATCCTGAAAAATTTAAAGATTTCCATTAATTTATTTTATAATTAAAATTACACCCATGTTTCTTTGGTAATTGTGATCCCCCTCTCCCAATACAAGAGATTGAATTAAATGCTAAATTTCTTAGGGAAAGAAACAGAAAGGTAAATGAGAATTTATTACTCTGTTAAATAAAACTAATATAGCTTTTTTTCTGTTATAGTATCACTTACACTGTTTATCAGAGACTAGCACACAGATGTTTCTTGCATCAGTGAATGATTAGGAATGGATACTGTGTCAAGATACATAATAAAATGTGCAGAAGTGATAGTTCACATACTTTTCCCTGGTGGCTCAGATGGTAAAGCATTTTCCTACAATGCGGGAGACCTAGGTTCGATCCCCGGGTTGGGAAGATCCTCTGGAGAAGGAACTGGCAACTCACTCCAGCACCTTTGCCTGGAAAATCCCATGGATGGAGGAGTGTGGTAGACTACAGTCCATGGGGTCGCAAAGAGTCGGACACGACTGAGCGACTTTCACTTCACTTCAAAAAGATTATACCTACGCTCTGAAAAATAAGTATTTGGTAAAACTATGCAGATGTAAGCATTTAGACACACCTATGACCCCCCAAAGAAGTGACTTAGCTTGATTACTCATATGCCAAAATGCAGTAACAAGCCATGAGAAGCGAAAACAAAAGCAAAGTAGTCGCAATCAAAACACACGGCTCCTCCCCCTCCGGGCAGCCTCTTTACTCCTGACAGACCCACTCAAAGGCAGAAGAAAAAGAATTCTAAAGAGATAGCTTTTTTTGTAAACTATGTCATTCACAGTAGTGCTCTTATACGTATTAACTTTATATAATTCAGTATCAAATATCTTTCTCAACTATTGAGTAATACCCTTATTCTGCAGTCAAATAGGAACAGAAATAGAACTGATGGTAAAGGAAGTAGTAAGCACAAATAGATTGGGGAAGGAAATGGCAACCCACTCCAGTATTCTTGCCTGGAGAATCCCAGGGACAAGGGAGCCTGGTGGGCTTCCGTCTATGGGGTCGCACAGAGTCGGACACGACTGAAGCGACTTAGCAGCAGCAAGCACAAATAGACTGTTATGAGGATTAGTATTAATATGGTATTCATTCATTTTATGTAAGAAATTTGTTGAATAAAGATTATGAAGAAAAATGATTTTAAAAATTTGGTGATAGCATGAAATTAATTAGGAAGAGAGCATTCAGTTAAAAAAAAGTAGGGACTTCACTGATGGTCCAGTGATCAGAATGCACTTTGCAGCGCAGGGGGTGCAGGTTCAATCCCTGGTGAGGGGACTGAGACCCCACGTGCTGTGGAGCAACCACGCTCACGCACCCCAACTACTGAGCCAGCACGCTCCAGACCCACGCGCCCCAACTACTGAGCCAGCGCGCTCCAGACCCACGCGCCCCAACTACTGAGCCAGCGTGCTCCAGACCCACGCGCCCCAACTACTGAGCCAGCGTGCTCCAGACCCACGCGCCCCAACTACTGAGCCAGCGTGCTCCAGACCCACGCGCCCCAACTACTGAGCCAGCGCGCTCCAGGGCTCAGGCACCACAACTACTGAACCATCGCGCTCCAGGGCTCAGGCACCACAACTGGAGAGCCCACGTGCCCCAACTACTGAACCAGGGCGCTCCAGACCCACGTGCCCCAACTACTGAACCAGTGTGCTCCAGACCCACATGCCCCAACTACTGAACCAGTGCTTTCCAGGGCTCAGGCACCACAACCTGAGAGTCCGCATTCTGCAGCAAGTGAAGCCCACCTGCTCTGGAGCCTGTGTGTCACAACTAGAGAGCCTATGTGCCACACTACCGAAGCCCTGGGCACTCTGGAGTCCACACATCACACTAGAGAGCCTGTGGGAGGCAAGATCCAGCATGATGCAACAAAGATTCTGTGTGCTGCAACTAAGACCCAACACAGCCAGATGAATAAGTAAATAATGCAAGCAATAAATACTACAACAAGTTTGAAAATCACGGAAAATGTGAACATGTATTTAGAATTATTATAACTTCCAGGTGAATTGACCACATTACCATTATGAAGCAACTCCATTTATTTCTATTAATGCTTTTTCCCCTGATGATTTTTGGTTTACTTTTAATATAGCTATAATAGTTAGTGCTTGGATGATAAGTACTTGTACTTTTATTTTCAACTTTTCCTTGTTATTATATATATATCTTTTTCTTAAATACTATATAGGTGGATGTTGCTTACTTTTGTCCAGTCTGATAAATCAATGAACAAGAGTATATACTATATTAATATCACAGAAAATGGTATTGCCAGTATTGAGTACAAAAAACATTACAAGAGAAAGTGCAAGAAATAAAAGAAAAAATGTCGACTCATTTCTAGATCATATAATAAATGATATCAGAAATAAACATAAATGAATATTCCTTAATTTTGTCAATACAGTTGAAAAAAATTTTTGACCAGAATAAAAATGTAGACTGAATTTTAAAAGTTTTTGTATGAAAAAATACAGAACTGCCTTTAAGATCGGAATCTCAAATATTCATTAAATAATACCCTGTTTTGAGCTGAGGAGACACGTGTTCAATCCCAGGGTCAGGAAGATCCCCTGGAGAAGGGAATGGCAACCCAGTCCAGTATTCTTGCCTGGAAAATCCCATGGACAGAAAAGCCTGGTGGGCTACAGTCTATGGGGGTCTCAAAGAGTTGGACATGACTGAACATACACAGCACACTTACTATCCTAGACTCCGAGGACAGAAAGATGATTAAGACATGATTCCTGAATATTCATGAAATAAGATTAGTTTATTCTGTGAATATATATGAGTAGAATGGATCGACAGGTAGATTATGAGATACAATAAAGGACAAAATGAAGAAGACCTTTGTAATAAATAAAACATTCTAAAGCCAGAACGGAGTCTTAAGAGGGAGTAAGATCACAGTCACTAAAGCTATTTCTATAGAGCACTGATACCTATCTAGAACCAAGGAGTTCAGGGAGGGAAATTCTGCCCCAAGAAACAAAAAGACTATATAAGCCTTCATGGCTATTCTTTTCAAATTTTAAGACTGTATTTTGGGACATTTATTATACATATTCAAACACATACATATCTCTTACAAGTATCCTTATAGGCTTTTTTTTAAAGATTAAATTGTGAAAAAGCAAAGAGGCAACAAACAACATGCTTTATCCAAAGCTATTAACTATGAGTAAAGGAAGTATTTGAAGAGATATATCAGTCTCATTAAAGCCAGAAAAATTCAGTTCTGGGGCATGGAGGAGGGATTCCCTTCTTATTCCTCATCAACATTCCCATTTGCCCACATGTAAACACAGATGAATGACACCAATATTTGCTGAGTTCTGCAAGGTATCTAGGACTGAATTAGGTACTTCTCATACGAATATCTTGTAAGCCTTTAATAACCTTATAAAAAAGGCTCTGAAACTTGGAAAAATTGATAACTTACCCAAAGATTCAAGTTATTAAGTGGCAGAGCTGGAATTTAAACCCAGATAATTTACATTATCTTGTCTGCTACAATGCAAATAAGTTGGGCTATAAAATAAAAATCTCCATTCTAAGCCATTAGATTATTCCCCTATATGAAAATTAAGCTCAAAGTCTTTCAGCTAATATCTATTCAGTTAGTTTTTAAAGAGGGTATTTTGTAATAATTTAACCCAGAAGGAACTTTTTCAGGAATTCCAGGAAGAAAAATTTTTCTTTCAGCAAAAGTCATTAATAAAATGACACTCTATTAAAAGAAGCTGTGGGCTCTCCTTCCCTGAAACTGGCAGTAAGTTAAAGATTTTCTCAAGGTTCCCATCATTGATGATCACTATCTTACACATGCAACTGACATCATACTTAGAACAACCCTGGAACAAAGAAATAAAAGGTATCTAACTCATGCTTGCAAACTGAAAAACTTAGGGGAAAATAAATTCAACACTCCAAGATAAAGCCACAACTAAAAAGGTAGTCATCTCACTCATTAAATAGTATTTAATAAAATATACACCGTCATTCTCAAATGAAATTCTCACATATAGTTAAAATACCTACAAGATGTTTATTGCTATCAAATTCAAAACATTATTTATAATGAATTGTGTACAAGGACAAGAATTCAAATAGAATTTAACTGTTAGTTCTAATTTGCATTATCACCCTGGACCATTAATGGATTTAAATTTCTAAATTATAGAGAAAATTTAGTTAGAGGTGTTCAAAGTCACAAGGATAAGAAGTTGCAGAGCTGGCTGTGAACCAGGTTTTTCTAATTCTATAAACTGCTTTATTTTGTAAGTAGAGGATAATAAATTCTAAAGGGAAGAACACTTAAATGCTAACTTTGAAAAAGTTCTGGAGGCAGAGTGTGGAAAAGCATGGGTAATGGTTAATTTTATGTCAAATTGGATCAGCCATCGTGCCCAGATATTTGGTTAAACATTATTATTGATATATCTGTGGGCCTTTTATGGCTGAGATTAACATTTATTTTTTTCTTTAGTACATAATTTTATTTCTGGTTATAGAAAACAAATGCTAAGAGGAGACACAAAATATCCCAGTCCACATCAACAATAGATAAAAAGAACAGTTAAAAATACCGAAACACAAAAAGGTAGAAATTTTAAACATTGTTATAGCTTTAAAACATTAACATCTGGTACAATTAGAAATCACATTCAGATCTCAAACTTTTTTTAAAAAAGTATGACTCCCTATTAAAAAAACAAAAAACAAAAAAACTGTATCCCATTTGAAATGAAAACACAGGCTGGCCCAGCTGCAGTGGGTTTCCCCCTGAGCCCAGGGCCCACATGCAAATGGTGAAACACTCCCGCCCAATGTGCCAGGGAACCTAATTCCCAGGACTCTACAGGACTCCGCTTTTTAAAGCACTGATGATTAAACATAATGTGAAAAATAATCACCATAAAAAACAAAAACAAAAAAAGAACATCAGCCCCCTATTAACATCCCTCCCCCACAAATGACCTTTACAGGAAAATTCTCAGTCAGATAAGAAAACACAATTCGTGCTGGGTTTATCCTTCGCCCATGTGTGCCCAGCGACCTGGGGTCAGAGTCAGACTGCAACTGATAATCAGGGACGCACTTTTCTCTCTCCTCCCCATCCCGGTCCTGAAGCAGAAATCAAGCGGGGCGGTAGCCCTTGACTAAGTACCCAGAAAGCCCATCTTGGAAGGAAGCTGGAAGAGGAGGAGAGACGGGCAGACTTATAAGTGTTTAATTTTTAAATCCTATTTTTACTTATTAAAAAAATTTTTTGTTCAAGTTAACCCAGAAATTTAGAGGCTATGGTCTTAAGAGGCCACAGACCTGGTTGAATATCCTTTAGGCCAGTTAACTTCATGCACAAAAATACTCTTTTGGAGTCATAGGCCTTGTTGAAATTAACATTTAAATCACTGGATTTTGAATAAGGCAGACTGATCGCCATAAAATGGATGGGCCTCATCTAGTCAGCTGAAGGCCTTAATAGAACAAAGACTGACCTCCCCTCAAGAAGGAATTCCACCAGCAGACTGCCTTTGGATTTGACCTATAAACTCTCTCAGACTTAACCGCTGCAATCACATGAGCCAATTCTTTAAAATTGGTTAATGCTTTGGTTAGCACTTGCTTTACCCCATGTAAGAAAACTTTGGCTAACCATGGTTCTAAAAATATTCTCCTATTTATAAAATCTTTAATCATGCTGCCTTTCACGTTAAATCAACAACACACACCCTTCCTGTTTCTTTTGTTTCTCTGGAGAATCCTAATACGAATGAGAATAAGAAACTCCTGATGCATATTACTTGGAGCCTTTAGCACCTCATTTTCAACAATGGACAGTACAATCAGACAGAAGATTAACAAGCAAACAGAAGACCTGAGCAACACTATAAACCAGCGAGACCTAACAGACCTCTACTGAACACTCTATCAGACAATACACATTCTTCTCAAACACAGGAAATTCTCCAAAAGAGACAATATTATGTTAGACCTTAAAAAGAGGCTCAAAAAATTTAAAAGGACTAAAATCATACAAAGACTTTTCTGGCCACAATAATTAGCTAATTAAATCCATTATTAAGAACTGTCAAAGATGGGCTTATTTAAAACATTTAAGAAATAAATACTCTTACAAAGACTCTTTCAGAGAATGGCTGGTAATATTTTCCAACTCATTTTTATGAGGCAAGCGAAACCCTGAGGAGGACACCACAAGATAGGAAACTTACATACCAAGCACTATCATTAATTTAGATGTAAAAATCCTAGGAAAAATATCAGCAAATTGAAAGTAGTGATATGTTTTTTAAAAATTATGACAAGAATTCTGTTCCAAGTATCCAAGTATGGTTTAACATCTGAAAATCAAGTAATTTACCACATTAAAGTAAGGAAAAAAGCATATAATTACCTCAATAGATACAATGTAGTAAAATTCATACATTTATAATTTAAATCTCTTAGAAGATAAGGAATACAAGAAACTTCTGTAACCTGACAAAGCATCTCACAAAAAGTCTACATAAATCATCACACTCAATGTTCAATAATGATAGAAAGCTTTCTTTGGATGGAAAATAAGCCAAGATTATTGGCAAATAAGCCAGGCCTTTTCTATCACCACTTCTATTGGATACTGGAAACCCTAGAAGTGTAATAAGGCAAAGATAAATAAATAAAAGAAATAAAGATTAAAGAGGAAGAAATAAAATGTCATTATTTTCAGATTTTATGCTTACATATAAAAATATCCAAAATCTACCATCTATTAACATTAATATGTGAATGTAAGGTCATCACTGGATACAAGATAACTATACAAAAATCTATTCTAAGAAATCATCATACCAAGAATTAATAGACAATAGAATTTTAAAAGATACAATTTATAATAACATAAATTTCAGACATCCAGGAATAAATCTATTGAAATACATGCAAGTCTTCTAAAATAAAAATTATGACAAAATTGGAAGAAATTAAAGATCTACATTTATTTTTAAAGTCACCATCTTTATGAATTAGAAGATTCAATACTGGTAAGATATTAGTTCTCCTCTAATCAAAGCACAGTTTTAATGTAATCCCAATCAAAATCCTAGCAGGGTTTTTAAAACTGACAAGTTGACACTGGAATGCAGATAAAAATACAAAGAACCAAGAATAATCATAGCAATCTGCAAGAAAGAATAAAGCTAACAGACTTATGCCATAGGATATCAAGTTATTATAAACTTACAAAAATTGAGAAAGTATGGTATTAATACAAAATTAGACAATTAAATCAATTAAATAGAAGAAAATTCAGAAACAGACTTATGTATCTAAACTCCCAATGGAACAGAACAGAATCCAGGACTATCTCCAAGAACTTACAGTGAGGAAAAGAAAGGCTGTTTAGAGAAAGATGCTGGATCATAATCATATGAGGATAAAATGAATCTTGATCCAAATCTCACATTATATATACAAATCAAATCCACATGCATTGTTGATTTAACGTGAAAGGCAACATGATTAAAGATTTTATAAATAGGAGAATATTTTTAGAACCATGGTTAGCCAAAGTTTTCTTACATGGGGTAAAGCAAGTGCTAACCAAAGCATTAACCAATGTACCAATGCAATTGAGCTACATTAAATTACGAACTTGTATTCCCAAAAGGACTCTCATTAAGAAAACAAATATGCAAGTTACAGATTGAAATATATTCATAATATAAAACATGCCCATCAGAAAATGTCCAGGAATGAAAATAAAAGACCTTAAGAGACACATGGCAAACAGAGAACAAGTCTAATGTGTCTGATGTGTGCGCTTTGAGAAGCTCTATAAACGTCAAACAGTAAATACAAAGAAAACCACACATAAGTGTGTAATATTTAACTGCTAAAAATAAATTACAAAGAAAAAATATTTTGAGAATTGCCAGAGAAGGGAATTCCAGGAAGATGTTACTGGCACTGTGGTGGGTAGAATAATGGTTCCCAGTGATATCCAAGCCTTAATTCCCAGAACCAGGGATTATGTTACTGCAGATTGTACAGATTTGATTAAGGTTAAGGATTTTGATAAGAGGAGATTACCTAGCATTACCCAGTTGTGGATGTGACTGGTGATAGAAGGAAGGTCCGATGCTGTAAAGAGTAATAGTGCATAGGAACCTGGAATGTCAAGTCCATGAATCAAGGCAAATTGGAAGTGGTCAAACAAGAGATGGCAAGAGTGAATGTCGACATTCTAGGAATCAGCGAACTCAAATGGACTGGAATGGGTGAATTTAACTCAGAGGACCATTATATCTACTACTGTGGGCAGGAATCCCTCAGAAGAAATGGAGTAGCCATCATGGTCAACAAAAGAGTCCGAAATGCAGTACTTGGATGCAATCTCAAAAATGACATAATGATCTCTGTTCGTTTCCAAGACAAATCATTCAGTATCACAGTAATCCAAGTCTATGCCCCAACCAGTAATGCTGAAGAAGCTGAAGTTGAACGGTTCTATGAAGACCTACAAGACCTTTTAGAACTAACACCCCAAAAAGATGTCCTTTTCATTATAGGGGACTGGAATGCAAAAGTAGGAAGTCAAGAAACACCTGGAGTAACAGGCAAATTTGGCCTTGGAATATGGAATGAAGCAGGGCAAAGACTAATAGAGTTTTGCCAAAAAAATGCACTGGTCATAGCAAACACTCTCTTCCAACAACACAAGAGAAGACTCTACACATGGACATCACCAGATGGTCAACACTGAAATCAGACTGATTATATTCTTTGCAGCCAAAGATGGAGAAGCTCTATACAGTCAGCAAAAACAAGACCGGGAGCTGACTGTGGCTCAGACCATGAACTCCATCTTGCCAAATTCAGACTTAAATTGAAGAAAGTAGGGAAAACCACTAGACCATTCAGGTATGACCTAAATCAAATCCCTTATGATTATACAGTGGAAGTGAGAAATAGATTTAAGGGCCTAGATCTGATAGAAAGAGTGCTTCATGAACTACGGAATGAGGTTCATGACATTGTACATGAGACAGGGATCAAGACCATCCCCATGGAAAAGAAATGCAAAAAAGCAGCATGGCTGTCTGGGGAGGCCTTACAAAGAGCTGTGAAAGGAAGAGGGGCAGAAAGCAAAGGAGAAAAGGAAAGATATAAGCATCTGAATGCAGAGTTCCAAAGAATAGCAAGAAGAGATAAGAAAGCCTTCCTCAGCGATCAATGCAAAGAAATAGAGGAAAACAACAGAATGGGAAAGACTAGGGATCTCTTCCGGAGAAGGCACTGGCACCTCACTCCAGTACTCTTGCCTGGAGAATCCCATGGATGGAGGAGCCTGGTGGGCTGCAGTCCATGGGGTCGCGAAGAGTCAGACACAACTGAGCGACTTCACTTTCACTTTTCACTTTCATGCATTGGAGAAGGAAATGGCAACCCACTCCAGTGTTCTTGCCTGGAGAATCCCAGGGACAGGGAGCCTAGTGGGCTGCCGTCTATGGGGTCACACAGAGTCAGACACGACTGAAGTGACTTAGCAGCAGCAGCACCAGAGATCTCTTCAAGAAAATTACAGATACCAAGGGAACATTTCATGCAAAGATGGGCTCTATAAAGGACAGAAATGGTATGGAACTAACAGAAGCAGCAGATATTAAGAGGTGGCAAGAATACACAGAAGAACTGTACAAAAAAGATCTTCACGATCCAGATAACCACGATGGTGTGATCACTGACCTTGAGCCAGACAGCCTGGAATGTGAAGTCAAGTGGGCCTTAGGAAGCACCATTATCAATAAAGCTAGTGGGGGTGATGGAATTCCAGTTGAGCTATTTCAAATCCTGAAAGATGATGTTGTAAAAGTGGTGCACTCAATATGCCAGCAAATTTGGAAAACTCAGCAGTGGCCACAGGACTGGAAAAGGTCAGTTTTCATTCCAATCCCAAAGAAAGGCAATGCCAAAGAATGCTCAAACTACCACACAATTGTACTCATCTCAGACGCTAGTAAAGTAATGCTCAAAATTCTCCAATACAGGCTTCAGCAATACATGAACTGTGAACTCCAGATGTTCAAGCTGGTTTTAGAAAAGGCAGAGGAACCAGAGATCAAATTGCCAACATCCGCTGGATCATGGAAAAAGCAAGAGAGTTCCAGAAAAACATCTATTTCTGCTCTAGTGACTATGCCAAAGCCTTTGACTGTGTGGACCACCACAAACTGTGGAAAATTTTGAGAGAGATGGGAATACCAGACCACCTGACCTGCCTCTTGAGAAATTTGTATGCAGGTCAGGAAGAACAGTTAGAACTGGACATGGAACAACTGACTGGTTGCAAATAGGAAAAGGAATATGTCAAGGCTGTCTATTGTCACCCTGTTTATTTAACTTATATGCAGAGTACATCATGAGAAACGCTGGGCTGGAAGAAGCACAAGCTGGAATCAAGATTGCCAGGAGAAATATCAATCACCTCAGATATGCAGATGATACCACCTTTATGTCAGAAAGTGAAGAGTAACTAAAAGGCCTCTTGATGAAGGTGAAAGAGGAGAGTGAAAAAGTTGGCTTAAAGCTCAACATTCAGAAAACGAAGATCATGGCATCTGGTCCCATCACTTCATGGAGATAGATAGGGAAACAGTGGAAACAGTGTCAGACTTTATTTTTTTGGGCTCCAAAATCACTGCAGATGGTGACTGCAGCCATGAAATTAAAAGACGCTTACTCCTTGGAAGAAAAATTATGACCAACCTAGATAGCATATTCAAAAGCAGAGACATTACTTTGCCAACAAAGGTCCGTCTAGTCAAGGCTATGGTTTTTCCAGTGGTCATGTATGGATGTGAGAGTTGGACTGTGAAGAAAGCTGAGTGCCGAAGAATTGATGCTTTTGAACTGTGGTGTTGGAGAAGACTGTTGAGAGTCCCTTGGACTGCAAGGAGATCCAACTAGTTGATTCTAGAGGAGATCAGCCCTGGGATTTCTTTGGAAGGAATGATGCTGAAGCTGAAACTCCAGTACTTTGGCCACCTCATGGGAAGAGTTGACTCATTGGAAAAGACTCTGATGCTGGGAGGGACTGGGGGCAGGAGGAGAAGGGGACGACAGAGGATGAGATGGCTGGATGGCATCACTGACTCGATGGATGTGAGTCTGAGTGACCTCCGGGAGTTGGTGATGGACAGGGAGGCCTGGCGTGCTGCGATTCATGGGGCACAAAGAGTCGGACACGACTGAGCAACTGAACTGAACTGACTCAGCATTATTTGGGTGGGCCCTATCTAATCAATCATATGTGAGAGTTGGACACTATAGAACGCTGAGAGTACTTTGGAGTGCACGGAGATCAAACCAGTCAATCCGAAAGGAAATCAACTCTGAATATTCACTGGAAGGATTGATGCTGAAGCTGAAGCTTCAATATTTTGGCCACGTGAGGCAAGGACCTGTGGTCGTTTCTCAATTGGAAGAGACTTTGGTACTGGGAAAGATTAAGGGTAGGAGAAGAAGAGGATGACAGAAGATGAGATGGTCAGATGGCATTGCCGACTCAGTGGATATGAGTTTGAGCAGAGTCTGGGAGACAGTGAAGGACAGGGAAAGCCTGGTGTGCTGCAGTCTGTGGGGGTCAAAAAGAGTTGGACACAACTTAGCAACTGAACTACAACAACAATGTAATCAAATGATTTGTTAAAAGCAGAGAAACCTTTTATGGCTATGGTTAGACAGAGGGAATTGTGAGTAAGAGTAAGGGTCAGGGAGATGGAATTGTTGCTGGCTTTGCAAATGGAGGAAAGTAGCCACAAGCCAAGAAATGTGGGTGGTTGCCAGAAGCTGGAAATAGTAGGTAAATGGGTCCTCCCTGGAAATTCTAGAAAGAAAACAGATACCTTGATTTTGGCCCCATAAGACCCATTTTAAAACTCAGGTCTACAGAAATGTAAGATAATTAATTTTAATCACCAAATTTATGATAATTTGTTATGGCAGCAAGAAAAAAAAATATACAGAAGTATAAATCACCTCATAAGAATATATATAAGTTGTTTTGAGGTTAGATGGAATAATTCATGGCAGACCAATGCTATTGCTAAAAACTACAAAAGCCAGAAAAAAATAAAATTTTACTTTTTTTAAACATATTAGAAAGGTGCAGAAACAATGAAGACTAGAGATATTAAAATTTCAGAGGAGAGAATCTTTCAAAAGTGGACTAATGATCTATAGCTCTATTTTTCCTCAAAGCATTTATACATTCTGAGCATGGACAAGAGGTGAAGAATCAGGGCTTATACTATGACAAGGGTCATTGCTGTGACACAGAGAAATTAACAAAGCTTTTGATGGCTATAGGGAAACGGAGTGACGAAACTAGTGATGAAGCTGACATACAGCCAGTTTCTCAATCATGACATCTATTACGGGACTGCTAGGTAGATAACTAAAAGGTATCTGAAAAGTAGAGCAGATATTAGTGCAGTCTTATGGTGCTTAAGAAATAAAGATATACCAGAGCAAGAAGCCTTGAAAATACAAGAAGCAAAATCCATAAAAGTAATATTGACATTTGAGGAACTGTATTCTTAACCTGAAGACTCAACAATCTGGACTAGTGAGGATAAAAAAAACTTGGTCCTGGCTCAAGCAAAGGTTATTTCTGGGGGACAGAGCACCCAGCAGAATTGTTTCATGAAACACAATAGGCTAGAGAGGTAAAACTGAAGACTCAAAGAGCCTCAAACACAGAAAAGGTCCTTATTAGGTATTTACTAAATTTTGAAGGTGTGCTAGGTGTAAATCAGGTAACTTCAAAATAACAAAAGAGTTTCACTCAAAAGATCAGTTGGAGGAAAGAAAAACCACAGTGGGACAATTTGAGAACAGTGAAATTGGAAAAAGTTTTCCTACTTCCATAGTGATGAATACAAATGGTTTACAGTAAATTCTGAAGGGGCTGGAGCAGTCTGGGATCCATTAACTCTCAAAACTAATATCCCAAAGTCACCTGTCAAGATAAAACTTCACACTGAATAAAACCATCTGGGAAAAGAATCTAAATTGATCAGGGAAATAAAATAAGAAAAATTCTATATAAAAGTTGGAAAGAGAAAATCAGGAAATCTAACTTGCCATATTTTCAAACAAATGACCAAAACAGAAAAAGAAGAGCTCTCAAGCTACGAAGTTAGAAAAGTAAATCTAAATCATATGTCCTTTCTAAAATTTAATGAAAAAATAAATTTGCACACACACAAATCATCATAAGTGGGTTAAGCTTCATAAAAAGTTTTTTAAGAGGGGGGAAAAAAGACCAAATAAGAGCCCTCGACAAAAGCATGCCAGGAAAGATATGTTCGCAAAACAGATAAAAAAAAATGTATTAAATTATCTATGCCCTCATGACAGACAGTTGACTTACCAAGAGTAAGTGGTTTTACAGGAGAACAACACAGAAACTCCTACATCTTTTATGATTTAGCCTTGGAAGTCATACATTATAATTTCTGAAACAGTCTCTGTTGTTTACACAGATCGGCCCTATTCATGCACAGTGGGAGGAAATTACACATCAATCACTTATACACAGAACTAACACTAATTGAAGGATAGAAGGGACAGAGTATAGTAGTATATAATATGTTCTATGAAAAGGTAGGTAAGTACAATTGTTAAAAAGTAGATGAGATAAAAATGTGGAAGGCACATGTTTAAAAAAAAAAAATTAACTGTTTTTGGGTCATCTTTGGTGGTAGTTTGTTATTTTTGTCCTGAGAACATTTTGCTGAGAAAGCAAACGAGGACTTGTATTATATTCTTTTTATATTGCATGTTTTATCTTATATACATGTATATTTTTATATTCTCTAGTATCTTTGAGAAATGAGACTTGATGTGGGAAATAAGGAGACACATATAAGATATACTGCATTGGCCATAATGCTAGTTTGTTACAGAAAAAAATCCTGAACAAACTTTCTGGCCAACCCAATAAATTAAGGGGAGGAATCTGTGATCCTAATTTAGAATCTGAATATATGAAGCATCATTTGTTTAAAAATATGTCTTTTCTAGTTCTGCTCGATGAAAAGACCTAAAAAACAACAACCAATTCTGTAGCATGAACACCACTAGTACAAAAGTTTTGTTCTGAAAATATAACTGCCCATCAAAACAAACCAGAATTTCTTAGAGAAATGGCTGCCATCAGATCTAGGTGAGGAAATGTGCAAGACGAGCCTGGAACTGTTACAGCCTACCAAGGTCACGTCCAAAAGACCTGGGAGCCAACACAAAGAGATTCCCATTGCCCAAAGTTATGCTCATTAAATAAATACTGTAACTTCATTTATATGCATTAATCACATATAATGTATATATATATATATATATGTGTGTGTGTGTGTGTATGTATAATCCAAAATACACAAAGCTCAAATTGTTAGAACAGGGAAATTAAAATAGGCAAATTACAATGGGAGATTTTTAAAAACTGTTCTCTCAGTATCTGAGAGAATTAACAGACAAGAAAAAATCAGTGAGGATAAAGAAAAACTGAACCATATTAACAAACCTGACCTAGTTGTCAAGCACACTAAACTCGACAAAAACAGATACTATGTGTTTTTTTTTTCCTAAAATGCATGTGGAAGAAAAATGGACCACATATTGAGCATAAAAGAGATCTCAAAAGTTTCAGAAGACTGAAAACTCAGGTGTACTCAAGCTACAGTAGAATAAAGCAAAAATTTCTTAAAAAGAAAAAACAGATTCCTCTCACACCAAAAATGTTTGGGAATCTAGCAATATACTTTTAAATATCCCAAGGATAAAAGAAAAATTACAATGGAAATGGTAGCAAAAATATGACTGATTAGATGGGTATGAAATCTACAGTTTTAAATACATGTATACAATAGGAAAAAGCCTAAATTTCATGATGTGAATAGTCACTGAAAGTTTCTAAGAGAAAGAACAGTAAATTAACTCCAAAGAACGAAGAAGGAAGTGATATAGACCAAAAATTAATAATGTAGGAAATATATATACAACAGAGCCAATAAAACCAAAAGTTGATTTTTCAGGGGGAAAAAGTAACAAAAATCTCATTATTCCTTTGTGAGACTGACTTCTCAGTTGCTTATAATAATCTCCAATTTATTATCATCATAGAAAAGAGATTTTAAAAAAAGAATAGCAAACATTATTAAATACTTTCTATATGCCTGTGCCATTCTAAGTATGTTATATATACAAATTCTACTAATACAAGAAACCTATCAAGAAACTGGAATAGAACAGTACTTGCTGAACAGACTGGTTCCAGACAGAACCTCCATAAAACAGCACACAGTCCTAGTTGCAGGCATACAGTAGCCATTTATTAAATTTGTTAAACTTACTAATCAACTTCAAAATTTTAATATTTAAACCATACTATTCCCTGGCAAATCATATACCCTTTTTGATTTATTTTTTCATTATATTATTTTCACAAATTTCACTCTAAATTGTCATTCTTTCTACAAGTCACCTGACTACTTAATGTTATCAAATTCATTTCCTAAGAAAAACACTGATTATACACTAATCACACAAGAAGAGGCTGCCAGTTAGCAGTGGGTATATGGGCTTTGTTTGGACCACAAAATGTTTTGTTTTAATGTGAATTAAAGACAACAAATTTAAATAAAAATGAATACTTTTAAAAAATAATTGGAAGATCTGGCAACATTGTGCCTGAATTCCTATATGGCAACACTTTTATCTAGAGCTGAGAAGGGGTTTTCTCAACCAGAGAGGTTACAGACTTTCTCTATTGGTCACAGTACTCAACACCTACCCTAACTCTTGAATACATCTGACTTCATGACTCCTGGATTTCAGGATAAAGTCTATGCGTCCTATTCTGTTTTTCCCACAATTTGGCCCAACAAGAACCTTTCAGTTTAACTGGATTGTACTTCACAGTTTCCAGAATGAGTTTTATGTAAAAACATGAATTTCTAGACAGTATAGGCTGATAGGATTACATCACATTCTTACTTGTGCCAAAAGGCACTGGAAACTGGGGTTTCAGACGCTATAACAGAAGGACTGGGGTCTTTTTGTTGAAATGATTTTAGATTTTCTTGAGTAAAATGTTTAAGTCAAAATGTCGAGAGTCTTCTCCTTATTCAACTGGGTTTTATTTCCAACGGGATCTTTCATGATCACTAACTTCCATTAGCTTGTTTGAGACAGGTTCTCTTCATTTGTAAATGATTGTCAAATTTCTGATACAATACGTTTTACTCTCCTCTCTATTAATAAAACATTTAAGGATTTATGAAGGACCTTTTTACTGCCCAGAAGAGGTTGATATTTAAATTCTTTGTGAAATAAAAACTTTTTATTTACTTTAAAAAATTCTTTGTGATGTAATTTTTTAAAAAAACCCAAAAAGCCTAATGTTTGTGTTCACGACGGTATAGCTTTGTCTGTGAGTCTCTTTCAGATAGGACCAACATGGACTTTGGCCTGATCTGTATTTAGGGAGTGTGTTTTAGTATACAGTTTGCAATGTGTGCCTCTGGTATGCTGCTGTTTGTTTCTGAACATGGATCTTGTGTTTGCATGTTTTCACATGTTTATGCTTAGGCATATTGTTAGATATATGTATAAGATTGTATGTATTCTTAGAGCTTAGTGTTTAAGATCAAAGAGTATTAATATAAATTTAAATCTTGGCTCCAATCATCCTAAGTGGCTATGTGACCTTATATGGAAGTCATAACTTTTCTGAGGCTCAGTTTCTCATCTACGAAATAGTACTTCTTAATAGTACTCACTTTGTAAAATTATGAGGATAAAATGGAATAATAAATACATGCATAGTGCCTGGCCATGTAAACGTTTAATAAAGTTATTATTCCTATGTAACCAATTTCAGTTTTTCTCTGGAAAAACAATAACATTGCATACTTATGCTTTTTATTCTTAATCCTTCATCATATACTGTGCCACACTACTTTTTTAATCTTTCATATTTCTTTTTTGGTTTAAAAATAATAACTGAATTACTAAGTTCCTTATGGAAAATTTGATTTCATGAAAATATCCCCAGTGCTTTGGATAGTCCAAGCAACAGAGGATGCAGATACTTCATGAAAATGTTCAATATATACCGCAAGAAAGAACTGAGGCAAAAAAAAAAAAAAAAGAATAATTTGAAGAGGTTGTGTTCAGACTGCTCTTAATGTAAAACAATTTAAGATACTGAGATTTAGTATACCATGTAAGTCAACATGAGCAACCTTACTGCCTTCCACTCAAGAAAGGCAGGTCAGGGACAAAGACAAATTAAAGTAATTAAAAGAAGTGATGCTAAGGTCTTTTACTTTCGAGTAGGAAGCAGCTGTTTGTGTGTGTATGTGTATGTGCATGTATATGTATACTTATATTGCTTTTGTTTAAAGGCATTAGAAAGCTGCATAAACAACACTGTGAGCAGTGCCAAGATTCCTGAGGGGAGGGGTTAGTTAACAGCCTCCAGCTGTTATTTTCCTAGGGGCATTTGTGAATTCTGAGAACAGAACAAAAAGTTGAGAAAAGTATGCTTTGTCACAGGTCCACTGTTGGAGGACAAACAAACCAGCAGTGTTTTGGCAGTCTTACTATGTTGGACAAAATTGAAACTCTGAGAGGCCAAAACTCAATGAGACACACTGGGTGAAAAACTGAGTCGACTGTTCCTCAATACACTTGCAGAATATCTGAAACTATACAGGGTGAAGAGACAAAAAGCTCAGCAAAAAGTCTCTGAAAAGCAGAAAGAATTTTCTACTATCTTGCCTGAGAAGATGAGCATTATAAATAGTACCTATGAGAACGAAGGGACTTCTCAGGTGGCGCAGTGGTAAAGAATCTGCCTGCCAATGCAGGAGACACAAGAGATGTGAGTTTGTGTCCTGGGTCAGGAAGATCCCTTGGAGTAGGAAATGGCAACCCACTACAGTATTCTTGCCTAGAAGATTTTATGAGGAGCTGGGTGAGCTACAGTCCATGGGGTTGCAAAGAGTTGAACATGATTGGGTGGCTGCACATGTATTCACATGAGCAGAAGGGGTCTGTAATCACACCAACCCTCAGGTAAAAGTCAAAAGGACTAAAAATGAAGAACTCAATAGCTTTTTAAAAAAATATTTAGAGAAAAATTGCAAAGATGAAGAGTTCTTGTACACAGGAACGTCATCCTTCATCCAAGTTCTGTTAATGTTAACATCTCATATAAGTAGAGTAAATTTTGCAAAACTAAGAAATTAACATTGTATACTATTATCTAAACTATAGACTTTATTTGGATCTCACCAATTTTCTCAATAATGTACTATTTCTGTTCCAGGATCCAAAATAGGATGCTGTGCTGCATTTAGACATCGTTTTTCCTGTTTCCTCCAATCTGTGATAAGTTTCTGTGCTCTCTCTTTCTCATGATTTTGACATACTAGTCAGCTATTTTGTACAATGGAGAAGGCAATGGCAAGCCACTCCAGTACTCCTGCCTGGAAAATCCCATGGACAGAGGAGCCTGGTAGGCTGCAAGTCCATGGGGTCGTGAAGAGTGGGACACGACTGAGTGACTTCACTTTCACTTTTCACTTTCATGCATTGGAGAAGGAAATGGCAACCCACTCCAGTGTTCATGCCTGACGAATCCCAGGGATGGGGGAGCCTGGTGTGCTGCTGTCTATGGGGTCGCACAGAGTCGGACATGACTGAAGCAACTTAGCAGTAGCAGCATTTTGTACAAAATTTCTCCATTTGGTTTTGTCTGATGTAGTGTCATGTTTAGGCCAAGGTTATGGGTTTGGTGGAACAATATGACACAGACATGTCCTTCACATACATGCTATCAACATCAGTTATCGCTAGTGATGTTAATCTTGATCATTTTGATAATAAGGTGGTGCCATCTGCCAGATTTCTCCAACAAAATTTTGTGTAGTCAGTCACTTGTGTCCAACTTTTTGTGACTCTATGGACTGTCATCTGCCAGGCTCCTCTTTCCATGGGATTTTTCTCAGCAAAGATACTGGAGTGGGTTGCCATTTCCTCTTCCAACCCAGGGATCAAATCTCTGCCTCCCGCATTGGCAGGTGATTCTTTACCACTGCGCCACCTAAATTATTTCTTTTTTCCATGTTCTATTCTTAGACGTAAATCAAGCCCAGCCCAAGAGCAAGAGAAGAATTAAGCTCTATTCCTTGGAGTGGGCAATATCAACAACTATTATTTAGGATTCTTCTGTAAGGAAGATTGGTTCATTCTCACCATTACTCATTCATTGTTTCACTTACATCAGTGTGGACTCATGGATATTTATTTCATTGTCTGGATCATAATTCAATACTAATGTTATTTATTTTGTTGCTCAAATTATTCAAGAAATGGCCAGCTGGGGGGCTCATTCAGGTTGCTCCTGTGTCCTTTAGATATGCCCCTATTCCTCTTACATTTTGAACAATTCATCACTTTCCATAACGTAAGATGTTCCAGGCTCTACCCTGAGAATTAACTATCGCTCCAAGAAAAAAGGCCTGCTGATTTTTATAGAAAATAAATATTCAGAAATAACAGGTATTAGATCTGGGAGCTGAGTATGCTTATTGCTATTGGGTTGTCACTCCCTCTAGGCCCTTTCAAAGGGTAAAGACAGGAAAATACATGAGTATACTAACACATGTATACTCATATCTATAACTCTGAATTAATCTGTCTGTATATATTAAAAAAATGAATTAAAATTGTCATCTCAGACTCTAATCCAGCTTCACAGAGTTCATTCTAGCTTTATCCATCTTGTTTCTTTGTAACTTCTTTTTCTGACAGTGAGAAACCTGGTTATTTTATCCACAATTTATTTATTTGTCCAACTCTCATATAAATATAATGCATTTTCAAAGTTGTTAATCCACATCACTGTGTAAAGCACATTTATCTACTAGAGCAAGGGTTGGCAAACAGCTCCCAGGGCAATTCTGGCCCTTTGCCTGTTTTGGTATGACTGATAACTGAGAGTAATTTTTATATTCTTAAATGACTAGGTGGGAAAGATGGAATATTTCATGAAAATTCCATGGAATTCACATTTTAGTGGACATGGATAAAGTTTTACTGGAACACAGTCATGATCATTTGTTTATGTGTTGTCTATGACTGCTTTTGTGCTCTATTAGTAGAGTTGAGTAGTTATATGACAGAGATCCCACAGCATACATACAGAAAATAATTACTATCTGACTCTTTCCAGAAAAAGTTTGGTAATTTCCAAATAAGAATAGAGTGATCATGTAGTTCTTCTTGGCTTTAGCTTTACAGTATCCAGCCAAAACACCATATTTCAAAGTTATTTAGATAAGCTAATTTAAAGACAAGTCTTGTAATTTTAATACTGCTAGTTCACTATAATCTACATTAAATCTTCAAAAGAGTCAATATCACACTTTAAATTTTTATATAATAAATTTAACTCTTTCTAATGTATATTAGAAAAGTAAAATATTCTGTCTGTCCCCACCAAGTCATTTAAAAATATAAAAATTACGCTCAGCTATCAGCCATTTTCCTAGGAGTTTTGACAAATATATTAAGTCATATATCAGTCATACCAGTATATTAATCAGTCCCTGCACCCTAAAAATTCCCGTGAGGCGAGTTTCTTTGCAGTTAACAGCGTGTGTCTCCTAACCTTTGCTGTTTTAACAATGTCATATAAATAAAATCATACAATGTGTAGCTTTGGGGTTCTGGCTTTTTACATTTAGCAAACTAAATTTAAGATTCATCATGTAACATACATTAATAGCTTACTCTTTTTTATTGCTGAATTATATTCCACTGAATGGCTGTACCATAGTTTGTTCACTGTTCACAATTAAAGAACATGCTGTTTTTGGAAATGATGAATAAAGTTTCCATAAACATTCACGTACAGGTTTCTGTGTGAAGATAGGCTTTCAGTTCACTTGGGTAAACAGCTAAGAGAAGGACTGCTGGGTCATATGGCAAGTCTTTTGTTTAAACTTACACAAAACTACCTTCAAACTGTCCTCAAGAGTGGCTGTAAGTTTAAGCATTCCCACCAGCATTAAATGATAATTCCTGTTGGTCCATATCCTTGACAGTATTTTGGGGGTTTCTTTTTAGGGAGGCACTGGGGGGTAGTTTCACTTAACAAATTCTAATAGGTGTGTAATAGTATCTCAGGTTGTGTTAATTTGCATTTCTATAATGACTACTGAGCATCTTTTCATATGCTAACTGGATAAAATGTCTGTTCAGATCATATGCCCAGTTTTAATTTTATTTTTTTATTGTTGAGCCTGAAGAATTGTTTTATATATTTCAGTTTTGGATACAAGTCCTTAATCATATATGTGATTTACAAATATTTTTATTCAGACAAGGGTTAATCTTTCTATTCTCTTAACAGTGTCTTCATAGAGCAAAAATTTTTAATTTTAATAACATTTATCAATAACTTGCCTTTTCCTTTATAGGGCTTCTCTGGTGGCTCATATGATCCCTGGATCAGGAAGATCGTCTAAAGAAGGAAATGGCAACCCACTCTAATATTCTTGCCTGGAGAATCCCAAGGGCACCGAAGCCTGGTAGGCTACAGTCTACAGGGTCACAAAGAGTCAGACATGACTGAGCGACTAACACTTTCACTTTCCTTTTCCTTTACAGATCATGTGTTTGATGTCATATCTAAAGTCATTTTAAAATATAAATTAAATGGATTTTCCAGTATGTTTATGCTGTGCTTAGCTGCTCAGTCATGTCCAGCTCTTTTGCAACCCCATGGACGGTAGCCTGCCAGGCTCCTCTTCCATGGGGATTCTCCAGGCAAGAATACTAGGGTGGGTTGTCATGCCCTCTTCTAGGGGATCTTGCCAACCAAGAGAGCGAACCCAGGTCTCCTGCATTGCAGGCAGATTCCTTACTGTCTGAGGCACCAGATAAGTCCCAATATACTGGAGTGAGTAGCCAATCCTGTCTCCAGGGGCTCCTCCTGACCCAGGATTCACACCTGGGTCTCCTGCATTGCAGGCATATTCTTTACCAGCTAAGCTACCAGAGAAGCCCCTACTATGTTTTAGGTCTATGATATATTCTTGATATATTTTTAATTATGTGTCAGCAGTTTGTTTTTGGTTGTCCACAACAATGTGTTAAAAAGAGAATAAATGCAAAGACTCCATTTAATTGGGTTTATACTTTTGTTAAAGATCAGTACTTGTGTGGGTCTATTTCCAGAGGATTTCTTCTATTCCTTGATATCTGTGTCTACAAGTTAATCAATACCACAGTTTTCATTGGTGGCATAGTGATAAAGAATCCACTTGCCAGTGCAGGAGCCACAAAAGACTCGGGTTTGATCCTTGGGTTGGGAAGATCTCCTGGAGTAGGAAATGGCAACCGGCTCTAGGATTCTTGCCTGGAAAATTTCAGAGACAGAAGAGCCTTGCAGGCTACCGTCCATGGGGGAACAAAGAGTTGGACACAACTAAGTGCCTGAGCACACACACACAAACACACACGGTCTTCACTGCTGTGCTTTACAGTTAAATCTTAAAATTAGGTAGTGGATCCTCTGATTTTGTTCTTTCAGGACTTCTTTGGTATCTCAAGTACTCTTCCATTCACCTTTTAGAATCAGCTTATCAATATCCATTTGAAAGCTTGATGGGGTTTTATGATTTCACTGAATCTAGAGTTCAAACTGAGAAAAACTGACATCTTAACATTAAGTCTTCCAACCAATGAATATAGTGTAACTCTCTGCTTTAGTTCTATATTCTCTGATTTCTTTCAACAGTGTTTTGTAGTTCTCAGAATGTAGATCCTGCATTCTGTATAATCCTGTTAGAATCATATGTAAGCACTTCAGTTTCTGGTGCTATTGTAAACTGTATCGATTTTCTTTTTTAAAATTCCAATTGTTCATAGCTAGTATATAGGAAAAAATTACTTTCTTTTTATCCTGTGACATTGATAAACTTACTTCTTACGAGTTTTTCTGTAGATCACTTGGAATTTTCTACATAAATAACCATATCCTTTGCAAATAGTTTTGTTTCTTCCCTTCTAACCTTTATGCCTTTTTATCTATGTTCTTATCTATCTGTATTATCTAGGACTCCCAGTATGATGTTAAAGAAATGGTCAGAGAGGACTTGCTTGCCTTGCTTCTGAGCTTAGGGGGAAAAAGCATTTAGTCTTTCACTATTAAGTACAATGTCAGCAGTAGGTTTTTTAAAGATGCTTCTTAATTAGGTTAAGGAAGTATGCTTCTACCTCAATTTTACCAAGAGTGTTTAACATGAATAGAGTTAAACTTTGCTGTATAATTTTTCTATTGAAATGACACAGAAAAAATATGTATTTAATCTGTTAATAGGATGAATTTACATTGTGTTTCTGGAATAAGTTCACGTGATTACAATACATTTTCATTTTTATATACTGCTGATTCTAATTTGCTAACATGTTGTTAAGGATTTTAATGTACATATTATATAGGATTTTGGTCTATTTTTCTTTTCTTGTAATGTCATTATCTATTTGACATTAGAAGAAATGTTGATATCATGAGATAACCCAGGATGTATTTTTCTTCTATTTTCAGGAATGTGTAAAACTAGCATTATGTTTTCCTTAAAGGTTTGGTTGAATTCACTAGAGAAAGCCTCTGGGCTTAGGGTTTTCTTATATGGGAGATTCTTAACTTTAAATTTCTTTAATGAGATTAAAAAAAACATCAAAACAAACATAAGATACATATGATATACAGTCTAAAGACCCTACAGAAGTGTAATTTGAAATTCCAGACGGACAGTATTGGAACAGAAGTAATGTTTAAAGAAAAAATGAGTTTTCCAAAACTGATGAAAGATATCAACTTAAAAATTCAAGAAGCTCTGCAAACAATGTAGAATTAATCCAAGAAAAATACATTTAGGCATCTCATAGTACGATTCAGTTCAGTTCAGTTCAGTCACTCAGTCGTGTCCGACTCTTTGTGACCCCATGAATCACAGCACGCCAGGACTCCCTATCCATCACCAACTCCCAGAGTTCACTCAGACTCACGTCCATTGAGTCAGTGATGCCATCCAGCCATCTCATCCTCTGTCGTCCCCTCTCCTCCTGCCCCCAATCCCTCCCAGCATCAGAGTCTTTTCCAATGAGGCAACTCTTCACATGAGGTGGCCAAAGTACTGGAGTTTCAGCTTTAGCATCATTCCTTCCAAAGAAATCCCAGGGCTGATCTCCTCTAGAATCGACTAGTTGGATCTCCTTGCAGTCCAAGGGACTCTCAAGAGTCTTCTCCAACACCACAGTTCAGAAGCATCAATTCTTTGGCGCTCAGCCTTCTTCACAGTCCAACTCACATCCATACATGACCACAGGAAAAACCATAGCCTTGACTAGACGGACCTTTGTTGGCAAAGTAATGTCTCTGCTTTTCAATATGCTATCTAGGTTGGTCATAACTTTCCTTCCAAGGAGTAAGCATCTTTTAATGTCATGGCTGGAGTCACCATCTGCACTGACTTTGGAGCCCAAAAAATAAAGTCTGACACTGTTTCCACTGTTTCCCCATCTAATTCCCATGAAGTGATGGGACCGGATACCATGATCTTCATTTTCTGAATGTTGAGCTTTAAGCCAACTTTTTCACTCTCCACTTTCACTTTCATCAAGAGGCTTTTGAGTTCATCTTCACTTTCTGCCATAAGGGTGGTGTCATCTGCATATCTGAGGTGATTGATATTTCTCCTGGCAATCTTGATTCCAGCTTGTGTTTCTTCCTGTCCAGCGTTTCTCATGATGTACTCTGCATATAAGTTAAATAAGCAGGGTGACAATATACAGCCTTGACGTACTCCTTTTCCTATTTGGAACCAGTCTGTTGTTGCATGTCCAGTTCTAACTGTTGCTTCCTGACCTGCATACAAATTTCTCAAGAGGCAGGTCAGGTGGTCTGGTATTCCCATCTCTTTCAGAATTTTTCACAGTTTGTTGTGACCCACACAGTCAAAGGCTTTGGCATAGTCAATAAAGCAGAAATAGATGTTTTTCTGGAACTCTCTTTCTTTTTCCATGATCCAGCGGATGTTGGCAATTTGATCTCTGGTTCCTCTGCCTTTTCTAAAACCAGCTTGAAGAACAAATCTTAAATGCAACAGCGTGGGGAAACCCTACAGTACTTCCAAGAAATGACAGGTGACTATTCAAGGGACACAAAAGAAGCCAGAAGACAGTGAATGGCTTCCTTAAAGTGTCAAAGGAGGAAACTCCCTAGTGGTCCAGTGGTTAGACTCCATCCTTTCACTGCTGAGAGCAGAGGTTCAATCCCTGATTAGGGAACTAAGATCCTTGTGGTATGGCCAAAAAATAGAAAGATAAACTGCCAAAAGGAAACAGCCACCAACCTGGATATAATACAGAATTTCATATCCAGTAAAACAATCCTACATAAAAGTAGAACCATGATGTTTTTAAAAAAACAAAATTGGAATTCAAAGCCAGGATAATAACATTAAAGAAAGTACTACAGGGAGGAGGAAGATGACTCAAAAACTGAAATTGGAACATGGAACCTCAGGAAAGAATGAAGAATAACAGAAAGGGTAAATGTTATTAAAATGAATAAACATTACAACACAAACAAAATGAATTTGTTGTGTGTTTTATATATGTAGAATCAAAATGCAAGATAATACATATCCCAAAAATGAGGCAGGTTAAAAAAACAGTTAAATGTTTTTAGGTCCTGACATTATTGGCGAGGTCAACAAGAAATAATTTGTTATGTATGCAAGTTGTAATCTCTAGGGCAACCAATAACATAGTTTAAAAAAGTGAATAACAAGTTAATAAAAAGGAAAAGAATTATAAAAAAGTTATTAATTCAAATGAAAGCTGCATCAGTCTACATAAAAATTCTAGATTTTCAATCTAGGAAAAAAAAAATCTCATGTGCTATTCACAAGATACACACTTTAAATATAATGATTAAAAAAGGATGGAAAATATATACCATGTATATATGGCCAAAATAAAGTTGCTATAACCGTATACCTAGCAGTGTAGGTGCTGCTACATAGTACTATGAAACAAGAAATAAGACTAGAAATAAAAAAGGACACTTTACAATAAAAGGTTTGTATCATAATCTGAAATCTGTATCCAACCAACATGGCTTCAAAATATATAAAACAAAGTTAACAGAAATACAAAGAAAAAGAGATATCCACAGTCATAGAACTTGAAACTTTCTTGAAATTTGCCACCTTCCTACCACTATGCAGAAAAAATAATTCCAACTAGATCATAAGTTTAAATGTGAAAGAAAACAAAAAGTCTTTAGAAGAAAACATAGGATGGAGTCCTGAAGTAGACTAAGAGAAGAAATTTTCACATACTGAGGGATGGAGAAGTCATTCTGGCCTGTCCGTCATGTGGCTTGAACTTTACGCTATCGAACTCAAGGATGCTAGCTGTTCTCAAGACAACATCTGCAGCAGCCATCAGCTGCAATCTTAAGGTCACAAGGTCTCCTCTTGTGACTACACAGCCATTTCGGACCATAACCAACCCTAACTTATTAACTCATCTCTCTATAACTCTGTGGGTTTCACTGATATAAGCCTCCTCCATTTCGCAGTCTGGCAGAACACAATTCAAGTGCTACTCCATCACAGTTCAAATCTCTTGGGGTATAGTTCTCAGTCTGGCTCTAATAAAACCTTTCTATTCCTATTTTAGATTGCTTATTGATTATTTCCATTGATAAGACAAACATTCTAAAAATGCTAATAAAAAAGATAAAATTGGATTCATTCGACTTAAGAACTTCTTTTCATCAAAATATATCATTACAAGAAAGAAAAGGCAAGGTACAGAGTGGGAAAAGAAAATTATGAAACATATATCTGACATATCAAGAATCTATATGGAAATTTTAACAAATTAAAAGAGACAATGCAGTATAACAATGGGCAAGTAACTTGAACAAATACTCACAAAAGAGAATACCAAATAGCCAATAAACTAGTCACCAGGAAACAGCAAATTAAAACCATTATGTGATAAAACTACTTCTCACAGTTGAAATGTCAAAATTAAAATGCATGTATGCTGCTGCTGCTAAGTCACTTCAGTCGTGTCCGACTCTGTGCAACCCCATAGACGGCAGCCCAGCAGGCTCCTGCGTCCCTGGGATTCTCCAGGCAAGAACATTGGAGTGGATTGCCATTTCCTTCCCCAATGCATGAAAGTGAAAAGTGAAAGTGAAGTCTCTCAGTCATGTCTGACACTTAGCGACTCCATGGACTGTAGCCTACCAGGCTCCTCCATGGGATTTTCCAGGCAAGACCTATCAAGTAGAAGTGATCATATGAAACAAACTGAACTCATTCACACTGGTAGTGGGAGTGTAAATCATTAAAATCACTTGGAAAAGCTTAATGTTTATACAGTTTATGACTGAGCAATACAGTGGTGGCAACATACCCAAATAAAATGTATACAATGTTATCTAAGGATACATACTGTTCATAACAGTTCTAAAATAGCTCAAACCAGAAACAACCCAAAGGTCCATCAATAGATGAATGCATTAACCAATGGCAGTATTTTCACACAATGAAATACCATGCAGCAGGAAGAGTGAAGAATTAGGTAACAAGATGTATGTACTGCAAAAATATCCGAACTGGAAAAACAAAATGAAATAAGTAAGAAAAAAAAGGGAAAAGACACGGTAGGATGTCACTGCTATAAACATAAAAATACGCAATACTTTTACTTCTAATCTTCTAACACTTCTAATCTTGTTATTAGAAATTAGGATAATGTTAACCTTGGGAGAGTTAGTCATTGGGACTATCTGTAATTATATTATATTTTGAAAACAAGTTTAGTTTAAAATAAGTATGCATAATAGAAGCTTTCAGCTATTTAAAATGATGCCAATGTCACATAATCCAGTTGTATTTCCAGGACCAAGCTTGGTGTCCAACATGACTCCTGATAAACAATTGTTTTTAAATAAATGACTGAAACAAGATACCAAACATAAAAAGAATAATATATTGTAATTATTTCCCACCTGTCATTTATTTCTATGTTCATTAAATGGCAACCAAATCCAGTACTCTTGCCTGGAAAACTCCATGGATGGAAGAGCGTGGTAGGCTACAGTCCATGGGGTCACAAAGAGTCGGACACAACTGAGCCAGCCACTTCACTTCACTTCACTTTGCTTTATGTCAGATTCTCATACTGATGTGATTTAGTACTTGATAAACCTGACCTCTTCTTTTCTTAAGTATTTAATTAGCATAAAAATCAGCTGGGAAACTTCTCCAAAACACATGTCTCATCCCTTCTCTCATTCTACCATTCAATCAAATCTATTTGCAGGAAATGGAATTTATTATGGGTCATAAAATAAGAGTTCCCATATTTTGAAGGCTGTGAAAAATTATCATGAAGTCACTACTTACTGACTATGAGATAGATATCACTAATATTTTGTTATAGTAAACATGATCTGTGTCAAACATTTTGCATAATGACTCAGGTCAGACAGGAAGTTAGATATGTTTCCTTTAGCTAAACCACTGACTTTCATTAAATGGAGATTGTATCTTTTCTTTTCATTCCCAGGGATTAAATATTGTGAGCATTAAACATCTAGGGTGGTTTTCATGCCTAATTTAAAAAGCCTTCAAGAGAAAAATTTAGAAACTAACATATAAATGTCTTTGATGAGCCTGATGTGATTTCAAGACATTCTTTACCCGGTCATGGATCTCATCACAGTTGGAAGGTGAACACCAATCAGAATGGAACCTGTAGGCATAAAAAACAAAGATGACTTGCAGCCAGAGGGAGAGAAAAATAAATCACCAAATGCCAGACACATAGTTATTTTTTCTTATCCCTTTGTGATAACATATAAGGATTAAAATAACATATTTTATTTCTTTGACTGAGGATGAGAGACAGATATAAAATCAAATACTCAACCTCAACTGTAGTATTAGGTCCTCACAATATGTTCCATTAATAGTCTAACAAAGTTGGACATGCTTTGGGGACAGCAAATCTATATACCTCACCATTTTAACAATGCCCATATATAATTCTTTAGCGCTTTATCTCTAAACAAAGATAAAAATTTTTATATTAAATCAATAATTCCACATATAGTACCTTTAAAATTATTTTCCATTCTTGGAATTAAACATGCCAAAGAAGAAGTAAAGCAGCCCATCATTTCTTTCTCATGCATTTCCCAAACTCAAAACTGGCACTAGTATAATTAAGATATCTTGCTTTATGTAAGTGATAACGAAAATTTCTACGTTCATCTGATTATAATGTATCTACATGACATATTCTTGATAATTCCTTTATAAAGGAAGTGAGTGAAAGTCACTCAGTCGGGTCTGACTCTTTGCAACACCATGGACTATACAGACCATGGGATTCTCCAGGCCAGAATACTGGAGGGGGTAGCTGTTCCCTTCTCCAGGGGAATCTTCCCAACCCAGGGATCAAACCCAGGTGTCCCGCATTGCAGGCAGATTCTTTACCAGCTGAACCACAAGGGAAGCCCAAGAATACTGGAATGGGTAGCCTATCGCCTCTCCAGCAGATATTTCCAACCCAGGAATCTAACCAGGGTCTCTTGCATTGCAGATGGATTCATTATAAAGGAATGAGTTACTAAAATGTTAATCAGATCAGATCAGATCAGATCAGTCGCTCAGTCGTGTCCGACTCTTTGCGATCCCATGAACTGCAGCACGCCAGGCCTCCCTGTCCATCACCAACTCCCGGAGGTCACTCAGACTCACACCCATCGAGTCAGTGATGCCATCCAGCCATCTCATCCTCTGTCGTCCCCTTCTCCTCCTGCCCCCAATCCCTCCCAGCATCAGAGTCTTCTCCAATGAGTCAACTCTTCACATGAGGTGGCCAAAATACTGGAGTTTCAGCTTTAGCATCATTCCTTCCAAAGAAATCCCAGGGCTGATCTCCTTCAGAATGGACTGGTTGGATCTCCTTGCACTCCAAGGGACTCTCAAGAGTCTTCTCCAACACCACAGTTCAAAAGCATCAATTCTTCGGCGCTCAGCCTTCTTCACAGTCCAGCTCTCACATCCATACATGACCACAAGAAAGACCAGAGCCTTGACTAGGTGAAACTTTGTTGGCAAAGTAATGTCTCTGCTTTTGAATATGCTATCTAGGTTGGTCATAACTTTCCTTCCAAGGAGTAAGAATCTTTTAATTTCATGGCTGTAATCACCATCTGCAGTGATTTTGGAGCCCAGAAAAATAAAGTTTGACACTGTTTCCACTGTTTCCCCATCTATTTCCCATGAAGTGATGAGACTGGATGCCATGATCTTCATTTTCTGAATGTTGAGCTTTAAGCCAACTTTTTCACTCTCCACTTTCACTTTCATCAAGAGGCTTTTGAGTTCCTCTTCACTTTCTGCCATAAGGGTGGTGTCATCTGCATATCTGAGGTGATTGATATTTCTCCTAGCAATCTTGATTCCAACTTGTGTTTCTTCCAGTCCAGCATTTCTCATGATGTACTCTGCATATAAGTTAAATAAACATGGTGACAATATACAGCCTTGACGTACTCCTTTTCCTATTTGGAACCAGTCTGTTGTTCCATGACCAGTTCTAACTGTTGCTTCCTGACCTGCATACAGATTTCTCAAGAGGCAGATCAGGTGGTCTGGTATTCCCATCTCTTTCAGAATTTTCCACAGTTTATTGTAATCTACACAGGCAAAGGCTTTGGCATAGTCACTAAAGCAGAAATAGATGTTTTTCTGGAACTCTCTTGCTTGTTCCATGATCCAGCGGATGTTGGCAATTTGATCTCTGGTTCCTCTGCCTTTTCTAAAACCAGCTTGAACAGCAGGAAGTTCACGGTTCACATATTGCTGAAGCCTGGCTTGGAGAATTTTGAGCACTACTTTACTAGCGTGTGAGATGAGTGCAATTGTTCGGTATTTTGAGCATTCTTTGGCATTGCCTTTCTTTGGGATTGGGATGAAAACTGACCTTTTCCAACCTTGTGGCCACGGCTGAGTTTTCCAAATTTGCTGGCATATTGAGTGCAGCACTTTCACAGCATCATCTTTCAGGATTTGGAATAGCTCCACTGGAATTCCATCACCTCCACTAGCTTTGTTCATAGTGATGCTTTCTAAGGCCCATTTGACTTCACATTCCAAGATGTCTGGCTCTAGGTCAGTGATCACACCATCATGATTATCTGGGTCATGAAGCTCTTTTTTGTACATTTCTTCTGTGTATTCTTGCCACCTCTTCTTAATATCTTCTGCTTCTGTTAGGTCCATACCATTTCTGTCCTTTATCGAGCCCATCTTTGCATGAAATGTTCCTTTGGTATCTCTGATTTTCTTGAAGAGCTCCCTAGTCTTTCCCATTCTGTTGTTTTCCTCTATTTCTTTGCATTGATCATAAGTTTGCTTAAAACCTTCTAGCTTCTAGTTTATCCTTACAAAGTTATAATTTTATGTGTTTACACAAAGTATAAACTATTAAGCAGGGTAAATGATTTACATAGTCTGTTTTAAAGAATGCAATCAACAATGGATGATCAACTATATCTAAATCTTAATCTCCTGCATTTGTAATAGGAAGTGTTGCCTGCACTGATGGAAATATATTGGCAGGCCTTATTACTGGCTACGTATTTAACACATCTTGAAAATCAGAGACTCAAATGTGCAGCTCCAGGAGGATCTCTTTGATGATACTGTGATAGGATCCACTAGTCTGTGCTGTGGTATAAGGAATGACTGCCTAACAGTCTTACCCCATTTAGAAAGCAAAACCTTTAGTGTGAGAATATCAGCTCCTATTTAATTAGATTTGCTATTATTTCTTAGTCTGATTTTATTAATAACTCTATGTTAATATAATTATTATCCCATAATATTAATATTTATATTTGAAGAGAAAACTGGTTTTGAAACATAACACTTAAAATCAGAAGTGAAACCTGTCTATGGTGTACTAACTCTACTGGAGTTATTCTTTTAAAAGGCTTAAAGCAAAAAGGACTTTCACGATAAATAAATAAAGTCATTTGCTTACAGTCGCTGTTAAAGCTTTCAAAAGCATGTTTATTCCTATACATGATAAGAAGTCAGCATTTTACAGCAATCTTAGAGGAAAACTTACTTAATTTTAATGAATATGTACCCAGAAAAAATAAAGCTGTATGTTCCTTCATACTCCCAATTTTGCCGAGGACATACAATTTACGTTTACATCAGTTTAAATTGTTTGATTCCAATGGATTGTATAAACACTCTAGTATATTTCTCAGTGACCTAAAAGCCAGATCACAGAAAGTCTTATATTTAAACATGTGGTACTAAGCATGCTAAAAAGAACAAAATGTTTTTTCTCCTGGTAATATGTCTTAAAGACATATTGTTTGATATATTTTACTTTCCTCTACAGACTAGATCTAGATTTTTTTAGAAAATACACTTGTAGAGGTGTTCTGTCTTAGTGAAAATAAAAAAGTTTATTTATACTAGAAAGTACTCAAATAAAATTTTATCAACTTATTTAGATGTGTTCAAACTAAGTAACTATTACATTCTTTAATTTTAAAAGTATCTCAAATTTTCTTCCAGTCATACGTAAAATATGTAATGTTTAATATTTGAATCACTGGTATCCTTCTAGCAAAGAACTAATTTATCTATATCTACTATCCAACGTCAAAATAAATGCTGTCACCTACTCTTAAACCATCCCCTGCAGTGAAATATGAAAGAGACAGCTAACATTAGCTAGCCTCAAAAAAGAATTTTTGAAAACAGCCTCAATGAAGAATTTATTAACCTGACTTCAAAATACTGTGACAAAATTATATACAAGGAGAAAAAAAACAACACAAGATTAAATTTGATATTTTACTATAGCAGTAGACAACTGGAGACTTCTTCAAAATATGCAAAAAGATAGAAAAATAGGTCAAGGTTTATAATAAGATATCCAAGGAGTTATAGGTTTAAAAAATGCTTGAAAATCTATAGATATAGCAAAGAACCTAATCAAGAAAACCACAAGTGCTTAATTCTAAAAGTAGGGAAAAGTAGAGTAGCACCAACTGAATGCTTGAACATCTGAGCAGTCGCAGAATGCAAAGAAAGTCCCCTGATAACAGAGACACAAGTTATCAGACTTCAGTAGAAAAACCTCTGGAGACAGGGATCAAGACCATCCCCATGGAAAAGAAATGCAAAAAAGCAAAATGGCTGTCTGGGAAGGCCTTACAAATAGCTGTGAAAAGAAGAGGAGCAAAAAGCAAAGGAGAAAAGGAAAGATATAAACATCTAAATGCAGAGTTCCAAAGAATAGCAAGAAGAGATAAGAAAGCCTTCTTCAGTGATCAATGAAAAGAAATAGAGGAAAACAACAGAATGGGAAAGACTAGGGATCTCTTCAAGAAAATCAGAGATACCAAAGGAACATTTCATGCAAAGATGGGCACGATAAAGGACAGAGATGGTGTGAACCTAACAGAAGTAGAAGATATTAAGAAGAGGTGGCAGGAATACACAGAAGAACTGTACAAAAAAGAGTTTCAAGACCCAGATAATCATGATGATGTGATCACTGACCTAGAGCCAGACATCTTGGAATGTGAAGTCAAATGGGCCTTAGAAAGCATCACTACGAACAAAGCTAGTGGAGGTGATGGAATTCCAGTGGAGCTATTCCAAGTCCTGAAAGATGATGCTGTGAAAGTGCTGCACTCAATATGCCAGCAAATTTGGAAAACTCAGCAGTGGCCACAAGATTGGAAAAGGTCAGTTTTCATCCCAATCCCAAAGAAAGGCAATGCCAAAGAATGCTCAAAATACCGAACAATTGCACTCATCTCACACGCTAGTAAAGTAATGCTCAAAATTCTCCAAGCCAGGCTTCAGCAATATGTGAACCGTGAACTTCCTGCTGTTCAAGCTGGTTTTAGAAAAGGCAGAGGAACCAGAGATCAAATTGCCAACATCCGCTGGATCATGGAACAAGCAAGAGAGTTCCAGAAAAACATCTATTTCTGCTTTATTGACTATGCCAAAGCCTTTGACTGTGTAGATCACAATAAACTATGGAAAATTCTGAAAGAGATGGGAATACCAGACCACCTGATCTGCCTTTTGAGAAATCTGTATGCAGGTCAGGAAGCAACAGTTAGAACTGGTCATGGAACAACAGACTGGTTCCAAATAGGAAAAGGAGTACGTCAAGGCTGTATATTGTCACCATGTTTATTTAACTTATATGCAGAGTACATCATGAGAAATGCTGGACTGGAAGAAACACAAGTTGGAATCAAGATTGCTGGGAGAAATATCAATAACCTCAGATATGCAGATGACACGACTCTTATGAGTGTGAAGAGGGGCTAAAAAGCCTCTTGATGAAAGTGAAAGTGGAGAGTGAAAAGGTTGGCTTAAAGCTCAACATTCAGAAAACGAAGATCATGGCATCTGGTCCCATCACTACATGGGAAATAGATGGGGAAACAGTGGAAACAGTGTCAGACTTTGTTTTTCTGGGCTCCAAAATCACTGCAGATGGTGACTGCAGCCATGAAATTAAAAGACGCTTACTCCTTGGAAGGAAAGTTATGACCAACCTAGATAGCATATTCAAAAGCAGAGACATTACTTTACCAACAAAGGTTCGCCTAATCAAGGCTATGGTCTTTCCTGTGGTCATGTATGGATGTGAGAGCTGGACTGTGAAGAAGGCTGAGCGCCGAAGAATTGATGCTTTTGAACTGTGGTGTTGGAGAAGACTCTTGAGAGTCCCTTGGACTGCAAGAAGATCCAACCAGTCCATTCTGAAGGAGATCAATCCTGGAATTTCTTTAGAAGGAATGATGCTAAAGCTGAAACTCCAGTATTTTGGCCACCTCATGCGAAGAGTTGACTCATTGGAGAAGACTCTGATGCTGGGAGGGATTGGGGGCAGGAGGAGAAGGGGACGACAGAGGATGAGATGGCTGGATGGCATCACTGACTCGATGGGTGTGAGTCTGAGTGACCTCTGGGAGCTGGTGATGGACAGGGAGGCCTGGCATGCTGCGGTTCATGGGGTCGCAAAGAGTCGGACACGACTGAGCGACTGATCTGATCTGATCTGATAGATGTATGTAGGTATGTAACTACCTACCTACCTACCTATCTGAACTTGATTTCCAGACGCATGATTGACTTGAAGTAACATTAGTCAAAATTCCCTACTTTAGGATGAGCACATCTAGCATTTCTTCATATACCCATTTAAAATGGTTACAGGACTAATGATTAAACAAATTTATGTGTTCATAACAGGGGTGCTTTAGTACAGTTCCCAAACTGGCACACTCTTATTTGAATCATCGGTTTTGAGATGAACTTTTGATCGATTCTCTACAGCTAATTTAAACTTTCTTATTTATGCCTGATGACCCTAGCACGCTGTAGAGATTTAGTGTGCCTCTTGAGTTTTTTGATACCATGTGTGATGATAGATTATATTTCTATGTGTTGGTGGTATATCTCTTAGGTTTCCAAATTTCTACAAAATTTCTTAAATACCGAGGGTTGGGTTTATTTGCTTTTTTTTTTAATTTATGACAATTCTTGTTTTCTATGCTACTAAATGTGAGGGAGGCAAGGAATTTTCAATTTGGATTCAACAACAAAAACAGATGAAGAGGAATTATTTCTTTCACATTCAAATTATAACAAGTGTCTTAACTTTGTTTGCCAAAACATTTTTAGAGGGAGAACTAGATCACTAACATGATTAAGATCCTCTTGGCAGTTGGGGATAGGTAATTTGATGAAAGCAGGTGCCATGAACCCATAATATACAGTATCATTACTATCAGTAAAAGAAAAAGTATAATCTATGCTATTTTTATACATGTCATGACTATAATGTTAAATTCCTATGACTCTCTTAAAAACAATTATCATATACTCTATTTTTCATTTTGGGAACTACAATATTTAATTAGGATTAAAGCGACTCTAATTAATAAACTCACTATAATTAATAAACTCACTTTGAGAGAACTGGGCTGGGGAGGAGTATCTGACGTGCAATATGTTCTAAGCAAAAACAATTTTAAGTAACTCTCTTAAAATCAAATCACCCTTTTGCAAATAATCACGTGACATACATAATTACTGCCTGCTCTTTTCTAATGATTATTCAAAAATTAATACAGAAATAGAAACTAAGCATTACCTTTCCCTGAGAGAAGCTCGATTTAACACAGGGCTTGGAGAATGCTTCGGCATGGTAGAGGGTGCTGAATGAACAAGTAAGGTCCTGGCTGAATGCTGGGGCTTGCTGCATGACCTTGAACTCACATAGTCTTCGCACCTTTCCAAAGACTCATCGAAGTCTCTCCCATGAGGTGTTCTGATGACCTGTTTAAAAATTACATATGTATACACAGGATATATATACATATATATATAGTGACATGTATATATAGTGACATTATACACATATACACACAACATTTGTAAAAATAAAAAAAAAATTTAATATAATGTCACAGCTATATTTGAAGATAAATTTCATTAGGGGGTTCCCTAGTGATCTAATGGTTAGGATTCCATGCTTTTAACTACCATGGCCTGGGTTCATTTCCTAGTTGGGGAACTGAGATCTCACAAACTGCATGGCAAAATAGTTTTTAAAAAAAGATAATGTATGTAAAACACATGAAAATTCTCGACACAGAACAAGTCCTCAGTAAGTAGATTCAAACGTTAAAAGCTATTTTGGGCTTCCCTGGTGGCTTAGCAATAAAGAATCAGCCTGCTAATGCAGGAGACGTGGGTTCGATCCTTGCTTTGGGATGATACCCTGGAGAAGGAAATGGCAACCCACTCCAGTATTCTTGCCTGGAAAATCCCCTGGATAGAGGAGCCTGGCAGGCTACAGTCCATGGGCAAGAGTACTGCAGTAAGGTGTCATTGCCTTCTCCGTCATGGGGTTGCAAAGTCAGATAAAACTGAGCTACTGAGCATAGCAATCGTTACTACCACTATATGACTAAACATTGAATAATCTGACTATTCAATCCACATGTCCAAAATCACTGCAGATGGTGACTGCAGCCATGAAATTAAGACACTTGCTCCTTGGAAGAAAAGGTATGATCAACCTAGACAGCATATTAAAAAGCAGAGACGTTATTTGCCAATAAAGGCCCGTCTAATCAAAGCTATGGTTTTTCTAGTAGTCATGTGAGGATGAGAGCTGGATTATAAAGAAAGCTGAGCTCCAAAGAATTGATGCTTTTGAACTGTGATGTTGGAGAAGATTCTTGAGAGTCCCTTGGACTGCAAGGAGATCAAGCCAGTCAGTCAATCCTAAAGGAAATCAGTCCTGAATATTCATTGGAAGGACTGATGCTGAAGCTGAAGCTCCAATACTTTAGCCACCTGATTCTGGGAAAGATTGAAGGCAGGAGAAGTGGACAATAGAGGATGAGATAGTTGGATGCCATCACCGACTTGATGGACTTGAATTTGACCAAGCTCCGGGAGTTGGTGATGGACAGGGAAGCCTGGCATGCTGCAGTCCATGGGGTCACAAAGAGTCAGATACAACTGAGTGACTGAACTGAAAACCTATAGAACTTTATCAATTCCAAGGCCTTTTGAGTAGGAATGAGGTAAAGGTAGGGATGGATATATAAAGCAAAGGACAAATACACATGAACTGATGATAGTCTAGCTATGAGGCCAAACAGAACAGAATGCTAGTCCTCATACTCATCCATTGCTTCAATAAATCAAGGTAGATAAATGAATAAATTCCTACCCTTGTAGAACTTACATTCTAGTAAAATTTACATTCTAGTAAGGAGAAACAGATTTAAAAACACACAACCCCTTCTAAAATAAATAGGTAAAACATACAGTATATAGAGGGATGGTAAATACCATGGGAGGAAAATAAAGGAAATAAGTGCTGCTGGGTTGGGTGGGGGATATGTAGGGAAGCAGCTGTAATTTTACATAGGGTGGTCCATGGGGACCTCACAGAGAGAACTCCCCTAGCAAAACTCTATGGAGTATAGGCCTGAAGACTCTATTAAATATCACAAGACCTACATCATGGGGACATTCCAGAAAGAAACAAACAAATAAGCAAAAAAACCCACACACAAAGGTCCTATAGGTGGGGTAGGGTGTATGCCGGATAATTAGAAAGAACAAGAGAGCCAACAGGGCTAGACTGAATAGTAGGAAATAAAGTAAAAAAGGCAAATTTTAAGGATTTAGACTTCTATTTTGAAAAGACAAGCTCTTTTATTTATTTTTTTGGGGAAAATAATATCTTCTTGGCTACTGTGTCAAGAACTGTTTATAGTATGACAATGAGCAGAGTCAAGGAAATCAATTAAGAAATTATTAACAACAAAGCATGGAAAAGAATGCTGGCTTGCCTCTGAGTGATGGCAGTGGAGGCAAAAAGTGATCAGATTCAGATACAGCCATCTGGAAGATACAGTCCACAGGAACTGCTGATAGACTATCAATGAGAACATCAAAGTCTTTTGGTGGAATCAGCTGGAAGAACTGAGTTTGTGTAAATTAGTTATACCTTTCCAATGGGAGAGATGGAAGAATAAGATATTAGGAGTCTGGTTTTCGATATGCTGAGCTTCACGTATCTATCAATCATCCAAACTATTAGAGTAGAGGTTCAGGGGAAGACTCAAGGTTAAACATATAAGCTGGTCATTTTTAGAGTCTAAATGGTATTTAAAAATATGGCACTAAGTGATATAACCATGGAAGTGAGCATAAATAGGAAACCGCTGAAAACCGAGCCCTGGGCATACTCCACTGTTGAGAATCTGGGAAGATGAGAAGCAGACTGAGGAATGGCCAGGAAATAAGGGGGAGAAAATGGAGAATGTATTATTCTTGAAGGCAATTAAGTAATGTATTTCAAGGAAGGGGAGTAACTAGTGCAGTCAAATGTTGCTGATAAGACAAGGTAGAAAAGACTTGGAATAGTATCAATAATTTTAATAAGAGTAGCTTTGATGGAGTGATGGGAGTGTTAATCTGGAGTTAAATAAATTCAATTCCTCCTTCTTGTTCCTTAACACATATTTAACTTCCCATCACCACATTACTGGAGAAGGGAATGGCTACACACTCCAGTATTCTTGCCTGGAGAATTCCCTGGACAGAGGAGCCTGGCGGGCTACAGTCCATGGGGTCGCAAAGAGTCAGACACGATTGAAGCAACTTGGCATGCAAGCACCATGTTAAGTGCTGAGACTACAACAGTGAACACAACAAAGTCCCTGCCTTTATGAAATTTTGTCCTAGCAGTTATTATCAACTAAATATTTGACCTTTAAGAAGGTCACTATGACCTTTCATCTTTCTCAGACTCATTTTCCCAGGGTTAATAATGGCTACCTTATATCTAAAAATCTTCCATAATTTATTTTAAGTTTCCGGCAGAATATCTAGATGTGTGAATTAGTTATAAAACAAATGTAAGCAATTTATTGTTAAAACATCACTCCTCCTTCAATACTACCACAGTCTTCACTGCTTTCCAGAATTACAGCAACATATGGTGAGCCAGCAGTCAACAGAGAGAATCAAACTTTCATTCCAGAACCAAATAGCATGTAATTCAAATGACTCAGTTACAGTCCCAAAGAACTGACCAAGAATATGTGATCCAGACTGAATGAGAGAAAAAAACTGAAAAATGCTCTAAAGACTGATGGGAAATGGGAAAAAAAGTGCTATAATGCTGTTTCTTGAATTATATCCAAATCTGAGCCACTTGGCTTATAGAGATTATTTCTCTTCATTAATTTCAATGCCAGTTGAGTCACGTTCGCTGCAGACCATTTCACTTTTTGTTTACTAAAATTTCTCCACAAACTAGTCAGCGGCGCTCTACAACTCTTTCTCTCTTTATCAGACTATTCACTAAGAATCTCTTGGACAACTCATTAGCTAACACAGAGATCTAGAGAGGTACAGGGATTTGAACTCACAAACCAGACGAGAGAGGGTATTAACACAAAGAAAACTGACAGTTAGATATGCTAGGGGGCAAATCTATCCTAATGACAATACCTGCAGAAGGACATTTATAAACTTCTAATGGTCTAAATGGTGGAGGTCTCATGGAGGAGGTAGGTTGGAATCGAGGTGCTAAGCAGAGAAAAGGGGGAGATAGGGCATTCCAAGTGGAAGAAAAGGCACAAGGAATAAACAATGAAGATACAATCACATAGCTAGTTGTGTAGGAAAGTAATTGGAGAGAATATCACAGAGGCGGAGGGGGCACACTGCAGAGAACCTTGAATACTGTGTGTAACTCAATACTATCCAATACTGATTAAGCATCTTCTATGTATCAAGTACAGAACAAGGTAGGAGACAGTAATCACAGATAAATATAACAGGAGACTTCAAAGATATTACCATCCAGAATAGAGACATGAAAAAATAATGATAACACAATGAGGAAGGAGATTAGAACTAAATAGATATACAATGAGTAACAGTGCAGTGGGGATACAGCTGGGATGTATTCCTTCCATGGAATTAGAATAAATATTTTGGAAAATTATGTTTCAAAATGAGGGAATGGAAGGTATAATAAGGGGATGAGAAGAATCCACTTCAAATTTTCAACCTAGACTTAGCTTAAGAAGCATTTTCATAGGTCTCGTGAGTTTTCCATAGGTTGCTCATTCACCTCCATAATCAAAGGGAATGTCCTTACCTTGGCTAATAATGGAAGAGGCATATTTCTTGGATGATTCCTCAAGAACCCTAGCTTAGAGTGTTCAAAGAATTGGGTTCAAATCCCTGCTTGTTATGTGACCCTGAGCAAGTCATTTACTCTAAGTTTTCATTTCCTTATCTATAAACTGGGGAAACAATCTTACGAGTTTGCTACAGAAAATAAATAAGACGAAATTAGTACAAAAACAAAGCAGAGAGCTTGATTCATGAAAGACAATAGTATTTATTTCCTGTTTATATAAACCTTCATATTTCAGCATAAAGAGTTTTTTCCTTTTTACATTTATGAAAATAGTTCTTTAAATCCTTTTTATAAGATCGCAGAAATGTAACAATTCCAATATTGCAGATGTTGAAATGCATCAAGATAAAATCTAATAGTTTTAAACCAATCTGAAATTGTTATAGGTTAAAAAAGCAAATTTCATTTCACCAAGTTCATTGTAACTACATAAATGTAATTATGTAGATAACATACTTTTCAAATACGTGATATATAATGGTTGAGTTATGCCATACTGTGGAAATAAGGTTCCTGAAAAGCTGCTTATACAATAAGCTAAGCTAAATCATATTTGTGCCCATAAAATTTATAATTTATAGGAACTTCAAAGTTAAATTAATGGAAGAAAGAACCACTAAGTATAAATAAGAACCAGGAAACTCACTTATCCAAAAAATATTTGTTGAAGACTGGTACTACATGCCATACTTGACAATTTCTCTTTCATCATGGGAAACAAATTTAAAAAAATAATTCTAATTGGATTTGCTGGGAAGTAGTTGAGGAGGATGATGATAGGAAAGAAGTGTGGTAGAAGCACTACTTTCAGGATAATAAGGATAAAGCAGGTGGGTGCTGCAAGTGCCAAGTTGCTTCAATTGGGTTCGACTCTTTGCAATCCTATGGACCATAACCCGCCAGATTCCTCTGTTCATGAGCTTCTCCAGGCAAGAATACTGGAGTGCCTTGCCGTGTAGTCCTCCAGGGGGTCTTCCCAACCCAGGGACTGAACCCACATTTCTTACACGTCTCCTGTATTGGCAGGCAGGTTCTTTACCACTAGTGCCATAGTTCTGAGTAAAAAAAGAAGAGAAGCAGATATTCACAACTGAGATGAATTTTTCAATTTTGCTGAAAACATTCCTTTTGAATCCTACTCAAGTGAAGGATCAATTCCTACCTCACTCAATTTAAAAATCCATATGCTCAACTATCCGGTTTAGTTTAAGGAAAATGTACTTTCTTTATACTAGAGAAAATTTTAGAAGGAATTCCAAAATAATGCAATGAAAATGATATGTAATTCTTAGGTGTGCCAATCTTTAGGGGGTATGGGGAAATTCCTTCCTTCTTAGATTACTCCTTGCACTTACATAAATAATTTGTTTAACCCTCACAACAACCTTTGTGGTATTTTTACTATCTACACTTTGTAAGAGAGGAAACTGAAGTAAAGTCAAATAGCTACTGTTTGGTGGTAGTAGTCCCAGGTCAGTGAACTATGAGAGATCCACGGCAGAAAAAAACCCAGAAAACTCCCACAGCCCAAGCCTCAAAGGACACGTATGAGGTAAGTTCCGCAGAAGATACACTAACAGTCGGATTTACTAACAGCCCAATAGAGAGTGAAGGAACAAATTGACAAACTGCTTCCAAGAAAGAAAATATCCCTCAATTAATTTTATGATGTGATCATAACACTGCTACCAAACCACTGAAGAAAAGTGGGAGAAATCTGATTATAGACCACTCTTCCTAGTGACCATGGGCTTCCCAGGTGGCACTAGTGGTAAACAACCTGCCTGCCAATGCAGGAGACATAACAGATGAGGGTTTGATTCCTCAGTAGGGAAGATCCCCTGGAGAAGGGCACGGCAGGCTACAGTCAATAGGGTTGCAAAGAGTAGGACACGACTGAAGCGACTTAGCACACATGCACGCACACATGCATGACAATACATGGAAAATTATCTTAAACAAAATAAATTTAGTGATGATCAAAAAAGAATACAACATGATTAAGCTGGGTACTTTCAAAGAATACAAGAATGGGTTATCAATAGAAAATCTATTAATTCACCATAGGAAAAACATTATCAACTCACTAGAAGCTGAAAAAAGTATTCAGTAACATCCAACATCCACTCATAATTCAAAAATGTAAATTCTTTGAAAACAACGAATTTCAAAGGGAACTTCCTTAACTTGCTAAAGGATATCCAACAAAAATCTGCAAACAACATTCACAGGTGTAAAACCTCCAACATGATCCTATCTAAGACAGGATCAAGACAAGAAGGAGCATAGTATTAGTTTTGTGCTGCAACCTATTAGGTTGCACTACAAGAGCAAATTAAGTCTGAAAACTAGTGGCTTAACATAATACAGGTTCATTTTCCCCTGTACTTTATGGTAATACAGGTTAGCAAGAGAATCACACTTCACAAAATTGCCCAGGGACCTGTGCTGATGAGACAGGCTGAACAACTTGCAGCTGTACCATCTAGAACAGGTGACCTCACTATCACTATAACAACAGAGAGTTCTTATCAATTCTTCTATGCCGCACCCTGGAAGGGATCCACATAATTTCCATTTATAGTCTACTGGCTGGAACTAGACCTATACACCTGCAAGAGGGCTTGAAAACATAGGAGAGGAAATGAATAATAGCCAGTAGGCAATAAATATCTCTGCCACATGCACAGTCACTTTTATTTCAGTACATTGAAAATTCTAGTAAGTCAAGACAAGGTAATCTGCAAAGCAGAATTAAAATTCATTGTTTGTAGGTTTCCTCTCCTAAAAAATTCAAGAATATCTAAGACAAGAATGCTACATAAAAATCAACTTCAAAACCATAGATTAGCAAAACACATACAAATGTAGTTTTACATAAAAAACTGTTTATAGTGGGAACCAAAACTATAAGGTTTCTGAGACTAAATCTAACAATGTGTAACACATTAATGGAAAAGTGTATATAACTTTAGCAAGACATGTGAGAACTGAGACAACCTGCATTCACAAGGCTTGGCTAACAGAACTAAAAACGGAGGCTCATCTACCTCAATATGACTTTACCATGAGTTTTAATGCTATAAACCAGTAAATAGCTTCATTATTTGCTTTAGTATCTTCCCATAAATCATTTGCCTGAACAACAGTCTGCTCAATCATCATTCAGCTTCCTTCTCAAAATGACAGATTCTTAATCTGGGCAAACAATCCCCTTCTCAGCCCAAGAGATAACTCAGGTGGACAAATTTCTTCCCTATTAAATATCTGCTTACTTATCAGGACTTGCTTTAAGACGCTAATCTTCATGTCCAACGTTGTTGTTGTTTAGTCACTAAGTTGAGTCCAACTCTTTGCAACCCCATGAACTGTAGCCTGATAGCCTCTTCTGTCCATGGGATTTCCCAGGCAAGATACTGGAGTGACTTGCCATTTCCTTCTGCAAGGGATCTTCGCAACGCAGAGATCGAACCTATACCTCCTGTTTGGCAGGTGGATTCATTACCATGGAGCCACCAGGGAACCCCTAATCTTTTATATCACAAATATTGCCAACGAGATTCCCTGCTTTAAAGCTCATTTCAGTTCAGTTGCTCAGTCATGTCTGACTCTTTGTGACCCCATGAACCGCAGCACACCAGGCCTCGCTATCCATCACCAACTCCCGGAGTCTACCCAAACTGATGTTCATTGATGTTGGTGATGCCATCCAACCATCTCATCCTCTGTTGTCCCCTTCTCCTCCTGCCCTCAATCTTTCCCAGCATCAGGGTCTTTTCAAATGAGTCAGCTCTTCCCATCAGGTGGCCAAAGGATTGGAATTTCAGCTTCAGCATCAGTCCTTCCAAAGAAATCCCAGGGCTGATTTCCTTTAGGATGGACTGGTTGGATCTCCTTGCAGTCCAAGGGACTCTCAAGAGTCTTCTCCAACACCACACTTCAAAAGCATCCATTCTTTGGCGCTCAGCTTTCTTTATAATCCAACTCTCACATCTATACATGACCACTGGAAAAACTATAGCCTTGACTAGACGGACCTTTGTTGGCAAATGTCTCTAATTTTTAATAAGCTGTCTAGGTTGATCATAACTTTTCTTGCAAGGAGTAAGCATCTTTTAATTTCATGGCTGCAGTCACCATCTCCAGTGACTTTGGAGCCGTCCAAAAGATAAAGTCTGCCACTGTTTCCACTGTTTCTCCATCTATTTGCCATGAAGTGATGGGACCAGATGCCATGATCTTAGTTTCCTGAATATTGAGCTTTAAGCCAACTTTTTCACTCTCCTCTTCCACTTTCATCAAGAGGCCCTTTAGTTCTTCACTTTCTGTTATAAGGTTGATATCATGTGCATATCTGAGGTTATTGATATTTCTCCCAGCAATCTTGATTCCAGCTTCTGCTTCATCCAGCCCAGCATTTCTCATGATGTACTCTGCATATAAGTTAAATAAGCAAGGTGACAATATATAGCCTTGACGTACTCCTTTCCCAATTTGGAACCAGTCTGTTATTGCATGTCCAATTCTAACCGTTGTTTCCTGATCTGCATACAGATTTCTCAAGAGGCAGGTTAGGTGGTCTGGTATTCCCCTCTCTTTCAGAATTTTCCACAGTTTATTGCAAGCCACACAGTCAAAGTCTTTGGCGTAGTCAATAAAAGCAGAAATAGATGTTTTTCTGGAACTCTCTTGCTTTTTTGATGATCCAGCAGATACTGGCAATTTGATCTCTGGTTCCTCTGCCTTTTCTAAAACCAGCTTGAACATCTGGAAGTTCATGGTTCACATATTGTTGAAGCCTGGCTTGGAGGATTTTGAGCATTACTTAGCTATCGTGTGAGATGAGTGCAAATGAGCAATAGTTTGAGCATTCTTTGGCATTGCCTTTCTTTGGGATTGGAATGAAAACTGACCTTTTCCAGTCCTGTGGCCACTGTTGAGTTTTCCAAATTTGCTGGCATATTGAGTGCCGCACTTTCACAGCATCATCTTTTAGGATTTGAAACAGCTCAACTCGAATTCCATCACCTCCACTAGCTTTGTTCGTAGTGATGCTTCCTAAGGCTCACTTGCCTTCACATTCCAGGATGTCTGGCTCTAGGTGAGTGATCACACCATCGTGATTATCTGGGTTGTGAAGATCATTTTTGTACAGTTCTTCTGTGTATTCTTGCCACTTTTTCTTAATATCTTCTGTTTCTGTTAGGTCCATACCATTGTCCCTACCATTTCTGTCCTTTATTGAGCCCATCTTTGCATGAAATGTTCCCTTGGTATCTCTAATTTTCGTGAAGAGATTGCTAGTCTTTCCCTTTCTATTGTTTTCCTCTATTTCTTTGCACTGATCACTGAGCAAGGCTTTCTTATCTCTCCTTGCTATTCTTTGGAACTCTGCTTTCAAATGGGTATATCTTTCTTTTTCCCCTTTGCTTTTCGCTTCTCTTTTCACAGCTATTTGTAAGGCCTCCTCAGACAGCCATTTTGCTTTTTTTGCATTTCTTTTTCTTGGGGATGGTCTTGATCCTTGTCTCCTGTACAATGTCACTAACCTCTGTCCACAGTTCATTGGATGCTCTATCAGATCTAGTCCCTTAAATCTATTTCTCACTTCCACTGTATAATCATAAGGGATTTGATTTAGGTTATACCTGAATGGTCTAGTGGTTTTCCCCACTTTCTTCAATTTAAGTCTGAATTTGGCAATAAGGAGTTCATGATCTGAGCCACAGTCACCTAAAGACCTTCCTGCTTTAAAGCACTTCCTTAAAACTCTGGAGCCAAGACTCTCAAACTCTTAACCTTAAATATTTACCTATAAATATCCACCCTTAATTTTTCAGAGATATTACTCTTATCCTTTCAGAGATACTACTAAGTCTGCAAAGGAGATGCTCTCCCTTACTGCATAATCAAAGTTCTGTTTTGCTTAATATCAACAGATTCTTCAGTTATTGTGGTGATCTTTTGGTGAGCTGGCAGTTGACAACCCTGAAATCCAACAAGATCCAAATAGACCCTCCTTGTTGCCACATCTATGACACTCAACTCAGAAATAGTTTTTTCCTCTGGGACTCTTGGGCCTCTCTTCTTGGGGGTCTCTCTAACTATCAATACAATGATGTGGGAACTGAATCTTCTTATTAGGTCTGGACTCTGCTCTCCTTTTGGTAAAGCTCCCAAATGCTGAGTTACTTTGTCTTGTAGGAATGGAGAACCCTTGTCATTATCTGGTCAAATCTAAAAACTTGTATCCCAGGTGGAAACTTGTCTGATTACATATGTTACTAATATGTCTCTCTGTCACTTTTTGGTCTGAGTCTGTAAGAGGAAGTCCACAGCAAAATGACCAGGCATGAACTACTAAAGCTATCCTGTAGCCAAATCTAAGAACTGACAGGTTCAGATGTCCTCATTCTATCAGAATCCTTAGTAAAAACTTAGCCCTGGGCCACTTGTCAGAAAATCATGAAAACTTTCCTCAGTTTCTTCTTTTTATTTTCCTCCATGGGAGAAAATGCTTCTGGAAGAAACCACTACAAGACCTTTCATCTTCTTAGAATTACAGATTTGTCAGGTCTCCAATTTAAGATACCAACCACTAAGTTGGCACCCAAGACATAAGCTGTATTAGCAACATATGACCAACACTGTCAGATTCTTATGCCCGTGTTTCAGTTTAGACAAATGTCCCCTCCAAGTCAGATTCAATCTTTTGATCATCTTATGTATATTTACACTATGATGTTAAATTGCACACTTACTGTTCCAAATAGCATAATTTTACTAAGTATATTTTAGAATTACAGTGGCTACCTTGGAGGGTGTTTTATATGAACAAAACTGTTTATATAAAAGATGCCTTAGAATGAAAAAGAGCAAAATCCTACATATCCAATAGTCTGCACTTCTCAACTGACACAATAAAAATTCCAAAAAAATTTCAGTCTAAATTGCTTCCTTAAAAGATCTGTTGGCCAAGGCCAATTTTGAAGAATGTGAAAATGTAAAATTATGTCTTGTTAGGATACCCACACACCCCATGAAAGAAATGGCCTTCAGCCCACTATTTATCTCCTGCCCTATCCTCTCCTTTGCCTGAGAACCCGATCCTTCTTCTGTGAGCTTTCACTCCCATTTAAAGTGCCAGAAACAAATGCTCAGTGACTTCTTAAAATTAATCCCCTTCAGAATACATCAAGTGCCATATGGTTTATTTTTAAGCTCTGATCTTTTTCTGAGCCGAATAGTCAAGACATTCTCCAAAGTCTAATAAAAAAGATAAACAAGAAACTGCAGCAGAATTTAGAATTCCAACCCCACGCCCGAGGCCAGGGGCCGTGGCCAGGAGGATCAACCCCATGTCCAAGGAGCCATAGCTGCGCAGGCGCAGGAGGGCCTAGAGGAACTATCCCACGTTGAAGGTCAGGAAGGGTGGTGGTGAGGAGAGACCCCTCCTCCAAGGTAAGGTGCAATGGCTGTGCTTTGCTGGTGCGGCTGTGAAGAGATACCCCACGCCCAAGGTAAGAGAAACCCAAGTAAGATTGTAGGTGTTGCAAGGGGGCATCAGAGGGCAAACACACTGAAACCATACTCACAGAAAACTAGTCAATCTAATCACACCAGGACCACAGCCTTGTCTAACTCAATGAAACTAAGCCATGCCCGTGGGGCAACCCAGGATGGGCGGGTCATGGTGGAGAGATATGACAGGATGTGGTCCGCTGGAGAAGGAAATGGCAAACCACTTCAGTATTCTTGCCTTGAGAACCCCATGAACAGTATGAAAAGGCAAAATGATAGGAAACTGAAAGAGAAACTCCCCAGGTCAGTAGGGGCCCAATATGCTACTGGAGATCAGTGGAGAAATAACTCCAGAAAGAATGAAGGGATGGAGCTAAAGCAAAAAGAATACCCAGCTGTGGATGTGTCTGGTGATAGAAGCAAGGTCCGATGATGTAAAGAGCAATATTGCATAGGAACCTAGAATGTCAGGTCATGAATCAAGGCAAATTGGAAGTGGTCAAACAAGAGATGGCAAGAGTGAATGTCGACATTCTAGGAATCAGCGAACTCAAATGGACTGGAATGGGTGAATTTAACTCAGATGACCATTATATCTACTCCTGCAGGCAGGAATCCCTCAGAAATGGAGTGGCCATCATGGTCAACAAAAGAGTCCGAAATGCAATACTTGGATGCAATCTCAAAAACGACAGAATGATCTCTGTTCATTTCCAAGGCAAACCATTCAATGTCACAGTAATCCAAGTCTATGTCCCAACCAGTAACGCTGAAGAAGCTGAGGTTGAATGGTTCTATGAAGACCTATAAGACCTTTTAGAACTAACACCCAAAAAAGATGTCCTTTTCATTATAGGGGACTGGAATGCAAAAGTAGGAAGTCAAGAAACACCTGGAGTAACAGGCAAATTTGGCCTTGGAATATGGAATGAAGCAGGGCAAACACTAATAGAGTTTTGCCAAGAAAATGCACTAGTCATAACAAACACCTTCTTCCAACAACACAAGAGAAGACTCTATATATGGACATCATCAGATGGTCAACACCGAAATCAGATCAATTATATTCTTTGCAGCCAAAGCTGGAGAAGCTCTATAGAGTCAGCAAAAACAAGACCAGGAGCTGACTGTGGCTCAGACCATGAACTCCTTATTGCCAAATTCAGACTGAAATTGAAGAAAGTAGGGAAAACCACTAGACCATTCAGGTATGACCTAAATCAAATCCCTTATGATTATACAGTGGAAGTGAGAACTAGATTTAAGGGCCTAGATCTGATAGATAGAGTGCCTGATGAACTACGGAATGAGGTTCGTGACATTGTACAGGAGACAAGGATCAAGACCATCCCCATGGAAAAGAAGTGCAAAAAAGTAAAATGGTTGTCTGGGGAGGCCTTCAAAGAGCTGTGAAAAGAAGAGAAGCGAAAAGCAAAGGAGAAAAGGAAAGATATAAGCATCTGAATGCAGAGTGCCAAAGAATAGCAAGAAGAGATAAGAAAGCCTTCTTCAGCGATCAATGCAAAGAAATAGAGGAAAACAACAGAAAGGGAAAGACTAGGGATCTCTTCAAGAAAACCAGAGATACCAAAGGAACATTTCATGCAAAGATGGGCTCGATAAAGGACAGAAATGGTATGGACCTAACAGAAGCAGAAGATATTAAGAAGAGGTGGCAAGAATACACAGAAGAACTGTACAAAAAAGAGCTTCCCGACCCAGATAATCATGATGGTGTGATCACTGACCTAGAGCCAGACATCCGGGAATGTGAAGTCAAGTGGGCCTTAGAAAGCATCACTATGAACAAAGCTAGTGGAGGTGATGGAATTCCAGTGGAGCTATTCCAAATCCTGAAAGATGATGCTGTGAAAGTGCTGCACTCAATATGCCAGCAAATTTGGAAACCTCAGCAGTAGCCACAGGACTGGAAAAGGTCAATTTTCATTCCAATCCCAAAGAAAGGCAATGCCAAAGAATGCTCAAACTACCACACAATCGCACTCATCTCACACGCTAGTAAAGTAATGCTCAAAATTCTCCAAGCCAGGCTTCAGCAATATGTGAACCGTGAACTTCCTGATGTTCAAGCTGGTTTTAAAAAAGGCAGAGGAACCAGAGATCAAATTGCCAACATCCACTGGATCATGGAAAAAGCAAGAGAGTTCCAGAAAAACATCTATTTCTGCTTTATTGACTATGCCAAAAGCCTTTGACTATGTGGATCACAATAAACTGTGGAAAATTCTGAAAGAGATGGGAATACCAGACCACCTGATCTGCCTCTTGAGAAATCTGTATGCAGGTCAGGAAGCAACAGTTAGAACTGGTCATGGAACAACAGACTGGTTCCAAATAGGAAAAGGAGTACGTCAAGGCTGTATATTGTCACCATGTTTATTTAACTTATATGCAGAGTACATCATGAGAAACGCTGGACTGGAAGAAACACAAGCTGGAATCAAGATTGCTGGGAGAAATATCAATAACCTCAGATATGCAGATGACACCACCCTTATGGCAGAAAGTGAAGAGGAACTAAAAAGCCTCTTGATGAAAGTGAAAGTGGAGAATGAAAAGGTTGGCTTAAAGCTCAACATTCAGAAAACAAAGATCATGGCATCCAGTCCCATCACTTCATGGGAAATAGATGGGGAAACAGTGGAAACAGTGTCCGACTTTATTTTTCCGGGCTCCAAAATCACTGCAGATGGTGACTGCAGCCATGAAATTAAAAGACGCTTACTCCTTGGAAGGAAAGTTTTGACCAACCTAGATAGCATATTCAAAAGCCGAAACATTACTTTGCCAACAAAGGTCCGTCTAGTCAAGGCTATGGTTTTTCCTGTGGTCATGTATGGATGTGAGAGTTGGACTGTGAAGAAAGCTGAGCGCCAAAGAATCGATGCTTTTGAAGTGTGGTGTTGGAGAAGACTCTTGAGAGTCCCTTGGAGTGCAAGGAGATCCAACCAGTCCATTCTGAAGGAGATCAGCCCTGGGATTTCTTTGGAAGGAATGATGCTAAAGCTGAAACTCCAGTACTTTGGCCACCTCATGTGAAGAGCTGACCTATTGAAGAAGACTCTGATGCTGGGAGGGATTGGGGGCAAGAGGAGAAGGGGACAACAGAGGATGAGATGGCTGGATGGCATCACGGACTCGATGGATGTGAGACTCAGTGACCTCCGGGTGTTGGTGATGGACAGGGAGGCCTGGCGTGCTGTGATTCATGGGGTCGCAAAGAGTTGGACATGACTGAGCGACTGATCTGATCTGATCTGATGTGATACTTTAATTTGGCTTTTCCACATTTCCTATCTCAGTAAAAGGTATCAAGAAAACACTGAGTTGTAAAAATCAGAAATACAAAAGTCATTCATAATACCGCATGGCTAAGACCTTTTCAATACTCTCTGATTTCAACTTTTCTTGACAATTTTTGCTTAGTTCCTAGAACTTTTTTTAAAAAAAGGGCCTGGAGATATTTTTATTGAGATTTTGCTAATTTTTTGAATTATCCTACATAGACGTATATCTTTATGACACTGACATTTTCTCTAGGAGAACATAGTACATCTTTTCCATTTGTCAAGTCTACTTTTCTGTCAACATTAACCCTAAATATCTGTCTAATATCTCCACTGCAATTGACCTCCATTACTATCATCTCAATCCAAGCCATCATTTCTAACATTGACTATTCAATAGTCTACTAACTTTTCTATTTTGTCCATTCTTTTCCCAGTCCACACTACTATCAAGACTAATATTTTCAAAGTACAAAGCCAACTGTATCATCTTGTTGTTTAAAATAACTTCATTTGCTTCCCATTGTACCTAGGATAATAATCAAAGTTCTTAACATGGCAAAAAAGATTTGATCCCTATCTACTACTCCAGCCTAAGCTTACACCGTGTGCCTGCTCATGTGTGTCAGTCCTAGCAACACTGGTCTTTTAGTTGCCTACCCACTGAACCTTTATAAAGGCTACTTACCCCTTTTCCCTTGGACATGGCTTCCCTCCTTTTCACACAGTAAATTGCTATCTACCTTCAGAGCTCCAGAGGAGTCACCGAGCCTCAAAATCCTTTTTCTGTTCTCCTTCACCAGATCAAATCCTCCTAATATATAACTAGTCGAAGCCAGCATACATATCCCTTGTGGTATTTGTCACAGTTCCAATATATATTGATTTTTGTGATTTTATCATCTCTCTCATTATCATAAAATATCCATGAAGGCAGAGACAGTTACTAGTTTTGCTAATATTTGCTAATTTCTATTAATAACATAATAGAGTTTTAGTCATATCATCTTTCTTAATAGTAAGAGAGAAGGTGGGAATAGAGAGGAACAAGGCATTCTAGATGTGACAGAACAAAGGACTAGCTTTCCATCACAATTCATCTTTCCTTCCTTCAGAGCAGAATTACTGCTGAGAAGCAATCCCTGCATGTAGGTGTGGCCATCTGGTTAGTTCTTGGCAAACAAAGTGTAGGTAAAAATGTCATGTGTCAATTCAAGGCCAAGGCTTTTAAGAAACAGATACGCCTCTTCAGATTCTCCTTCGTTTTCCACTATGTGAAGAGGACAGCAATGCTCTAGAATAAGGTGAAGACACAAAATGGGGTCACTTCATGGATCTCTCTTCTCTTGTCTCTGCAGAATATATTTCTCAACAGAGCTTAGGCAAAGTCTTGCTTTTCTAAAAATTTCTTGCAAACACTCCTAGTTTCATAACTCTTTTCCTTATAGATACCGTATAGTGTTCCACTACTAGCTATTAAATGCCTATATGAAAACAATCCCTTATTTTTCCATAGAAAAAACAGCCCTGTTCAATGATGAATATGTATTCCTATGGAAATCTACCTCTTCAATACAAAAAATAGTCCTGTGAGCTGACTTACTACCCACAGCCTTACAAGGGTAGTATGAATGATTAACTTCTACTCTAACTGAAAGTGAAGAATACAGAGGTGAGGGTGGGCAGATAGTTAAGGGTTAGAAGTGAAGCTCTTTAATACAATTCATTTAGAAGAGGGGATTCTGAATACATACACCTACCTTTAAATGGATCAGTCAACACAGAACTGGATTATAGTTACCTTAGGATAAAGATTAGTGTCTGATAACCTTTCTCTCCTTTCTATAGTTTTATATATTTGGTTTACTTGTTTTCTCTTTATAATCCTCTCACACAATAAACATATTTTAGGAATCTACACTATGTATCAGACAATATGCTAAGTACTGGTGATTATCAATAAGTAAGACCAATAAGATCCTTGCCATTTTGGAACTGACAGATTAGTTTGTTTTTTTTTTTTAAAGGCAGACTACAAAGATGCAAATAAAGAAGAAAATATATACATAAAAATTGTAAAACATGACTTGAAGAAAATGTACAAAGACAGGTTTATCCCTTGGTGTTACAAATAAGGTGGCTTCCCCAGGTCCCATGCAAGACAATGAACATTATGCTTTTTGGTGTATGTGTGTGTGCGCATGTGTGTGTGTTTACAGGCACGCTCACAAGCACATATATTATACAGATCAGTATACACGTATGTGTTTGAGTAAATTCCACATAATAGAATGGGTCTGCACCAGATGAACTATGCCAGGCTCACACTCCTCTAGGGACAGCCTTAAACAAGGGCACAGCACTATACAAACACTATATGAGGGACGCTTCTATTTAAGTGCTATGATCTCAAATGCCAATGCTTGCATAGACAGCAAAAGAATGCATAAGAATCACCTGGAAACTTGGAATAAAAATTTCCAGTCTCCATTCTCATCAATTTTCATTTAGTAGGCCTGGAATGGATTTTCATAAAGTTCCACCTATATGATTCTTACACTCTGGTAGACTTGGACCCTTAGTCACAACTCTGGCTTAGCTCTTCCATATTTCTTTCACTACAATCAAAGCATGGCAAAGAACTATGCTACTCAGTGCCCTAAAGCACAGAATAAATTGTCTTCAAGTAAATAAACAAAGGTATTATAAAGAAAGGTGTGATTTTTGTTTTGTTTTCCTAAATATAATATCTCCTCTTATTAAGTTTTCACTTAGAGGCAGAAAAGATAAATCCTGGGGAAATACTTGTCAAAATGCAGAACATGAACTACTAGTGATATAGCAGGTTTTTAATATGCTGCCCAAAATAAATTTAGATAATACACAGGATTATTTTACATGGTGCATCACGAAGGAAAAAATGTACTTTCTTTTCAATTCTCTTTCAATCAGAAATCTTCAGTTAGCTATTGGTAATGTCTGCTACACCTGTATGTCGTTGCTTATCTCATTTTAATAGAGAACATGTCTCAGAGTCTTATTATCTAGCTAGAATTTAGTACCATTGTTTTGTTTTCACTGTATATTTAAGGCTATCATCCATTTAAAGAATATGATACTGATTTTCATTTATTTTAATTTTCATTTATATTTATAAATGAAAAGAAGATGAACTTTCTGTTTTGAATTTTTTTAATTAATTTCTATTGAAGTACAGTTGATTTACAATATTGTGTTAGTTTCTGCTGTACAGCAAAATGAATGTTATAATATATATATATCCACTCTTTTAGATTCTGTGGATTTTTTAAAGAGCATAAATTACATGCAGATATTACAAAAATTATGAGGATGCTGCTGTATGAATGAATGAATAAATGAAATTTAGAATTACTACTGTGAGGTATCACTAAAAGTAACAGCCAATTTTTCTGTCTCTAATTCCCTCTCTCTCACACACATACAAACACAAATAACTAATCCAAATGAACAATCGAAAGTCACAAAATAGTTATAGGAAGACACTCAATGAAAAGTCTATTCCAGACAAAATAATGACATTCCATAATATGACAATTATTGTTTGTAAATTTCTTGACTAAATGAATATGATGATATCTGACCATATGTATCAGAAATTTACGTATGCTCTAACCTGAAAGCCAGGATAACTATCACACGTAGTTTTTATTACATACCTTATAATCCTTGGGTCGATAGCAGCCAAGATGAGAATGATCTAAAAAAGGACATATAAAAGAAACTATAAATATTTCCACCAAAAAGAAATTTAATCTTTGCTTTTTCCTACAATCACTGTTTCTATGATTATAATTCACAGAAGTTTTCAGAAATACCTTCAAAATCCTTCAACAATGTTACAAAGATGATAAGCGTAAGTTCAAATCTGTAAGTTCTTTAGCAAATAAATGATTTCACAAATATTATTTTCATTACAGTAGGAGATATCTGATATAGACCGTGTTTTTATTTGATAAACCAATTTGTGTGCATGAAAAGGATACTTTTAGTTGACAAACCAGTTTATGGTAATACATATTTTGAACATGTAGATTTGATAGATATTGCCAAACTACAAGTGTTCCTAATCTTGGAGTCCATGCCTGAATCAAGTGAGTGTAATGGAAACAGGACCAGCTTTAGCAAGTGGGAGCATACTGTCCTGTAGTGTATAGATCTTGCTGACAAATAGGTGGGCATTACAGTTTAGGCACCAGCACTTCTGATATGGCGATGGGCATATTCTCTGACTTTTCCAAGTCTCAGATCCTTCAACTGTCCCATGTACCTCTTTCATTAGATTACATTAGATATTACATGTAAGGCAGTAAAATAAATGCTAACTATTATTACTAACAGCTTCCCTGGTGGCTCAGACGGTAAAGCGTCTGCCTGCAATACAGGAGACCTGGGTTCAATCCCTGGGTCGGGAAGATCCCCTGGAGAAGGAAATGGCAACCCACTCTAGTACTCTTGCCTGGAAAATCTCATGGATGGAGGAACCTGGCAGGCTACAGTCCATGGGGTCGCAAAGAGTTGGACATGACTGAGCAACTTCACTTTCTATTATTACTAACACAGTATCAACATCATTACTGTTGAATTCTAACTCAAACAAGGCCATGTTCAATTTACCACAGATGCTAATTTGGTCAAGTTATACAATTAATTTCATGCCTCATTTTAAAAGTATAAAGACAATGCTTACCTTACCTCAGAAGAGAGTTATAGTTATGATTAAATTATACAATTCATAAAAGTACCTATTCTCAGTATTTACAACAGTGGATTATAGAATTATCTCAAACCTCTCCCGAAAACAAACCACTACATTATAAATGTACATTTGGCATTCTATTTATTACTTAAAGGAGTCAACTTTGTAGAATTATAATCTCTATTACATCAGAATCATAATTTGAAACTCTGCTGCTGCTGCTAAGTTGCTTCAGTGGGGCCGACTCTGTGTGATGCCATAGATGGCAGCCCACCAGGCTCCCCTGTCCCTGGGATTCTCCAGGCAAGAATACTGGAGTGGGTTGCCATTTCCTTCTCCAATGAATGAAAATGGAAAGTGAAAGTGAAGTCACTCAGTCGCATCCGACTCCTAGTAACCCCATGGACTGCAGCCTACCAGGCTTCTCTGTCCATGGGGTTTTCCAGGCAAGAGTGCTGGAGTGGGGTGCCATTGCCTTCTCTCTTTACTAATACATTTCAATTAGAAACACGCTTAACAGTCTATATTTTACCTTCCCTAACCACTTTGTACAGAAAACAGGCTATACAGATACAGACCCAGGATAACCTGTGCCGTGCTGTGCTTAGTTGCTCAGTTCTGTCTGACTCTTTGTGACCCAGGCTCATCTGTCCATGGAATTCTCCAGGCAAAAACCATTTATAAACTTATCCTAATTCAGACAAACTTCTACAATTTTCTTTCATTTTTATAAATTAAGCTAATACTTTGATCTGAGGTTTCCTAATGTTCATATTTAATCACCCTTACTAACAATATCCTTACTAACTACTTACTAACTATATCCTAAATGTAGGAGATAAAGGAGATAAATATCATGGCCCATGGTTGTACAGTGCTTACAATTTACTTAAGTTATTACCAAGTCAAATAACAGCAGCATAAAAGGACAAGCTACATCAGAATGGTACTGGCAATTAATGCTATCAAAAAGTCATATCAGAGCCCAGTCTCTCAAAGTTGAAGACAATCAGGCAAAACTTCCTATAGGAGGAAAAAGTTGAGCTGGGCCTTAATGTATGGGTCACACTAAAGAAAAGTATAAGGAAAACGAAAGAGCTAATTTAGATTGTGTGTGTGTATATGTGTGATCTTGAACAACTTACATTTCCTTAAATCTCAGATTTCTTCATCTGTAAAGTGAGGATAACTAATAGTACCTAAAATTTTTGAGGTTACTGTGAGTAATGAATCAATGAAATATAAGTACTTAGACTAATGGCTAGCAGAAATCACAATAAATATTAGCTATTATTTGATTTTCCTATAATCTCACGAAATTAGTGTTACAAACCGAATATTTGTGTCCTCCCAAAATGTGTATGTTGAAGCCCTACTCCTCAAAGTGATGGTATTTGGAAATGAGAGGTATTTGCTAAATCCTAAGCAAATTTTAAAAAAGGACAACTTTAAAATGCTCAAATGACCAGATGAAGCTTCCAAATATTCTTAAGGTACAAGAGATACTAAGTTTCTTCAAAAGGACTGCACAGATTAGAATTATATTTCATGGAAATTCCAGCCATAGAAAATTTGGAGATTTTAATATTAAAAAAATATATATATAAAGGATAGTAGGGAAAGGATAAGAGAGTGGTGGAAAAGAAATGAACTTGGGATTATAAGATCTGAGTTCAAGTTCTATAGTGCTCCAACAGGTCACATAGCCTCTCTAAGCTTTGGTCACTCTCTTCCTGGTCAAACATAGTTAAATCCACCTTCACATGACTCAAATGAAGACTAAATCAATCAACATTGGTGAACATGGTATCCTATAGGAACTTAAAAATTATTCTGCAAGATAATTTGGTAAGAAAATTTTCAAGAAGAATTTCCAAGATAATCATAAGTGAAAATTTACTATGCCTAAGACAGTCTATCATAAGAAATTTCCACATGTATTTAAATAGTTGATGAGAACCCAAAGTACAGCTGCTCAACTGCCAGACAGAAAGAAAAGCAGTCCAAAGAACAGGGGCATTAAAATTAGAGAAAAGAGAAGGGAAACTCTTTATGGTAAAAGGCAAATAATAAATGTATAAAGAAAAACGGAATTTCCAAAATATTTGGTAAAAATCACCATAATAAACTGTTTCCAGCAAGAATCATCAACATATGGTAAAGAAGTCAAAGTCAAGGAGTATTAACCGAGTCTTGATCTCCCCAAAATTACAAAGTGAAGGAAGAAATAGCAGCTTTTTCCTGTGGAAACCTAGCAGATACCACCGTAATCAAGTGAGCAAATTAACATCATCAGAAACAAAGCAACATCACAAACATCTTGACGTGCTGCACTGAGAGTAAAATATCACTTCTGTTGTGTTTTGGGAGAAAAATAATGAATCTAATAAAGAGGAAAATAGTAAAACAAGCCCAAATTGAGGGATTTTCTATTAAAAAAGTGGCCTTTACTCTTTAAAATGATCACAAACACAAAGAAAGGCCAAAGAACTGATCCATATTAAAGAAAACAAAAGAGATGTGGCAACTGAAGGTTATACATGATGTGGCATTCCTTTTGCTATAAAGGTATTAGAACAAGTGGCAAAATCTGAGTTAGGTTTATAGATTAGTCAACATTATATTGTTAGTTTTTTGTTGTGATAATTACATCACCTTAAGATAAAAACTGTGTTAGTTTTCTCGGGCTGTCTTCTACCATAGACTAGGTGAATTAAACAATAAACATTTATTTCTCATACTTCTAGAAGCTGGAAGTCTGAGATGTGGGTGCCAACACAGCCAGGTTTTGGTGAAAGCTCTCATTCTGGCTTGAGGATGGCTGCCTTTTGGTTGTGTCCTTACATGACAGAGAGAAAGGAACAAAATTCATCTAAACCTAATTACCTCCCAAAGGTAATGACCCATCTCCAAATATCACCGCTGGGGGTTAGAACTTCAACATATGAATTCTGAGGGACACAATTCAGTCCATAGCAATGTTGGGAAAAATTTATATGCAGACACACATATAGAGATGGAGGCAAAGAGGAGAAAGAAAAAGATGGAGGGAGAAGGAAAAGCAAATATTAATATTTGTAGATTCTGAGTAAAAGGCATAGGGGAATTCTTTGTACTATTTCAACTTTCTGTAAGTCTAAAATTATATCAAAATAAAAAGTTAAAAGAAAAAAGCACCTCATTATTGACCTCTCTAATTGTACCTCTATATAGGCAGCTGATTGCTTTGACATGAAGTTACTAGAAACTTTAACAGTTCTGCTGGGAAATATATAATAATTGTTAGGGGAAATCAGACATTTAAGTGCATTCCAAAAACATCTTCCCAAGAAAAGTCTATATTGAAGTCATTTTCAATTTTTCTGGTCCTGAAAGCATATTTACTCAATGTCTATAAATTTAGTCCAAGAGGGGAAACAGTATAAAATCTGTTCCTAATTTCATATAATCTATTACTCAGAGTACAAAAGGCTTATCGATTACCCTATTTATCTCCCAATTAATGCTAAAAAAGGAAAATAGGTGAGCAAAACTCTTCATGTTCTTAGATAAGAATGTTTCATATCCTAATTTTAAAATAGAGAGAGATTATATACTAGAGTTTAGAATCAGAAAGAGACAAAGCTCACAATATGTTGATTTTATTTTTTTACTCTCACTTTTCTATGCCTTTTTCTTAGTGTGCAATAAATTAACTTAAAGGCTTCTGGTGAATTGACTAGCCAGCATCTACAGATATTAACACTTAGACGTCCCTAATTGGGTTTCCCAGGTAGCTCAGAGGTAAACAATCCTTCTGCCAATGTAGAAGACATGGAGATGCTGGTTCAATCCCTGGGTCGGGAAGATCCCTTGGGGAAGGAAATGACAACCCACTCTATTTTTGTGACTGCCTGCAGAATCTCATGGACAGTGCAGCCTGGTGAGTTACAGTCCACAGGGTCGCAGAATCAGACACAACTGAGCGTGCGTGCACACACACACACACACACACACACACACACACACATCCCCAACTATAAAATACTATTTAATCTTCTTTATTAAAATCATCTTCATATTGAACTTAGAAATAACCTAACTATTAGGATCAGGCCTGAAAATGAAAAAAAAATTATTATAAACTAAATCTAAAGAATGTTATCTTTCCTGAAATATAAATATTATTGTGGCAGTTGATATTAAATGTCCTTGCATAGTAATATTTGTCATGTTATCTTCATTCTTCAATAAACTGACAATCAGAGTAGTTAAGATAATTTGTTCAAGAATGCTCCATTTATAAATAAGTGGTTGAGCAAGCATTCAAATATACGTGTAAATGTATGTCCAAAAGTATCAGCTTAAACTCTTTTTACAACTGTATTTCCCAAAGCCTGTTCCACAAACAGTAATGCATGTTAAAGTAGGAAAAAGGTTTCATGGCCAAATAAATTTAAAAACTGTTGAGCAAAACAAAATCAAAGTTTTTTGTTGTTGTTTTGTTTTACTAAAAGGTATCACAGTCTTTAATATGCTAATATGTGTTTTGAATCACAAAGATGATGATTTATAGCAGCATTTAAATTCTATTGTTTTTAGAGAGTATCTACCTGGGTGTCCCATAGGTTTTAAAAAGTGTCATTGTAACATATTTTCCAATATAGCCAAGATTCTGGTTTTTTTTTAATTGATGGCAAGATAAACACTGGAATATAGGAAAGATAACTAAAACAATAGAGATAACTTGTATATTACCATTGTGCAGCCTGGACCATCCATCTCTTTCACAGTCTCTGGCAGGAGATCCAAATAAAGCATCGGCCCTGGGACTTGGGGGATCGATCTAGAATAAGGAAAATTTCAATGTAACAAAAAGCTTAATTTTTTTCAGTCTAATGGTACCAGAAAATAAAATAAGGTACATAGATCACATATCATCAGGTTAACATGATACTGCCTACATAGTTCAGGCACATTCCAAAATCAGAGCTTAGCCAAGTATTTTGCTGTTTGTTTTTAAGTAAAATTTAAATCCCAGAAATTTTAAATTATATTCTGAATCCACTCTAAAATCAACAGATTTACAGTTGAAATGTCCATTACTCTATTGCCTAATTTGCTTCCCACTACAGAGTTAAAAAGAAAAATCTTACTTTGCTACATTTCAAAAAACAAGTTTAGCCTTTTATTACTTATTTCCTTAGCATACAGATTTTGAATTTAGTGTCTTTACCTGGCTGTGTTTAGGAGCCAGCATTCTGAGTATAGGAATAACATATTAACAGTCATCCATATTTTCTAACAAAAAGAGTCAGACTGATTTAAATCTGTGCAAAAAAAGACAGCTCTATCTACCAAAATTAAAAGTTTTTTACATAAAAGGGCAATATCAAGAGAGTGAAAAGGCAACCCATGTAGTAGAGCAAAATATTTGCAAATTATTATCTGAAAAGGCATTAATATCCAGAATATATCAACAAACTTCAAAAACTCAAAAAAATTGAGCAAAGGACTTCAAAAAGACACTTCTCCAAAAATAATATACAAATGACCAAAAGCACATGAAAAACCACTCAGCATCACTAATCATTAGTAAAATGCAAGTCAAAAGTCTATTTTACCCCCATCATGAGATACCACTATACACCCTCAGGATAGCTACAGTAAAAATAAAACAGAAAATAACAGACATTAGTGAGAATGTGGATAAACTGGAAACATCATACACTGCTGGTGAAAACACAACAGAGCAAACTCTGGAAAACAGTTTGGCAATTCTTCAAGAATTACCATGTGTTAGTCACTCAGTTCTGTCCGACTCTGTGAACCCACGGACTGTAGCCCACCAGGCTCCTCTGTCCATGGATTTCCCAGGCAAGAATACTGGAGTGGGCTGCCATTCCCTTCTCCAGGCGATCTTTCTGACCCAGGGATTGAATTTAGGTCTCCCGGCATTGCAGGCAGATTCTTTGCTGTCTGAGTCACCAGGGAAGCCCATATGGCCCCACAATCCCAACTCCTAGGTATTAAAGCAGTTGGGAATTAAAACAGATATTTAAACAAAACTTGTACACGAATGTTCACAGAAGTACTATTCACATAACTAAAAGGTGAAAACTCAAATGTCCATCAACAGATTAATGGATACACAAAATGTACACTGAATTATTCAGCCATAAAAAGAATCAAGTACTGATACATGCTGCAACACGAATGAAACTTGAAAGCACTGCACTAAATGTACAGTGTACTAAATGTACTAAATGAAACAAGACGAAAAGGCAAAGATTGTATGTTTCTATTTGTATGACATGGCAAAATAAAAATATTATATTATGAATATTTTACCATAATAGAAAAAAATACTAACTTCCACATAAACAAAAAAAGCAAAGAATGTAGCTTAACTCATAGAATGGTTGTGCTGGTTTGTTTGGGAACATACTAGTTTCTTAAAACTTCTTTAAGATTACTTTTTATACAGTACCTATAAAACTAGAATGTCTTTTCTAAGAGTATTATATTTTGTATATTCACATATCAAATTAAAGTTTTGCTTGGTTACCAATTTTGTTAAGTGCTTTGAAAATCATGAATGGTTACGGAGGTGGGAGGCATATGTTTATAAACACAGTTGGAAAAATCTAGTCCTTTACAATCACTGTAAGTAATTTTGTAGCTATAAACTTAGAAGCATGTATTTCTTCCTGTTCATTGGAAAGTTGAAAGGAAATTATTTAATAAAAATCTCAAAATTTATACCAAGAATTAATAAAATTATTCTAAGTAGTGACATGAAAATAATACTAAACATTTTAAGAGTAGTTATTTCTCTAAGCAATTTTTATGTGGCTAACGCTCAAAATATTCCTAGCTATCTTTGTACATAGGTATTTTAATTAAAGTGCTAATATTCCTTCAGGTTAGAATTTAGCATGTCCTTTCTTTTCAATTTAATTTGCAATTGTGGGCAAACAAAATTAAAGGCATTCTGAAACTGCCATCAAACAAGCAAGTAAACATATCTGGATATTGTTCAAACAACAAAAAACAGTGACCAGAACCTATAAACAAGTTCTATAAATAAGACACGTACAATTACAATGATCTCAATAAAATGTAACCATTTAAAAGTTACCATAACTATTAAAAATTTTACAATAAAAATCTATTACTTTAGGCTAAAATAATAAAAGATACATAGTCAATATAAGAAAATGGAAAGAAATATTGCTTAAAGTATATCTAAAAATTTTTTAAATGGCATCACAAATGTTAAAAAAGCTATTAGACCATCAAAGGAACATGTTTACTTGTTTGCATTTACATTCACATTTAAAATTTGGGAAAATGCACTGGAAACATTAAAGTCAGAAAGTGTTTTACAGAAACCTCAAAAAGTTGTTTTGCTTCTATAGGCACTTAAATCTTCAAGTTTATTATTATATAAAGCAATTTTTTAATTAATTTGCAATTTTTTGTTACTGAAATGCTTTTAAGGTAAAATATTTTTATAAAAATTAAAGAAATTATGAAGATGCTGAGAAAGATTTTTATTAAGTATTATTCACTTCAGTTCAGTTCAGTCACTCAGTCATGTCTGACTCTTTGCGACTCCATGAATCACAGCACGCCAGGCCTCCTTGTCCATCACCAACTCCCGGAGTTCACCCAAACTCATGTCCATCGAGTCAGTGATGCCATCCAGCCATCTCATCCTGTGTCGTCCCCTTCTCCTCCTGCCCCCAATCCCTCCCAGCGTCAGGGTCTTTTCCAGTGAGTCAACTCTTTTCCAGTGAGTCAACCATGAGGTGGCCAAAGTACTGGAGTTTCAGCCTCAGCATTAGTCCTTCCAATGAACACCTAGGACTGGTCTCCTTTAGGATGGACTATAGACCCTTAAAAATTAGCCAAAATCTTTTTGACTATCATATGGATACAAGCTTTAAACACAACACATCATAACAGGCTTCCATACAGAAAGATTAGAAACTCTATTACCCTTAAAGTTAAGTCTTCTCTTTCAAAGGCCTTTCTGTTCCCATCAAATGATGATTTGCTTCGAAGTCCATTATATAAGGTTTACCCAAGGGACATAATTATAAGGGAAACGTTTCCGTTATAATTTTTTAAAGGGCTGGGGGGTGGGTGTCTTCCTTTTCACAAAGAAAACTAGTTCCTATTTTAAAATCCTACTCTGCCATTTTAGTACTAATGTCAATTATATATCAGTTCAATTTGTAAAGTTATTACACTGTCCACTTATAAGAGGAAAGGAAACGGCTACTTAGAGGACTTATGGAATTTATAATGGAGCTTGATCTCTGTCAGGTTAAAGCCTGCAAAAGAATGATCTTTTATTAAGTTAATTTTCCATTTTAGATTGCTAGGCAAATATACAGTTCAGGAAGAAAAATAATTCATATAACCTAGAAGTTGAAAGAAGTTTGAGTAATATTTTAGTGCAATTACAAATTAGATCAGTTTCAAATGGAAATGTTTCAAAGAACACATACATGTCTAATCACAAATGGAGGTTTATCTGTTTCTTTTTTGAATTCATAAGGGCCGAGATTTAAATGGGCCAGCCGCCGCCTGGTGTCTTCCGATAGCTCACACATGCGTCTTTTTGTGTAAGGAGATGGAGAGTGTGACTTTGAAGAAATTGTAGGCTGTTCGTAGTTTTTTGCATTTATGCAATACTTATTCCTCTCAGGTGACTTGGATTTTTTCTTTTGTGACCTCGATGTTCTGTTTTGTAGTCTGCCGTGTGGTTTTTCAACTGGAGCCGTATGGTAAACAAATTTATCCTAAACATAAAAAATAAAAATTAGTTTGGCCAGAAGAATATACTTTATACATATTATGACCCTTGGGTAAACCATATATATAACCAAGGTTATAAGGTATATATAATCTATCAAAACCAACTAGATCAGTCTCTCTTATTTGTGTAGATTCTGGGGAAGTCAAATCCATATCCTCCCAAATAACTCTGTCTAGTAACAAGTAAAATATACTGTATCACACTTCTTAAGTATAATAAGTACTTTATAAAAGTTAAAGCCCAATATTTAATCATTTGAAAAATCTAATAAAAAATTAAAAAGTTATTTTTCAATATACTAAAGATTAATGTAAATGTTGGTTTATCATTTATAACTATGTATTCAAATAATTGGCTATATAATTTAAGAGGGTAAGTTTAATAATCTTACAAATACACATCTAATAAGTTGATTATAAAATCCTAATATAGAAAACTATATATGTTTTATTCATACTATTATAATTACATACACTTGCACAATATGAAAATCTGAAGTAAAGCTTTTTACATATTTTCATTGAACATATTATTTGAATTATACAAGGTGATTAGAATTTTAATATCCCTTCCAAACTTTAAAATTCAATGGCAGATAACCATAACGTCTTAATTCTGTACTTTCATAAAAGTAAAAATGTCCAAAAGACATGTTACAAATTTTAATAACTAGTACTCTATCGTCTAGTAATATTGGCTAATAGTCTAAAATTTTAAAAACATGATATTTCTAAAATTTTTGAGTTATTAGGATATTTTATTCAAATAAAAATTATTCTGCCTTACAAAAGCTGGATCACAAATAAACAACGTTAAGACCACTTCAAGCATTATCTAGATTTATAAGCTTTCCAATATTAGAGAAAACAGACGGTTAAGAATCTGTGAATGTCCTCCTAACTTTATAACTTTAAAAAATCACCTAAACCTACCTCTCCCCTTTTCTACCTTCTCAGTCTCCCTCCCTACCTGCTACGGGTATCTATTTCAGAGTAAATAAAATACAAACATAAAATAGAAGAGTCATGCATTTTTTTAAAGCAGATAAACAGAAAAGAAAATAGGAAAACAAGAAAACATTTTCTGATTAGGAAAAAAGTAAGTCCACAAGTTTCATACAGACCAGCAGCATCAGATTATTTCATCATCTTTCTTTCTTCTCTAGCTCTTGTTAATGCTCCTGGGCCTTCTCCCACCTTGTTCAATGACTACAAGTAATTCAGAATTTTCATCCCATTTCATGCATCTTTATGACATCACACTGACTCAAAGCAGCAGCAGTGTTAGCACATTAAACTTTGAGGTTTAATAAAATGTTCAAGCAATGAATCTTTCCAAGACCTTGGACTTAGACTTTCTACTGCTGAGCTTTAACTATTCTTTCTACTTCATTTTAGATTTCATTATTCAGATTCACTGCACCCTAAACTCTGAAAATGTCTTGTTGACCAAACCTTCTTTTCCTCAACCTACTCCTTTTATTTTCACTGAGTCTGTTACTTGCCCTCCTGTCCTCTTCAGCCCCTAGATCTTCATACATTTTTAGTGTCTCTTACTTTCAGATGCAGATGAATCCATCATTACCTATTTCAGCAATGCTGTAAAGTTCCTTCTTACCCACTTCTGTTTATACCAAACCGAAACTAAGTCGAACTTTCTTCTTCATTACACTTTTTGAATGCTGAATATGATACAGAAAGTGAGGTATATCTATGCTGCATCTACCACAGATTCATGCTTTCTAACCTAATCAATCCTTAATGTATCCTATTAATGTCCAACAAAACTTAAGATAGTGGCTGTTTTATACTGTTTCATACAAAATGGCTCCCTCCATCAGCTACTAGGCAACAGCAATTGCAACAAAAGGAGACTTGAAAAGTGCTTGTCTTCTTTTACTCCAGAAAAACTTTTCTGCCATATGTGAAGGAGCTGAAATTTGCCTGCTAGATGAGGACAGTCTATGGCCATCACCCCAGTTGACATCAAGCCAAATACCAGGAATGTAAAGTCCCTCTCAGACCAAGAAGTCATCCAGCTGCCAAACATTTAGGTGAAGCCATCCTATACCACTCAGCCCTAGCCTAGCCAGCCCAAACCAAAAGAAGTACACAGTCAAGCCACACAACAGTGAGAAACATCTTAAGTTACTAACTTAGTTACACAGGAAACCTGATACAGATTATCAGACATACTAATAAAGTTACTTTATTAATATGTAATATTTAACTACTTACTACTAATGATAAACTCTAATCTGTGGTAGGTAAAAGAAAGTAAGTAGAAATGATTTATTCCAGAAAATCCCAATAATATACCTTATTATTATCAGTCCATTCAATTGGTGACATCAATTGTGATTTAAAAAATTTGAAAAAAAATATTCCCAAAGGAATAAAGATTATTATAAATATTTATAAACCTAAATTATCATATGAAGTTTATTTTACTCACTCTTAAAAATTAAAATGGTTTGTCTTATTTAAAACTGTATTTAAAGCTGAAAATGCTGTTTTATAGTCATTAAAATTTTAATTGTAACTAATACTTACTTGGGAAAAAAGTGGATTTAGCATATTCTCAAACACTATCACATAAAATTAAAATTCTGCCTGTTACCATCCACAATTTTAATGTAAAACTGTATACTCTGTTGCACCTATCAGACAATATATTCTAATATCTCATCTATGTCTTCTACATCTCAATTATCTTAATTAAAACCATAACCTCAATAACAGTCAGAAAATTTATTAATTATATGTTACATGCCAGGCACATATATTCTCAAATCTTTAAATCAGTCTTATGAGGAACTTGAAACCAAATCTGTCTGATTTTTGAGAATATTTTCTTAAACACTAACATCAATAACTAGTTTCTCACATTTCTGTTCCACAAAGAACAAATGACAAGCACTGAAACAGCAAGTCAGCCAAAAGCTTAGGGAGGAAAACGCTCATCCAGTGAAACCACTAGTGGGATGGCAGCTCTCGTCAGTAAGCAGTCTCCTGCCAAGCTGTACACTTGGAGCGTGTGCACTCTTCTGTGTGCACGCCACACTCCTGACCAAAAAACAAAACTTTCCACCCGTCCAGCAGACGCGAACACCCCCACGCGGAAAGGAAACTTGTTCTGATCAGGGAAAGAATTTATGACAATTTATAAATGTGCACAGAGTACATCTCCAGATAAGTCAGTAAGCCAGCTCTACATTTGGCAAGCAAGTCATCAGACCTCTAACAGCAGTATTTCATCTTGCATTTAAAACACAAATAATTAGGCTAAACTCTGATATAGCAAATGTCTTGCTAAACAAAGTAAAAAAGATCCCCTTGATAATTTTATAACTATATTTTACCTTTCTTAGCTTGTTGTCACCCTGAGAAAATTACTGTTAAACTGTGAATGTAGGAAATTAACATTCTACTTTTCCCACCATAGGTCCAGTCTGGCCCTGTTTGGGTCCACTAGGCTTTATATAGTCCTGGCTCATCGTCACAGGCTGCCCACTGTTACCTGGTCATAATGCAGCCACACATGTATGAGTAATGCCTGGACATTGTTAGATCATCTGCGGACAGGGTAGCAAGATGAGCCTGGGGACTCAGCAGAAAGTTGGACCAAAACGGAGTATTAGATCCAGATATCTGAGTTTACTAAAGACAGTTTTTACAAACATAGCAAGTACTTAAACTGAAGTAGCCAAGCTTCTCTTAATCTGATAGCATTAGAACAGCCACCAAACTAGAGCAACAGTCCCTTTAGGAATCAGAAATACTCAAGAAGCTATACCTACTAAACACCTATAACCCAGTCTGAGTACCTGTGGTCCCATTTGATAAAAAGGGAACTTTTTAGCAAATCCTTTGAATTGTAAGTTCTTTAAGATTTATAGAAGCCTTCAATCTGGTTCTCTGTGGGACTTCTTGATCCCAACATCTTTCTGGCAGTTTAATTTCTTTCCATTTAAAAAAAAAAACACCATGAAGTAAGTAAATGTACCATCTACCAACTGTAACAAGCTTTTCACATTCACACTTATTAACATGTAAACAAAATGCTAAATACCTATGATAATTGCCTTAAAGATTCAAATATAATCCCTTATGATTATACAGTGGAAGTGAGAAATAGATTTAAGGGACTAGATCTGATAGACTGAGTGCCTAATGAACTAAGGATGGAGGTTCATGACACTGTACAGGAGAAAGGGAGCAAGACCATCCCCATGGAAAAGAAATGCAAAAAAGCAAAAGCAAATGGCTGTCTGAGGAGGCCTTACATATAGCTGTGAAAAGAAGAGAAGCGAAAAGCAAAGGGGAAAAAGAAAGGTGTACCCATTTGAATGCAGAGTTCCAAACAATAGCAAGGAGAGATAAGAAAGTCTTCCTCAGTTATCAATGCAAAGAAACAGAGGAAAACAATAGAATGGCAAAGACTAGAGATCTCTTCAAGAAAATTAGAGATACTAAGGGAACATTTCATGCAAAGATGGGCTCAATAAAGGACAGAAATGGTAAGGACCTAACGGAAGCAGAAGATATTAAGAAGAAGTGGCAAGAATACACAGAAAAACTATACAAAAAAGATCTTCACAAGCCAGATAATCACGATGGTGCAATCACTCACCTAGAGCCAAACATCCTGAATGTGAAGACAAGTGGGCTTTAGGAAGCATCACTGTGAACAAAGCTAGGAGAGGTGATGGAATTCCAGTTGAGCTATTTCAAATCCTGAAAGATGATGCTGTGAAAGTGCTGCACTCAATGTCAGCAAATTTAGAAAACTCAGCAGTGGCCACAGGACTGGAAAAGGTCAGTTTTCATTCCAATTCCAAAGAAAGGCAATGCCAAAGAATGCTCAAACTACCACACAACTGCAGTCATTTCATACACTAGCAAAGTAATCCTCAAAATTCTTCAAGCCAAGCTTCACCAATACGTGAACCATGAACTTCCAGATGTTCAAACTGGTTTTAGAAAAGGCAGAGGAATCAGAGATCAAATTGCCAACATCCGCTGGATCATGGAAAAAGCAAGAGAGTTCCAGAAAAACATCTATTTCTGCTTTATTGACTATGGCAAAGCCTTTGACTGTGTGGATCACAATAAATTGTGGAAAATTCTGAAAGAGATGGGAATACCAGACCACCTGACCCACCTCTTGAGAAATCTGTATGCAGGACAGGAAGCAACAGTTAGAATTGGACAGGGAACAACAGACTGGTTCCAAATAGGAAAAGGAGTCCGTCAAGGCTGTATATTGTCACCCTGCTTATTTAGCTTATATGCAGAGTACATCATGAGAAATGCTGGGATGGATGAAGCACAGGCTGGAATCAAGATTGCCAGGAGAAATATCAATAACCTCAGATATGCAGATGACACCACCCTTATGGCAAAAAGCAAAGAAGAACTAAAGAGCCTCTTGATGAAAGTGAAAGAGGAGAGTGAAAATGTTGGCTTAAAGCTCAGCATTCAGAAAACGAAGATCATGGCATCTGGTCCCATCACTTCATGGGAAATAGATGGGGAAACAGTGGAAACAGTGTCAGACTTTATTTTTCTGGGCTCCAAAATCACTGCAGATGGTGATTGCAGCCATGAAATTCAAAGACACTTGCTCCCTGGAAAGAAAGTTATGACCAACCTAGACAGCATATTAAAAAACAGAGATATTACCCTACCAACAAAGGTCTTTCTCGTCAAGGCTATGGTTTTTCCAGTAGTCATGTATGGATGTGAGAGTTGGACTATAAAGAAAGCTTAGCACCGAAGAATGGATGCTTTTGAACTGTGGTGCTGGAGAAGACTCTTGAGAGTCCCTTGGACTAAAAGGAGATCCAACCAGTCCATCTTAAAGGAGATCAGTCCTGAGTGTTCATTGGAAGGACTGATGTTGAAGCTGAAACTCCAATACCTTGGCCACCTGAGATGAAGAGCTGACTCATTTGAAAAGACCCTGATGCTGGGGAAGATTGAAGGCAGGAGAAGGGGACGACAGAGGATGAGATGGTTGGATGGCCTCACAGACTCAATGAAGATGAGTTTGAATAGACTCCGGGAGTTGGTGATGGACAGGGAGGCCTGGCATGCTGTGGTCCATGGGGTTGCAAAGAGTCGGACACAATTGAGTGACTGAGCTGAACTAACTGAACTGAAAGATTCAAAAAATGTGAAATGAACTGTAGCCAAAATAAAAAAAATAGCACTTGCCACATGACCAATAAATATGAACTAATACATTAAATCATTAAATTATTTTAACCTGAGTGCGGCACTTCCTTGAACTTATCAGACATTCAGTAATCACTGAGGTTGTAGAAAATTCCAGCTTTGGAGCAATTCCCTGAAGAGAAAAGACAGGGATTATTATTATTAGACATTTTAACTTTTAAAAAGATAGTTATTATTGATGAAAATACAACCTACAGTAACAAACATTTATCAAGGTTCAGCTGCTTTGTTAGTTTGAACTTCTTATTAAGGATAAAGACAACAAACTAATGTTAAATGTTATCAAGGAACAGTTTCACTGCTGATGATTCACTTATAAGTGATTATATCGCTTTTATGGAGAAATTAAGAAATTTTTCATTTTAAAGCATTTCCCTATAAAAAATTTTAAAGATTGTTAATAATAATATTAAAGTTCTAAATATGTGAAAATAGTTAATGGATTCCCCTCCACTCTAGTACTCTTGCCTGGAAAATCCCATGCACGGAGGAGCCTGGTAGGCTGCGGTCTATGGGGTCACGAAGAGTCGGACACAACTGAGCGACTTGACTTTCACTTTTCACTTTCATGCACTGGAGAAGGAAATGGCAACCCACTCCAGTGTTCTTGCCTGGAGAATCCCAGGGATGGGGAGCCTGGTGGGCTTCCGTCTATGGGGTCACACAGAGTTGGATGCGACTGAAGCGACTTAGCAGCAGTAGCAGCAAATCTTTTTACTCTTACAAATTGAGACATACATAACTACACAATCAAGAAATGCTTTCACAGTCTCTAGATGCTAAAAAATATTTACAGCTCCTGGGTATATAGTTCGTGAATATAGAAGATAGATAAGTCTCTACCAATTTTTCCAACAGTTTTTCCCATAATGAAGCTTAAATCCAGATCTATGAATGAATGAATCTGGTTTCTTTTCTTGCAACATTTCAATCATCAGCTTACACACTGATCTGAGATAAGTAGAGAAAACTGGTAAAGTTCAAAGGAACAGTCACAAAGTACCTGAGAAAATATCTGGAAGCACACAAATGACAGCCACACAAAGTACAGCTCATCAGAACGTCAAAGACACAGCGTTGTCTGTGCCCAGGGCTGCTTCGTTCTAATACAATGGAAGTCAAACATTTCACCCTGTCTTTGACTTACTAACTTTAAAGTTTCAAACATTATACACTACAGAAAAGTTAAATATGAGCTACCTATGAATTAAGTGGATGACTTTTTCAGCAAACATGCTTTTATTGATGATATCCACTAAGTTATTTATTAGTTATCTATTGTTGCAAAGCATGTTACTTAGCAGTTTAAAACATCATTACACATTTATTGTCTCACATAGTTTCTAAGGGTCAGCAATCTGGAAGAGGCTGAACTAGGTGATGATGGCTTGAAATCTCTCCTGGGATTTCAGTCAAGATGTTTGGGCTGTAGTTATCTGAAGGCTTGTTTGAGGCAAGAGGATTTGCTTCCTAAGATTCACACAGCCGCTGACTGGAGGACTCACTTCTTTTCCATCTTTTAAAAAAGAGGATGTGGCTCCTTATCATACAAACCTCTCCACAGGACTTCTTGAATGTCCTCATGATATGGTAACTAGTTCTCCCAAAGAAAAGCAAGGAAGAAGACACAATTCTTTTTATGGTTTAGTCTTATACATCTAACACTGTCACTTCTGTCACTTTCTATTCATTAGAGCTCCTAAGTACAATCCACATTCTAGAACAAAAGAAACAGACTACATTTTTAGCAGAAGGGCATCAAAAATTGGGGGGGGGGCATGTTTTTAGATAATCACAATTCACTCTTTGACCATAAATTACTTAGATTTCTCTCATGTGCAAAATAAATGCATGCCCTACTGAAGGAAATAGAAAGAAAGGGAAAGGAAAAAGTTTCATCCTTTTAAAACACCAGCTTGAAATCCAGGATGTTGACATCTAAATCAAACCATTATTTAGCCGTCTCCGGTATGGTTCTTTAAGTACAGTTCCAAGAATATAGTTCCTTACAATTAGAATATGTATGAACTAATAAAGAAACAAGTTATGTGCCCCACATATAATCAAGGTATGTATATAGCAGACAGAGGATAATCACTATAGAATACAAGAGGCAAACAGGAATCACTTTATTATTATTCTTGTTCAGTGGCTAAGACATGTCTGACTCCTTACGACCCCATGGACTGCAGCACACCATGCTTCCCTGTCCTTTACCATCTCCTGAAGTTTGCTCAAACGCATGTCCATTGAGTGAGTGATGCCATCCAACCATCTCATCCTTTGTCATCCCCTTCTCCTACTTCCTTCAATTTTTCCCAGCATCAGGGTCTTTTCCAGTGGGTAGGCTCTTTGCATTAGGTGGCCAAAAGATTGGAGTTTCAGCTTCAGCATCAGTCCTTCCAAAGAATATTCAGGGTTGATTTCCTTTAGGATTGACAGGTTTGATCTCCTTGCAGTCCAAGGGATTCTCAAGAGTCTTCAGCACCACAGTTTGAAAGCATTAATTCTTTGACACTCAGCCTTCTTTATGGTCCAACTCTCATATCCATACATGACTACTGGAAAAACCATACCTTTGACTATACAGACCTATAGGCAAAGTAATGTCTCTGCTTTTTAATATGCTGTCTAGGTTTGTCATAGCTTTCTTTCCAAGGAGCAATTGTTTTTTAATTTCCTGGATACGGTTACCAACCCAGTGACTTTGGAGCCCAAGAAAAGAAAATCTGTTAGTGTTTCCACTTTTCCCCCTTCAATTTGCCATGAAGTGACTGGTCCAGATGCCATGATCTTTGTTTTTTGAATGTTGAATTTAAAGGCAGCTTTTTCACTCTCCTCTTTCACCCTCATCAAGTGGTTCTTTAGTTCCTCCTCACTTTCTGCCATCTGAAAGTGCCATATGCACTTTCATCTGCGTATCTGAAACTGCTGATATTTCTCCTGATAATCTTGATTCCAGTTTGCGATTCATCCAGACTGGCATTTCACATATGTACTCTGTATATAAGTTAAATAAAGAGGGTGACAATACACTGCCTTATCATACTCCTTTCCCAATTTTGAACCAGTCTGTTGTTCCATGTCTGATTCTAACTGTTGCTTCCTGACTCACATACAGGTTTCTCAGGAGATAGGTAAGGTAGTCTGGTATTCACATCTCTTGAAGAAATTTTCCAGTCTGTTATGATCCACACAGGCAAAGGCTTTAGTGTAGTCAAGGAAGCAGAAGTAGTTGTTTTTATGGAACTCCCTTGCTTTCTCCATGATCCAACAAATGTTGTCAATTTGATCTCTGGTTCCTCTGCCTCTTCCAGAACCAACTTGTACGTCTGGAAGTTCTCAGTTAATGTACTGCTGAAGCCTAGCTTGAAGGATTTTGAGCATAACCTTGTTAGCAAGTGAAGTGAGCCCAATTGTATAGTAGTTTGAACATTCTTTGGCATTTCCCTTCTTTGGGATTGAAATGAAAACTGACCTTTTCTAGTCTTGTGGCCACTGCTGAGGTGGCCATATTAAGTGTAGCTGACATATTGAGTGCTGACATATTGTGTGTAGCACTTTAACAGCATCACATTATCTTTTAGGATTTGAGATAGCTCACCTGGAATTCCATCACCTCTACTAGCTTTGTTTATAGTAATTCTTCCTAAGGCCCACTTGACCTCGCACTCCGTGATGTCTGGCTCTAGGTGAGTGACCAAAACATCTCGGTCATTAAGATTTTTTTGTGTAGTTCTTCTATGTATTCTTGCCACTTCTTTTAATCTCTTCTGCTTCTGATAGATTGTTATCGTTTCTGTCCTTTATCAAGTCCTTCCTTGCATGAAATTTTCCCTTGGTATCTCCAGTTTGCTTGAAGAGATCTTTAGTCTTTCCCATTCTATTGTTTCCCTCTATTTCTTTGCTTTGTTCGTTTAAGAAGGCCTTGTTTTCTCTTCCTGCTAGTCTCTGGGACTTTGCATTCAGTTGCGAATACCTTTCCCTTTGTTCCTGGCCTTTTGCTTCTCTTCTTTCCTCAGTTATTTATAAAGCCTCCTCAGACAACCACTTTGCCTTCTTGTGTTTCTTTTTCTTTGGGATGGTTTTGGTCAATGCCTTCTGTACAATGTTACAAACCTCCACCCGTAGTTCTTCAGACACTCTAACAGATCTAGTTCCTTGAATGTATTCATCATCTTCACTGTATAATCATAAGCAATTTGATTTAGGTCATACTTTAACGGCCTAGTGGTTCCCCTACTTTCTTCACATTACCAGCAGGGAGAATGAAGGGGGAATACAGAGACAGGGGACAGAGAAGTACAAACTACTGGGTGTAAGCCAGCGTCAAGTATGTACTGCACAACACAGTAAAAATACCCAATATTCTATAATAACTGTAAGTGGAAAGTGACCTTTAAAAATGCGATAAAATTCAACATCCTTTTATAATATATAGGCTCTAGAAAGTGGGCGCAGAGGAAACATACTTCAACATAATAAAGGTCATATATGAGAAAGCCACAGTTAACACCATTTTCAATGGTGAAAAGCTGAAAGGCAACAAGGACACCCACTCTCACCACTTTTCTTCAATGTAGTTTTGGAAATCCTAGCCACAGCAATCAGAGAAGAAAAACAAATAAAATGAATCCACGTTGGAAGGAAGAAATAAAACTATTTGCATATAACATGATCAGATCAGATCAGTCACTCAGTTGTGTCCGACTCTTTGCGACCCCATGAACTGCAGCACGCCAGGCCTCCCTATCCATCACCAGCTCTCGGAGGTCACTCAGACTCACATCCATGGAGTCAGTGATGCCATCCAGCCTTCTCATCCTCTGTCGTCCCCTTCTCCTCCTGCCCCCAATCCCTCCCAGCATCAGAGTCTTCTCCAATGAGTCAACTCTTCGCATGAGGTGGCCAAAATACTGGAGTTTCAGCTTTAGCATCATTCCTTCCAAAGAAATCCCAGGGCTGATCTCCTTCAGAATGGACTGGTTGGATCTCCTTGCAGTCCAAGGCACTCTCAAGAGTCTTCTCCAACACCACAGTTCAAAAGCATCAATTCTTCGGCGCTCAGCCTTCTTCACAGTCCAGCTCTCACATCCATACATGACCACAGGAAAGACCATAGCCTTGACTAGGCGAACCTTTGTTGGCAAAGTGATGTCTCTGCTTTTGAATATGCTATCTAGGTTGGTCATAACTTTCCTTCCAAGGAGTAAGCGTCTTTTAATTTCATGGCTGCAGTCACCATCTGCAGTGAATACATAGAAAATCCTAAAGACACCACCAGAAAACTACTAGTGCTCATCAATGAATTCAGTACAGTTGCAAGATACTAAATTAACATATAAAAATCAGTTGCATTTCTATACACTAACAATGAGCTATTAGAAAGAGAAATTAAGGGACCAATCTCATTTATCATGACATCAAAAGGAATAAAACACTTAGGAATGAAACCTACCTAAGGAGAAGGCAATGGCACCCCACTCCAGTACTCTTGCCTGGAAAATCCCATGGACGGAGGAGCCTGGTGGGCTGCAGTCCATGGAGTCGCTAAGAGTCAGACACGATTGAGCGACTTCACTTTCACTTTTCACTTTCAAGCATTGGAGAAGGAAATGGTAACCCATCCCAGTGTTCTTGCCTGGAGAATCCCAGGGACGGGTGGGCTGCAGTCTCTGGGGTTGCAGAGTCGGACATGACTGAAGCGACTTAGCAGCAGCAGTAGCAAAGGTGGCAAAAGATCTGTACTCCAAAAATTTAAGACACAAATTGGAGACAACACAAACAAATGGAAATGCATGCCACGTTCTTGGATTGGAAGAATCAATATTGTTAAAATGACCATACTACCAAGGCAATCTACAGATTCAATGCAATTCCTATCAAATCACCAATAGCATTTTTCACAGAACTAGAATGAATAATTTTAAAATTTGTATGGAAACACAAAAGACCCTAAATAGCAAAAACAATATTGATAAAGAAGAATGAAGTTGGAGGAATCATGCTCTCTAACTTGAGACTATGCTACAAAGCTACAGACATCAATATAGTATGAAACTGGCATAAAAACAGACATACAGATCAATGGAACAGGTTGGAAAGCCCAGAAATAAACCCAGACACTCAAGGGGAAAAGATAGTCTCTTTAATAAGTGGTGCTGGGAAAACTAGAAAACTGGATGGCTACATGTAAAGGAATGTAATTAGAACACTCTAACACCATATACAAAAATAAAACTCAAAATGTATTAAAAACCTAAATATAAGACCAGATACCATAAAACTCCTAGAAGAAAACATAGGCAGAACACTCTGACATAAATTGCAGCAATACTTTTTTTGAATCAATCTTCTCTAATAATGGAAATAAAGGCAAAAATAAACAAATGGGATCCAATTAAACTCAAAAGCTTTTGCACAGCAACAGAAATCATAAACAAAATGAAAAGACAATGTACAGAATGGGAGAAAGTATTTGTAATGGGATCAACAAGGGCTCATACACTTCAATAAAAAAAAAAAAAAAAAAGGCAGAAGACCTAAAAAGATCTTAATGGTCATCTGTATGTTCATTTTTAGATTTATTTACAACAAACATGAAAAGACGCTAACATCACTAATTATTAAAGAAACACAAATTAAAACTACAGTGAGGCAATACTTCACACCAGTCAAAATGGCCATTATCAAAAATTCTACAAATAAATGCTGGAGAGGGTGTGGAGAAAAAATAATCCTCCTACACTGTTGGTGGCAATATAAATTGCAACCCCTCTGGAGAACAGTATAGGGATTCCTTAAAAACCAAAATTGGAGTTACCATATGATCCAGCATTCCTGGGCACGTATCTGGAAAAGATGAAAATTCTAATTCAAAAAGATACATGCACACCAATGTTCACGGCAGCAGTATTTAGATAGAAAAAACATGGAAGCAACCTAAATGTCCATCGACAGATTAATCGATAAAGAAGATGTGGCATATATACAATGGAATACTGCTGCTGCTACGTCACTTCAGTCATGTCCGACTCTGTGCAACCCCATAGACGGCAGCCCACCAGGCTCCCCATCCCTGGGATTCTCCAGGCAAGAACACTGGAGTGGGTTGCCATTTCCTTCTCCAATGCATGAAAGTAAAAAGTGAAAGTGAAGTCGCTCACTCATGTCATGTCTGACCCTCAGTGACGCCATGGACTGCAGCCTTCCAGGCTCCTCCGTTCATGGGATTTTCCAGGAAAGAGTACTGGAGTGGGGTGTCATTGCCTTCTCCGATACAATGGAATACTACTCAGCCACTAAAAATAATGAATTAATAGCATTTGCAACAAAATGGATGGACCTAGAGATTTTCATACTAAGTGACATAACTCAGAGAAAGACAAGCATTATAGATTATTTATACGTAGAATCCAATAAATGATGCAAGTGAACTTGTTTTTTTCTTTTTTTTAATTTTATTGTTTTTTTTAATTTAATTTTATTTAACTTTACAATATTGTATTGGTTTTTCCATATAAATGAATCTGCCACAGGTATACATGTGTTCCCCATCCCGAACCCTCCTCCCTTCTGCTTCCCCATACCATCCCTCTGGGTCATCCCAGTGCACCAGCCCCAAGCATCCAGTATCATGTGTCGAACCTGGACTGGCGACTCCTTTCATATATGATGTTATACATATTTCAATGTCATTCTCCCAAATCATCCCACCCTCTCCCTCTTCCAGAGTCCAAAACACTGTTCTACACATCAGTGTCTCTTTTGCTGTCTCGTATACAGGGTTATTGTTACCATCTTTCTAAATTCCATATATATGCGTTAGTATACTGTATTGGTGTTTTTCTTTCTGGCTTACTTCACTCTGTATAATAGGCTCCAGTTTCATCCACCTCATGAGAACTGATTCAAATGTATTCTTTTTAATGGCTGTAATACTTCATTGTGTATATGTACCACAGCTTTCTTATCCATTCACCTGCTGATGGACATCTAGGTTGCTTCCATGTCCTGGCTATCATAAACGGTGCTGCGATAAACATTGGGGTACACGTGTCTCTTTTCAATTCTGGTTTCCTCAGTGTGTATGGGAATTGATTGGATTGGGATTGCTGGATCATATTCCCAGTTTTTTAAGGAATCTCCACACTGTTCTCCATAGTGGCTGTACTAGTTTGCATTCCCAACAACAGTGTAAGAGGATTCCCTTTTCTCCACATCCCCTCCAGCAATTATTGCTTGTAGACTTTTGTATCGCAGCCATTCTGACTGGCGTGAAATGGTACCTCATAGTGGTTTTGATTTGCATTTCTCTGATAATGAGTAATGTTGAGCATCTTTTCATGTGTTTGTTAGCCATCTGTACAGAAATAGACTCAGAGATACAGAGAACAAACTTGGTCACCAAAGTAGAATGTGGAGACTAAAAAATTAGGAGTATGGGATTAATTAGATACATATTACTATGTATATAATTTAACAACAAGGGAACTATATTCAATATCTAGTAATAACCTATAATGACAAAGAATTTGAAACAGATGTATATACACACACACACACACAAACACACATATATATATACATGGGCTCCCCAGGTGGTTCAGTGGTACAGAATCTGCCTGTAATCCAAAAGACTTGAGTTCCATCCTTAGGTTGGGAAGATCCCCTGGAGGAGGGCCATAGCAACCCACTCCAGTATTTTTGGCTGGAAAATCCCAAGGACGGAGGAGCCTGGCAGGCTATAGTTCATAGGTTTGTAAAGAGTCAGACACTACTGAAGCAACTTAGCATGCATGGATGCACAAAGACACGTATATACATATACAGAGAAATAGATAACTAAATCACTTTGCTGTATACCTGAAACTAATAGAACACTGCAAATCATCTTTAATTTTTTAATTATATAAAAATTTTAAAAATAAAATACAAAAAATAAAGTAGAATAAAACCTGCTTCATTAAATTATTTTCTGAGGCAACAGCTTGCATATTTGGAGATTTTAATAAAGGATTTTACAGTTATACCCTTGGTTTTACCATCAGACCATAATTTCCTGAAAGTACCCTAGAATAATTTTTGCTCATAAATCATTCCTTAATTTCAGCATTACTTGCCATGGGGGAAGGCTGAGAATCCTTAAAAACAGTAAGTTCTACCTCCTTTTTGTATTATTAACAGCATTTCCTTTCGCATTTCTCTCTCCTCTCACATTTTTCTATAAGCAGCAGTAAGAAACCAGTCAGCCCCTCTAACACTCTGTAAGAAAGTCTCCTTAAAAAGACCACCCATTTCATCAGTTATTTTTAATATCCTACATGGCTGCTAAACTTTATACCATTATACAACAAGGGTTCCTTCTTCCACTAATTTCCAATAACATTTACCTCATTTTCCTGCAAACATTCATTTGATAGTTTCTTCAAGGCTCTTCAAGCTCTCATCTACACTCCAAGAAAGCTGTTCCAGCTTCTGCCCTCTACGGAGAGGTGCCTGAATGTCCTCAAACATGGCAACTGGCTTCCCCGGGAGTGAGTGATATAAGAGTGAGAGCAAAGAGGAAGCCACAGTGCATTTAATGACCTGGTCTCAAAAGTCTAACACTGTCACTTCACCACACTGTATCTGTTAGAATCACTAAGTAGAGTCCATACTTAAAAGCAGCAGAGTTGGCTCCGCATTTGGAAGAGAGGTGTCAAACCATTTGAGCACGTATTTTATAACTACCACAGCCTGGACTGCAACTTATCACTTTACCCCTCCCCATAAATCACTGGTCATACAGTAAATACCTGGTGTTTTAGCCATTAATTAGATCTTTCAAGACCCATATGTAACAGTTGAGATTTCAGAGAACAAAATTACTAGGATATACACAGAGATGGATATCTATTTTAAGGAACTGGTACATGCAATTGTGAGAACGACAAGTCCAAAATCCATAGGGAAAGCTAGCAGGCTAGAAACTCAGGCAAAGTTGATACTGTAGTTTTGAGTATGAAATTAAGCAAACCAGAAGGCTGGAAACTCGGGATTTCTATATTACAGCCTTGAGGCAGAATTTCTTACTCTTTGGGAAACTTCAGTCTTTGCTCTTCAGGTCTTCAGTTAATTGGATGAGGTCTACCTACATTATCAAGGGTAATCTCCTATACTTAAAAGTCAAGTGACTGTGAATATTAGTCACATCTACAAAATACCTTTACAGTAACATATAGACTAATGTTTGACTAAACAATTGAACACTACAACCTAACCAAATAAATATAATCATCACACATCTGAAATGTCAGTTTCCTCTATGAAGTCTACAGTAAGATGTAATTCATTTATTCAATTCAATCAAGAGGCATATAAGTACTTTATGCAAAGAACAGTGCTAAGAGTTAAGATCAAAGACAAAGTCACAGATTCTGTTTTTATGGGGTTCACAGTATAGAGACAATATTAACATCACCACCACCATCCATAACAAACAGCACCTTGCTATGATCTCCCCAGCCATTACCATATCACTAATATTTATTGATCATTCTCTATGTGTCACGTTACTATAGTAACCATTTACAAGCATTCATTAATCCACCAAAAAACATGCTATTTCCAAGGTATAGCAGTCTCAAGTTTACTCAGGTAGTCTGGGATAGTGCCAAGATTTAAGCCCAAATGTGACTTGAATTCTTGCTATAGTTATGGGTTCAGAAAGATGCCCTAAAACCCAGATAGATGTCTACGCTAAGAATTCTGAGGAGGAGGGCACTGTATCCTGCCAGGACAACAAACTACTGATTAGAGTGTGTTGTTCACTCACATTTAAATACAATAACTGATGTGATTGAATTTACATCTGCTATTCTGCTGTTCAATTTATATATGTGCCACATCTTTTTATTCTATTCTTTCTAGTGGTCTCATCAAAGTATGCATAACTTAGTGGTCATCCAACAAACCTGTAAGGGTACTACTCTACTGATTATCTGTGTGTGGGCTGGGGAAAGGCACTCAAAGATACAGCAGGTCTCTAGTTCCCTCAGCTTTCCCTGTTTGTTGGACTTGCACTGTCTCCCCCGAGCATGCATAGTTTCAGCCAACAAGGAATGAGTGGAAAGCTCACTTCTGCCTTTTGATTGCACCCTCATTTCCAGGGCATCCCAGTCAACTTTCTGGCAGGTGTGCAGCTCGCTAATTGGAACTGCAATCAGCCTAGCAAAGCTGTAGGTTTCCTCATGTGCTTCCAACTGAATAGTCCGCATTAAGCTGGTAAAGCCACAATATGTGCCTCTATGATTGTGACACCAGTTCCAATGTGTGGGTTTTCTAGCACCATCAAGATGTCACCATCACAAGTCTCTGTGACACCATTTGGGTGACCTGCAATTTAACCCAGTTCTGACTATCTGGAGATGGCATCAGATCCCATAGGTTAAGGGCTCAGTTCCATAAGACTGCTCCCATCTGATTTCGGTTGCTAATCACAAGTCTTAGGTTGTCACCCATAGGCTACAACCCCCTCTGTGGGTTCCATCAATTTGCTATAGCAGCTCATAGAACTCAAGAAATATTTTACTTCCTGTTTCCCAGTTTATATAAAAGGATATAATAACATGCAGATGGAAGAGATGTACAGAGCAAAATATGCAGACGTCTCTGTGCCCTCACCCTCTGTGCCACTTTCCCAGTACCTCCAAGTGTTCACAGTGTGGAAGCTCTCCAAATCCCATCATTTTGGGTATTATAATCACTTCATTACAAAGGTGTGGTTGATAAAATCACTAGCCATTGGTGACTGAACTCAATCTCTAGCCCCTCTCTTCTTCAGAGATGTGGCTGAAAGTTCCAATGTGGTTGGTTTCCCTGGCATCTAGTTCCCATCCTTAGGTTCCCAACTAGCTCTCCAAAATTCTCCTCATCAACCTAACTCTTAAACACAGGAAATTCCAAGGGCTTTATGAGTTCTGTGCTAGGAATAGGGTAAGAAGACCAAATACATGTTTCTTACTACACATTACAATATCACTGCCCCAAAGTCATTCTGACCTCTCTGCTTGCAAAGCTGCTGACTTTTGCACCCTGCCACATGCTTGGTGAAGCTACAATCCTCACTGGCCATGCAGGCTATGAGAACAGCCTATGCAAGATGACCACATACTTCTGCCATTTTTACCAAAACTCTTAGTAGTTATTCAAACAAAGATACTTCTTAATTTGTCCTAATTGCTGATCACTTTCCAGTGCCCTGAAACTGTTGTTTGTGACAATTTTGTCCAGTTTTATACTTGTGTGGTGAGAGTAACTGATAAACTCTCTGCACCACCATCACCAGAAGTCTCAGTTTTTATATTGTTAAAAATAAGACAAGAGGCCCAAAATGGAGTTGCTTACACTAAGCCCCATGTCATCAAACAGATTAAAATTAATTACAGTTTCTGTTCTTCCAGAAATAGAATTTTAAAGCAATTCATCCGGAATAGCCTAATTAGCTAAAGGAAGCAAATCTTGTAACAACCAACACACTTTTTAGCCTAGTATGATTTCCTTGTTCCTATACCCTTCTGAATATAAAAGCATTTCACTTTGTGCAGCTCTTTGGAGCTTCTATCTGCTAGATTAGATGCTGCCTAAATCAAATCAATTTTTTCTCAAATAAACTAAAAATTTTTAATATGCCCAAATTTATCTTTTAATAATATATATATAGATTTTTTTGCCTTAGTAATCCAACCTTTTCTGATATATGAAAAGGTAACTCAAATTCAATAAAGTAAATACCTGTTAATGGTCCATATTATGTTTATATTGTCAAATTTAGTATAAAACAGCATTTTAAATTACTTTAAAAAAAGCTAATTTTAAAATTGGATTTTTTTTTTCCTTGCAAGTTTATAGAAAGGTCCTGCAACATTCTTTGAAGTATTTTTTGGCTAAAGAACATGGAAAATATCTCAAAGGAGGTATATTTTAATAAATTTGCTAATGAACTGTTAAAATTTCAACAAGCTGAAATTTGCTATTTCCTGCTGCTGCTGCTAAGTCACTTCAGTCGTGTCCGACTCTGTGTGACCCCATAGATGGCAGCCCACCAGGCTCCCCTGTCCCTGGGATTCTCCAGGCAAGAACACAGGAGTGGGTTGCCATTTCCTTCTCCAAAGCATGAAAGTGAAAAGTGAAAGTGAAGTCACTCAGTTGTGTCCGACTCTTAGCGAACCCATGGACTACAGCCTACCAGGCTCCTCCGTCCATGGGATTTTCCAGGCAAGAGTACTGGAGTGGGGTGCCATTGCCTTCTCCTATAGAGCACCAAAGAATTGATGCTTTTGAACTGTGATATTGGAGAAGACTCTTGAGAGTCCCTTGGACTGCAAGGAGATCCAACCAATACATCCTAAAGGAGATCAGTCCTGGGTGTTCATTGGAAGGACTGATGCTAAAGCTGAAACTCCAATACTTTGGCCACCTCATGTGAAGAGTTGAGTCATTGGAAAATACTCTGATGCTGGGAGGGGTTGGGGGCAGGAGGAGAAGGGGACAACAGAGAATGAGATGGTTGGATGGGATCACCGACTAGATGGACATGAGTCTGAGTGAACTCCGGGAGGTGGTGATGGACAGGGAGGCCTGGTATGCTGAGATTCATGGGGTCGCAAAGAGTTGGACACGACTGAGCAACTGAACTGAACTGAACTGAGGATAGAATAGGGCTTCACTCAGTCTCTCTTAACAGAAAGTATTTTCAGGAATAAAAATATGATTAAATCATCCAGTGAATATTGAAAAGGTTGTTAGGAAAAGATGAGAGTTGGCTGTCACCTATGCAGTTTTCACTTTTAGGTGCATGAATACGTATTTCCATTACATGAACATATAATAATTACTCTATCTAAACTCCTGCAACTCAACAGACATGAATTTGAACAAACTCTGGGAGTTGGTGAAAGACAGGGAAGCCCGGTCCATGGGGTTGCAAACAGTTGGACACAGCTGAGCAAATGAACAACAAAAATCTCCTATTAATGGACATTTAAATTATTTCCACTTTTCATTATCATGAATAATGCTACAAATATTGCTACAAATGCTACATACTAAGAAGGTTCTTAGTATATCAGACAGAATATATCTCAAAGACATATACCTAGAAGATCAGTGCTATGAGAATCTTTGCCTTTACTAGATAATTCTGAATTACGGTTGTTCCACTTCACATGGCATACAAACATACACATTTCCACTTTTCCACACTTTCAGTATTTGTCAGATTTATTAAATTTTACCAATCTTATAGCTATAAAAATGAAATCGTCTGTTTAAATTTGAACTTTTCTAAATGCTAATGGGATTATGTACCTTTTCAAATGTTTATTGGTCATTTTTTTTTGAGAGAAAAATAACAAGAAGAGAGACAAGGAGACAGATAGCGCCAGTGGGGAGGGGTGATAAGGAGGAGAGGAGAGACATCTGAAGAATATAAGGTAAAATAATACTTGTGAATTTTGGAAAGTAGATGCATGCTACTGCTAAGTCACTTCAGTAGTGTCTGTGTGTGACCCCAGAGATGGCAGCCCACCAGGCTCCCCCATCCCTGGGAATCTCCAGGCAAGAACACTGGAGTGGGTTGCCATTTCCTTCTCCAATGCATGAACGTGAAAAGTGAAAGGGAAGTCGCTCAGTCGTGTCTGACTCTTAGTGACCCCATGGACTGCAGCCTACCAGGCTCCTCCATCCATGGGATTTTCCAGGCAAGAGTACTGGAGTGGGGTGCCACTGCCTTCTCTGAAGTAGATGCATGCATTCTGGTAAATTATTTTCATTTAGGTTTCAATACGTTTACAATAACATCATAAATTCATAGGGCTCCCCCAGTGGCTCAGAGGTAAAGAATCCGTTTACAATGCAGGAGTCTCAGGAGAAGCAGGTTCAATCCCTGGGAAGGGAAGATCCCCTGGAGGAGTGCATGGCAGCCCACGCTGGTGGTCTTGTCTGGAGAATCCCATGGACAGCCTGGTAGGCTATAGTTCATAGCATTGCAAAGAGTAGGACATGACTGAAGTGACTTAGCATAATTTCATAACACAATTATGTTTCAAACAGAATTAAACTTTGAATTAGTTCTTCACATTTCAGGTACTAAGGGCTATGTGTTAGTTTTTGGCAATGATCCTGCATCACAATTTGATTCAGAAAATAGTAAGCACTTACTCGAAGGCCAGAAATCCTCCTCATGGTAACCTGGCGGTTTGAATCATGGTGTCCAGAAATTTGATTTGGACCCGGGAACATGAAATCTCGTGTATTCTCATCATATGTAGACAATGTTTCACCCACTACAAGAAAGATATCCTATGATTCAAATTATAACAAAATATGCTATTTAGAAACAATATCATCAAGTACAAATATATAATGCCTGATTCCTTAATGAAATACCTGCTTCAGGGTCATGCTTTTAATTTTTTTCTATAAAAGGAAAAAAATTAAAATAAAGTTATGTTAAATGAATTAACAGATTTCCTTATAAGAATCATACATACTACTGATTCTCTCTCCCCTTTTGTAGAAAGGGGATAGTCATGTACATTTTTTATGTACCTATGAATTCCTAGGGAAAAATATACCATTTTAAACATATAAAACTGACATAATATTTACACATCTAAAACTTAATTACCATCTCCACAATTTATTTTTCTATCTTCCAATCTTTTCTACCTGGCATTATAAGACATTAGATTGAATGTTGAAAAAAATATAGACAGTTTTTAGAATTTGTGGTTACCAGAATTAGTTATATATGTGACACTCAAAAATTTTAGATTACTAGCTTTCAACAAAATATAGCCTTCTGTGACTCACATAAAATAAGGAATTAAAATAGATTCTTCTATAATTATAGAAATCAATAATATAAATATAACTGTCCTTCAGGTTTTAACTGTACCTACCACAGGGATCTATACTGTTTAGGTACAGTTTTAATTCCCTGACATTTCTAATAACAGCCAACACACAAAAACAAAGATAATGGACTGCTTTATCAGTAAAAGCATACTGTTTTAGAAAAATCACAAGAACTTTTAAGATGTTAGTTTTTATGAATATCATAAAATATGCTAGGATGATACCAGGTTATTTTTCACTTTCAATTATGATTATTCAATTTTAGAACAACATGTTACATATAATTTATGTCAATTTTTCTGTATATATTATTTTGGCCTACTGACATTTTACACATAGTGGACCAATGGTAGAAACTCAACATTGCTCTTAATGTGGCAAGAAGTGAAAAAGATGACATTTTTAAAAAGCATTTCATTAAAATGAGTTCACATGTCAATTACCTTATCAAAATACAATACAGTACCTGGTGGAACTAGCTGAATCAACTCAAACAATGCTGTATCATCTGAAAGTTTAAAGAAAAATTTCCTTAAACAAATTTATAATAAACAATAACTATTTTACCATAGAAGTGCATAAAAACCAAAGTAATTGTTCACTAGACTACATATATGTTTATATCTTAGCATGAAAGTGAAAGTGAAGTCACTCAGTCCTGTCCAACTCTTTGTGACCCCGTGGACTGCAGCCCACCAGGCTCCTCCATTCATGGGATTCTCCAGGCAAGAATACTGGAGTGGGTTGCCATTTCCTTCTCCAATATCTTAGTATACTGTGTGTATTTTTGGTTGTTCTTTATCATATAGATTTATTAATCTGTAGCAGATTTTGATCTTTTCTAGGTTTTTTGCTGATTTTAAGGCCTTAATTTTTTAGAGTACTTTTATTTAGGTTTACAACAAAATTGAGAGACAGGCACACAGATTGCCTCTATATATATCCCCTGCCCCTAAACATGCATAGCCTCCCCCACTATCATTCACAGGAATGGCACATTTTTTAAACAAGCATGAACCTACACTGATACATCATAATCACCCAAAGGCTGTAGTGAACGTTAGGGTTCACTCTTAGTGATGTACACTCTGTGGGTTTCAGTTCAGTTCAGTTCAGTCGCTCAGTCGTGTCCGACTCTTTGAGACTCCATGAATTGCAGCACGCCAGGCCTCCCTGTCCATCACCAACTCCCAGAGTTCACTCAGACTCACGTCCATCGAGTCAGTGATGCCATCCAGCCATCTCATCCTCTGTCATCCCCTTCTCCTCCTGTCCCCAATCCCTCCCAGCATCAGAGTCTTCTCCAATGAGTCAACTCTTCACATGAGGTGGCCAAAGTACTGGAGTTTCAGCTTTAGCATCATTCCTTCCAAAGAAATCCCAGGGCTAATCTCCTTCCGAATGGACTGGTTGGATCTCCTTGCTGTCCAAGGGACTCTCAAGAGTCTTCTCCAACACCACAGTTCAAAAGCATCAATTCTTCGGCGCTCAGCCTTCTTCACAGTCCAGCTCTCACATCCATACATGACCACAGGAAAAACCATAGCCTTGACTAGACGGACCTTTGTTGGCAAAGTAATGTCTCTGCTTTTGAATATGCTATCTAGATTGGTCATAACTTTCCTTCCAAGGAATAAGCATCTTTTAATTTCATGGCTGCAGTCATCATCTGCAGTGAGTCTGACACTGTTTCCCCATCTATTTCCCATGTAGTGATGGGACCAGATGCCATGATCTTAGTTTTCTGAATGTTGAGCTTTAAGCCAACCTTTTCACTCTCCTCTTTCACTTTCATCAAGAGGCTTTTAGTTCCTCTTCACTTTCTGCCATAAGGGTGGTGTCATCTGCATATGACAAATGTAATAATGACATTGTGTGTTAGTTGTTCAGTCATGTCCAACTCTTTGCGACCCCATGGACTGTAGCCCACGAGGCTTCTTTGTCCACAGAATTCTCCAGGCAAGAGTATTGGAGTGGAATGCCATTCCCTCCTCCAGAGGAACTTCCCAACCCAGTGATCAAACCTTGGTGTCCTGCATTGCAGGCAGATTCTTTACCATTTGAGCTACAGGGAAGTCCTAATAATTACATTATCCATCATTATAATACCATACAGAGTATTTTTCACTGCCCTGTTCCCCTGTTCTCTGGTTATTTACCTCTCTCCTCTCCACAATCCACCACCACCACAATCACTGATCTTTTCGTTGTCTCTACAAAGTTTTGCCTTTTCCAGAATGTCATGTACTTGAAAACACACAGTATATAGCCTTTCAGATTGGCTTCTTTCACATAGTAATATGCATTTAAGGTTCCCCTATGTGTTGTTAGAAGGAAATGACAATCCACTCCAGTACTATTGCCTGGAAAATCCCATGGACAGAGGAGTCTGGTAGGCTACAGTTCATGGGGTCACAAAGAGTCGCACACGACTGAGCGACTTCACTTCACTTTCACTTTATGTGTTGTTATGGCTTGATAGCTCATTTATTTTTATTGCTGAATAATATCCCATTGTCTGGATATTCCACAGTTTATTCCTTCACCTATTGAAAGACATCAACTGCTTTCAAGTTTTGGCAATTATGAATAGAGCTGCTATAACTATCCATGTGCAGACTTTTGTGTAGACATAAATTTTCAATTCTTTGCATAAAAACCAAGGAGCAGTATCGCCCGATCATATGGAAAGGATGCACTAGCTTTTAGAAAAAACCCACCAAACTGTCTTCCAAAGTGTCTGCACCATTCTGCATTCTCACCAGCAATAAGTGGAAGTTCTTGTTGCTCTGTATCCTCACTAGCATTTAATGTTGTCACTGTTCCAGATTTTGGCAATTCTAAGGAATGTACAGTAATGTCATTGTTTTAATTTGCATTTCTCTAGTGATATACAATGTGAAGTATCTTTTCATGTGCTTATTTGCTACCTGTATATCTTTGGTGAGGTATCTATTAAGGTTTTTGACCCATTTTTTAATTAGGTTGTTTGTTTTCTTATCATTGAATTTTAAGCATTATTGGCATATTTTAGGTAATAGTTCTTTATCAGGTGTGTCTTTTGCAATTATCTTCATCCAGTCTGTGCCTGGTCTTCTAATTCTCTTGATTTTTCCTTTCACAGAGCAGAAGTTTTTAACTTATCAGTTTTAGCTTATCAATTATTTCTTCCATAGTTTCTTTCAAAAACAACTATGGTGTCTTTCGAGTTGTCTCTAAAAACATATCATCATGCCCAAGATCATCTAGATTTTTCTCCTGTGCTAACGTCTAGGAGTTTTACAGTTTTGCATTTTCCAGTTATGTCTATGATCCATTGGTGGTGGTGGTTTAGTTGCTAAATTGTGTCAGACTCTTGTGACCCCATGGACTGTACCTCACCAGGTTCTTCTATCCATGGAATTTTCCAGGCAAGAATATTGGAGTGGGTTCGCATTTCATCCTCCAGGGGATCTTCCCAACCCAAGGATCAAACCTGTATCTACTATATTGCAGGCAGTCTCCTGTATTACAAATGGATTCTTAACCAATTGAGTCATGAGGGAAGCTGATAGAATATACATTTAAGAGTATATATTTCCCTCTACGGAGAAGGCAATGGCACCCCATTCCAGTACTCATGCCTGGAAAATCCCAGGGACGGAGAAGCCTGGTAGGCTGCAGTCCATGGGGTCGCTAAGAGTCGGACACGACTGAAGTGACTCAGCATAGCATTTCCCTCTAAGTACTACTACAGCTGCATCCCACAACTTTTGTTCTATAACATTTTTAGAATTCAATACAAAACATTTTCTAATTTCTGATATGTTTTCCTCTTTACCCAGGTGTTCCTGAGAAATAAATTTAATTTCCAAACACAAGGCAATATTCTAGTTGTCTTTGTTATTGCTTTCTAGCTAAAATTTAACTGTACAGTGTGATCAGAAAACATAATGATTATGGTTTCAATGCTTTGAAATTTGAAACTGAATTTATGGCTTAAAATATAATCAAATGAAATAATTTTGTAGTTGGAAGGTGTTGATTAAGCATTTCATATATTTCCATGTAAAAATGTGGTAATCCTTTTGTCCTACTCTTCTATATCCTTATTGATTTTATGGTTGTTCTATAACTACTGAGAAAGGAGTGTTAAATCTCCCACTGCAGTTGGTTACAGTTGGTCTTTATATCTCATTTACTTTGAGGCTATACTATTAGATCTGTTCAAACTGGAAACTTTTCTCTTCCTAGTTAAGTTTTATCAATATGACATGAGCCTCTTGAACATTTTTTTCCCAAGGCTTATATCTAAGTCTTAAAAACTACTTGATTAGGTTTTTTAAATCCAATCTGACAATGTTTATCTTTTAATTGGAAGTTAATTCACTTATATTTAATGAGAATTACTTCTGAATCTACATCTACCTCTATCTACTTCGTCCTGCTTTGAATTTATTAAAAAGAATTATTCCAAATGTTTTCCCTGTACTGGTTTGGAGTTTTTATGCTCAAATTGTGATTTTTTAGCAGTTACTCTTGAAAATATTACATGTATCCTTTTAATTTATCAAAGTTTAATGTTAACACCTTATAAAAATATCTTTTTCATTACTCTTGATATGTTGCTGTTAGTTTAACTCTGTATTTTTTAACTTTCATAATTACCTTTTTAAGCAATCAATGCTCATTTATATTTATTCATACAAAATGACTTTCATTTTTCTACTATCATTTTTGCATCTATGATCTTCATTTTCCTTCTGCCTGAAATATATTCTTTAGAATTTCCTTTGGTAAGCTGACTGGTGGGACACACTTTCAATTGTGTGTCTAAAGGTCTATTGTACAATCACTCTTACAAAATATTTTTTGCTTAGTGTAGAATTTGTGGTCAGAAGTTGTTTTCTTTCAGGCCATTACAGATATCACACTCTCATTTAGCTTCCACTTTTGCTGCTGAAAAGTCATCTACCAAACTAACTAACATGACTTTGAGGGACTTGAGATGTTTCATATTTGGTTTTCTGTAGTCACCATAACTTTCCACATGTGTATTTCTTTTAATATAGACATCAAATCAGAGGCGAGTAAGTCTAACAAATTCCAAAAAAATATATGATCCATTAGGTGTTTTAATTTTGGTGAAAGATATATGGTCTGTATCTAGATTCATTCTTTTTTGAATGTGTATGTCCAGTTGCTCTGGCACCATTTACTGAAGAATCTATAATATCTTTGTTCTACAGTACTGTCTTTGCTCCTTTGTTAAAGACCAGTTGACTATATTTACAGAGGCATATTTCTGTTCTTCTCATATATTTTTATAAATATAAATTAAGTTTACTTCTTAAACAGAGTGATGGGCACAGCTGGGTATATTATACAACTCCTTAGACTTTTAATATGCCTGAAATACTTTATAATAAATTTACAAAAATAAGAATAAAATATAAATTACATTCTTTCTTCCTCTAAGAACAAATCTTTTTCTTCCTTTAAATTCTGTTACTTTCAACCAAGGGAAATCTCAGTCATTTAACTCAATAACTGTATGCCCAATTTATGAAGCAATAGTAAATATTCCTTGTAACTCATAAATTGGGGTGTAATAAGGAAAAAAATAACTGATACAGCGCTTTTCCTCAATGATCTGACATTGTGTTGAAAAGACAAACATTAAATAAAATAAAGAAATAAACATTTACTAACTACAACTACAACAGAGGCATTCAAGTAGTGCTGTAAGAGTATTATAACAAGATAATCCAGTCAGGGAGTCCGCAAAGTCTGAAGAAGAGAAGCTCTCTTTAGGACTTAACCCGTAGCATGAATAACTGTAAACCAGGAGTTAGGAAAGTGAAAGAAAGAAGTCGCTCAGTCGTGTCTGACTCTTTGCGACCCCATGGATTGCAGCCTACCAGGCTCCTCTGTCCATGGAATTTTCCAAGCAAGAGTACTGGAGTGGGTTACCATTTCCTTCTCCAGGGTATCTTCCCAACCCAGGGATCAAACCCGATCTCCCACACTGCATGCAGATGCTTTACTGTCTGAGCCACCAGGGAAGCCCATCAGAGTCAGGGGGAGTGGGAAATTGAGATTTAAGCAGGACAAACAGGAGGTACAAAGGCTCTTAAGAGAACATAGCAGGGTAATATGAGAGATTAGTGGTTCAAAAACAAACTCCTTATTCAAATCAACTTGAAAAGGTAGACACCTAAAAAATCTGCTTGAGACAGGAGAGACCTAAGAAGATAGTATGCTGCTCCTGCTAAGTCACTTCAGTCGTGTCCGACTCTGTGCGACCCTATAGACAGCAGCCCACTAGGCTCCTCAGTCCCTGGGATTCTTCAGGCAAGAATACTGGAGTGGGTTGTCATTTCCTTCTCCAATGCATGAAAGTAAAAAGTGAAAGTGAAGTTGCTCAGTCATGCCCGACTCTTAGCAACCCCATGGACTGCAGCCCACCAGGCTCCTCTGTCCATGGGATTTTCCAGGCAAGAGTACTGAAGTAGGGTGCTGTTGCCTTCTCCAAGAAGATAGTATACAAATTACAAATCTGAAACTCAGTATAAGAAATAAATACAGAGAAGTAAGCCTGGTATTTGAGGCTGCTTTTCTTTTTGGGTATCTGACAGTTCTGACAGAGGTAGCTAAGAGGGTAAGAAGCAGAGTATAATTTTTTATAAGCTCATGAAGTAGAGTTACAAAAATTGGAGTATCAGGACCTTGGGAAGAGATAAGAAGGGAGGTCTGCAGGTAAGAGACAATGGCCTGTAAAGTAGCTAGGCCTTAGGACTGAATCTTGAAAAGATAAACCATAAGAGTAAAGTAAAAATAGATAACCCATGCTATATACTGAATGTCTGCATCCCCTCAAAATGCATTTATGCATATGTTGAAATTCTACCCTCCCCGCTCTGCCGCCCCACCACCCCACCACCACCACCACCACCGCCCCGCCGTGTGATATTTAGAGTTAGGGCCTTTATGAGGTTATTAGGGCTAAGGCTTCATTAATGGGATTAGTGCCCATTAGTGCCACTGGTGCCCAAAGACCCCAGAGAATGTCCTTACCCTTTCTGCCACATGAGGAAACAGAGAGAAGACGGTCATCTATGAACACAAAGGGGACCCTCACCAAATCTGCTGACTCCTTGATCTGGGATTTTCCAGCTTCCAGAACTATGAAAAATTAACTTCTATTATTTATAAGCTACCCAGTTTATGGTATTTTGCTGTACCAGCCCAAAAGGACTAAGACAGTCAACTAAGAATTTAGGCTTAAATCTGAATCATCCCAAATCTTGTCTGAATTAAGTTAGTCTAGAATTCCAAGTGCCCTTTAGAAATCTTCTAAAACAATCATAAACCTTGTCTGAAGGAAAATATCTTCACAAAAGGTTTTTAATCATTTCTAAAATTTTTATATACAAAATCTGACATCTAATGAAAATCAACCAGGGATATAGGGAAAAAAATCACTGGGATCAAAACACAAGAGAAATAACAGGAAATAAAAACAAATCAACAGGAAATCCAGAAAAAATAGTTATCAGACTGCAACTTAAAATATGCTTACTATGCTCAAGAAAATAAAATACAGGATTGAAAATGCCAGCAGACAACTAGAAAGCATTACAAGAAACAAGTGGAAAATTTTTAACTAAAAAATAAAATAACCAAAGATTAACCATAACAAATGTATTTACTAACAGATTGTAAATTACTCAAGAGAGAATTATGGAATTGGAAGACAAAAGCATCTTGAGAGAAGCATAGAAAACCAAAAAGATGGAGTAACATAAAAAAGAAAAAAAAAAAAACAGAATAAGAAGATATAACAATGTGTAATTGGATTTGTAAAAAGAGAGAAGAGAAAAGGAGAAAAATATTTGAAAAGTTAATGTCTGATAATTTATTTTAAGAAAGACATCAAGATACAAATCCCAAGAGAACAAATTTTAAAACACACACACACACACACACACACACACACACACACACACACACGCACAGAGTTGGGTACACTGAAGTAAAGCTACAGGAAAACAGATCTAAGAGAATATATTACAAGAAGCCAGCAGAAAAAGAAAAAAATACCTTCAAAGAAGTAACAATAAAATTAACAGATGATTTCTCATCAGAAAGTAAGGGAGCAAAAAGATAATGGAATACTGTTAATATTTTCTAAGGGCTGGATGACACTAATACCAACATTCAGTACATGTGTAACTGAATCACTTTGCTGTATACCTGAAACTAATACAACAGTGTTAATCAACTATACTCTAATACAAAATTTTTAAAAATATCTCCTTCAGAAAAGGTGAAATAAAGACATTTTCAGAGAAATAAAAATCAAGATAATCTATCAACAAAAGACTATAAGAAAGGAATTGTGAAAGGAAAATTCCTTAGAAAGAAGCAATAAATCTAGAAGATTTTCAAAAACATGAAAGGAAATAAAGAACAACCAAAAAGGCAAAATATAGATATAAAGTGAAATAAATGATGCCTATATAATAATAACAATACTATTTTGTGTGGTTAATTGCACACTAAATTAAAATGCATAACTAAAAATAATATATTATCTAGAAGGGTTACAAATGAAGTGAATCGTGAACTTCCAGATGTTCAAGCTGGATTTCAAAAAGGCAGAGGAAACAGAGATCAAATTGCCAATTTCAGTTGGATCACAGAAAAAGCAAGTGAATTCCAGAAAAACATCTACTTCTGTTTCATTGTCTACACCAAAACCTTGGACTGTGTGGATCACAACAAACTGGAAAATTCTTCAAGAGATGGGAATACCAGACCACCTTCCCTGCCTCCTGAGAAATCTATACACAGGTCAAGAAGCAACAGTTAGAACTGGACATGGAACAACGTACTGGTTCCAATTTGAGAAAGGAATACATCAAGGCTGTGTATTGTCACCTTGCTTATTTAACTTATATGCAGAATATATCATGCAAAATGCTAGACTGGATGAACCACAAGCTGGAATCAAGATTGCAGGGAGCCATCTGTATGTCTTCTTTGGAGAACTGTCTGTTTAGGTCTTTTTCCTACTTTTTGATTGGGTTGTTTGATTTTCTGGTATTGAGTTGTATGAGATGCTTGTATATTTTGGAAATTAATCCTTTGTCAGTTGTTGAAAAGATGTTCATTATTAGAGAAATGCAAATTAAAATTACAATGAGATATCACCTCACAGTGGTCAGAATGGCCAGCATCAAAAAGTCTACAAACCATAAATGCTGGAGAAGGAGTGGAGAAAAGGGAACATTCTTGCTCTGTTGGTGGGGATGTAAATTGATACAGCCACTATGGAAGACAGTATGGAGATTCCTAAAATGCTAGGAATAAACCCACCATGTGATCCAGCAATCCCACTCCTAGGGATATAACCCGAGGAAACTAAAATTGAAAAATACACATGTACTCCAATGTTCATTGCAGCACTATTTACAATAGAACATATTTACAATATGTTTACAATAGAATATATTTACAATAACTAGTAAGCAGCTTAGGTGTCCACCGAAAGATGAATGGATAAAGAAGTTGTAGTACATATACACAATGGAATATTACTTAGCCATAAAAAGGAATGCATCTGAGTCAGTTCTAGTGAGGTGGATGAACCTAGAGCCGATTATACAGAGTGAAGTGAGTCAGAAATAGAAAGATAAATATTGTACACCAGCACACACACATGGAATCTAGAAAGATGGTACTGATGAATTTATTTTCAAGGCAGCAATGGAGAGTCAGACACAGAGAACAGATTTACGGACAGAGGGAGAGGGGAGGAGAAGCTGAGACGTATGGAGAGAGCAACATGGAAACTTACATTATCATATGTGAAATAGATAGCCAATGAGAATTTGCTGTATGTCTCAGGGAATTCAAACAGAGGCTCTTATCAACCTAGTGGGATGGGATGGAGTGGGGAGATGGGAGGAAGGTTCAAGAGAGGGGACATATGTACTGATTCATGTTGATGTTTCACAGAAAACAACAAAATTCTGTAAAGCAATGATCCATCAATTAAAAAATAAATAATTATTTTAAAATGTGCAAAAAAAAACGTTTACAGAGAAAAATATCAATAACCTCAGATATACAGATGACACCACCCTTATGGCAGAAAGCGAAGAGGAACTAAAGAGCCTCTTGATGAACATGAAAGAGGAGACTGAAAAAGCTGGCTTAAAATTCAACATTCAAAAAATGAAGATCATGGCATCCTGTCCCATCACTTCATGGCAAATAAATGGGGAAACAATGGAAACAGTGACAGACTTTATTTTCTTGGGCTCCAAAATCTCTGCTAATGGTGACTGCAGCCAGAAATTAAGACACTTGCTCCTTGGAAGAAAAGTTATGACCAACCTAGACAGCATATTAGAAAGTAGAGACATTACTTTGCTGACAAAGGTCCATCTAGTTAAAGCTATGGTTTTTCCAGTAATCATGTATGGATGTAAGAGTTGAACCATAAAGAAAGTTGAGCACAGAAGAACTGATGCTTTTGAACCATGGTGTTGGAGAAAACTCTTGAGAGTCCCTTGGACTTCAAGGAGATCAAACCAGTCCATCCTAAACGAAATAAGTCCTAAATATTCATTGGATGGACTGATGCTAAAGCTGAAGCTCCAATATTTTGACCGACTGATGTGCTCTGACTTATTGGAAAAAACCCTGATGCTGGGAAAGGTTGAAGACAGGAGGAGAAGGGGACGACAGAGAATGAGAACATTGGATGGCATCACTGACTTGATGGACATGAGTTTGAAAAGCTCTGGGAGGTGGTGATGGACAGGGAAGCCTGGCGTACTGAAGTCCATGGGGTCACAAAGAGTCAGACATGACTGAGAAACTGAACAAAAACAATCTTACTGTATATACTTAGTAATTTTATCTCCTCTTTTTAAGTTTTTATGCTTCTAATTTCTTTTTTGTGTCTAAATACATTGGCTAGTACCTCCACAACAATTTTAAAGGATCATCTATTTCCTCTATTTTTTTTTTTTTTTTGGCCATGCTGCATGGCTTGTAGGATCTTAGCTCCCTGACTAGGATTGACCTCAGGCCACCACAGTGGACACACTAAGTCCTTACAACTGGAGCATCAGGGAATACCCAGTTTATTTAGTTTCTAAGATCTCTTCCCACTCTGTGAGTCTAGATTTTGCCTGGAGTAGAAAAGGGTCTAGGAAATTAACCTGCATGGGGTCTGAGCTTGAAGTTCTAGTTCTTTTTCTTCTTCATTGCACATATTCAGCACTTTGCTGGCAATACCGAAGACCACAGATACTAACTTCATCACCATCCTGCTATGTTTCGTGCCTAAACTGGCCTTATGGGCTCGTGTTGGTCCATAAGAACAGAGGAAGGAAGGCAAGCAGAGTTCCTAACCCTGGTTCTAATGTTCACTTAATCTATAACCATGAACAGCAGCAGCTGTTCACTGTACAGTTTTTGCATCTTTAAGTGGCTGTTGGATGAGAGAAAACAGACATGGCTTTCTTAAGTTTTCCATGATTTTGTCTCACGTTCTGTTAAAATAAATCCCTTCATCTTCTGCAAACAGCTTCTTGGTTGGGCCTTGATGTCAGTACTTGTTACTGTATAGGTATCCTTGTGTACTATATAGATATACTTGTTACTGTAATCTGGCTAGAAAGTATGTCTGTCTGCCTATGACCACATTGAGGACATGGACCAAGTCTGACCCCATTCCATCATCTCTTTCTTGTTTTACCACAGTAGCTTCTAACCTGGTTTCCTTGCTGCTTTAGAGCAATCTTTTAAAATGTAAACAATGGCACTTCTTTAACTGAAACTGCTCTATCCCTCCCTATCGCTCACAGGATAGACTCCAAACCCCTTCATATATTATAAAAGGCCCTGTGTCATCTGGCCTTTGCCCCCTGCCTTCTATAAGCTCTCACAACCTCTGGTCTGATACTCTATACTTTAGTCCTATGGAGCTGCCTGGAGTACTTCAAACCTCTAGGCTTGTGACTTTCATCTTCATATTGACACATAATGAATATCTCCTCTGCCTGAAATACAAGTTCTTTTTATCTGGGTAACCCTGAGACAACCTTAAGACTTAACGCAAACTAAGGAGATGCTCAACAGTTCCATATCATTTTCCTGGACCCTGGACAACATCTCTCAGTCTCCCTTGGTATTTGGTTCAGATCAAATGGGATGTGGGCAGTGGAAATAAGTACCACTTCCAGGCCTGGTCATCAAACACATACACAATTGCCCAACTGGGCATGGAAGCTACATGTAAAATCAGTGGTATCATAATAAGGAAAAAGGCTAGTTTGCTGAGTCAACACTGGGAGGAAACACTGCCAGACAAGTCACTTGACCTGCATCAGACTGTAACGAACCTTTACTTTATTAAGCCATTGAGATGTGGGGACTGCTTATTATAGCATCTAAAATTGTTCACCTGACTCGTACAAAAATATTAATTCAGATAGCCATTTTTATCCCTCAGGGATGGGTGAACAGCCTCCTGTGTGCTCTCACAATCCTCTCTACTGGCACTGACCTCATGACATAATCATGCTTTGTTTATTTCCATCTCCCATTAGAATGTGAACTCTTTCAGGGAAGGGACCATACAATCTTGGTTTTTTAAATTCACAGCACCAGAGCAAGCTCTGGTATATAGTAGGTTATCACTGGAAGTTTAGTGGGAGAATGAATAGAAAATGAGTCAATTAACTGATGGAAGAATGAGTGAATTAAATGAATGAACATCAGCATCTGAACTTTTTCCCAGCAGTCAAATGAGATACTTTTTTTTGTGGCTATGTTAGAGCACAGGGTGTGCTGCTAATGCAGGGTCCTTAATCATGTGAGGATGTGAGAGCTGGACTATAAAGAAAGCTGAGTGCCGAAGAACTGATGCTTTTGAACTGTGGCAATGGAGAAGACGCTTGCAAGTTCTTTGGACTGCAAATGACCAAAACAGTCAATCCTAGACGAAATCAGTCCTCAATGTTCATTGGATGGACTAAAGCTAAAGCTGAAGCTCCAATACCTTAGCCAATTGATGCGAAGAACGGACTCATTGGAAAAGACCCCGATGCTGCGAAAAATTGAAAACAGGAGGGGAAGGGGACAACAGAGGATGAGATGATTGGATGGCATCACCAACTTGGTGGACATGAGTTCGAGTAATCTCCAGGAGTTGGTGATGGACAGGGAAGCCTGGCATGCTATGGTCCATGGGGTGGCAAAGAATTGGAAAGGATTGAGTGACTGACCTGAACTGAAAAACTCAAGAAGGCAAGTTGCAGCACTGACTCATGAATGGACATTAATAAGGGTCTCCGGACTGGAAGAAACACAAGCTGGAATCAAGATTGCTGGGAGAAACATCAATAACCTCAGATATGCAGATGACACCACCCTTATGGCAGAAAGTGAAGAGGAACTAAAAAGCCTCTTGATGAAAGTGAAAGTGGAGAGTGAAAAGGTTGGCTTAAAGCTCAACATTCAGAAAACGAAGATCAGGGCATCTGGTCCCATCACTACATGGGAAATAGATGGAGAAACAGTGGAAACAGTGTCAGAATTTATTTTTCTGGGCTCCAAAATCACTGCAGATGGTGACTGCAGCCATGAAATTGAAAGACGCTTACTCCTTGGAAGGAAAGTTATGACCAACCTAGATAGCATATTCAAAAGCAGAGACATCACTTTGCAAAGGTTCGCCTAGTCAAGGCTATGGTCTTTCCTGTGGTCATGTATAGATGTGAGAGCTGGACTGTGAAGAAGGCTGAGTGCCGAAGAATTGATGCTTTTGAACTGTGGTGTTGGAGAAGACTCTTGAGAGTCCCTTGGACTGCAAGGAGATCCAACCAGTCCATTTTGAAGGAGATCAGCCCTGGAATGTCTTTGGAAGGAATGATGCTAAAGCTGAAACTCCAGTATTTTGGCCACCTCATGCGAAGAGTTGACTCACTGGAGAAGACTCTGATGCTGGGAGGGATTGGGGGCAGGAGGAGAAGGGGACGACAGAGGATGAGATGGCTGGATGGCATCACTAACTCGATGGATGTGAGTCTGAGTGACCTCCGAGAGCTGGTGATGGATAGGGAGGCCTGGCGTGCTGCAGTTCATGGGGTCGCAAAGAGTCGGACACGACTGAGCAACTGATCTGATCTGATCTGATATGTTAGCTTTGATGTAATACCTGACATAATACAATCAGTAAGCTAAAAAGTAAGTAAAGCCCAAAGAAAGGCAATGCCAAATAATGCTCAAACTACCACACAACTGGACTCATCTCACATGATACCAAAGTAATGCTCAAAATTCTCCAAGCCAGGCTTCAGCAATCCGTGAAACATGAACTTCCAGATGTTCAAGCTGGTTTTAGAAAAGGCAAGGAACCAGAGACTAAATTGCCAACATCCACTGGATCATCAAAAAAGCAAAAGAGTTCCAGAAAAACATCTATTTCTGCTTTATTGACTATGCCAAAGCCTTTGACTGTGTGGATCACAATAAACTGTGGAAAATTCTGAAAGAGATGGAATACCAGACCACGTGACCTACCTCTTGAGAAATCTGTATGCAGGTCAGGAAGCAACAATTAGAACTCGACGTGCAACAACAGACTGGTTCCAAATAGGAAAACGAGTACCTCAAAGCTGTATATTGTCACCCTGCTTATTTAACTTCTATGCAGAGTACATCATGAGAAATGCTGGACTGGAAGAAGCACAAGCTGGGATCAAGATTGCGGGGAGAAATATCAATAACCTCAGATATGCAGATGATACCACCCTTATGGCAGAAAGTGAAGAGGAACTAAAAAGCCTCTTGATGAAGGTGAAAGTGGAGAGGAAAAAGTTGGCTTAAAGCTCAACATTCAGAAAACGAAGATCATGGCATGTAGTCCCATCACTTCATGGGAAACAGATGGGGAAACAGTGGAAACAGTGTCCGACTTCATTTTTTTGGGCTCCAGAATCACTGTAGATGGTGGTTGCAGCCATGAAATTAAAAGACGCTTACTCCTTGGAAGGAAAGTTATGACTAACCTAGATAGCATATTCAAAAGCAGAGACATTACTTTGCCAACAAAGGTCCGTCTAGTCAAGGCTATGGTTTTTCCAGTGGTCATGTATGGATGTGAGAGTTGGACTATGAAGAAAGCTGAGCACTGAAGAATTGATGCTTCTGAGCTGTGGTGTTGGAGAAGACTCTTGAGAGTCCCTTGGACTGCAAGGAGATCCAACCAGTGCATTCTAAAGGAGATCAGCCCTGGGATTTCTTTGGAAGGAATGATGCTAAAGCTGAAACTCCAGTACTTTGGCCACCTCATGCGAAGAGTTGACTCATTGGAAACGACTCTGATGCTGGGAGGGATTGGGGGCAGGAGGAGAAGGGGACAACAGAGGATGAGGTGGCTGGATGGCACCAGTGACTTGATGGATGTGAGTCTGAGTCAACTCCGGGAGTTGGTGATGGACAGGGAGGCCTGGCGTGCTGTGGGTCGCAAAGAGTCGGATACGACTGAGTGACTGAACTGAACTGAGCTGAAGCTAAAGTAAGATATAAAAAGAATGCTTCAAATGTTGTTACCAACACAAAGGGAACACACCTTTTTAAGCAAACAAGTCATGTTTATCTTTGATTCCTAGCCCAGACGCTCAGGGAAATCACTATTAAATTCCAAGAAGCAGTACTATTATAGGCCACATGCGCTGACTGAAATGCAAACTAACAAATTTTTAATACTTAGACTAATCACGAATAAATATCTGAAACAGACTGAAAAAAACAACGCCAATATGAAGGTTCAGTGAAATGACTGGATACCCAACAAGTATTTTTTCACTTTCTTGCATATTAACTACAAAAAAAAAGGAAGAAAGGAAAATTATATGAAGAATCTTATTCTCAAAAGTCACAAAATATGCAACAGTTAGAAATAAATATGAAAATAAACATGAAATACATGGCAACTATACACACACACACACACACTCACACACATACCCCAAAACCTTGGTAACAGGGTGAAAGAAAACATAAGTTTAATAAATCAATATATATCATTTATCTACATGGGAAGAATGAATAATATAAAGATGCTAATTCTTTCAAAATAATTAAAATTCAAAGAGGTTTATCTTAGACATTAAAAATGAGTTTAAGTTCATCTAGAAAAATAAACAAGTAGGAATATAAATGTGTGTTTTTTAAATGAGAGAACATGGATTATAGAAAGATGTAGTAATTAGCTATGCAATGTTAGCCCACATATAGATACTTAGAATAAGTAAATAGACACAAGGAGGTGGGGACAAATGGGAGAGCAAGCAGAGACACAGGACAAGGGTAGAAAAGGTATTAATGAGGAACAGATTTCTGCTTCAGATAATGGCAACTTACATAAAGCACACCAATCATCTTACTAAGAAGACTAAGAAAATCTGGTCAAGTAATTTTTTAAAATCTGCTTGAAGGCACAGAGAAGCTAATAAGGCAGTGAAGAATTACAGGGCCAAGCTCTGGGAAAACAAAGAAGAGCCAGGGAGATGAGCCAAACACTGGAACTGCTTTCTCCCCAAGGGCATCTGCTAATTCCAGAAATGGCAAACTAAGGATTAATAAACTTAACTGAGATTTTGATGGTCTCATAGACCTAGAAGAAAAATATCACTACAGGAGACCTCCCCGGTGGTCCAGTGGTTAAGAATTTGCCAGTCAAAGCAGGGAACATAGGTTTGATCCTTCGTCTGGGAAGATTCTACACGCAACTAAGCTCACGTGCCACAAAGTATGTGCTTTAAAGCCCGTGAGTCACAACTACAGAGCCCAAATGCCACAACTACTGAAGTCTGTGTACCTAGAACCTGTGCTCTGCAACAAGAGAAGCCATCACAATGAGAAGCACATACACCGCAACTAGAGTAGCCCCCACTTGCAACAACTAGAGAAAGTTCACTCTCAGCAATAAAGGCCCAGGGCAGCCAAAAATTAATTAATTTTAAAAAATCACTATAGGGCCTATACCAAGAAGAAGTCTTCATAAATTCTTCACAGTTTAGATAAGAGTGTCTAAAAGACAACATCACAAGAGTAAGGATAAATTGGAAATACCCTCCCCTGGTCCTTGTACTCAGAAAGAAACCCAGCTTCCAATCACCTTAATCTCTGACATCCGACTGACATGATAGAGATTTGCTGGTACCACTGACACCCTACAGAAGGGAAATAAAAGGCAAACATAAAGCCTATCTGGAGAACAATAGTATGATGTTATGTCCCCAATTATTTCTATAATTTTTCACATACAAAGTTCAATACTCAAAAGGAATTGTACAATTATTTTTAGGAAAGTATTCAGGAGTATCAAATAAAGCTAAATATACATCTATTCTATGACACAGAAATTCCACTCCAAGGGAACTGAGTATAAATATTTATCAAAAGATGTTTGTAAGAATATTCATAATAAGCCTAAAAACAATCCTCATTTACAGGAAATGAATAAATTACTTTCCTATAATGGAATAATAAAACAATTTAAAAAGAATGCACTAATGAAATACAACATCATAGGTGATTCACAGCCATTAGGCTGAATGAAAAAACTCATTCAAACAAATATATATTTATGATTTAAGTTATCAGATCAGATCAGTCGCTCAGTCGTGTCCGACTCTTTGCGAAGCCATGAACCGCAGCACGCCAGGCCTCCCTGTCCATCACCAACTCCCGGAGGTGACTGAGACTCACATCCATCGAGTCAGTGATGCCATCCAGCCATCTTATCCTCTGTCGTCCCCTTCTCCTCCTGCCCCCAATCCCTCCCAGCATCAGAGTCTTCTCCAATGAGTCAACTCTTCGCATGAGGTGGCCAAAGTACTGGAGTTTCAGCTTTAGCATCATTCCTTCCAAAGACATTCCAGGGCTGATCTTCAGAATGGACTGGTTGGATCTCCTTGCAGTCCAAGGGACTCTCAAGAGTCTTCTCCAACACCACAGTTCAAAAGCATCAATTCTTCGGCCCTCAGCCTTCTTCACAGTCCAGCTCTCACATCCATACATGACCACAGGAAAGACTATAGACTTGACTAGGCGAACCTTTGTTGGCAAAGTAATGTCTCTGCTTTTGAATATGCTATCTAGGTTGGTCATAACCAAAAATGGACAAAAATAATCAATACTGACAGAAGTTACAACAGTGATTATCATGAGGCGGGTGTTGAATGGCAGAGGTACAAAACCTTTTCAGATGTTGGAATATTCTCTGTCTTGATGAATGGTGGTTATGGAGTACTCAAATGTGAATAATCATTCAAGGGTACAGTTCAGTTCAGTCACTCAGTCGTGTCTGACTCTTTGCAACCCCATGAATCCGAGCACGTCAGGCCTCCCTGTCCACCACCAACTCCCAGAGTTCACCCAGACTCACGTTCATCGAGTCAGTGATGCCATCCAGCCATCTCATCCTCTGTTGTCCCCTTCTCCTCCTGACCCCAATCCCTCCCAGCATCAGAGTCTTTTCCAATGAGTTAGCTCTTCCCATGAGGTGGCCAAAGTACTGGAGTTTCAGCTTTAGCATCATTCCTTCCAAAGAAATCCCAGGACTGATCTCCTTCAGAATGGACTGGTTGGATCTCCTTGCAGTCCAAGGGACTCTCAAGAGTCTTCTCCAACACCACAGTTCAAAAGCATCAATTCTTCGGCACTCAGCCTTCTTCACAGTCCAGCTCTCGCATCCATACATGACCACAGGAAAAACCATAGCCTTGATTAGACGGACCTTTGTTGGCAAAGTAATGTCTCTGCTTTTGAATATGCTATCTAGGTTGGTCATAACTTTCTTTCCAAGGAATAAGCGTCTTTTAATTTCATGGCTGCAGTCCCCATCTGCACTGATTTTGGAGCCCAAAAAAATAGTCTGACACTGTTTCCACTGTTTCCCCATCTATTTCCCATGAAGTGATGGGACTACATGCCATGATCTTCGTTTTCTGAATGTTGAGCTTTAAGCCAACTTTTTCACTTTCCTCTTTCACTTTTATCAAGAGGCTTTTTAGTTCCTCTTCACTTTCTGCCATAAGGGTGGTGTCATCTGCATATCTAAGGTTATTGATATTTCTTCCCGCAATCTTGATTCCAGCTTGTGCTTCTTCCAGCCCAGCGTTTCTCATGATGTACTCTGCACAGAAGTTAAATAAGCAGGGTAACAATATACAGCCTTGATGTACTCGTTTTCCTATTTGGAACTAGTCTGTTGTTGCATGTCCAGTTCTAACTGTTGCTTCCTGACCTGCAAGGGCTAAAATTAGCATACTTTAGACACTAAAAAAAAGGTAGGCTCCAGTCCATGGGGTCGCTAAGAGTCGGACACGACTGAGCGACTTCACTTTCACTTTTCACTTTCATGCATTGGAGAAGGAAATGGCAACCCACTCCAGTGTTCTTGCCTGGAGAATCCCAGGGACAGGGGAGCCTGGTGAGCTTCCGTCTATGGGGTCGCAGAGAGTCGGACACGACTGAAGCGACTTAGCAGCAGCAGCAGCAGCAGACACTAAAAATACCTAAGACAGTCTTCATATAGGATAAACCTGGAGGTCTTAAACTACCAGATATTAAAACTGAAATTCTAGTAATTAAGCAAGCATAAGGTCTAGGCAAGGACCCATGAAACAAAACAGAAATTATATAAATAAAAAAAAAAATCCACAAGTAGGTAGGCATTTAGCTTGTGATAACATTAAGAGCAAGGGGAACAAAAGTCTATTCACCAAATGATATTGCCCAATTAGATATACATAAAATAAAAATAAAATATTATCCTTATTTCAAACATATATATAAATAAAATCAAAGGAAGATAGCAAATCTGAATGTATGTGGTAGAAATAAGTCTTCTAGAAAATTATATAGAGTATCTTCATAACTTGAGTGTGGGAAAATTAACAAGATGGTTCCAGTCTTGCTCTTTTAACCTGTGCTCTCATGCTCTTTCACTCCATGTTCTGAAAACATGACTTTGCACAACTGTGTAATGGCTGAGATCACTTATAGCACTGTCTATGACTGTCACGAGTTACTCACTTGGTCATGGGCTACTTTGTGCAGTATGCCTGCATGAGCTTCACCATGAAAGCCCTAGCTGCTGCTGCACTGGGGCTACACTGGAGTGACATCATGGTTACGTTACATGAAGTTATGTTATGGCAACCTTATGGCTACATTATGGTTATGTTATGGCTGCAGCTTCAGCTGCCATGTCAGCCAGGAGAGAGATTGAGTTGTGGCTGCTGTGCCAGTCAGAAGAGAATAATCATGTCTGCAGTTTCCATGGTTCCTAGAGTCTTCTTCCAGCCTCTTAGCTTGCACCTTGCCTACCCTAGGTGCAGTGAACAGGGGGAACAGCAAGACAACTGGCATCACAAACAGAAACAGCAACATACTGGGATAGGGAAAAGCACAACCCCAAAAGCACTAAACATAAGGGGCTTCCCTGGTGGCTCAGATGGTAAAGAATCTGCTGCAATGAGGAAGACAACAAGAATCACTAATGGATTGAAAATGCAAGCCACTGGGTGAGAAATTACGGTACTTGCACTACACATAACTGAGATTAATCTTGTTAACTAGAAAATATTGAGAAGCCCTACAAATTAGTAAGAAAGTAATAAACAGCCAAAACGAGAAATGAGCAAAAGACAAGCATTTCACACACACACAAAGATGTCCAGAAAAGATGATGTCATTTATCTTCACAGAAATGCAAAATGAAACCACTACATACCATAATGATTAAAATGAAAAAGTCTGGCAATTCCAGGAGTTGGCAAGGATGTAGCGAACAGAACTTTCACCAATGGCACAGTGTATCAAAAGAGCAACACTGGAAACCTGCTTGGCACTGTCTACTCATATTTACCTTCAGACTTAGCAATTACACACACACACATATATATACATATATATATATATACACACACTTATATATGTGTGTGTATATATATATATAGGTGTATGGGTTTCCCAGGTGGCACTAGTGGTAAAGAACCCACCTGCCAATGCAGAAGATGTAAGAGACACGGAATCAATCCTTGGGTTGGTAAGATCCCCTAGAAAAGGTCACATCCAACACACAAACACATACCAAATAGATGTGCATACTCATGAACATCAAGGCACGTAATCAAGAATGTTCATAGTAACTTCATTCATAGCAGCAAAAATGGAAATAAGCAAAATGTCCATTAATAACAGAATAAACAACATGGAGTATAGTCACATAAGGAGATAGTATATAGCAACAAAGACAAATGAACTAGTTATCAAAACAAAAATCAATTTCTCAGCAAAAATGCTAAGCAAAATAGGCCTGGAACAAAAGAATTGGCAAACAATGATTCCATTTATTTAATTTTCAAAAATAGGCAAAACTAAACTACAATATCAGACTTTAAAATGGAAATTTCTTTGTGGAGCACAGAGGAAATAGAGACTGAACACAAAAGTAAAAGTGTTATTGGCTCAGCTGTCTCCGACTCTTTACAACTCCATGGACTGTAGGCTGCAAGGCTACCCTGTCCACAGAATTCTCTAAGCAAAAACACTGGTGTGGGTAGCCATTCTTTTCTCCAGGGGATCTTTCCAACACAGGGATTGAACCGAGGTCTAATGCAATGCAGGCAGATTGTTACCATCTGAGCCACCAGGGAAGCCTTTAGGTCAATAAATAGACATAGACAAATTTCATAAATTTCGAATGTTCAAGCTTCATTTTAAAAGGACAGAGGAATCAGAAATAAAATTGCCAGCATCTGCTGGATCATTGAAAAAGCAAGAAAGTTCCAGAAATATACTACATCTGCTTTATGGACTATGCCAAAGCCTTTGACTGTGTGGATCACAACAAACTGTGGAAAATCCTGAAAGACATGGGAATACCAGACCACCTTACCTGCCTCCGGAGAAATCTGTATGCAGGTCAAGAAGCAACAGTTAGAACCAGACATGGAACAACAGACTGGTTCCAAATTAGGAAAAGAGCATGCCAAGCGGTATACTATCACCCTCCTTCATAATTTCTGTGCAGAGTGTATCATGTGAAATATGGGCTGGATAAAACACAAGCTAGAATCAAGATTGCCGGGAGAAATATCAATAACCAGATATGAAAATGACACCACCATTATGACAGAAAGTGAAGAAGAACTAAAGGGCCTCTTGATCAAAGTGAAAGGGGAGAGTCAAAAAGTTGGCTTAAAATTCAACATTCAGAAAACGAAGATCATGGCATCCGGTCCCATCACTTCATGGCAAATAGATGGGGAAACAACGGAAACAGTGACAAACTTTATTTTTGAGGGGCCTCCAAAATCACTGCAGATGGTGACTGCAGCCATGAAATAAAAGACACTTGCTCCTTGGAAGAAAAGTTATAACCAACCTAGACAGCATGTTAGAAAGCAGAGACATTACTTTGCCAACAAAGGTCCATCTAGTCAAAGCTATAGTTTTTCCAGTAGTCATGGATGGATGTGAGAGTTGGACTTTTCCACTAGCCTTCAATCTTTCCCAGCATCAGGGTCTTTTCCAATGAGTCAGTTCTTCATATCAGGCGCCCAATTTATTGGAGTTTCAGCTTCAGCAACAGTCCTTCCAATGAATATTCAGGACTGATTTCCTTTAGGATGGACTGGTTGGATCTCCTTGCAGTCCAAGAGACTCTCAAGAGTCTTCTCCAGCACCACAGTTCAAAAGCATCAATTCTTGACTGCTCAGCTTTCTTTATACTTCAACTCACACATCCATACATGACTACTGGAAAAACCATAGCCTTGACTAGATGGACCTTTGTCAACAAAATAATGTCTCTGCTTTTTAATAGGCTGCTATCTAGGTTGGTAATAACTTTTCTTCCAAGGAGTAAGCATTTTTCTATTTCATAGATGCAGTCACCATCTGCAGTGATTTTGGAGCCCAAGAAATTAAAGTCTGCCACTGTTTCCACTGTTTATCCATCTATTTGCCATGTAGTGATGGGACTGGATGCCATGATTTTTGTTACTGAATGTTTACCTTTAAGCCAACTTTTCACTTTCCTCTTTCACTTTCATCAAGAGGCCCTTTAGTTCTTCTTCACTTCCTGCCATAAAGGTGGTGTCATCTGAATATCTGAGGTTATTGCATATCTGAGGTTATTGATATTTCTCCCATCAATCTTGATTCCAGCTTGTGCTTCATCCATCCCGGCATTTCTCAAGATGTAGTCTGCATATAAGTTAAATAAGCATGGTGACAATATACAGCCTTGATGTACTCCTTTCCCTATTTGGAACCAGTCTGTTGTTCCATGTCCAGTTCTAACTGTTGCTTCCTGACGTGCATACATTTTCTCAAGAGGCAAGTCAGGTGGTTTGGTATTCCCATCTCTTTCAGAATTTTCCACAGTTTATTGTGATCCATACAGTCAAAGGCTTTGGCATAGCAAATAAAGCAGAAATAGATATTTTTCTGGAACTCTCTTGCTTTTTAAGTGATCCAGCGGATGTTGGCAATTTGATCTCTGGTTCCTCTGCCTTTTCGAAAACCAGCTTGAACATCTGGAAGTCCATGGTTCATGTACTGCTGAAGCCTGGCTTGGAGAACTTTGAGCATTACTTTGGTATCATGTGAGATGAGTGCAATTGTGTGGTAATTTGAGCACTCTTGGGCATTACCTTTCTTTGGGATTGGAATGAACACTGACCTTTTCCAGTCCCATGGCCACTGCGAGTTTTCCAAATTTGCTGGCATACTGAGTGCAGCACTTTCACAGCATCATCTTTCAGGATTTGGAATAGCTCAACTGGAATTCCATGACCTCAACTAGCTTTCTAGCTTTGTTCATAGTGATGCTTCCTAAGGCCCACTTGACTTCACATTCCAGGATGTCTTGCTCTAGGTGAGTGATCACACCATCATGATTATCTGAAGATCTTTTTTGTACAGTTCTTCTGTGTATCCTTGCCACCTCTTCTTAATATCTTCTGCTTCTGTTAGGTCCATACTATTTCTGTCCTTTACTGATCCATCTTTGCATGAAATGTTCCCTTGGTATCTCTAATTTTCTTGAAGAGATCTCTAGTCTTTCCCATTCTATTGTTTTCCTCTATTTCTTTGCACTGATCACTGAGGAAGGCTTTCTTATCTCTCCTTGCTATTCTTTGGAAATCTGCATTCAAATGGGTATATCTTTCCTTTTCTCATTTGGTTTTTACTTCCCTTATTTTCATAGCTATTTTTAAGGCCTCCTCAGACAGCCATTTTGCTTTTTTGCATTTCTTTTCCATAGGGATGGTCTTGATCCCTATCTCCTATACAATGTCACGAACCTCCACCCATAGTTCATCAGGCACTCTTTATCAGATCTAGTCCCTTAAATCTATTTCTCACTTCCACTGTATAATCGTTAGCGGTTTGATTTAGATTATACCTGAGTGGTCTAGGGGTTTTTCCTACTTTCTTCAATTTAAGTCTGAATTTGACAATAAGGAGTTCATAAGGTGAGCCACAGTCAGCTTCCAGTCTTATTTTTGCTGACTGTATAGCATTTCTCCAACTTTGGCTGCAAAGAATTTATAATCAATCTGATTTTGGTGTTGATCATCTGGTGATGTCCATGTATAGAGTCTTCTCTTGTGTTGTTGGAAGAGGGTGTTTGCTATGACCTTGCATTCTCTTGGCAGAACTCTATTGGCATTTGCCCTGCTTCATTCCGTATTCCAAGACCAAATTTGCCTGCTACTCCAGGTGTTTCTTGACTTCCTACTTTTGCATTCCAGTCCCCTATAATGAAAAGGACATCTTTTCTGGGTGTTAATTCTAGAAGGTCTTGTAGGTCTTCATAGAACCATTCAATTTCAGCTTCTTCAGCATTACTGGTTGGGGCATAGACTTGGATTAACGTGATATTGAATAGAGATTAGAGAGTATAAGGTAGGTTTTCTGAAATTTGGCAATGTTCTAATTCTTGACCTAGTTTGCAGTCACACAAGTGGTCATACTGTAATACTTCAGTCAGCTACTGTTAGAGATAGCAGGTTAAATGTATGCATATAGTTCCTTTCTGAACTCTCACTAAATGAATAAAGGAATTTAACACACACATACACACCAACTCACAATGACAAAACTAAAGAGAAAAAAATTTGAACAAAAGTGGTAACTGAGTTAATAGCCTACAGAAAGAACCTTAAGCCAATAGAGAGAAAAGCTTAGAAGCAATATTTTTTATACTAAAGAACTCCTAAAAAACAGCAATTGGTGGTACAAGGTACCTCTGGCAATGACAAAATCAGTGGAGCTAAAACCAGAGCAAAAACTGAAAATTTCAGAAACAGTCCACCCCATATCCTTCTTCTAACTTACTGCTAGGAAACTGCCCTTACCCATTCTCAGACACATGAAAGGGAGTTATTCTCTAAAGAGTTCGAACAGGAGGGTAAGGGGAGATGGACTGAAAGTCTTTTAGGAAAAGGAGAAGGAGAGGGAAGAAGAAGGTTATGAGGAAGAGAAAGAGAAGTAACAGTAACAGTCACTGTTGTCTTCACTGTCATAGAAACAGCAAGTACAAATGAAAACAGGTAGATTAAGAATCTCAGCTATGTAATGAGACTTTTCTATAGGTCCTTACACCACAAGGTTCTAAAAACAGGTCATCAAGTATATAGCTTACAGGAGAAATATGCAAATGATTTTTCTACTGAATATGATCTGCTGAAAAGACATTAAAAGATGCTGACATAATCTCCAATAAAATAGCTCAAGAAATCACCCTACAATAAAGTTCACACTGAAATCTCCATTCTAGAGGAACCCAATAGACTTAGTAATTAGTGGCACCTCTGGGAAAGATTGAAGGTAGGAGGAGAAGGGAATGACAGAGGATGAGATGGTTGAATGGCATCACTGACACAATGGACATGGGTTTGGGTGGACTCTGGGAGTTGGTGATGGACAGGGAGGCCTGGTGTGCTGCGGTTCATGGGGTGGCAAAAGTTGGACACAACTGAGCGACTAAACTGGAACTGGATGTTCCTATTGCCATTTTAATTGTTTGGGGTTGATTTTGTAGATCTTTTTTTCTCCTCTTGTATTTCTTGACTATATAAGTTCCTTTAACATTTGTTGTAAAGGTGACTTGGTGGTACTGAATTCTCTTAACTTTTGCTTGTCTGAAAAGCTGTCTATTTCTCCATCAATTTTGAATGAGATCTTTGCTGGGTACAGTAATCTTGGTTATAGATTTTTCCCTTTTGGTACTTCAAATGTATCCTGCCATTCCCTTCTGGCCTGGAGAGTTTCAGCTGAAAGATCAGCTGTTAACCATATGGGGTTTCCCTTGTATATTACTTGTTGCTTCTCCCTTGCTCCTTTTAATATTCTTTCTTTGTGTTTAGTCTTTGTTAGTTTGATTAGTATGTGTCTTGGCATGTTTCTCCTTGGATTTATCCTGTATAGCACTCTTTGTGCCTCTTGGATTTGACTATTTCCTTTTCCATGTTGGGGAAATTTTCAACTATAATCTCTTCAAAATTTTTCTCATATCCTTTCTTTTTCTCTTCTTCATCTAGGACCCCTATAATTCAAATATTGGTGCATTTGATATTGTCCCAGAGATCTCTGCAACTATCCTTGGTTATTTTCATTCTTTTTACTTTATTGCGCTCTTGAGAAGTTATTTCCACCATTTTATCTTCCAGCTCACTGATTCATTCTTCTGCTTCAGATATTCTGCCACTGATTCCTTCTAGAGTATTTTTAGTTTCAGTAATTGTGTTGTCTCTGTATGCTTATTCTCTAATTCCTCTAGGTCTTTGTTAATTCTTGCATTTTCTCCATTTTGTTTTCAAGGTTTTTGATTATCTTTACTATCATTATTCTGAATTCTTTTTCAGGTAGTTTGCCTATTTCCTCTTCATTTACTTGGACTTCTGGGTTTCTAGTTTGTTCCTTCCTTTGTGTAGTATTTCTCTACCTTTTCACTATTTGTTTTAATCTTATTGTGTTTGAGGTATCTTTTCCCCAGGTTTCAAGGTTGTAGAAGGAAAGAAATAATAAAGATCTGAGCAGACATAAATGATAAAGAAATGAAAGAAACAATAGTAAAGATTAATGAAATTAAAAATGGGTTATTTAAGAAGATAAACAAAATTGACAAATCTTTATAAAGATAAACAAAATTGAAAAGCCAGACTTATCAAGAAAAAAAGGGGGGGGAGGTGGAAATCAAATCAACAAAACTAGAAATGAAAAAGGAGAGATAACAAAAAACAATGCAGAAATACAAAGGAGTATAACAGACTACTAATAACAACTATATGGCAATAAAATGGATAACCTGGAAGAAATGGACAGATTCTTAGAAAAGTTCAATCTTCCAAGACTGAACCAGGAAGAAAGAGAAATTATGAACAACCCAATTACAAGCTCTGAAATTGAAGCTCTGATCAAAAATCTCCCAAAATACAAAAGCCCAGGACCAGATGGCTTCACAGGGAGAACTCTATCAAACATTTAGAGAAGAGCTCATGTTTATCCTTCTAAAACTCTTTCAAAAAACTACAGAGGAAGGAACACTTTCAAACTCATTATACAAGGCCAATTTCCCTGATACAAAAACCAAAGAAAACAGAAAAAAAGAAAACTACAGTCCAATATCACTGATGAACAAAAATGCAAAAATTCTCAACAAAATTTTAGCAAACAGAATTAAGCAACACATCAAAAAGCTCAGATGCCATGATTAGGTTGGGTTTATTCCAGGAATGCAAGGATTCTTCAACATACGCAAATCAATGTGGTACACCATATTAACAAACTGAAAGATAAAAACCATATGATAATCTCAATAGATGCAGAAAAATCCTTTGACAAAATTCAGCACCCATTTACGATTAAAACTCTTCCAAAAATGGGCATAGAAGGAACCTCCACATAGTAAAGGCCATATATGATAAGCCTACAGCAAACATTATTCTCAATGGTGAAAAACTGAAAGCATTCCCCGTAAGCCCAGGAACAAGACAAGGGTGTCCACTTTCGCCACTATAATTCAACATAGTTCTGAATGTCCTAGCTACAGCAATCAGCGAAGAAAAAGAAATAAAAGGAATCCAGATCAGAAAAGAGGTAGTAAAGTTCTCACTGTTTGCAGATGACATGATACTGTACATAGAAAACCCTAATGATAGTATCAGAAAATTACTAGAGCTAATCAGTGAATTTAGCAAAGTTGCACAATATAAAATCAGTACACAGAAATCACCTGCATTTCTATATAGTACCAATGAAAGATCAGAAAGAAAATTAAGGAATCAATCCCATTCAACACTGCATCAAAAAGAATTAAAAATCTAGGAATAAACTTATCTAAGGAGACAAAAAAACTATACACAGAAAATTATAAGACATTGATGAAATAAATCAAAGATGACATAAACAGATGGAGAGATATTCCATGTTCCTGGAGGGAAGAATCAATATTGTAAAAATGACTATATTACCAAATGCAAGCTACAGATTCAATGTGATCCCTGTCAAATTACTAGTGGCATTTTTCACAAAACTAGAGCAAAAAATTTCACAACTCATATGAAAACACAAAAGACCCCAGATAGCTAAAGAAGTCTTGAGAAAGAAGAATGGAGCTGGAGGAATCAATCTTCCTGATTTCAGATTGTATTACAAAGCTACAGTCATCAAGACAGTATGTTCAGTTCAATTCAGTCGCTCAGTCGTATTCGACTCATTGTGACCCCATGAATCGCACAGTCTTTTCCAATGAGTCAACTCTTAGCATGAGGTGGCCAAAGTACTGGAGTTTCAGCTTTAGATCATTCCTTCCAAAGAAATTCCAGGGCTGATCTCCTTCAGAATGGACTGGTGAGATCTCCCTGCAGTCCAAGGGACTCTCAAGAGTCTTCTCCAACACCACAGCTCAGAAGCATCAATTCTTCAGTGCTCAGCTTTCTTCACAGTCCAACTCTCACATCCATACATGACCACTGGAAAAACCATAGCCTTGACTACATGGACCTTTGTTGGCAAAGTAATGTCTCTGCTTTTCAATATGCTATCTAGGGTGGTCATAACTTTTCTTCCAAGGAGTAAGCGTCTTTTAATTTCATGGCGTCTTTTAATTTCCAGCATCTGCAGTAATTTTGGAGCCCAAAAAAGTAAAGTCTGACACTGTTTCCACCGTTTCCCCATCTATTTCCCATGAAGTGATGGGACCGGATGCCATGATCTTCGTTTTCTGAATGTTGAGTTTTAAGCCAACTTTTTCACTCTCCTCTTTCACCTTCATCAAGAGGCTTTTTAGTTCCTCTTCACTTTCTGCCATAAGGGTGGTGTCATCTGCATATCTGAGGTTATTGATATTTCTCCCAGCAATCTTGATTCCAGTTTGTGCTTCTTCCAGCCCAGCATTTCTCATGATGTACTCTGCATATAAGTTAAATAAGCAGGGTGACAATACACAGCCTTGACGTACTCCTTTTCCTATTTGGAACCAGTCTGTTGTTCCATGTTCAGTTCTAATTGTTGCTCTCTGACCAGCATACAGATTTCTTAAGAGGCAGGTAAGGTGGTCTGGTATTTCCATCTCTTTCAGAATTTTCCATAGTTTATTGTGATTCACACAGTCAAAGGCTTTGGCATAGTCAATAAAGCAAAAATAGATGTTCTACTGGAACTTTCTTGCTTTTTTGATGATCCAGCAGATGTTGGGAATTTGGTCTCTGGTTCCTCTGCCTTTTCTAAAACCAGCTTAAACAAGTGGAAGTTCACAGTTCACATATTGCTGAAGCCTGGCTTGGAGAATTTTGACCATTACTTTATTAGCGTGTGAGATAAATGCAATTGTGCAGTAGTTTGAGCATTCTTTGGCACTGCCTTTCTTTGGGATTGGAATGAAAACTCTCCTTTTCCAGTCCTGTGGACAGTATGTTACTGACATGAAAACAAAAATATAGAGCATTGGAACAAGATACAAAGCCCAGAAATAAACCCATCCACCTATGGGTACCTCATTTCTGACAAAGGAGGCAAGAATATACAATGGGGCAAAGAGAGCCTCTTCAATAAATGCTGCTGGGAAAACTAGACAGCTACATGTAAAAGCATGAAACTGGAACACTTCCTAACACCACACACAAAGATAAACTCAAAATGGAATAAAGACCTAAATATAAGACCAAAAACTATGAAATTGTTAGACAAAAACATAGGCAGAACACTCCGACATAAATCAAAGCAAGCTCCTTTATGACCCACCTCCTAGAGTAATGGAAATAAAAACAAAAGTAAACAAGTGCAACCCGATTAAACTTAAAAGCTTTTGCACTGCAAAGAAACTTTGCTATGCTATGCTAAGTCACTTCAGTCGTGTCCAACTCTGTGTGACCCCATAGACGGCAGCCCACCAGGCTTCCCCGTCCCTGGGATTCTCCAGGCAAGAACACTGGAGTGGGTTGCCATTAAGCAAGGTGAAAAGACAACCTTCAGAATAGGAGAAAATAATAGCAAATGAAACAACTGACAAAGGATTAATTTCCAAAATATAAAAGCAGCTCATGGAACTCAATACCAGAAAAACAAACAACCCAATCAAAAAGTGGGGGAAAGACCTAAATAGACATTTCTCCAAGAAGACACACAGATGGCTAACAAACACATGAAAAGATGCTCAACATCACTCATTATTAGAGAAATGCAAATAAAAACTACAATGAGATATCACCTCACACTGGTCAAAATGGCCATCATCAAAAAGTTTACAAACAATAAATGTTGGAGAGGATGTGGAGAAAAGGGAATGCTCTTGCACTGTATGTGGGAATGCAAACTGATACAGCCACTATGGAAGACAGTATGGAGATGCCTTTAAAAACTAGGAATAAAACCATCATATGACCCAGCAATCCCACTCCTAGGCATATACCCCGAGGAAACCAAAATTGAAAAAGACACATGTATCCCATTATTCACTGCTGCACTATTTACAATAGCTAGAGCATGGAAGCAACATAGATGTCCATCGACAGATGAATGGATAAAGAAGTTGTGGTACAAATACACAATGGAATATTACTCAGCCATAAAAAGGAACACATTTGAGTCAGTTCTGATGAGGTGGATGAACCTAAAACCTATTATACAGAGTGAAGTGAGTCATAAAGACAAAGATAAATATTGTATTCGACACATATATATGGAATCCAGAAAAATAGTACTGAAGAATTTATTTACATGGCAGCAGTGGAGAAAGAGACATAGAGAATAGACTTATGGAGATGGAGTCAGGGGAGGGGGGCTGAGATGTATGGAAAGAGTAACATGGAAACTTCCATTGCCATACATAAAATAGATCAATGGGAATTTTCTGTACAGCTCAGGAAACTAAAACCAGGGCTGTGCATCAGTCTAGAGGAGTGGGATGGGGAGGGAGATGGGAGGAAGGTTCAAATGGGAGAGGACATATGTATACCTATGGATGAAAGTGAAAGAGGAGACTGAAAAAGTTGGCTTAAAGCTCAACATTCAGAAAACTAAGATCATGGCATCTGGTCCCATCATTTCATGCCAAATAGATGGGGAAACAGTGGAAACACCATCAGACTTTATTTTTGGGGGCTCCAAAATCACTGCAGATGGTGACTGCAGCCATGAAATTAAAAGACGCTTACTCCTTGGAAGGAAAGTTATGACCAACCTAGATAGCAGAGTTATTACTTTGTCAACAAAGGTCCGTCTAATCAAGGCTATGGTTTTTCCAGTGGTCACGTATGAATGTGAGAGTTGGACTGTGAAGAAAGCTGAGCACTGAAGAATTGATGCTTTTGAACTGTGGTGTTGGAAAGGACTCTTGCGAGTCCCTTGGATTGTAAGGAGGTCCAACCAGTCCCTCCTACAGGAGACCAGTCCTGGGTGTTCACTGGAGGTACTTGTCGTGAAGATCTTTTTTGTACAGTTCTTCTGTGTACTCTTGCCACCTCGCCTTAATATCTTCTGCTTCTGTTAGGTCCATACCATTTCTGTCCTTTATCAAGCCCATTTTGCATGAAATGTTCCCTTGTTAACTCCAATTTTCTTGAAGAGATCTCTAGTCTTTCCCATTCTGTTGTTTTCCTCTATTTCTTTGCACTGATTGCTGAGGAAGGCTTTCTTATTTCTTCTTGCTATTCTTTGGAACTCTGCATTAAGATACATATATCTTTCCTTTTCTCCTTTGCTTTTCGTTTCTCTTCTTTTCATATCTATTTGTAAGGCCCATCACCAGCTATGTGGCATCTGGTCCCATCACTTCATGGGAAATAGATGGGAAAACAGTGGAAACAGTGTCAGAATTTATTTTGGGGGCTCCAAAATCACTGCTGATGGTGACTGCAGCCATGAAATTAAAAGACGCTTACTCCTTGGAAGGAAAGTTATGATCAACCTAGACAGCATATTCAAAAGTAGAGACATTACTTTGCCAACAAAGGTTCATCTAGTCAAGGCTATGGTTTTTCCAGTGGTCATGTATGGATGTGAGAGTTGGACTGTGAAGAAAGCTGAGTGCAGAAGAATTGATGTTTTTGAACTGTGGCGTTGGAGAAGACTCTTGAGAGTCCCTTGGACTGCAAGGAGATCCAACCAGTCCATTCTGAAGGAGATCAGCCCTGGGATTTCTTTGGAAGGAATGATGCTAAGGCTGAAACTCCAGTACTCTGGCCAACTCATGCGAAGTGCTGACTCATTGGAAAAGACTCTGATGCTGGGAGGGATTGGGGTCAGGAGGAGAAGGGGACAACAGAGGATGAGACGGCTGGATGGCATCACCAACTTGATGGACGTGAGTCTGAGTGAACTCTGGGAGTTGGTGATGGACAAGGAGGCCTGGCGTGCTGCAATTCATGGGGTCACAAAGAGTCGGACACAACTGAGTGACTGAACTGAACTGAACAGATGGCTGATTCATGTTGAGGTTTGGCAGAAAACAACAAAATTCTATAAAGCAATTATTCTTTCATAAAAAATATTAAAAAAAAAAAAAAAAGACTTTACTAAAGAAAAAGCTTTTACAGAACTAATGTTCCTGGAAACCAAATAGTACGTTCCAACTACTGGAACATATAATCAATCCCATTTTACTGTTGTTTTTTATCTTATAACTAAGTAATGAGAATTTCCCTTCTTTCTCTGTAAAAATTCAAATTTTTACATGTACTTTCAATGTGAGTTACAAAGTAAATGTAGAGTGGAGGAGCTAAGATGGCGGAGGAATAGGACGGGGAGAACATTTTCTCCTCCACAAATTCATCAAAAGAACATTTAAACACCGAGTAAATTCCACAAAACAACTTCTGAAAGCCGGCAGAGGACATCAGACACCCAGAAAAGCAACTCATTGCCTTCTAAAGGAGGTAGGAAAAAATTATAAAAGACAAAAAAGAGACAAAGAGGGAGGGACGGACCTCTGTCCGGGGAAGGAGTCTTAAAAAGAGAGAAGTTTCCAAACACCAGGAAACATTCTCACTGCCGAGTCTGTGCCGAGCCTGGGAAGCACGGAGGCCAACATAACAGGGAGGAAAATAAATAAACAATTAAAACCCACAGACTATGAGCCCTACCATAACTTTCCCAGCAGAGAAGCAGTGCAAGCGCCTGCATCCGCCATTAGCAAGCGGGGGCTGGGCAGGGAGGCGCGGCACGGGCTGCATCGCGGGCTGCATCGCTTAGAGTAAGGACTGGCCTGAATATCCCGAGCGCTACCTGAGCAAAATAATTTGGGCTAGCAAACCAGACTGTGCGATACCTACCACAAGAAAAGCCAGACCTAACCTAAGACACCGCCAAGCCCGTGCACAGAACAAAGGTCTGTACAGAGATAGCCGGCTGCAGACTGTTCCCCTCCGGTGACAGGCAGCCAGAGCCAGAGGGAGGCAATCGCAGCCCCAGAGAGACATTATCCACAAAACTGTAAGCACACTTCTTTGCTAACTAAGACTTCTTGGGGCTGTAGTCAGCCAACATCCGCCTAAGAAAGTGCAACGGTTGTACACCTAGAAGACCCAGTGGCGGGGAGGCGATAAGTCGCAGAAGCCGCGCTTGCTAAACACCTCATTACCTGCGCTGCCGGAATCTGTGAAGGGCACAAAACGCAGGCCCAACCGAGCCTGGGCCTCTGAGGACTGCCCGAGAGCCTGAACTTGAGCGGCTTAGACCTGGGAGGGGCAAGCAGCCCAGGGCCGGCCACGAATGGTTCCGGCGGGGAAACAGACAGCCTGAGCAGAGTGGGCAGGGACGCTACATGCGCAGTGAGCAGCAGCAGGCCCAGTGTGGCTGAGGCACTGTGAGCACACGCCAGTGTTATTTATTTGCAGCGTCCCTCCCTCCCCAGAGCACTACTGAACAAGTGAGCCTAAAAAAAAAAAAAAGGGGGTGTCCACCACCGCCCCCTTTGTATCAGGGTGGAAATCAGACACTGAAGAGACCAGCAAACAGAAGAAGCTACAACAGAGGGAACCGCCGTGGAAGTGACAGGGAATAAACTAAAACCCCGTGTTTAGTACCAACTACAAAGAAAGGGGCCTATCACATCAGATCAGATCAGATCAGTGGCTCAGTCGTGTCCGACTCTTTGCGACCCCATGAACTGCAGCACGCCAGGCCTCCTTGTCCATCACCAACTCCCGGAGGTCACTCAGACTCACGTCCACTGAGTCAGTGATGCCATCCAGCCATCTCATCCTCTGTCGTCCCCTTCTCCTGCTGCCCTTAATCCCTCCCAGCATCAGAGTCTTCTCCAATGAATCAACTCTTCGCATGAGGTGGCCAAAATACTGGAGTTTCAGCTTTAGCATCATTCCTTCCAAAGAAATCCCAGGGCTGATCTCCTTCAGAATGGACTGGTTGGATCTCCTTGCAGTCCAAGGGACTCTCAAGAGTCTTTTCCAACACCACAGTTCAAAAGCATCAATTCTTTGGCACTTAGCCTTCTTCACAGTCCAGCTCTCACATCCATACATGACCACAGGAAAGACCATAGCCTTGACTAGGCGAACCTTTGTTGGCAAAGTAATGTCTCTGCTTTTGAATATGCTATCTAGGTTGGTCATAACTTTCCTTCCAAGGAGTAAGCGTCTTTTAATTTCATGGCTGCAGTCAACATCTACATGATCAATGCAAAGAAATAGAGGAAAACAACAGAATGGGAAAGACTAGGGATCTCTTCAAGAAAATCAGAGATACCAAAGGAACATTTCATGCAAAGATGGGCTGGATAAAGGACAGAAATGGTATGGACCTAACAGAAGCAGAAGATATTAAGAAGAGGTGGCAAGAATACACAGAAGAAATGTACAAAAAAGAGCTTCACGACCCAGATAATCATGATGGTGTGATCACTCACCTAGAGCCAGACTTCCTAGAATGTGAAGTCAAGCAGGCCTTAGAAAGCATCACTACGAACAAAGCCAGTGGAGGTGATGGAATTCCAGTGGAGCTATTCCAAATCCTGAAAGATGATGCTGTGAAAGTGCTGCACTCAATATGCCAGCAAATTTGGAAACCTAAGCAGTGGCCACAGGATTGGAAAAGGTCAGTTTTCATCCCAATCCCAAAGAAAAGCAATGCCAAAGAATGCTCAAACTACTGCACAATTGCACTCATCTCACACGCTGGTAAAGTAATGCTCAAAATTCTCCAAGCCAGGCTTCAGCAATATGTGAACCGTGAACTTCCTGATGTTCAAGCTGGTTTTCAAAAAGGCAGAAGGAACCAGAGATCAAATTGCCAACATCCGCTGGATCATGGAAAAAGCAAGAGAGTTCCAGAAAAACATCTATTTCTGCTTTATTGACTATGCCAAAGCCTTTGACTGTGTGGATCACAATAAACTGTGGAAAATTCTGAAAGAGATGGGAATACCAGACCACATGATCTGCCTCTTGAGAAATCTGTATGCAGGTCAGGAAGCAACAGTTAGAACTGGTCATGGAACAACAGACTGGTTCCAAATAGGAAAAGGAGTACGTCAAGGCTGTATATTGTCACCATGTTTATTTAACTTATATGCAGAGTACATCATGAGAAATGCTGGGCTGAAAGAAACACAAGTTGGAATCAAGATTGCTGGGAGAAATATCAATAACCTCAGATATGCAGATGACACCACCCTTATGGCAGAAAGTGAAGAGGAACTAAAAAGCCTCTTGATGAAAGTGAAAGTGGAGAGTGCAAAGGTTGGCTTAAAGCTCAACAATCAGAAAAGCGGCCTATAGATCTTGAGAAATTTAAGCCGAAACAAGGAACTAGCCAAAAATGAACTGAACCCACAATACCCACAACAATAACAGAGAAAGTCTTATATATTTTTTTACTATTTTTACCATCATTTTTTCTTTCTTTTTTTATTTAAAAAAACTTTTTTTATCCTCTAGTACTCCTTTAATTTTCACTCTTATAACTTACTATTATTTTGTAAAAAAAAAAATGAAAAAAATAAATAAGACTCTTTTAAAAAAAAAAAAACTTCATATATATATTTTTTATAACTTTTGAGACCCTTTTTTTCTTTTTTTGCCTCTTTTATTTCTTTTTTCTTTTCTTTAACATTGTATTTTTGAAACTCCACACTCTGCTCTAGATTCTTAAGTTTAGCTTATTGGTAATTGTTATCAATTTTGAACCTATTTTTTCTTTTTTTATAACTTTTGTGACTGTTTTTTTCCTCCCTCTTTCTATCTCTTAATCTTTTCTTTGACATTGTATTCCTGAAATTCCAAACTCTAATCTAGATCTTTAATTTATGCTTTCTGGTATATATAATCAATTTGTGCCTATATCTTCTTTATAACTTTTGTGACTTTGTTTAATTTTGGTTTTGTTGTTATTTTCTTTCTTTCTTTTTTTCTATCTTTCTTCTTCTTCTTCTTTTCTTTAATATTGTATTTTTGAAACTCCAAACTCTACTCTAGATTTTTAACTTTTGCTTTTTGATATTGGTTATCATTTTGTACCTATATTTTCTTTATAACTTTTGTGACTCTTTGTCTTTTTTTTCTTTTTTATTTTTCTCTCTTTCTTTTCCTTCTTCTATTCTTTAACACTGTATTTTTGAAACTCCAAACTCTACTCTAGATTTTTAATTTTTGCTTTTAGGTATTTGTTACCAATTCTGTATCTTTAAGAACCTAATCTTCAGTACCCACTTTTTACTAGGGAGCGAGATTACTGGCTTGACTGTTCTCTCCACCTCCAGACTCTCCTTTTTCACCACCAGTTCGCCTGTGTCTCCTCCCTAACCCCTCTCTACTCTATCCAACTCTGTGAATTTCTGAGTGTTCCAAATAAAGGAAAACACTTAGGGAAATGATTACTGACTGGATCTGTCTCTCTCCTTTTCATTCCCTCCTTTTATCCTCCTGACCACCTCTGTCTCCTTCCTCCCTCTTTTCTTCTCTGTATAACTCCGTGAACATCTCTAAGCGGTCCAGTTGTGGAGTGCAGTATAGAAGGAGAAGTTTTGAGACTACTGTAAATATAAGACCGATAACTGGAAGCAGGAGGCTTAAGTCCAAACCCTGATTCCACGGAACATTAACTGACAGGAACTCGTCAAATGCCTCCATACCTACACTGAAACCAAGCATCACACAAGGGCCAACAAGTTCCACGGCAAGACATACCAAGCAAATTCTCCAGAAACACAGGAACACAGCCCTGAGCTCCAATATACAGGCTACCCAAAGTCACCCCAAAATCACAGACATCTCATAACTCATTACTAGACACTCCATTGTACTCCAGAGAGAAGAAATCCAGCTCCATCCACCAGAACACCGACACAAGCTTCCCTAACCAAGAAACCTTGACAAGCCACCTGTCCAAACCCACACACAGTGAGGAAACGACACGATAAAGAGAACTCCGCAACCTGCCAGAATACAGTAAGGACACCCCAAACTCAGCAACTTAAACAAGATGAACAGACAGAAGAATACCCAGCAGGTAAAGGACAGGATAAATGCCCACCAAACCAAACAAAAGAGGAAGAAATAGCGAATCTACCTGATAAAGAATTCCGAATAATGATAGTGAACTTAATCCAAAATCTGGAAATCAAAATGGAATCATGGATAAATAGCCTGGAGAAAAGCATTGAGAAGATGCAAGAAAGGTTTAACAAGGACCTAGAAGAAATAAAAAAGAGTCAATATATAATGAATAATGCAATAAATGACATCCAAAACACTTTGGAGGCAACAAATAGTAGAATAACAGAGGCAGAAGATAGAATTAGTGAAATAGAAGATAGAATGGTAGAAATAAATGAATCAGAGGAGAAAAAAGAAAAACGAATTAAAAGAAAAGAGGACAATCTCAGAGACCTCCAGGACAATATTAAATGTTACAACATTCAAATCATAGGAGTCCCAGAAGAAGAAGACAAAAAGAAAGACCATGAGAAAATACTAGAGGAGATAATAGTTGAAAACTTCCCTAAAATGGGGAAGGAAATAATCACTCAAGTCCAAGAAACCCAGAGAGTCCCAAACAGGATAAACCCAAGGCGAAACACCCCAAGACACATATTAATCAAATTAACAAAGATCAAACACAAAGAACAAATATTAAAAGCAGCAAGGGAAAAACAACAAATAACACACAAGGGAATTCCCATAAGGATAACAGCTGATCTGTCAATAGAAACTCTCCAAGCCAGGAGGGAATGGCAAGACATACTTAAAGTGATGAAAGAAAATAACCTACAGTCCAGATTATTGTACCCAGCAAGGATGTCATTCAAATATGAAGGAGAAATCAAAAGCTTTACAGACAAGCAAAAGCTGAGAGAATTTAGCACCACCAAACCAGCTCTCCAACAAATATTAAAGGACATTCTCTAGACAGGAAACACAAAAAGGGTACATAAATTCGAACCCAAAACAATAAAGTAAATGGCAACAGGATCATACTTATCAATAATTACCTTAAATGTAAATGGGTTAAATGTCCCAACCAAAAGACAGAGACTGGCCGAATGGATACAAAAACAAGACCCCTACATATGTTGTCTACAAGAGACCCACCTCAAAACAGGGGACACATACAGACTGAAAGTGAAGGGCTGGAAAAAGATTTTCCATGCAAATAGGGACCAAAAGAAAGGAGGAGTAGCAATACTCATATTAGATAAAATAGACTTTAAAACAAAGGCTGTGAAAAGAGACAAAGAAGGTCACTACATAATGATCAAAGGATCAATCCAAGAAGAAGATATAACAATTATAAATATATATGCACCCAACATAGGAGCACCGCAATATGTAAGACAAATACTAACAAGGATGAAAGGAGAAATCAACAATAACACAATAATAGTGGGAGACTTTAATACCCCACTCACACCAATGGATAGATCAACTAAACAGAAAATTAACAAGGAAACACAAACTTTAAACAATACCATAGACCAGTTAGACCTAATTGATATCTATAGGACATTTCATCCCAAAACAATGAATTTCACCGTTTTCTCAAGCACACACGGAACCTTCTCCAGGATAGATCACATCCTGGGCCATAAATCTAGCCTTGGTAAGTTCAGAAAAATTGAAATTATTCCAAGCATCTTTTCTGACCACAATGCAGTAAGATTAGATCTCAATAACAGGAGAAAAACTATTAAAAAGTCCAACATATGGAGGCTGAACAACACGCTGCTGAATAACCAACAAATCACAGAAGAAATCAAAAAAGAAATCAAATTCTGCATAGAAACGAATGAAAATGAAAACACAACAACCCAAAACCTGTGGGACACTGTAAAAGCAGTCCTAAGGGGAAAGTTCATAGCAATACAGGCATACCTCAAGAAACAAGAAAAAAGTCAAATAAATAACCTAACTCTACACCTAAAGCAACTAGAAAAGGAAGAAATGAAGAACCCCAAGGATAGTAGAAGGAAAGAAATCTTAAAAATTAGGGCAGAAATAAATGTAAAAGAAACAAAAGAGACCATAGCAAAAATCAACAAAGCCAAAAGCTGGTTCTTTGAAAGGATAAATAAAATTGACAAACCATTAGCCAGACTCATCAAGAAACAAAGGGAGAAAAATCAAATCAATAAAATTAGAAATGAAAAGGGAGAGATCACAACAGACAACACAGAAATACAAAGGATCATAAGAGACTGCTATCAGCAACTCTATGGCAATAAAATGGACAACGTGGAAGAAATGGACAAATTCTTAGAAAAGTACAACTTTCCAAAACTGGATCAGGAAGAAATAGAAAACCCATCTTAACAGACCCATCACAAGCATGGAAATTGAAACTGTAATCAGAAATATTCCAGCAAAAAAAAAGCCTAGGTCCAGACGGCTTCACAGCTGAATTCTACCAAAAATTTAGAGAAGAGCTAACACCTATCCTACTCAAAATCTTCCAGAAAATTGCAGAGGAAGGCAAACTTCCAAACTCATTCTATGAGGCCACCATCACCCTAATACCAAAACCGGACAAAGATGCCACAAAAAAAGAAAACTACAGGCCAATATCACTGATGAACATAGATGCAAAAATCCTTAACAAAATTCTAGCAATCAGAATCCAACAACACATTAAAAAGATCATACACCATGACCAAGTGGGCTTTATCCCAGGAATGCAAGGATTCTTCAATATCTGCAAATCAATCAACATAATACACCACATTAACAAATTGAAAAATAAAAACCGTATGATTATCTCAATAGATGCAGAGAAAGCCTTTGACAAAGTTCAACATCCATTTATGATAAAAACTCTCCAGAAAGCAGGAATAGAAGGAACATACCTCAACATAATAAAAGCTATATATGACAAACCCACAGCAAACATTATCCTCAATGGTGAAAAATTGAAAGTACTTCCTCTAAAGTCAGGAACAAGACAAGGATGCCCACTTTCACCATTACTATTCAACATAATTTTGGAAGTTCTGGCCACAGCAATCAGAGCAGAAAAAGAAATAAAAGGAATCCAAATTGGAAAAGAAGAAGTAAAACTCTCACTGTTTGCAGATGACATGATCCTCTACCTAGAAAACCCTAAAGACTCCACCAGAAAATTACTAGAACTAATCAATGAATATAGTAAAGTTGCAGGATATAAAATTAACACATAGAAATCCCTAGCATTCCTGTACACTAATAATGAGAAAATAGAAAGAGAAATTAAGGAAACAATTCCATTCACCATTGCAATGAAAAGAATAAAATACTTAGGAATATATCTTGCTAAAGAAACTAAAGACCTATATATAGAAAACTATAAAACATTGGTGAAAGAAATCAAAGAGGACACTAATAGATGGAGAAATATACCATGTTCATGGATTGGTAGAATCAATATAGTGAAAATGAGTATACTACCCAAAGCAATTTATAGATTCAATGCAATCCCCATCAAGCTACCAACGGTATTCTTCACAGAGCTAGAACAAATAATTTCTCAATTTGTATGGAAATACAAAAAACTTCGAATAGCCAAAGCTATCTTGAGAAAGAAGAATGGAACTGGAGGAATCAACCTGCCTGACTTCAGGCTCTACTACAAAGCCACAGTCATCAAGACAGTATGGTACTGGCACAAGGACAGAAATATAGATCAATGGAACAAAATAGAAAGCCCAGAGATAAATCCACGCACATATGGACACCTTATCTTTGACAAAGGAGGCAAGAATATACAATGGATTAAAGACAATCTCTTTAACAAGTGGTGCTTGGGAAACCGGTCAAACACTTGTAAAAGAATGAAACTAGAACACTTTCTAACATCATACACAAAAATAAACTCAAAATGGATTAAAGATCTAAATATAAGACCAGAAACCATAAAACTCCTAGAGGAAAACACAGGCAAAACACTCTCTGACATACATCACAGCAGGATCCTCTATGACCTGCCTCCCAGAATATTGGAAATAAAAGCAAAAATAAACAAATGGGACCTAATTAAACTTAAAAGCTTCTGCACAACAAAGGAAACTATAAGCAAGGTGAAAAGACAGCCTTCAGAATGGGAGAAAATAATAGCAAATGAAGTAACAGACAAACAACTAATCTCAAAAATATACAAGCAACTCCTACAGCTCAATTCCAGAAAAATAAATGACCCAATCAAAAAATGGGCCAAAGAACTAAATAGACATTTCTCCAAAGAAGACATACAGATGGCTAACAAACACATGAAAAGATGTTCAATATCACTCATTATCAGAGAAATGCAAATCAAAACCACTATGAGATACCATTACACGCCAGTCAGAATGGCTGTGATCCAAAAGTCCACAAGCAATAAATGCTGGAGAGGGTGTGCAGAAAAGGGAACCCTCTTACACTGTTGGTGGGAATGCAAACTAGTACAGCCACTATGGAGAACAGTATGGAGATTCCTCAAAAAACTGGGAATAGAACTGCCTTATGATCCAGCAATCCCACTGCTGGGCATACACACTGAGAAAACCAGAACTGAAAGAGACACATGTACCCCAATGTTCATAGCAGCACTGTTTACAATAGCCAGGACTTGGAAACAACCTAGATGTCCATCAGCAGATGAATGGATAAGAAAGCTGTGGTACACATACACAATGGAGTATTATTCAGCCATTAAAAAGAATACATTTGAATCAGTTCTAATGAGGTGGATGGAACTGGAGCCTATTATACAGAGTGAAGTAAGCCAGAAAGAAAAATACAAATACAGTATACTAACGCATATATATGGAATTTAGAAAGATGGTAACAATAACCCTGTTTACGAGACAGCAAAAGAGACACTGATGTATAGAACAGTCTTTTTCACTCTGGGAGAGGGAGAGGGTGGGATGATTTGGGAGAATAGCATTGAAATATGTATAATATCATATCTGAAACAAGTCGCCAGTCCAGGTACAATGCCTGACAATGGATGCCTGGGGCTGGTGCACTGGGATGACCCAGAGGGATGGTATGGGGAGGGAGGAGGGTGGAGGGTTCAGGATGGGGAACACATGTATACTTGTGGCAGATTCATTTTGATGTATGGCAAAAGCAATACAATATTGTAAAGTTAAGCAAGGTAAAATTAAAAAAAAAAAAAAAGATATTAAGTACATGCACTCCAATGTTTATTGCAGATCTATTTACAATAGCCAGAACATGGAGGCAATCTAAATGTCTATCAACAGAGGAATGGATAAAGAAATGTGGTACATATATACAATGGAATATTACTCAGTCATTAAAAAGAATTAAATAATACCACTCACAGCAATATGGATATACCCAGAGAATGTCATACTGTGTGAAGTAAGTCAGAAAGAAAAAAACAAATATCATATAATATCACTTATATGTGTGGTCTAGAAAAATGATACAGATAAACTATTTGCAAAGCGGAAATAAAAACACAGATGGAGAGAACAAATGCACAGACACCAAAAGGGGAAGAGGGAGTGGGATGAATTGGGAGACTGGAATTGACACATATGCATTAGTAGTATAAAATAACTAATGAGTACCTACTGTTTAGCACAGGGAACTCTATTAGATGCTCTGTGAGAAGGGAATCTAAAAATGAGGGGATATATGTGTGATTTACTTTGTTATACAGCAGAAACTAACACAATATTGTAAAGGAACTATACTCCAATAAAAATTAATTTAAAAAAGGGGTATCCACGAAAGAAAAAAAAAAAAAAAAACAAAGTAAATGTACTACGGTATTCCAGAAATCTTAGTCATGTACAGCAAGTCAAAAACTATAGTAAACTTCTTAAGAGAGAGTCCCAGAATACCATTAATCCTTTGTACCAACAAGAGTAACTGCTATAACAATTTCCAATAAATGCCTATTTATCCACTTTAACTACAAGGGGAACTGGTCGGAATGCTTTTGCCATCATGGATTTAAAATATGAATCCTGAGTCCTACAACCTGTCCTGATGACTGAGGCAGGGAGTCTCTCACTCGTAGACACAAAGGATTTATTCTCAGCCTTCAAATCTTCATGTGAAAGCATTTTAAATACTGCAGATATCAAGCAGCAATTCTCAGAAGCGATAAAGCAGGGGCTATAATGAAACTGCTATTTTTCCCTGTAGGCAAGAGAAAACAATAGGGACAGCTAGTAATCTACTGCAATAAAAATAAAGATCTTATCTTCCCTTTATCCAAACATTGAAGGGTATGAAACCAAGGTAGTTATTAATATATTACAAATTTTCAAATACAAAATATATTTCCTAATCAAAGGATTATAATACAAACCGGTATCTTTCAATTGGACAGTTCCAGCACTCATGAAAAGAGTAATGAGAGGCAGTTATATGATACATTTATGGTATTTTATTTAATTCCTTTGAAACATTAAACACCTAGTATGATCTGCCTCTTAAGAAATCTGTATGCAGGTCAGGAAGCAACAGTTAGAACTGGTCACGGAACAACAGACTGGTTCCAAATAGGAAAAGGAGTACGTCAAGGCTGCATATTGTCACCATGTTTATTTAACTTATATGCAGAGTACATCATGAGAAATGCTGGACTGGAAGAAACACAAGTTGGAATCAAGATTGCCGGGAGAAATATCAATAACCTCAGATATGCAGATGACACCACTCTTATGGCAGAAAGTGAAGAGGGGCTAAAAAGCCTCTTGATGAAAGTGAAAGTGGAGAGTGAAAAGGTTGGCTTAAAGCTCAACATTCAGAAAACGAAGATCATGGCATCTGGTCCCATCACTACATGGGAAATAGATGGAGAAACAGTGGAAACAGTGTCAGACTTTGTTTTTCTGGGCTCCAAAATCACTGCAGATGGTGACTGCAGTCATGAAATTAAAAGACGCTTACTCCTTGGAAGGAAAGTTATGACCAACCTAGATAGCATATTCAAAAGCAGAGACATCACTTTACCAACAAAAGTTCGCCTAGTCAAGGCTATGGTCTTTCCTGTGGTCATGTATGGATGTGAGAGCTGGACTGTGAAGAAGGCTGAGCGCCGAAGAATTGATGCTTTTGAACTGTGGTATTGGAGAAGACTCTTGAGAGTCCCCTGGACTGCAAGGAGATCCAACCAGTCCATTCTGAAGGAGATCGATCCTGGAATGTCTTTGGAAGGAATGATGCTAAAGCTGAAACTCTAGTATTTTGGCCACCTCACGCGAAGAGTTGACTCATTGGAGAAGACTCTGATGCTGGGAGGGATTGAGGGCAGGAGGAGAAGGGGACGACAGAGGATGAGATGGCTGGATGGCATCACTGACTCGATGGGTATGAGTCTGGGTGACCTCCGGGAGCTGGTGATGGACAGGGAGGCCTGGCGTGCTGCGCTTCATGGGGTCGCAAAGAGTCGGACACGACTGAGCGACTGATCTGATCTGATCTGATCTGATGTATCAGGTATTGTCATATGCACACAATAGCCACAAAAAAGGAAAAGTCAATGCTCTTATGAAACTATCATTCTGATGAGAGAAAAAATAAAAAATAATTTATCAGTGCTAGGAAAACAGGAGGACTATCTCCATCCCTATTTGCCCCAAGCAGAACCTTTTTCACAGCTGTTGTCTTAGTGGAAATACTAAAAACACTCTCTTATGCTAAAAGTATCCTGGTAGAAGACAGGATAATCTTAAAGACAATGGGATAGAGATGGAGATATTGACCAAAAGAGGATGCCATTATTAAATACTTGGATAAAAGAAGATCTCTCATTATGACAATAAATTTGAGGAGGGACTGGAGAGAAGAGAGGGAGCAAGTAATACCCACTTCTGCAGGAAGAGCTCTGAAGGCAGTATATTTGTGGCAGTATGTAGTTCACCCTTGAACAATGTGAGGGCCGGGGTGCCCATCCTCTCTGCAGTTGAAAATCCACATACAGCTTATAGTCAGCCCTCCATCCTGGTTTTTCTGTGTAAGTGGTTCCTCTGTATCTGTTCAGTTCAGTTCAGTTCAGTCACTCAGTCGTGTCCGACTCTGCGACCTCATGAATTGCAGCACGCCAGTCCTCCCTGTCCATCACCAACTCCCAGAGTTTACTCAAACTCATGTCCATCAAGTTGGTGATGCCATCCAGCCATCTCATCCTCTGGCCTCCCCCTTCTCCTCCTGCCCCCAATCCCTCCCAGCATCAGGGTCTATTCCAATGAGTCAACTCTTCGCATGAGGTGGCCAAAGTACTGGAGTTTCAGCTTCAGCATCAGTCTTTCCAATGAACACCCAGGACTGATCTCCTTTAGGAGGGACTGCTTGGATCTCCTTCCAGTCCAAGGGGCTCTCAACAGTCTTCTCCAAGACCACAGTTCAAAAGCATCAATTCTTCACTGCTCAGCTTTCTTCACAGTTCAATTCTGAAATCCATACATGACCACTGGAAAAACCATAGCCTTGACTAAAACGGACCTTTGCTGGCAAAGTAATGTCTCTGTTTTTTAATATGCTATCTAGGTTGGTCATAACTTTCAAGGAGTAAGCGTCTTTTAATTTTGTGGCTGCAATCACCATCTGCAGTGATTCTGGAGCCTAAAAAAAGTAAAGTCTGACATTGTTTCCACTGTTTCCCCACCTATTTGCCATGAAGTGATGGGACTGGATGCCATGATCTTAGTTTTCTGAATGTTGAGCTTTATGTCAACTTTTGCACTCTCCTCTTTCACCTTCACCAAGAGCTTTTCAGTTCCTCTTCACTTTCTGCCATAAGGATGGTGTCATCTGCATATCTGAGGTTATTGATATTTCTCCCAGCAATCTTGATTCCAGCTTGTGCTTCCTTCAGCCCAGCGTTTCTCATGATGTACTCTGCATATAAGTTAAATAAGCAGGGTGACAATATACAGCCTTGACATACTCCTTTTCCTACTTGGAACCATTCTGTTGTTCCATGTCCAGTTCTAACTGTTGCTTCCTGACCTGCATACAGGTTTCTCAAGAGGCAGGTCAGGTGGTCTGGTATTCCATCTATTTCAGAATTTTCCACAGTTTATTGTGATCCACACAGTTAAAGGCTTTGGCATAGTCAATGAAGCAGAAATAGATGTTTTTCTGGAACTCTCTTGCTTTTTCGATGATCCAGCAGATGTTGGCAATTTGATCTCTGTTTCCTCTGCCTTTTCTAAAACCAGCTTGAACATCAGGAAGTTCACAGTTCACATATTGCTGAAGCCTGGCTTGGAGAATTTTGAGCATTACTTTGCTAGCGTGTAAGATGAGTGCAATTGTGCAGTAGTTTGGTCATTCTTTGGCATTGCTTCTTGGAATGAAAACTGACCTTTTCCAGTCCTGTGGCCACTGCTGAGGTTTCCAAAGTTGCTGGCATATTGAGTGCAGCACTTTTACAGCATTATCTTTCAGGATTTGGAATAGGTCAACTGGAATTCCATCACCTCCACTAGCTTTGTTTATAGTGATGCTTTCTAAGGCCCACTTGACTTCACATTCCAGGATGTCTGGCTCTAGGTGAGTGATCACACCATCGTGATTATCTGGGTTGTGAAGATCTTTTTTGTACAGTTCTTCTGTGTGTTCTTGCCACCTCTTCTTAATATCTTCTGCTTCTGTTAGGTCTATACCATTTCTGTCCTTTATCGAGCCCATCTTTGCATGATATGTTCCCTTGATATCTCTAATTTTCTTGAATAGATCTACAGTCTTTCCCATTCTGTTGTTTTCCTCTATTTCTATGCATTGATTGCTAAGCAAGGCTTTCTTATCTCTCCTTCCTATTCTTTGGAACTCTGCCTTCAGATGCTTATATCTTTCCTTTTCTCCTTTGCTTTTCGCTTCTCTTCTTTTCACAGCTATTTCTAAGGCCTCCTCAGACAGCCATTTTGCTTTTTTGCATTTCTTTTTCTTGGGGATGGTCTCGATCCCTGTCTCTTGTCAATGTCACGAACCTCTGTCCATAGTTCATCAGGCACTCTGTCTATCAGATCTAGTCCCTTAAATCTATTTCTCACTTCCACTGTATAATCATAAGGGATTGATTTAGGTCATATCTGAATAGTCTAGTGGTTTTCCCTACTAGATTCATGAACTCAGATCAGGAGTTCATGATCTGAGCCACAGTCCTTATCTGTAGTTCCTCCTAATCTGTGGTTCAGCATCCACCGAGTCAACCAACCAAAGACCATGTACATAGTATTTACTATTGAAAAAAATCTGTGTATAAGTGGACCTGTGCTACTCAAATCTGTGTTGTCCAAGGTTCAAGTGTACTGTGTGTGTGTGAGACACAGTGTGTGTCTATGGAAGAGAGAGAGAGTGTGTGTGTCTACAGAAGAGAATCTACAAACCTTCCAAGAGAAAGGATGAAAATTTAGTTTCAATAGGGAGGTCTACATGGTAGCAAACTTTTCATTCTCTTTATTACCTAAAAATGGCTCCCAGAAAATAGCTTTCATTGTAACTATAATTTTATTCTGGTAGATTCCAGAATTAAAACCATTTCCCTAAAGAATGCCTTCTCTATGAATGCAAAATCACCCTATATGGCTTTTAATGTCATTGGCCCTTATACATCACTTTGTATTTATGTATCATAAATATATATTTCAGCAGAGGCTTAATGTGGTTCTGGGCCTCTGGAGGCTCCTTACAGGTTCATATATCATATGAATAGAACGTGGCAGTTCCCAAATAATAAAGAGTAATAACACACTACCAATAAAAATAAGCAAGGATATTTTAAGTGTATCCTGTGTGCCAAGGACTTTTCTAAGCACTCTGAGGTTACTCAAGTATCTGACCATTTATCAGATTGCCCAATTTAAGACGGTCCTTAGATCTCCTTGAGCATTTGCAAAATCTAGCAAAACAAAAAACAAAAACAGATCCTTGCTGCTGCTGCTGCTAAGTCGCTTCAGTTGTGTCCGACTCTGTGCGACCCCATAGATGGCAGCCCACCAGGCTCCCCCATCCCTGGGATTCTTCAGGCAAGAACACTGGAGTGGGTTGCCATTTCCTCCTTACCTCTCACCATACACACAAAAATTAACTCATAATGGACCATAGGCATATATGTAAGGAAAAAAATTATAAAATTTGTAGAAGAAATGGGAAAATTTTTGTGACCTTGGTAAAGCAAACATTTCACCAAAAATATCATCCTATAAAAGGAAAAAAAAAATTGTTAATGTAGACTTCCTTTGTTCTTCTGAAAGTGAAAAGTGTTAATCATTCAGTCGTGTTCAACTCTTTGCAATCCCATGGACTGCAGCCTGCCAGGCTCCTCTGTTCATGGGATTTTCCAGGCAGGAATATTGGAGTGAGTTGCTATTCTCTTCTCCAGGGGATATTCCCAACCCAAGGATCAAACCCAGGTCTTCTGAATTTCAGGCAGATTCTTTACCCTGAACCATAAGAAGATACCATTAAAAGAATGAAAAAATGGGATAAAGTACTTACCAATCTTATATCTGATAAAGGACTTATATTAGAATATGTTTAAAAAGAAAAAAAAATTGGTAAGAAGACAAACTATCCATTTCAAAGTGGATACAATATTTGAATAAGCATTTTACAAGAAAAGATATATGAATAGCTAATCTGCACATGGAAAGATGCTCAACAGTATTAAAATGCAAATTAAAAATACGAGAAATCACTACACATCCATCAGAATAACTATATTCCCAAAAGACTGACATTATCAAATCTTGGGGATGATACGGAACATCTTCATACTTTGCTGGTGGGAATGTAAAATGGTACAGTAACTTTAGAAAGGGCTTCTCAGATGGGGCTAGTGGTAAAGAACACATCTGTCAATGCAGGAGACACAAGAGACACAGGTTTGATCCATGGGTTGGGAAGATATTCTGGAGGAGGGTATGGCAAGCCACTCCAGTATTCTTTCCTGGAGAACCCCATGGACAGAGGAGCCTGGCGGGCTATAGTCCTTAGGGTTGCAAAGAGTCGGACATGACTAAAGTGACTTAGCATGCACATGCTCAACTTTAGAATACAGGCTGAGAGTTTAAGTTAAACAAATACTTAGCATACAACCCAGCATGCATCCATATACTCACAGCAAATTGCTCATAATAGTCAAAAACTGAAAGAATCCAAACGTCCGTCAAACAGTGAATGAAAAGCGAAAAAAAGTTCTATGAATAGAGTATCATTCATCAACAAAAAGGAATGAACTACTAATACATAGAACAACATGGATAAACCTCAAAAACATTATTCCAAGTAAAAGAAGTCAGACACAAAAGACAACATATTATATAAATCCATTTATATAGAGTTTCTAGGAAAGAAAAATATACAAAGATAGAAAATAGATCAGTGTTGTTGGGACTAAAGTACACATAGAAATTGAGTACAAACAGGCATTAGGAGATATGAGGTGATAGAAATATTCTAAACTGGATTGTGATGATGGCTCACAACTATATACATTTTCTAGAAATCACTTAACTACAGTTACAATGGGTAAATTTTGTGATATGTAAGTTATGCCTCACTAAAGCTGTTAAATAAGGAAGGAAAGGAGAGATGACCCCACTTTTCATATAAGAACAGTATTTTAATCTCACTACCTTGTTGATATGGAGAAGGAATGGCAACCCACTCCAATAATCTTGCCAGGAATCCCATGGACAGAAGAGCTGGCGGGCTACAGTCCATTGGGTCGCAAGAGTCAAACACGACTTAGTGACTAAACCACCAACCACACTGCTGATGAGGGAAATATCTTTAATAGAAGATTTCCAGCTAACAAATACAGAAAAATGACAATATTAGAAAAACCACATTTGGTAACTGCTAATGAAAACATGAGTCTCAAGGAATACTAAAGCTATCAGATGAAAGACTGTAGAGGAAATTTATTATGGAATAACATCAGGCTGATACTGCCTGAAGCAAAAAAGATCAATCTTAATATCACTAAACTTAAGACAATCAGATATTATATGCCACCTGATATGATGCAATAAGTACAGAACACCAATTATGAAGGATTCTTGTAGGATAAAAAAAAAGAAGCCTGAATTGAACCAAACCTTTAGGTCTAATTATCAGTTTACATAACACTCTTGCCAAAAAGAAAAGAAAATAAGCACGAATTAAACGAAACCTTTAGCTCTAATTATCCGTTTACATAATACAAGTGATGAATAAGCTAAACAACACTTTAAGGAAGCAATCAACCAAATCCAAACTATAGGATATGCTAAAGAACTTGATTTTTCTAAAAAACTCACAGCATTGGGGGGGGTGGGAGGAGTGAGAGATACTATTACAGAAAAAAATAAACCTAAGAGCTAAATAGCCATAAACAGAATATGAACCATATCTTCATGGGATCCTGATTTTAACAAAACAACTAAATAAAGACATTTTGATGACAACTGGAGAAATTTGTACAATGACTAAAAAATTGATGTTAACAGGGAACTATTACTAATTTTGTTAGGTAAGATACCAGTATATAGGTTTTATTTTCTTAAAAAAAAAAAAAAATAACCCTGTATACAAGACAGCAAAAGAGACAGTGATGTATAGAACAGTCTTTTGGACTTGGGAGAGGGAGAGGGTGGGACGATTTGGGAGAATGGCATTGAAATATGTATAATATCATATATGAAATGAGTCACCAGTCCGGGTTCGATGCACAATACTGGATGTTTGGGGCTGGTGCACTGGGACAAGCCAGAGGGATGGTATGGAGACGGAGGAGGGAGGAGGGTTCAGGATGGGGAACACATGTATACCTGTGGCAGATTCATTTTGATATATTGCAAAACCAATACAATATTGTAAAGTTAAAAAAAAATAAAATAAACTATCAATTAGAGGTCATGCCAGAATATTTACAATGAAATAATGTATGTAGAGAATTTTCTTTTAAATATTCTAACTTTTCTTTAAGTTTCAGGGTGAAAAAGTCAATTCCTAAGCAGATTGATAAGTCCAGGGTCCCAAAAGAGGAGAAAGGGCTCTGGGCCTCTCAAAGAGGAGATGGGGTCTGGAATTCTCAAAGAGGAGAAAGGACAAACTTTTTTTGTCTACATTTCTTGCTGCTGCTGCTAAGTCACTTCAGTCATGTCTGACTCTGTGTATCCCATAGACGACAGCCAACCAGGCTCCGCAGTCCCTGGGATTCTCCAGGCAAGAACACTGGAGTGGGTCGCCATTTCCTTCTTCAATGAATGAAAGTGAAAAGTGAAAGTGAAGTCGCTCAGTTGTGTCCAACTCTTTGTGACCCCATGGACTGCAGCCCACCAGGTTCCTCCGTCCATGGGATTTTCCAGGCAAGAGTACTGCACTGGGTTGCCATTGCCTTCTGCAGTTCAGTTCAGTCACTCAGTCGAGTCCAGCTCTTTGCGACCCCATGAATTGCAGCACACCAGGCCTCCCTATCCATCACCAATTCCTGGAGTTCACTCAGACTCACATCCATCGAGTCAGTGATGCCATGCAGCCATCTCATCCTCTGTTGTCCCCTTCTCCTCCTGCCCCCAATCCCTCCCAGCATCAGAGTCTTTTCCAATGAGTGAACTCTTTGCATGAGGTGGCCAAAGTACTGGAGTTTCAGCTTTAGCATCATTCCTTCCAAAGAAATCCCAGGGCTGATCTCCTTCAGAATGGACTGGTTGGATCTCCTGGCAGTCCAAGGGACTCTCAAGAGTCTTTGCCAACACCACAGTTCAAAAGCATCAGCCTTCTTCACAGTCAACTCTCACATCCATACATGACCACTGGAAAAACCATCGCCTTGATTAGACGGACCTTTGTTGGCAAAGTAATGTCTCTGCTTTCGAATATGCTATCTAGGTTGGTCATAACTTTTCTTCCAAGGAGTAAGCGTCTTTTAATTTCATGGCTGCAATCACCATCTATAGTGATTTTGGAGCCCCAAAAAATAAAGTCTGACACTGTTTCCACTGTTTCCCCACCTATTAGCCATGAAGTGATGGGATCAGATGCCATGATCTTCGTTTTCTGAATGTTGAGCTTTAAGCCTACTTTTTCACTCTCCTCTCACTTTCATCAAGAGGCTTTTGAGTTCCTCTTCACTTTCTGCCATAAGGGTGGTGTTATCTGCATATCTGAGGTTATTGATATTTCTCCTGGCAATCTTGATTCCAGCTTGTGCTTCTTCTAGTCCAGTGTTTCTCATGATGTACTCTGCATATAAGTTAAATAAGCAGGGTGACAATAAACAGCCTTGACATACTCCTCTTCCTATTTTGAACCAGTCTGTTGTTGCGTGTCCAGTCCTAACTGTTGCTTCCTGATCTGCATACAAATTTCTCAAGAGGCAGGTCAGTGATCTGGTATTCCCATCTCTTTCAGAATTTTCCATAGTTTATTGTGATCCACCAGTCAAAGGCTTTGGCATAGTCAATAAAGCAGAAATAGATGTTTTTTTGGAACTCTCTTGCTTTTTCCATGATCTAGAAAAAAATTGGTTCCATTCCAGGAACCAATTTGATCTCTGGTTCCTCTGCCTTTTCTAAAACCAGCTTGAACGTCAGGAAGTTCACGGTTCACATATTGCTGAAGCCTGGCTTGGAGAATTTTGAGCATTACTTTACTAGCGTGTAAGACGAGTGCAATTGTGCAGTAGTTTCAGCATTCTTTGGCATTACTTTTCTTTGGGATTGGAATCAAAACTGACTTTTTCCAGTCCTGTGGCCACTGCTGAGGTTTCCAAAGTTGCTGGCATATTGAGTGTAGCACTTTCACTGCATCATCTTTCAGGATTTGGAATAGGTCAACTGGAATTCCATCACCTCCACTAGCTTTGTTTGTAGTGATGCTTTCTAAGGCTCATTTGACTTCACATTCCAGGATGTCCGGCCCTAGGTGAGTGATCACATCATCGTGATTATCTGGGTTGTGAAGATCTTTTTTGTACAGTTCTTCTGTGTGTTCTTGCCACCTCTTCTTAATATCTTCTGCTTCTGTTAGGTCTATACCATTTCTGTCCTTTATCGAGCCCATCTTTGCATGATATGTTCCCTTGATATCTCTAATTTTCTTGAATAGATCTACAGTCTTTCCCATTCTGTTGTTTTCCTGTATTTCTTTGCATTGATTGCTAAGCAAGGCTTTCTTATCTCTCCTTCCTATTCTTTGGAACTCTGCCTTCAGATGCTTATATCTTTCCTTTTCTCCTTTGCTTTTCGCTTCTCTTCTTTTCACAGCTATTTCTAAGGCCTCCTCAGACAGTCATTTTGCTTTTTTGCATTTCTTTTTCTTGGGAATGGTCTCGATCCCTGTCTCTTGTCAATGTCACGAACCTCTGTTCATAGTTCATCAGGCACTCTGTCTATCAGATCTAGTCCCTTAAATCTATTTCTCACTTCCACTGTATAATCATAAGGGATTTGATTTAGGTCATACCTGAATGGGCTAGTGGTTTTTCCCTACACAGCCTTGTCTAACTCAATGAAACTAAGCCACGCCCATGGGGCAAACCAAGATGGGCAGGTCATGGTGGAGAGACCTGACAGAATGTGGTCCACTGGAGAAGGGAATGGCAAACCACTTCAGTATTCTTGCCTTGAGAACCCCATGAACAGTATAAAAAGGCAAGTTGATAGGATACTGAAAGAGGAACTCCCCAAGTCAGTAGGTGCCCAATATGCTACTGGAAATCAATGGAGAAATAACTCCAGAAAGAATGAAGGGATGGAGCCAAAGCAAAAACAATACCCAGTTGTGGATGTGACTGGTGATAGAAGCAAGGTCCAATGCTGTAAAGAACAATATTGCATAGGAACTTTGAATGTTAGGTCCATGAATCAAGGCAAATTTGAAGTGGTCAAACAAGAGATGGCAAGAGTGAATGTCGACATTCTAGGAATCAGCAAACTCAAATGGACTGGAATGGGTGAATTTAACTCAGATGACCTTTATATCTACTACTGCCAACAGGAATCCCTCAGAAGAAATGGAGTAGCCATCATGGTCAACAAAAGAGTCCGAAATGCAGTACTTGGATGCAATCTCAAAAACGACAGAATTGTTTGTTTCCAAGGCAAACCATTCAATATCACAGTAATCCAAGCCTATGCCCCAACCAGTAATGCTGAAGAAGCTGAAGTTGAACGGTTCTATGAAAACCTACAAGACCTTTTAGAGCTAACACCCCCAAAAGATGTCCTTTTCATTATAGGGGACTGGAATGCAAAAGTAGGAAGTCAAGAAACACCTCGAGTAACAGGCAAATTTGGCCTTGGAATACAGAATGAAGCAGGGCAAAGACTAATAGAGTTTTGCCAAGAAAATGCAGTGGTCATAGAAACACCCTCTTCCAACAACACAAGAGAAGACTCTATACATGGACATCCCTAGACGGTCAACACTGAAATCAGATTGATTATGTTCTTTGCAGCCAAAGATGGAGAAACTCTATACAGTCAACAAAAACAAGACCGGGAGCTGACTGTGGCTCAGATCATGAACTCCTTATTACCAAATTCAGAGTTAAATTGAAGAAAGTAGGGAAAACCACTAGACCATTCAGGTATGACCTAAACCAAATCCCTTATGATTGCCTTCTTGCTGCTGCTGCTGCTAAGTCACTTCAGTTGTGTCCGACTCTGTGCGACCCCATAGATGGCAGCCCACCAGGCTCCCCCATCCCTGGGATTCTCCAGGCAAGAACACCGGAGTGGGTTGCCATTTCCTTCTCCAAAGGAAAGTGGAAAGTGAAAGTGAAAAGCATGAAAGTGAAAAGTGAAAGTGAAGTCGCCCAGTTGTTTCTGACTCCCAGCGACCCCATGGTCTGCAGCCTACAAGGCTCCTCCGTCCATGGGATTTTCCAGGCAAGAGTACTGGAGTGGGAGTCTGAGTCAAGTACACAACTCAATTTAAACTCTGCACTAGGGATTATACAACAATAATGTATCCTGCCTGAGGACAGTTTCTCCTTCCTGAAAATGTTCTGACTAATCCTGATAGTTTAGAATATATATTATGGGAGTAGGTCTGGTAGGATCTTTCTATTGTTAAATTCTAATCTTGTTATCCTAAAATGTAAATTGTGGGAGTGGGTCTGGTAAAATTTTCACAAACTCCAGACATTCTTTTGATTCACTGTAATAACTAATTAAAAGGTATATAATTCCATTGCTAACACTAGCAAGGGGGGGGCACTCTCTGTCCCCCTTCTAATAACTGTGTCAGAAGCTTTCTCTATCTCTTTTATACTTTAATAAAACTTTATTACACAAAAGCTCTGAGTGATCAAGCCTTCTCTCTAGCTCCGGATTGAATTCTTCTCCTCTGAAGGCCAAGAATCCCAGTGTCTTTCGTGGTTCAGCAACAATCTTTTAACAGTTAACATACAGTACAATAGGCAAATGTCAAAAACTATTAAAGCTGATAGGTATTATGGGATTTCATCATTCCATCCTTTCTAGTTTTAGTACAGTTTTAATTTTCATATCAGTAAGGTTAGGACACAACAAAAAGTTGCAAAACTGAGAAGAAAATAAAAGAAAAAAGGAGCCCAAAGCTCACCAGAGAGGTCTGGGATAAAGACTCTCGTGAAGTAATCAGAAGACAGGTTAAAAAAAAAAAGACAGGTAAAACATGAAGCCAAATGCTTGGAGAATATCATATAAGGAGAGAGTAGAAACTAAGTAAAAAGAGACCATAGAAGTGAAGCCAGAAGAATGCCAATATTTAAAGACAGGATGGACAAACATGAATTTGAGAAAGATACCAAAAAGCACAATATCAGTGACAAGAGAAGAGACTTAACAGAAAAATTGAATCAGGGAAATCAAGGCAAGAAAGATTCCAGATAATAATAATCATGAAGTACCCTTCTTAGAGTTCCTAAATTTCAAATCAAAGAGAAAAATAATTATGATTAACAAAATTTCAGCATGATGAGAGAAATAATTATCTTCATATTTCCTGAGATGTACAGCTTACCGGATACTGAACAAGATGTTCAAAAAAATTAGAAGCCATTTACCCACTAGCACCTGGTGGCTCAAATGGTAAAGAATCTGCCTACAATGTAGGAGATCTGGGTTTGATCCCTGCGTAGGAAAGATCCCCTGGAAAAGGATTTCCAAGGGTAGAAATGAACCAGCCCTATTTCTATCTGTATTTCCAGATTCTAGCATGGTGCCAAGTTGCAATGTTTCTATATTGCCAGACTCCCAATGGGGTGCAAACGCCATGGAAGGGACAGCTGACACTGATGGGGCTCAATATCGTTAGTGTTTTGAGCCACAGTTATACATTAGACCAATCTGGTTAATTCCTAATCCCTTTCTGATTACAAAGATAAGTAACAGAGCTTTTCACTTCATATTCAGAACTTGAATAATTTCTCCCCAATATACTTTGCATTGATGTTCTCACAAATAACTGGATCTTTTTATAGTTGATTCCTAGCACTTTGAGGAACTTACTGCTAACCACAACCTTGAAAATGTTGCTCTCAAATAATTGATTTACATACTATGTACAATAAAAACACAAAAGCAAATATATGTTTTAAGCTACTATTACTTTAATCTTCTATTATTTACTCTCTTGACTTGATGTTGAAGCTGAAACTCCAATACTTTGGCTACCTGATGCGATGAGCTGACTCATTTGACAAGACCCTGATGCTGGGAAAGAATGAGGGCAGGAGGAGAAGGGGACGACAGAAGATGAGATGGTTGGATGGCATCACCAACTCAGTGGACATGGCTTTGGGTGAACTCCGGGAGTTGGTGATGGACAGGGAGCCTGGTGTGCTGCAGTTCATGGGGTTGCAAAGAGTCGGACACAACTGAGCAACTGAACTGACTTGCAACACAATGAGGTTAAAGACAGATTTTTGTATGCAGGGCAGAATCCCAACTAACATGAATCATAATCCTTACATCATTAACAACCCATAACATCTTAGTCAATAAAAAGTTCAAATAACTCTTTTTGTTATTTACAGATCAAACCCAGAAAAAGGAAAAATTCCCCATCTCTGCAGCACATGTAGTTTTTTTTTATTATTGCTTCCAGGTATATTCCAAAATTCTAAAAAAGTAGGGGGAAAAAAAAAAAGGCCTCACCTTGAGATTTATCAAGTTCTTATTAGATCCTCTTTGACTTTTATCTAACTCAGGATTAAACATCATAATTCTAAAATCTCTCAGAATCAGGAATTAAAAGTTAAAAACTTACATTCAAGCTGTGCAACCACATCTCCAGGGTCCACTGCTTCAGGGAACACCTATGGTGAGAGAAGGCAGAGAGAAGCAGGATGGAGAAGAGAAAGTACAAGGAAGACATATATGAGACAGTCTTTGTGCTTTCCTTCTCTTTACCAGAATATTCCTTTCCCAACCAAAGAAACTTTTGACATTACTGAGAATTGTCACTTCTCTGTTTCCCATGATCACCATGCAAGATTTTACCAAAAAAAAAAAATTACAGCTGGCTCTGCTTCCCTCTCCAATTTCATCTGCTAGCAGTCCTCTCTTTGTTACCATGGTCATATTTGCCTTCTTGCTGCTCCTCCTGCTCAGTAAGCTTATTCCCAAGAAGACACCTTTTTATTTGCTGTTCCTCTGCTTAGAATGCTTTTACCCTAGACATTTAAATACTACCTCATAATTCAGACTCAATTTCAATGTTACTGCCTTCTCTGACCACCACCTTCAAAACAGACAATCCTCTTAATCCCTCTGTTCCCTTACCCTCCCTTTATTCTCTTCATGACAGCTCAGTTCAGTTTAGTCGCTGTCGTGTTCAACTCTATGCACCCCCATGGACTGCAGCATGCCAAGCCTCCCTGTCCAACACCAACTCCCAGGGTTTACTCAAACTCATGTCCATTGAGTCAGTGATGCCATTCAACCATCTCATCCTCTTGTCGTCCCCTTCTCCTCCCGCCTTCAATCTTTCCCAGCATCAGGATCTTTTCAAATGAGTCAGTTCTTCGCATCAGGTGGCCAAAGTATTGGAGTTCCAGCTTCAACATCAATCCTTCCAATGAATATTCAGGACTTATTTCCTTTAGGATGGACTGGTTGGATCTCGCAGTCCAAGGGACTCTCAAGAGTCTTCTCCAACACCAGAGTTCATGACACTCACCATCTAAAAGTGTATTACTCATGCATTTACTTGATTACTGTTTGTTTTTCCTATTATAATGAAAGCTCCAAGAGGGGAAAATGTTTGTCTTATTTATTCAGTGCTTAGAATAGTGCATAGAACAGAGCTGGTACTCAGTATTTATTCCTGGAGAAGAGAAAGGAAAATAAGAAAGGAAGTAAGGAAGAAGGGAAGAAAGGGAAGGAAAGAAGGAGGGAAGTAGGAAAGGAAACAAAGTTGAGGAATACAATTGGTAATAATTAATCAAAAGCATCAGATTCAAGGGCAAAAAAGAAAAGAGATCTATAGAAAGAAGCACCACAAGACAGCCATAAGTAAAATATGACCTATTCTTACCTATTAAAATTTCCCCTTTCTCTCTAAGAAGATAAGTATTTATAATTCAAGGTGCTATTTTTTACAATAAAGACCACTAAGACAATTTTAGAGGTAAACTGATACATCAAGAAAAAGAGGTAACTGATTCAGTATATAATATAAGGAATACTTATTTTCAAGCTTCCAGATTTAAGTTATAAATCTTTTCAATTAAAGTGCATATTCAAATTTTGGAACCACTTTAATTTTTTAATTTGTTAACCTTTGATAGAATATTTGAACTCACCTTTTCAAACACCATTCTGGCATTGAAGACCAATGGAAAATTGGCTGGGACACATTGTGTCTTTTTGTATTGGCCAAACACACAGATGCTAAGATAGATGTCCTCCTTGTCTTTCAGCACCACTCCTGGGCAAGTTACCTGAAAGAAATTAGAGAGATGAATGTGACTGCTTCATGAATTCCCTAAACTATCATATTAAAATAACTTACCAAACATTACATAAAAACACTAGTCTGCTAAGCTAATAAAAATGTGCACAGGTTAAAAAAAGAAAGAGATTCTAGTGTTTACAGAGTTAAATGAAATGCCTTTATAACTTCCACCCCTCTGAGAAATCTATGATTTTCCACTTGGTTACTTGTGCAACATTTGAAGCTCTACGTACTGGCTCTTGGGACAGACACTAATAGTTTTAAACAGTTAGCCTTAGGCTCCCACTTTATGTAGAATGCTGACATAAACTTATTCAGCATCATTTAATCACAAAGGATAAAGATTCAGCAGAAATAAAGCACTATACTAGAGGACAAGAAAATAACAAAACGAAGCACAAATCTGACCTGTAGTGCCCAAAGTCACAATCCATATACACTCTCATCAAAATAAATATGACAAACTTCCAAAGCAAGTGAATTGTTAAGTTTCCAGCCTGTGAAATATTTTTAAAATATAAAACGGTACTTAACTATTCTCAGGATTGACACAATGATGTAGGGTTTCTAAAACATACACAGCAAGGTCTTTCCAGTTTCTGCCCTATTTCATTGCCAGTGATCAACTATCCTTAGTAGAATATAGAAGACTGTCTAAGATTTGAATCCAATTTATCACATAACTATATTACTCAATATCTCCTAAAACTACAGAGTATATGTGTTATTATTTCCTGAACACACACATGGATTTCTTGCCACACATTCTTTCATTATCTGGATTACCACTCCATTCCATCTCCTCTTCACCTACGTCTATCTCCCAAGGCTTTCATTAACTGCCATCTCAATACACAAAACTTCTCTTGATTTTCCAATTATCACTTCTGAATTCACTCTGATTCAAATATTTGTTGTGAATTTATTATATTCAAGTAAATAAGTCGTAGTTTCTCATGCTGCTGCTGCTGCTGCTAAGTCACTTCAGTCGTGTCCGACTCTGTGCGACCCCAGAGACAGCAGCCCACCAGGCTCCCCTGTCCCTGGGATTCTCCAGGCAAGAACACTGGAGTGGGTTGCCATTTCCTCCTCCAATGCATGAAAGTGAAAAATGAAAGTGAAGTCGCTCAGTCATGTTCAACTCCTAGCAACCCCATGGACTGCAGCCTACCAGGCTCCTCTGTCCCTGGGATTCTCCAGGCAAGAACACTGGAGTGGGTTGCCATTTCCTCCTCCAATGTATGAAAGTGAATAGTGAAACTGAAGTTGCTCAGTCGTGTTCAACTTCTAGCAACCCCATGGACTGCAGCCTACCAGGCTCCTCCGTCCATGGGATTCTTCAGGAAAAAGTACTGGAGTGGGTTGCCATTGCCTTCTCCAGTAGCTTCTCATAGCATTTTACAATTCTTTTAAGGCCCTAATTATTGTCTCCCTGCACGTCAATCAAATAGGTACACCTCACCTCTTTAACTGGAGAAGGCAATGGCGACCCACTCCAGTACTCTTGCCTGGAAAATTCCATGGAGGAGCCTGGTGGGCTACAGTCCATGGGGTCACTAAGACTCGGACACAACTGAGCGACTTCACTTTCACTTTTCACTTTCATGCATTGGAGAAGGAAATGGCAACCCACTCCAGTGTTCTTGCCTGGAGAATCCCAGGGCCAGGGGAGCCTGGTGGGCTGCCATCTATGGGGTCGCACAGAGTCATACACGACTGAAGTGACTTAGCAGCAGTAGCAGCACCTCTTTAACTTGACTATAAACTCCTGAGAACAGAAACTCTAATTTCCCCATCAATGTATCCAAATACTCAGACTCTCAGTATTAAAAAGCAGCTTAGAAATAATCTAGTAAAGCTTCAAATTTTGTATGTAGGGAAACAACAGACTCCCAATAAAGACAAGGTAATTTACTACTTAAAGTCACACCATAAATGAAGTCACTTCATGTCCCTTTGTATATAGCAGCTAAAATTATTTTCTATGCCAGTTACTTTGAGTCTATCTACCTCTTATTCTATTTTGTACTTTTGTCCTAATAATTCACTGAAAGTGAAAGTGAAGTTGCTCAGTCGTGTCCAACTCTTTGCGACCCCATAGACTGTAGCCTACCAGGCTCCTCTGTCCATGGGATTTTCCAGGCAATAGTACTGGAGTGGGTTGCCATTTCCTTCTCCAGGGGATCTTCCCAACCCAGGGCTCGAACCCGGGTCTCCTGCATTGTAGACAGACGCTTTACCCTCTGAGCCATCAGGGAAGTCCACTACTAATTATTAAAATCAATCAAGGTCCTCAGAAATTTCACTCTGTCTGAAAGCTTCATTTTCTACTGCCTCATTTAAACCAAACCTGTTAAAGAGTTCTTCTGCATATCTGCTATGCTTACAGATGTGTCTGCTCCAAATTGAGATGGATGGTTAGTATAAAACACAAGATTTTGAAGATTTTTGAAGACTTGTTCTAAAATATTTTAAAGAATTTTTACCAAAAAAGGTGTAAAATATCTCATTAACAAATTTTATATTAACTACGTGTTGAAAGGATAATACTTTGATATACTGAATTAAGTAAAATTATTATAAAGTTAATTTATCATTTATAATTTACGACTTACTTAGTGCAACTAGTTTATACTGCACAGTACAGCTCTAATTATCCTCACTGGAAACTGCTAAGTGTTTTCCCAATTTGTTGTATATGTAAAAAGACATGACATTTTTTCTTATCTACAATTCTACAAATTCTGCCATTCTTTAAAGGAATACCATGGAACATTCCAAAAAGAAGGCATTAAAAGAAGGTTTAAAGACAATTCTATGGAACAAACAGAAAATAAATAGCAAACTGGTTGACTTAAAATAGTCATATGGATAATTATTGCTTTTGTTTTTGTTGTTCAGTTCCTAAGTCATTTCCACCTCTTTGCAACATCATGGACTATAGCATACCAGGCTTCTCTGTCCTCCACTATCTCCTGGAATTTGCTCAAATTCATGTCTGTTGAGTTGATGATACTATCTAACCATCTCATCTTCTGCTGATCCCTTCTCCTCCTGCCCTCAATCTTTCCCAGCATCAGAGTCTTTTCCAATGAGTCAGCTCCTCGCATCAGGTGGCCAAAGGACTGGAGCTTCAGCTTCAACATCAGTCTTTCCAAAGGATAGTCAGGGTTGATTTCATTTAGGATTGACTGGTTTGATCTCCTTGCAGTCCAAGGGACTCTCAAGACTCTTCTCCAGCATCACAACTCAAAGCATCAAGTCTTTGGTGCCCAGCCTTCTTTATTGTCTAATTCCACATCTGTACATGACTACTGGAAAAACCATAGCTTTCACTATACTGACCTTTGTCAGCAAAGCAGTGTCTGTGCTTTTTAGTATGCTGTTTATAGCTCTTCTCCCAAGGAGCAAGCATATTTTAGTTTCACGGCTACAGTCGCCATCCGCAGTGATTTTGGAGCCCAAGAAAACAAAATCTGTCACTGCTTTTACTTTTTTCCCTTCTATTTGCCATAAAGTGATAGGTCTGGATGGTCTGATCTTAGTTTCTTGAATGTTGAGTTTCAAGCTAGCTTTTTCACTCTTTCATTTTACTCTCAAGAAGTTTTTTAGTTAGTCATCCTTTCTGCCATTAGAGTGGTGTATCTGAGGTTGCTGATATTTCTCCCAGCAATCTTGATTCCAGTTTGTGATTCATCCAGTCCAGAATTCTGCATGATAAACTCTGCATAGAATTTAAATTAACAGCCTTGCTGTATATTATCACTCCTTTCCCAATTTTGAACCAGTCAATTGTTCCATGTCTGGTTCTAACTTGCTTTTTGACCCACATAGATATTTTTCAGGAGACATCTCTTAAAGAACTTTCCAGTTTGTTATGATCCACACAGTCAAAGGCTTTAGCTCAATGAATGAAGCAGATGTTTTTCTGGAACTCCATTGCTTTCTCCATGATCCAATAAATGTTGGCGAATTATAATTTATATAGGACAACAAGTTTATCCTTGTTCTTAGGGGATTTACACTGAAATATTTAGTGGTAAAGTGTCTGAATGTAAGCAACCTCCTTTCAAATATCTCATCACTATATTTATATTTCTATATCTCTACTTATATCATATATAGAGAGAAATAAATCAGATGTGAAACAATCAGACCCTCTGTAAAAGCAGTGAGAATGTCAACAAAAACTGTCAACATCAACTCTTTAGAGGTCTGGAAATTAACCAGAGGTTTGCAACAATCTAAGGAGCATTCCAGGAAATTGGCGGAACGGAAGAAGAGGAAGACAATAGAGTGCCAGAAAAGCACTGTCAAGCAATACCCCCCAACAACAAGAGAAGACCAACATGGACATCACCAGATGCCAACACGAAAGACGAAACCAGCAGAGGAGAAGCCACACAGAAAACAGACCAGGAGCGAGTGGCCAGACCATGAACCCATGCCACAGAGAAAGAAGAAGAGCACGACAAGAGACCAAAAAGGGAAGGAGAAAAGAAAGGGAGAAAAAGAGAGAAGGAAGAGGGGAGGGAGACAGGGAAAGACACCAGGAGAGGAGGGAGGAAAGGGGAGAGGAGGGACAGAGAGAGAGAGAGAAGGCCCGAGAGAAGAAGGAGACAGGAGAGAGAAAGGACGAGGGAAGAGAGGGAAGAGGAGGAGGGGGGGAGGAAAGAAGAGCAGAGAGGAGGGGCCCAAAAGAGGGAGAGAGAGAAGAGAGAGGACCCAAAGCCAGAAGAACCAGAGTGAAAGAGGAGGGCCCAGAAAGGCGGTGCCACACGAGCCCACCCCGGGGCACCGCCAGGCCGACGCGCAGGGAGGAGAGGAAAGAGAGCCGGGAGGAGACACCCGGAGGCGGGAGAGCCCCCGAACGGGGAGACGACAAGAGGGAGAGGGAGAGGAGGGAAAAGGAGGAAGGGAGGAAAGGGAGAGAAAGATATGGGTCCCACTGAGGGAAGAGGGGAAGGGAAAGTGAGATTGTGGCAGAAGAGATGTGACTGAGGGGGAGAGAGAAGAGAGAAAAGGTCAGTCAAGGTGTCTGTGGTAGATGGATGTGAGAGCTGGAGGAGAAGGGACGAAGAAGATGGAAGTGGTGGAGAAGATAGAGTCTGGACTGGAAGAAACAGTGGAGAAGGAAGAAGGAATGATGAGGAAAAGAGGACCGGAAGAGTGAAGGAGAAGACGAGGGAGGGAGGGGGAGGAGGAGAGGGGAGAGGGAGAGAGGGGAGGACACGACGAGGAGGAGCTGAGGACGGGAGCGGTGAGGACAGGGAGGCGGCGGCGCGGAGGGGCGCAAAGAGGGACACGAGAGCGACTGATGATCTGATCTGATCTGAAGGAGCATTTATTCAAGAAAAACAGTTGACATACTTTATTCCCAATGTCCTCCACTCAGGTCTACTATACCCTTGAAAACCAAAATTCTTATGAAAATTAGCAGCCCCACTGTCATTGTAGGAATTTAAATTGCAGATTTAAAGCTACGCCAAAGGCCCATGCCTAAAGAACTATCATTATTTGACCTGTCGGACAGTACTCTGGAAACCCCCATTTGCAGGGCTTCTCTTTATTTGACCTAAATCAGAACTTGGTTACAACAAACATCCTTTACCTGCAAGGCATCTGTCAAGAACAATAAGCAGCTATTATTTAACATCATGGATGCTTAAAATTGGAGCAAAAAATAAGTGATGAAAACATTTAAGAGGCAAAGCTGGATAAGTGTGTGTTTGTGTGTGGGTGTGCGTCTTGTCTGTGTGTTTGTGTGTCTCTGTGTGTGTATGTGCTAGGCAGGGTGTCTTTGACAAGCTATGATATTCTTGGCAATTGAGAAGATCATGCACATGTGCGGGGATGTGTATGCATCTGGAAATTACCTAAGGAAATCCTAATCTCTCACCTCGGACTGACTTGAGGCTTTGAAATGTTGAAAGTGAAGACTAAGACAGAGTTGAAAACTGTGTGCATGGCATAGAAAGCATGTCCCAACATGCAACAGAGATACTGAACAAAGGCTGGGGGACTTACTGGTTCGAGGCATTTAAGGAAGTATAAATCCTGTTATTAAAGGGCCATAAAGCTAACTAAGCAGAGACTTCAATAACAACACTCAACAAAGAACACAGATTTTACAGAATACAGACTTTAGCTCAGGAAAGTAACTAAACAAACAAAAAACTACAACGGCAAAAATAAATAAACTCTGAGAAACAGAGGGAGTCTTATTAACACAATTTCACATTATATTATTTAAAATGTCTAGTTCTCAACAAAATTTATGACATGTAAAGAAACAAGAGAATGACCTATATATGAAGACAGTCAACAGAAAATGTCCTTGAGGAAGCCCAGAAGTTGGGCTTACTAAACAAAAGCTTTAAATCACCTGTTATAAATATGCACAAAGGACTAAAGAAAACCTTACCTCAAGATCTAAAGAAAAGTACGGCGGTGTGGCAATGATGTCTTATCAAATAAGTAATATCAATAGCTAGCTAGAAATTACTTTAAAAAGTAGAAATTTTAGAGTTGAAAATACATAATAAATGAAAAATTCACTAGAGAATCTCAAGAGCAGATATAGGCTGGCAGAAGAAAGAATAAATGAACCTGAAAAGTAGTGAATTGAGATTATCCAGCCTGAGGTACAGAAAGAGAAAAGAAAAATGAATAGTCTCTGAGACCTGTGGGAAACCATAAGGCACAGTAACATAGATATAATGGGACCCCTAAAATAAAGGACAAATAGCCAGAAAGAACAGTTGCTGAAATAATGGGTGAAAACTTCTGAAAGTTAAAGAAAAACAATCTATATATTCAATCCAACAAACTCCAATAACTCCAATCACACACATCATAATCAGACTTTTCAAAGACAAAGATGAAGAATCTTGAAAGAAGCAAAGGGAAAATGTTTCAGTAGGTACTAGACCTCACTAGTAATAACAGCTGATTTCTCATGAGAAACATGAAGTAGAAGAAGGTGGAATGACGTATTCAAAGTACTAAAAGAAGACATTCGATAGTTCAATATCCAGGACATTCTCCTTCAAAAAAGATGGAAAGTTAAAGCTTTTCTTAAACAAAAAGATAATTTATCGTGAGAACTTCCCTACAAGAATTACTAAAGAAAATCCCTCAAATTAAAATGAAAGGACACCAGCTAAAATGTACAGGAAAAACTAAACACCAGTAAGGGAACTACACAGGTAAACCTAAGACAATATAATTGCATTTTTCTCTCATTTATCCATTCTTATTTAAAATAAAATTGAATAAAGCAACAATTACTAAATTATGTTGAAGAGTGTATACGTATAAAGATGTTATCTGCATGATAATGAAATTATAAAGAAGAGGAGAGGGAACAAACTAAATAAAAGCAAAGGTTTTATGCATTGTTCAAATTAAATTGGTATTAATCCATACTATATTGTTGAAAATTAAAATATTAACTGTGAACCCCAGAACAACCAGTAAGAAAATAACTCAAAAAATACAGTAATAGAAACAAAGGAATTAAAATGGCACACTAGATAATGGTTAACACAAAAGAAGTCCCTAATGTAGAAAGAAACAAAAAAGGCATTAATACAGAAAAGACAGAAAACAAATAGCAAAATGACAAAGGTAAATCCTACCTTATCTTACATTAAAGGTAAATTGACTAAACACTCTAATCAAAAGGTAGAGTTTAGCAAAATGGACTAAAAACTATAATCCAGGTTTCCCTGGTGGCTCAGTGGTAAAGAACCCACCTGCCAATGCAGGAGACATGGGTTTGACCCCTGGTCTGAGAAGATTCCACAAGCCATGGAGCAATTAAGTCCATGCACCACAAGCACTGAGCCTGTGCTCTAGAGCCCGGGAGCCACAGCCACTGTGCCCACATGCTGCAACTACTGACGTCTACACATGCTAGAGCCCGTGCTCTGCAATAAGGGAAGCCACTGCAATGAAACGCCATGTACCACAAGTAGAGAGGCGCTCCTGCTCGCCACAACTAGACAAAAGCTCGTACAGCAGTGAAGACCGAGCACAGCCAAAAAATAAATTAAATTTTTACAAAATACGTTAAAAAAATTACAATCCAACCATGTGTTGAAAACAAGAGATTCACTTTAATTTTAAAGACACAAATGAGTTGATAAGTAAAAGAGTGGAAAAAATAACCTATGCATTATAAATGACATAACAATTAAAAACACAGGTAATAATAAACTTTAAGAAGACACAACACATAAAGATATATGTACCTGCTGCTGCTGCTGCTAAGTCGCTTCAGTCGTGTCCAACTCTTCGCAACCCCATAGACAGCAGCCTAGCAGGCTGCTCCATCCATGGGATTTTCCAGGCAAGAGTACTGGAGTGGGGTGCCATTGCCTTCTCCGATATGTACCTAACAACCCCAAAATACACGATGGAAAAACCAACAGGCATCTCTGTAAAGAAGATTAACAAATGGCCAAAAAGCACATGAAAACATGTTCAACATCATTAGTCACTGCTGCTGCTGCTGCTGCTAAGTCGCTTCAGTCGTGTCCGACTCTATGCGACCCCATAGACGGAAGCTCACCAGGCTCCCCTGTCCCTGGGATTCTCCAGGCAAGAACACTGGAGTGGGTTGCCATTTCCTTCTCCAATGCATGAAAGCGAAAAGTGAAAGTGAAGCCACTCAGTCGTGTCCGACTCTTAGTGACCCCATGGACTGGAGCCTACCAGGCTCCTCCGTCGATGGGATTTTCCAGGCAAAAGTACTGGGGTGGGGTGCCATGGCCTTCCCCGCATTAGTCACTAAGGAAATATAAATCAAAATCACAATGAGATTTCTCTTCATACTCACTAGGATGGCTATAAATAAAAAGATGGACAAAAACAAGTGTCAGGGAGGGTGTCAAAAAATTGGAACCCTTATACTGTGTTGATGGAAAAGTAAAATGGTGTAGTCACTATGATAAACTTTTTGTAGTTCCTTAAGAAAAGTAAACAGTTACCACAAGAACCAGCAACTTGCTAGGTATACACCCAGAAGTAATGAAAACATACATCCACACAATAATATGAATTCACAATAGCCAAAACGTGGATACAATCCAAATGTCAACCAACTGATGGATAAGCTAAATGTGGTATATCCATACAATAGAATATGATTTGGCCATAAAAAGGAATAAAGCACTTATAAGATACTGATACATACTATGACATGGATGAATCTTAAAAACATTATGCTAAGTTAAAGAAGTCAGACACAGAAGTCCACATATTATATAATTCCACTTCTAAAAATGTTCATTATAGGCAAATCCATAGATCTAAAAATTAGCCTACTAGTAGCCAGGGGTTGGGGGAGAGGGAGATGAAATTATGAAATTTCTTTATGGGGTAATGAAAATGTTCCAGAACTAGTAGTGATTATTGCACAACTTCAAGAACATACAAAAATTTACTGAACTGTATACTTTAAAATTGTGGATTTTATGATATGTGAATTATTTCTCAAATTTTTAAAAGATTCAGGATTAAACTAAAATTATAGAAAAAGATATACCATACATTCATTAATCATAAGAAAGCAAGGGTAGCCATTTTAATATGATATAAAGTAGACTTCAGAGAAAGATTACCAAGGTTAAAGTGGAACACTTCATATTCATTAAAAATTTGATTTATGAAAAGATACAGAAAATTAAATTGTATGTACCTAAATAATACAACAATAAATAATACAGTGGAAACAGTGTCAGACTTTATTTTGGGGGGCTCCAAAATCACTGCAGATGGTGATTGCAGCCATGAAATTAAAAGACGCTTACTCCTTGGAAGAAAAGTTATGACCAACCTACATAGCATATTCAAAAGCAGAAACATTACTTTGCCAACAAAAGTCCGTCTAGTCAAGGCTATGGTTTTTTCCAGTGGTGATGTATGGACGTGAGAGTTGGACTGTGAAGAAAGCTAAGCACCGAAGAATTGATGCTTTTGAACTGTGGTGTTGGAGAAGACTCTTGAGAGTCCCTTGGACTGCAGGGAGATCCAACCAGTCCATTCTGAAGGAGATCACTCCTGGGTGTTCTTTGGAAGGACTGGTGCTAAAGCTGAAACTCCAGTACTTTGGCCACCTCATGCAAAGAGTTGACTCATTGGAAAAGACGCTGATGCTGGGAGGGATTGAGGGCAGGAGGAGAAGGGGACGACAGAGGATGAGATGGCTGGATGGCATCACTGACTCGATGGACATGAGTCTGAGTGAACTCCGGGAGTTGGTTATGGACAGGGAGGCCTGACGTGCTGTGGTTCATGGGGTCACAAAGAGTCAGACATGACTGAGCGACTGAAGTGAATTGAACTGAAATAATACAATGTCAAAGTAATGAAGCAAAAAATTATATAACTAAATTTTGACACTTCCCAGTTACCGATATAATAAGAAGAGAAAAATCATACAGGATATAGAAGACATAGACAACAGCATTCAAGTAATTTGACCTAACTGATATTTACATAATACTCTATACAATAGAAGGATATACAGTTTTTTACAAGTATACATGAAAACATGCAATAAGACAGATGATATGAGCTATAAAATAAGTCTCAATAATCATAAAAGGATATAAGTTCATCCACAAAAATGCAAAAAATCAATTTTATTTCTATATATTAGAAACAACATTTTAGAAAACTTAACACCATTTATAATATTAAAATCTAAGGCATGTATTGCTGCTGCTGCTGCTAAGTCGCTTCAGTCGTGTCCGACTTTGTGCGACCCCACAGAGAGCAGCCCACCAGGTTCCCCCATCCCTGGGATTCTCCAAGCAAGAACACTGGAGTGGGTTGCCATTTCCTTCTCCAATGCAAGAAAGTGAAAAGGGAAAGTGAAGTCGCTCAGTCGTGTCTGACTCTTAGCAATCCCATGGACTGCAGCCTACCAGGCTCCTCCATCCATGGGATTTTTCAGGCAAGAGTACTGGAGTGGGGTGCCATTGCCTTCTCCAAGGCATGTACTACTTAGGTCCAAATTTAACAAAACATGTGTAAGACATGTATTCTGAAAACTACAAGCGTTACTGAAAGAATATGAAAGAAAATTAAAGAAATTTATACAACCTGAAAATAATGTTAAGTATTTAGAATCTTTCCTCTAATAAGGGGAGAAAATCACATAAAAAACAAAAATTATGAAATCAAAATAGGTAAAAATGTAATTATTTGGCATATGTTTAAAAAGAGACACTAAATGAAAAATCCTAGAATATGTAGTCAATGAAGTTAAAAATCTTAATAGAGAAGATTTAAAATTTAACTTAATAAGAAAATAATACTACAGAATTATCTCAAAACAGAGGATATAAAAATAAATATTATACCAAAAAGTACTTAAGAAAGAAAATATAAAAGTTCCAATATATGTCTAATTGTACTGTCAGCAGAAAAGATAGAACAGTATAAAAACAATATTGATAGATATAAAAGCTAAGAATTTCCCAGAACAGCAGAAACCCATAAATTCTCAGATCAAAGTACAAATCCAGTGCAAAACAAAATAGAAATGAATACATAACTCTATACATCATAGTGTACTACAATGCATCAAGGATAAAGTGAAAATACATTATCATAGTGAAGATTTTAATATCAAGACTTAAGATTTTATTACCTCCATTACAGTCTAGTAAAGGTTATATGCAGGCAAAAAATTTAATATAGACTTAAAGATATTTCAGAGAAAATAAAGGATCTGATAATGGCAGATAGAACCCTACATCCAACAAATAAATTAATATATCATTTTTAAGTAAATAGGCTTCCCTGGTGGCTCAGAGGTTAAAGCGTCTGCCTGCAATGCGGGAGACCTGGGTTCGATCCAAGTAAATACAGAACATTTGCAATAATTGGATTGTTTATAAATACACACATAATAATTGGAAAACAATACATTGGAAATTGCAACAAAAACAATCAGTATTACCCAAATTCCATTCAATACTCACAATGCAATTAAATTAAAACATATTAGGACTTCACCATTGGTCCAGTGGTTAAGAATCTGCCTCCCAAGGCAGGGGACACAGGTTCAATTCCTGGTTTGGGAAGATCCCACATGGTGCAGGGCAGCTAAACCCATGAGCCACAACTACTGAGCCAGTGCTCCAGAGCCCTTATGCGGCATCTACTGAAGACATTTGCAACAAGAGAAGCCACCAAAATGAGAAGCCTGTGCACTGCAACTAGAGAGGAGCTCCCACTCATCACAACTAGAGAAAGCCTGCACACAACAATGAAGACCAGCATAGCCAGAAACCATAAATGAATGACTTAGAAAAAATACCACAATAAAAGACAGAATGTATGTATATGTGTGTGTGCATGCATGGAGAGGGGGGAAGAGGAAAGGGAAGGAAGAAAAAGACACATATAAATCCTATATATCTTGAAATTTAAACAAACTCTTAAAATAGCTCATAAGCCAAAGTAAATAGTGTAAAATAAATTTTATAAAAATTATAAAATATTCAATATTTTCCTGGAGGAGGAAATGTCAAACAATTCCAGTATTTTTGCCATAAAAAAATCCCATAGACAGAGGAGCCTGGTGGGCTACAATCCATGGGGTGGTAAAGAGTTGGACACAGCTGAGCACCTGAACAACACAACATTAGACTTAGGGAAAACCATTCAGTATAATTCAAGCACAGAATATTTTTTAAATTATGGGGAATTCCGTGGTAGTCCAGTGGTTAGGACTCTACACTCTCACTTCCAAGGTCCCTGGTTCAATCCCTGGTAGGGAACTAAGATTGCACATCACATAACCCAAACAGTGTGGGGGAAAAAAATTAGGAATAGAAGGGAACTTTCTTACCTTAATAAATAAAATCCTACATCCAGTATTATATTAGGTTGCAATATATGAAATTGTCATTGCTTTTTAAAGTCAAAAACTAGTCCACTGACAGCATTTTTGTAAGATTCAATCTAATACTGGTGACTTCAGCATAACTTAAAATGACAAGTATATGTACTGTTATCCCCACTACTTAACACTGTATTAGTCAAGACATAAGAAAAAGAAAAAAGATTGTACAGAAGTCAAAACTGACTTTATCTGTAAACATGATTTTCCACACAGAAAATCCAAATAACTTATATGAGATTTCAGCAATGTTGTTGAATTCAAAACATGCAAGGACATGTACAAAAATGTTCATAGGAGCCCAATTCCTAATATTACAAAATTGGAAAATAATGAAAATGTCATCAACAATAGAAATGATACAGAGAAAAGGAATAGTCTTCCAAGTTCCGTTCAGTTCAGTAGCTTAGTTGCAGTCATGTCCAACTCTTTGCGATCCAATGGACTGCACCACACCAGGCTTCCCTGACCATCATCAACTCCTGGAACTTGTTTAAATTCATGTCCATCAAGTCAGTGATGCCATCCAACATTCTCATCCTCTGTTGTCCCCTTCTCCTCCCACCTTCAATCTTTCCCACTATCAGGGTCTTTTCCAATGACTCAGTTCTTTGCATCAGGTGGCCATCAGTATTGGAGCTCCATCAGTACTGGAGCTTCAGCTTTAGCCATCAGTCCTTCTAATGAATATCCACGACTGATTTCCTTCAGAATGGACTGGTTTGATCTCCTTGCAGTCCAAGACTCTTGCAAGAGTCTTCTCCAACACCAAGTTCAAAAGCATCAATTCTTAGGCACTCAGCTTTCTTTACAGTCCAACTCACACCTATACATGACTACTGAAAAAAACATAGCTTTGACTAGATGGGCCTTTATCACCAAAGTAACATCTCTGCTTTTTAATATGCTGTCTAGGTTGGTCATAGCTTTTCTACCAAGGAGCAAGCATCCTTTAATTTCATGATGTCACCATCTGCAGTGATTTTGGAGCCCAAGAAAATAAAGTATCTCACTGTTTCCATTGTCTCCCCACCTATTTGCCATAAAGTGATAGGAGAAGATGTCATGATCTTAGTTTTCTGAATGTTGAGTTTTAAGTCAACTTTGTCACTCTCTTCTTTCACTTTCATCAAGAAGCTCTTTAGTTCATATTTGCTTTCTGCCATGAGGGTGGTGTCATCTGCATTATCTGAAGTTACAGATATTTCTCCCTGTAGTCTTGATTCTAGCTTCTACTTCAATCAGCCTGGCATTTTGCAAAATGTACTCTGCATATAAGTTAAAAAAGCAGGGTGACATTATACAGCCTTGATGTACTCCTTTCCCAATTTGGAACCAGTCCATTACTCTATGTCCAGTTCTAACTGTTGCTTCTTGACCTGCATACAGATTTCCCAGGAGGCAGGTAAGGTGATCTGGTATTCCCCTCTCTTGAAGAATTTTCCACAGCCTGTGTGACTTGCACAGACAAAGGTTTTGGTATAGTCAATAATGCAGAAGTAGATGTATCTTCCGGAACTTTCTTGCTTTTTGTATGATGCAATGGATGTTGGCAATTTGATCTCTGGTTCCCTTGTCTTTTCTAAATCCAGCTTCACAGTTCATGTACTATTGAAGCTTCGCTTGGAGAATTTTGGGCATTACTTTGCTATTGTGTGAGATGAGTGCAGTTGTGCAGTAGTTTGAGCATCTGGAACTCTCTTGCTTTTTCTAGGATGCAATGGATATTGGCAATTTGATCTCTGGTTCCCCTGTCTTTTCTAAATCCAGCTTCACAGTTCATGTACTATTGAAGCCTCACTTGGAGAATTTTGAGCATTACTTTGCTATTGTGTGAGATTAGTGCAGCTGTGCAATAGCTTGGGCATTCTTAGGCATTGCCCTTCTTTGGGATGGGAATGAACACTGACCTTTTCCAGTCCTGTGGCCACTGCTGAGTTTTCCAAATTTGCTGGCATACTGAGTGCAGCACTTTCACAGCATCATTTTTTAGGATTTGAAATACCTTAACTGGAATTCCCTCACCTCCACTAATTTTGCTGGTAGTGATGGTTCCTAAGGTCCACTTGACTTTGCATTGCAAGATGTCTGGCTCTAGGTGAGTGATCACACCACTGTGGTTATTTGGATCATTAAGATCTTTTTTGTATAGTTTTTCAGTGTATTCTTGCACCTCTTCTTAACATCTTCTGCTTCTGATAGGTCTGTACCAATTCTGTCCTTTACTGTGTCCATCTTTGCGTAAAATATTCCCTTGGTATCTCAATTTTTTTGAGGAGATTTCTAGTCTTTCCCATTCTATTATTTTCCTCTATTAATTTGCACTGATCACTGAGGAAGGCTTTCTTATATCTTCTTACTACTCTTTGGAACACTGCATTCAGACGGGTATATCTTTCCTTTTTTCGTTTGCCTTTAGCTTCTCTTCTTTTCTAAGCTATTTGTAAGGCCTCCTTAGACAATCATTTTGCCTTTTTGCATATCTCTTTCTTGGGAATAGTCTTGATCACTGCCTCCTATACAATGCCATGAACCTCTGTCCATATTTCGTCAGGTACTCTATCAGATCTAATCCTATGAATTTATTTGTCACTTCCACTGTATAATCATTGAGTTAGACAAGGCTGCTGGTCCATGTGATCAGATTGGTTAGTTTTCTGTGATTGTAGTTTTCATTCTGCCTGCCCTCTGATGGAGAAGGATAAGAGGCTCATACAAGCTTCTTGATAGGAGAGACTGACTGAGGGGGTAACTGAGTCTTGTTCTGATGAGCAGGGCCATACTCACTTCAGTTCAGTCGCTTGGTCATGCCCGACTCTTTGCAACCCCATGAACTGCAGCATGCCAGGCCTCCCGGTCCATCATCAACTCCCAGAGTTCACTCAAACTCATGGCCATCGAGTCAGTGATGCCACCCAGCCATCTCATCCTCTGTCGTCCCCTTCTCCTCCTGGCCCCAATCCCTCCCAGCAACAAGGTCTTTTCCAAAGAGTCAACTCTTCGCATGAGGTGGCCAAAGTTTTGAAGTTTCAGCTTCAACATCAGTCGTTCCAATGAACACCCAGGACTGATCCCCTTTAGAATGGACTGGTTGGATCCCTTGCAATCCAAGGGATTCTCAAGAGTCTTTTCCAACACCACAGTTCAAAAGCATCAATTCCTCGGCACTCAGCTTTCTTCACAGTGCAACTCTCACATCCATACATGACCACTGGAAAAACCAAAGCCTTGACTAGACAGACCTTTGCTGGCAAAGTAATGTCTCTGCTTTTGAATATGCTATCTAGGTTGGTCATAACTTTCCTTCCAAGGAGTAAGTATCTTTTAATTTCATGGCTGCAATCACCATCTGCAGTGATTTTGGAGCCCCCCAAAAATAAAGTCTGACACTATTTCTACTGTTTCCTCACCTATTTGCCATGAAGTGATAGGACTGGATGCCATGATCTTAGTTTTCTGAATGTTGAACTTTAAGCCAATTTTTTCACTCTCCACTTTCATCAAGAGGCTCTTTAGTTCTTCACTTTCTGCCATAAGGGTGGTGTCATCTGCATATCTGAGTTTATTCATATTTCTCCTGGCAATCTTGATTCTAGCTTGGGCTTCTTCTAGTCCAGCGTTTCTCATGATGTACTCTGTATATAAGTTAAATAAGCAGGGTGACGATATAGAGCCTTGACATACTCCTTTTCCCATTTGGAACCAGTCTGTTGTTCCATGTCCAGTTCTAACTGTTGCTTCCTGACCTGCATATAGGTTTCTCAAGAGGCAGGTCAGGTGGTCTGGTATTCCCATCTCTGTAAATCTTTAATCCAGTTTTCTGTTGATGGGCAGGGCTGTGTTCCCTCCCTAATGTTTCACCTGAGGCCAAACTATGGTGGAGGTAATGAAGATAATGGCAACCGCCTTCAAAAGGTTCCATGCACACATTGCTGCATGCCCTTAACTCAGCAGCAAGCTACCAGCAACCCAAGCCTCAGCTGGAGTCTCCTGAACACTCATGGGCAAGTCTGGGTGAGTCTCTTGTGGGGTCACTGCTCCTTTCCCCTGGGTCCTGGTGGGCACAAGGTTTTGTTTGTGCCCTCCAAAAGTCTATTTCCCCAGTCCTATGTAAGTTTTGGTGGCTTCATGGTGGGGTTAATGGCAACTTCCTCCAAGAGGGCTTATGCCATACCCAGGTCTACTGCACCCAGAGCCCCTGCCGACCTGTACCTTTCCAGGAGACATTCAAACACTGTTCTGGCTCAGTCTCTGTGGGGTCTCTGGGTCCTAGTGTGCAAAAGATTTGTTTGAACCCTCCAAGCATCTCTAGCAGGCATGGGGTTTGATTCTAAACACCATTTCATCTCTCCTATCGTCCTCCGGGATGGTTCTCCTTTGCCCTTGTACGTGAGGTAACTTTTTTTAGTGTGATCCAACTTTTCTTGGTGGGATCCAACATTCTCCTGTCAATGGTTGTTCAGCAGTGAGTTGTAATTTTGGAGTTCTCACAGGAGAAGATGAGCGCAGGTCCTTCTACTCTGACATCTTGAGAACTATGAGCCATGCCCGGTGGGGACACCCAAGATGGACGGTTCATAGTGGAGAGTTCTGACAAAACGTGGTCCACTGGAGAAGGGAATGGCAAACCTCTTCAGTATTCTTGCCTTGAGAACCCCATGAACAGTATGAAGAGGCAAAACGACAGGACACTGAAAGATGAACTTTCCACGTCAGTTGGTGCCCAATATGCTACTGGAAATCAGTGGAGAAATAACTCCAGAAAGAATGAAGAGACAGAGACAGAGTAAAAACAACACCCAGCTGTGGATATGACTAGTGATGGAAGTAAAGTCCGATGCCAGAAAGAGCAGTATTTCATACCAAACTGGAATGTTAGGTCCATGAATCAAGGCAAATTTGAAGTGGTCAAACAGGAGATGGCAAGAGTGAACATTGACATTTTAGGAATCAGAGAACTAAAATGGACTAGAATGGGTGAATTTAACTCAGATGACCATTATGTCTACTATTGTGGCCAAGAATCCCTTAGAAGAAATGGAGTAGCCATCATAGTCAACAAGAGAGTCTGAAATGCAGTACTTGGGATGCAATCTCAAAAATGACAGAATGATCTCTGTTCGTTTCCAAGGCAAACCATTTAATATCACAGTAATCCAAGTCTATGCCCCAACCAGTAACGCTGAAGAAGCTGAAGTAGAACAGTTCCATGAAGACCTACAAGACCTTCTAGAACTAACACCCGAAAAAGATGTCCTTTTCATTACAGGAGACTGAAATGCTAAAGTAGGAAGTCAAGAAACACCTGGAGTAACAGGCCAATTTGGCTTTGGAGTACAAAACAAAGCAGGGCAAAGGCTAATAGAGTTTTGCCAAGAGTACGCACTGGTCATAGCAAACACCCTCTTCCAACAACACAAGAAAAGACTCTACACATGGACATCACCAGATGGTCAACAGCGAAATCAGATTGATTATATTCTTTGCAGCCAAAGGTGGAGAAGCTCTATACAGTCAGCATAAACAAGACTGGGAGATGACTGTGGCTCTTATCATGAACTCCTTATAGCTAAATTCAGACTTAATTGAAGAAAGTAGAGAAAACCACTAGACCATTCAGGTATGACCTAAATCAAATCCCTTACGATTATACAATGGAAGTGACAAATACAAGGGATTAGATCTGATAGAGTGCCTGAAGAACTATGGACAGAGGTTCGTTACTTTATACAGGAGGCAGTGATCAAGACCATCCCCAAGAAAAAGAAAGGCAAAATGGTTTTCTGAGGATTCCTTACAAATACCTGTGAAAAGAAGAGAAGTGAAAGGCAAAGGAGAAAACGAAAGATACACTCATTTGAATGCAGAGTTCCAAACCATAGCAAGGAGAGATAAGAAAGCCTTCCTCAGTGATATTGCAAAGAAATAGAGGAAAACAACAGAATGGGAAGACTAGAGACCTCTTCAAGAAAACTAGAGATAACAAGAGAACATTTCATGCAAAGATGGGCACAATAAAGGACAGAAATGGTATGGATCTAACAGAAACAGAAGATATTAAGAAGAGGAGGCAAGAATACACAGAAGAACTACACAAAAAAAGATCTTCATGACCCAGATAACCACAATGGTGTGAACACTCACCTAGAGCCAGACATCTTGGAATGTGAAGTGAAGTGGGCTTTAGGAAGCATCACTGCCAATAAAGGTAGTGGAGGTGAGGGAATTCCAATTGAGTTATTTCAAATTCTGAAAGATGATGTTGTGAAAGTGCTGCACTCAATAAGCCAGCAAATTTGGAAAACTCAGCAGTGGCCACAGGATTTGAAAAGGTCAGTTTTCATTCCAATCCCAAAGAAATGCAATGCCAAAGACTGCTCAAACTACTGCTCAATTGCACTCATCTCACATGCTAGCAAGGTAATGCTCAAAATTCTCCAAGCCAGGCTTCAACAGTATGTGAACCAAGAACTTCCAGATGTTCAAGCTGGATTAGGAAACGCAAAGGAACCAGAGATCAAATTGCCAACATCTATTGGATCATCAGAAAAGCAAGGGAGTTCCAGAAAAACACCTACTTCTGCTTTATTGACTACGCTAAAGCCTTTTACTGTGTTGTTCACAACAAACTGTGGAAAATTCTTCAGGAGAGGGGAATACCAGACCACCTGACCTACCTCTTGAGAAATCTGTATGCAGGTCAAGAAGCAACAGTTAGAACTGGACATGGAACAATAGACTGGTTCCAAATTGAGAAAGGAGTACGTCAAGGCTATATATTGTTACTCTGCTTGTTTAACTTCTATGCAAAGTACATCATGGGGAATGTTGGGCTGGATGAAGCACAAGCTGGAATCAAGATTGCCAGAAGAAATATCAGTAACCTCAGATATGCAGATGACACCACCCTTATGGCAAAAAGCAAAGAAGAATTAAAGAACCTCTTGATGAAAGTGAAAGAGGAGAGTGAAAAAGTTGGCTTAAAGCTCAGCACTCAGAAAAATAAGATCATGGCATCTGGTCCCATCACCTCATGGCAAATAGATGGGGAAACAATGGAAACTGTGACAGACTATTTTCTTGGGCTCCAAAATCACTGCAGATGGCAACTGCAGCCATGAATTTAAAAGACGCTTCCTCCTTGGAAGAAAAGCTATGACCAACCTAGACAGCATATTAAAAAACAGAGACATCACTTTTCCAACAAATGTTCATGTAGTCAAAGCTATGGTTTTTCTAGTAGTCATGTATGGATGAGAGCTGGACTATAAAGAAAGCTGAGCACCTAAAAATGGATGCTTTTGAACTGTGGTGTGGAAAAGACTCTTGAGAGTCCCTTGGACTGCAAGGAGATCCAACCAGTCCATCTTAAAGGAAATGAGTCCTGAATATTCATTGGAAGGATGGATGCTATAGTTGAAACTCCAATATTCTGGCCACCTGATGTGAAGAACTGACTCATTGAAAAAGACCCTGATGCTGGGAAAGACTGAAGGCGGGAAGAGAAGGGGACTACAGAGGATGAGATGGTTGGATGGGATCACTGATTCGATGGACATGAGTTTGAATAAACTCCAGGAGTTGGTGATAGACAGGGAAGCTTGGCGTTCAACAGTCCATGGGGTCACAAAGAGTCAGATACGACTCAGTGACTGAACTGACTGAGTTTATAATCATAAGGGATTAAACAGCCAACAGGTACATGAAAAGATTTTAAACACTGCAAATTATCAGGGAAATGCAAATCAAATCTAAAATTAGATATCACTTCTGACAAGAATTTAAGATGAAAGAGTGTGAGCAGCCTCCCTTATGTAGGTGGAAGAGAAGATTAAGAAAAATATTGAGACTTTGTAAATGATCCTTTTCCTATAAGGTTGTAGCCTATAAGGCCCAGTAATGGACTTCCCTAGTGGCTCAGATGGTAAAGCGTCTGTATACAATGCGGAAGACCTGGGTTTGATCTCTGGGTCGGGAAGATTCCCTGGAGAAGGCAATGGCAACCCACTCCAGTACTCTTGCCTAGAAAATCCCATGGATGGAGGAGTCCGGTGCAGGCTACTGTCCATGGGGTCGCAAAGAGTCTGACACGACTGAGCGACTTCACTTTTCACTTTTTTCACTTTTCACAGAAGAACTATTATGAAGAAGACATGATATAACAAGTGTTGGTGAGGATCTAAAGAAAAGGGAATCGTAAAGACACTGCTTGTGGGAATGCAAATTGCCCATAGCCACTATGGAAAACAGTATGGAGGTTGCTCAAATAACTTGAAATAGAATGGCCATATATGATCCAACAATCCTAATTTTGCATGTATACCCAAAGGAACTGAAATCAAGATCTCATGTCTGCACTCTCATGTTCACAACAGCATTACTCACAACACCCAAGATAAGAAGGCAACCTAAATGTCTATCAATGGATAACTGGATGAATGGACAAAGAACCTGGGATATACATGTAGCAATACCATTCAGCCAACAGAAAAAATGAAATCCTGTCATTTGTGACAAACTGGATGGACTTTGAAGGCATTATGCTAAATGAAACAGAAAAAAAAAAAACAAACACTGTAAGATATCACTTATATGTAAAATCTAAAAAGATCAGCTCAGAGAAACAGAGAGTAGAGTGGTGTTTACCCAGGGTTGAGGAGGTGGGGAAAATGGGGAGATAATGGTCAAAGGGTGTAAACTTCTAGTTACAAGATTAACAAGTATCTAATGTAAACAGCATGGTCACTATAATTAATAATACTGTACTGTATACCTGAATGTTGCTAAGAAAGTAAATCTTAACTGTTCTCAACTCAAAAAAGAATATCAACTATGTGAGAGGATGGAGATAGTAGCTAATATTTTGGTAGCAATGATTTTGGAATTTATAAACATAAATCAACATACTGTACACTTTAAACACATATAATGCTATGTGTCAATTATATATCAATAAAGTTGGGGAAAAGACAATAGAAAGGATAAAGAATTATTGCTTCACATGACAACATGGATGAATTCTCACAAAGAAGTCACAGAAAAAAGTGGAAGGAGACAGGGAGTGAAAGGAGGGAGAGAGAAAGAGAAACAGAAAAATTGACATTACAAGTTCAAAATACATTGAGATAAAAGTTAAGATAGTGGTTACCTCTGGGAAGAGAAGAGCGGGGGTGGAGTAGCCAAAAGGAATGGAGCACAAGGAAGCAACCTGGACTGCTGATAATATTCTAACTATCCATCTGGGTGGTAATTATACACTTTGTATATGTACACTTTCTAAATATATGCTATAGTTCCATAAAAAGTTAAGAACTCAGTGGCATTCTTTATCAGCAACAACAACAACAAAAAGAAAAAAGAAAATGAAAACAAAAGGGATTACTAAAAAGAGCAAAAACAAAGTGAAAAAATTATCTTTAATTGGAAGATCTCTGAAATTTATATTACATATAACCAACAAGTTATATGGTGATTTCTCATAGAAGCCCTACGAAACTAACACAATTCCTTAAGATTCAATAGTTTCATTTCTAAATCTATACCCTAGAGGACTGGGTGTCTCTAAGATCCAAAATCCTGCTTTTACAACTAACATTTTGCAGTTTACCTATACCTGTAACTGAAAAAATAAACCAATGCCAAAACTGAAAAAAATACAGAAATACTTTATAATTACATATTTCTATGTGTAATGGACAGGGAGGCCTGGCGTGCTGCAGTTCATGGGGTCGCAAAGAGTCGGACACGACTGAGCGACTGATCTGATCTGATGTGTAAATCCTGAAGCAGGACTAGGCTTGAAGATACACTCTTTGCACCTATTCACAGAATCAACATGAATTGGTCAGTTTCAAATGCTGAATGTTATCTGTCAGCTCAGCTCAGTTGCTCAGTCGTGTCTGACTCTTTGTGACCCCATGAATTGCAGCACGCCAGGCCTCCCTGTCCATCACCAACTCCCAGAGCCCACCCAAACCCATGTCCATCGAGTCGGTGATGCCATCCAACCATCTCATCCTCTGTTGTCCATCTCCTCCTACCGTCAATCTTTCCCAGCATCAGGGTCTTTTCAAATGAGTCAGCTCTTCACCTCAGGTGGCCAAAGTACTGGAGTTTCAGCTTCAACATCAGTCCTTCCAGTGAACACCCAGCACTGATCTCCTTTAGGATGGACTGGTTACATCTCCTTGCAGTCCAAGGGACTCTCAAGAATCTTCTCCAACACCACAGTTCAAAAGCATCAATTCTTCGGCGCTCAGCTTTCTTTATAATCCAATTCTCACATCCATACATGACCACTGGAAAAACCATAGCCTTGACTAGACGGACCTTTGTTGGCAAAGGAATGTCTCTGCTTTTGAATATGCTGTCTAGGTTGGTCATAACTTTCCTTCTAAGGAGTAAGTGTCTTTTAATTTCATGGCTGCAATCACCATCTGCAGGGATTTTGGAGCCCAGAAAAATAAAGTCTGACACTGATTCCACTGTTTCCCCATCTATTTCCCATGAAGTGATGGGACCAGATGCCATGATTTTCGTTTTCTGAATGCTGAGCTTTAAGCCAACATTTTCACTCTCCTCTTTCACTTTCATCAAAAGGCTCTTTAGTTCTTCTTCACTTTCTGCCATAAGAGTGGTGTCATCTGCATATCTGAGGTTATTGATATTTCTCCCGGCAATCTTGATTCTAGCTTGTGCTTCCTCCAGCCCAGGGTTTCTCATGATGTACTCTGCATATAAGTTAAATAAGCAGAGTGACAATATACAGCCTTGACATACTCCTTTTCCTATTTGGAACCAATCTGTTGTTCCATGTCAACTCAATTTAAGCAGAGCTGCCAGTGACGCTATAATTTTCTGAAAAAGTAAACTCTGAACAGAGTTCCAAACAAAACAAAGTACACTCTTTCCTCACTTTACATGGTAATTGCATCACTGGAGAAGTCACTGTACTTAAAACTTTTCCACACATACACACACAAAAGGTCTGTCTTTATACATAAAACGCAGTTAGATTCTTAATCTCTAATCATAAACAGGCTTTCATATATATGTATAGATATATATTCAAGGGAATATTCAAGTCATGCAGAATACCAGACGATTTCCAATAGAAATCCCCCCACACACACACACTGCAACCACTATGACAAAGGTAGCCTAACAAATTTCTTAGAATGATCACCTGAGCCCTTGAGAACAACAGATTCATGGACACCAAGATATGTACAAATATTCTCACTGCAATGCTATTTGTAATATTCAAAAAGAGGAACAGTGGTAGTTAAAAGTCCATAATAGGGGAATAAGAATTAAATCTCTCATGCAAACATACAGCATTATGCAACAGTCAGGGCTTCCTAGGTAGTTCAGTGGTAAAGAATCTGCCTGCCAATGCAGGAGATTCGGGTTCTATCCCCGGCTTGGGAAGATCCCCTGGAGAAGGAAATGGCAATCCACTCTAGTATTCTTGCCTGGGAAATCCCATGGAGAGAGGAGCCTAGTGGGCTTTAGTCCATGAAATCACAAAAACGTCAGGTGTGACTTAGCAACTAAACAGCAACAACAAAATGTAACAATTAAGGAAATGAACTAGATTTGCAGGAATCAACACTTGGCGACAAATTATAGAAACAGCGAAGTGAGAAAACAGATTTGCAGAAGGACACCTATAGTATTTCCTGCAGTCTATGGGGGAAGGCAATGGCACCCCACCCCAGTACTTTTGCCTAGAAAATCCCATGGACAGAGGAGCCTGGTAGGCTCCAGTCCATGAGGTCGCTAAGAGTCGGACACGACTGAGCGACTTCACTTTCACTTTTCACTTTCATGCACTGGAGAAGGAAATGGCAACCCACTCCAGTATTCTTGCCTGGAGAATCCCAGGGACGGAGCCTAGTGGGCTGCCATCTATGGGATCGCACAGAGTCGGACAAGACTGAAGTGACTTAACGGACGGGGTCGCAAAGAGTCGGACACAACTTGGTGACTGAACAACAACCTACAGTATTATACCATTTGTGTAAGATTTTAAAACAGAGCAATAGTATACAGATTATGTAGGCATACACAAATATATAGCAACTGTAAAAAACTTGAATGAAAAGAATGCAGTCCAACTTCAGGATATTGATTACATTACCTTTAGGAAGGGAGGGAGGAAAACTGGACTCAGAAAGAGGTGCAAAAGGGCCTTAAACTAGATCTGTAACATTTTCTGAAAAACAAAGTTCAGGAAATGTAAAATGAGCATTTATTAAATCAGGGTGGGGAAAGTTTACAGTATTTAGATTTTCTTTTTCTGTAAGTCTGAAGTACTTTATAGGCAAAGTTTTAAAAAGTCTGTATTCCAGGGAAATACCAACTGCAGCATAACTGAGTAAGGAAACCAGATAACCATCACAGACGATCAGATGAAGAGTGACAGAAAAGGACTTAGATCTGTTTGCTTCAATGCTGTCAATAATCTGAGTGAGGTAACAAGGTGAGGTCAATATAGAGAAGAAAAAATGGGAATTATATAATATTGACTAACTCCAAACTGACACTATTCAGGTAAAGCAAACTGGCTGGTTTTACTGCCCAGGCATTGGGCTTTACTCTTATACCTCCAATTTCTTCTGTCTATATTCCTAAAAAAAAAAATCTCATGGAAACTGCACTACTGAATAAGAAGGTAGAGAGAAGCAGCGGTAAATATACTTTTTTATATCACATTTGTTTCAAATATCAAAAGTGTAAGTGAGGAAATATAATTTTTGGCTGCTCTTTAAAATTGAGTTACTTGGCATATTATATCATTCTCCCAGGATTCCTTGAGAAAAGTCACACTTTCTTTCCCAGCAATATATTTTCTCTCAAATCTTGGTTCTGTTGAACAACTCAAAATATTGTGTTATACACCAAAGCCTTTCCTGTTTACTCATTTTTGCTCTCATGTGATCACAGTATCAAAGATAAGCTTGCCACATATACAAGACTGCAACAAAAAATAAACATGGAAAGGGGAGAAGAAAATGAAGTGCCACATTTTCAATAAGGAAGTAGAAATTAAACACCTAATTTCCAGTTTAGAAGAGCAAATTAAATGTCACCACAATGGGAAAAAAAAATCAGACAATAACATGAGATATTCTGTACCCAAGTCTGGTCTCCTTAACATAATGTGCATAAAAAGACCTTTTCAGGAATGAACGTACCTAGTAACTTTATCCAAGACAATCACAACCTGGTAACAACCCAAATAATCAACAATAAAGAGAAGGCATAAACATGCTGTGGTGTACAATAAAATCTGGTGTGAACCATATGATAGAAATCTACTGTGAACCATATATATATATGATATATATAACCATATAAGCATATGATGGCTACTACACAATATAAAGGAATAACTACTGATAAGCACAGCAACATGGATGAGTCTTAAAAATACAATGAGCAAGAGAAGCCCACAGAAAATAGTATACACTATATAGCTCATTTAATATGAAGCTCGAGTACTGGCAAACTAATCTATAGTGAGTGACAGAAATCAGAGTAAGTGTTTCCTTTGTGCAGGGCTTAAAAGGAGGAACAAGGGAATTTACTGGGGTGCTACAAGAGTTCTAAACCTTGATCTGAACAATGGTTATAGAAAAGTGTATGCTGCTAAGTCGCTTCAGTCGTGTCCGACTCTGTGCGATCCCATAGACGGCAGCCCACCAGGCTCCTCCGTCCCCGGGATTCTCCAGGCAAGAATACTGGAGTGGGTTGCTATTTCCTTCTCCAATGCATGAAAGTGAAAAGTGAAAGTGAAGTCGCTCAGTCATGTCCAACTCTTAGCGACCCCATGGACTGGAGCCTACCAGACTCCTCCATCCATGGGATTTTCCAGGCAAGAGTACTGGGGTGCGGTGCCCCACAAAAGAAAAGACATTGTGGAAATGAAAAAGTAGAACTGCTTTATGTCAAAATGAACTAAAATGCTCTAACAACCAAATGCAACATGTAAACTTTGATTGGATCCTGGTTTGGAAAAGCAAACTATACAAGTCATTTCTGTGACAATGAGGAAAACCTGAAAATGGATTAGATACTAAGAAAGCATCGATAATTATCATAGCTGCGATAATAGTACTGAGGTTATGTAGAACAATGTCCTTATTTTTAGAACACATATACTAAAGTATTTAGGACTCTCATAGCAACAATTCTGTCATATTTTAGCAAAACAAATTATAAATATACAAATGTACAGATATATCAAACTAATGAACACAGGTCATGGGATATAGTTATTTATTGTACTATTCTCTCAACAACTCTGTATGTTTTGAAAAATGTCAGTAAAAAATTGAGGGGGAAAAGAAGATGTCAACTTTTTTAGATCTTGAGTGATCTTCGGGATACATTATAGAAAGTATAAAAGCAAAGTGCAGAGTAGCTTATGTAATATGCTATCTATCATGAAGGAAAGGAAGGAAAGTAAAAAATATATATGGGAAGGGGCGGTGTACTGTGTGTGTGTATCTATTGAGATTATATTACAAGAGGAAATACTAGAAGAATCAATAAAAATGGTTTCTTATAGCAGATGAAAATAGATGGAAGATATATTTGAATAGGGCTGGAAGTGAGACTTCTTGGAATGTATCATTTTATACAGTTTTGACTTTTAACCCATAAATGTAAAGAATTGAATTAAATTGAAAAAAAATGAAATTGAAAAGACGTTAAAAATATCTTTGCTCATAAAATTCTTCTATTCAATCAAAACCGAATCAACTTGTTTAATCTATACGATTATTAAGTTTTTATATATATATATTTTTGCTCCTTCTGAGCATCAGAGTAATTTAATGGGGCTTTTGCTGGTCAGAAATCTTAGCCTTTGCTGCAGATCTGCCCCTAAAAATAGTCATGCTATTTTCTCATCTGTAAAAAAATAATAATAATAATAATCCAATGAAAGTTAAGATTTCTTAGAACTGTAAAATTCTTGATTCAAATGTTTGTTGAAAAAAAATTGGAATGTTTCCACATGCATAATTTCTTAAGCCACGATGAACAACAAAGGTCCACTGTACAGTCATTCACTTGCCCTCTGATAATACTGGAGAGAAAGGCTGGTGAAATAACTTTTCTCTCTTCAACCCCTTCAAGCAGTAGTCAGTTACCACAAAGCACTGATACTTCCTCTAAGCAGGACTGGATTGGCCTAGGAAGGGATGCAACAGCCAGCCCATCAGGCAGCTGCTCTGGGCAGGCGGCTAAACTCCATTGGTCAGTGGAGGAGGAAGCAGCCAATAACAAAGTCTAGAGAGGCTGAACTCCAGAGTTTTGCTAACTGCCAAGCGGTTCAGGAAGCTTTGTGTATTCTTTTGCCAAATGAATCCTCCTTTACAAAAAGGCAGCTGTGGGATTAGAAAAGCATCTGAAACCAAAACTACAGAGTTTCTGACATTACAAGGAATAAAATCTCTGCAGCCTTAAACATAAAACAAGGGAGCCAGAAACTTTGTTCTTCACCCCTGCCTCACACTCTGGCCTACCCGGCCTTCCTTTCTTTAAGACCCAGCAAAAGATGTAAGACAGTCTTGTAATTTCTCTGGAGGTTTCAGGGACTGTGCCTCACTGGCCTCACTGTAATGTGAGGAAGGACACACAGGAAAGCAGGGGATGCTTTGGGAGACGTTGGGGGGCGCGGGGCCTGGATGGCAGGGTGTGCTGGAAGGAAGTGGGGAGGGCTACTTGGTGCAGCACCCAGGGGAGTTACTGGCTATGTAAAGTATTAAAACACACCACACACCCATACATACACACACACAAACACACACAGCGTTTTGCTGAGAGATGAAAGAGCTGAGAAATAAAAGGACTTAAAGAAGTAGAAAAAGGAAAAAAAAAAAAGAACTGAAGGAGGAGGAATTGTGTTTCCAAACTGCTTACAGGTCTAAAACAGGTATGGAAAGACTTTTGGGTGGATTTCCTCTGGAAGAGAGAAACTGGGGCTTTCGTCTTGAGAACGGAGGGTTCTGTAAAGAATGAGGGGGCCTATGAGATTGTTCAGAGGATGGTATTTGCTCAGAGCTTGGAAAGGTCCAGGGCCCTTCTCTTGAGGAAGGACACGGGAGTTCTCTGCCTCAGCTGGATTTCCACAGCAAGGTCGGGGACAGGACCCTTTGTGCACCTCTTCCGTAGGGCTGCGGGTCGTCTCCAGCAAGTTGAGAGAATGAGTAGTTTCCTCTTAATGTTGGTGCCTTTCTTGGAGTGAAGGGAAGGATCGGGGATCCCTCTCAACATTGGGAGAGTTTGGGGACTGCAGGAACATGAAATGGTTTCTGAGGGGTGACCCTGGGGTGGCGGGGCGGGGGGAGATGGCAAGCTGCTGCCCTCAATGATGACACACTTCAGTTGTGGAGTGCGGAGATGCTACTCTGAAGATTTGAGAGGAAAGGCCCCTTCACTAATCAGAAGCTTGCTAAACCGTCCGACGGAGTCCACCAGCACTGATTTGAGAAGAAATCCATCCCCCAGTCTACGCCCCTAAGACTGGGGAGAACTCAGGTCAGTAATAATCTCTCACGAAAAGAACAGGAGCAGAGAAGAGGAATTTTTAAAAGAAACTCCTACCCCCTACCCCAATCCATTGGAAAGTTAAGCACGCGGAGAGCAGGTCTTTCAAAAGTGGTTTAGAAAGGATTTGAAGAAACTCGAACTGGAAGCTGAGAGGAAGTTAGGGGAGCTGAGGGGTGGGGATCAGACCTCTGTGTGGCTGGAGTGGGAGGGCATTCATGATTTTTGAGGCTGAGGAAGACCCAAGTGACACGGGGTCAGGGCTCCACAGGGATGACTCCGAGGGTGGAGGAAGTTTCTAGGTGAGCCGGGGTTCTCGGAAGTAAACGGAGGCGGCGTCCCGAGTAAATTCCCGAGGCCCACGACACCCGGACGGCGGCGGTGGGGCCGCGACCAGTACTCACAGAGCGGATCTCCAGCGCCAGGGCGCATTGCAGCGCCTTCACCTTCGGCATCCGGGCGGGGTTGGGGCGGCGGGGACAGACCCCGGCCGCGGACCCGAGGGAGGCGAGGAGACGCAGGGCGGGGCTGGGACAGGAAGGAGACGAGGTGGCGGCGGCGGTGACGGCTGTGGCCCCCAGGCCGGGGCCCGCGGTCCAGCCTGGGTCCGGCCCGAGCAGCAGCAGTGCGCCGGGCGCGGACTCGTTGTCATAGCAGCCGGGAGGGGCGGGGCCGGAAGAGAAGCCCGGCGGGAACGCCCCGGAGCCGCCTCTCGAATACGATGACCTGGGGGAGGGGCTTGGCGAACGCCGGGAGGGGCGGGGCTGCACGAGGAGGCAGGGCCGCCGAAGAGGCAGGGTGGGCGGGGCAGTTCGTCTGTGACGTCGAACTATGAGGAAGAGAATAGCCGTATTAATAGGACAGTATGCAGGGCAGGGAGCTGGACTCAAGAGCCTTGAGTTCCAGCGTGGCAGTGGCAACTTGGGCTAGTGGCGTCTCCAACTGTAAAGAATTATAATGGTTTTTCGTTTTCTTATTTGAATTTCACGATACAGTTTTCAAAGCCAGCATGAGGAAACAGGGTTGGAGAAGATCCTAGTTCAACTCAAAGTTATAACCAAGACTGCACCTCAAGAGCTCTCCTGTAAAACTCTGGTTCCTCCCTGAGAAGAGGGTTGTCAGTCAAATCATCTATCTCTTCCTAATCTCCTATTCTGTGACTTTTTTGTTACTGCATCCACCTTCCCTTCAAGGATTTGTGTCTAATAACTGTGTATGCATTCCAGAGTATATTCTTTTAAATTGTTTAAAATTGAACTGTCAGTGAAGTGCCAACAGTGTTTATTGTTTTAAATTGAACTGTCAATGAAGTGCCTATAAATCTAGTTGTGAAGCACCTGAGCCATAGACTGTCAAAGATTAAACGAATCTAAGATTTTGCTCAAATCAATCATTTTAAAGCCATGTTTAGGGTGAAATTTTATCTCTGCTTCCTCTCTTTTCTAAGTCCATCTTGAACAACTGGAAGTTCATGGTTCACATACTGTAGAAACCTGGCTTGGAGAATTTTGAGATTACTTCACTAGCATGTGAGATGAGTGCAATTGTGCAGTAGTTTGAACATTCTTTGGCATTGCCTTTTTTTTAGGATTGAAATGAAAACTACCTTTTCGAGTCCTGTGGCCACTGCTGAGTTTTCCAGATTTGCTGGCATATGGAATGCAGCACTTTGATAGCATCATCTTTTAGGGTTTGAAATAGCTCAATGGGAATTGCATCACCTTCACTAGCTTTGTTTGAAGTGATGATTCCTAAGGCCCACTTGACTTCACATTCCAGGATGTCTGCCTCTAGGTGAGTGATCACACCATCATGGTTATCTGGGTCATGAAGATCTTTTCTGTATAGTTCTTCTGTGTATTCTTGGCACCTCTTCTTATTTTCTGCTTCTGTTAGATCCATACCATTTCTGCCCTTTATTGTGCTCATCTTTGCATGAAATGGTCCCTTGGTATTTCTAATTTTCTTGAAGAGATCTCTGGCATCTAGCAGATGCCGACATTCACTGGATCATCGAAAAGGCAAGAGAGTTCCAGAAAAATATCTACTTTTGCTTTATTGACTACACCAAAGCCTGTGACTGTGTGGATCACAACAAACTGTGGAAAATTCTGAAAGAGATGGGAATACCAGACCACCTTACCTGCCTCCTGAGAAATCTGTATGCAGGTCAAGAAGCAACAGTTAGAACTTGACATGGAACAACAGACTGGTTCCAAATTGAGAAAGGAGTACATCAAGGCTATATATTGTTACTCTGCTTGTTTAACTTCTGTGCCGAGTACATCATGAGAAATGTTCTGCTGGATGAAGCACAAGCTGGAATCAAGATTGCCGGGAGAAGTATCAGTAACCTCAGATATGCAGATGACACCACCCTTATGGCAGAAGGTGAAGAACTAAAAAGCCTCTTGATGAAAGTGCAAGAGGAGAGTAAAAATGTTGGCTTGAAACTCAACATTCATAAAACTAAGATCATAGCATCTGGGTCCATCACTTCATGGGAAATAGATGAGGAAATAGTGGAAACAGTGACAGACTTTATTTTGGGGGGCTCCAAAATCACTGCAGATGGTGACTGCAGCCATAAAATTAAAAGACGCTTGCTCCTTTGAAGAAAAGTTATGACCAACCTAGACAGCATATTAAAAAGCAGAAACATTACTTTACCAACAAAGGTCCATCTAGTCAAGGCTATGGTTTTTCCAGTAGTCATGTATGGATGTGAGAGTTGAATTATAAAGAAAGCTGAGCACTGAAGAATTGATTCTTTTGAACTGTGGTGTTGGAAAATATTCTTGAGAGTCCCTTGGACTGCAAGGAGATCCAACCAGTCAATCCTAAAGAAAATCAGTCCTGAATATTCACTGGAAGGACTGATTTTGAAGCTGAAACTCCAATACTTTGGCCACCTGACGTGAAGAACCGACTCATCTGAAAAGACCCTGATGCTGGGAAAGACTGAAGGCAGGAGGAGAAGGGGACGACAGAGGATGAGATGGTTGGATAGTATCACCAACTCGATGGACATGAGTTTGAGTAAGCTCTGGGAGTTGGTGATGGACCGGGAAGCCTGGCGTGCTGCAATCCATGGGGTTGCAAAGAATTGGACACGACTGAGCGACTGAACTGAACTGGACTTAGTGTGAAACACATTATACGTACACAAGTATATAAACCAATTTCATCTTAATAATAACAATAAAGCAATACCTGTGCAACTAACATCAGCTTAATAGAACATTACTAGCATCTTAGAAATGTCCCAAACATTTCATTGCCTTCCTTGCCCTGAAAGTAATCACTACCCTAACTTTGTCACAATAATTCCCTTGCTTTTCTAAATACTTTTGAGTTCATGATTGCATTTCTAATCAAGAAATTATTTAACTTTTTCCTGTTATTGATATGATATAGACATAATTAATACTATATGTATTCTGTGACTTGCTTCTATCACTCTTACACTATAGGATTCTCCCAATGTTGATGCTGTGTAACAGGAAGCTTTTTCCATTATTGGACAGTGAAATATGTCCAACATAACACAAGAATATACATTGATTTAGTTACACTTAATCACTGCAGATGGTGACTGCAGCCATGAAATTAAAAGACGCTTACTCCTTGGAAGGAAAGTTATGACCAACCTAGATGGCATATTCAAAAGCAGAGACATTACTTTGCCAACAAAGATTCGTCTAGTCAAGGCTATGGTCTTTCCTGTGGTCATGTATGGATGTGAGAGCTGGACTGTGAAGAAGGCTGAGTGCCAAAGAATTGATGCTTTTGAACTGTGGTATTGGAGAAGACTCTTGAGAGTCCCTTGGACTGCAAGGAGATCCAACCAGTCCATTCTGAAGGAGATCAGCCCTGGGATTTCTTTAGAAGGAATGATGCTAAAGCTGAAACTCCAGTATTTTGGCCACCTCATGCGAAGAGTTGACTCATTGGAGAAGACTCTGATGCTGGGAGGGATTGGGGGCAGGAGGAGAAGGGGACGACAGAGGATGAGATGGCTGGATGGCATCACTGACTCGATGGATGTGAGTCTGAGTGACCTCCGGGAGTTGGTGATGGACAGGGAGGCCTGGCGTGCTGCGATTCATGGGGTCGCAAAGAGTCGGACACGACTGAGCGACTGATCTGATCTGAAAGAGCCCCTTGATGAAGGTGAAAGAGGAAAGTGAAAAAGCTGAATTAAAATTCAACATTCAAAAAACTAAGATCTTGGTATCCAGTCCCATCACTTCATGATAAATAGATGGGGGGAAAGAGGAAACAGGGACAGATTTTATTTTCTTGGACTCCAAAATCACTGTGGATGGTGACTGCAGCCATGAAATTAAAAGACACTTGTTCCTTAGAGGAAAAGCTATGACAAACCTAGACAGTATGTTACAAAGCAGGGACATCATTTTGCTGACAAAGGTCATACAGTCAAAGCTACGATTTTTCCTGTAGTCATGTACGGATGTGAGAGTTGGACCATAGAGAAGGCTGAGCACCAAAGAATTGATGCTTTCGAAATGTGGTGCTGGAGAAGACTCTTGAGAGTCCCTTGGGTGGCAGGGAGATCAAGCCTAAAGGAAATCAACACTGAATATTCATTGGAAGGACTGATGATGAAGCTGTAGCTCCAATACTTTGGCCACCTGATGTGAAGAGCTGACTGATTAGAAAAGACCCTGATGCTGGGAAAGATTGAGGGCAGGAGGATAAGGGGATAACAGAGGATGAGATGGTTGGATGGCATCATCAACTCAATGAATGTGAGTTTGAGCAAATTCTGAAAGATAGTGAAGGGCAGGGAAGCCTGGCATGCTGCAGTCCATGGGTTCACAAAGAGTCAGACGTGACTTAGAGACTGAACAGCAGCACTGATGGTTACCTGTACTGTTTCCATTTTTAGCTGTTAACAACAATGTTATTGTAGACATTCCAGTCCATGTCTACTAGTGCATATATGCTACAGGAGTGGATTGACTGGGTTTTAAGTTTTGCACATGTGGGACTTTAATAAGTAATGACACACCATTTTCCAAAGTTGTTGAATCAATTAATATTCCTGCTGGGAGTGTATACGAGTTCTTATTTTCCATAGATCTCATGATATTTGGATAGAAATTCAGGATCCAGGTTTTGTTTTGTTTCCTCTAATGAATAAGCTAGATTTCCCAACAATATCTACTAAAAATTTTATATTTTATCTCATTGATTTATGGCACTGCCTGTATCATACATTAACTACCCAAAGTTCTGTCTTAAAGATTCCTATTCTGTTCTTGTGTTCTATTTGTCTTTCTTGAAATAGTATCACACTGCTTTATTACTAGGCTTCTTAATACCCCATTTAGCAAGTTTCTTTCTCCATCTTTCTCGATTTATTTAACTTTGTGACCTTTTATTGTTCTTTTTTTATTTTAGAGTAAGCTTATCAAGTTTCTCATACAGCTCAACTGGAATTTTTATTGTGATACATTAAATTTATAGGCTAATTTGGGGAATTGACATCTTTGTAATATTACATCATCCTATCCAAGAACATAAAATGTTTTCTCTCTCAGTTCATCTTCTATATTCTTTGCTGGAGTTTTCAAATTTTCTGCATAAAAGTCTACTTAATCCTGGGTGTTTATAGTTTTTTTCTTTTTACTATTGAAAACAGTTTCTTACTTTTCATTATGTTTGCTAATTATTGCAACTGTAGAGACATTTTTATTTTTATAAGTTTAATCTGTCAAATCTGTTAAACTTGTACTATTAATAGTGTCTCTGTTCCATTGTTATTGATTTTTTTTTATTGCAGAGATGATAAGCACTGTATTGCATTTCGATTGTCACCATAACAAATCACTACAAACTTGAAGGTTGAAAACAATCCATGTTTATTATCTTACTGTTCTGTAGGTCAGAAGTCTGATGCTGGTCTTCCTGTGCTAAAATCAAAGAATCAGCTGGGTTCCTTTCTAGGAGAACCTGTTTCCTTTTCAGCTTCCAGATGCCACCAAGATTCCTTGGCTCATGATCTCCTTCCTCCATCTTCAAAGCCAACAGTGAAGAGTCAAGTCTTTCTCAACTTGTTTCACTCAGACCTACTCTTCTGTCTCCATCCTTTCTCTTTAGGACTCATGATTACAGTGAGGCCACTCAGATAATCACCTTTCTCAAGGTCACGTGATTAACAATTCTAATTCCATGTGTCAACTTAATTCTCCCTTTGCCATTTAAGATAATATGTTCATAGATCAGGGATTAGGATATGGACATCTTTGGGGGATTATTACTCTGTCTCCCACAAGCACCAAGTAAAAGTGAAAGTTGCTCAGTCATGTCCAACTCTTTGCGACTCCATGAACTATACAGTCCATGGAATTCTCTAGGCCAGAATACTATACTAGGTAGTCTTTCCCTTCTCCAGGGGATCTTCCCAACCCAGGGATCAAACCCAGGTCTCCCTCATTGCAGGTGGTTTCTTTACCAGCTGAGCCATAAGGGAAGCCCAAAAGGAATGATAATTGTATTGTATAAAATTGCTTCCCAAGTGGTGCTAGTGGTAAAGAATCCTCCTGCAAATATAGGAGACACAGGAGACATGGGTTCAATCCCTGTGTCAGGAAGATCCCCTGGAGAAGGAAATGGCAACCCACTCCAGTATTCTTGCCTGGAAAATTCCATGGGCAGAGAAGCCTGACAGGCTAGGGTCCATGCAGTCTCAAAGAGCTGGGCACAACTGAGCGTCTGACCACACACACATTGCATCAAAATACATCAGATGTGTTAAAAATCCTTGAGTTGGTAAAAATACTTGAAGGGAAAAAAAGACATGAGTCAGCTTTGAGTAATTTAAGAACCAACTCATTCTCTAATTTGATAAATAAAAAGAAAGAAGCAAGCATTCATACTGAATTTCTTGTTGAAATTATACCCTAGAGTGACCAAAGAATTGATGAGCGGTCTTTATAGAAGACTCCGAGTGATAAATGAACAGAGAGAATGAAGAATTTGAATATTCATGGCTACTAAAACCATTGGTGAAAAGCTGAAAAGGATTTTTATCATGGGTTAGGTCAGTCTGACAACATTCAAACACATTGATCAATCTTAATATCACAAAAAGAGAGAAAATCAGACATTATATTCCTTTTGGTACAATAAAATATGAACTTTCGTGCCAAAAAAATCAAACTTGAATCTCACCAAAGCATCCAAATATATCACCAATGTACAGAAAATATAATGTTTAAAGTAACTAACTTGTTAGATAAAACCATAGGGAGTTAAGCAGCAAAATGAAGACCATATGATTTTTTTCAACAAATTACAAAGGAAAAAAATAAAAACAAAAAGGAGACCTTGTGGACTCTGTGTATTAAAAGAGCTAAAAAGACAGTCTAATATGAAGTGCTTATGAAGCAAGAGTAGAAATTTGAATGCTGACTTATTTAAGATAATCTTAAATAATTAAAAAAAATTTTTTTTTAGGAATGGAATGATGCTGGGACCTAGTTCTTAAAAAAAAAAAAAAAAAAAGAGCCTATATATTTTAAAAAGAGCCTGTATATTTTATAAGATCATATACACTAAAGCATTTATGGATGAAATATGATGTCTTGGATTTGCTCCAAAAACCTCCCGTGGAGGTGGGAGCTGTTAGTGATGGACAGTGGTTGGAGTATGGATAAAGCAAACTGTCCTTCTAATTGTTGATGTTGGAGTTCATTATAGTGGTTTTTTCTATTTTTTGTATGAACTTAGTTCTTATTCAATTCAGTTCAGTTCAGTCGCTCAGTCGTGTCCAACTCTTTGCGACCCCATGAATTGCAGCACGCCCAGGCCTCCCTGTCCATCACGAACTCCCGGAGTTCACTCAAACTCATGTCCATCGAGTCGGTGATTCATGCAAAAGTAGTAAGTAGGTGTTGAACAGTGCCAAATGCTCTTTCCATACTGATTATTGAGATAATCGTGAGCTTTCAACTTTAGCCTATGTGCAAAGTGAATTACATTGAGTTATTGGTTCCTGATATTATACTTTTCTTGTTGTCTTATACTTTGTTATTTTGCAAATATGCTTTTTATATTATTATAGTTAATATTTTATATTTAGGTTTTCTCATCTATGTTCATATGAATATTGGACCTATAATTTCCCTTTGTCATTGTTTCTTGATTTTAGAATACAGATCATAAAAGCATATAATAGACTGCATGTTTACTCTTGTACACAGATCTCTGATGTTCTCATTTTTCTTCAGTCTTTTGTTTTAGATTTTTCAAATTGTATACTTTTTTTGATCTGTCTTCAAGGTAACTAACACCTTCTGCCATCCCTAATCTTATGTTAAGCCATTCAGTAAAATTTTCATTTCATTTACTATGCTGTTTAGCTCTACTACTACTGTTTCATTTAGTGTGCTAATTAAATTTCCATTAAATCTTAAGTTTCCACATGACTGCTGAGATTCCCGTTTTGCTCACACATTAGGATCATATTTTCCTTTACCCTCTGAGCATATTTTCCTTTAATTCTTTGAACATATTTACAGTAATTGTTTTAAAGTCTTATATCTGACATCAGACATCTATACCATATCAAGTTCTGTTCCTATTAGCTGCATGTTTCATAATCACATTTTCCTGTTTCTTTGTATGTCTGGTGATTTTCTAAATTGAATATTGGATATTTTGAATAACACATTGTGAAATCCTGGATTCTGGGTTATCTATTATCTTTTCTCTGAAGAGTGTTGTTTTAGCAGTCAGTTTAACTAAACTGATGCAGACTTAATGACATACTTTGTTACTGCAGATATGTGGAAATCCTAAGGTGTTTTTATAGCCCTTCTATCTTGGTAAAACTCAACTTCTAAATTCTGTCTCTCCTATGAGTTTGTCAGTCTTGGTTATAGACTTTAAGGCAAATCTGCTGCTGTGTTTAGGCATTCAGTTATGTCTGACTCTTTGCTACCCCATGGACTATAGCCTGCCAGGCTCCTGTATTCATGGAATTTTTCAGGCAAGAATACTGGAGTGGGTTTTCATTTCCTCCTCCGGGGAGGCAGATTCTTTATCACTAGTGCCACCTTATTCCCTCTAGTGTGGGCCTTACTATACGACATGGCCCTTTCTTCTAAAGTCCAGCCATCCTGGTATATCAGCTGGATTCCAGGAATATTAAGAGTGTTAAATGGATCTCTCCACAGTGGAAAGTTCAGAATTCCCCAGCACTACTTATCTCAAGTATCTCTCTTTTGTTCCCAACCCTGGAACAGCTGCTAAGTGGCAAGCCTGAGGTGGTCTCACTGCACATGTAAAGCTCATCCCTCATCACTGAAGTTTTGGGGGGAATTCCTCATAGTTTCTAGGCTCTCTCCACACAGCTCCTGTCTTGGTTCAGTCTGCTAGAACAGTACATCACAGTTTGAGTGGCTTGTAAACCACAGAAATTTATTTCTTACTATTTTGAGGCAAGAATTCAAGATCAGGGTGCCAACAGAGTTGGGCTCTGGTGGAAGCCTCTTCCAGGCTGCAGAATCCTTTTATCCTCACATGGTAGAGTGGGTGAGAGAACTCTCTGTGGTCTTTTTTTATAAGTGCCCTAATCACATTAATGGGGCTTTCCTGGTGTCTCAGTGGCGAAGAATCTGCCTGCCAAGGCAGGAGACACAGGTTTGATCCCTGGGTGGGGAAGATCCCCTGGAGAAGGAAATGGCAACTCACTCCAGTATTCTTGCCTGGAAAATTCCATGGGCGGAGGAGCTTGGCAGGCTACAGCCCGTGGGGTCGCAAAGAGTCGGATATGACTTAGTGACTAAACAACAATCACACTAATGAAGGCTCCATTCTCATGACCTACTTAGCTTTCAGAGGCCCTAAAAGCAATGCAAAGAAATAGAGGAAAACAACAGAGGAAAGACTAGAGATATCATCAAGAAAATTAGAGATACCAAGGGAACATTTCGTGCAAAGATGGGCTTGATAAAGGACAGAAATGGTATGGACATAACAGAAGCAGAAGATATTAACAAGAAGTGGCAAGAATACACAGAAGAACTGTACAAAAAAGATCTTTACAACCAAGATAATCATGATGATGTGATCACTCAACTAGAGCCAGATCCTGGAATGTGAAGTCAAGTGGGCCTTAGAAAGCATCATTACAAACAAAGCTAGGGGAAGTGATGGAATTCCACTTGAGCTATTTCAAATCCTGGAAGATGATGCTGTGAAAGTGCTGCACTCAATATGCCAGCAAATTTGGAAAACTCAGCAGTGGCCACAGGACTGGAAAAGGTCCGTTTTCATTCCAATCCCAAAGAAAGGCAATGCCAAAGAATGCTCAAACTACCACACAATTACACTCATCTCACACGCTAGTAAAGTAATGCTCAAAATTCTCCAAGCCAGGCTTCAGCAATACATGAACCGTGAACTTCCTGATGTTCAAACTGGTTTTAGAAAAGGCAGAGGAACCAGAGATCAAATTGCCAACATCCACTAGATCATCGAAAAAGCAAAAGAATTCCAGAAAAACATCTATTTCTGCTTTATTGACTATGCCAAAGCCTTTGACTGTGTGGATCACAATAAACTGTGGAAAATTCTGAAAGAGATGGGAATACCAGACCACCTGACCTGCCTCTTGAGAAATCTGTATGCAGGTCAGGAAGCAACAGTTAGAACTGGTCATGGAACAACAGACTGGTTCCAAATAGGAAAAGGAGTACGTCAAGGCTGTATAATGTCACCCTGCTTATTTAACTTATATGCAGAGTACATCATGAGAAACTCTGGACTGGAAGAAGCACAAGCTGGAATCAAGATTGATGGGAGAAATATCAATAACCTCAGATATGCAGATGACACCACCCTTATGGCAGAAAGTGAAAAGGAACCAAAAAGTCTCTTGATGAAAGTGAAAGAGGAGAGTGAAAAGGTTGACTTAAAGCTCAACATTCAGAAAACGAAGATCATGGCATCTGGTTCCATCACCTACATGGGAAATAGATGGGGAAACAGTAGAAACAGTGTCAGACTTTATTTTTCTGGGCTCCAAAATCACTGCAGATGGTGATTTCAGCCATGGAATTCAAAGGTGGTTACTTCTTGAAAGGAAAGTTATGACCAACCTAGATAGCATATTCAAAAGCAGAGACGTTACTTTGCCAACAAAGGTCTAGTTGAGGCTGTGGTTTTTCCAGTGGTCATGTATGGATGTGAGAGCTGGACTGTGAAGAAGGCTGAACACCAAAGAATTGATGCTTTTGAACTGTGGTATTGGAGAAGACTCTTGAGAGTCCCTTGGACTGCAAGAACATTCAACCAGTACATTCTGAAGGAGATCAGCCCTGGGATTTCTTTGGAAGGAATGATGCTAAAGCTGAAACTCCAATACTTTGGCCACCTCATGTGAAGAGTTGACTCATTGGAGAAGACTCTGATGCTGGGAGGGATTGGGGGCAGGAGGAGAAGGGGACGACAGAGGATGAGATGGCTGGATGGCATCACTGACTCGATGGATGTGAGTCTGAGTGACCTCTGGGAGTTGGTGATGGACAGGGAGGCCTGGCGTGCTGCGAGTCACGGGGTCGCAAAGAGTTGGACACAACTGAGCGATTGAACTGAACTGAACTGAAGTGAACCACAGATCCATTGCATTGCGTGTTAGGATTTCAGCGTGTGTACTGGGGAGAGGACACAGACGTTCAGTCCATAGTGATACTTTAAAGGTGTTACCTCTGTCACAGTCTTCAAGTTTCAACCTCATACAAAAATTCAGCTGCAAATTTCTAAGTCCCAGTCCTAGAATTTTCAGTAAAAATTCGAGCAGGCCTGGAATAGCAGCGTTGTGAATGGCACCACTATAAATTAATGATATCTCAGGAAGATTTATAACTGCAGGTAGCAGATAAAACAGAAATAGTGCTGCTTCTACACTTCCCCTCCTTTTATCCTCTATGAAATTTTATGGGAAGCAGGTCTAATAAAAAATGTAAGCCCTTAATCTTTCTCAGAGATCTTATCTCATTTGATGAATACTTGGAGGGGATAAATTACTTTTTTCTGTTATATAGTCGACTTTGCATTTATGAAGGGAGGACGGTAACTGAGACTCCCTGGCCAAATGGCCAGGTCAGAGACATTTTTAAAGACCTCTTTTATCTTTCATTTGTGTTCAGTCTCCTAAAGGAATTGATTTAGTAACAACAAAGTCAGTGTCTTCATTAGTTATAAGCCAAACAAATAGCCATAGTAACCATTCGGTGATGGTGCATTATATACAGGCATCGCATGAAGTACTTTATATGAATAATTATATATCTCACACGTCTCTACAAGGTAAGTACTTGAATCCTCATTTAAGAAATGAAGAAAAAACTCAGATTAAAGACTTACCCATGCTCACACAGATAATACCTGGCACAACAGGAATGTAAACCTTAGTCTGTCCTATTCTAAAAGCAGCCTTCTTTCTATTATAAAACACTGCCTCTCATTACATATTAGCTTTACAATATCAGAAGCAAACATGCCAATTCGTTTAAGATGCAATACAACCAGATAATCATGATGACAGCAGTAACTGTATATTAATAGAATCTGTTACATATGTTATTATGATCTTTCATCTGAATATAAATTTATTTCTGAAAGTACGTTTCTACCACTTGATTCTCAGAATGATTCTGTGTATTTTAAAATAGAATTATTTCTAAACCCCTAACACTGCAGATGGTGACTGCAGCCATGAAATTAAAAGACGCTTACTCCTTGGAAGCAAAGTTATGACCAACATAGATAGCATACTGAAAAGCAGAGACATTCCTTTGCCAACAAAGGTCCATCTAGTCAAGGCTATGGTTTTCCCTGTGGTCATGTATGGATGTGAGAGTTGGACTGTGAAGAAGGCTGAGTGCCAAAGAATTGATGCTTTTGAACTGTGGTGTTGGAGAAGACTCTTGAGAGTCCCTTGGACTGCAAGGAGATCCAACCAGTCCATTCTGAAGGAGATCAGCCCTGGGATTTCTTTGGAAGGAATGATGCTGAAGCTGAAACTCCAGTACTTTGGCCACCTCATGCGAAGAGTTGACTCATTGGAGAAGACTCTGATGCTGGGAGGGATTGGGGGCAGGAGGAGAAGGGGACGACAGAGGATGAGATGGCTGGATGGCATCACTGACTCGATGAATGTGAGTGTGAGTGAACTCCGGGAGTTGGTGATGGACAGGGAGGCCTGGCATGCTGCGATTCATGGGGTCGCAAAGAGTCGGACACAACTGAGCGACTGGTCTGATCTGATCTGAACACTAGACTGTAGGCTTATTTATCACTGACCATGGTGTGGAAGGTTCATGAGAAACAAGACTTTAAAAATTTCAGATAGAGTTTGAAATGAAAAGATAAAGCAGGAGTTGCCCTGTGGTAAAATTTTCTTATATAGAACAGTAAGAATTGTACCCCTTGGAAAAATGTACTTTGTCTTGATATGCATTATGCAACTATAATATTACATACCCAAAAGAATATTTTGTCTTATTAATCTTGCCTCCCTATGTAAGATATGCTGGTTCAGCCAATAATAATTACGCTGCCATTCCCCTGATGGAGTTTTAGAAATTAATAAGCCAATGAGGAAACATTTCCAATTTTTCATATAAAAGTCTTAGAGAAAATGGCTGTGTAACCGGCCAGCTTGCTTTTGACAAGCAAGAAGTTAGAGTGGGAGGAGACACTGTCAAAGTTCTGAGCCCAAGTTACAAACTGGGTCTGCTGGAACTGGGCATTACTTTCAACTTGGGGGTCATGGTCTTGAGATTCAACCACACTGTCTCCAATGTGCAAAGGTCCCCAAATGGCTAGGAGCTTTGCATCAACTGTAAGCCATATCAATCTTAGGGAAGACTTCTGAACAAGGAAGAGCATCTTGTGATGTTGGACTTAGTTGTTGGGGGAAGGAAGATATTCTGATGTATGTACCATTTGTTTTTGTCCACAACCACCAAGCTGGAAGCTCCTGGAACACTGAGCACTTGTGGTAAACTGAATAATAGCCTCCCGAAGATGTCTATGTACATATCTCTGGAACATATGGATATTACTTCCTATAGCAAAGGACTTTGTAAATGTGATCAAGTTAATGATACTGAGATAGGGAGATTATCCTGCATTATCCAGATGGGCCTTATGTAATCACAAGGGACCCAGAAGTCAGAGTCAGAAAGAAGGCAATGTGATTATGGAAGCAGAGGGGAAAAAAGTGATGTGGGGCCCTGGGCTGAGAAATGAGGACAGTTCTTAGGAACTGGAAAAGGCAAGGAATGGATTCTCCCCTAGAGATTCTAGAGGAACCACACTGTCAACACCTTGATTTTATCAGACTCATTTATAAGACACTTCAGACTTATGGCCGCCAGAACCATAAGATTTAAAAAAAACGTGTTGGGCTTCCCAGGTGACTCAGTGGTAAAGAATATGCCTGCCAATGTGAGAGACACAGGAAACATGGGTTTGATCCCTGGGTCAAGAATATCTCCTTAAGGAAGAAATGGCAACCCACTCCAGTATTCTTGCCTGAAAAAAAAAAAAAATCCCATGGACAGAGAAGCCTGGCAGGCTATAGTCCATTGGGGTTACAAAAAGTTGGAAATGACAGAGACTCAACACACAAGCCATTAAGCTTGTGATAATTTTTTATAGCAGCAATAGGTAACTAATAACAGTACCTGATTTGGTCAAGTTACATGTGGATTGGAATTCCCTGGAGGTCCAGTGGTTAGGATTCAGAGCTTTCATTGATAGGGCCCCGTGTCGGAACCCTGGTTAGGTAACTAAGATCCCACAAGTTGCAGGGCACAGCCTCCAGCCAAAAGAACTGTAGGTGAATTGAGTTAAACAGGCTGACTGTAAATTTCTAAAAGTAACCCAGAATTAATTTTGCAACAGAAATTACAAATTTAAAAATCATGACACAAATAGTGTCAAAGGACTGGTTAAGCCATGCTCTCGGGAAATGAACAATTAATTCCTCGGCAGTGTCTATTGAGGGTGGTTTCTTGGCACACTGGGTGATAAGCAGCCTCTTCCAGGACTAGGCATCTGCAAGTTTCAGCAAAATATAAGTCTAATACCAGCCCCCATCTATTTCCCATGAAGTGATGGGACCGGATGCCATGATCTTCGTTTTCTGAATGTTGAGTTTTAAGCCAACTTTTTCACTCTCCTCTTTCACCTTCATCAAGAGGCTTTTTGGTTCCTCTTCACTTTCTGCCATAAGGGTGGTGTCATCTGCATATCTGAGGTTATTGATATTTCTCCCATCAATCTTGATTCCAGCTTGTGCTTCTTCCAGCCCAGCATTTCTCATGATGTACACTGCATATAAGTTAAATAGGCAGGGTGACAATATACAGCCTTGACGTACTCCTTTTCCTATTTGGAACCAGTCTGTTGTTCCATGTCCAGTTCTAACTGTTGCTTCCTGACCTGCATACAGATTTCTCAAGAGGCAGGTCAGGTGGTCTGGTATTTATTTCTGGAGGCTCCAAAATCACTACATATGGTGACTGCAGCCATGAAATTAAAATACGCTTACTCCTTCGAAGGAAAGTTATGACCAACCTAGATAGCATATTCAAAAGTAGAGACATTCCTTTGCCAACAAAGGTCCATCTAGTCAAGGCTATGGTTTTTCCAGTGGTCATGTAGGGATGTGAGAGCTGGACTGTGAAGAAGGCTGAGCACCAAAGAATTGATGCCTTTGAACTGTGGTGTTGGATAAGACTCTTGAGAGTCCCTTGGACTGCAAGGAGATCCAATCAATCCATCCTGAAGGAGATCAGCCCTGGAATTTCTTTGGAAGGAATGATGCTAAAGCTGAAACTCCAGTACTTTGGCCACCTCATGCGAAGAGTTGACTCATTGGAAAAGACTCTGATGCTGGGAGGGATTGGGGGCAAGAGGAGAATGGGACGACAGAGGATGAGATGGCTGGATGGCATCACTGACTTGATGGACGTGAGTCTGATTGAACTCTGGGAGATGGTGATGGACAGGGAGGCCTGGCGTGCTGTGATTCATGGGGTCGCAAAGAGTCGGCACAACTGAGCGACTGAACTGAACTGAATACCAGTCCCTGGAGGAAAAAAAAATCAGGCATATTAATTGAGAGCATAGACAAAAAACATAAGGCCATGTTGGCACCAAATGATTGCTTTACTAACCTGTGCACCCCTGGGTATTCCATTTCGGATATTCTTTCTCAAACAGATGTGGCTGCCAGTGCCTCTGGGTATCTTCATCTGCCCTGTTCTTATAAGGACCAAGAATGACGATAAGCTGGGTTTCTCCATATTTTATGGACAAGACATGCAGTTTGACCCCAACACAAAGACCTCTTTTTGTATTACTCCTCCCTCAGCATCTACCCAAGAGAACAAAGTTGGCCTCTCACCTCTCCCTCAAAGTTCTGGGGATTTTTAATAAAGTTGACAACTCTCATATGAGAAATATTGATTGAAAATACCTAAAATTATATATCTGGCCCAACCCAGACTAATGAAATCACCTTTGGGAGCAAGGCTCGTCTGTGTGTCTGTGCACTGTCTGTGCGCACTCAGTTATGTCCGACCATTTGCTGCCCCACAGACTGTAGCCCACCAGGCTTCTCTGTCCATGAAATTTTCCAGGCAAGAATACTGGAGTGGGTTGCCATTTTCTTCTCCACGGGATCTTCCCAACCCAGGGTCAAACCGCAACATTTGTGTCTCTTGCATTGGCAGGCAGATTCTTTATCACTGTGCCACCTAGAAAGCCCTGGGAGCAAGGCTTAGGCATCTATAGTTTTACAATTTTTCCAGGTGATTGTATTCAAGATTCAGAACAACTGATCTAAGCCAATCATGAACATCAGTTCTGTTCAGTTCAGTCACTCAGTTGTGTCCGACTCTTTGTGACCCCATGGTCCACAACACGCCAGGCCTCCCTGTCCATCACAAACTGCTGGAGTTTTACTCAAACCCGTATTCATTGCATCGGTGATGCCATCCAACCATCTCACCCTCTGTCATTCTCTTCTCTTCCTGCCTTCAATTTCCCAGCATCAAGGTCTTTTCAAGTGAGTCAGCTCTTCCCATCAGGTGGCCAAAGTATTGGAATTTTAGCTTCAACATCAGTCCTTCCAATGAACACCCAGGACTGATCTCTTTTAGGATGGACTGGTTGGCTCTCCTTGCAGTCCAAGGGACTCTCAAGAATCTTCTACAACACCACAGTTCAAAATCATCAATCCTTTGGCTCTCAGCTTTCTTTATAGTCCAACTCTCACATCACATACATACTGGAAAAACCATAGCCTTAACTAGATGGATCTTTATTGGCAAAGTAATGTCTCTACTTTTTAATATGCTGTCTAGGTTGGTCATAACTTTCCTTCCAAGGAGCAAGTGTCTTTTAATTTCATGGCTGAAGTCATCATCTACAGTGATTTTGGAGCCCCCAAAAGTAAAGTCAGCCACTGTTTCCCCATCTATTTGCCATGAAGTGATGGGACCAGATGCCATGATCTTCGTTTTCTGAATGTTGAGCTTTAAGCCAACTTTTTCACTCTCCTCTTTCACTTTCATCAAGAGGCCCTTTAGTTCTTCTTCACTTTCTGCCATAAGGGTGATATCATATGCATATCTGAGGTTATTGATATTTCTCCGAGCAATCTTGATTCCAGCTTGTGCTTCTACAGTGAAGAAGAACTAAAGGGCCTCTTGATGAAAGTGAAAGAGGAGAGTAAAAAAGTTGGCTTAAAGCTCAACATTCAGAAAACTAAGATCATGGCATCTGGTCCCATCACTTCATGGGAAATAGATGGGGAAACAGTGGAAACAGTGGCTGACTTTATTTCAGGGGGCTCCAAAATCACTGCAGATGGTGATTGCAGCCATGAAATTCAAAGGTGGTTACTCCTTGAAAGGAGCCCCTGAAATAGGCTTGCAAAGAGTCAGACATGACTGAGTGACTAACACACACACACATTATGGACCTAACTTCATCTCCTAATACTCATACCTTGACATCTTAACAGTACCTCAGAATATGATTGCATTTGTAGGCAGGGTCTTTACAAAAGGTAATCAAGGTTAAATGAGATTGTTGGGGTGGGACTTAATCCACTGGCATCCTTATAGGAAGAGGATTTTAGGACACAGCACACACAGCAGAAAGACAGTATGAAGACAGAGACAAGATGGTCTCTCTCTAACAAGCTGAAGAGAGAGCCTCAGAAGAAATCAGTCCTGCCAAACTTTGATCCTGGACTTCTAGCCTCCAGAACTATGAGAAAATAAGTTTTGGTTGTTTTATCCTCTCAGTCTGTAGTACTTTGTTATGACAGCCCTAACAAGCTGTAATCAGTTTAAAAAAATATGACCTGAAATCATTGTACACTGTTATCCAAGGAACACTCATTTTCTGAACTCCTTTCAATCATAATAGCCTTTGTCCTAAGAAAATACCACATATGCGGGTAAATTGCTTTTACTCGCAAATAACAGAAAACTCGATTATCTTTGGCTTACAAAACAAAGATATTTAAGAATTTCAAATAACAAGAACTCTTGAGATAGTCAGGAGAGGGATGCTGCAGAAACTCACCTGGTCTGAAAACTGAGGCCTTTCTACCTTTCTCTTCCACATATTTGTGGATATTGTTCTTGCTGTTTGAAAAGTTTTTTGTCTTCAGGCTGGTTGTCCATAGTCATACCAGGAAAAAGGAGAAATGGCAGCACCCATGAACCAAAATGTTATGCCTGTCCCTTTTTATAGGAAAATAAAAGCTCTTCCAGAAGTATTTAAACAGAGCTCTGTTTACTAGATCACATGGCTTCCTGAAGCTGTTCAGTTCAGTTCAGTTCAGTTCAGTCACTCAGTCATGTCTGACTCTTTGTGACCCCATGAATCGTAGCACACCAGGCCTCCCTGTCCATTACCAACTCCTGGAGTTTACCCAAACTCATGTCCATTGAGTCAGTAATGCCATCCAGCCATCTCATCCTCTGTCGTCCCCTTCTCCTGCCCCCAATCCCTTCCAGCATCAGGGTCCTTTCCAATGAATCAACTCTTCACATGAGGTGGCCAAAGTACTGGAGTTTCAGCTTCAGCATCAGTCCTTCCAATGAACACCCAGGACTGATTTCCTTTAGGATGGATTGGTTGGATCTCCTTGCAGTACAAGGGACTCTCAAGAGTCTTCTCCAGCACCACAGTTCAAAAGCATCAATTCTTTGGTGCTCAGCTTTCTTCACAGTCCAGCTCTCACATCCATACATGACCACTGGAAAAACCATAGCCTTGACTAGATGGACCTTTGTTGGCAAAGGAATGTCTCTGCTTTTTAATATGCTGTCTAGGTTGGTCATAACTTCCCTTCCAAGGAGTAAGCATCTTTTAATTTCATGGCTGCAATCACCATCTGCAGTGATTTTGGAGCCCAGAAAAATAGTCAGCCACTGTTTCCCCATCTATTTCCCATGAAGTGATGGGACCAGACACCATGATTTTAGTTTTCTGAATGTTGAGCTTTAAGCCCACTTTTTCACTCTCCACTTTCACTTTCATCAAGAGGCTTTTTAGTTCCTCTTCACTTTCTGCCATAAGGGTGGTGTCATCTGCATATCAGGTTATTGATCTTTCTCCTGGCAATCTTGATTCCAATTTGTGCTTCTTTTAGCCCAGCGTTTCTCATGATGTACTCTGCATATGGTGAGGCTAGAGTGAAAAAGCTCACAAATGGAAAAAGAAGTAAGTATCTCAGAACCTGTGATTCCAATCCTGACTGGAATCACCTGGGGGAATTTTACACTATATATGCCTGGGCTTTAGTCTCAAAGGTTCTGATTACATATATATGGGTAAATTAAATTGTACATAATGTAAATATTGGGCTTCCCTGATGATTCAATGGTAAAGGATATCCCTGCCAGAGCAAGAGACATGGGTTTGAGCCTTGGGTTGGGAAGGTCCTCTGAAGAAGGAAATGGCTTCAAATCCACTCCAGTATTCTTGCCGGGGAAATCCCGTGGACAGAGGAGCCTGGTGGGCTACAGTCCAAGGGGTTGTAAAGAGTCAGACATGTCTTAGCAACTAAATAACATCAACATAAATATTATAAATCTATACTTTTATGTAAAATTAGCATAAACATAAATATAAATATTTAATGTAAATATATAATGTATATATAGCAGTAATATTTGTTTTACATAAATACTAATATAAATATACACATAAAATTTATATAAACAATATATAAAAATAACATTAATAAATATATAGGGAAATATAATGTTGCTATCTATAAGCTTTATATAAACATTAATATAAACTATTATATATACTTTTATATAAAATTTATATAAATATATAAAATTCTTAACTGTACAGGTGATTCTACTGTGTAGTCAGGTTGAGAACCACTGGCATAGACCAAATATCATTCATTCCATGGTACTGCCTGGAACAAAACTGGGATTCAAATAGCAAGTAGGCATCAATCTCTTTCTCTGTTCTTTCCCTTTCTCCTCCATCTCCCTTCCATCTTATCTCTCTTCCCCTCCATCTTCCTCTCTCTCCATCCCTCTCTCTTGCACTTCATTATTTCTTCCCTTCATCTCCCTCTCCTTCTATGTCTAGCACATCTTCATTACAAAGGTTAGATCATAGTAAGCAGGATTATAAGACATATTTCCTATGGAACAAAAACAGATCATCCAATCATTGGCTGAATCCTCTCAGTGACAGAAATCCATGCCTTCCATGAGACAGCATGAGTTATCTTCTGCACTAGACCACCTGCCCAAACTAACTAGTGGGTGCTGAGGGCCTTTGTGTCAGGCTTAAACTTGCTACAGAAGAAGCACCTTTTTCCAGTTCACATGAAGATGTCGCATAGGTTACCAGAGACCTTGGTATTATGAGGCTACCCTTTCTACTGCTACATGGCTGTAACCTTTATGAAGTTCTCTTTCAGTAAAGCAAAACCTTCCTCCTCAAATATTAATATTCCACTCAATGATCCATTAGTGGCTTGGAGGTGCTTAGAGCACATTGACTTCCTCCTTTCCAGTCTGCATAACATGTTTTCCTCTCTAGGTTTCTCAGTCCCGGTTCATCCTCCTGCTTTAACAAGGCTCAGCTTCCCCCACCATCCCACCTCTCTCTTCTCTGAATATGCTCTTGAGTGGTCAGTGGCCCTCTTAAGGTACAGCATCCTGCCCTGATCACTGTAACAGGGAGAGACTTCCCACAGATGGGGTGACTTCATTACTCTTGAAGAAGAGAAAGATGATGTGGAAAATCAGAGCCTCATTTGCAGAGATCACCTGCTGCCAGCTGTGAAGAAGGTAGATCTAGGGAGGCTCAAGAACAAGTGGCAGTTTAGTGGAAGTCAATCATGGAACGAGTTTCAAGGATGCAGTGATGACTATCAGTGCTCTATGCTGTTAGAAGGTGAGCAGAGAAAATGCTTAAGGGATGGGGCAACTGGTCATCAGTGACTGTCAATATATAAGTTTCAGTTAATGGATAAATGCCAAATAAGGCAGTAGAGACAGCAAGTGCAACAGAATGAAGAGCTTGTAGATGGCAGTTACAGGGAGGAAATAGTCCAGAAGGTAGAAGTCAGGGGGGTTAAGGGTGGGAGAAATTTGAGTGTGGCTAAAGGCTGATGCAAGAGAGGCAGTAGAGAATTGGAGAGAGGCTGAACCTGGGAGCAGGAAGATGATTATCAGAGCTAAGCCTGGAGGATTCAGAGGATTCAGATTTAGTTTGCTGATTTTAGGAGTCAGCAAACCAAAATGCACTGGAATGGGTGAATTTAACTCAGATGACCATTATATCTACTACTGAGGGAAGAATCCCTTAGAAGAAATGGAGTAGCCATCATGATCAACAAAAGAGTCCGAAATGCAGTACTTGGATGCAGTCTCAAAAACAACAGAATAATTTCTGTTCATTCTCAAGGCAGAACATTCAACATCACGGTAATCCAAGTCTATGCCCCTACAAGTAATGCTGAAGAAGCTGAAGTTGAATGGTTCTATGAAGACCTGGTTCTATACAAGACCTTCTACAACTAACACCCAAAAAAGATGTTCTTTTCATTACAGGGGACTGGAATGCTAAAGTAGGAAGTCAAGAAACACCTGGAGTAACAGGCAAATTTGGCTTTGGAGTACAGAAAAAAGGCTAATAGAGTTTTGCCAAGAGTACACACTGGTCATAGCAAACACCCTTTTTCAACAACACAGGAGAAGACTCTACACATGGACATCCCCAGATGGTCAATAGCGAAATCAGATTGATTATATTCTTTGCAGCCAAAGGTGGAGAAGCTCTATACAGTCAGCAAAAACAAGACTGGAAGATGACTGTGGCTCAGATCATGAACTCCTTACAGCTAAATTCAGACTTAATTGAAGAAAGTAGGGGAAACCACTAGACCATTCAGATATGACCTAAATCAAATCCCTTATGATTATACAATGGAAGTGACAAATAGATTCAAGGAATTAGATCTGATAGTCAGAATGCCTGAAGAACTATGGACAGAGGTTTGTGACATTGTACAAGAGGCAGTGATCAAGACCATTCCCGAGAAAAAGAAATGCAAAAAGGCAAAATGGTTGTCTGAGGAGGCCTTACAAATAGGTGAAAAGAGAAGAAGCAAAAAGCAAAGGAGAAAAGGAAAGATATACCAATTTGAATGCAGGGTTCCAAAGAATAAGAAGGAGAGATAAGAAAGCCTTCCTCAGTGATCAGTGCAAGGAAATAGAGGAAAATAATAGAATGGGAAAGACTAGAAATCACTTCAAGAAAATTAGAGATACCAAGGGAAATTTTCATGCAAAGATGGGCACAATAAAGGACAGAAATGGTATGGACCTAACAGAAGCAGAAGATATTAAAAAGAGGTGGCAAGAATACACAGAAGAACTATACAAAAAAGATCTTCACTATCCAGATAATCACGATGGTGTGATCACTCAGCTAGAGCCAGACATCCTGGAATGTGAAGTCAAGTGGGCTTTAGGAAGCATCATTATCAATAAAGCTAGTGGAGGTGACAGAATTCCAGTTGAACTATTTCAAATTTTAAAGATGATGCTGTAAAAGTGCTGCACTCAACAAGCCAGCAAATTTGGAAAACTCAGCAGTGGCCACAGGACTGGAAAAGGTCAGTGTTCATTCCAATCCCAAAGAAAGGCAATGCCAAAGAATGCTCAAACTACTGCTCAATTGCACTCATCTCACATGCTAGCAAAGTAATGTTCAAAATCCTCCAAGCCAGGCTTCAACAATATGTGAACTACGAACTTCCAGATGTGCAAGCTGGTTTTAGAAAAGGCAGAGGAACCAGAGATCAAATTGCCAACATCCGCTAGATCATTGAAAAAGCAAGAGAGTTCCATAAAAAATCTATTTCTGCTTTATTGACTATGCCAAAGTCTTTGAGTGTGTGGATCACCACAAACTGTGGAATATTCTGAAAGAGAATGGAATACATACCACCTGACCTGCCTCTTGAGAAATCTGTATGCAGGTAGGAAGCAACATTTAGAATGAGACATGGAACAACAGACTGGTTCCAAATAGGAAAAGGAGCACGTCAAGGCTGTATATTGCCACCCTGCTTATTTAACTTATATGCAGAGTACATCATGAGAAACACTGGGCTGGATGAAGCATAAGCTGGAATCAAGATTGCCGGGAGAAATATCAATAACCTCAGATATTCAGATGACACCACCCTTATGGCAGAAAGCGAAGAACTAAAGAGCCTCTTGATGAAAGTGAAAGAGGAGAGTGAAAAAGTTGGCTTAAAGCTCAACATTCAGAACACTAAGATCATGGCATCTGATCCCATCACCTCATGGCAAATAGATGGGGAAACAGTGGAAACAGTGTCAGACTTTGTTTTTCTGGGCTCCAAAATCACTGCAGATGGTGACTGCAGCCATGAAATTAAAAGACGCTTACTCCTTGGAAGGAAAGTTATGACCAACATAGAGAGCATATTGAAAAGCAGAGACATTCCTTTGCCAACAAAGGTCCATCTAGTCAAGGCTATGGTTTTTCCTGTGGTAATGTATGGATGTGAGAGTTGGACTGTGAAGAAGGCTGAGTGCCAAAGAATTGATGCTTTTGAACTGTGGTGCTGGAGAAGACTCTTGAGAGTCCCTTGGACTGCAAGAAGATCCAACCAGTCCATCCTAAAGGAAATCAGTCCTGGGTGTTCATTGGAAGGACTGATATTGAAGCTGAAACTCCAATACTTTGGGTACCTAATGCGAAGAACTGACTCATTGGAAAAGACTCTGATGCTGGGAAAGATTGAAGGTGAGAAGAGAATGGGACAACAGAGGATGAGATGTTTTGATGGCATCACCAACTCGGTGGACATGAATTTGAGTAAACTCCAAGAGTTGGTGATAGGGAGGCCTGGTGTGCTGCGGTTCATGGGGTTGCGAAGAGTCGGACATGACTGAGTGACTGAGCTGAACTGAACTGAAGCCTGGAGGATTCAGGAGAGTCTGAAGTCAAGGTGGAGGGACTGACCCTGAACAGGTGGAATAACACATGTTCCCTGGAGCTGAGGGAAGGATAAATGATCTGTGCATAGAAAAGGGAAAGCCTTCTTTGAAATGAAGGCACAGAAAGGATTACTTTTATCAGACGAAGCATCAGTGCATATCAATGCAAATATGTCCCTCAGTTCTTCTCTCCTCCTTTCATCAAATATTTATTGAATCCCTACCTTTCTCCCCTCTGCCAGGAAGCAGATACAGAGAAATATGAGACAAAGGCTTTGTCTTTGCAGAGCTCCTAGTCTCAATAAGGATGACCCTGCTCTTCACCTGTCGCTCTGCACCCAGCAGGACCCAGCCCAGCACCACACGTGTGTGGAGCACTTTTCTGGTAGCCCACGATGTTTCCTCTAAGTCTCCAGATGCTCTTGATTTCTTAATCATTTTGTCAAAGCAGTATAGGAGAGAACACAACTCCTTGGGATGGTCGGATGAGGGAAAAGAAAAAAGGACGGATCAAGTAGGGAAGAAATAATAAATTGTTAGTTTAAAGTAGATAGCCTAATCCCCCTTCTGGAGAGAACTGTGTCTGTGTGGAGAAATAATTTCAAGACACATACACTCCCATGTGTAAAATAGATACGTCATGGGAAACTGCTGTGTAGCACAGGGAGCCCAGCCTGGTGCTCTGTGATGACCTTGAGTGGTGGGAGGGAGGCTCAAGAGAGAGGGGCTGTGTACAAAAATTACGGGTGGCTTGCATTGTCGGATGGCAGAAGCCAACACAACGTTGTAAAGCAATTAACTGCCAATTAAAAAAAAAAAAATCTCTGCAGTTATTAAAAAAGAAACCTAGAGGACACGCACAGGACAGTCCAGGGAAGCGGAAACGGGACAGAAGGGCTTTACACAGGAAGTGGGATGAGTTCTGAGGTTTGGGTGTGGGGAGGAGGGGGCCCGAGAATGCCTCGGGTATGAAGGAGGAAGCGGGGAATGGAAGCACCTTAAGGTATATGAGCTACTAAAAATTCATTTCTGGATAGAAAAACAAGCAGAATGAATTGAGGGATGGAAGGGAGGTAAAGGCCCTGAGCTTCCAGGTGGCACACTGCATAATTGTTAGTTTGTGTCTGAGGCTGGTCCAGTGGCCTGGGGACCCTGAAGCCAAGGACCACAGCTTGGCTACTTTATTCCCAGTAGTCATTACTGTACCTGAGCAGATCTGGGTTTTTTGAACCCTGAATCTTATACAATTTGGAGGCCCTTTTAAGAAAAAGAATACAAAATTTATAATGAGAATCAAGAAAGTGATTATTTAAAATGAGAGAACAAATCAAAGATTAATATTTTAATTTCAAAATCCAGAAAAAAATCACATTATTTTTATTATTAAATAGCTGTCTGATACACTTCTATACTACTTTTCATCCTGTGTTTCTTGGATTTTCTCTTTGATCATCTTTTTATATGACAACAGTTTTTGTCAAATAATTTTCCTTTCAGAGAACAGAAAGATAATTTGCTTTCTTCTAGCATGATTGATCAAAATTGGATTTTTATTTTCCAGAATGCAGAAGAGTTCATTTTAGCTTTGGAACACTCCCTATTTGTCATGTTTTGTAGAATTTTCAGACTGTTTTTGAAATTCCTATTGAGTTTCCTGTACTAGGTGCTATATGAATTCAGGCCATCTCATGCCTCGTGCAGTCCTATGTACACACTCTAAATCCGCACCAAGTTATTGCCCATGTCTCTGTTCTAGAGGCCCTGCACCTTTGGTGACAATGGGTGAGTTGGTCCCATGGGCAGTGGCAATATTCCTGGAAGCCATTTCTACATTTGGGCTGGCTAACAATAATTGAGCAGTCCATAGGGAGTGACTGTGAGTCCCATAAACAACCCAATAAATGGGCTTCTTAGAGGTGGTACTAGTGGCAAAGAACCTGACTGCCAGTGCAAGAGAGATGAGAGAGACGGGTTCAATACCTGGGTCAGGAAGATCCCCTGGAGGAGGGCACAGCAACCCACTCCAGAATTCTTACCTGGAGAATTCCATGGACAGTGGAGCCTGGAGGGCTATGGTCCAGGGGGTTGCAAAGAACTGCGACATTCAGGATACGACTGAAGCAACTTAGCATGCAATCCACTGAACCCAAACTTCAACCCAACTTCCCAAAGTGCCTATGGCCACCTCATTACCACCATATGTGAAACCAAGTAAGACAAAGGGGAAACTGGAGACAAGGGTCTTAGAAGACCGCCATTAAAATCTTCTTTATGCAACTTACAAAACATATCCTCAGGTGAACACAGCGTAGGGGAAGGGGCTAGTGCAGGTCAGGGACCCTGTGGCCTCCTGAACACACAATAAATCTCTGGGTCTGGCACATAGTGGATGGGTGCTCGATGAATGGATAAACGTGAAAGGGAGGGGAAGGAGGAAGAAGAGATGTGAGTAGGAGCAGGAGCGTCGATGCCTGAAAGGAAGAGGGTGCCCAACTGGCTGGGGGTGAGGTGCCATTGGTACCCTGCCTGACCCTAGCCCAGAAGTTTGGCTTTGATCTCCAGTGGGGCTTCTGACCTCCGGGTAAGCTGCCTGTGATCCCCGCTCCTCTTCACCCTTAGCTATTCCGGCCACACAAAGGACTCTATTCTTAACCCAGTAACAGGAAGTTTGCCAACCACCAAGCCCCCTCGTGTTCCCCTTTGATTTGCAACGTTTAAAGGGCATGAAGAGATGCATTCACAGGCAGGCTTTTACATCTGAAGTTACCCTCGTGTGAGTCCCAACTGAAACTTCCTCGCTGGCAGTCACTGCTGAGCACAGCTGGGCAGATAGGAGCATTTGCCCTATAAAACATCTGATACTTTGCCAATAAACTGTAAAGAGGAAAAGAAAGCCCCTGTCTAGCTTGAAGTTACAGGAAGGCTCCAGAATGAGCTGACTGAAGCAAAATGTGCTCCATCAGATTACAGTCCCCTTCGACCTGACCCTGCTGATGAATATGAGTATAGTTATCAGTGACCGAGGCCTCTGACTCGAGACCTCACTCAACAAAGCCACTGGGGCTCTGAAGCCTGCCCCAGATCCATCGCTGCCCCACTGGGGCTGAATACTGAAGGATGTCCTAAGGAGCCACTGAAGCTGTCTGGCCATGGGTACCACAGCTGCTCCCCACTCCATCTCTTTGTGGCCTTGTTTGTCAGCTGGGGCTACTACCGCCCTGATAAAGACTGGAGACCTGAACCTCTGTGGCCACCACTGGCATCCTTCTAGAGCTGTCTCTTCACTTGTCCCCTCGCTTCCCCACTTTCCCTGTAATAGCGGTCCGTGAAAGGGGAGTCTCTCCAGTCAGTGAAAACCCCTTCAGTCAGACTTCAAAGGGTCCAGCAATCTACTGAAAACAGCTATTTTAAAAGTTTACCAAGGGTTAATGCCCTTTCTGATTTTCATATTCAAAAGCAGAGACATTACTTTGCCAACAAAGGTTCGTCTAGTCAAGGCTATGGTTTTTCCTGTGATCATGTATGGATGTGAGAGTTGGACTGTGAAGAAAGCTGAGCGCCGAAGAATTGATGCTTTTGAACTGTGGTGTTGGAGAAGACTCTTGAGAGTCCCTTGGACTGCAAGGAGATCCAACCAGTCCATTCTGAAGGAGATCAGCCCTGGGATTTCTTTGGAAGGAATGATGCTAAAGCTGAAACTCCAGTACTTTGGCCACCTCATGCTAAGAGTTGACTCACTGGAGAAGACTCTGATGCTGGGAGGGATTGAGGGCAGGAGGAGAAGGGGACGACAGAGGATGAGATGGCTGGATGGCATCACTGGCTCGATGGACGTGAGTCTGAGTGACCTCCGGGAGTTGGTGTTGGACAGGGAGGCCTGGTGTGCTGCGATTCATGGGGTCGCAAAGAGTTGGACACGACTGAGCGACTGATCTGATCTGATCTGATCTGATTCAGTATCAAGTACAAGCACCATTTCTTCCTACCAGCCTGCAGACATTCCAAGGCAGGAGTCATTGGTCTCCTACTTTAGGATGAGTTCCTTGAGCCTGAGCATGCTGCTGGAGGGCATCCTATGAGATGCAATTTACTTAAGGATTCAAGTGCCAGGAATCTGGGCTCAGCTTTCAGGTTCAAGTCTCCGTCACTGTTTCTCCCTGGGAGACCTAGGAGTCCTTATGTAAACAGGATTCCTGGAAGCTTTGCCTTCCTAGAGTTCCTGCCTCAGCTTGGATTCCCCCACAAATGTCAGACAATTATTTAAGTAGTTTATTGAGGTGATGATCCCAGGAAACTAACCAGAGAAGGGAAGAGACCAATAAAGGGTATGTTTTCAGGCAGTTTCCCATCGTGAGCAACCAGGGTTTAATCCCACTCAGAGCCAGTGTAGTCTACATCTTAGAGTTACCCTGTCCTGGGGTGAAGAATCTGAGTTCTTTATCTATCCTTTCCCATCATTGGTTGAAAGTGTTAATTCCAGGCTTTCTGGCCTGCCATGAGGGCAGAGTAGGCTCAGCCTCTGGAAAAATCAGAGACTCAGAGTTGTTGGCAGTTGGAAATCTGGCTGGTGAGCGCAGACATGGTACATACAAGGTAACAGGAGCTGAAGCTACATGGAGGCTACAGTTCCCAAGGCGGACAAGCAGGACCCTCTCATGATCCATAAAGGCCATAACTGAAGAAAGGGAGTTTGTGTGGTCTTTGGAGTAGGATGAAAATCTGGATGAGATTCATGAGTAGTATATTCAGGAAGGAGCAGCTAGGAATATAAGGACTGGATCAGTCCTACATCCCTAAGCCACCAGGCAGCTGGTAAGAATAAGGCTGGGGATTCAGGACAAAAAAATCTTAGTTCAAGGGAAATTGGGGTCAGAAGGAAGGAAAACTGAGGTATCAGTCTGCACTGCTGTAGATGAGTGGTTCTTCATGAAGATGCTATCACCCTGTATATGTTTCAGAAATACGGGGGTCACATTTTTAAAATGGCTGTCACAATAATTGGGGGGCGCTCTGGCACTTACTAGGAAATATTCAGAAGTGTCAGGTAGTCTGACATATGGAAGGATTGTCCAGCATCCCCAAATCCTATCTCTCCATACATTCTTAGATGTGAAAAAGCTATTTATAAATATCTAGAGTTTATATCCTAACTTCATTTCACATATAAAATTACAGCCTTTTTTGCATGATTTAAATACAGAGCAGTTTTTCCAGGAGTAATGAAACTTCCTTTTAAATCAAGAGAAAACTATATTTTATTCAGAACTCCACTGAGAGTTGTCTAAAAGTTTAGAAAAGCACATCATTTTCAATTAATGACAATATTTCAATCACCAAGTCAATATACCTGCCAGAGTCAGTTTGCATTTGTAGGTCAGGTAATTATATAAAGACATGAAGGCATGTGCTCCTTTATTATATCTTTTTTTGTAGTTGTGCCAGAATACTTGTATATGGCAATACATCTTATTCTATTAAATGTTATTCCTTTTTTGTTTCTGCTTCATAGTACAACTGGAAAAGGAAATGGCAACTCACTCCAGTACTTTTGGCTGGAAAATCCCATGGATGGAGGAGTGTGGTAGGCTACAGTTCATGGGGTCGCAAAGAGTCGGACACGATGGAGTGACTTCATCTATAGTACAATTAGAATAATATTTCTATTTTTTAAAGTTGTATATGTATTCAAGTTCTATTTTCTGTGAATTTCACATAGATAAGAAAATGTTACAAATACCTATTATAAAAAACAAGTGTTGGGTCTGGTAGCACTGAGATTCACTGCTCTAGAGTGTTAGTATCTCCATCATGTCGACCTCTTTGGGACCCAGCCAAGAATACCACCACTCCCTCCTCCAAGAGATCTTCCCGACCCAGGGATCGAACCTGCATCTCCTGTTACTTCCACGTTGAGGGCGGATCCTTTGCCACTGGAGCCATCAGAGAAGCCTCTTGACTTCAGTTAGCTTATCATGTATGCTAAGTCACTTCAGTCGTGTCCGACTCTGTGCGACCCCATAGACGGCAGCCCACCAGGCTTCCCCGTCCCTGGGATTCTCCAGGCAAGAACACTGGAGTGGGTTGCCATTTCCTTCTCCAATGCATGAAAGTGAAAAGTGAAAGTGAAGTCGGTCAGTCGTGTCCGACCCTCAGCGAGCCTTGGACTGCAGCCTTCCAGGCTCCTCCATCCATGGGATTTTCCAGGCAAGAGTACTGGAGTGGGGTGCCATTGCCTTCTCCAAGCTTATCATGTAACCCACCAGGAAAAACAAGATTAGCTCGATACGCCCCCTGCTGGTGGGGATGAGTTAATGACATTCTGATAGCCTCCCCTACACTATGGTGACAGATTCTGGAATTTGCCTTTAGATTTTGGCATGACCAACCTAGATAGCATATTCAAAAGCAGAGACATTACTTTACCAACAAATGTTCGCCTAGTCAAGGCTATGGTCTTTCCTGTGGTCATGTATGGATGTGAGAGCTGGACTGTGGAGAAGGCTGAGCGCCGAAGAATTGATGCTTTTGAACTGTGGTGTTGGAGAAGACTCTTGAGAGTCCCTTGGACTGCAAGAAGATCCAACCAGTCCATTCTGAAGGAGATCAATCCTGGAATTTCTTTGGAAGGAATGATGTTAAAGCTGAAACTCCAGTATTTTGGCCACCTCATGTGAAGAGTTGACTCATTGGAGAAGACTCTGATGCTGGGAGGGATTGAGGGCAGGAGGAGAAGGGGACGACAGAGGATGAGATGGCTGGATGGCATCACTGACTTGATGGGTGTGAGTCTGAGTGACCTCCGGGAGCTGGTGATGGACAGGGAGGCCTGGCGTGCTGCGGTTCAAGGGGTCGCAAAGAGTCGGACACGACTGAGCGACTAATCTGATCTGATCTGCTTTTAAAAAGCTGTCTGAGCCACCAGGGAAGCTTCCCTGGTGGCTCAGATGGTAAAGAATCTGCCTGCAATGCAGGAGACCCAGGTTCGGACCCCTGAGTTGGGAAGATCCCCTGGAGAAGGGCATGGCAACCCACTCTAGTATTCTTGCCTGGAGAATCCTGTGGACGAAGGAGCCTGGTGGGCTACAGTCCCTAGGATCGCAAGAGTCGGACAAAACTGAGGGACTAACCCTTAAAAAGGCTATCAACAGGTATTTGGCAGAAAACAACAAAATTCTGTAAAGCGATTATCCTTCAATTAAAAAATATATTTTTTAAAAAAAGGCTATCAACGAATCCGATAACTTCTAGGCAAGCATGACTAAGTCGTCAGTGGATCTGAAAACTGTAACCTAAAAAACAGCCGGGGCGAGGCGGGGTGTGTTAAGACGTCTTGGAGATATTTAGCTTGGTTATATGATTCAGGAGTTGAGTGCAGGCGGAATGAGGGACATAAATTCTATCATTTAGTTTCTGGAGGGCTGAGATGGGTAAACTAGTCCTGAGTGAGGGAGAGGGGAAAGCTAGGATTAGTAGTCCTATAACAGGAACAAATGCTTCCAAAATACTAGGGTGCAAATATGGTCATTTTAAAGAAGTTAAATAAATTATCCTTTCCCTCTGTCCTTTCCTGGTGGCTTTCCTGGTGGAAATTAAATAAATTATCCTTTCCCTCTGTCCTTTCCTGGTGACTTTCTGGTGGCTCAGACGGGGAAGTGTCTGTCTCTCAATGAGGGAGACCTGGGTTCCATCCCTGGGTCAGGAAGATTCTTGAGAAAGAAATGGTTCTATAACAGGAACAAATGCTTCCAAAATACTAGGTGCAAATATGTCATTTTAAAGAAGTTAAATAAATTATCCTTTCCCTCTGTCCTTTCCTGGTGGCTTTCCTGGTGGAAGTTAAATAAATTATCCTTTCCCTCTGTCCTTTCCTGGTGACTTTCCTGGTGGCTCAGACGGGGAAGTGTCTGTCTCTCAATGAGGGAGACCTGGGTTCCATCCCTGGGTCAGGAAGATTCCTTGGAGAAAGAAATGGCACCCCACTCCAGTACTCTTGCCTGGAAAATCCCATGGATGGAGGAGCCTGGTGGGCTAAACAGTCCATGGGGTCGCAGAGTCGGACACGACTGAGGGACTTCACTTTCAGTTTTCATTTTCATGCACTGGAGAAGGAAATGGCAACCCATTCCAGTGTTCTTGCCTGGAGAATCCTAGGGACGGGGGAGCCTGGTGGGCTGCCGTCTATGGGGTCGCACAGAGTCGGACACGACTGAGAGACTTCACTTTCACTTTCCAGTACTCTTGGCTAGAAAATCGCAGGGACGGAAGAGCCTGGTGCAAGCTACTGTCCATAGGGTCGCAAAGTTTCGGACACGACTGAGCGACTTCACTTTCTTTCTGTCTATGTTTAGATGACTTATTTCCTGAAAGTTCAGTATCTCTTTCCTGAGTCTTCCTTTTATTCGTCTAGGAGTCAGCTTCAAACTGGGCTTTGTTACGCTGCGAACGAGGCCGGGTATTCCGGTCCTGCTGTTCATCTTGCTACCTCGTGGTAGCGCTGTTGAAGACAGTCCAGTGGAATATAAAAAGCGCGCTGCGGAGTCCATAGAAGTGATTGCCCTAGTCCTCTGAGGAAGACTACAGTCGACGAAAAGAATTGCATACTTTGGCCCCTGAAGTTTTCAATTTATAGTACTTGCTCTTTCAGATGAAATGTCCATTTACATTTCAAGGAACAAGCCAGCACCATGTGCACTGTGACTCTGGTGTCTGACTCTTCAGACCCAAACCTGTATCCCTTCCCCTTGGCGGTATAGCAGGTTTTCCTCTTGAACTCAGAACACAGAGTCTCATTCTCCCCATTTCTCAGGCTATTTGCTATCCTTCCAATAGTACTCAGCCCGTTTCTATTACTGCCTATTCTGTGCTCTCAGTTTCTCTTAATACACAATTATAGTTATATAATAATTATACCCCTGACAAAACATCGTAGCAGGCACCTACCATAATTGAGTCAAGGAGGGGGCAGATTTTACTTTTAAAATCTAGACCTTTATAATGTCTGCCTCAAAGATAGTGAGCGGCTCCTCCAGAAATACTTAAAAGAGGCCCTTTGAGCATTCCCGCAGACCAGTACCCCAACAGGCGTACATGACGGGGACACCTGCCACCTGGAGGCTGTGGCCCAGAAAGGACAAATCCCCAGCCCCCGAAATGTATTCTACTATCATAGTCTCCCCCTCTTTTGTCGAAACTAATGAGTCACGATTCGAGTAATGTTTTTCTGTGGCTCCAAAACCATTTTGCTTAATGAGGTACTAAGTCTTTATAATTAGGCCCAGAAGGAAATCAGGACATGGCCCTTAAGAGCAATAATTATTTCAGTTATTTATGGTAATAAAAAATTGAAAATAGGAATTCTTCCTCAGAATGCGACTATTTATTCTTTTACATATTGCCTAACAGGCAATTACCCTATTAAGGCTGCGTTTTGTTGCTAAAGACATTAATTGAAATGTAAATTAAATGTAAATCAGCTAATTAAATTGATATGTAATGAACTTGTCAGACTGGCCTCTCTGATCAGATGCATTTCACTAATAAACAAGCATTGCAGCCAGCCCGACATGAAGCTGGGGTGCAGGATGCCTATGCTGCTCCCCACCAGACATTCTGGTGAGGAAGGGAGGGTCTGCATTGCCCAGATCTTCAGGGAGAAAGGAGAACAGTTCAGTCAGGCTCTCAGAAACATGTTTTCCTTCTGATACCTCTCTGTGGCCTCACTTTTTCTTGTGATTTCAGATGCAAAATCTGGAGAATTCACCTCAAGCTGGATCAAGTAAATGGAACATCTAGACTTAGGGTGAGTTTGGAGTGGCTCCTTTAGGGATGCAACTTTGTTTCTCTGATACTTTCATCTCCTTGTGTTGGCTTCTTCTGTAGGTTGATATCTTCACGGACCGCATACTTACCACATGCAGCAGGAGGCAGGCTGTTGTTTCTACAATGACTGGAGAAAAATAGTGAGTCTTGTGCCAACTGAACCAGAACAGCTTTGCAGCTGGTATGCACTGGTACAACTGTGCCCATTGTTAAAATGGTGAAACACTTCCCTATAGTTGGTAAATAGCTGCTTTCCCCGATAGGTTCTTCCCCGTCAGTGGTCTCTCCCTTCCGTGGTCTCTCCAGCTCGTCCTCCCCCACCCCCAGCCCTTCAGTGGACTCCTTGATTTAGCAAGAAAAGCATCAGTGCCGGGCATAAGAGGGGGCCTTCAGAACCCCCGCTGTGGCATCATGTCTGCACCTATTCTGATTGGTTGGAGCCCTTGCTCTGCAGCTCGCTAGATATTTGGAAAATTGTTCCCACATTGGATCACTCTTAAACCAATCCTTGTGATTAGGGAAATTCTGTTTACTGCTTAGCTACACTTCTGAATTTACACTGTGGCAATAAGAGGACTTTTTCTTGATGACTCTAGAGCAAGTTTGAATATGCACTAGAATCACATCAGATCAGATCAGTCGCTCAGTCTGATTGTGTAGAATCTGATTGTGTAGAATCACATGGAAGACATTTTAAAAATGCAAACTGTATTTGTTTTTCTCTTTCTGACTTACTTCACTGTGTATAACAGGCTCACTAGAACCGAACTCAAATATGTTCTTTTTTATGTCCAATAATATTCCATTGTATATAGGTACCCCGTCTTCTTTATCTATGTATGGCAGAAACCAACACAACATTGTAAAATGTTTGCTGCTGCTAAGTCACTTCAGTCGTGTCCGACTCTGCGACCCCATAGATGGCAGCCCACCAGGCTCCCCCGTCCCTGGGATTCTCCAGGCAAGAACACTGGAGTGGGTTGCCATTTCCTTCTCCAATGCATGAAAGTGAAAAGTGAAAGTGAAGTCGCTCAGTCATATCCGACTCTTAACGACCCCATGGACTGCAGCCTACCAGGCTCCTATGTCCATGGGATTTTCCAGGCAAGAGTACTTAATTTTCAATTAAAATTATTTTTTTAATTTTCAATTAAAAAATTGAAAAAAAAATGCGGACTAAGACTGCTGAGCCCGTCTCCCACAGAATTTTTGATTCAAGAGTGGCTCCTGAGACTTTACCTTTCCATCAGGTTCTCAGATGACGCCAGTGCTGCAGGACTGACTGAGGAACACACTTTGAGAACCACTGCTCTGGGTCTTTGCCATCTTCCGGAGAACTGAGAGCACAGTCATTCAAATCATTTCCTGTGTTGGGTAGTTAAAAGAGGGACTTGGTTGATGAAAGCCAAGTGTAGCGGTCAGAAACCACAGGCCAGAGACCAAATCCACCTACCATGTGCTTTTGCAAATAAAGTTGTTTGGAACACAGCCGTGTTCATCTGTGTATGAATTGTCTATAGTTACTTCCATACTACATCGGCAGAATTGAGTAACTGGGACAGAGATCTTATGGCCTGCAAAATCTACAATATTTACTAACTGGTTCTCTCAGAAAAAAAGTTTGCTGACCCTATTTTAGATTAATCAGAGCCCACCCTTGCATTCGAAAGTAAAAGATAAATCTCATTTATTAATTAGCCTGGCTGCTACACAGCTGAAGACAAGTAAAATGGGTGGGAAAAAACCAAACCATGTCTACCATCCTCATCAACTGAGTGCAATCAAATGATCAACCTTAACACATGAGCAGAAGCAAGCAGAAATATTCCTTAGCATCAGGGATAAGGGTACGAAGCATAACAAGATTTATATTACTACAGTTCCCTAGCTAGCTCAGAGACCCATTTACCAGCAGACTGGACTCTCAACTCTGTCTGCAAATCTAGAGCCCCTCAGGTCTGGTAAACCTAAGAACTACTCCCAGACTTCTACATACAAAGGTCTGGGGAAGGAGGCACAGGTGGTTCTTATCCAAGCAAGACAAAGCTGAAAACATTCAATCATTTAACAAATATTTACTGAACATCTGCTTCAAGTGAAAGAAGGGTACAAAATGGGGTCATCCTAAAGTTCACCGTCATGGAGCTTTGCCCATGCCCACAGAGTTTTCCAGAAATCTTTTAGTGACTACCCTTTTTAAATCTCATTTTTTGATATAAAATGTAACACTTCCTGATAAAGAAATAGAACACTTCCAGCCTCTCAGGATTAGCCTTCAATACCTCCTACCCTTGTGATCCTTCCTTCCAAAATTCTTCTCTCTTTAGAGGTAACTACTATCCTGACTTTTGTGAAATTACTTTCTTGCTTTGTTTTATACTTTTACCACCTAAGTGTATATGCCTAAATGATTTAATTTAGTTTTCTGTTTTGTGACTTTATGTAAATATGATCACACACTATGTACTTTTTTGTCTTGATATTAAGATTCATCCATATTTTGTGAGTGACACTATTATGATTTTTGAATAGCATTTCATTGTATGAATCTGCCATACTGTAGGTATCCATTCTACAGCTGAAAGTGAAAGTTGCTCAGTTGTGTCCGACTCTGCAATTCCATGGACTATACAATCCATGGAATTCTCTAGGCCAGAATACTGGAGTGGGTAGCCGTTCCCTTCTCCAGGGAATCTTCCCAAACCAGGGCTCAAATCCACGTCTCCTGCATTGGTAGGCAGATTCTTTACCAGCTGAGCCCCCAGGGAAGCCCCCAGGTGGGATGTTTCCAATTTGAGGCTATTGCAAACAGTGCTGCTATAAGCTTGCTTGTGCATACCTCCTGGAGCATTTGGGCTTTAGTTTCTCTAGGGCATGATATCCAGGAGTGCAATTGCTAGGTCACAGTGTAAGAGGATCCCCAACTGTATTAGGTCATGCCAAATTGTTTTTCCGACCTATCATTTGACATACTTAACAGTGGAAGAGTGTTCCCATTACTCCATATCCTTGCCAGCACTAGATACCATCTGACTTTTAAATTCTTGCTAATCTGATATTTGTGTTTAGAATCATCTCATATTGTCTTAACTGGCGTTTCCCTGATTCAATGGAAATTCACCTTTTTGTATGTGTTTTGGCCATATGGATTCCTTTTTATGAATTGCTGTTTAATGGCTTCCCTGGTGGCTCAGAACGGTAAAGAATCTGCCTGCAATGCAAGAGACCCAGGTTCAATCCCTGGGTGGGGAAGATACCCTGGAGAAGAGAATGGGAACCCTTTCCAGTATTCTTGCCTGGAAAATTCCATGGACAGAGGAACCTGGTGTGCTACAGTCTATGAGGTTGCAGAGAGTCAGACATGACTGAGTGACTAACACACACATTTAAGTCTTTTGGCCATTTGTCTACTGGGCTGAGATGTTGGACATCTTTCACTTGCCCCTTCAGATCCACTCACAACTTCTTCACTCTGCTCTATGTCTTTGGGGGCTGATCCTGATGAGTTACAGCCCGGGACAACCTGATCCTCTGATGTCAGCATTGGACCATTGAGGAGCATTGGAGGGAGAGAGAGAGGAAAGGAAGGATGAAAGGAGACAGGGAGGAAAAAAAGGAAGAGAAGAGGTTGGGCATTTTGTTCTTCGATTCTCTCTCTGCTTGGGCTTCCCTGGTGGCTCAGTGGTAAAGAATCTGCCTGCCAATGCAGGAGACATGGATTTGAGCCCTGGGTTGGGAAGATCCCCTGGAGAAGCAACTGAAATGGCAACCCATTCTAGTAGTCTTGCCTGGGAAATTCCATAGACAGAGGAGCTTGGTGGTCTATAGTCCATGGGGTTGCAAAAGAGTCAGACACAACAACGAAACAACAACAATCTCTCTGCTGATTCACTAGGGGCTGACTCTATTCCTTAATCCAACGTCACAGCTCCTGGCAGGCAGCTCTCTCCAACAGTTCTTTCTGTTTCTGAGTCCTAGGAGCCATTCGTTATGTGTGTATAAGTATCTTCTCCCACTCAAATCATTTTCTTCACAGTGGCTTAAAAACCTTTTTATCAGAAAATAAAATGCAGATTTATAAAATCACATGAAGCAAAGAATAGGTTAATGGATTATCATGCACCCCGATGTTCATTGCAGCACTATTTACAATAGTCAGGACATGAAAGCAACCTAAATGTCCATCAACAGATGAATGAATAAGGAAGATGTGATACATTTATACAATGAAATATTACTCAGCAATATAAAATAAAGAACAAAATAATGCCATTCCCAGAGATATGGATTGATCTAGAGGTTGTCATACTGAGTGAAGTCAGATAAAGACAAATATTATGTAATATTGCTTAAATGTGGAATCTAAAATAATGATAACAAATTACCTTATTTACAAAACAGAAATAGAGTCGCAGATATAGAAAACAAAACTTATGGTTACCAAGGGGGAAAGGAGGGAGGGATAAATTGGGAGATGGGGATTGGCATATACACACTGCTATATATATAATAGATAATTAATAAAAATCTACTATATAGCACAGGGAACTCTCCTCAGTACTATGTAGTGACATATATGGGTAAAGAATCCAAAAGAAGGGATATATGTATGACTGATTCACTTTGCTGTACAGCAGAAACTGACAGAACATTGTAAATCAACTGTGATCCAATAATAGTTAATTTAAAAAGAAAAAAAAAGCTTTTTATCATAAAATAAAATGTAAACATAGAAAATCACACAAAACAAAGAGTAACTTAATGGGTTATTTTAAGATAGACACCCTTATAAACATCAGTCAAGATCAAACAAGAACCTTCTTTTGTTTCACATCAGGCTTAAGTCAAAAAACCTTAAAAATGGGTCAGTTGAAACTTGCACATCTTAGCTTGGCAGCCATGACCCCACATGATGTGGACCCACAGCACATGCTCCTCACCTGGCTCCTTGTCTTCTATGCTCCAGGTTATTGGCCTTGATCCTGTTTCTCAAACATGCCATATTCTTTTGGATTTGGGGTTATTAAACTAGCTATCCTCTGCCCTAGTTGCTGCTTACAGGTATCCCCCTCAGATAGTTCTATACCTATTAAAGAAATTGAATTTATACAGTGGGAAGTATTGCCTCCCCTTCTGTTTTCTGGAAGAGTTGGTAGAGAATTGGTATTATTTCTTCCCTTAATGTTTGATAGAATTCATCAGCAAAACCATCCTGGCCTGGATTGTTTTTGTGGCAAAGTTTTCAAGTATAAATTTTGGGATGGTGTTAGGCTAGAGATGAGGATCTGGAGTTACTGACAAAATTCAAGGTTTTGAAAGCTGCATTTTGAGTCTGGGAAACATCTAGATGGTTGGAGGTGGTATCATGGTGTCAAAGTGCTTGGGCTTTGATGCCAGACTTAAGTGTGTGTGACTCCTCCCTCCACCACTCACTAGTGATGTGGCCCTGGTTATGTTACTCTTCGTGCCTCCAACTCCTCATCTACAAAGTGGGGACTATACTTTCCTCTCAGGGTTATTGGGAGCATTAAGAACGCATGTAAATCTCCTGGCATTAGTAATAGTAGATGTTGGAAGCATTGGCACCATTACTCACCTGATGAAAGTTACTTGAATTACAGCCATAGTGCCTAGAAGTAAGTCAACATGGTAGTTTTTCAAACCCAAAGACTTGCAATGTTAGCTCATGTTCCACATTACCAAAACAATCTAGACAAATGCTTACACAGACCTGGACTGGGGTGGGGCCCGGTTGTAGGAGTCTTGGTGAAGACAACTGTCACATAGGAATAGTTCTGTACAACTATTTCACATTTGCTTTGCAGTAGTTGGTAAAGTGGTAAATGTCTTTGACAGGAGAGAATACAGTGGAGGCCAGGTTTTAGAGGATAAACAAGGATTTTGAAGTCAGCAAGACCAGGGTTCAATCTCCAGTGTGTCTTGACCTTACCCTGAAATGTGAACTTCGGTTGTGGGGAAGGGATGCAGAAATATTGACTTCTTATTGATAACCTCGTTGGTATGAGTAGCTCACATCGGGCCCTTTAGGATCGACATATTTAATAAATATGTCAACTGGCATCTTTGTCATTTTTACTTTAATGAAGCTCATCAGGAGCTTAGCATTGAGGAGCCCTTGAATTTGAAGCTTACAGAGCAATTAAACTTCCTCCTGGGAGAATTCAGACCTGGAGATTGTCAGTGCACAGAGATAAGCAATTGTGTATTCATCTCCCTCTTACCAGAAAAATGGAATGCTCCGAAGTTCATCAAGGACTTACGCCGTATTTCAATAAGCTGTGTGTACATTGCATTCTATGTAATGAATCTAGAAAACTACTCAGCTAATAAACTTAGGGAACCAGCCCATCTTCTATTAATTTCCTTTAATTAGCTATCATCAGGAGAGCACTGAATGTCTGCCTGAAGTGATTCCTACCCCGCCTAATGGGAATGATCAGTAATGTTGAACCAACCTTGGCCTTGCTGATAAGCAAAATGCTGACATATTCATGCCGTCATCTCCTGACAATGCTCTGAGTCAGACATGGCAAACAGCATTATTATCCTCATCAGATCCTGGATCTCAGAGAGATGAAGTGACTTGCCCAAGGTCACAGGGAGTTTCTGTGAATCTGCAAAGTCAGGTCATTAAAAGTATGGGCTCTGGACTCAGGTACATCTGTGTTCAAATCCCACCTCCGAAGCTAGCTATGTGACTGCCCATAGTGGCCCAGGCCAGCACTCACTCTTACCCCCTTGCCCTCATCATTTGGAACACTGCCCAGCTTCTGACTGCCAGCAGCTGTATTTATATGGCCACTAGAGACTGTTTTGGCCCCAACCGCAGCCGTCTAGAAATGACAGGGAATTTAGGCTCATTGGCAACAGCCTTACCCAAGGCTGACTGGAGTTTGTGAAAAATACCCATCTCTCTCATCCCAGGAGTGTGATAATCCTGAGATGTGAGTACACTATCTCCCCAAGTTTCCCCAGCGGAGGTAGGTTCTGGTTATCTGCAGTGGCAGCTGGCTTGCTAATCAACATTTCGTTGGCTGCCTACTCTCATCATCTCATTTTCCCATTTCCTTACTGTTTTTTCTTGAGACCCCTTCTTACATAAATCCCTTGTACTTGGGTCCTTACCCCAGTGTCTGTTTGGGGATAACCTGAACCAAGTGACCTTTGAAAAGTCATTTAACTCTGCTAAGATCCTTAGTTTCCTAATCTGTAAAAGAAGGAATCTACATAGCACTCACCTCAAAGGTCTGTAGCGAAGTTGAAAGGACACATGGCAAATGAAGGGTTTTGTGTGTTTCTGTTCATAATAGCAAAATTTTAACATCAAAAAAAAAAAATGGGAAATAACCTAAATGTCTAACAAGAAGGAATGGGTAAATAGATTAGGTTTATCTGTATGATAGAATGGACACAAACTTGGGCAAGCTCCAGGAGATAGTGAGGGACAGGGAGGTCTGGAGTGCTGCAGCCCATGGGGTCACAAAGGCTCAGACAAACTTAGTGACTGAAAAACAGCAGGAGGATAGAATATCACATAATCAGTAAAAAATATTTTCAATGAATATCTGATGACATGGAGAACTGTACATGAAAACTACATGTTACACGTCTAGCAGGGGAGCTCAGTGGGGGGAAAGGTCTAAAACTATTAATATAAAATTATGAAAAGCTGTTAAAATACATGGAGTTATCTTTTGATGGTGGTAAGTTATTTTCTTTATGCTTTTTCCTATTTTTAAAAAGTCAAATGTGTGATGTTTTTAATCATGAAAAAGGAAACATTACTTATAGAAATTGATTAAGATTTCAACTATCAGATAGATCAATCGCTCAGTCGTGTCCGACTCTTTGCGACCCCATGAACTGCAGCACGCCAGGCCTCCCTGTCCATCACCAGCTCCCGGAGGTCACCCAGACTCGCATCCATCGAGTCAGTGATGCCATCCAGCCATCTCATCCTCTGTCGTCCCCTTCTCCTCCTGCCCTCAATCCCTCCCAGCATCAGAGTCTTCTCCAATGAGTCAGCTCTTCGCATGAGGTGGCCAAAATACTGGAGTTTCAGCTTTAGCATCATTCCTTCTAAAGAAATTCCAGGATTGATCTCCTTCAGAATGGACCGGTTGGATCTTCTTGCAGTCCAAGGGACTCTCAAGAGTCTTCTCCAACACCACAGTTCAAAAGCATCAATTCTTCGGCGCTCAGCCTTCTTCACAGTCCAGCTCTCACATCCATACATGACCACAGGAAAGACCATAGCCTTGACTAGGCGAACCTTTGTTGGTAAAGTAATGTCTCTGCTTTTGAATATGTTATCTAGGTTGGTCATAACTTTCCTTCCAAGGATAGATATAGATTTCAACTATAATAAGATATAAAGAGTTTCCCTGGTGGCTAAGTGGTGAAGAATCCACCTGCAAATGCAGGAGGCACGGGTTCCATCCCTGATCTGGGAAGACCCCACATGCAGTGGAGCAGCTGCGCCCGTGTGCCATGACTATTAAGCCTGCACTCTAGAATCTGAAAGCCGCAACTACTGAAGCCCAAGTGTCCAAAAGTCTGTGCTCTGAAACAGGAGAAGCTACTACAAGGAGAAGCCTGAGCACGGCAACTGTAGAGCAGCCCCTGCTAGCGCTTGGCACGACTAGAGAAAAGCCCATACAGCAACGAAGACCCAGCCCAGCCAAAAATAAATAAGTAAATGAAAAGTTTTTAAAAAATAAAGATACCTTCAAAATGTATAGTAAACATGTTGTTTTTATTTTCCTTTCTCCTCAAATGCATTAATTATTAAAAGAAAATTCAGCTTTCATGCAATATCAGAGTGGACAAGCAAGAGCAGGGCTGTGCAAAGGCTTAAAGAGTGTCTGAAGCTGAGGTCCTTTGAGCCCAAGCTTCAGGCTACTGCCCCTCCACCTGCCAAGTCTCTCCCTCCTTTGATCTTGCCCTGAGATGATTCTTCATAATTTTATTTCAGTCACTCTTCTGGCTACCATTAGTGGTGTGAACTCCAAGCTGGAGTATCAAGTTGAGGCAACTTCGTCAACAGGCCCAGCGTCAATAGCACATTTGATGGAGCTTGACCCAGCTCTAGATTCATTTCTTCTGAGGACTCCTTGATCTACCTGTTCATGCCCCATGTTGATCATCCCTATACATCAAACTCTATCTACATCCAACTTCCCCCACCCTCCATTTACTTCCCACATTGTAGGTAGAAATTATTCTTAAGAAGTAGAAAGACCGTCTGTCCATCCATCTTTCCAGCCTTTCACTCAGCATATAACCACTGGATATGCAATGCTACGTGATCACTTACTAGATTCTTGGAATAAAGAGTTGACTCAGGCACTGTCCCCCCAAACTTACCAGTCATGGGATAGCAAAGACAAGGCACTCATGCCTCACTTGAGCCTCCTGTGCCCAGGTCTAGCAGGTGCTTGCGCTGCCTGCCTGTCTTGCTGCTACTGCTGCTAAGTTGCTTCAGTCGTGTCCGACTCTGTGCGACCCCACAGACAGAAGCCCACCAGGCTCCCCTGTCCCTGGGATTCTCCAGGCAAGAATACCAGAGTGGGTTGCCATTTCCTTCTCCAACGTATGAAAGTGAAAAGCGAAAGTGAAGTCGCTCAGTCGTGTCCGACTCTTAGCGACCCCATGGACTGGAGCCTACCAGGCTCCTCCGTCCATGGGATTTTCCAGGCAAAAGTACTGGGGTGGGGTTCCATTGCCTTCCCCTGCCTGCCTTGCATCTCCTTAACTTCTCTGATTTCAGTACCGCCATGGTGGACAGTTCCAGGCATTTGGAACTGGACTGGAACTGTGTCAGGGATCAGTCTTGCAGAGCAAGACAGGACTTGAAGGGGAATTTATACCCAAGGAGGCAACCCTCAGCTGTCGCCCTGTCTTCTGGGGAGACAACTCTGGGGAGTGTTTTTGTGCCAGTTCCAAGAAAGTTTCTGGAGGGATTGAAGACCTTTCCCCTCAGTGATAATTAGCTCATTAACACACCATTTACTGGGTTTTCTCCCTGTCTTATGTCACTTTTGCCTCTCCCTTATCTCTGCTTCCAGGTATCACCTGGAGATTAAGCTGCTTGCTCTCAGTTTCTTGTTCCAGTCTCCGCTTTTGAAAAAACCCAAACTAAGATACCATGGCAGGCATTATGAATGGAAGAAAGGAAGGAAAGAAGGAAAGGAGGAATGGAGGGAAGATGAAAGAAAGAGGGAGAGAGAGAAAGAAAGGAAAGAAGGAAGGAAGATTGATGGCATTATAATGAGAGGAGAGAAGGATGCTGGAGGTGGATGAATGACCCCCTCTTTGATGAAGGAAGGAGGTGGGTGAACGACCACCTGCTTTGATGAAAGAAGACCCTGTCACCTCAGTATCCATTTGTGATCAAAGTCCATAGCTTCCTATGTGTGTGCCACCCTGTTGGCTTGACTGATTGTCTTGGAAATACTGAGCCTAAGAGTAATGTGGATGTGACTAATAATAATAGTTACCCTCGGAGGAACACTTCCATTTGCTAGGGACTTTATTTATATCGTGTCATTTAATTTTCACAAACTTCTTGTGACCTAGGCACTAATTAATCCCAGTTTATAAGTGAGGAACCTGTGATTCATAGAGGTGGCTCAAGGTCATACAGTGGCAGAGCTAGATCTCAGCTGGGTCAGTCAGATACCAGAGTCCCTTGTCCTGTGTGCCCCTCTCTTCATGAGTCTATTACAGCATCCAATAAGGGTCCCACTTCTTCAGTTGCTTGGCAAGCAATTTATAATGCATGCTCTTGAAATCTGGGTGTGCTTTCTCAGGGTCTATGGCGGCCCTAGCAGGGCTGTGCAGTGAAGTGCAGGAAATAAAGCACAAGTCCATTTGTTACTCACCATTAACCAACGCTTAAGATAAAACATTGCTTTATTTATTCTCTCTGGCAGCTCAAACATGCTCCACAGTGTCTATTACACAGTGATGTTAATTAGGTCCGAAGCACTGCACCTTCTGTAGGCAAGGTTCACCGTGTCGCCCGCTGGTCTCATCTCTCTGGAGGCCTCTGGTTCAGCACCAGGTCTGAGGGACAGAAAGAATCTCTGGGAGGCCCACGTCACCACCAGTGTTGCCGAGCCAAGCGTGGATCTTTACTACCCATACATCTTGCCCAAGCATTGTTCTAGAAACCTGACATGGTCTTCAAGGTTGGCATGAGATCCTCTTTCAAGGGTTGGCAGTTGGGTTGGAGGGGTCCTAGAACTCCCCAGCTGGCAGAATTGTAGGAGCCTTTAGCGATCACCTACTACAACAGGCTCATTTTACAGATGTGCGGGCTGAGGTTGGGAGAGGGAGACTGCCTTTTCTAACGCTGCATGAGTGCTAGTAGACTGGGATTTGATTCTGGATATTTTTGCTTCCAGTTCAGGCTCTTTCTAATGGATCATTTTGAGGTCCCTATCCCTTGCTCTCATCCCCTCCCCTTGGGTGGCTGTAGAAAGGATGCATGTGGAGAATGTTAGTTCCTTTTCCCCACTGGGTCCATTTCCTCTGAAGTTCCTTAAGTAATCTCATGGATTAAGCAGAACACCCATTCTTAATTCTGTTCTGCAGGGGAGATTGAGGTTCAGAGGGAAGATGACAGCAGATGAATCAGGCTTAAATCCAGGCTTCTGACTTGGCACTTTTTCTAATAACCACATGGCCTCCTTGAGGATGAATGAATGAATGGATTCTAAACATGCTAAAGAATGAATTAAGGCATGCACAATGAACAAGGCTTAACATTTGAAAATCCCCATCCTGCGTATTTGCATTTCAGCAAAGCCCATGTAGTCTCAGGGGGCTCACGTAGTCTCAGGGCCCACGTAGCTGCCCTGCTCTGTGTTTATTCACAGCGTTCTCTGTTTCCAAACACTGCCCAGGACTCAGGTTGGTTTATAGCAGGCCCTGAGCAAGTGCCTCTGAAATTGAACAGAAGAGAACACTCTGGAATCATGGCTCTGAACCACTCATTTCTCCTGGAGCAGTTTGAAGGGGTATTGAGGCGTTAAGGAGGGCAGTCTCTCCCTTCCCAACACCACGCCACAGCTGTGTTTCCAACCTTCAGTCGAGGCTGGCCTGAAGAAGGAGAAAGAGAAAACCAAGTGGGGGCACAAGGAAGGCCAACATACAGGAAAGAGCTGTCAACACCAGGCCATCTGCTGACCACGTGAGGGAAAGGGGGTCTTGGTGCGCTTCCTACCCCAAGGGGCTGATCTGGCTGGAATACCTATGAGCCTTCCCTGGGAATGGGAAGGAGGAGAGGTGACCCTGACATCCTTTGGGCACAGTCTCAGGGAGGCTGGGCAAAGGGGGGTGACCCATTAATATGGATGAAATGTCAAGAGATTAGATGGAATTTCAAACAGAAATTTAACCCAGGCCTCAGACCGGGAGGTGACAGAAAACTGTGCGTAGAATTGACAATGATCTGTAATTGAATACTCAGTAATGCACACACACACACACACACACACATTTACAACTACATAAACATGCATTTTCACACCCAGATATAGAGATTACTCATAAAAGTCTCACACACAATGCAAGTATACCAGTACACACACATTTTACATCCATCACAGTCACTTCTTTTCCATCTCTCTCAGCCTCTCCCCATCCTTCTCCTTTCTTTTTCTCCCTGTCATGAATAGTCTTAGGTTTAAAGTTGGACAGCTTTCTATATGGACCTGTAAGCCAAGTTTGTTCTACTTTGCGCAGAAGTTTAAGGGGCTACCCTTATTTATGAACTTCTGGAGGGAGGGAGAGATGGAGAATCAGAGTGGCATTAGCTTCACAGAAACATTCTGTTCAGAGCAGGCATCTCATCTCCATGCTCATCACTGTCATCCTCATCAGCAGCAGCAGTGATACCTGCCAATCCTCAGTGAGTATTTACTCTCCACTGGGCCTTGTCCTGGGACCTGAACAATAAGTGAGCCAGTTTTTCCATCTCTAATCATCTCACCCCAAGAACAAAGAAAAACAGAGTGGGGAGGATAGAGCTGATACACAGAAATGAAATGCCAAAGCCACTGATAAGGGCCAAGTGAAAGATTCAGACAATCGTTCTCAAGAAGCTCAGTAGATGAGTTACCCCTGAGGGCTGGGAGGTGAGGGAAGACTTCCTTGAGGAGGGGTCTTGAAAGACAGGTAGAAATCAAGTCAGCAGAAAGGAATGAGAGGTGCTTGGCAAACACAGATGTTTAATAAGTTTTGTTGGATGAATTAATGACAGGACTATCCATGTCAAAGGCAAGGAATGGACCAAGTAGGGGACATTTATGAGGTCTCAGGAGAGAGAAAAACACTGGGAAAGACTTGTCTAAATACTGTACTTTCCCAATCATTCTATCTCTGGATCCTCACAATACTCTTGAGAGTGGGTTGGTTGGGGATTAGGTACCTGTTTCATGGAGTAAGAACCAGAAACCAGCTGAAGCTCTGGGATAACTCCAGACAGGGAAGGAGGCTTAAAAAAAAAAAAAAGTCACCCATCCAGGCAGTATCAGAGCTGGAAGCAGAACACTCTACCCCAGTGGCTATATTTTTATAATCCTTCCCTTTATGGGAATCCTGGGGGCAGGAAGTGGTTTGGGGTGAAGGAAGAGGAAATCTGCTTTTTAATGCAAGGGTAAGGTGAGGGGTGGGTTTATATAGGCCTCCTCTGCATCGCTCTATCTTGATCTCCGGGCAAAATGTCTTTCTTGTCCTTAGAATTCTGAGGGTAGCACCAGCTCTGCCTGTTAGAACTCTGAGGGGAGGACCGGCTCTGCCTGTAAGACAGTCATTTCTCAGCAGTCATTTCAAAGGCAGAGACTCAGGCGTGGAGGACGTGTGGGCATCGACATCCGGCTGCAGAGAAAATGCCTAGAGCCAGGCTCGGGGGAATGAGGCAAAATGAGGTCGTGCACAGGAACAAAGACGAAGCAGCGAGTTCCCTGGGGCAGAGACTTTTTCTAACCAGCATTAAATATGTATCATTTTGTCAGTCTCAGGACTGAACATATAAAGACAGAGGGGAAAGTGGAAAGAACACAGCACTGGAACCTGGTGACAGCCGGGCTCTTCCACTCAGGAGCCGGGTGACTTCAGACAGGCTACTTAGACTCTCCAAGCTTCTCTTTCTTTCTCAGGGAACAACATCTGCTTCATAGGGTTGTTGTGAGGATTATAGGAGATCATATAAGACAAAGGAACCTGGAGTGCAGGACCCTGGAGCTGAGTAGGCACTTGGCCAGGGCAGAACAGCAGCAGCAGCAGTAATAGCAGTAGTAGAAGTAGTGGTAGCAGCAGCAGCCCTAGTAGCAGTAGGCACAGCAGCAGCAATAATAGTTGTTTTTATTGTTACAGTAAAAATGATCAAATTGCCTTGGACTCTAGAAATAAATTTGGTCTTCAAAAAAAGACTGGAGATGAAGTAAATCCATCTCTTCCATTGAGACAGATTTGTGAGAGGGGGCCTTGAAGACCATCCAGGACTTTGCTTTTCACATGGAGCTGGAATTTAGTTCTGTAGGTAAGGGGAGCCATGGATGAAATCTGAGCAGTGGAATGTCTCAGAGAGGTCAGTACTTTGGGAAGACAGATCTGTAATTAGGATCCAGTTATTAAAATAAGTTCAGAATGAGATTTTGAATTCAAGATTTATTCATTCTTTCATTCTGCTATATTAACTGAGTGCCTCTGGCATGTCTGCAGCCATGTTAGGTGATATGAGAGGAATGGAGATGAATAAAACCTAGTCTCTGCTCTCAGAAATTAGATGATCACGAAGGAGGTGACTATTATCTCAGTGAAGTAATTGATAAATAGATAAATCAACAAAGAGCTGGGAGACACAAGAAGAGGAAGCAATTCATTACAGTTCTGTGATTGGGGAAGATGTCATGGAAGAGGGATAAATCTTGAATGATGGGAAGGATTTACTTTAGTAAAGAAGAGTGGAGGAACTTCCCTGGTGGTCTGAGACTCCACACTCCCAACGCAGGAGGCCCAGGTTTGATTCCTGGTTGGAGAACTAGATTCCACGTGCTGCAACTAAAGATCCTGTGTGCTGCAACCAAGACTTGGTGCAGCTAGACAGATATGAGAGACACCAAGCAGGCAGAACCAGCAGGATGTGGCACCTGGACCAGCAGGGAGGTGAGAAAGACACAGAAGTGGGATGATATCCAAGCTCTTGGCTTGGATAATTGTTTGGAAAGAGTTGCCATAAACATGGGGTTATGTTTCACAGAGATTGTAGATGCTTATTTTGAGAGAGCGAGAATTGATTAGCAAGAGAGTATCAGAAGGTGGGCAGGTCAACAAGGGACTGTTCCAGCAACCCAGGCAGGATACGGTAGTGGGAGTAAAGAGGAATAAAAGTATGGAAAAAGAGAGAGGAAGGAAAATGGATGACAATCCTGCCAGTAAGTATCATTTCCCATATTAAAGACAAGGTAAGTAAACTCTGCTTTAAATGATTCACAAGACAAAAATAGCAAGGAGTGAGGTTGACAGGAACAATTCAGGACTATCTGACTCCTATGTCACTCCATCATACTGCTGGAAGGCAGATGCATCATGGAGGCAGAAGCAGTGAGCCTTGATGACTGATTGGCTTTGTGCGGGGAAGAAGGGAAGGGAGTTAAAACAATGGCAAAGTTTCCAGACAGCTGGTGTCGAGGTGAGAAGCAGATCTGGCTTCAAGACTGAGATGGGGGCCAAAAATAAACTTGAGGTCTTGGGAGGAAAGTGAGTTTTAAACATGAAAGAATTAAAACAAGTGTCATAGAAATGACTTCATGAATTGGTCAGGCTTAATGCTGAGGTTTGGGGTTGAGCAGACAGGCAGTGGGACGTGGCTGAGCTGAGCGTGTACCCAATTCCTGTATGAATTACTTATGAGCTGTTGACTATGGGCAAGGTCCTTAATTACACGGATATCAGTTTCTTCTTTCTGCAAAATGGGGAAAAATAAGCCCTGTCCAGCATGCACGCTGAGTTTGATGAGAGCAGGTAGAGTTAATAGAGGTGAGTGTGCTTCAGGGAAGTCCTGAGTTTTAGCTGGCAGAGCGTATTGGTATGATAACTTCACAGGGAACACCCTGGAGACACTGTGAAAGAAAGTAAGAGTGAAAGTTGCTCAGTCCTGTCCAACTCTTGGCAACCCCACGGACTGTAGTCCATGGAATTCTCCAGGACAGAATACTGGAATGGGTAGCCTTTTCCTTCTCCAGGGGATCTTCCTAACCCAGGGCAGGCAGATTGCTTACCAGCTGAGCCACAAAGGAAGACCAAGTATACTGGAGTGGGTAGCCTATCCCTTCTCCAGGGGATCTTCCCAACCCAGGAATCGAACCAGGGTCTCCTGTGTTGCAGGTGAATTCTTTACCAACTGAGCTAACAGGGACACTGTACACCAATCAAAAATAGCATAGAAAGAGGTTCTTATAAATCCTGCTATGATTTGTTAGTTATTTTAATAAAACATGGTATCTTACAGAACCTATACCCCCCCGCCCCCCAACCCCTTGCTTTTTAGTCTTGTCGGTTCTGCCTCAAGTCAGTCTGGGAGAACATTGCGTCCAGCCCTGTTTTCCTACTTGTTCTGAGCCCAAACTTACAAATACACTGATCCCTCAGTGTGGCTGTTTTTCTTCCAGGTACTTTTCTCATTCCTGTCTTCAGGGAGGGTTTGTATTTCTGTCTGTACCTCATTTGGAAGTAAGAAAAGCTTTGGCTTCAAGAAAAGGGTTTCTGATCCTAGCAAGTTAAAGGTGGTGGGTTGGGGAGAGAGTTCTACTTTATGCCAAGTATTTTATAGGTGTTACTATATTTTGAAGACAGGTTTATTGAAGTATAATTGATATACAAAGACCTATATATATTTAATGTTTACCATTTGACAAGTTTGGACATAGGTCAGAAACTTGTGAGCCCATCATCACAGTCAAGGTAACAAACATATCCATCACCTCCAAACATTTCGTGTGCCTCTTTTTGGGTCTTTTGTGTGTTTTGTTGTTGTTGTTATAAGAAAACTTAACATGAGATCACCCTTATGCAGAAAGTGAAGAGGAACAAAAGAGCCTCTGGTGAAAGTGAAAAAGGAGACTGAAAAAACTGGCTTAAAATGCAACATTCAAAAAATGGATATCATGGCATCTGGTCCTATTACTTCATGGCAAAGATGGGGAAACAATGAGAAATTTTATTTCCTTGACCTCCAAAATCACTGCAGGTGGTAACTGCAGCCATGAAATTAAAAGATGCTTGCTCCTTGGAAGAAAAGCTATGACCAACCTAGACAGCATATTAAAAAGTAGAGATGTTACTTGCTGATAAAAGTCCATCTAATCCAAGCTATGGTTTTTCCAGTGGTCATGTATGGATGTGAGAGTTGGACCATAAAGAAAGCTGAATGCTGAAGAATTGATGCTTTTGAACTGTGGTGTTGGAGAAGACTCTTAAGAGTCCCTTGGACTGCAAGGCGATCAAACCAGTCAATCCCAAAGGAAATCCTGAATATTCTTTCGAAGGACTGATGCTGAAGCTCCAATACTTTGGCCACCTGATGTGAAGAGTTGACTCATTAGAAAAGACCCTGATGCTGGGAAAGATTGAGGGCAGGAGGATAAGGGGATAACAGAGGATGAGATGGTTGGATGGCATCATCGACTCGATGGACGTGAGTTTGTTCAAGCTCTGGGAGTTGGTGATGGACAGGGAAGCCTGGTGTGCTGCAGTATATGGAGTCGCAGAGTCGGACATGACTGAACGACTGAACTGAACTGAACTGAACATGAGACTACCCTCCTAACAAATTAACTACCTCCTACAATATTAACTTCCCTGGTGGCTCAAATGGTAAAGCATCTGCCTACAATGCGGGAGACCCAGGTTCAGTCCCTGGGTCGGCAAGATCCTCTGGAGAAGGAAATGGCAACCCACTCTAGCACTCTTGCCTGGAAAATCCCATGGACAAAGTAGCCTGGGAGGCTACAGTCCATGGGGTCACAAAGAGTCAGACACGACTGAGCAACTTCACTTTCACAATATTAACTAGAGGTGCTGTGTTGTACATAGGTGTTATTATATTTAATCCTCCCAATAACTGGGATGTAGGTATTACGATTTCTGTTTTACAAATGTGGATCCTGGAACTTAAAGAGGTTAAATTATTTGCCCAAAGCCATTCAGCTAGATAACGGAAGAACTAGGATTCACATTTCAGTCTATCTGACTTTTTCAATCAAGGCTGTCCATATTATGTTATAATACCTCCCCTATTCTGTCTACCCTGGTGCCCCATTGGCTGAGCTGAGCCATGAGGGAAAGAATCTCTAATCTCAATGCCCTTAAATGGCTCAGGAGGTAGGACTCAGAGGAAATTTCTGGACAATGATTGAGGACACAGTGGGCTCAGCTTACACACTCCAGAGGAAGAGGGTGATACAAAACTTGAACTAGATTATCTGCCTGTGGTCAGTAACCCAGAGGGTGCCTGGAAGGGCCTTGTACCTTGCTGAGCTTCCAGGAATTCTGGAAGACCTAGAAGCTTCTGCATGTCAAGTGATAAATGACACCCTACCCTGTTGGAGTGCCCAGCAGGGACTCACACAGGTGTGTGGGAAGGAGAGATGGGAAGAAGGCAGGGTTCTAGCAGTAGGTGCTAAAAATTTCCTGAAATCCTCACACATACACCCAGCCTGGAGACTTCCATACTCCATTCCTCTCTTCCATCCCCTTCTACCTCTCAGTGAGGCCATGACTTACTTGTTAATCTGCTTTCACCTTTTTTCCTGTTTTGATCTGATTTTACCTGGAAACTAATGGAGAAGGTCCTGTGCAGAGTAGTAGGAAGAGAACTGGGATTGAATCCAGGTTCTCACCAGATATATGAATTTTAAAGAAAGTATTTTACTTTTAGAGGTTCTTAATTTTCTCACCTGGGAAATGAGAAAGTGATACTTACCTCTAGGGGGCTTCTGGGAGTATCCAATGAGGCAATCTATGCAAAAGCATCTGGCACAATGCTTGGCACACAGTAAATGTTCAATAAATATCTGGTGGGTGTATGAACTGATGCTCCACAAATGTTAATCACTCCAGACTTCCAAGCTTGGCACTGCACTTACTACTTAGAAAAATGAGGAGTTGTGTCCTCTTAGGCAGGTCTCCAGTGTGTCATTGAATTACAGTTAAAGGACACAAACTCATCCTGTACCCTCCCCACCCCATTCAGGGGCAATGGGGAAAGCTCCCAGCTGAAAGCTCCCTGCTATTGCTACTGCTGCTGTAAAGCAAATATCACCAGAGGCAGGTGACTCAGCCTCTTCTCTGGACCTCAGCACAAAGAATCTGGGTGGCCTCTGGCTTGTCTGCCACAGCTTCTGAAGATAAACAGACTGACCTCTGGGCCTGTGAACTAATACAGAGCAAGCCTGGCACTGTTTATGGAGATTTGTATGAAAGTCAGGCAGAGGCCCTGGGTGTCTCTCCACTCTCCTCCCTTCCTCGCTGCACTGTGTCTCACTCTCCTCAGTACACTAATTTTGTAGCTGGTTCTACCCACTCTGGATCTAGCCTGAGAAGGAAGTGGGCAGACAAGAGAGGTTAGAGCGCCCCCTGCTGGGGCTGACTGAGCTGGTAGCTTCTGGGTGGTTCACTGTCTTTCTGTGTTGGTGCTGTCCTCAACCTCAGTGCTGAAACTCTTCCCCTCTTAACCTGGGACCGTAGGTATAAGCTGGTCCAAGAAAGCTACGGAGTTGCTGAGCAGGCTAAGGCCACAAAGAGGTCCACTGGCAACCCCTGGTCCCTTAGACTCAGTCTCCCTGCTCTACTTCTGTGGAGAAGCAGACACCCATTTTGCAAACATGTCCTACAGTCTTATAGTCATGTATTTTTCCCTCCTAAGGATTGCTAACTGTTAGCAGGGTCTGTATTCTGTAATTCAGAGACATTTACTATCACTTGTTTAGTGTTAAGTGGTACGTATTATACTGTAAACCCCATTGTCTGACATTAGGAATGTAACCCCCATCTTATGTCATTTCTCTCCACAGTTACAGAATGGGAAGTAATGCCACTGTTAATTCAGCATGCCTTAGAGGAAGAAAATCCCTCTCATTTCTCCATGACAGATGTTCATTCAGATTCTGCTTGCATGCCTCTAGTGATGGGGAACTCTGTGTCTCTCAGGGACCTCATCCAGTGGTTGACAACTCTATTCACTAGAAGGTTTTCCTCACTTTTGAGCTGAAATTTGTCTTACTGAGACTACTTCCCTGGATTTGGTTCTTACCCTTTGGCAACACAGAACAAGTTTGCTTTTTTTCTGACAAAAAGAATATCCAAGATACTTTTTCAGCTTTTTAGATATTGTGGTCTTGCTTTCCTTAACCTCCTCCCTCTCATTTTTCATCTCATGGATAAACAGCTCCTGTTTCCTTATCCATTTCCAGTGGGAAGTGATTTGCAGACACCTTGTCATCCTGGTCACATCCAACTAACATCTATCATTTATTGAATGACCCATGTGCTGTGCTGGGCTTAGTTGCTCAGTCGTGTCTTACTCTTTGCAACCATGGACTGTAGCCTGCCAGGATCCTCTGTCCATGGGGATTCTCCAGGCAAGAATACTGGAGTGGGTTGCCATGCCCTCCTTCAGGGGATCTTCCCAACCTGGGAATTGAATTAGGGTCTCCTGCATTTCAGGCAGATTCTTTACCAACTGAGTTACCAGGGAAGCCCCAATATCCCCCATAACATCCCATTAAACCCACCTACCTACTGTAATGAGGTAAACATTACTATCACCATGTTATAGGAATTAAGATTCAGAGAGGTTAAATAACTTACCCAAGACCACACAGATATCAAGAGACAGAATAAAGGGTTGAATGCAGAATTAGAATCCAGAGTCACCTGACTCCAAAATTTTCTTTTAAACCAGTAGCATGCCTGAGCTTTTAAGACCTATGGTCCAATTAATCAATGCAGCTTTTCAGAAGGGCAGTTATATTTTCATAACTGAACATATCCTATTGATAAAAAGTTGATGAAAATAGCTAACTTTTTATGTCAATGAAGATTTGGTAAAATGGGTATCAGATCAGTTTACTTTCAGTAAAATGTAAATTGGAAAAGTACATGTGTGAGTGTATGCTCAGTCGCTTCAGTCGTGTCTGACTCTGTGTGACCCTATGGACCGTAGCAGCCCCCCCCCCCCCCCCCCATCCCCAGGCTCCTCTGTCCATGGGGATTCTCCAGCCAAGAATTCTGGGGAAGTTTGATATGCCCTCCTCCAGGGGATCTTCCTGACCTGGGGATCGAACTTGTGTCTCTTATGTCTCTTGCATTGGCAGGTGGGTTCTTTACTACTAGCACCATCTGGGAAGCTATGCCATAATTTAATATGCAGTATAAATGTATAAAACGAACTACCTAAGCACCAAAAAAAGTGGGGTCTAAATATGGTCACCTTATGAAAGCAATCTGGGCAGGGAAAAATAGATCTGGTCTATTATCTCTGATTTTATGCAATCTGCCTCTCTTTATGCCATCTCTAGAGATGCTCTTGTTTCTGAAAGGCCTGCCACAGTGTTGATTTGCATTGAGCTGGCTGTAGTCAAATAAACTCCCCAGGATTCTGCCACAGGAAAGGCTGGAAAGTCAAGCCTTGACTGTCCTTCCTTACCTTGATGACAGAGTCCCTGACAGCAAAGTGAGGGTTACATCAAATTGGGTCGACTTTCTGGTTCTTGAGAGAGGAGAGACCTAGAGGGAAAGGTGCCAAGAATGCTCAGAGGAACAGAGGAGCTGCAGGAAGCACTTTATTTGTGTTCCTCTGGGCAACAAGAACCCAGGGGAGAAGCTGTATATACAACACAACATTTGTAGCCAACTAACATATTTTTTTAAAAAAAAATCATTTCTGAAAAGCAATAAGCAAAGGGAGAATAAGCTTTGCTCTCAATTTTTAACATACTTTGAAAATCTCCAATCCAAAGCAAAAGAATGCTAAACTGAAGCTTTGTGCTAAAGGCCCTATCTCCCCGGAGCCTCCCTTCCTCTCCCTATCTTCTAATCCTCATTTCCGGGAGGTCATTTTAATTAGCAGGCTGTCATGGTGACTCAGCCTGCTGCTTCACAGACAGGAAGTAAGCCAACTCCCCTGGACCCATTCATCATGCAAAGGCACTTGACTCTGTAGAAAAATGCACAGGGCAAGTGAGCTTGCCCTGCCTTGGAAATTGCCACTGTTGTTGTTTTACTTTATCAACCCCACCTGCCTCGGAGTGCATTCTTTTGTCTTTTGCATCTTCTGTACCTGGCAGTCCACCTCCTCCCCTCTATGGCAGATTTTTCATATCCTCTTCTTTAGTGGTCAGTTTTAATCTCAGATCCTAGGATCTAGAGATCTTAACCATGAGAGGGACCTTCTGGAATGTGCAGCTAATACTTTTTGTTTTGGGAGCTAAGGTTTCAATGAAACTACCCAGGCCGTTGGGACATAGCTCTCAGGGCAGTTCTCTGGAGTTGCGTGCTGGAGTTTAGGGGAGTCAGGGAGCATGCAGATCATAGATAAAGTGACTGTATGTCTAAGACCACTGTGAGCTCAAAAACTCTGACCCATTGTTACCAAAGTTGCATTTGTCTTTTGTTTTGTATGCGTTGATGGTATTGTTTTGGGTCAGCAAATATGGACACTGCATTTCTAAAACCGTAAACAACGTGGCTTAGTCTAAAAGCTATCTATAGTAACTGCACAACTTAGAACAGTCAAGGGGCTGGAAAGCACTGACTAGAGAAGAGATATGGAGGTTTTCTCTTCCTGTGAGGGTCCCTGTGTTGCGGAAATTAGCATTTGTACTCATCTGGTCTGAGTCTCCTATTTTGCTCCTGAGCCTTAAGCTGAAGGCTCACAATTGATTTTCAAATGGTAAAAAGGAAAATCGATGATGAAATTTCTCATTTTTTTTTTCCTCTTCCCTTTCACTAGCTTATACATGTTCTCACAGTCATTATCTTGGAAACTAGAAAAGGGTGATTAATTTCATGGCCCAGCAGAAAATGCATGCTCTTGCCACCACAAGACCTCCCTGGATTCCACATCCTTAAAAAGAGTTTGAAGGATCTTTGTGGTTCACTGAGCTCTTCTTGTCCCCTTTACCGTTGGGGTGGTTGCTGGCCGGGCCCCGCAGGAGTGAGTGCTTGTAGGAAGGGGGTTTTCCTTTCCTGCAAAGGGGGAGATAACAGAAAGAGAGAAGAAAGAAGCACATATACACGCTGCATTGGAATCATCTGTGTATGTCTATCTCCCCCACTGGACTGTGAGCCGTGCGTCTGCCACTGGACCAGGAACAGTGGCCTTGACTGCCTCATCTAGACATCTCAGCAACCCAGCCCAAGGCATGACTGAATGGATGACTCTTGGATGAATGGATGGGTTGTATCACTCTGGTTCTGGAGAAAACCTAACTGCCCTATGGTTATAATACTTCCACATTTCTACCTTGATTCTAACTCATTCTATCCATTTCACGATGGGCTGTGGATGAACGCATAGACGAGCTGTAGGTTGGCAGAGCCAGGGGCTTCATTCCCTTTATGACCATCATGGGCTCCAGAGTCCCTTTATATTTCCCAGCATAACCTAATTACGGCATTTCATGGCGGGTCTGACTCCCCTACAAGCTTGGGGGCTCTCCAAAGGCAGAGATGTGTCTACTTTATCTCTGTGTCTCAGTGCTCAGCACCCAATGCAAACCCTTAACATTCTCTTCAACAGTTGTTCACCTTCTGTTCTGCTCCTGGTGGGCAGGAACCAAGTTTTATCCGTGTTTGCATTTTTCCTCATATGGGGCCTTATTTATTACATTTTGAGTAATAAATTGATGTGCCATTCATTTAAGCATTGGACATGGCAACCCACTCCAGTGTTCTTGCCTGGAGAATTAGCATAGCATAGCATAGCATGATTTATATGCAGTGGAAAGACTGGCCAATCCAGAAAGAACTGAACTGAATTCTCAGGCCAGCTCTAGGTGAGAGGTACGACCTTGAGCAAGTTACCTGAATTCTCTGAGCTTCATTTACAAAATGAAGACCAAAATATTCCAATTTCAGGGTGATGTGATGCAATGAGACACTACAAATAAACACACCCACTGTCTTCCTTTGCCTACTATAACTTACAAAGGCATGCTGCCACGTGCTAGGTATGGTCCAACGGACTCTGGAGGTGACAGAGGTGAATCAGACATTGATGTTGTCCTCAGGCTGCTTACAGTTTAGTAGAGGTCATAGTTGTATGAAATAACTACACAAAATAATAAATACTAAAGAAATACAACTCCTGGCAGAAAATGGTAATGCCACAAATATGGGAATCTCTTGGGCTGTTAGATTTAGAATTCACGAAGTGACTTCTTATAACCCATGCTGCTCTGATTCTGGAGTATCATTTCCTTCATTGCTGATGAGTCACGAATACGTTAAAGACAAGACCAGATGTTAGCACACAAAAGGGACACCTCACCCTCCTGTAGCGCCTCAACCAGGAAGCCTCACAGACTAAGATTCCATGCTCATGACAGACCTTGCCAACATGGGAAGATCATCTAGCGTGGTTGAGACACATCTAAGTCTTAGTACCCAATAACAGCCTGGAACACAGACTTGGAATGTCATTTACAGGCAATGTGATCTTGAAGAAGTCCTTTCCCTTCTCTGGCCCCTGTTTCTTCTTTTGTAAAACAGTAGCACCCATGTCCTTCCTGCATTCTAGGTTCTGGTGAACGAGGGCTGGGGAAGAGCTTTGCCCATTACAAGGTGCCATTCACGTGTCACTGAGAGTGTGAGTCTTTACTCCCAAAGGAAGCATGGGAAACAAGGTGGATTGGTTTCTTTGGGGGTCAAAGAGGGTGTGCAAGCCCAAGTATGATCACAGGTGGGGTGGTCTCAGGTAGGTGGCGTGCATGGGGAGAAGGGTGTGTGATAGCCAGGGAGGAGTGTGGACATGCAAAATGACTGTGGGGTCCTTACAGAGGCAAAAAACATCCACAGCTCCAGATGGGGGCACAGAGAGCGGCGTCAGCAGGCAAAACTCTCACCTATGGGCCCCTACTCTTCTCCCTACAGGGCCCTCTTCCACCTATCTAGACTCCCTCCTTTGGAAAGCCAACTCCCCAGAAAATAAGCTCCTCCCCTCCCCTGGTTCCCACAGCACTTTGGGCCTCATCTCTCAGCATGCCATTTTCTGGGGAGTTATTTGCCCAGCTGTTTTTCTCATAGGACTGTTAGTTTGATGGATCTGATTTTTCTCCATAATTCCTGAATAGTATGAAGTATGGCTTGAGGATTGTTTGATGAGTTAAATGAACTGTTAGTCCCATCTTTACCATTTCTACTGTCCTCAACATCCAGGTCTGTCATTACCTTAGAATGTGCTTTTTCAGCTTCTGCTTCCTGCCTTCTACGCCCTTTCCTCCAACCTGGAATGCACCCTTCTGCTCCATTTCATCCACTTGAATTCTACATGTCCTTGGAAACCAAGTTTAAGCCCCACTTCCTGCAGGATACTCCTGATGACTGCCAAATGTTTGCCAGTAGATGTGGGAGAGTAATTTCTGGTGGGGTCTCACTTTTCTATAACACGAAAGTGTTGAAGTGGATGATTCTTAGGGGATGCTTCAGTTCTACCATTTCATAACTCAAATATTCAGAGCTTATGTAGGACTTGCTCCCAACTAGGCCTTGAATGTGCACTGAGGATATAGGAGTGATAAAATAGTTCCTTAAGGAGCAACCCATCTAGTGGTGGAGTCAGACACACAAAGATGCTATGACAATATGCTATGGGATGTACCATGCACACACGTGTGCAAAATGCAGTTAGGGGTTCAGCAGAGAGAAGGAGCTCTATCTCCAGTGGAGACCAGGGATCAAGAAAGAGAGGTGCGATATCCAGACTGGGCTTTGAAAGATAAGCTGGCATTCTCCATCCAGAGACAGACAGGGAGAACATTCCAGGAAGAGGGGAAAGGGTGAACATGGGGCAATGACTTACTTACTTGGGGTATAAAGTGGTAGAAAGCAGGTAGGGTGGAGATGGTGCTCACAGGGAAAGGTGTGTGCTAGGAAGTTGCATATGCAGTTTTCAATGAAGGCCAGGGCTTTGACCAGCAAGAGGAGGAATTGAAACATTACTGAAGGTAATGGAGGAACCATGGAGGTTTTTCAAAGAGGACACGAGGTGCTAGGTAGCTGAGCCCATTTATACGTTGCTTGGTATTGTTTGTGATCTTTGCATGTGGACATGCCTTCTCCTCTGTGAATCTGGGCTCCTGATGGGCAAACGTTATCTATGTTCCCCCCCAGCATCACGTTCAGGGTCTGCCACTTAGTGGGCTCCAGTGAGATGTAGAGCTGAGGATTCCCACCCCTCCCCTACACACAGGGACGCATCCAAACCCCACTGTGGAGGCAGCCCTTCATTGTCACTGAGCCTGAGCCCGCCTCACACTCAGGGGCCTGCCCACGCTCCGTGCTCAGCATCATCTCCCCATGGAGGCTCACCTGGCCTGCTCAGTTTCCTTGTCTAATTTGTATCCACCCTGATGGGACATTTTGTGTCCCTGTGGTTGAGACAAGCATGGGGTCTCAGCTCTGGTCATCGTTGCCATGTCCTTGAGCCTGCACTCCCAGGCCCACAGCTTGTCCCTCTCCCCTTCAGGGACCTCCCCAGGGATGCTGACAGGCTCCTACCAGCACATGGGTAGAAACTGACACGGTATAATTATCCATCGAGATGAGAGAAAACAAAGATTAATTCTGAGTCAAAACATGTAATTTGCCTTTGAAACTAGAACTGCTCTTTCATGTATGTTATTCAATGCTTGGGTGGAAAATAATACGAAAATGGGGATGCAGTCAAGTCCCAAATCAGAGCTGTGTATCCTCCTGAGATTCGTGTTTTCAAGAGTTGCTGACAAATTGAGAACTAGGTGATATTCAAAGCTTGATGAGGGAGAGATGTGGGGATTCGAGAGGGTGTTTATTCTATTTTTCTTAGGTGAAGGGTGGGTGCCTTTACTGTGAGTCCTCAAGGCTGTGAACTCTGAGGAAGGAGTCCTTTAGCTCTTCTCTAATGAGGGTTCCAAAGCTCAGGGCAATGGGGTTGCATGAGCAGGGCCCTGAACTCCCCTGTAAACTTTAAGCCCAGTTTCAGGGTCCTGCCTTCCCCATCTTGAAGAACTCTTCACTAACTGATGTTCAGAGCATGAGGCTGGGGATTGGGATGGTGGAGCCTGGCTACCTAGCCCTGCCTGTGGCCAGTCCTGTCTACTCCCGGGGCCTTGGACGCTGTATCTGCACAATGGTGGTCGTTACTCTGCGGATGTCAGTGCAACATGCAAAGCAAAGTGGGAAAGGATCAAGTTAATTTTATTCAGGCTGACGACAATCCCCAAATTAACTTGTAAATGAGATTCTATGAATTCTTTCGAGTTTATAAAAGTGAAGTCGCTCAGTCATGTCCGACTCTTTGTGACCCCAGGGACTGTAGCCTGCCAGGCTCCTCCATCCGTGCAAGAATACTAGAGTGGGTTGCCATTTCCTTCTCCAGGGGATCTTCCCAACCCAGGGATCGAATCTTCGTCTCCCCCACTGCAGGGAGACTCTTTTCTGTTTGAGCCACCAGGGAAGCCACCAAATGCGCCTTCTAAAGGCTAATCCGCCAGGATGGAGGTGAACAACTGAGACAGAGCACGAGTTTATAAAACTTTAAATTTTTTAAGAACTTAACCCAGCAAGAATGACTTCTAAGGATGAACTGAGCACCTTTGTCTAGAGGTGAGCTCCTCAAGGTCAGGGTCATGCTTTAATCATTTATTCATTCAAGCATCCCCTTCCCCACTAGGGACTTGGCATAAAGTATTGTTTTCCTAAGTGAATGAATGAAAGGATATATACATGCATCCATGCTCCATACAGCCTAGGTACTGTGGGAGAACAGAGAAGGAAAAGACATGCTCCTTCTAAAGGTTAATCCACCAGGATGGGGGTGAACAACTGAGCTAGAGTGCATTGTGGTGTAGACTCCTCGTGGAGCTGGGGCTCAGAGAGGAGGGACTCCCAACTGGATGGGATGTGGGTTCTGAGAGATCAGCCAGCCCAAATAGATAAATCCAGGGACTTGCCCTAGGCTGCGATGAGCTGTCTGGAAATCTGGGTCTGGAGTACAGAAACCCCAGGAAATGGAAACCTTCATTGAGCACCTCCTGGCTGCCAGGCACCAGACCATGCTTGTATCTAATCTTTAAAACCACCCTTAGAGGTTGCTGTTATTACCCTCACTTTAGGAAGGCAGAAAGAGGTTTTACAAAGCCAAGAAATCTGTCTCACATCCCATGAACTTGAGACAGAATTTGAACCTACACCGAGAGTGAGAAAGGCTTCATGCTGGAGGTAGAGCTTAGCTGGACTTCAGTCCAACTTTGGAATAATAAACACCTAGGATCAAATCCTGCCTCTACAAAATGTCTTTGACCTCAGGCAATTTTCTTTACCTTTCTGAGCTTCCTTTTCCTCATTTGTAATATGAGGAAGAAATTATCTATGAGGAATGAATAAGACCACGTACAAAAAGTACTTGGCTTAGAAAATAACAGTGATTAACATTGTTTTTGTTAATAACAGATTAGGGAGGAAGGTGCATCAGTACAAAGGCCCTGAGACAGCAAAGCATTTGGCCAAGGTCATGGGCAAGGTCAGTGGGAAGATTTGGTCTGGCAGGAACCTTTTAAGTTGATATCATTAAGTCCTTCAAGGAGGTTGGATCACTAGGCAAGTAGGAGATGAGTTCAAGGCATAAGGTGAGGCCAGCACATCCCAGATGCCACTGGGTGTCCCTGCCCAAGTGCTCACTGGGCTCATAGCCAGCAGGCATGGGAATGCCCAGCACTCTGGGCTCTGGTCCAGCACTTAGGAAGGACACTCATCACCTGACCTTCTCTCTTCACCAGCCCAAAAAGCTGACCACGGTAGAGGACCTGAGGGGAAGCTTCTCAGGCATGTGTCCTCTCAGCACTGAGCCTTTGCATCTTGACAGCAGGGGACCATCATATGTACAGGGTACAAACATGCCTGGCACTGCACAGGGTTCTCTAACAGCTCCTTAATAGTCTTCTAAATGAGAATCACCGTCCCCACTTTACAGATGAAGAAATGGAAGGATCAGAGGCCTTATGAGCCCCAGTGACACAGGAATCCTAGAAGTTGAGCTGTCAGATGGAGTAGCACATGGATATACCCAGACCAGCTTGGAATTGTGGCTGGACTCAGCCTCCCAGCAACTCCCAGTCCTGTGGGTTCCCATGTTAGATCCAGAAATGTGACCACCATGTTGGGAGCCGGTTTGAATTAGCTCTCCGCCCGTGACAAAGGTCATGAGGAAGGAGGCTTGGCAATAACGCAAGGGCGCAAGATCAAGCCTCAGGAGCCCCTTGGAGGTTCTCGAGCATCTACCCCCAAAACCAGAGCCTGCCTGCTTTACTACTTGTGCTCTCACCTACACCTCTGACTTTACGGGGGGCTGTCCCCCACTACCTCTCTCTGAAAAAAGAGTTAACTTAGAGCTTCAGTTAATAAAAATTCCTGGGTGTGACAGGAGTGTTTTAACCTACAAACTCCTCTGAAGGTTCTTTAGCCCACCTGACAGGCTTGTCCAGCCACATGTGATTACTCACAGCCTCCCAACAGTGGGAGGCACGAGATGCTCTTAACCTTCTAAAAACAGGTTCTTTAGAGAAGTCAGAAAACTATTAGCATAAGTATAATGGGCTGATTAGAAATTGTATTGGTGAAGGGTTTTTCACTTGTTGGGCCAATGTTTGCTGCTAAGTCTCCATATCCCTTACCTACTGTGTCCTTGGCAGTGTATTGAAATGTAAGTAGTAGCCTTAATGCTTGTAACCTGGGACCCTTGAGTACAACCCACCACAACTTTGCCCTATAGATATGTAAGGCCAATGTTTTTGGAGGGTGGCGCCTGACTTTAAAATAATCACCTTTAGAGAAAATAAGTTCCTTAAAATGTTAATAGGCCTCTGGGCCAGAAGATGATGTAACACCCCTAAGACCTCTCTATACATTTGTATGAAGCACCTGACTTTGATAAAAGTCAGGGCTGCTGACCCCACGTGACTCCTGTATAACATCTTAGTGTATAAAAGTAGACCATGGAAAATAAAGAATGGGGATCAGTTCCTGGAAAGACTGGTCTTCCCATGTCGCTCTCTCTCTCAAATTCTGGCTGAGTCTCCATCTGGAGTGCGGGACCCACCATGCTTACTAATTATGCCTGGGCTTCTAAGATCGGACCGGGGAGGCCTCAGTGTGTCCTCTCCTTCCGGAGAACGGAAAGACGCCTGCGGCCTACGTAAGTGGTGCAAACTTCTTGTCTTGAAGTTTTATTGGTCTCCCACGTAAACCAAGCTACTCAGCCTCTTTTCTCCACTAAATTTTCCTATTGAGCTATCCTCGTTCTATTATTCTTTATATCTCTAATTATAACTATCGTGTCCTGACCCTCACCGATGCCGTCCTCGCTTCGAAGTCCCTGGATCAGCTGGGGCTGGTCCCCAGAGCCACCACCTCGCTGTCTCACCGCATAATGATACCCACAGAAAACTGTGCTGTGAAGCTCTTTGGACCCTACAGTCTCAGTGGCAGGGCCGGGATCATCTTTCTCATGCTGCCCAGGGCCAGACAGAGGCTAAAGGAAGCTGCCCCTGAACAAGAAGCCAGTTAAGCAGGACACAAGCTCTGCTCAGTACTTACCGCAGCCTCGGCATGGGGATCGCCACTTTCTCGACCATGGGGTTCAGCCGGTAATAATCCAAAAATGTTCTCGCCACATTCCGCCCCAGCTTCATATCTGAAAGAGGGGGTGTTAAGGAGCAACTCTGGACTAGTAAGAAAAATGACAACAGTAACAAAACAGTGTCGCCACTCACTCTTCTATGTGTTGTATGTACTGTCTTTTTGATTTTCACAAATCCTTAAATATTAGATACTATTATTTTCCTTCTTTTCCAGGTGAGAAAATTGAGATGCGGAGGAGTTCAATAATGTGCTCAAGGTCATAGAGCCTGGAAGGAGTCTTACTCTGACGCCTGTGTTCAGAGATTTTAGAACCTACTGCATCCTTTTGGGAATCACTGGGCTTCCATGGTCTGCAAATCAGGTGGCTCAAGGGGAGGCAGATAAGCAAGACCCAAGGGCAAGAGACCTTTTGTTGTATAGAGACCAGGGCCTGCTTGACCTTCAGGGATTAGTCATCTACCTTGGTAACCTTGTGGGCAATGATAAAACCTTCTCACCCTAAATAGTATCCCTGGTCCACCTTGAAGTCTACCAGTAATTAATCCTTAGGGTAAGTACTTGTATCCTGTTAAATACAAACTCCCTAGGGAAGGGGAAAGGGTCAATTCCATATTGACCAGTAACACTTTAGTATAAATTAGCACAACAGTCATCTATTCAACAACATGGAACACAGGCTCTGTGCACTATAGTTCATATCTCTGGACCTTCACATGAGCTATTTCCTCTGCCTCACTTTTCTACAGCTGATTTGTAACCATTGGTTTTCCAATTAGGTGATGTCTCTTTAGTAAGGCACAGTGCTCTTCTCCCAGGTCTATGACTGGTGCTCTTGTCCTCTGCTCCTATGGCTTCTGAACTGACTTCATTCAAAACACTTATCTTTTATCTCATGTTCCCCAGCTCTGAACATCCAGACTATCACCAGCTCTTACCCAGGGGAACTTCTTTGTCTTCAGTTGGTCCAGCCTGGGGAGGCCCCTGCTGTCTTCCTAGAAAAGGCCAGCATCATCTTTTCCTTGAATTGCTGTCATCCTATCCTAATGGCCTCCCAGCCAGGAGGCTGCCTGCTTCTGCTCCATTTTCTATAAAGTTGCCGGCGGGGTGGGGTGAAAGGGTAGTTGTTCTAAAGCACAGAGCTACCCACGTCATCCAACTGAGAGAAACCCTTCAGTGGCTCCCAGTTGCTTTTAAAATTCAAATTTGGAACTTGATCTACTGGGTCCTTTGTAACTGGGTCTCAGCTTCGTGCTTGCCGCCTCCTGCCTTCGGCCCCTCGGCCTTTACATTCCAGTGATACTGAGCTTCTTTCACCTCCAGGCCTTTGCCCATTCCACTTCATCTTCCCAGACCACTCTCCCCTTTGCCCACAGGCCTTACAGGGCCAACACACCTTCTCAGCCTCCAGACTCCTCCGTTTAGTCGTCACTTCACTGGGGCCATCTTGGCCACTCCATCTGAGGTCATGGAGCAGGCCAGCATATGTGAAACAGTCAAGCAAGTTCTCACCCCTCACTTCGAGGTGTCTCCAGGCTGGGTTCGGACACGGCCCTGCACATGAACACCATGAACACCAGCCTTTATGGAGCACTTGCTATGTGCCTGGTACTGCACTGACCTTTTATTAGCACGTCATTTTAAACAACCCAGGGAAGAAGGCATTCCTATCTCCCTTTTGGAAGTTAAGAAACCTGTCCAAAGCTTAAAAACTACCAATGGTAGACTTGAGACTCCAATCTAGGACTTTCTGATTCCAGAGCTGTGAACTTTCTGCCACTCTGGGCTGTTGCCCAACCGGAAGGCACCTTTTGTGTCAAGGGCGGAGGTGTCCCAGGCCAGTGCCTGGTGGGAGAAGGGAAAACACCAGATGAGTTGTTTACAACAGTGAGATCTGTGGCTGCCACCTGCTTTCTTCCTCTGCTTGTGACCGCCCTTCTCTGTCCCCTTCTTTAAAAATTCACAACTTGAAAAGTCCTGGTGTTGGGCATGGGCTTTCTGACCAGCAGACCCCAAAGGCAGGGCCTGCAGAGGTGGCTGGCTGCCACCGTTCAGTCAGGCTCTAGTTGGCTTGAGGAAACTGAATCACCACTATGTGCGTCGAGAGTAAGAGCTACAGGGGCGCAGAGGAAGGGAGAGGTCCCCGTGGACCAGGCTGAAAGGCTGTAGCAGAAGTTTTGGAATCAAATACATCTAATTCTAATCCTGGCTTGGCCACATGCTGTGTGTGGCAGATGGTACTTTCCAAAGATGTCTGCACAATGCCTCCCATCTCACCTGCCATCCTGTGGTGTGATCTTGACACTCCTTCCACTGGGAGGTGGAGTCTGTATCCTCTCTCTTTGAGTCCAGGTGGGCTTATAACTTACCTGCTACCTAAGGAGTGGCAGGGGTGACAGGGTGGGACTTCTGCTGAGAGGTCAGAAAAGCAGGTGTAACTCTCACCTTGCCTGCTGGAATGCCCCAGCTGGGGTTCTGAGCCTCCAGCAAGCAGTCTGACTGCCCTGAGGCCATCCTGCTCTGGGGAAGCCCAAAACCAGCTCACAGAGGGTCTGCAGTCAGAGGCCCTGAGACTCTGGGGAAAGGCTACTTCAGAGAAAGACTCCTGGCCAGCCCACAGCCCCTCCAGCACTCTGCCGCTCCAGCTCCGGTCAGTATCTCATGGCTACTGCATCAAAGATGCCAAGCCAGACCCACTCAGCCGAACCCTTCCTAAATTTCTGACCCACAGAAAACAAGAGAGAATAACTATGGTTTTAAATGTTAACTTTGGAGAAATTCACTATGTAGCAGAGGAGAGCAAGAACACCGCATGACCTTGCAGAAGTTCTCGCATCTCTCTGAGCCTTCTTTCTTCACATGAATGACAATGCCTGCCTTGCAGGGTTGTGGTGGTGAGATAAACAACCAACCCATGGATGCTGACTAAGTAAGTGCCTGAATGTGGCCAGAGGGAAGCCTGAACCCTTCCTCCAGACCTGCAGTGACAGCCAGACTCCTTCAGCCCCGGAGCAACCCTAGGAGATCTCCCTGTAGGTCAATTCTCCTGAGCTCTACAAGGCAGAGGAGTTGGGCTGTTGCAGTCAAATGCCCCACTGTGAGCTGTTGATCATTTCAGACAAGCTCTGTTTAAAAGACACTGTTTTAAAGGTGGGAATTGTCTGAGACAACCCTTTTTCTTTCCAACAATATTACATATTCCCTAAGCCCTGAGAGCCTCGCTCCAGTTATTTACTGCACTGGCCCTGCTGGAGCCAAGAAATGGAACGTGGGTGGGAGGAGGGAAGAGATTGATTGAACATTTTCAATTAAAACAGGCTGTCTTTAAACAAAGATTTAAGATCCAGGCAAGGAGAAAGCAATAACTCTCTTAGCTGGAACCTTCTCCAATCTATTGCAGAATTAAGAGGAAAAAATTGGGGTGAAAACTCCCAACTCTTCACTGCCAACAAAAGCCTCAGAACGGCCTGTAAGTTCAAAATGTCATTCTCCTCAGATTCTTCTGTCTCTCCTGGTGGGTTTTTAGCCAAGGGCAGGAGCAGACAGCAGTGGGGATCAGGACCCTGGAGTCAGAGAAACAGGAGTTGGCTGGAGTTGTCTGAAACTCAGACTGACTAGGTGACTTTAAAGTAAAGGGTGGGTGTCAATAGCTCCAGTACATGGTGGGACTCTTTAACAAGTAACGAGGGTTGGCTTATTCACATTCATTTGTTTATTCATTCATTCTAATTTTGGGGGTTCCTCCCAGGTGTGTACTGCTATGGAGAAGGGCTGAGACTAGATTAAAGAGGAATTAGACACAGTCTAGAAGAGGCAAAGACTCTGATGCTGGGAAAGATTGAGGGCAAGAGGAGAAGTGGGTGGCAGAGGACAAGCTGGCTGGATGATATCACTGATTCAGTGGACATGAGTCTGAACAAACTCCAGGAGATAGTGAAGGACAGGGAAGCCTGGCATGCTGCAGTTCATGGGGTGGCAAAGAGTCGGACATGGCTGAGGGACTGAACAACAGCAAGAAGACGATACTAACATATCCCCAATAGCTGCATTACCCAACAGGCTGTTGCACTGTCATCTTCACAAAAGCAGCTACAACTTTTCCCCGGCACACCCTGCACATCGTACAGTGCGGTTATTTATTATTGACGATCCCCGTCACATCCCTGCAAGGTCAAAGCATAATTTGACACATATTTTATAGGAACCTGAAAAAAGGAGAGTTTGCATAATTGACCCAGAGTCTCGTGGCTAGAAAGTGATAGAAGTGGCATACGAACCTGAGTCTCTTTTTAACACCACACATGTTTTCTCCTTTCATGAGTGTGGTCATAAATTCAAACACAAATTCTGAGGGCATTTAATTCCAAGTGGAGGAATTGTGTAAGGCTTCAAGGAAGTGGACTATAACAAAGATTTGAAGGACAAAGACAAATCTGAAATGGGGAGGAAGAGATAAATGATCATCAGTACAAGTGGGGAGTGTGGCTGTGGTCCATGATTCTGTGCCAGAAATAAGACAGAGAAGGGCCCGCAGGCCCAAGGAGCTAAAGTGTAGAGGGGAGGTAGGGCTGCAATGGGTAGGCTGGCGACAGATTAGTGAAGGCTCTGAATGTCAAATTATGGAATTTAAACTTCTATTCTGTTGGCAATAAAAACCAGAGTGTATCTATCATTGTATCCATCATCTGTTCACTCAATCTATGCTTGTTGATCACCTAGTATATTCAACTTCTCTAGAAAGCATGGGATATACTTTGCTTAAAAACAAACAAAAAACAGCCAACCAAGACAACAATTCTTAAATCTATAAGCAGAAACAGTAACAAAAGAATAAAAAAATCCTAAATAAATTCATAATTGTGATTTTAAGAGTGCTAGGAAGAAAATGCAGAGTCTATAACTGAGGGCAATGTGGGTGCTGCCTTAGAGAGGGGGTATGGGCAGGCTTCTGCAAACTGAGAGTGGGCAGTGGGTAGGCGTCTATGAAGGAGGAAGGGTGGCTGGGAACAGTCCTCGAGGGGGAGAGAGGGGCTGAAAGAGGGCTGTGGAGAGGCAGGCAGGGGCTAGATACCGTGGCACCTTATTCTGGGTCACCTGAAGGAATCTGGATTTTCTAAGTGAATGGGAAGAGTCTAAGTGAATGAAGAATTTTAGGCAGGAAAATGAGATGATCTGATTTATAATTTTAAAAGGTCATTGTTTTGCTAAATAATAAGAAAGCAAGAGTGGGAGCAAGCACATTAGCCAGGTGACTACCGTGATGGTCCAAGGGAAAGAGGGGACCCTGGAACAGGACAAAGACAGTAGAGATGGAAGATCCGTCCTTGGGGGAACAACTAGCAGGACCTGCTGACAGATTGGATGTGGAGCCTGAAAGAGAAGATGAAATGAAGAGTGGCAGCTGGGTAGATGGCGATGCTGGGCTCTGGAATGTGAAAGACTGAGGGAAGAAAAAGACTCAGGGGAGAGGTTAGGAGTTCAACCTGACTTCAAGATGCTTATGAGACATTGGGAACCCTGATCCTGAGTCAGCAATATGAAAAGGTCAGATAATGGAAGTGGTTTCTGAACCATCAGCTCTTTAGGACTACTCACGCCTAATGCTTACAGCCTGAGTGGTCTGCCCCTGCTGCTCACTCTCCACCCTCTCACCCCTGGCTCTCAGAAGGCGTCCAAGGTCCCTGGGAGAATGGCAGTGACTGAAGGACCCTCTGTCCTCATGTCTCAGGGGCTTGGATCTGGAGCATTGAATGAGCGCCTAAATGGGAATCAAGAGACCAATCTGGTTTCAGCCAGTAAAGTCATGAGATCATAGCCATTTCCTTTCTCTGGGCTTGACTTTGCTGTGGGTAACATGTATGCTTTCTCAAGTTCTTTCCAGGGTTAACAAAATATATTCAAGCAAAATTCTCAATACCATAAGCTTTTGAAAAACCCCGTCCTCGTTCTTTCACTCAACAAATATTTATCAAGAAACTACTTACTCTGTGCCAAGTGAGTCTTAGGTGCTTGGCACAGCAAACAAAACTGACCAAGATCCCCGTCTTCATCAGACTTACACTCTAGGTACTGGGGACAAACTGCGAATCTAGTACATTCGTACGTTATCAAGATGCCAGACAGTGGTGAGTGCCATGAAGTAAAGATAAGCAAAGGGCAAGGGGATTCTGTGAGAAAGGCGGCAGATCATAGCAGGAAGCAGAGTGGGCAGAGAAGGCCTTTTTGGTGAAGCGGGGCTTCAGTGGGCTTGGAGGGGGTGGGGGAGCTGGACAGCATGGAGAATGAGTGACCTTCCTTGTCTGAACAGGACCTCTGACCAGTCACTTCCTAACTGGGCTTCTGCTAAGTCCAGCCCAATCCCACCACTGGGAATAACAGTCAACCTTGGACATGGGTTCTCCCTGGTAAGATTCAGGAACATCTCCTTCTTGTCATGTGGCAGTTTCCTGGCTGATTGAAGGTCCTCCCACTTCCCAGGGCAAAGCCAGAGGGGAAGCCTCTCACATCCTCCCACCTGACCTGTGATCTCCCTTTCCTGGCCTACTCCTTCCCAGACCCTCATCTCTGAAGCTGGCTCCATATTTCTCTCTCCCCACAGCACTTCCAGAACCACGAGCGAGCCCTTGTAGCCTCCCTGCCCTGCTCTGCAGGGAGCTAAGGAGCAGTCCCATGCAACAAATAACATTTTGCTTCTCTCCCCACAGTTGTGTACTGCAGGGAGATCTGATTGCTATCCCCATTTTGCAGATGAAAAATCAGAAGGAACATGTCCATTGAGGCTCATCAGATACTAGCACAAAAGGACTGAAGCTCATTTATTCACTCCTTCATTCATTTACTCAGATATTCATTAAATGCCTTCTATGTGTCAGACACAATTCTAGAACCTATATTACAGTGACAAGAAAAACAGATACAGTCCCTGTCCTCATGAAGGTCTTTCTTTGCCATCATCCAGCCTCCAAATATGAAAATGTAACTCCTACCTGCTCCCTGCTGGGAAGCCCCCACCTAGAATTCTTTCTCTGTTCACACTCCCACTCATGCCAGCAACAGATGATCGTCATTAAGATCAGATCAGATCAGATCAGTCGCTCAGTCGTGTCCGACTCATTACGACCCCATGGATTGCAGCATCATTAAGGGGACTGATTACTTCTGCAGAGGAATAGGCCAAGGAAAAGTGATCCCTCTTTGGTAAGGCTGACAGCACTGCTGGAATGTTAAGAGGCAACTGTCCAGGAGCCTCTACGTAAAGCCGAAGAACAACATGATATGAAGGATCTTTGGTGTCTGCCTCCCTCACCCATCCTCCCACGGCGTCGGACAGGTGCACGGCTAAACAGATGAGTCTGTCTCTCAAGTGCAGAGCGAAGGCTGCAGATGTAATTGCAGAGTCCACTCCAATCACAGCCAACTCCTAAGGCACTTCCTGAGGTAAGGAGGCCAGCAGAAAAAAGACAAGGGATTCGCAGCGGGTGGCGGGGGGGCGGGGTGGCAGGAGGGAGACAAAGATGCAGGAAGGTACAGAGACAAATGGGTCAGGGTGGAGCAGAAAGATAAGTGAGGAGAGAAAGCTCATTAGAGGGGCTGAGAGAAAGTCAAACTTGAAAACTAGAGAAAGGACAGAGGGGCAGAGAGAGAGAGAAACCTAGGAAGTAGATGACAGAGTGAATCAGAGAGACAGAGAGAGAGAGAGATGCAACTGTAGACAGGGAGGGTGAGAGAGAGAGGGAATGGGAGAAAGGCAGAGGGTGAGATCAGAGATCAGATCAGATCAGTCGCTCAGTCGTGTCCGACTCTTCGAGACCCCATGAACCGCAGCACGCCAGGCCTCCCTGTCCATCACCAGCTCCTGGAGGTCACTCAGACTCACATCCATCGAGTCAGTGATGCCATCCAGCCATCTCATCCTCTGTCGTCCCCTTCTCCTCCTGCCCTCAATCCCTCCCAGCATCAGAGTCTTCTCCAATGAGTCAACTCTTCGCATGAGGTGGCCAAAATACTGGACTTTCAGCTTTAGCATCATTCCTTCCAAAGAAATTCCAGGATTGATCTCCTTCAGAATGGACTGGTTGGATCTTCTTGCAGTCCAAGGGACTCTCAAGAGTCTTCTCCAACACCACAGTTCAAAAGCATCAATTCTTCGGCGCTCAACCTTCTTCACAGTCCAGCTCTCACATCCATACATGACCACAGGAAAGACCATAGCCTTGACTAGGCGAACCTTTGTTGGCAAAGTGATGTCTCTGCTTTTGAATATGCTATCTAGGTTGGTCATAACTTTCCCTCCAAGGAGTAAGCACCTTTTAATTTCATGGCTGCAGTCACCATCTGCAGTGATTTTGGAGCCCAGAAAAATAAAGTCTGACACTGTTTCCACTGTTTCTCCATCTATTTCCCATGTAGTGATGGGACCAGATGCCATGATCTTCGTTTTCTGAATGTTGAGCTTTAAGCCAACCTTTTCACTCTCCACTTTCACTTTCATCAAGAGGCTTTTTAGCCCCTCTTCACTTTCTGCCATAAGAGTGGTGTCATCTGCATATCTGAGGTTATTGATATTTCTCCCAGCAATCTTGATTCCAGCTTGTGTTTCTTCCAGTCCAGCATTTCTCATGATGTACTCTGCATATAAGTTAAATAAACATGGTGACAATATGCAGCCTTGACGTACTCCTTTTCCTATTTAGAACCAGTCTGTTGTTCCATGACCAGTTCTAACTGTTGCTTCCTGACCTGCATACAGATTTCTCAAGAGGCAGATCAGGTGGTCTGGTATTCCCATCTCTTTCAGAATTTTCCAAAGTTTATTGTGATCTACACAGCCTTTGACTGAGGGTGAGATAGAAAGAGACAAAAGGAGAAAAGCAAGTTTAACAGGTGACGATGGTAAATGAGATGCAGCTAGATTGAAAAGTAGAGGCAGGAACAGAGAAAGAGAGGCAGAGAAGGACAGAGAGAAGGAAGGGAAAGACTGATGGACGGGAAGGAAGACCTTCTCTTCCATAAGTGAAGTGCAGCTCAAAAGGGTAGGAGAGGCTCACTTCAGAGAAGAAGGTACAGGTATACATGGTGGAGAGGTGTCCAGGTCACTAAAGAACGCTGGATGTTGGGAATAGTGTGAGGCTCTATATATGTGTTTCCAATTGCCATTGTAACAAAGCACCACGCACTTACTGGCTTAAAACAAAAGAAATTCAGTGTCTCACAGTTTGGAGGCCAGGAGACTGAAATCCATTTCAATGGGCCACACTCCCTCTTGAGGCTCTAGGGGAGAAACGGTTCTGGCCTCTCCTGGCCTCTGGTGGCTGCCGGCATTCCTTAGCTTGTGACCACATCATTCCAGTCTCTATGATCACATCTCCCTCTGCCTTTCTCTTAAAAGGATATATGTGATTGCACATAGGGCCCACCCAGATAACCCAGGACCGTCTCCCACCCCAAGATCCTTAACAATGACATCTGTAGAGATCCTGTTTCTACATAAGGTAACATTTATATCTCTAGGTTCCAGGGTTTGGTACTGGACCTTTTTTTGGGGGGGGGGGGTGGGGTGGGTTTACATGCTCCCTGGGTTCATCTGATTGGCAAGAGCTGAGGATGAAGACTCTGTCAGTGTCAGAAGTGGAACCCTGGCTCTGTGCGGGGCACTCAACCCAACCATGTGACACTCAGCATCACTCAAAGTTGCCCAGCACCTCCCACATAAGCAGCAAGTGGATTTGTAGGATTTGGACCCAGAAGATTTAAGGGCCTAGATCTGATAGATAGAGCGCCTGATGAGCTATGGAATGAGGTTTGTGACATTGTACAGGAGACAGGGATCAAGACCATCCCCATGGAAAAGAAATGCAAAAAGGCAAAATGGCTGTCTGGGGAGGCCTTACAAATAGCTGTGAAGAGAAGAGAAGTGAAAAGCAAAGGAGAAAAGGAAAGATATAAACATCTGAATGCAGAGTTCCAAAGAATAGCAAGAAGAGATAAGAAAGCCCTCTTCAGCGATCAATGCAAAGAAATAGAGGAAAACAACAGAATGGGAAAGAATAGGGATCTCTTCAAGAAAATCAGAGATACCAAAGGAACATTTCATGCAAAGATGGGCTCGATAAAGGACAGAAATGGTATGGACCTAACAGAAGCAGAAGATATTAAGAAGAGATGGCAAGAATACACAGAAGAACTGTACAAAAAAGATCTTCATGACCCAGATAATCCCGATGGGGTGATCACTGACCTAGAGCCAGACATCCTGGAATGTGAAGGCAAGTGGGCCTTAGAAAGCATCACTATGAACAAAGCTAGTGGAGGTGATGGAATTCCAGTTGAGCTATTCCAAATCCTGAAAGATGATGCTGTGAAAGTACTGCAATCAATATGCTAGCAAATTTGGAAAACTCAGCAGTGGCCACAGTTTTCATTCCAATCCCAAAGAAAGCCAATGCCAAAGAATGCTCAAACTACCGCACAATTGCACTCATCTCACACGCTAGTAAAGTAATGCTCAAAATTCTCCAAGCCAGGCTTCAGCAGTATGTGAACTGTGAACTTCCTGATGTTCAAGCTGGTTTTAGAAAAGGCAGAGGAACCAGAGATCAAATTGCCAACACCTGTTGGATCATGGAAAAAGCAAGAGAGTTCCAGAAAAACATCTATTTCTGCTTTATTGACTATGCCAAAGCCTTTGCCTGTGTGGATCACAATAAACTGTGGAAAATTCTGAAAGAGATGGGAATACCAGACCACCTGATCTGCCTCTTGAGAAATCTGTATGCAGGTCAGGAAGCAACAGTTAGAACTGGACATGGAACAACAGACTGGTTCCAAATAGGAAAAGAAGTATGTCAAGGCTGTATATTGTCACCCTGGTTATTTAACTCATATGCAGAGTACATCATGAGAAACACTGGGCTGGAAGAAACACAAGCTGGAATCAAGATTGCCAGGAGAAATATCAATAACCTCAGATATGCAGATGACACCACTCTTATGGCAGAAAGTGAAGAGGAACTAAAAAGCCTCTTGATGAAAGTGAAAGTGGAGAGTGAAAAGGTTGGCTTAAAGCTCAACATTCAGAAAATGAAGATCATGGCCTCCAGTCCCATCACTTCATGGGAAATAGATGGGGAAACAGTGTCAGACTTTATTTTTCTGGGCTCCAAAATCACTGCAGATGGAGACTGCAGCCATGAAATTAAAAGACGCTTACTCCTTGGAAGGAAAGTTATGACCAACCTAGATAGCATATTCAAAAGCAGAGACATTGCTTTGCCAACAAAGGTTTGTCTAGTCAAGGCTATGGTTTTTCCTGTGGTCATGTATGGATGTGAGAGTTGGACTGTGAAGAAGGCTGAGTGCCGAAGAATTCAGTCTTTTGAAATGTGGTGTTGGAGAAGATTCTTGAGAGTCTCTTGGACTGCAACGAGACCCAACCAGTCCATTCTGAAGGAGATCAGCCCTGGGGTTTCTTTGGAAGGAATGAAGCTAAAGCTGAAACTGCAGTACTTTGGCCACCTCATGCGAAGAGTTGACTCATTGGAAAAGACTCTGATGCTGGGAGGGATTGGGGGCAGGAGGAGAAGGTGACGACAGAGGATGAGATGGCTGGATGGCATCACTGGCTTGATGGACATGAGTCTGAGTGACCTCCGGGAGTTGGTGATGGACAGGGAGGCCTGGCGTGCTGCGATTCATGGGGTTGCAAAGAGCTGGATATGACTGAGTGACTGATCTGATCTGAAGCCTAAGTCCAGGATCCTTTTTATCTGCATTGTTTGTGACCTCTCAAGGGCAGGGGATACCCACACTGGACTGTGTGCTGCTTAATTGACTTCTTAAGTGTGTTGTAAACCTGCCACCACTATCCCTTTAATTCAGATCCTTATTTCTTATCTGAACAATTGCTTCAGCCTCCTAATTGGTCTTCTTGCCTTCAGTTTCTCCTCATTTTCATTGAGAGTGATATTCTCACGGTTGTAACCTCATCACTACCTGACTTCCAACCCTAAGCTGATTCCCGTACAAGACCTAAACCCTGAAATCTGGCATTCCCGGCTTTGTACAAACTGGCCTAAAAAGCCTTGTCTCTTGACACTGTGTCCTGTGATACCATTAAATGTGGGTTTTAGGATCTGATAGCATTGGTTTTAATCTTGGCTGCTTGGGCAAGTTACTTACCTTCTCTGAGCATCAGTTTTCTCATCTCTGAAATGACCTACCTCATAGTACAATTGTGCTGATTAGAAATTATATACCCAAAGCACTCAGCACAAGGCTGCCATGTAGCAGCTTTAAAAATGATCATTATTTATAGGCCTGTCATTGCCAACAAAGCATGAGCTCTTTAAGGACAAGGGTGTGTCAGGTTCAAATTTGTTTCCAGAGTCATTTAACACATGTTAGGCCTATTAACGAAGGCAGGGAGAAGACAAACAAACAAAAAAGACAAGATTAAAGAAGGAGTAAAAGAAGGACAGAGAGACAGAGGGACAGAGAGATGAAAAAAGTATTTTAAAAATTCTATGTTCGGGGGCTTTCCTGGTGCTTCATTGACTAACACTCAATGCAGGGCCCAGATTTGATCCCTGGCTGGGGAACTAGACCCCACATGCCTCAACTAAGAGTTCGCATGGGAAGAATAGAATTAGAAATATTTGTAAAGCAAAACTGATATGATTTGAGGGTTGAATGTAGGGTGCTTGCAGAGGAGGCTGGACTAGGAAAGGTGTCAAAGCTAGCTCACCAGATTCATGTCTCTAAGAACAGGGTAGAGGTGTCCCTGTTACTCCTGGACAAATTGTCTGAATGTGACCCCTAGAAGCAAGGAGCTCTGTGCTCCCCAGAGTAGATTACTTGGCACCCTTCTGACCTAATTTAATTTTGCTGCACAGTTGTGCTAGGCGACTTCCCTGATTCCTATAATGAGGCTCCTTTGGAATGTCTGGTTTCTGCCGTTTCCCGGTATCTACTGCTCTGTGGGGGGATGTCTTGGTTTTATGTCAGGCAAAGCTGAAGGTTTCTGACTCACAAGATGGGGAACAAGCTGGGCTTAAACGTCTCCTGAGACTAACACATTTATCCAATCTTTGGGAGAGAATGTATTTTCTCTGGAACTTTTCTGCTCTCACTCTCCCACACCTCTGTTGGGCCAGCTGGCCTGTTGGTCTGCCTGGCTGCCTCCCTCCCTCTGACAAATGCTAAGCAGGATCTGCTCAGTGTCAGGCTATCAAACATGCCTGTTACACATCTCATTCAATTCTGCTCTGTTTTAGTAACAATAAGACAAGTCATGCTCTATCCCATGCTCTCATCTCTCCATCGGGCAAGAGGATTTCTTAGACCAGTCATGTGCCACTTCACACTCCGTGCATGGCAGACCTCCTGCCTCATTGGCTCCATGTAACTCCTACAAATTCTTTAGCCCTCAGCTCAACTGCCACTTCCTCCAGAAAGTCTCCCCTGACCTCCCAGCCATGCCAGTGCCACGGTCACACACCCTCTTGGACCTGCTGGCACTCTTTCATGGTCCACTCACATTGGCAACTCTACCTGTGTCTATGATACTGTCTCCTCTGCAGATCATTATTAAGTTCTGTGGGGATAGAGTTGCCCCTTTCCTGGCCAGCAGAGCACTGACTTCCTCTGGCCACAGTGATCGGTTAGTCATGGCATAAGCCCACTGAGACTAAGTTCTGGGGCTTGTGTGAGAGAGAATCACCTTTAATGCAGAGAGGGTGGGCTAGGCACCAGGAGATGACATTTTGCTTCCAAAGGAAGAGAGCCTGTAAGAGAATGGAGCCAGTGTTCAGGTGGCAGCTTGATACCAAAATGACCTTGCTTGAGTCTCTTGATCCAGGCCCTCCTAAGATCAGTGTTCCTTCAGATCTTAAAATTTTCTAAGCTAAGTAATTCCCCTTTTTACTTAAGTCAGTTTAAGTTGGGTTTTTTGTCACTTGCAACCAAAAGAATTCTGCTACTACAGGACCTTGGAGTTTACCTCATCAAACGTCCTAAACTTACAGAGGAGGAAGAGACTTACAAAGTCACACAGACTTTTTTTATACACAATCAATTTTCCAAATAAATGTATTTCCTCACTTGCTTTTATCTGTTTCCTGCTGACCAGAACAGGGGCATGTTGTCCTCCAACCCAGATAGGGTCATAGAACATTGATCTTGGTCAAAGCATGCCTAATCTTTCTCCACCAGAGAAAATTTCTTAATCCAACTCCTTAGGAACCAGTTTTATTTTCCATTACAACGTTTTTATCCTCCAGGTAGAATTGCTGATGACCATCCTTTTTCTTCTACACAGAGTAATCAGCAGCAATTAATTCTAATAACAAGGAGACAGCAAGAATGAACAGAGCATTAATTAGACGGAAGTAATCAGAGTCTCCCTTGTCCGCAGTTGTTATCTGTCTGCAGGAAAATATGAGCCAGCACATGCGTGCAGTACAAGCACACACTTGTGTACACAAACATACACACAAACACACACATGCACTTCTCCCAACCCCCAATCAACCAAGGCTCAAGGAGAGGGTACAGAATGAGCATGCTGTCTGATCAGCATGGTGCTGTATAAAAAAGAAAATGAAGGACTCTGAAGCCACAAAGATCCCACTGCTATCCAGTTGCTTAAACTTGGCCTCCTCATTTGTAAAATGGGGATACACAGACCTACTTCAAAGTGGTTTAGAAGATTAAATAAGAATATTATACGCAAAGCACTTTTCACTGGTGTGTAGTAGGAACTCAGTCAGTGCTAGTTTCCATTCCTTCCACATCAAACACCTTTTATGCTGGTGGAGAATAAAGGCCTAATGTGATCTGAAAGTTTAGATTCTTCGAATGCTCTTAATCAGCTAAACCTCTGGATCCTCCCCTTAATCCTGTGCCCCTGTCCCTCCCCAGTCTATACCAATACACACAGAGACACACAGACACCCACACACTCATTGGCCTGCCACCTTCCTTTTTGGGATTATAAATTCTGAGAGAGCAGTTTAGTACTGTCATTGCTCTCACAGTACCTGGCACACAGCTAATGCTGAATGGACACTTGTTAAATAATCATCTATGAAGCCTGTGCCTTTGCTCTTGTTTGCATTCTATCTTAGTCTCTTCCCTGGTCGTCTTTCAAGGCTTAGCGTAGACCCCACCACATCCTTCACAAAATTTTAGAACCTTGTTCCTGGAAGTACTCCCTTCTCCTCTGAACTCCATTCTTCTTTTATAATGCCTATAGCTTTCCACCATATGATGTAAGATATACATGGATGACATAAGATATATATGGGTATCTTTTTTTCTGTCTCCTCAAGTTCCTTCAATCAATCATTCAACCAACTCCTTGAGTAAACGCTGAGTACCACGGATACAGAGAGACACCCAGTTGTGTCTATGTCTTGAGATGTTTAAGTTCAGACTAGTCCTTGAGTGCAGCCACGATGTCTGACTCCTATTCCTCTTCCCCAGGCCTTAGACCATGGTAGGTAACCCTTAAATATTTGATAATGGCAATGGGTTTCCCAGGAGAGTACCTCTAGAATGGGACATCAATTGGTCTTAGGAGGTCATCCAAGGCAAGTGAGCTTCTTGAGATTGGTCACAGATGTCCCTGGGCTTTCTGAGGGAAAGGATTCTGTATTATAGAAGAAGATCTGGCGGGGTGGGTAATTAGCCCTGCCCTTAGATGATGTCACACAGATGCATTCAAATAAAAAAAACCATGAATCAGCTGAGACTTAGTACCCAGGGATGTATGATTTAGTAATAAACCTGCAGAAGCTGTGGCCTGAGGAAATGCCCATCTTTTCCACCAGGTTTCACAGTGATGTTGTTCAAGTCAATTGCTCAGATGTATCTAATTCTTTGCAACTGCTAGACTGCAGAATGCCAGGCCTCCCTGTCCATCACAGCTCCTGGAGTTTGCTCAAACTCATGTCCATTGAGTTGGTGAGACCATCCAACCATCTCATCCATTGTCCCCTTCTCCTCCTGCCTCCAATCTTTCTCAGTGATGTTGTTTGAGTCATTCACCCATTCTGGATCCACCTCAATTTTATTCAGCCAGAAATTATGAACAACTACTATGTTCCTGGCAGATAGATCAATCAGACAGGAGTAGCCCCCTTTGAAAGTTCACAGTCTACCAAACATTATGCAAAGGAACATCATAGAGAGATGATGCAACATCCTTATATTGTGTAGTCCTTTGTTTTCAGAACCTGAAGAAGGCTCCTCATTGTGTTCAGGATAAATTTCCAATCTCTATCTGGAACAACAATCTTTTATAATCTGAAGCCTGCCTACCTGTCCAGCCTTTCCCCCATACCCACGCTGTGCCCTGGCCATACTTCAGTGCTAATTATTTCCAAGGCTCCATTATCATCCATGTCTTTGTATGAGAGATGCTCTTCCAAGATTCTCTACCTGATCAACTTCTGATGATCCTTTAGTATGAAGTGAAAGTACCAAAATAGAAGTATGCACAGGAGTATCACATTTGTAAAGTGGAAATAATTCAAAATATTATGGTCTTAAGAAAGTTTCTTTTTTCCCTTTCTCTCTCTCTCTCCCCCACTCTTTCTTTCTTCTTCTGTCAAAAGGGCAGATTAGATTAGCTCTACTAACACTTTTGAAACTGAAAGTGTTGCTATGAGTATAAAAACCCCTCTATATCCCGTTTTTTGCTTTTAGAAAAAGATTTTAGTCTCCTAGGTTTTCCCTGAGTTTCAAAGAGCAGACTCAAGCAGTTACTAATAACACAAGTGAGGTAATGCAGAAACAAAGGTAAAATAGTCAAGCAAGACAAGTAATATTAGCTTGAGCAATAGTTTGGTGATAAAAGAGTTCTGGTTCCTCCTTAAGGGATATATATATCCAATGCACGTATTTGAGTTGTTCTGCAGGAACTTAGACACCCCTCACACTGCCAACCCAAGTGGAGAATGCTGACTACATGTTGAACATAAGCACAAAGACTGGTTAGAACCAGAAGGCTGATGATCAACATTACTGAAACATCACTTTGTTACCTCACTACCAACCACTGAAAGTCCATGAGCTGACCATGCAACCTACAACCCTCACCCCCAAATTTGCCTTTAAATACCCTTCTCTGAAACCTGTCAGGGGAGTTTGGGTCTTCTGCTGCATATTCTCCTTGCTTGCTGCCTGCAATAAGCACTGCACTTTCCTTCACCACAACCCAGTGTCATTAGATTGGCTTTGCTCTGCGGCAGGCAAATGGACCCCAGTTTGGTCTGGCAACACTTTTAAGATGCAGTAATCACACATTAATCTTTGTATTGGGTCTTTGGAAGTCATGATCAATCTGGCTGAGCTATGCCTTTCCTTATGGGTTTTGAAAACATCCCAAAAGCCAATTAACTAGACTGTAGTCTTGGTTTCCTGGAGAAAATTCCTCTGAATGGCAAGTGAGATGTCAGGTTTCCTCCACACTCAAAATCTTTCCCTTCCTAGATCTTGTTCCTGCCCAGGATTACAGTTTTCTCCCTTAAAAAATACTCTAAGAGATCACGACGGCCTCTTATTTTAGAGCAGTGAGGGGCTCATGCACGGCTCTGGGCTCTCTGACCCTTGTGGAATGTCTTCTTCTTCTTCCCACTCTTGCTTTGTCTCTTGGTGAATGTTTAATCACCCTTGTACCTCCAGCTCAAAATCTATTCTATCAAGGAAGTCTTCCCAGATCCCTTGAGGCTGAATTAGTTGATCAGTTGCTCTCTTCTCTGTGTACACACAGAATTCTGTATATCTTTTCCTTAGCTTTAAGCACATTGTTTTATAATTTCGGCCAGATCGTGAGGTAGGTTAGGCAGCAGGCACTGGCTACCATTTTTGTTGAGATGAAAAGATAGCAAATTAGAGAGAATTATATTTATCAGAACTTTCACTAATATGTAGTTGGAAGGAGATCTGAGACCCAGGGAGGTGAATTTATTTTTGCTTAAATTATCAAGCTGGAAAGTAATTGAACTGAGATTCAAATCTGATGACTCCCAAATCAGTGGTCATGTTAGTTATTCACTCAGTCACATCTGCTAGCAGCTAACTGTGTATGAGGCACTGTCCTAGGCATTGAGATGCAAAACTTCAAGCATGGCTGCCCTGTCTCATAGCAGGTAATGACAGAGCAGAGGCAAATCCCTCATGTTGGTCTCTGGTCTCCAGATTTGAGGCTCTCCTGTTCCACTGTGGGATTTCACCGCTAGGAAGCTCCATGGCCAGCTTCCCAGCCTCGCCCTCTCCCTAGGAGATAGCAAGCCTTCCTCGGAACAACCCTTTCCTCTGCACTGAAATCTTTGGCTGTGCCCTCTGTGGAAAGACAGCCAAGGCTGCTGCCAAGTTCATTAATAATTTTGGCTTTCTGGAGGAAGGAGTTGGATTGCTTTGCTCTTCAAATATCAAAACATCCAATTAACACAGCTAATTAGCATCACTAGTAGCAGTCAAAAGAATGGCAATTTAGAGGCAGGATTTCAAAGGTTTCCTAGTTGCAGGCCAAGGCAACCCATCTCTTGCTAATGACAAGAGTTCCTTGTTTAGGCAATTCTACAGAAGCCATCAATTAGCTTAGCCACTGAGCAGAGACTGGCCGCATCCCCGAGTCATTTGTCTAATCAGAACTGGGGATAGAGAGAAAGAGACAGAATAGGGTAAGAGAGGGATGGAGGGAGAAGAGACTGAAAGAGAGAGAGAGAGAGAATGAGAACAAAAGGGAAACACAGAGAGAGAGAGATGCAGAGAGAAGTAACACACAAAGAAACTGTTGAAAAAAAAAAGAGAATGAGTGAGAAGAGGAAAACGTGAAAGGTGACATTCAGATAAACAGACAGCAGTGATGCAGGGACAAAGAAAAAGACATAATTTCCTAAATATATAAAATATATTATAAAAAAATGTTCGACCACCAGTAGCTTTGGGAAGGTCGCTATTCATTGGGAAGCCTAGTGTTCTGATCTGTAAAATCAGGCTTAGCTGTGAGTTCTGATTAAAATTTGTCAAAGTTCAACTGCTATGGTGAGATCCAAGAGAAGAGAAATGAGGAGACCGAAACCAGGGTTTTCTCTTCCCTTCTCATACTGGATGTTGGTCTTCCCATATGCCTTGGTTTCTCTTTAGAAAGTCAGGTGTGAGGTCAGTGTTCCTCTGTTTGTGTACTTTCTCCCGTAAACCTAATGGGCCTGGCAGCCAGGGCTCCAGTCATCCAGGAGCACCGCTGTCTTCCCCAAAAAGGAAATCAATGGATCGCCCATGGTGTCCACCTCAGAAATGGCTTTCGTGTTTGCCTCCGCTTTGGTTCAGGCCTCAGGGTTGTGTCTCAAGGTGACTGCAACTGGTCTCTCCTTGCTGCTGTCCAGTCCATTCTCATCATTGTTGCCAGAGTGACATTTCTAAGATGCAGATATGACCCTGTCTCTCTCTAACTTAAATCACTTTTTAATAGATTCTATTCAATAGATTCGGAGAAGGCGATGGCACCCCACTCCAGTACTCTTGCCTGGAAAACCCCATGGATGGAGGAGGGGCCTGGTGGGCTGCAGTCCATGGGGTCGCTAAGAGTCAGACACGACTGAGCTACTTCACTTTATTTTTTCACTTTCATGCATTGGAGAAGGAAATGGCAACCCGCTCCAGTGTTCTTGCCTGGAGAATCCCAGGATCGGGGGAGCCTGGTGGACTGCCGTCTATGGGGTCGCACAGAGTTGGACACGACTGAAGCGACTTAGCAGCAGCATTCTATTTAATAGATTCTTACTTTCTCTAGATCAAGTCCAAACCCATTAAACATGATATTCAAGGCCTTCCTCTGGGTTCTGTTTCCTGCCATCTTCTCTGTAGCTTTCTCTTGACCCATATCTCCCACTCCCTACCCTACACTCACATTCCAACTACACAAGATGATGTGGGGTCACCTGGGCGATCCATACATCTTTACCTCTGGGTTCCTCTTCATACAGTCTGGCCCCTGCAATACCTTAATTGATCCCAGAAATTTCTCTGTGGCTTTCTATGTCTATGTTTCTGTTTATACACATCCCCTGACTATTAACTTGTTCTTTTTACAGCCTCACCTCTTACCTATCAGGTACCCAAGGGTCACAAGCTCAAATGTCTTCAGACCCTGGGCTTATAATATAAATATGTGCAATGACAGGTGTGAAACAATAGGGGGCGTGTCAAATTGGACAGTGAAAGCCATGCTCCAAGACCTTCAGACTTCAACATTAAACCAACCACTGGGCACCAAACATTCTCCTGGCCAAATCTACCATCTGCAGGAAGGAATCAGTGATGGGCCACCAATTGGTGATGCGCCATCTGTAAGTTAGAGCTCAGCTTGCCTTCAAAGTCCTCCATGCTCAGACTCTACTTCCATCTCCTTGCACCTGGTTCCCTGGGGTGGGGGCATTTCCACAGCCTCCCCTGTCTCCTCCCCTTTGGGCCCTGCAGGGGTGTTAGCTGTGTGTAAACAGCTGCAAAGAACACTAACATTTACAGTGACTAGGCCAATCCCATCATGTGTCTGGCCCAGGCAAGACGTTATTAATCAGCATTTTAATGAAGCCTAATTACTGCAGATGATGCCTCCCACCAGGTAAGACAATGGTTACAGATGGGAGCAAACCAGGAAATCACTGCCCTCTCTTGGAGCTGGCCTCTCTGCAGCACCAGAGGGTTAACGCTGGGAGGACTGGACAGCTGAAGTGAGGAGAGTTCAGCAGAGGGCTTGCTCCCAGTGAGAAATGATCTTTCTCCCCAGGGCCTCCAGAAACACTGTCTGGACTGTGCGTGGAGGTGATCTTCTAGCTGGGGATTAATTCTTTCAGCAAAGGATCACCATCTTTTCTGAGATCTCCCTCATCTGACACTCTCTCTTCCTAGATATGACTGGGTCTTTATTTCCAGCATCTACTTGCCAGTTGGGCCTTGGTGAGGCATTAGAATAAAAAACGGTCTCTGTTTCCTCAACTCTTTGCTTTTTCTCTCTGTTCCTCCATTCACTCCTCTCTTTTCTCTACAGCACTCAAGCACCAGGGACCCCCACAGTCCCAGCCTCTGTTGCTGAGGGGTTAAGAGTACAAGCTGTGGATCAGATAGTGCTGGTCCAGACTCTGATGCCCGCATCTATCCGCTGTGACTTTCGGAAGGTTACTTCATCTTTCTGACCTTCAGTGTCCTCATCAGCCACAGGAGAGCAATAATCTCTGCCCTGTCTTCTTCACGTGGCTGTTTTGAGATTATGGAAAATTCCTAAGGCAGTGCCTGACACCTAGCCAAGTCCTTTCCCTAATTCTGAAACTTCACTGTTAAGTCAGTTGGTGGCAGAAATCCTTGGTCCTTGCTGGACATTTTCTATCTTGATTGGAGAATGAAGCATGGATTTTAGAATGTTCCCAAAATCATACCAAGAGGACGTTCTCACTGGTCTAGGGTTAAATTACCTGACTCCCCTTCTCTATCTCCTTCTATATACACTACCCACTCCTCCTGTTAAATCACTGATTTCTTCATGCAACTCTGTTACTCAAGAACCTTCTCTGGCTCCCTGTTGCCTATAAGCTAAAACCTCATATTAGTACTAGAGCATCCAAGGCTTTCTCTGATCTGGTCCCAAAGGACTTTTCCAACTTCAGTTCCTAAGCCTCCTTTGAATGAACTCCCCAGTCAAGATAGGCCAATGTCTTAACATGCTTAGTTCTACCTTTATTTAGTTCTCAGCCTTTATTCAGGATAATCTACTCTCCAGAACGCCTTCTCTGTTTCACTGCTAGATTGTAAATTCCTTCACTGGACGGTTGGAGCCAGATGCTATTTCCTTTTGAATCTCAGCATCAGTAGAACTAGACACAATGAAGACCCTCAATATTTTTTAAGGTGAACTAAACACTACTCTTTCAAATTCTGCTTTGCAGTTCAGAACAGATCCGTTTGGATGATCTGATGTAGCCAAGTTCAGAATCCGAAGCCAACAGCCTTGGGGTCAGACCCAAGTCCTACCACAGTGATGGTTAATTTTATATATCAACTTGTCTGGGACACAATGCCCAGATACATGTTCAAACATCATTCTGGGTGTTTATGTGAAGACAATTTGAATTAGATTATCACTTAAATAGGTGAACCTTGAGTAAAGCAGATTACTTTCCCTAATGTTGGTGGGCCTCATAAAATCAGTTGACGGATCCCATGAGAAAGAATGAATTCTGTAGTGGACAGCCTTCAGACCTGAACTGCAACATTAGCTTTTCCCAGGGTTTCCAGCCTGTTGACCCACTCTGCAGATTTTGGACTTGCCAGCCTCCATAATCACGAGCCATTTCCTTAAAATAAATTTCTTTCTATATAGGCACACATCCTGTTGGTTCTGTTTCCCCGGAGAACCTTGACTGACTTATACAATCACTTACTGGCAATGCACTTCAAGTTATTTTACCTGGCTGAGCCTTTGTTATCTAAGCTGGAAAATGAGAGTAATTGTTCTTCCTTCACAGGGTTGTTGTGATGATTCATTGAGACCCTGTCTATATGTGAAAGCCTTATAAGTTGTGAGCTACAGCACCTTGCTAAATCTTGTTATCAAGGCCCATCACCTCCAGGAAGATGCCCTCACCTGCTCCAGCCCTCTTTATTCTCAGACATTCCTGAGCTCCAGGGCAGTCTGGACCCACACCAGACCATCTCTGTCTTTTCTTCTGGCATCTAAGTACACCTGATGCCCAGCACTGGATGGAAGACAGAGAAGTTGGGGATGGGGGACAATGGAAACACCCTGTATAGACAACCTGGGGGCAGCTGGCAGAGCTAGAGCAGAGGCTGCCATGAAAGATTCAGACGCAGCACTGCAGTCTGTTGGGTCTTGAATTTAAATGCAGCCCATTGCTCTTTGTCTCGACAGGGTAATAAAAAAATCCTCAGACAGTGTGTTACGGATGCAAAGGTGCAACAATGGATCTCTGCTCTCTGCTAGCCATCTGAGAGAAGGGAGACATGTCTGGGGCCTGAAGGAGACAGACCTTGTGGGGTGGGGAACAGATCAGAGCAGACAGCACATCCTCGGCAGGGAAGGGAGGGCCTGGACCCCCCATGCTAAGTCAGTGCTTCCCACTCTTTCATGCTGTGACACACAGAGTGAATGACGATATTTGTTTGCACATTGAAGGCAGAAAGGTGGGACTGCCTTTTGCTGGAGGTTACTGGCTCCAGAGCAGCCCTGGGCTGCTCCAGGACTTATAACGCTGTGTGTGGGTGGTGGTATCAGTACCCTGGTGGGAATCTCCATGGTATACTTTGCTCAACAGCTGGGAGCACAGAAGATGCTGTGGCACTCCCAGGCTGACCTGATGGAAAGCTCAGCTGGGAAGACTATTGGCCTCCAGCTCCAGTGGGTCTTGTGGTTGCTGTCTCTCTCTATGGGTCAAGAATCCTGCAAACCTGATAATGTCATCACCCCTCATTCAACATGACTAGTATCTGTATTTCTCAGGAGAGCACATAAAACAAGGGCCTCACCCCTCTTCTCATTCCTGTCTCCAATAGCTATATCTTTTTTCTTTTAAACAACATCCAGTTTTTCCCCATTTTCTCTCTCCCAAGTCTACACATGGCTATCTTGACTGATGTAGGATAAACTCACCCAGAAGGCAGGGCTCCAGGCTGGCTCAGCTGCAGCTGGGTCCACAGTGTTCATTCTGGGGCCAGACTGAGGTGGAAGTGTCTCCCTGTGGCATCTCTTTTCCTGGTGGATCACTAGAATGGTCAATGCTGAGCCAAGCTTCACTGGCACACTGGAGACCTCCATCCAGGTCATTTCTATTAGCCTCCCAATCACCAAAGCTGGTCACCCAGATACATCCAACATCAGTGGGGCAAGGGAGAGTGCTCTGCCCATAGTCCTTCCTGGCACTTGAAACTCCAGACATTCCTAGCTCCTGAACATATGTGGTGTTGGGTCTCAGGCCTGACTCCAGAATGTCCATTAACTATAGTATCTGCACATCAACTAATCCATCAGATTTTACATACCATCCTGGAATATAGGGACCTCCTCTGACCTATTTCTGTGTCTCTAGGAACCCAGTATGAGCCCTGACACAGAAGCAGTGCTGAGAAACACTTCCAAAAACAAATTAGTAAATACTTGAACAAAGTAATGGTCAGTTCCTGGGCCCTTTTGTTTTCCGTGCACTCACTTCCCTGTCTACTGGACGCAGGGGTCTCTATGTATGTGTGTTGACCCTGGCCCCACTGGGGTATGGCTCCAAATTCTGGGTCTAGGTCCTAGTAGGTCTAAGACACACTGTACAGGGTCAAAGTCCCTTGACCTTGTGACTGAATTTGAGTTTATAGAATGCCCAAATAGGGAAGGACTTTAGAGACTCCTTGGTTCAATTGCTCCCGTGAAGGAATAAGCAATGTCTTATTCCTTTTTAATACTCAATGCCAAGCACAGGACCTGGTATAAAGTGGGTGTTTGGTAAATATTTGATTTTGCATGAATCCCTCTAATACCTTTATAAATAAGAAAATGAAAGCCCAGAGAGGGAAAACAAACTCTCTCAGTCACATAGTAATTTTCTGGTAGTCTAGTTTCCAGCTTGGCTCCTGACTTCCAAGAAACCAGAATCCAGGGAACTTTTCCTAAGGTCTTGTTTCTCATCACAGATCAAAGGTTATATGAAGTAAGATGTTAATTACTTGTTCCGAATTTATCTCAGATCATTGGTGGATCCAATGTAGATGAGTTCATGTTGCTTTAAATCCATGAAGGCAAAAGGCAACTGATGCAGCAGCAATAGAGCAGACTTTTGAAGCTGACAGTTTTGAGCCTAAGAGTCTGCAGAGGCACCTGCCAAATGCATGACCTTGGGCAGATCTCCTAATTGCCCTGAGCATCAGTCTCCTCCCCCACCTCTTGCTCCAAACAGGGACTATAATGCTTATCTTTCAGGGCTGCGGTAAAGATCCCCATGAATGTGTGCCATTTGCTTGGAACATCTTAGTCTTAGATGGTCAGTCACTTGATGACGTTGTATTTTCAGTTTGTACTTCAAAGCTGTCCCGCGGCTCCAGCCATCATCACCTTTGGAGATTGTTTGCCCTTACAAAGGCACCCAGTCTCCGTGCCCTGCCATCCTGCTATTTTAATTTCCACAGTGCCACTGCTCACTGAGGAACAGCCACTGACCATAAAGTTTGACATTTTCAAGATTAAAGTGCTTTGAATTAGTCATGCACATGTGAAGTCATTGTTCCTGTTTGTCCTGCTCCAGAATCTAAAAATGACTTTCAGCAGAGCCCAGTAACTTTCCTCCACAGTCACCTTCTGGTGAGGAGGTATGGAGGAGTTTAGGCCAAGGGAAAATTCTCGGTTGCTCAGAAGAAAACCAGAGAAGAGGAATGGCATGAATCAGCATTATTAGGAAAGAGGGGTCTGCTCTGCCAAGGCTTGGTGGTCCTCTGCCTCCACAAGGAGAAGTGGGGGCCCAGAGCTCTGGGGAGGATGGGATGAGGCAAAGAAATCTCACCTAGTCTGGTTGTGAGCACAGGAGCAGAGCAGGTGCTGGGCAGTCACAGGGCTCTGGGTTCAGAACCTGCCTTTGTGAGCTGCGTGACCTCAGGTATGCTCATATCTTGAGCTAACATTTTTCTCATGTGCAAGACAGAAATAGTGCCTCTCTCATAAGGCTGCTGTGGGAATTGAATACGCTAACAAGGCCCTTAGCATAGTGCCTGGCAAGTGGCTGGCAATCAGTAAATATTTTTTGTCTCTCAAGAGCTTCCCAACTTTCCATGACTCAGATTATCTTCAGAGTCTTTTAAATGCTGTGCATTTCCAGAATCCCAGAGAAGGCCACTTGCAAATATTACTAAAACGCTTAGCCAAACGGAAGTGAACTTGGGATTTCTCAGTCTGCCCTTAATGCATATAAGTAGGGTGGACCACAGCTGCAGTTTTCTTGGGGAGAACTCAAAAGAGGACTCTCTTTGCTTTATACCTAGTTGCCTGGCTGCACATCTCTGTGGGGATGTGGATGGTTCTCCGTCCAGGCAAGAAGTCTGGTCCTCAACCAGCTGGCCTCCTGACCACCTACTCAGCTGATCCCCGTGAAGTGATCACATAGAATCGTAATGTGTAATAATAGCTACCATTCCTTGCTAGGAGTCAGTCAGGGTGTTAAGTACTTACATTCTCATTTAACCTCACAAAAACCCTGGGAAGTTTGTATCATTTTCTCTATTTGGTGGATAAGGAGTCTGGGGTCCAGAGAGCCTGAAGCAACTTGCCCAAAGTTGTGCTCAGAAATGGCAGGGCTAAGGTTTAAAACCAGACTGGTATGATTGCAGAACCCTGGGCTTCTAACCACTGAACCACAGTGGCTCAAATACAACCAGTCCTGGCCGTTGCCCAAGCCTGGACCAGTTGTCTGTCCTGGTATCTGCATAGCTGGGTTGAGAGATGAGACTTTCCCTGAGGGAGGTGTGGAAGACACAGCCCGTGTTAGTGCAGCAGTCAGCTAGCCCTCAAATAGCTACAACTTGTGACTGCCCTAAGGTCTCCCCAGGGATGCCATGAGTGGCAACCTCCTGACACCGGTGCTGGCATCTGCCGAAGGAAGGCTTAAGAGGCCACAGGCCAGTTCTCCCAACGTGGGGCCCGGGGTGAGAGGTTTCCCTAAGAGTTCAGTGCTGGGAAATGCTCCGTGTGGCTTTAGCGTGGCCTGGCCTTTTGTTGGAATTAGCACACATGGTAAATAAATGAGTAGTCTCATTAGAATAAGTGGCCCATGGATATACACACCAGGGCGTCATGTGGGGCCTCAGGAGATGACTCCTCCCCACAACCCGGGACACTTTGGGAAGCGGGACTCTCCTTACACCCTCTGCTTGTCCCTTAGTTCGGTTCACAGGCCCACATCACACACTTCGTCAGAAAATCTGCGCTTCTCATTTGGGGAAAAGGCAGATGGTGATCCTTGAAAGACATTTCCTTCAAGGTGAAGGTCAAGTTCCCACTTTTCCAAAGAGCTCAATCAATGGTATGTGAATGTGAATCTGTACTGAGGTGCGAGGAGAGAGGCAAGAGGAAGTGGGAGGGAGGGCCAGTAGGGGATGAGAGGAGAGAGGAACAGACAGTCACATGGGGCTGGAGGTGGGAAGGGGAGGGAGTGCTGAGGCCACCCATAGTTCCCTCCCGCCCCATCCAGCACCAGCTCCTTTAATCTTCATCACCAGGTCAGTTAAGGGGCCGGGGTTCTGCACACCTGCACAGGATAGTGTAAATGGAGGACACTAGAGTCCGGTGCAGATTTTGGTGTAAAACATTTCCACTCAAGAGAGGAAAGGAGTTAAGGAAAAAGAAGGAGAGAGAAAGGATGAGAGGAGGAGAGGGGAAGGGAGATGGGAGGCTGGGGGAAGGAGAAGACAGCAGGTGGGGTTGAGCGAGGGCACACTAGACACATGTGTGAGTGAGCGTGTATGTGTACAAGGGACAGAGTCCTGCAGACCTAGAGACAAGAAGAGAAGTGGGGGATCGGAGGTGGGGAAGGTGGGAAGAAACTGGCAGGAGGGTGGATGACCACACGGGAGGGAACCCTGGGAAAGGTGAGCCAACTGCCCCTCCCTTCTCTGCCCCCCAAAGGCGGCTCAGGCCTGCCAGAGCTCAGATCCTGGCTCAGACAAAGGACTTGGCAGCCTCCCAACCTCTGCAGGATGAAGACAGACTTTCCAAGGCAGCCATGCACCCTGGGGGCCAGGAGAGGGCACTTCAGCCTCAGACAACAGCAATGAGCCTCAGCCTGTGGTCCCTGCCAGCCAGGCAGAGAGAGGCAGAGATGAGGGAGAGGCCAGTCTCCAGTTCAGGTCAGGGGGTTACTACCAGCACCTCTTAGTGGAGCCAGGTTACTCTGCGCATCCATGCAGACACAGGAGGGGCACTGAGCTGGTTTGGGTCCCCTAGGGGCCTCTGTGCCAGCCTAGTGTCTCCTCTAGCCCTGCTCTGCCCCTAACTGATGACAGATTTCTGTCCTAAAGGGCAGGGTGCCTCCAGCTTCTCCCTATGCTCCCTCTCTTCCCCTTCACCAAAAGCCATCCCTTCCTTGAGTACAGGGCAGACTAGATTTCAAAACTGTTTCTTCTACCTTCTGCCATCTGACTGCACATCTGTGCACAAGGAGGGCAACAGCAAGAAGACCAAGACACTGAGATGGAGCCTCACTTGTCTGTGATCACATAAAAAAAGGAAAAAAAATCATGGCACTTTCCAGTCTTTACTTTCCATGAGAAAAACCCAAACATGATACTGTTTCCCTCAATATCAGGATTAAGGAGCGCTTACAGAGGGTTGTGTGTTAGTCATTCAGTCACGTCCGACTCTTTGCAGACCATAGCCCACCAGGGCCCTCCATCCATGGAATTCTCCAGGCAATAATACTGGAGTGGGTTTCCTTTTCCTTCTCCAGGGGATCTGCCCAACCCAGGGATCGAACCCAGGTCTCCTACACCGCAGATAGGCTCTTTACCATCTGAAGCACCAGGGGCGTCCATGCTGACATACGTTGTCTCCAAATACCTCACCTTGTCACACGCTGAGTCTTGCTCTCAGTCCCACATCCTGACCACAGACTAAGCCTCATCAGTAATGACTTTGTCCTGATGAAAAGTTCTTAACTGTGCACATGAGTCCAGATGATGAAGTCTGACTCTGTTGGGATATGTGAGAACTTCAAACATACTTTTAGGAGGACTGCTATTTAAGAGTCTTAGGAACCTTTTTAGAATCTTAAGAACCTTCATGGAAGTTTCCAAGAAATGTCCAGCCTGCTCTGATGTCACCTCTTCCTTATAGCCCAGATGCTCATGACTTAGAATTCATGTAATTCAGTACTTGATTAGAAACAGTAATAATAACATTTATTGAGTGCATACCATGTTCCAGGTAATCTACTATATAAGGCACCTGAGAATCTTTTGTTTCTATCCACTTGAAACAACCCTATGAGGTAAGTAGCATAATCATCACTGTTACAGACAGGCAAAGTCAGTCTAAGAGAGAGCAGGTCTCTTGCCTAAGGTCACACAACTAGTAAGTAACAGAGCCAAGATCTGTACCCAGGTGAATCTGGCTCCAAAGGCCAGGCTCTTTTCATCCTCTTATGGAACAAAGGCATCTCTTAGTTACAACTCAGCTGCAATTAGCTCCTTGATCACATGGCTGATTTCATCAGAGAAACTGTACTCTAGTGGGGCAATCAGATTTAAATTTGATATCAGAAGAAACAAATTCAAGCTTCTGGGAGTGGACTGCTCTATCTCCTATAGACTGTGTCACCCGAGCAGGCTTCTTCCCTCTGTTTCTGTACTTTTAGAGCCGGGGACTGGTCATGGCTTAGGATAAGCACTCAAGGACAGCATGCTCCCCTCTTGTTTATAAAAATAATAATACTCATCTCTCTGAGTTGTTGGTGGAATCAAGCAAGATGATGGTTCTGAATGCACTTTATACACAGATAAGGGTTGTTCACTTCCTGATGGTCTAATCAGAGCTTAGCATCCTGTAGGAGCTCTGTAAATGCTGTAAAAATATTTTGCTTTGAACTAAAACCCTAGCATACTCTGTCTCCTCTCTCATCTCCACTGATTCATGGCAAAATCTGCATAGACTGAGAGCAGTGGTCCTGACCGCCTCCTCCCTCTAAGTTCCGTCTTTCATCTTCCCAGCCACAACTCCCACCTCCTGCCTCTCCAGACACATCAGCATGCCAGGCACGGCTGCGACTTCAGCTACAGGCCCTGTCTCAGACAGGGTTGGCAGCTGCCTCCTCTTATTGGCAGGACATTTATCATCTTGAGGAAAATATTGACGGATAAGAAACCCCAGACAGGCAGTGTGTCCCACTGGGCATGCAGCTTTTGCTGCTTGGGAAGTGAGAGTTGAGGTTGCTGGTTCCAGGTCTTTCTGGAAGAATGGGAGGGTTGGTGGACCCATGGTGAATGGCCTGTGCCCACAGGGAGTTGACAAAATCCTAGGGATGGCTGTGTACTTGATAAACGTGAGTTAGAGCTAAACTCAACAGGTCCTTTGAATGAGGCCTGGAGGATGGAGGTCCTTTGTCCAAACCCTTCATTCCACAGATGGGAAAATGGGATGCAGGGAGGGCTAGTGATCTGCTCAGCTTCACACAGCAAATCAGTGGCAAAGAGCCGATTAACAAAATCCATGGCTCAAGAGTCTCACATAAGAACACTGTCCACTACCCAATGATGCCAATAAGATAACCCCTAAACCTCTGGTCAGTGACAGTGAAAGTGTTGGTCACTCAGTCACATCTGGTTCTTTGCGACCCCATGGACTGTAGGACAGCATCACTGACTCAATGGACATGAATTTGAGCAAACTCCGGGAGATAGTGAAGGACAGGGAAGCCTGGTGTGCTGCAGTTCATGGGGTTGTAAAGAGGTGGGCACGGCTTAGCAACTGAACAGCAACAAACCTCTAGTCAGATGAAATGATCAGAGAAAATGGAATTCTTGGTTCCCTTGGAAAATCAGGAAAGGGAGGGGTCCTTTGACTTGATTTTCTTTCACAGCTTGTATCCAGGGGGCACAGGCTTTTAAAGATGAAAGGAGTGGTGGGAAGCTGGGCAGAGGATGTAACTTGAGGTGGCGCACATCTCGGTAGCACTTGCCTGCCTCCCCTGACCATCCCCACACCCCACCCCGTCATGTCATCTCCCTGCAACCCTGGTTTGCCAGAGGATCAATAGCCTTTTGCCGGTTGGCTCCTGCAGCCCTCTCCAGCCTCACTGTTTCTCACTCCCCAGCTTGCACCCCAAGGCCTGGACTTGTCCAGAGGAAAGAAGCAGCTCTCCAGGTGCCTGGACTCTGTACACATCGCCCTTGCAGTCCACAAGTCTCTTTCAGGTCAGTGCCCCTTCTTGCCCCCTCTACACCCCCTCTGTCACAACACAAGGACAGCAGTTACTCTCTTGCCTATTCACTCACCACCTGGGGAACTTCTCCAGACAGAGGTGGTTGCCACTCTTCTTGGCATCCCCAGAAACCAGGCCAGGTGCATAATAAGCACTCAGTAAGTGTGGCCCTTCCAGGTAGAGGTAAAAACTGGAGCTACCTCTTCTGGCTCTCATTCTGACTTCTAGGACCACAGAGATCAGACTACTCCCTCTGCTCCTTGAGGACTCTTTAGACTTGGATCAAACCAAAGAGGCTAGATGTTTTCTTTTCAAGGAGAATAGGCCCAGTTCCCTGGCCAGCTCCTCACAGGCCATAATGTGGTAGGGTGACCAACCATCGTGCTTTACCTAGGTCTGTCCTGGCTTTAACATCACGAGTTCCCTGTCCTAGGAAACCCCTCAGTTTCAGGCAAGTCTGGACAGATGTTAAATCTAGTTTTGTTTTCCCCTCCCATTCTAGTTCTTCAGAGGCCATGCACCATTTTCTCAGTGGCCTGAATATGTGGGGCGGAGAAAGCAATGGCACCCCACTCCAGTACTTCTGCCTGGAAAATCCCACGGATGGAGGAGCCTGGAAGGCTGCAGTCCATAGGGTTGCTAGGAGTCAGACATGACTGAGCGACTTCCCTTTCACTTTTCACTTTCATGCATTGGAGAAGGAAATGGCAACCCGCTCCAGTGTTCTTGCCTGGAGTATGCCAGGGACAGGGGAGCCTGGTGGGCTGCTGTCTGTGGGGTCACACAGAGTCGGACACGACTGAAGCAACTTAGCAGTAGCAGCAGCAGAATAGGTGGGGAGTGGGCAGTAATCAAGCCTGGGCTCCAGGGGCCCATGACACAACAGGGCAAAAAGGATAGCACCTCCTTGCTCCCAACATCTGCTGCTATTAATGCAGCCAGTCGGCATCAGTTTTGGCAGGAGGGCAGTGAGCGGTGGGTGTGGGGGCTGATACATCTGCCTTGTGGACTAATACCAAGCTTAATAGTATTAATTAAGTGTGAATTAAGATGCCTAAACCATCTTATCACACAGGAAATCTCATTCCCCCAAATTAGTACTTCCACAACTGCTTTTGTTTTCTTGGTTTACTGTAAAGACAGATTTTTTTCAATGCCTTTGTTCTTAATATTGTCTAAGCCCTTTAAGTGTTCTAGGCATTCATCCATTCAACAATTATTTATTAAATACCTACAATGTGGCAGATAGCCCCACTCAGTGTCATTAGGGCTGGTCAAAGACCCAAATCTGCAAATACCTGGAACAGATTTAGGATAAAGTCCTCCTATTTTGGTGCCTCTTCCTACATTTGTACAATAAGAGAAACACAAGTAAGTGTATATATAAGTGTGCAAGTGAACATGAATAGAAACAAACGTGTTCAAGTTACTTAAGAACCAGCCAGGATTTCTCCAGCCATTAGCTAACAGTCATAATCCTGAGACAATATCAATTCTTTTTATCATCAACTTGGTTTCCATGGAGCCTTGCAGCGCTGCTAGTGAAGGCTGACAGTTATCACCATAAAGTAACTTTACAACTTTGTAATTTGTAGCTCTCTGCTGTCAGTAATATTAACAGCATTTCGAATTATGACTATAAACTTGACAACAGCAGATAAAACCCTCAGAAACCTCATTTAGGGGGATGAGGGAGGCTGGGGGAGGTAGTGACATTTAGGTTTTCCAGCCCTGGGCAGAAGGTGCACTTGACTCTGCAGGTGGGAGGCAGAAGGGTCAAGGCAGGATTCATGAAGAGCAAGGCAGCTTGGCTATGGTCATCCAGATGATGGGAAACTACAAATATGTCAAGCCTGGTGGGGGGGTTACATACAGCGAGGCTATAGTGTGGTTAAGAGCTGGCTAGTGGGTGCCAGGCTCTGTAGGGTTTTGTCCTCCTGGAAGCAGAGGGAAACTGGGCTGATGGCAAAGTAGGGGAAAAAGTAAGACAAAGTCTCCCAGGCAGAATTGAGAGAGCAGCCTGGGGCACGTTATTTGACTTTTCTGGGCTTTACTTTTCCTATATGTAAAAGGGACTTACCTCAAAGGTCAAAAATCAAATGATTCTTTCTGTATCTATCTGTCTGTCTGTCTATCTATCTAGCTATCTACCTACTTATCTAATGATTTGGAAATAAAATTGGAGATCTTCAACTTCTAACCTAAAGGTAGAAAAATTTGAACCCAAAGGGAACGAATTCCCCAAATCTACATGGCAAGTTGGAGGCAAAGCCAATCCTCCAATGCAGGGAGCCTGAGCCATCTCACGAAGCATATCTCAACATCATTATTTTTACCATGATTACTTCTACTATTAGTCATGCATTTCCTCTGCCAGTCATTCAGTAAGCATCCATATTTAAGGACCAAGTTCTACTCCCTGTCTGCATGGAGGGGGAAAAACAAATCCAACCAGTTGCAGTCCCATTTAGTCTCCTGTTACCAAAGCCTTTTTGTTGAAGTGTTTTCTATTTGTTTGTTTATGAATCTTAACAAAGGCTTGACCTTGACCATCAAAAACAGGAACTGAGAAGTACCTGGGTGTGTTTCTGTGCCACTCATCAAGTCAGACCTGACTGCTTTCTATTTTTCTGCCTAAAAAATGAAGCCTCATCCCTGAGAAAGAAAATTAAGGCAGTACCCTTCTCCTGCTAACCACCCCAGCTCACATACATATTCTGGTAACTCATTGTTCTATTAGTGAGCCAACTAGCAGATGCTGGTGAGGTCTGCTTCCATTTCATTCATTCCCTCATTCATTCACTCACTGAGGGTCTACCTAGTACAGGCTTTAGCCAGAGAAGTAAAGTGATTTAACCAAGGCCACACAGCTTTATGAGAGCAGGGAGAGACAGAAGCCATCCTGGAACTGGGATCATGACTCCCAGCCCAGCATTCTTTTTACCAACTTAAAGGAAAGTCCACCTTGTCTGTGCACACCAAGAAAATCACTTCCTTCATTATGACTCTACGGTAGCTTTTGAAAAGTCTGTCTGAAGCTCAGGTATCTCCCCAGAACATTTGACCCACAGACCCATCTGCCTATCAGATGTCTCCATTTGTATGTCACATGAGCTCCCTACACTTAACACAGTCCAAACCGAGCTCAGAATATCCTGCTTTCCAACTCCTTTCTCTAATACTCTGTATTTAAATGATTGGCCCCACCATCTATCTTGTTGTTCAAGTCAGGAAACTGGGCATCTTCCTTGATTTCTTCCTTTACCCAGGCAATCAATAGAAATTGGTAGCAGTTAGATATTGGAACATCCTATTAAGATGGAACTGTACTAGTCTTGGTTTTAGTTGAGATCTCAAGTCTGTAGATACCACTTTTTTTTTTTTTTTCCTGATTCCTTTTTATAAATTTTTGTTGGAGTATAGCTGTTTTATAGTGTTGTGTTAGGGTCTACTGTACAGCTACACGTAACATACATATTCAGCTATACGTCAAATATATCCCCTCTTTTTTCAGATTTCCTTCCACTGAGTAGAGTTCCATGTGTTCTACATGTGCTTATGCATGTACTTAGTCACTCCATCGTGTCCAACTCTTTGTGACCTCATGGACTGCAGCCCACCAGGCTCCTCTGTCCTTGGGGAGTCTCCAGACAATAATACTGGAGTGGGTTGCCATGCCCTCCTCCAGGGGATCTTCCCAACCCAGGTATTGAACCCATGTTTCCTGCTTTGTAGGCGAATTCTTTACTGTCTGGGCCACCAGGGAAGCCCAATAGTTATCTATCTTATACATGGTATCAATAGCGTATATATGTCAATCCCAATCTCCCAATTCATCCCAAACTCGCCTTCCCCTTTGGTACCCATGTTTTTTTCTACATCTGTGTCTCTATTTCTGGCTTGTAAATAAGATCATCTATACCAATTTTTTCAGATCCCACATATATGTGAAATTACCAGGCAGGACTTGGACAACGAAACCAGAAAACCAGATTTGTAAACTTTAGCTCTCCTTTAGACAAGAGGGCCACTAGAGGGCATAGTGCCCCAATGGAGGTGAACTACCAGACCACCAGAGACTGAGGTGGGATCCACGAACAAGGGAACCCTTGCCCCCTTCAGCAGCTCTCTAGCCCTGGGTCTGATGTGTCTGAGGAAGCTCATAGGCATTGCCCAGGCCCTCTCTGGGAGCACTTGTCTCCCAAGACCTTCCCTTCCCTTTCCCCTTTTCCCTGATCCTGCTCGAACTCAGAGGGGTAAACATCTGGGGTTAGCCAGATGGGGTAAAGGGCTGGAAGTCAAGTCAGGGAAACAGGAGTCACCTTGAGCACCTGTCTGAGGCCGGAGCTAGAGGATGGGAAGGTTTTAGCTTTGAAAAGGCTCAATGACTTTGATTGGTCCAGACATAGTCATTGCTGAACTGAGACTGTCTTGTGACCAGAATTAATTAGAAAACTTTTAATTTCCTGAGAGTGACTGGGAAGTCATGGGATCTGCAAGAGCTGTTATATCTCTAGATCTAGATGTAGAATACATATGCATCTATCTGCAGGGTCAACGGGAGATAAAACATATTTCATAATTGTACCTTGTGTGTACAGCTTGTTTAATATTCCTGTTATACAGTTCACAAATCTTTTTCCTTCTATTCATGGTCTGGTTCTGCCATTTTATTTATCACCTGCTGTTTCTAGCCCAACCCAACTTCCTATCTTCCAATACTTTGGATGTACATCCTCTCTCTGGCATCTAAGCTCTCTCCTTTATGTCCCCCTCTGCCAGGAAGGCGGCTTCACCCTCTTCTCCTGCCTGCATCACAGCCATTCTGGAGGTCTGAGACCTAGTTTCTCTTCCTCCAGGAAGTCTTCCCTCTTCTTCCCCAGCACTCCTGCATGGTTACAGAGCTCCCAAGGGAGTCACGAGCCAGCAGAGCTTCCCTCTGGCTGATCATTTACCCCTCTGTGCTGCTTCCTCTCCTCTCCAAACTGTCTCCTTTTTGAAGGCAGGGACCATGCCTTATTCATCTCCCTATTTTTAGTGTCTAGTGAGTTTCACGTGATGGACGAGTAAATAAATGGTGTCTCCAGTGTCTGCCATATGCTTCAGAGGACCTGTGCAAGGCACAGAGTGGGCTGTGAATTGAGACCAAGACAACTAACTGAATTCTAAATCTCTGCATTTTCTCTTGGCTACACAGCCATTTTGTTCTCCTAGAACCAGCATTTTCTGATTTCCAAATGCCCACAGCTATAAGTGTGTGTGGAAAATAGTCTACGAAGGACCCTCGGTCTCTGTTCCCAATGTTTTTCTCATCCATATGTCAAAGAGCTATTTCCTTTTGGCTTGAAACCAGACCATAAACAAAGGCCAGAGAAACTCTGGGTTATTTTATGATTCCAGTTTAGCCTTTCTCTCTCTCTCTTTTTAAAAAATTGTTTGAACAGAGCATATTTATTACTTGGCAGGCCAGTAAAATGTAAATAAGGTTTGCTGAAGAATGGCCCCAAATTCTCAGGAATTTAACATTTCACAACAACAACAAAAACAACAAAGCATGGGAAGGAGGGAACTAATATTTAACAGCACTGAGTAAATGCCCCGTTATTTATCTGCTTTCTCCTGTGTAACCCTCAAAACAACCCTAGAGGGTAAATAATCATTATCCTCATTTTCCAGATGAGGGAACTGAGGTTAAATAACTAATTAGGGCCCTCAGCTAGAGAGAGCCAAAGCAGAACTCATACCTGCAACACTGACCAGAGCTGTGTTCTTGCCATGGCCTGGACAGAGGCCACCAGCCAGGGCAGCAGACTCTAAGCCTGGCTTTCTTTTAGATTCTGTTGAAAGTTATCAATCTTCCTCCCAGAAAATGAACTCTGCATCTTTACTCACAGTTTCGCATAAATTTCAGACAGCTCATAAGCTTTTCTTAAAGCCCATCTATAAACCCCTCAATTAAGAGCCCTTTAACTAAAGAATGAAAGTAGCTATCGTCTTGGCTTGATCAATCATCTAGGACACTTTCGTACTGATTTTCCCTGTGGGATTGAAACTCATGCCTAAGGAGTCACTCAATCTTAAGACTCACATATGTCACAACTGTGGATTCTTGATATCAAGAATTAATCTAAGCAGAGAATTATAAAATTTTACTTTTAAAATCAGCAAAATCTTAAAATTATCAGGGCTGGAAGGGACCAGAATAGAGGCAAGTCCACATATAATTTCATTCTGCAGCTCTGACAGGTTGGAAATATCAGGCCCTGAGCCTAAGACAAAGGACAGGGCCTGCTTGGAGCTCCCCAGTAATAATAACGATGGAATCAAGAGTCAAGCCAACACAACATTGTAAAGCAATTATCCTCCAATTAAAAAATTAGTTAATTTATTTTTAAAAAGACAAAAAAAAAAAAAAGATTCAAGCCCTGGTTGCTGGCTTCAAGATCATCTGGTTAAAGGATGATCTTTGGAAGCAAAGTCATGCAGTCTGCATGGGGCTGAGAAAACCGGGGACAGAAGGACATTTGTTGAGTACCTATCAGGTGCCAGGCAGGCCAGCGGATTTGTATCATTGCACTCTTCTGATAACTGTGCAAAATCAGTATTATGACTTTTATATTACAAATAGGGGGACAGGCTCAGAGTGGTGAGGTAACCAGCCCAAGGTCACACAGCTAGGGAAGCATCAGTGACTGTCTGTGTCCATTGCTATATTATCCTGATGTAGTAGAGGAGGAGAGTCAGAGAGCAAGAGCTTGGTAATGTTTAGCTGGGGCTTTTCCAGAGAGAAAAATTAAGCTGACAGATACATATGTTCTGGGCTTCTCTGGTGGCTCAGATGGTAAATAACCTTCCCGCAATACAGGAAACCTAGGTTTGGTCCCTGGGTCAGGAAGATGCCCTGGGAAAGGAAATGGTGACCGATTCCAGTACTCTTGCCTGGAGAATTCCATAGACAGAGGAGCCTGGCAGACTATAGTCCATGGAGTTGCAAAGAGTCGGACACGACAGAGCGACTAACACCGACTAACACTGGTACATGTGGTCTGGAGTGTGAGGAGGTGGACACTGCTGTGGGGCTGGGTGAGACATCCCTCAGGATTCCCTGCCTCCCCCGCCCTTCCCTGATCTTTCTCTCACTCAGCATCTTCTGATAGCTAACGTGGCCTCTGTGGTTCCCAAGGCTGGGAACGGGACACTCTAGATGATGGACATAAAAAACGTCACCATGGGAATCGCACACACCCACTGACTGTATGAGTCAGATGGTGTTCTGAGGTCTAGGTTCTCAGTTGTGGCGACCCCACCAAGACCCTTTGCCCCATGAACCTTACCAGCATAACCCCTGGCCTCTTGGTCTAACAGCCCCAACTATTTTCTTTTACATAAATGTGAGTCCTCAGTTACAATGTTCTAATCAATTGTTGTTGTTCAGTCACCCAGTTGTGTCTGGCTCTTTGAGACCCCATGGACTGCAGCCAGGCCTCCCTGTCCCTCACTATCTCCCAGAGTTTGCCCAAGTTCATATCCATTGCATCAGTGATGTCATCTGGCTATCTCATCCTCTGTTGCCCTCTTCTCCTTCTGCCCTCAGTCTTTCCCAGCATCTGGGTCTTTTCCAATGAGTTGGCTTAATATTTAAAGCCTCAGGTGCACACTCCTGTACATTATTTCATATAACGTCCATGTGACTCGGTGAGGTTAAGTATTAACTAGGTCCTCCTGCTATAGCCAAGGGCACTGAGGTGCAATGAGGTTACGTAACTCACCCAAGGTGACACAACCTGTGACCGTCTGAACCTGGATTCAAACCTGATTTGTCTAAATGGAAAGTCTGCTCTCTTTTCACGAGTATCTGTTGAGTTCCCATTGCAGGGGTCAAGAAAGCAGGAAGGCTCTTGGTGCCTTTGTGAAGGAGACACAGCTCGCCTCAGAGAGCTTGGAGGACTTGCTGAAGGGCACGCTCGGGGGACGATGCTGGTGTTGTCATCAGATCCAGGTCTCCTGACTCCCAGTCTGGAGGACATCTTCCCAGACCATATTGCCATTCCTATCAGACCATGTAATTTCTTTTTCTGATTGGGACACGAAGCCAACAGCCAACAAGGATCACAATCTGTCTGCCTGAAGTCTCCCTCTGTTAGGAGATGAAGGCTTTTTTTTTTTTTAATGCATTTCAAACAAGAACTAGGTTAAATCACGCTTGTGTGTGTTGACTCGGCCTGCATGTCCTTGGAGAAACTCCAGGTTCCTCTTCTTGTCCCTTGGATGGCAGACGAGACTGGGTGGCTCCAACAGCATGGTGGCCTGCTCAGCTTCTGCTCCGTCTCACTACCCACAGCCCTGCACCCCTTCCAGTCACTAGCTCCTGGTCCCCACCAACACCCCCATCCAAATGCTGACCAAGTGTTCCCAGTTCCACATTCTAAACATGGCACGGCCCCACTCAAGTCTAGTCCTGAGTCATCTCCCAGCTGGACTGTCATAACAGCTCCCAGCATGCCCCGCCTCCAGCCTTCTCTCATCTGTCCTTCCCACTGCAGCCAGAGGCTTCCCACTGCAGCCAGCAGCTTCCCACTGCAGCCAGGGGCTTCCCACTGCAGCTGGAGGCCTCCCACTGCTCTTTAAAGCCCTTCTCCTGCTCTCCATGGCCTTCATGTTCCTTCTAGTTCAAATTCCTCACAGGCTGCCATTTTGGTCTCATCTCCTGCATCTGCGGTCCTTCAGCCATAATGCACCTGTCACAGCTCCTACAGCCCACCTTCCTTCCTTCCCTCTCCGTCTGAGATGCCCTCCCTCCAAGAACCCACTCCAGGCAATCTGTCTAATTTCTATTCAATTTTTAAAAGTCAGTTTAGATGTCACTTCTGTGACGACTTCCCTGACCTACTGAAACTGTGTTTGAGCCTCCTCTTAACCTCTATGGGTAGATATTTTTGTCTTCAGGATGTTCACTGCTATTAATACAGCCCCTGTGCTTAGAACTTTACCTGGCTTATGGGAGACACTTCCTGTGTATTTTTTTTTTAATCGGAGTATAATTACTTTACAGTCTGTGTTAGTTTCTGCTGTACAACAATGTGAATCAGCTAAGTATACATGTATCTGCACCCTCTTGCCTTCCCCTCTACCCCATCGCATCCCTCCAGGTCATCACAGAACATGAGCTGAACTCCTAGTACTTTTCAGCAGCTTCCTACTAGCCATCTGTCTTACACATGGTGGTGCATATATTTTTAAATGGACATTTCCCATGGCTCCCTGGGATTCCTCCACAACAGGACTTACTATACAGACTATAAGTGTCCTTTTCCTTTATCCAGCTCCCAAGTAGACCAGAAGTTCTGTGAGTCAGGGACCATGGCTTCTTGGTCAATATTTTACCCCAGTGCTTAGTAGGCTTCCTAGAATGCACTAATGCTGTACTAACATTTGATGGACAAGGGTTGGGTGTTGAGAGGAGGAAACCTTGGGTCTAGGCCAAGGGAGGGACATTCTGCCAAGAAATTCATTTGCTTCCAACACAAAAGCATGTTGGAGGTGCTGACATAGAGTAGGAGAACCCATCACATTGAACATCAGACGTTGGCCACAAACTAAGTACAGGCCACCTCTGGAGGGACCCTCATCTCACTGAGATGAATCACATGTGGGATCCCTTAGGTGCAAATGCTCAAACTCTTCTTCCAGGCACCTCCTTCTATTTCCTTTGCCCTGACGTCAAAGGTGAGCTAGGCAGGGGCAGTGTGGAATGTGTCTAGGTGTAGAGCACAGCAGTTAGCAGATCCTGGGGAAGCCATGTGCTGCACACCATCAAGTTGTGTGTGGGGGGCTGGGGGGTGGGGGGTGAGTTGCACTGTGGCACACAGAGATGGCCAGAACTTTGGAAAGCAAGGATCTTCTGATGTAGAGCAGAGCCTGCCCCATTGGTCTGTGAGTCAGGTGGTCATTAAAGCAGACTTCAGGGTGACTGTGAGGGGACTCTCCCCCCGTTCTTACCATGATCTCTACATTGTTGTGCTGGATCTAGAATACTGGTCTAACACCTGGTCTGCCAACTACTTTCCCCTCCCTCCGAGGACATCACCCTGCCCTCCATGTTCCCTGCTAGGTCTCTGTTCATCCCTGAGCTATGAGGGTGCAACGGACAGTGTGGACTAGTGCCAAGTCATGTCTTGGCCAGAAAGGAAGCTTTCCTGCACAGAGTGTGATGAGAACTCCATAAACTCTCCCCATGGTTGAAAGGAGGATGCCCACTTCTGGGGAGACAGAGTCTGTATACAGAGAGTTAATATCATCCTTTTCCTTTCTTCTCCATCAATTATAATTCTTTCTCCAAGAAACTAAGTGTTCAGAAAGGAGACATGGGTCAATCCAAAACAAAAGGGTAAAGATAAGCAGAAACTGTTACAATCAGTCACAATGCCTTATGTAGTGACCTTGAAATGAAAATCAACACTCAGGAACCTAGAATTACTAAACAATTCCTAAAAAATCAAGCAAGCTAGAAGGTGACCTCTAGTTTGATCATGACACACTTGGGGGTTCTTGTGCACATTTTATGGGTAAGCCAAGTGGAAAAGTGAGTTGGCAAAGGAAATGCAAAGGCAGAGAGAAAGATGCTCAGGGGAAGAATGGGAAAAGGTGGGGAAGGTAGGGAAGATGGAAGGAGGCTGAGGGGAGAGAGACAGGAAAGGAGGGTGGGGAGGGGGAGAAAATAGAGGAAGGAAGGGAGGAACACATCAAATGAAGCAAGATGGAGAGACAGAAGGAGATGGGACAAGGTGGGGACAGGCAAAAGAGAAAGCAGTGAGAGGAAAGAAGAGAAGGGGAGGGAGCTGGAGCACAGAAAGATGGAAGGTAAAAAGAGATTTGTTCTAGAGACCAAATTTGTGGTTGCCAGAAAGGTGGAGGAGGGAGAGGGATAGACCGGGAGTTTGGCATTGATAGATGCAAGCTATTACGCTTAGAATGGATAAGCAACAAGATCCTACTGTATAGCACAGGGAATTATATCCAGTCTCTTGGGATAAACTATAATGGGAAAGAATACTTTAAAAAAGAATGTATAAATGTGTATCTATACAAGTCACTTTGCTGTAAGGCAGAGATTGGCACAACATTGTAAATCAACTATACTTCAATAAAAATTAAAAAAAAAAACAAATTTTAAAAACCTAAAAAAGAGATATATTCAGGGTGAGAAAAAGGAGTTCAAGACCAAGTCAAGGTCTTCCTCAGCAGGCTCGGGATGAGCTTCTGGCCTGTGTGCTTACATACCTTAGATGATGGAAGACTCACTCTCTTGTTGGGGGCAGAGGAGAGAAAGAGAGATAGGCCAGCACAGGTATGGGTGGGTCATGGGTCCAGGTGCCTGGGGAAGACTTGAGGTGTAGCAGAGGCATATGGGGAGGGGTGTCCATTAGGAGGGCAGGAGGCAAATAAAACAATCCAGAGAGGATACCAGCAGAACCAGCCACGTCTATCCTCACCCCAGGATCTCAGTCCTCACCTGAGTTGGAGACCAGATTCCTGAGGCATCTGGTAAATCCTGGCAGACCTGGCTACTCTCAGCTGGATGTGAGCTGGCCCAGGGCTGGGGGAGGGGAAAGGGGAAACTGCCAAGGATACAGGCTTCTTCTGTGTAGGGCACAGCAGCTGTGGTGCCACCGATGATGTAGCTGTAGAAGGAAACCTCGAGCGTATAGCAATAAGAAGTGTGGTCCAGCAGCCCACCAAGGAAGCGACGGCCAGTTCCTGCTTTCACAGCATCCCGGTTAAAGGATGTGCTAGACTGTGAGAGACAAAAAAAGGAGAAGAGAATCAGTGCAGGACACCTGCAGGCTATGGGACCTTGAGCGAGTCTTACAGCACCTCTGGGTCTCAGCTTCCTCATCTGAAAAATCTGATGTGAATCCCAATTTGCAGGATTACTATAAAGATGGGTTACATAGACTATTAAATGAAAGTATCCAGCACAGTTCTTAGGTTAGTAACTGCCATTTACATTACTTTGATGACAAAGGTGCATATAATCAAAGCTATGGTTTTTCCAGTAGTCATGTATGGATGTAAGAGCTGGACCATAAAGAAGGCTGTGCACCAAAGAATTGATGTTTTTGAGATGTAGTGTGGAGAAGACTCTTGAGAGTCCCCTGTAGTGCAAGGAGCTTAAACCAGTCATTCCAACCCTGAAAATTCATTGGAAGGACTGTTGCTGAGATCCAATACTTTGGCCACCGGATTCAAAGAGCAGACTCATTGAAAAAGACTCTGATGATGGGAAAGATTGAATGCAAAAGGAGAAAGGGATGGCATAGGATAAAATGGCCAGATAGCATCATTGACTGAATGGATATGAAGCTAAGCAAACTCTAGGATGTAGCAGAGGACAGAGGAGCCTCTTACAGTCCATGGGGTCGCAAAGAGTCGGGCACAACTTGGCAACTGGACAACAACAAAGAGAACAAATGCCAGAGGCCCTGAAAGCAGACACCAGGGCCAGGGCCGGACTCTGGGAGGTACTCAGTGAGTTACTTCTCTTGTTAAAGCTGGAGTCAGATTGGGTAAACAAAGGCCAACTCCTCAGACAGAGCGAGTGCGATCTTTTCCAAGACTCTCCCTCACTGACAGGTGACGAGCTGCGTGCAGGCATGGGCAGAGCTTGTTTCCATCTGTCTTTATCACCCACGTGAGACACAGCACAAGTAGGTGTTCTGTGAATGTTAAAGCAAATCTAACTCAGTCAAAGACAGGGTGGCAACGGGAAGGAGGGCTGGTCTGGGGAGGGGACCTGGGGTTGGATCCCAGCCCACTCTTGACTCACGTAGGAGAAGTCCTCGGCGTTCTGGCAGAGGAGCTTGGGGAAAACCGCCTGCCTCTGGAACCGCTCTTCATCCTCAAAGATGTTGCCATACATGAAACCATTCATCATGGTGGAGTGGGCGTGGATATCAATATAAAACTCCAAGCTTGTTTTCTGTTGAGAGAAAGAATGACAAATGAGATGTCAGGGCCACAGAGTTTGTCTTAAACACACATGCGCGTGCGCATGCGCGCGCGCGCACACACACACACACACACACACACACACACACACACACACACACACACCCCCATTTCCTTTTGAGCTAGCCCTCTGTCTAATCAGATGTAGCAATGTGAGGGATTGAGAGCAGCGAGGATCAATTTCTCCTTATTTTGAACACCATCTGTCTTCAAGGTCTCAGAGCACTAGCATTAGCAGTCCTCTTTCGAGGTCTTCTGAAGTAATGCTAGCCACCCAGAACAGTAAACACATTTATAACTAAAGACTTTAGCAGAATTTGTTTCTCTGATGAATGAGAAATACCTTCAGGTAACATTATGATATTTACATTGGGCCTGCTAATGGTTTTGCCCCAACTGGGTCATTTCTAACAGAGGGAGTCTGGGGTAAACTAAATCATGTACCCTCTTTGAAATTTTTATTTTCAAAATGGGTATTTTAATTCCAACCTTGGAGAGTTAGAGTGGGAATCCAACTCAGCAACAGTCAGCACTATCATTTACTGTGTAGTTAATGCATGCCAGATTCCATTCTGGGAGCTTCACATAGGACATCTTAGTTAATTCTGCTATTTAACCTCATTTCATGATGCCACACCTACTCCGCAGTAGTATATAGTATATGGGAAAAGTAACCTTGCAATTTATAAAGATGATTGTAACTAGTCTTTCTCTGCTCTCTGCTCACACTCCTTATTTAAGGCACTCCCTACCTTGATACAGTATTATTTATTAACCTTCTCATTTATGAGCTCCTTGAAAGTTAGAAAGAGTGTCTGGAAAGAACCCAGTGTCTGTTTGTGAAGGACGCTCAGTAGCGAGATGCAGAATGACTAAATAAACCACTCAGAGGGATAACTTCAGACCCTGTAATGGACTGGCAGGAACTGGGGAACTCTCAGGCCCTCAGAGGGCTTCCCAGGCGGCTCAGTGGTAAAGAATCTGCTTGCCAATGCAGGAGATGCAGAAGACTTGCTTTGGATCCCTGGGTCAGGAAGATCCCCCAGAGAAGGAAATAGCAATTCACTCCAGTATTCTTGCCTGGAGAACCCCATGGACAGAGAAGACTGGTGGGCTACGGCCCATGGGGTCACAAAGAGCAGGACATGACTTAACAACAGAGCATGCAGACAGCACACAGGCCCTTCGAACTGCAATATCTCTCAAATCTGACTTTCTCTTCCTACATATCAGTCTGATTTATACTTGTTAATCATTCCTGAGAGTAACAGGGCCTCCACTGGGGAAGGGACTTGTCCAAGTTCATGGCCTAACTGGGATTGAAGCCCAGGTCTCCGGACCCATTTGCACGGTTAATGCAATACCATTGATGAGCACCACTAAAAACAGCCAAGGCAAGGCCTGGCCACCTTTCTATCCACTTTCTAGCATTCAGTCCTGGGAAAGAAGAAAAATCCATGCTTAGAAGAATTCTCCCTCTGTGGGACACTTTCAAACAAAGTTAAGACCAAATGAAAACTGTATTGTTTCTAGAATGTGGGCCTGATGATTGTCATTTCATTTGCCTCAGACTTGGAGTGAAAAATTGTGTCTTGCTGAGCTCCCGGTTCTCTGGGTGGCATAAACTGCCTTCTGAGAGATACAAGATGCACAGCTCTGTGTGATATTAAACTCATCATTTTCAGCTTTGAAGGTGGAATACACAATGATTCAACAGGAGCCCTATAAAAGTCATCTTTGCAATTTTATTTTCTTCAATTGTCTGTTTTTTCCTCTGAGCTTTTGATGAGCTGCAGAGGAAAGGAGGCGGTAGAGAGATGACTTAAAAAATGTGGAAGGAAAAACCGCAGTTTATAGCTCTGGGTATGGGCTCTATTGGAAACCAGTTTCTCTGACCTTTTGCACATCAGCTCAGGGTGCGGAGGTTGCCTGATTAGGGCTGGGAGTGAGTTAGTGAAGGAGCAAGAATTAGAACCTGGATCTTTGGAAAACCATTCTGGACTGGCTTCTACTGCCCTATCCCAACACCTAGAACCTGATGTGATTCAACTTTAAATAACCAGAAGTGAATAATATTGATTGATTTACATGCTTCAAAAGTCAATAAGAGGGGCCTCTTATTCTTACGAAGCAGGGCAAAGGCTAACAGAGCTTTGCCAAGAGAATGCACTGGTCATAACAAATGCTCTCTCCCAACACACAAGAAATAACACTACACATGGACATCACCAGACAGTCAATACCAAAATCAGATTGATTTATATTCTGCACAGCCAAAGATGGAGAAACTTTATACAGTCAACAAAAACAAGACTAGGAGCTGATGTGACTCAGATCATGAACTCCTTATTGCAAAATTCAGACTTAAGTTGAAGAAAGTAGGGAAAACCACTAGGCCATATTAGACCAGGTATAACCTAAATCAAGAGAAGGCAATGGCACCCCACTCCAGTACTCTTGCCTGGAAAATCCCATGGATGGAGGAGCCTGGTAGGCTGCAGTCCATGGGGTCGCTGAGGGTTGGACACGACTGAGCCACTTCGCTTTCGCTTTTCACTTTCATGCATTGGAGAAGGAAATGGCAACCCACTCCAGTGTTCTTGCCTGGAGAGTCCCAGAGACGGGGGAGCTTGGTGGGCTGCTGTCTATGGGGTCGCACAGAGTCAGACACGACTGAAGCGACTTAGCAGCAGTAGCAGCAGCATACCTAAATCAAATCCTGTATGATTATATAGTGGGAGTGACAAATAGATTCAAGGGATTAGAATTGATTGATAGAGTGCCTGAAGAACTATGAACAGAGGCTGGTAACATTGTACAGGAAGCAGTGATAAAAACCATCCCCAAGAAGAAGAAATACAAAAAGGCAAAATGGTTGTCTGGGGAGGCCTTACACATAGCTGAGAAAAGAAGAGATGCAAAAGGCAAAAGAGAAAAGGAAAGATACACCCATCTGAATGCTATTCCAAAAACTAGCAAAGAGAGATAAGAAGGACTTCCTCAGTGATCAATGTAAAGAAAGAGAGGAAAACAATAGAATGGGAAAGACTATCGATCTCTCATGAAAATTAGAGATACTTGGGAACATTTCATGCAAAGATAGGCACAATAAAGGACAGAAACAGTGTGAACCTAACAAAAGCAGACGATATTAAGAAAAGGTGGCAAGAATACACAAAAGAACTATACGAAAGAGATCTTAATGACCCAGATAATGATGATGGTGTGATCACTCACCTAGAGCCAGACATCCTGGAATGTGAAGTCAAGTGGGCCTTAGGAAGCATCACTAAGGACAAAGTTAATGGCATGATGGGATTTCAGCTCAGCTATTTAAAATCTGAAAGATGATGGTGGGAAAGTGCTGCTCTCAATATGCCAGCAAATTTGGAAAACTCAACAGTGGCCACAGGACTGGAAAAGGTCAGTTTTCATTCCAATCCCAAAGAAAGGCAATGTCAAAGAATGCTCAAACTACCGCACAATTGCACTCATCTCACCAGCAAGTAAAATAATGCTCAAAATTCTCCAAGCTAGGCTTCAATAGTACGTAAACTGAGAACTTCCAGATGTTCAAGCTGGATTTAGGAAAGGCAGGAGAACCAGAGATCAAATTGCCAACATCTGTTGGATCATAGAAAAACAAAGAGAATTCCAGAAAAACATCTACTTCTGCTTCATTGACTACATTAAAGCCTTTGATTGTGTGGATCACAAGAAACTGTGGAAAATTCTTCAAGAGATGGGAATACCAGACCACCTTCCCTGCCTCCTGAGAAATCTGTATGCAGGTCAAGAAGCAACAGTTGGAACTGGACATGGAACAACGGACTGGTTCCAAAGTGGGAAAGGAATACATCAAGGCTGTATATTGTCACCTTGCTTATTTAACTTAAGTGCAGAATACATCATGCAAAAGGCCAGACTGGATGAAACACAAGCTGGAATCAAGATTGCAGGGAGCCATCTGTATGTCTTCTTTGGAGAAGTGTCTGTTTAGTTCATTTTCCTACTTTTTGATTGGGTTCTTTGTTTTTCTGGTATTGAGTTGTATGAGATGCTTGTATATTTTGGAAATTAATCCTTGGTCAGTTGTTGAAAAGATGCTCATTATTAGAGAAATGAAAATAAAAATTACAATGAGATATCACCTCACACTGGTCAGAATGGCCAGCATCCAAAAGTCTACAAACAGTAAATGCTGGAGAGGGAATGGAGAAAAGGGAACACTCTTTCACTGTTGGTGGGAATGTAAATTGATTCAGCCACTATGGAAGACAGTATGGAGATTCCTAAAAAACTAGGAATAAACCCACTATGTGATCCAGCAACCATGCTGAGGCATATACCCTGAGGAAACCAAAATTGAAAAATACACATGTACTCCAGTGTTCATTGCAGCACTATTTGTAATAGCTAGAACATGGAAGCAACCTAGATGTCCACTGAAAGATGATGGATAAAGAAGTTGTGGTACATATACACAATATTTAGTTCAGTTCAGTTACTCAGTTGTCCTACTCTGTGACCCCGTGAACTGCAGCACGCCAGGCCTCCCTGTCCAACACCAACTGCCGGAGTCTACCCAAAGCCATGTCCATTGAGTCAGTGATGCCATCCAACCATCTCATCCTCTGTCATCCCCTTCTCCTCCTGCCCTCAATCTTTCCCAGCAGCAGGATCTTTTCAAATGAGTCAGCTCTTTGCATCAGGTGGCCAAAGCATCGGAGTTTCAGCTTACTTAGCCATAAAAAGGAACACATCTGAGTCAGTTCTAGTGAAGTGGATGAACCTAGAGCTTATTATACAGAGTGAAGTAAGTCATACAGAGAAAGATAAATATTGGAATCTAGAAAAATGGTACTGATGAATTTATTTTCAAGGCAACAATGGAAAAGCAGACACAGAGAACAGACTTATGGACACAGGGAGAGGGGAGGAGAAGCCGAGATGTATGGAGAGAGCAACATGGAAACTTACATTACCAGATATGAAATAGATAGCCAATGAGAATTTTCTGTATGTCTCAGGGAATTCAAACAGAGGCTCTTATCAACCTAGAGGGATGGGATGGAGTGGGGAGATGGGAGGAAGGTTCAAGAGAGGGGACGTATGTATGCCTATGGCTGATTCATGTTGAAGTTTCACAGAAAACAACAAAATTCTGTAAAGCAATCATTTTTCAATTAAAAAAATAGTTTTTAAAAATGTGTAAAAAAAAGATTGCAGAGAGAAATATCAATAACCTCTGATATGCAGATGACACCACCCTTATGGCAGAAAGCAAAGAGGAACTAAAGAGCCTCTTGATGAAGGTGAAAGAGGGGAGTGAAAAAGCTGGCTTAATATTCAACATCCAAAAAACAAAGATCATGGCATCCTGTCCCATCATTTCATGGCAAATAGATGGGGAAATAATGGAAACAGTGGCAGACTTTATTTTCTTGGGCTCCAAAATCTCTGCAAATGATGACTGCAGCCATGAAATTAAAAGACATTTGCTCCTTGGAAGAAAAGCTATGACCAAACTAGATAGCATATTAGAAAGTAGAAACATTACTTTGCTGACAAAGGTCCATCTAGTCAAACTATGGTTTTTCCAGTGGTCATGTATAGATGTGAGAGTTGAACCATAAAGAGAGTTGAGCACCAAAGAACTGATGCTTTTGAACTGTGGTGTTGGAGAAGACTCTCGAGAGTCCCTTGGACTGCAAGGAGATCAAACCAGTCAATCCTAAAGGAAATCAGTCCTGAATATTCATTTTAAGGACTGATGCTGAAGCTGAAGCTCCAATACTTTGGCCAACTGATGCAATCTGACTCATTGGAAAAGACCCTGATGCTAGGAAATGTTGAAGGCAGGAGGAGAAGGGGATGACAGAGGATGAGATTGTTGGGTGGCATCACTGACTCGATGGACATGAATTTTAGCAAGCTCTGGGAGTTGCTGATGGACAGGGAAGCCTGGCATACTGAAGTCTGTGGGGTTGCAAAGAGTTGGACATGACTGAGTGACTGAACAACAACAATCTTATCATATATACTTAGTAACTTTATCTCCTCTTTTTAAGTTTTTATGCTTCTAATTTCTTTTTTTTGTCTAACTGCATTGGTTAGTACCTCCACAACAAATTTAAAGGATCATCTATTTTCCCTAATTTTTTTGCCCATGCTGCATGGCTTGTAGGATCTTAGTTCCCTGATTAGGATTGACCTAGGGCCACCACAGTGAACACACTAAGTCCTTATGACTAGAACATCCAGGAATTCCCAGAGATTTTTTAGTTTCTAAGATCTCTTCCCTCTCTGAGTGTCTAGATTTTACCTGGAGTAGAAAAGGGTCTAGGAAATTAACCTGTATAAAGTCTGAACTTGAAGTTCTAGTTCTTTTTCTTCTTCATTGCACATATTCAGCACTTTTCTGGCAATACCAAAGACCACAGATACTAGTTTCATCATCATCCTAATTATGTTTTGTGCCTAAACTGGCACTATGGGCTCATGTTGGTCCGTTAGAACACAGCAAGGAAGGCAAGCAGAGTTCCTAGCTCTGGTTCTAATGTTCACGTAATCTATAACCATGAACAGCAGCAGCTGTTCACTGTGCCTCAATTTCTGCAACTTTATAAGTGGCTGTTGGATGAGAGAAAAGAGATACAGCTTTCTTAAACTTTTCATGATTTCTTCTCACATTCTGTTAAAATGGAAATGGCAACCCACTCCAGTACTCTTGCCTGGAAAATCCCATGAATGGAGAAGCCTGGTAGGCTACAGTCCGTGGGGCTGCTAAGATTCGGACACAACTGAGCAACTTCACTCACTTCTGTTAAAATAAATCCCTTCATCTTCTGCAAACAGCTTCTTGCTTGGGCCTTGATGTTAGTACTTGTTACTGTATAGGTATCCTTGTGTACTGAATCAGATCAGATCAGTTCAGTCGCTTAGTCGTGTCCGACTCTGCAACACCATGAATAGCAGCACGCCAGGCCTCCCTGTCCATCACCAACTCCCGGAGTTCACTCAGACTCACGTCCATCGAGTCAGTGATGCCATCCAGCCATCTCATCCTCTGTCGTTCCCTTCTTCTCCTGCCTTCAATCCCTCCCAGCATCAGTGTCTTTTCCAAAGAGTCAATTCTTTGCATGAGGTGGCCAAAGGACTGGAGTTTCAGCTTTAGCATCATTCCTTCCAAATAAGTCCCAGGGCTGATCTCCTTCAGAATGGACTGGTTGGGTCTCCTTGCAGTCCAAGGGACTCTCAAGAGTCTTCTCCAACACCACACCTCAAAAGCATCAATTCTTCGGCGCTAAGCCTTCTTCACAGTCCAACTCTCACATCCATACATGACCACAGGAAAGACCATAGCCTTGACTAGGCAAACCTTTGTTGGTAAAGTAATGTCTCTGCTTTTGAATATGCTATCTAGGTTGGTGATAACTTTCCTTCCAAGGAGTAAGCGTCTTTTAATTTCATGGCTGCAGTCCCCATCTGCACTGATTTTGGAGCCCAAAAAATAAAGTCTGACACTGTTTCCAGTGTTTCCCCATCTATTTCCCATGAAGTGATGGGACCGGATGCCATGATCTTCGTTTTCTGAATGTTGAGTTTTTAGCCAACTTTTTCACTCTCCACTTTCACTTTCATCAAGAGGCTTTTTATTCCTCTTCACTTTCTGCCGTAAGGGTGGTGTCATCTGCATATCTGAGGTTATTGATATTTCTCCCGGCAATCTTGATTCTGAAAGGTTGTTGTTGAATCACGCGAAGACACCAGGATTCTTGGCCCCCGGAGGAGAAGAATTTAATCCGGGGCCAAGACGAGGCTTGATTGCTCAGAGCTTTTGTGTAATAAAATTTTATTAAAGTATAAAGGAGATAGAGAAAGCTTCTGACATAGGCATCAGAAGGGGGCAGAAAGAGTACCTGCTTGCTCAGAGATCAGATCAGATCAGTTGCTCAGTCGTGTCCGACTCTTTGCGACCCCATGAACTGCAGCACGCCAGGCCTCCCTGTCCATCACCAACTCCCGGAGGTCACTCAGACTCACGTCCATCGAGTCAGTGACGCCATCCAGCCATCTCATCCTCTGTCGTCCCCTTCTCCTCTTGCCCCCAATCCCTCCCAGCATCAGAGTCTTCTCCAATGAGTCAACTCTTCGCATGAGGTGGCCAAAATACTGGAGTTTCGGCTTTAGCATCATTCCTTCCAAAGAAATCCCAGGGCTGATCTCCTTCAGAATGGACTGGTTGCATCTCCTTGCAGTCCAAGGGACTCTCAAGAGTCTTCTCCAACACCACACTTCAAAAGCATCAATTCTTTGGTGCTCAGCCTTCTTCACAGTCCAGCTCTCACATCCATACATGACCACAGGGAAGACCATAGCCTTGACTAGGCGAACCTTTGTTGGCAAAGTGATGTCTCTGCTTTTGAATATGCGATCTAGGTTGGTCATAACTTTCCTTCCAAGGAGTAAGTGTCTTTTAATTTCATGGCTGCAGTCACCATCTGCAGTGATTTTGGAGCCCAGAAAAATAAAGTCTGACACTGTTTCCACTGTTTCTCCATCTATTTTCCATGTAGTGATGGGACCAGATGCCATGATCTTCGTTTTCTGAATGTTGAGCTTTAAGCCAACCCTTTCACTCTCCACTTTCACTTTCATCAAGAGGCTTTTGAGTTCCTCTTCACTTTCTGCCATAAGGGTGGTGTCATCTGCATATCTGAGGTTATTGGTATTTCTCCCAGCAATCTTGATTCCAACTTGTGTTTCTTCCAGTCCAGTGTTTCTCATCATGTACTCTGCATATAAGTTAAATAAACAGGGTGACAATATACAGCCTTAACGTACTCCTTTTCCTATTTGGAACCAGTCTGTTGTTCCATGTCCAGTTCTAACTGTTGCTTCCTGTCCTGCATACAGATTTCTCAAGAGGCAGATCAGGTGGTCTGGTATTCCCATCTCTTTCAGAATTTTCCACAGTTTATTGTGATCCACACAGTCAAAGGCTTTTGGTATAGTCAATAAAGCAGAAGTAGATGTTTTTCTGGAACTTTCTTGCTTTTTTGATGATCCAGCGGATGTTGGCAATTTGATCTCTGGTTCCTCTGCCTTTTTGAAAACCAGCTTGATCATCAGGAAGTTCACGGTATAGACATACTTATATACTTGTTACTGAAATATGGCTAGAAAGTATGTCTGTCTGCCTATGAGCATACTGAGGACGTGAACCAAGTCTGACCCCATTCCATCATTTCTTTCTTGTTTTACTACAATAGCTTCTGACCTGATTTCCTTGCTGCTTCAGAGCAATCTTTTAAGATGTAAACAAATAATGGCACTTCTTGAACTGAAACTGCTCTATCTCTCCCTATCACTCAGAGGATAGACTCCAAACTCCTTCATATATTATAAAAGGCCCTGTGTGATCTGGCCCTTGCCCCCTGCCTACTATCAATCAGCTCTCACAACTTCTGGTCTGATACTCTATACTTTAGTCCATGGAGCTGCCTGGAGTACTTCAAACCTCTAGGCTTGTGACTTTCATCTCCATATTGACACATAATGAATATCTCCTCTGCCTGAAATACAAGTTCTCTTTATCTGGGTAACCCTGAGACAACCTTAAGACTTAAGGCAAACTAAGGAGATGCTCACCAGTTCCATATCCTTTTCCTGGACCCTGGACAACATCTCTCAGTCTCCCTTGGTATTTGGTTGGGATCAAAAGGGATGTGGGTAGTGGTAATAAGTACCACTTCCAGGCCTGGTCATCAAACACATACACAATTGCCCACATTCTTGCTCTTGGACAGGAAAGCTACATGTAAAATCAATGGTATCATAGTAGGGAAAAAGGCTAGTTTGCTGAGTCAACACTGGGAGGAAAATTGCCAGACAAGTCACTTGACCTGCATCAGACTGTAATGAACCTTTACTGTATTAAGCCACTGAGATTTGGGGACTGCTTATTATAGCATCTAAAATTGTTCACCTGACTCGTACAAAAATATTAATTCAGATAGCAATTTTTATCCCTCAGGGATGAGTGAACAGCCTCCTGTGTGCTCTCACAATCCTCTCTCCTGGCACTGACCTCATGGCATAATCATGCTTTGTTTATTTCCATCTCCCATTAGAATGTGAACTCTTGTAGGGAAGGGACCATACATTTTTGGTTTTTTAAATTCACAGGACCAGAGCAAGCCCTGATATACAGTGGGTTATCACTGGAAGTTTAGTGGGAGAATGAATAGAAAATGAATCAATGAATTGATGGGAGAATGAGTGAATTAAATGAATGAACAGCAGCATCTGAACTTTTTCCCTGCAGTCAAATGAGGTACTTTTTTGTGTGGCTATGTCAGAGCAGAGGGTGTGCTGCTAATGCAGGGCCCTTAATTACAATTTTGGGACTGAGAATAGAACGAGGGGACAGCATCTTTGTTCTTTCCTTCCAAACTTACAAACCTTAATCAAAACCAAGTGATGAAGGGCTGTCCCCTTGCCAGCAGCCAACAGCTCATTCTGCAACAGGGGCCTAAAGAGTAAATTAAAATCAGTGCCAATAAAATTAAAACTACCTTAGGGCATATTTGGAACATAATTTAGTGTGGAGTTTGCTTCCTCCTAGACACCAGGGAGGAAATGAGTTTTTCCTTTATTCTATATTCCGAGCTGCTTCACCTAGGCTGGCACAAGCCAAAGTCTGAGCCCGGTGCTGTGCTGTGGGGCTGCCTCCTCCACCTTAGGGCAACACTTCAGGGCTTACCATATATTCAGTCTGATGAAGGAAGGGAAACTCAACCCAGGAAGGGCAGAGGGATTTATCTTAGATTTGGAAATGAGAAAGAAACTGAAGCTTAGGTGAAGATGAGGGCAAGTTGAGGAGGGACAGCAGCTTACTCTTCTCTTTGTACAGAGGAGGGAACCAAAGCTCAGGGAGTTCAAGTAACTTGTCCAGAGTGAAGCAGCAGGAAGGGGCAGAGACTCAAACCCAGGCTCTGGTTACAAGCCCACACCCGCCATCCAGCCATGCTTGCAGGAGCTCCAGTCCAGCAAGGCAGTCGCCCTCATCACAGGAAGGAAGCCCCACATAACCCCCCTTCATCTCTGAGCTGGGGACTATGACCCTACCAGGCTTAGCCTCTCAAATAGGTAGGGAATGAGGGAGCAAAGAGGGTTAGAGAATTTCCAGATGACTCTCCCGCTAAACTCTGCCCCACGGCAAAGGCGGTTGTTTACCCATGGACCTCAGGCTGAAAAGCCCCAAATCTATTCTTTTTATTAACAACCAAATTATCTCCCTCCCTCCCTACTTTTAGAAGTTAAAAGTAGATATTTATGGAAGTCAGGGTACATGTCCTAAAGAAGGAAAGAGAAATTTTCAGAAAAATACAGAATCTTTCCTTAAAAACAACTGAACAACTCCAAGAGACTCAGAGCCTGGATCTCTGAAGTGGCCCAGTGAAGGCTTCCCTCCTCGCCAGGAGTGTGGCCAGACTGAAATTCCTGCCACAAGAAAGCATGCAATGAATCGACTCAGACAAAAAGAAACACAAAAATTCTACCACTGAACCACCAGGTGGGCATCATTAGCTTGGAGATGCTAATCACTGGGAGAAAGTGTGGATCCAGAAGAGATCCCAAGACTGAGCCTAGGATCCAGTAAGATTGAGAGTTTGGGTAAAGGAAGAAGCAAATGAGGGAGACTGGGAAGTGACCAGAGAAGGAGGAGGAGACAAGGACAATGTGGTTTCATGAAAACCAAGAGAAAAAGGGGGGAAAAAGAGAAAGGATTTAAGGAGGAGGGGGTGGTCTATAAAGGCTGGGACTATCCGTGGCTCACCTCTGTACCTTCAGGGTGTCTTACAGGATCTAGCTGTTAGTAAGTTCTCAGGGGGCATTTGCTAAGAAACAAAAATCAGTAAGTGAATGACTAAACCAGGTATCCTGGACTCAGAGAAAGAGGTCGGGAAGGATGTATTGATAGGAGTTTTGGGACCTAGATTCTAGTCAGCGGAGCTATGGAGGGAGGATAATAATAAAAAGATGGGGGACTTTTCTAGAGGTCCAATGGTTAAGAATCCACCTTCCAATGCAGGGTATAACTGGTCTGATCCCTGTTTAGGGAACTAAGTTCTCACATGCCATGAGGCAACCAAGTCCACATGCTGCAACTACAGAGCTAGCTCATCTCAGTGAAGATCCCGTGACTCAACTAAGACCGAATGCAGCACCCTTCCCCACAAAAAAAAGAGAGAGAGAGAGAGAGAGAGAGAGAGAGAGAGAGATGGTACTTATTACATGCCAGGCACTCCGGAGCTCTCCCACAACTGTATTTGATGGAAACATCATTTACAAGTAAGGAAACGAAGAGAGGTTAAACAACTTGCAAGGGAACCCCTAGACCACACAGTGGTAACTGGTAGAACCCAGTCTGGCTCTGCCGCCTGTGCTGTTAACCATGACCCCAGCATTGGGAGCTGGTAACACGTATTAAGTGCTTCCTGTGTGGGGTCTTGTAATAACAACCTTATGTGGTAAACACTGTTATCACACTGAGACAAAGAGCTCACAGGGGGCAGAACTGAAATTCAAATCTTTGTCTTTCTGACTGTGAAATGAAAATATCTCCTGCCATATTAATAAACAAGAAATGTCACAGCCATCAGCAATTTCTGGCATCCAAATGTGAATGAGGGCTCCCAAAACTGCGATCCAGCAGATGCTGCCACCCCCACGGTGATTGCTGAGGAGCTGGGGGAATGCAAGGAGCAAAGTGAGCAAGAAAACAGGGCTGGCCCCAGACAGCTGAGGTGCACATGAAAGGGGTGAATTCAGTGAACCCAGAAGCTTGCATCTTCCCAGACACAGAATGCGAAATTTCCTTAACTTGATACCTGACCTTTGATGTTCAGACTGCCTGCTCCTTCTGTTGCAAACTTGTATATAGCCTCCTGCCTCCTTGGAGCAGTTTTCTCTCCCCATGCTCTGAGTCCTAAACATTCCCACCAAATAAAATAACTCTACTTTCAGATTGTGACTATATTTTTAGTTGACATGACTAAAAGTGTCTAGGACTAAGCTCTTCATCTCTAAGCCATTCTGAATGCCCAGCTTCTGCATCTGTAGCTTCTTGGGCCTCAGCAGGATAAACTTCAGGACAAAGTAAATTTGTGAGAGTAATGCTTAGGTATGGGGAAAAAGCATTTGTAGCAGCAAGGTAAGGAATAAAAATATTTTGTCTACTTCCAATTTGTCTCTTAAAGAAGTAGAAATTGTTAGGCAGTCCATGTAGGGTTGGGGCCTTGGTTCTTTTTTCTAATTTCAACTCACTCCCTCACATTAGTGTTTTGGTCCATTAACCTAAAGCTATACTTGTTGCTCCAGTTTCTAGGCATTCACAGGAATGCCTCCCTGGCCTTGAGGGTCATAAAACATCCAGACCCATGACAAGACAATCAGTAACTGCTGTCCAACTTATCAAAGAGAAAAGCTTCAGATGAACCATTAACTTTTAAACATACAGTTCAGTTCAGTCACTCAGTCGTGTCCGACTCTTTGCGACCCCATGAATCACAGCACGCCAGGACTCTCTGTCCATCACCAATTCCCGGAGATCACTCAGACTCATGTCCATCGATCGAGTTGGTGATACCATCCAACCATCTCATCCTCTGTCATCCCCTTCTCCTCCTGTCCCCAATCCCTCTCAGCATCAGAGTCTTTTCCAATGAGTCAACTCTTCGCATAAGGTGGCCAAAGTATTGGAGTTTCAGCTTTAGCATCAGTCCTTCCAATGAACACCCAGGACTGATCCCCTTTAGAATGGACTGGTTGTATCTCCTTGCAGTCCAAGGGACTCTCAACAGTCTTCAAAATCATCAATTCTTCAGCGCTCAGCTTTCTTCACAGTCCAACTCTCACATCCATACATGACCACTGGAAAAACCATAGCTTTGACTAGATTGGACCTTTGTTGGCAAAGTAATGTCTCTGCTTTTGAATGTGCTATGTAGGTTGGTCATAACTTTCCTTCCAAGGAGTAAGCGTCTTTTAATTTCATGGCTGCAACCACCATCTGCAGTGATTTTGGAGCCCCAAATCTGTTTCCCCAAACACTGTTTCCCCATGTATTTCCCATGAAGTGATGGGACCAGATGCCACGATCTTCGTTTTCTGAATGTTGAGCTTTAAGCCAACCTTTTCACTCTCCACTTTCATTTTCATTAAAAGGCTTTTTGGTTCCTCTTCACTTTCTGCCATAAGGGTGGTGTCATCTGCATATCTGAGGTTATTGGTATTTCTCCCAGCAATCTTGATTCCAACTTGTGTTTCTTCCAGTCCAGCATTTCTCATGATGTACTCTGCATATAAGTTAAATAAACAGGGTGACAATATACAGCCTTGATGTACTCTGTTTCCTATTTGGAACCAGTCTGTTGTTCCATGACCAGTTCTAACTGTTGCTTCCTGACCTGCATATACATTTCTCAAGAGGCAGGTCAGGTGGTCTGGTATTCCCATCTCTTTCAGAATTTTCCACAGTTTATTGTGATCCACACAGTCAAAGGCTTTTGGCATAGTCAATAAAGCAGAAATAGATGTTTTTCTGGAACTCTCTTGCTTTTTCCATGATCCAGCGGATGTTGGCAATTTGATCTCTGGCTCCTCTGCCTTTTCTAAAACCAGCTTGAACATCTGGAAGTTCAAGATTCACATACTTGAAGCCTGGCTTGGAGAATTTAGAGCATTACTTTACTAGCATGTGAGATGAGTGCAATTGTGCAGTAGTTTAGCATTCTTTGGCATTGCCTTTCTTTGGGATTGAAATGAAAACTGACCTTTTCATACATCAAGTCCCTAAATAATGGTCTGGGGTCTTGAGAAAGGGTTGATTCCATGTCTGAGGAAACTGAGAAACTGGGAACCAAAAAAAAAAAAAAAAAAGCCATAAAAATGACAGACTGGACTTCGTGACTTTTAAACAGATTGGTCAGAAATTATGTACATCAGGCCCTGAGCCAACCAAAAATGAACAGATCAATTCTAATAAATATATAAACTGTTGTTATTCCTGCCTTTTCAGGCACTTCACTCCCCTCTCAGTGCCTATGCTGTGAGTTTTGTATTTCTACTCTTTAAAATAAACTCTGGCTGTGTGAGTGTTTGCCTGTTTGTGAAGTTCATTTTTTGGCTCTGCAAACAGAACTTGGTTTCCCATTTCATTACAATCCTACTCTACTAAGTGAAAACCAAGATGTACATGTAAATGGAGGCATTTCTGCTTCTCTTGTAAGTATCTGGGAAGAGTCAGGTCTGGCCTGGCAGAAGGAGCCTTCCTTCGCTTCCATTCCCTCTTCCAACCCTGCCTCAAAAAAGGGAGAGAGAACAGCAGCTCAACACAAGAGGTCTGGGTTCATAACAGATCTTTCCAGAGCAAAAGGTGCTGACCTCTGTCTCCTGCTCCCTAAAGCAGTGATGGGTGACTCTCCAGATTGATCGAGACAATGATAATGCTCGATTAAGAAGAAGGGCAGTCATGGGACCACCATGGTTTTGGGATCTAGGCTTCCCTCGTGGCTCAGATGGTCAAGAATCTGCCTGCAGTGCAGGAGACCTGAGTTTGATCCCTGGGTCAGGAAGATCCCCTGGAGAAGGGATTGGCTACCCACTCCAGAATTCTTGCCTAGAGAATTCCATGGACAGAGGAGCCTGGTGGGCTACTACGGTCCTTGGGGTCGCAAAGAGTTGGACACGACTGAGCGACTAATGCTGTATCTTTAGAGTAACAAATTACACATCTCAGACTTGGCTGCAAGTATCAGTTTAGTCATGGGTTAGCTTTATGACCTGAATCTCAGTTTCCTTATCTAAAAATTGGGGATAATAATTCCAGCCTCACGGGGTTGCCTTAAGTCAAATGAGGTGACTGGCTTTGCATCCGGCAAAATACCTAGCAGTTTATACACTCTCAACACATTGTTTTCAGTCATACAGTGATACTGCTGTCAACGCTGTGCTCAGCACCAGGGATATGGACCTCTTTGAGTTCAAAACCTTACAGGGAAGATGGTCATTTAAAAAGTAAGTGTATGTGCAATCGAAGACTTGAAGGTGCAGGGTCTATAGGTCACAGAACTGAGAGGGGCTTGGGAACCCAGCTTACATAAATGTAAACTGCTTCCTTGTTCAATAGAACATCTATTGACAATAATTATTATCTAGCTCATAAAACTATTCTCACACCAATTAGCTCATTTGATTCTCTCAAGGATTCACTGAAGTAAATGGAATAGTGATCTTTGTTCCTTAAAGATGTTCAGAGACTGACTTGTGAAGATCTCATGGCAGGTTAAAGGCTGAACTGGGACTCTAATTTATATCACATAGCCTCCAGAGCCTTTGTTTGATTCTCACCCTTGGGGGTCACCCAAGTGTTCATTCCTGCGTTTAGAGTGGACACAGATCCAAGTGGAAGCGTCAGGCCTTCCTGCAGAAAGCTGCAGTCTGAGCAGGAAGATGAGACAAATGGAGAAAAGCACTGAGATATAATATTTAAGCCTGGGAGAGCCAAGGGACATTTTAATTTCATAATTAAAAGTTAATGTTGCTTCATTATAAATCAAAAGCTGATGAAACTAGGGCACCCCTAGGAACATATTAAGAGCTCAATAAATATGTGTGGTCTGAATGCTTGGAGATGTCTCCTAGAGGAGTTTGTTAGCTGATCCAGAGAGGTAATAAATGCAGGGCTAACTGCTGAGCTGGGGCTGTGGTAGGTCCTTAGGAAATGGTAGTTCCTTTCTTCCCAGCAAGTTCATCTTGGCTCTTCTACTCACATGATCTGTGACTCTGGAGAAGACCCTCTCCTCTGCTCCACTCAGAAAGCAGATTTGGTGACTTCTCTGGGCAACCCACTCCAGTGTTCTTGCCTGGAAAATTCCATGGACAAGAAGAGCCTGGAGGGCTACAGTCCATAGGGTCACAAAGAGTTGGACATAACTGAACATGCACACATGCAGGGTCCGTTATGCCCTGAGAGCTTTATATTTTTAATCATCTTATTTTCCTGCCTTGCACAGTTTAATTTTTTTTTTTCCTTCTGTGGCCTCTGAGGACAGATTCTGCTAGCCTTTCCCACATGATCTCCTTTAAGACTTGAGTTCATGGTCCTCATCTTCGGCATGACCCTGCGGGGAGACAGACACTGCAAGACAGTAACGCAGCCCTGTCCCCATGTTAAAGTGGTCTTCCTATTCAGCAGAGAAGATGTCACTGATTTGCAAAAAAGTGTTCCAGGGTGCCAGCATGCATGCTGAAATTATGCACTTTGTCCCGGAGAACATTAAGATGGTCCCTGCCTGCTGTATTCAGTGCAGGCAGCAGGGGGGAAAGGCGGGGAGGAGAAGGTATAGGCAGGGGTTCCACATCTGTTCCTTGGCTCTCCCCTCCCCTTCCCTCCCTTCCCCCTTCCCTCCTCTCTCTTCCTGCCCTTCTCTCTTTTCTCTTCACTAATCTCTCCTCCTGTTCCCCTTCCCCACCATTCTCTCTCTTGTCATGGTATGGTGGAGGAAGACAAAGAGACTACTAAGTGTCCCTGAGCCTTCCAGGTGCTCTGGGAGGTGTGTGAACATGGGGTGAAGTCACAGCTGAGGGAACCATGGATTCACTGGGTGATCAGGGAAGACTGCGGAAGACGAACTGCTGAGCAAGGCGTTGAAAGACCAGAAAGTTCTCACTGAGTAGGTGAGAAGGCGAGGAGCTGCCAGCTCCTAGAAGAGAAGGGCACCCTAGACACAGGGAGTCGGGGAAAGCAATGGCACCCCCACCCCAGTACTTTTGCCTGGAAAGTCCCATGGATGGAGGATCCACACAGGGAGTAGAGTGAGCCAAAAGCCTGCGAGCAAAACCCACCCAATCTGTTTTGGAAACTATATAAGGTGTTTAGTACCATCGAAGGGTACGAGGTGGAGGGATGGCGGGGTGAGGAGAGGGACTGGAGAAGCTTTCAAGGACCCATTCATGGCAGGCCTTGCAAGCCACTAAGGCACTGGGACTTGTCCCGCAAAATGGAAAATAGAGAGCTAGAGAAGTATTTTACGGAAGTACAACACAATTACGTGTGCCTTATGAAAAGACTGTTCTCAAGGCTGTGATGAGGAAGAACTGGAGGTTAGAGGCTCAAAGGCATAGAATGGTTAGAATATTTTTGTCATAATCCAAGTGAAGACTAACTAAAAAAAGATAAGATTATGAATTACAGTAGGGAGGTAAGGATGAAAATGTGGGTACAGATATGAGGCACATTATAAGGTATTAGTAAGATTGCCAGTGCTCAGTATGGGATCAAAATTGCTCTGATTTCCCAGGCTTCTGGCTTGGGTGGCTGGGTGAATGGTGGGGCCATTCCCTAAGACTTGGGGGGTGATATCATCTTACAAGCTTGAGTTGGATGTTTGCCCCCTAGGTACTTGTCCCCAGTTAGAATAAGATGCTATCATGTGGTCTGTGGTCTTAGGTTATGATATTTTGATACAAACCAGTTGTTTTTCCCAAAAATGGCTATAAGAGAGAAAGAAACATGTTTCCTAAGTAATCATTTGTTTCCTATAAAAATAGAGCTCTTTATTAATGTAGTTAAATGTATACACTATTGCATGTTTTTGAAAGGATAAAAATCATGATTAAAAAAAATCATAAACCCACATACACATACTCAAACACCTGGGCTCCCTTGTTGTTGATCAGCTGCTCAGTCATGTCCGACTCTTTGCAGCCCCATGGGCTGCAGGTGTGCCAGGGTTCCCTACTGGAATGCAAATGGTATGAGGACAAGGGTTTTCTCAGTTCATTACTTTGCTACAGATTCTCCCTCCAAAGAGAAAAGATTAATTGTTGTGGATGCATCACTCATCCAGGAGACGAGTGAGGGGGCAGTTGTGAGAGGTGGGCAAGGGCTGGATGAGGAGGTATAGGGATGAGTTAGGCTTTATCTCTGTTTTTAAGGAAGTCCCAAGACATTTCAGGTTTCTTCATCCACATCCACATGAAAACCTTCATCAATAGCCAAGATATGGAAGCAACCTAAATATCCACTGACAGATGAATGGATAAAGAAGATGTACATATATACAATGGAATATTACTCAGACACAAAGAGAATGAAATCATGCCACTTGCAGCAACATGGATGGATCTAGAGATGATCATACTAACTGAAGTTATCAACTATACTCCAATAAAAATATTTTTAAAAAACCATGTAGAATGAGTTTGTGACTTCTCTGTCTGGAATTCTGCTCCTCCCCCCGCCCCATCCCTTTTCCTTTGAATATAAAATACTATTGACAACTTACAACACTTGTTCACAGTCATTATTTTATTCTTGCCATACCCATTTGTAACATCTTACACAGCTAGAAAGTAGCAGAGCCAAGGGCAAAACCTAGATCATCTATTCAGAGTACAAGTTCTTTCCTCAGGGCCATTCTGCCTTGATCCTCTAATTTTGGACTGGTCTTAGGGGAGTCATGGAAGGTTTTTATGCATGTGAGTATTAGATCCTCAATGGCCTGCCTCCGTTTCCAACCTCATTTCTTACTGTCTGCTAACAGGCATCTGATGGTTTCATTATGCCACATTGACAGTTTCAGACCATGCCATGCTCTTATGTGCCTTCCAAGGCTTCAGTTGTGCCATTCCCTTGGCCAAGAAAGCCTTGCTTTACCTAGACATTCTCTAGGGCCCAAGTCAAGCATCACTACCTCTGAAGAAGTTTCCTTAACCCACCTGAGTACGGTGGACCATGCCCTCTTTCACTTATGTTTTCACTCAGCCTTCTGTTTTTGTCATACTTATCTCACTGTTTCATTATTATTGCAGTGTGTGTCTATTTCCTCCACTGGAACCAGCGCTGGCAGGACCTGAAATTTTGGCATCTCCAGCACCTAGCACAGTGACTGGCACATAGGAAGTGTTGAGGAAATCCTTGTTGATTGAATAAATGGATGAGTTCTGATGGAGAAGAAAACATCCCTGAGCAGAGATGATCTCCATCCTCGACCTGCTGACGGAAATGCTGACAAGGAACAGGGAGAGAGAAAGGCAGACATCAAAGGAACATAACAGGAAAAAAATTCTTCCCTGATCTCTTTATCTTCTGCTTTTTTTTCCTTCTTGCTATTGGAACAAAAATGAAGAGTACATCATATGCGAAGCTGTATTTTCTGTTTATTGCCACCAGGTTAATAACAGTAATGGTGCGAGAAGAAAATGAGGTGTTATGTAAAATCCTGCATTGCAGATTTTGCTGCTGATGTAAAGAACTCAATAAAGTGCAACACTTTAATCATAGAGATAAAAATCACACGGCAGCTTCACACAGGCTCCCAGAGCCTTAAGACAAAATAGTTGTGGGGAAATGAGAGATGAGAGAAGAACATTATCAGGCATCGGAAAAGTTATGTTTGGGCTTTTGTGGGTTTTTCCCCCTTCCTTTCTTAAAAAACAGAATAAAATTCTTCTATTTTCTTCCAAGTTATTGTCTATGAATTTCTGTGTTCTCTAGAGGACATGCTCAGACTTCTGGGGAAAGATTTGCTCATTCTTTGTTAAAAATTGATTTGTTTAGGGAGAACTGAATTCTTGCCTTTTAGGTGGGTCAGTGACCTTTAAGAAAATAGGGATTGTCTCTAAAAATGAAAGAAAGATTGGATTGGAGGTTAAAAAAAAAAAGTAAGTTGGTTGTAGTAAAACCTCTATTTTTATGATGGCCTTGTGATGCAGGAAAAAGATCATAGCAGCCAAAGATCATAACAGGAGATGGGAGCTCTTGTACTAACTCAGCCAACCTTGGGAAAATCTCCTTCTGGTCTCCAGGCCTCTGTTTCATCATTCTTCAAAGAAGGGCTTATACCAGATGTTCTTGAAGGTCACTCCAGCTCTGACACTTAGCAGTCTGTGAGGCTCTGGGTAAGGCTATGGCTTGATTTTTGACATTGCATGTTGTGGTTCTGGACTATTGCAGGAGCCACCCAGCTGACCTCTCTAATTCTACTCAAAATACCTCCTTCTTTCCCTCACCACCCAAATTCACTCTCCATCCTGCAGCTGGAGTGATCAGACTGGAGCCAGGTGAGGAAGTACCTGTAGGAAGACCCTCCAGGTGAGAGCATCCCTTAAGAGATCATTGAAAAGCAAGGAAGCTAGTATGGAGAGCAGAGTGAGGGAGGCAGAGGGTCATGGGAGAGGAGGTCAGAGAGGTCGTTGAAGGGCCAGATCAGGTGGGTCTCACAGACACTGAAAGGGCTTCACTGCCCCCAGGCACCACCCCCTGAGTGCTCTCTGAGGGAGTTGCTACTTTGGCAGACGGGAAACACTTCTAAAAGGCAGAGTGAGCACAAGTCATGAAAAGAGAAGGGCTTTGGAACTGGAGCTCTAGGCTCAGACCCTGAACCGGCTGTGTGACACTGAAGGAGTCCCTCTGTTTCTCTGCCTCAATTTCCTTGTCAGCAAATAGGAAGTGGCAATAAGGTCAGTCCTCTCACAGGGCTGGCATGGGTTTAATGAGCTAGTGAATAGGGATTTTTTTTTTATCCCATAATCATTATCTCAGGTGTCATTAGAAACATGGGCACAGTCTAGGGTTGCATCGTCTCATATAATAGTCACTTGTAACTACTACATTTAAATTAATTAAAATTAGTTTAAAAAAATTTAGTTCCTCAGTTGCACTAGCCACATTTACAAGTGCTCAAAAGTCATGTGTGGCTGGTAGTTATTGTTAAACAGTCAGTGCAAAAGAACACTACTATCACAGAAAGTTCCACCGAGCAGTGCTATTCTGGTACTTAGCAGGCATAAGTTGTGCACTGAAATTTAAAACAGCCATATATAACTACAACTGTACAAAGACACATCTGCTTTCAGACACACAAGCACATACCCACATACAAAGCCATAGAAATAGGGAATTGAGGTTAGTGACAGCGCTTCATTACTAAAGAAAAAAAGAAACCTGAGTCCCAGCTCTGGGTCAGTTCACTGACCACACAGCGTCAGGCCTTGTGTTAAACATTTCACACTGGACATTACATCATTAAATCCTTACAACAACCCTAACAGGAAGTATTATCTTCCTCTTGTTGATTCTGCCATTGAAGACCAGAGTGGTTGAGTAACTTGATTAAAGTCACAGAGCTTATACATAGTAGAACAGGACTTGCTCCATTGTACAAAACTGATTCTTAACGGACATTTCAGAGACAAAGGGCTTACATGGCAAAGTCACCATGAGCTCTTTTATGGTCTTAGTTAAAGATGTGGATGTTTGGAACTGCCTCCGGACTATCTGGTTCAGTTCAGTTCAGTTCAGTTGCTTACCCGTGTCTGACTCTTTGTGACCCCATGAATCGCAGCATGCCAGGCCTCCCTGTCCATCACCAACTCCTGGAGATCACTCAGACTCACATCCATCAAGTCAGTGATGCCATCCAGCCATCTCATTCTCTGTCATCCCCTTCTCCTCCTGCCCCCAATCTGTCCCAGCATCAGAGTCTTTTCCAATGAGTCAACTCTTCGCATGAGGTGGCCAAAGTACTGGAGTTTCAGCTTTAGCATCATTCCTTCCAAAGAAATCCCAGGGCTGATCTCCTTCAGAATGGACTGGTTGGATCTCCTTGCAGTCCAAGGGACTCTCAAGAGTCTTCTCCAATACCACAGTTCAAAAGCATCCATTCTTCGGTGCTCAGCTTTCTTCACAGACCAACTCTCACATCCATACATGACCACTGGAAAAACCATAGGCTTGACTAGACAGACCTTTGTTGGCAAAGTAATGTCTCTGCTTTTGAATATGCTATCTAGGTTGGTCATAACTTTCCTTCCAAGGAGTAAGCGTCTTTTAATTTCATGGCTGCAGTCAACAACTGCAGTGATTTTGGAGCCCCCAAAAATAAAACAGTCTGACACTGTTTCCACTGTTTCCCCATCTATTTCCCATGAAGTGGTTAGTCACAGAGGGAGTATAATTCAATGAAATCAGTTTCTCAGGTCTTCCAACCTAGCCTTTTTGATTTATAAAATGTGGTAAGGTCAAATATGTGGGATCATCTCACATCTTCAGGAAAGTGCCTGAGACACATGAATGGGAAGGAGTAGAGAGTTCTAAAACTGTGAAGAAGGAAATCATCTAATATAAGTCTTTTCATTTTTCTCTCTTATTTCAAGAGCATGGTTCTCAAAAAAAAAAAAAAAAAAATTGCATGTTGAAAGGTGATCTGTATATGAGAGGGCAAGTAAGGGCCAAGGTGACTTGGATGGTTCTGCCTCAGATGTAAGCACAACCAGAGTCACAGAGAGAGAGATGGCTGAATAGATAAACAGATAGGCAAAACAACAGACAGACAGCAAATTAAAAAAATATGACAGAGGCTGCTAATCTCATTTTCTGTATACTTCTGCTTTAGTCCTCCAGAAGGCTGGTATTGTTTTTGATTCGTTGTAAACTCACTGTCTTACTAGATAAATAGCAAGATGCCTAGCCCAGATGCTCAATGAATGTTTGTTAAAAAACAAAAACAAGAAATAATTATACTGAGTAAAGTAGGTCAGAAAAAGAAAAACAAAAATCATATATTAATACATATATTTGGGATCTAGAAAAATAGTACTGATGAACCTATTTGCAAGGCAGCAGTGGAGATGCAGACACAGAGGACAGGCTTGTGGACACAGTGGGGGAAGAGAGGGTGGGACAAATTAAGAAAGTCCATTGCCGTATGTTAAAATACATAACCAACGGGAATTTGCGGTATGAAGCAGGGAGCCCAAACCAGGTGCTCTGTGACAATCTAGAGGGGTGGGGTGGGGTAGGAGATGGGAGGGAGGTTCAAGAGGGAGGGGGCATGTGTATATGGCTGATTCATGTTGATGTATGGCAGAAACCAGCACAATATTGTAAAGCGATTATCCTCTAATTAAAAATAAATAAATTTTAAAAAACCCACAAAACATAGTACCTGAAAGAACAGTAGCTAGATAACAAGAATCCTTCACATTTGTATGATACTTTGTAATATGTAAAAAGATCTCCCATGCAGTTTCACACTTAATTCCTCGTCTAACCTTTTCAGGCTGGCATTATGATCCTCATTTTATTGATGAGGTACCCTTGTCAGAGTGGTGATGTGTTTTGTCTAGGGTTTATATAGAGAGGCTGAGGGACCAAATGAATAATACAGGTCAGAGAGAAATAGAGACTGATAACTAGATAGATACAAGTAGAGAGAAGACAGAGGAAACCAAGACATGGATAAATGATGGAGACAAATGGAGATGGATGGATAGATGCTGAAAGAGCCTCCAATCTCCCCTCCTTCAATTCATCCTCTACACATGGCTGGAGATAACTATTCCAAGCACGAATTTGACCATGTCACTCCTCCATTTAATAAACCTCCATTGCTTCCCCAAGGACTTGAGGATAATGCTCTATTGTGAAAGGCTTTCATGATCTGGCCCTGCCTATTTCTGGGGCCTTGTTGTATCTTATCACATTTCTATAGCCCCAGTCACTTCTAGGACCCTCTTGGACTTCCAAGAAAGTCATGCTATTGTCATACTTCATGTTTATCATGTGATCTTCCCCATCCCCCAAACTCTCCTCCCCTTGTGGGATGGAGATTGTGGATGTCTGGTCAACTCTACTTATCCTCTGAGACTCAACACAGCATTATCTTCCCAAAGCCTTTCCTGACCATCCTCCCAGGATGGGTTTATTTTCTGTCCTCCTAGATCACTTTCTGCTTCATCACAGGCGCCAATAGAGTAGAAAAACCCAAACTTTGAAATAAGGGAGGCCTAGATTTAAATCCTGTTTGTCAGGCTTCTCTGGCATCTCAGTGATAAAGAATCTGCCTGCCGATGCCAGGAGATGCAGGTTCGACCCCTGGTTTGGGAAGATCCCACATGTGGCACAGCTACTAAGCCTATGGACCACACTATTGAGCCTATGTTCTAGAGACCAGGAACCACAACTACTGAAGCCTGCATGCCCTAGAGTCCATGCCCTGCCACAAAAGAAGCTGCCACAATAAGAAGTCTGCGCATTGTAACTATAAAGTAGCCCCCACTATAAAGTAGAGAAAAGCCCTTGCAGAAACAAAGACCCAGCATAGCCCAAATAAATAAATACATAAAATTATTTTAAATTAAAAAATCCTCGTAAATAGGGTTATTTTTACCATCTTTCTAAATTCCATATATATGTGTCAGTATACTGTATTTGTGTTTTTGTTTCTGGCTTACTTCACTCTGTATAATAGGCTCCAGTTCCATCCACCTCCTTAGAACTGATTCAAATGTATTCTTTTTAATGGCTGAGTAATACTCCATTGTGTATATGTACCACATCTTGCTTATCCATTCATCTGTGGATGGACATCTAGGTTGCTTCCACGTCCTGGCTATTGTAAACAGTGCTGCTATGAACATTGGGGTACACGTGTCTCTTTCAATTCTGGATTTCTCAGTGTGGATGCCCAGCAGTGGGATTGCTGGATCATAAGGCAGTTCTATTCCCAGTTTTTTGAGGAATCTCCATACTGTTTTCCATAGTGGCTGTACTAGTTTGCATTCCCACCAACAGTGTAAGAGGGTTCCCTTCTCTCCGCACCCTCTCCAGCATTTATTGCTTGTGATCTTTTGGATCGCAGCCATTCTGACTGGTGTGTAATGGTACCTCATAGTGGTTTTGATTTGCATTTCTCTGATGATGAGTGATGTTGAGCATCTTTTCATGTGTTTGTTAGCCATCTGTATATCTTCTTTGGAGAAATGTCTATTTAGTTCTTTGGCCCATTTTTTGATTGGGTTGTTTATTTTTCAGCAAAAGAGACACTGATGTATAGAACAGACTTTTGGACTCTGGGACCAGGAGAGGGTGGGATGATTGGGGAGAATAGCATTGAAATATGTATAATATCATATCTGAAATGAGTGAGTCCAGGTATGATGCCCTATAATGGAAGCCTGGGATTAGAGCACTGGGATGACCTGGAGGGAGGGTGTGGGAAGGGGGGAGGGAGGAGGGTTCAGGATGGGGAACACGTGTATACTGGTGGCGGATCCATCTCGATGTATAGTAAAAGCAATACAATATTGTAAAGTTAAGCAAAAAATAAAATAAAATATTAAAAAAAAAAAAAATCTTGTTTGCTCTCCCATCACTGACTGCGTTAGCCCTAGTTTCTTCATCTCTGCAATAAATCTGATAACATCTGCCCCAGGACCCATGCTGAGATTCGGGATCATGTAAACATGCCATGATTTAATAATACTAAGATGGCGGAGTAGAAGGACATGAGCTCATCTTCTCCAGTGAGAACTCCAAAATTACAACTCACTGCTGAATAACCATCGACAGGAGAAAGTTGGATCCCACCAAAAATGATACCCCACATCCAAGGGAAAAGGAGAAGTCCAAGCAAGATGGTAGGAGGGTCGAAATTGCATTTAGAATCAAACCCCACATTTGCCAGAGATGCTCGGAGGGCTCAAACAAACCTTGTGCACACCAGGACCCAGAGACCCCATAGAGACTGGGACAAAACTGTGTTTGAGTGTCTCCTATTGGGGTACGGGTCAGCAGTGGGCTGCTGCAGGGGCAGGAGCTCTGGGTGCAGTAGACCTGGGTATGGCATAAGACCTCCATTAACCCCATCATAGAGCCAGCAGAACTTACACAGGACTGGGGAAACAGACTCTTGGAGGGCACAAACAAAACCTTGTGCACACCAGGACCCAAGAGAAAGGAGCAGTGACCTCATAAGACCCCACAAATCTGACCCAGACTTGCCTGTGAGTGTCCAGGAGTCTCTGGCGGAGGCATGGGTCAGTGGTGGCCTCCTGTAGGGTTGGAGGCACTGAGTGCAGCCTGTGTGGGACCTTTTGAAGGAGGTCACCATTATCTTCATTACCTCCATCATAGTTTGGCCTCAGCTCAAACAACGGGGAGGAAACACAGCTCCGTCCATTAACAGAAAATCGGATTAAAGATTTACTGAGCATTGCCCCACTCATCAGAACAAGACCCAGTTTCCTCCTCAGTCAGTCTCTTCCATCAGGAAGCTTCCATAAACCTCTTATCCTTCTCCATCAGAGGGCAGATAGACTGAAAACCACACTCACAGAAAACTAACTAATCTGATCACATGGACCAGAACCTTGTTGAACTCAATGAAACTGAGCCACGCCATGTAGGGCAACCCAAGATGGATGGGTCATGGTGGAGAGTTCTGACAAAACTTGGTCTGCTGGAGAAGGGAATGGCAAACCACTTCAGTATTCTTGCCTTGAAAACCCCATGAACAGTATGAAAAGGCAAAAAGATAGGACACTGAAAGATGACCTTCTCAGGTTGGTAGGTGGCCAATATGCTACTGGAGAAGAGTGGACAAATAATTCCAGAAAGAATGAAGAGATGGAGTCAAAGCAAAAACAACACCCAGTTGTGGATGTGACTGGTAATGGGAGTAAAGTCTGATGCTATAAACAGCAATATTGCCTAGGAATCTGGAATGTTATGTTCATGAATCAAGGCAAATTGGAAATGGTCAAACAAGAGATGGCAAGAGTGAATGTTGACATTTTAGGAATCAGTGAACTGAAATGGACTGGAATGGGTGAATTTAACCCAGATGACCATTATGTCTACTACTGTGGGCAAGAATCCCATAGAAGAAATGGAGTAGCCATCATGGTCAACAAAAGAGTTTGAAAAACAGTACTTGGATGCAATCTCAAAAATGACAGAATGATCTCTGTTCGTTTCCAAAGCAAACCATTCAATATCACAGTAATTCAAATCCATGTCCTGACCAGTAATGCTGAAGAAGCTTAAGTTGAACAGTTTTATGAAGACCTACGAGACCTTCTCGGAGAAGGCAATGGCATCCCACTCCAGGACTCTTGCCTGGAAAATCCCATGGATGGAGGAGCCTGGTGGGCTGCAGTCCACGGGGTCGCTAAGAGTCGGACACGACTGAGCGACTTCACTTTCACTTCTCACTTTCATGCATTGGAGAAGGAAATGGCAACCCACTCCAGTGTTCTTGCTTGGAAAATCCCAGGGACGGGGGAGCCTGGTGGGGTACCGTCTATGGGGTCGCACAGAGTCGGACACGACTGAAGCAACTTAGCAGCAGCAACGAGACCTTCTAGAACTAATACCCAAAAAAGATGTCCTTTTCATTATAGGGGGCTGGAATCAAAAATAGGAAGTCAAGAAACACCAGGAGTAACAGGCAAATTTGGCCTTGGAGTACAGAATGAAGCAGGGCAAACTCTAACAGAATTTGCCAAGAGAACACACTGGTCATAGCAAATACCCTCTTCCAACAACACAGATCAGATCAGTCGCTCAGTCGTGTCCAACTCTTTGCGACCCCATGAATCGCAGCATGCCAGGCCTCCCTGGCATCACCAACTCCCAGAGGTCACTGAGACTCACATCCATCGAGTCAGTGATGCCATCCAGCCATCTCATCCTCTGTCGTCCCCTTCTCCTCTTGTCCCCAATCCCTCCCAGCATCAGAGTCTTCTCCAATGAGTCAACTCTTTGCATGAGGTGGCCAAAGTACTGGAGTTTCAGCTTTAGCATCATTCCTTCCAAAGAAATCCCAGGGCTGATCTCCTTCAGAATGGACTGGTTGGATCTCCTTGCAGTCCAAGGGACTCTCAAGAGTCTTCTCCAATACCACAGTTCAAAAGCATCCATTCTTCGGCACTCAGCCTTCTTCACAGACCAACTCTCACATCCATACAAGACCACAGGAAAAACCATAGCCTTGACTAGACGAACCTTTGTTAGCAAAGTAATGTCTCTGCTTTTCAATATGTGGTCTAGGTTGGTCATAACTTTCCTTCCAAGGAGTAAGCGTCTTTTAATTTCATGGCTGCAGTCACCATCTGCAGTGATTTTAGAGCCCAGAAAAATAAAGTTCTGATAGTTTCCACTGTTTCCCCATCTATTTGCCATGAAGTGATGGGACCAGATGCCATGATCTTCATTTTCTGAATGTTGAGCTTTAAGCCAACTTTTTCACTCTCCACTTTCACTTTCATCAAGAGGCTTTTTAGTTCCTCTTCACTTTCTGCCATAAGGGTGGTGTCATCTGCATATCTGAGGTTATTGATATTTCTCCCAGCAATCTTGATTCCAACTTGTGTTTCTTCCAGTCCAGCGTTTCTCATGATGTACTCTGCATAGAAGTTAACTAACCAGGGTGACAATATACAGCCTTGATGTACTCCTTTTCCTATTTGGAACCAGTCTGTTGTTCCATGTCCAGTTCTAACTGTTGCTTCCTGACCTGCATACAGATTTCTCAAGAGGCAGATCAGGTGGTCTGGTATTCCCATCTCTTTCAGAATTTTCCACAGTTTATTGTGATCCACACAGTCAAAGGCTTTGGCATAGTCAATAAAGCAGAAATAGATGCTTTTCTGGAATTCTCTTGCTTTTTCCATGATCCAGTGGATGTTGGCAATTTGATTTCTGGTTCCTCTGCCTTTTCTAAAACCAGCTTGAACATCAGGAAGTTCACGGTTCACATGAGAAGACTATACACATGGACATCACCAGATGGTCAACACCCAAATCAGATTGATTATTTTCTTTGCAGCCAAAGATGGAGAAGCTCTATACAGTCAGCAAAAACAAGGCTGGGAGCTGACTATGGCTCAGATCATGAACTCCTTATTGCCAAATTCAGACTTAAATTGAAGAAAGTACAGAAAACCAGTAGACCATTCAAGTATGACCGAAATCAAATCCCTTACAATTATACACTGGAAGTGAGAAGTAGATTCTAGGGATTAGATCTGATAGACACAGTGCCTGAAGAACTATGGACGGAGGTTTGTGTCATTGTACAGGAGGCAGGCATCAAGACCATCCCCAAGAAGTGAAGTCACTCAGTCGTGTCTGACTCTTTTCGACCCCGTGGACTGTAGCCCACCAGGCTCCTCCATCCGTGGGATTCTCCAGGCAAGAATACTAGAGTGGGTTGCCATTTCCTTCTTCAGGGGATCTTCCTGATCCAGGAATTGAACCCAGGTCTCCCACATTCCAGGCAGATGCTTTAACCTCTGAGCCATCTGGGAAGCCCCAAGAAAAAGAAATGCAAAAAAGCAAAATGGTTGTCTGAGAAGGCCTTACAAATACCTGAGGGAAAAAAAAAGACATGAAAGACAAAAGAAAAAAAGGAAAGATACACCCATTTGAATGTAGAGTTCCACAGAATAGCAAGGAGAGATGAGAAAGGCTTCTTCAGTGATCCATGCAAAGAAATAGAGGGAAACAATAGAATGGGAAAGAAAATTAGAGATACCAAGGGAACATTTCATGCAAAGATGGGCACAATAAAGGACAGAAATCATATGGACCTAACAGAAGCAGAAGATATTAAGAAGAAGTGGCAAGAATACACAGAAGAACTATACAAAAAAGATCTTCATGACTCAGATAACCACAATGGTGTGATCACTCACCTGGAGCCAGACATCCTGCAATGCAAAGTCAAGTGGGCCTTAGGAAGCATCACTAGGAACAACGCTAGCGGAGGTGATGGAATTCCAGTTAAGCTATTCCAAATCCTAAAAGATGATGCTGTGGAGGTGCTGCACTGTATAGGCCAGCAAATTTGGAAAACTCAGCAGTGGCCACACGACTGGAAAAGGTCAGTGTTCATCCCAATTCCAAAGAAAGGTAATGCCAAAGAATGTTCAAACTATTGAACAATAGGATTCATCTCACACGCTAGCAAAGTAATCCTGAAAATTCTCCAAGCCAGGCTTCAACAATATGTGAACCATGAACTTCCAGATATTCAAGCTGGGTTTAGAAAAGGCAGAGGAACCAGAGATCAAATTGCCAACATCCGTTGGATCTTTGAAAAAGCATGAGAGTTCTAGAAAAACATCTACTTCTGCTTTATTGACTATGCCAAAGCCTTTGACTGTGTGGATCACAATAAACTATGGAAAATTCTTCAATAGTGGGAATACCAGACCACCTGACCTGCCTCCTGAGAATTCTGTATGCAGGTCAAGAAACAACAGTTAGAACCAGGCATAGTACAGCAGACTGGTCCAAATTAGGAAAGGAGTCCGTCAAGATTGTATATAGTTACCCTGCTTATTTAACTTATATGCAGAGTACATCATGAGAAATGCTGGGTTGGATAAAACACAAGCTGGAATTAAGATTGCCAGGAGAAATATCAATAACCTCAGATATGCAGATGATATCACCCTTATGGCAGAAAGCGATGAAGAACTAAAGAGCCTCTTGATGAAAGTGAATGAGGAGAGTGAAAAAGTTGGCTTAAATCTCAACATTCAGAAAATTAAGATCATGGTATCTGGCCCCATCACTTCATGGCAAATAGATGGGGAAACAATGGAAACAATGGCATACTTTATTTTCTTAGGCTCCCAAATCACTGCAGATGGTGACTGCACCCATGAAATTAAAAGACGCTTGCTCCTTGGAAGAAAAGCTATGACCGACCTAGACAGCATATTAAAAAGCAGAGACACTACTTGCCACAAATGTCCATCTAGTCAAAGCTTGGTTTTTCCAGTAGTCATGTATGGATGTGAGAGTTGGACTATAAAGAAAGCTGAGCACAGAAGAATTGATGATTTTGAACTGTGGTGCTGGAGAAGACTCTTGAGAGTCCCTTGGACTGCAAGGAGATCCACCAGTCAATCCTAAGGGAAATCCTAAAGGAAATCAGTCCTAAATATTCACTGGAAGGACTTATGCTGAAGCTGAATCTCCAATCCTTTGGCCAACTGATGCAAAGAACAGACTCATTATAAAAGACCCTGATGCTGGGAAAGACTGAGGGCAGGAGGAGAAGGAGACTACAGAGGATGAGATGGTTGGATGGCATCACTGACTTGATAGACATGAGTTTGAGTAGGCTCCTGGTGATGGACAGGGAAGCCTGGCATGCTGCAGTCCATGGGGTCGCAAAGAGTCGGACACGACCGAGTGACTGAACTGAACTGAACTGAAACCTGCCTGGTGTAGAGTATGTGGCCTCCATGTGGAAGCTGCTGCTGCTGCAGCCTGACTCAGCTGCACCGTCATAACCCGATACTGTGTCTGCCTCCCCCTTTGCACCAGGAGTTGCCTGAGGATGGAGGCCTCATCCCCAGTGTTCAGTGCCTGGCTCATGACAAGGCTTGCTGCATCGTTCCTGCCCACCTTGAGGCCATTGGTTAGGGCATTTTTTTGGGCAACGGAAGGTACAACCCATGGCCATCCCACAGAACCACTGTGGGGAGGGTGGCTAGGGCAGTAGAGCAGAGGTAATCCTGATGGTGAGAATAAGAACTGATTGACTGAAACCTATTTGGGACTTATGTTACAGATTTAGGTTGTGTGCCTTTTGCACATAAAAGATAATGTTTAAAGCAATTTTGTAAGGGGCTATTTGTCCTTCCACCTCAAAACCTCTAGAATTCTTCAGTCAATAAACACATTTAGGTGGAACAGTGTCAGATTAGGTCATCTGAGATAGTCTACATACTTTCTTTATTTTCCAGGGTGCCTTCACTTCCCTCTGATTTTTATTTCTCAGTGGATTCAGATTCTTTGTCGCCGACTCCTCCTTCTCCTCTTCTCTTCCCGTATTCCCTGTTTGCTGGACCCTTCTTGACCCCATGGAACCAGCTTCTTGGTGAATGAGGAATCCTTTCCCTATTACACATACACACACACACACACACACACACACAGCTGAATGGCTTTCACCATGGCTGAGGACAGGAAACCATCTAATCATTGGAGGCGGGGGGTAGGGGTTGACAGCTGGGCCCCAAGCCTGCAATATTTACTCTCCTCCCCAGCTGCCAGGGCAGGGCTCCCAGGTCATAAACACATACTATAGGTTGGGTGAAAGCCTTCATTGAGATTCTGTTCATAGCTGAAGCTGTTGCCAAGCCTGCCCAGCTCTGTCAGCTGCCCTGATAAAAGCAGACAGGCCGCCCAGCCCTCTGGCAGCCTGACAGGTTGTTTAGAAGCAGACTGAGGCTCCCCGACAGAGGTCCAGGGCTTTGGGCTACAGCAAAGGCTGGGAGAGAAGGGATTCTCATGTCAGGTGACCTGACTTCCAAGGCAGGGGGTTCACAGACAGCAAGAGAGAACAGGAGATGAGGGGAGGGTAGTCAGGGAGGGTCCTGGCCTCAGCCAATGCCTGTCTCATCACGAGGGTGGAAAGCTGTAGGGACTAAGAATACACATTCTGCTCACACTCTCGGGGGCCAGCACTGTCTGCAGGATTGCACAGGCAATTACTTTAATTCATTTCTTCACTCATAGAATGAGGATGATAATAATAACACCCATCTTTCAGTGGTGAGAACTATTAGAGATAATACAAATAAAGTACTTCTGAAAACAGTGTCTGGCCCTGCCAATGTTATGGCTAGCTTTTCTAACCCAGAAATCTTCTTTTAATAAGACTGTCAGGCATGGTGCTATGTTTTACATGCATTATCTCATTAAATTTTTACATAAGCCAGAGCTTTACATAGTATCTTCATTTTAGCAATAAAGAAAATGTCAGAGAGGGTGTGCTACTTGTCCAAGGTCACACAGCTGAATAACAGAAAGGATGGAAGCCCAACTGCATTACTGCAAAACCTGTGCTGTTAACCTTGTGGAACAATAATTAGTATCAAGGCTGCAAAGAGCAAAAAGCTTTATTTGGAATTTTATGAATTGTAATTTGGGAGACACAGATTCAGGTAAACTTGAAAGAATATTTGGGGAAGAGAAAGAGTCAGGAGCTTATAAAAACAAAAAGCCAGGAGTTTATTAAAGTTACCTGGTAAAAATTGTAACTGATTCTGACAAAGTCAGTAAATATTTGTCCTGAAGGAATCACAAGTCGTTTTAGGGTGAGGGTCCAGTAAGAAGATAGGCTGCCATGCGCTATTTTAGGGTAAAGGTCCAGTAAGTATCTTGAGTTTCTGGCACATCTTTCTGTATGCCTTTCTGGACAGTAAGTGGACAATAGATTAGATTCCATCCAGGCTGAGACGTGCTTAAGTCTCACTTCCTCAGTGGCCTCCTGGCTCCATTTGAGAGAGCTCTGGTAGCAATACTGACCCTATTTTTAGTTTCCTTTCCCAGCCACTAGGCCATAGTGTAGATGAGCACTTTGCGGGTCTCTTTGTCTGTATAAGACTATCTCTGTTGGTGTGAAGGAAGTGAGATTTTTGTTTTTTAACTCCCTAGTCAGAAACAAACAAATATTCAAGAGAAATATCAATCTCTTTATTTTTAAAGTTTTAAGTGCTGCTGCTGCTAAGTCACTTCAGTCGTGTCCGACTCTGTGCGACCCCATAGACGGTAGCCCACCAGGCTCCCCCGTCCCTGGGATTCTCCAGGCAAGAACACTGGAGTGGGTTGCCATTTCCTTCTCCAATGCATGAAAGTGAAAAGAGAAAGTGAAGTCGCTCAGTCGTGTCCGACCCTCAGCGACCCCATGGACTGCAGCCTTTCAGGCTCCTCCATCCATGGGATTTTCCAGGCAAGAGTCCTGGAGTGGGGTGCCATTGCCTTCTCCAGGTTAAGTGCTGCAACATTCCACAATTGGAAAAAGAAAAATAAACAGCTAGGCTTAGAGATGGGCAGCTCTCTTGGCCCTGAGGGAGAGAAGGAGGCAGGGACTGGAAGCTATAAAGAATTCAAACCTGCCAAGTAGAACTGAGCAAAGGCATTGACCTCACCCTCTGCCAGAAGACTGGAGGGCCTGCCCCTGGGCCAGGGCTAGGCTTTGTGGGAACTCACAGCTTGCTCAGATGAAACAGAGCCAAGTTTATTAGCTTATTCAACAATATCCACTGAATGTCTATTATGTATCAGATCCTGTGCTGAGTGCTGGGCTAAGAGAAAAATTAGCCCCAGCTCCTGTGTCAGGAGGAAGTTCGTACTCATCAGGGAAGACAAAGGCAGAAATCAAGCAACTCCCATGCAAAGTGACCACGGCTGTGATAGAAACAAGCATAGGGCTTGTGAAAGAGCAGCAGAAGGAAACCTAACCCCTGGAGATGGCTGGGGCAGAGAAGGCTTCCTAAAGAAGTGGGGCCTGCAAGGAGAGCTCAGGGTTCATTGAGTCATACAAAGAAAGGTGGGGAAAAGCAGGAGTGTCCATCCCTATGGAAGCTTAGAACCAAGGTCTGGATATTGTTTTAAGTCAAAGGTGAAAATGAAACACATCACTTGAAATCCTACAACCCAGAAACAATGCCCATTAAAAATTTCCTGCACGTATAGACAAAGCATAGCTGACTGGCTAGATAGATGGCTATATTAAAAAATACTTTTATAAAATCACAGTGTGCTATAAATGTTTCTATTTTAAAAGGCACTGAATTCAATATTTTTTAAGTTTAACAGAACTTAAAAGAACCACATTTTTAAAAACAAAGTTCTCTCTCAAGAGACATATTTTTCCTAAAAGATAGTTCTAAGGTAAAAGAAACCAAAGAGTTCATGAGAAACGTTAAGAGGTTGAAGCCATTCTGTGTTTTTCAAACTACGGGACTGAATTTTAGAAAAAAAAAAAAGATGAGAAAACAGAGAGGTTAAGTAACTTACCTAAGATCACACAACTAGTCTAGAAACAACTAGAACTTGAACTCAGGTATATCTGATTTTTTCCATCATTAATTTGCTCCCCTAAGACAACTTCCTAATTTTAAAGATCAGAAATGGGGACCCAAAAAGGACACGTGACTTCCCTGAAGTCATATTTTGATTCAGCAACAAGGCAATTTGGTGGATCAGATAATTCCTCCTAACTTTTCTTTCTTCCTTTCAATGAAGGATCTCCTACTGTCATTTTGCTTGCCCAAGAATCCAAGAGGAGTATATGTATTTCCCCTCCTCACTGACTTTGACCTTGACGTTGGCCTTGGCACATCCTTGGCCAATGGAAGGTAAGCAGTCATGGTATTTGCCGCTTCTGTGTGGCAGCTTTGAATAGCATGGCATTGGAAATTCCCTGGTGGCCCGATAGTTAGAACTCGGCACTTTCACCGTCAAGCATGTTTAATCCCTGGACTGGGAACTAAGATCCTGCAAGCCATGTGTTGTGGGATGGCATTCCTGCCCCCTGCCATGAAAAGAGCAGATCTCAGACAGAGCTGCAGGTTCAGCTTGGACCCAGATAAGAAGATATGTGTGCAGAGCTGCAGGTGACTCGCTCACAGCCCTCATAGAACATGAGCATGAAATAAATATTTGCTGTTATCAGCTACTGAGCTATTGGGGTCATTTGTTACCATAGCAAATGCCAAATAATACAGCACATTTTCTTGCAGAAATGTGTTCTTTGTTTTTCTCATGCTCAAAGTTGCCTTTAGTTATACAATAATTATGAATTCAGGCCATGAGGATAATTGTTTGTGTGCATTTTAAGTACTAAATACATAAGAAATAATTAGACAAAGAGTTGAAAAGTACAAGGTACAGGAGGAAATGCCAGGTGTCAGAGGTCTGGATTTCCAAGGTCACCTTCTGATGAAAAGAAAATTGTGGGGAAAGCCCACTCTGTAGGCAGAGACCACAGTGACTCAGAGGGTTGTAAGTTTCTTTCTTGTAACTCTGCCACATGAAGGACTGTGGGTGTTAACTAAATCACATCTTTACCCAGAAGCATGGAAGATGCTAAGGAAAAAGGTGCAATAAATGCCAAATGAATCCATGCCACTAAATCACTGTGTGACCTTGAGGAAGTCATTTTCCTTCTGGAATCAATTTTCTCATTTGTAAAATGAAGAGGCTGAACAAGAACCTCTCATTTTCCTTCTGGCTCCAACATTCTATGATTTGATTGCCTCTAACTCATTAGTCTCAACTTGCTTGAATGGGACCCAGTGGTATTGAAGATAATCATAGGAATCCATCAAAACATAGCTCAGAGAAGGTAATCTTGAGACTTGAAATAATGTAGGGAAAGTGCTCTGCACACTGTTCAGAGTCTATTGTGTACTTTTCTGTCGAAAAGAGGTGGGAAAATAAGCTCCTTGTTCCCCAGTTTACATCGCCCTGGCAGCCTTCCTCTACTTCTGACATCCAGCAAATCTTTCAGGCCATTCTACCTCACCCTCTCTACCCAATGAAACTGTTTTCCCCCCTCATCAGAAATAAAAGGAGCTCTAAACCAAAAGAGTATGTCATGATACCCATAAAGATGTACAAATAGAATGTTTGGGAAAGCAGAGGAGTGAAAGAAAGAACCCAGACTTCAGAGTTAAATAGGTTTTCATGTATAAAATTGGGGTGATACTTACCTAGCACAGCTGTTCTTAGAGATAAGTGGTACCAAAGTTTGGTGATGATGACAGAAGGCTTCCTGGAAGTGGTAGCATGAAGACAAACCTGACTGCTATGTGGACTTTTGATGGCTGGCCAATGAGGGAGGAGAAATAATAGTCCAATTAGATGGCAGTATGTAGGGGTGAGGGTGCAGGGATAGATATGAATGTAAGGAGGGCAGCATTGTCAACATCAGTGAGACACATGTCTTTTGGGGAGAAGAGGAGCAGGCATTTAGGGCAGGAGTAAAAGTTTCATGCAAGGGAGTATAGAGAAATGAGCTTAAAGCTTTAAATACCAAGCTGGAATATCTTCAGCCAGTAGGTAATGGGGGTCCCTGAATTAGCTTTAGGAAGTTGTGAGTGTGCTGCTGCACCTTAGGAAAGAAGCTGTACCCCTCCCGCACCCACACTAAAATGTGGGGAGGGAAAAGAGGCAGTCGCCCTCCCATAGGAGAACTGCTGCTGTGTTCATCTGAGATAGAAATCTGAGCTATGGGGAAAACATCAGACAGCACCTTAAATTAAAACAGATGTGATTACGGTGAAAAAAAATTTCTTTTAGACTTTAAAGGTTCAATTTTCTTCCTTTTAATCTCTTAAGAGAATTACAGGTTTTCAACCCAAGATAGTGAAAATCCCAGGTAATAAAATGAACCCAGAACTCTATTTGCTGACCAGATCTGAGTAAGATTGCTTTTATTGCTCGCTTTCAACAGTCTTAAACCAGCATCCTCAGTGGATCTACCCCGCACCCCAAGGTTTGCTCTTATCACAGACTGAGCCCTTGCTACGCAAAATGGGATTCTTGAATTAGCAACATCAGTATAACCTGGGAACTTGTTATAAATGTAGATTCTCAGGTCACACTTCAGACCTACTGATCAGAACCTGAACTTCAATAATACTCAGGTATTTTCTGCACATTATGGTGTCGGACACGACTGAAGTGACTTAACGGCAGCAGCAGCAGGTTATAGCATGCCCTCAGACCCCAGGAGTTGCCTATAACCAGGGGAGGTCAGAGCTGATCCAGCCTCTTCATTGAACCGATGGGGAACTGAGATCCAGAGAGAGGAAAGAATTGGCTTTTCCAGGGTCATGCAACTAGTGAGCATAATTGGTGTAGTGAAGTTAACAGTGGAATACCATGTGGTCTAATAAAAATATTATAATTCTCTACCTAATAAACATTTCTCCAAAGAAGATATACAGATGGCTAATAGGCATGAAAAGATGTTCATCACTGCTAATGACTAGAAAAATGCAAATCATAACTATAGTAAGGTATCACCTCACACTAGTCAGAATGACCATTGTTAAAAAGTCTACAACAATAAATGCTGGAGAAGATGTGGGAAAAAAAAGGGAACTCTCTTACACTGTGGGTGGGAAAGAAGTTGGTACAACCATTATGGAGAAGAATATGAAGGTTCCTCAAGAAACTAAAAATAGAGTGGCCTTCTGATCCAGCAATCTCACTCTTGGACATATATCCAAACAAAACTATAATTTAAAAAGATACATGAACACCTATGCTTATAACAGCACTTTTTATAATGACAATGCCATGGAAACAACCTAAATGTCTATCAACGGATGAATGAATAAAGAAGATGTGGTCTGTATACTCAATGGAGTATTGATCAGCTATAAAAAAAGAATGAAATAATGCCATTTGCAGCAACATGGATGGACCTAGATGTCATTATACTAAGTGAAGTAAGTCAGAAAGACAAAGACAAATACCATATGATATCACTTATATGTGGGATCTAAAATACAAACAAGATGGAGAAGGCGATGGCACCCCACTCCAGTACTCTTGCCTGGAAAATCCCATGGATGGAGGAGCCTGGGAGGCTGCAGTCCATGGGGTCACTAAGAGTCAGACACGACTGAGTGACTTCACTTTCACTTTTCACTTTCCTGCATTGGAGAAGGAAATGGCAACCCACTCCAGTGTTCTTGCCTGGAGAATCCCAGGGATGGGGAAGCCTGGTGGGCTGCCGTCTGTGGGGTCGCACAGAGTCGGACACGACTGAAGTGACTTAGCAGCAAAATACAAACAAATGGACGTGTCTGCAAAGCAGGAACAGAATGACAGACATAGAAAATAAACTTGTGGTTGCCAAGGGAGGAAGGAAGGACTAGGAGGTTGGGATTAGCAGAATGCAAACTATTATATATAGAATGGATAAACAGCAAGGTCCTACTGTAAGCACGAGGAGCTATATTCAACATAATGGAAAAGAATATGAAATATATATATATTAACTGAATCACTGTTGTAGAGCAAAAATTAATACAATATTGTCAATCAACTATACTTCAATAAAATTCAAAAAATTCTCTATAGCTAGCTGGATATGAAGCTGGGACTTGAATCCAACCCAACCCTTCAGAACCCTATCTTTAGTCTTGTCTCCTAATCACAGAGTCGACCCAAGTCCTACTTCAGGGCAGGTTTCCTAATTTAACAGGAGTTCCTTCTGCAGAACAGACAGCTCCTTCCCTTAGCTCAGGTTCTTTCCTCCTACGGCAATTAGATACACCTTCAAAGGCTGATTTCCTTCTCTATCTTCCCCACTACAGTGTGCCTTAGAGTAGGACTGTACCTTCAAAGGCTGATTTCCTTCTCTATCTTCCCCATTACAGTGTGCCTTAGAGTAGGACTGTGCCTTTACCTCTGTATTCCCAGAACACATCACAATAGATGTGCAGGTAGATGGAAGGCGTGAGGGAGGACCGTGAAGGTGAACGTGAAGGCGCTCAGTCGTGTCCGACTCTTTGCGACCCCATGGACTGTAACCTACCAGGCTCCTCTGTCCATGAGATTTTCCAGGAAATAGTCCTGGAGTGGATTGCCATTTCCTTCTCCAAGGGATCTTCCCAACCCAGGGAACGAACCCGGGTCTCCCGCATCGTAGACAGAGGCTTTACCGTCTGAGCCACGGAAGACATGTGAGGGAGGAAGCAAGGATGAAAGAGAGAAGGGGGGAAGGAGAGAGGAAGCAGGGGAGAGAGAGAGAAGGACTGAGCTGGGCACATGCTGGGTCTTGGAAGGCAACCATTTTTACAGCATGATGGATTCATTCAAAGAAATCGCTTGACAGTACAGAATTCATCTTTTTATGGCTGTGACAACACTAATACATTTATTTCCCTTCTGAAATTAACTTTCTAATATTAAGAAAGGTCACAAAGAACTGCAACAAAATGAGACATTTTGTCATTTTTAACAAATCATACCAAAGCAGACTGTCAGATTAAAGGGGTCACCATTTTGAGGTCTACACTCTGGTGCTGATTGCATAATCAGAGCTAATGCCTGTCATTCTGTCCTTTCCCTGCCCACAGATCCCTCATAGTTCCTTTTGGCCCAAATGATAAAACTCCAGTGTCTCAGCCTATATCCTGAAGCCCTTTAGAATCTGATCACTTTTTTTTAAATATAAATTATTTATTTTAATTGGAGATTAATTACTTTACAATATTGTGTTGGTTTTGCCATACATCAACATGAATCCACCACAGGTATACACGTGTTCCCAATCCCCTCCTCCCCCTCCCTCCTCCCTCCCCATACCATCCCTCTGGGTCGTCCCAGTGCACCAGCCCTAAGCAACACTTCTTTTAAAAAGCCATTCCTTCCCCAAAGGGACACTGTACATCTGTCAGACCCACCTCCTTCCTTCTGTCCTCTTCCTGCGTGACTTTGCTCATATGGTGGTGTCTCCTGTATTTGCTGCCATTTCCCCCACTGTATGCCCATGGAAAGAACCAACTTGTTGGCTGTCCCTTCATTCCTTAGGATCTGACTTGTTTTGACCTGGAGCCTGCCATTTCTGCTCTCTTAGCTTTGAGTTGGCCTTGACTGTGGCTTGGACAGAGTTCCTTCTGCCTCTCCACACCTTGCTCTGTCCCACCATTAATTCCCTCAGAGACATTTGGAAAAGCTTAGCAAACTGGGAGGAGACACTGACTTGGGGGTATTTTGTTACAGGGAAAAAGAAGGAAAGAAAACAGCGATGACCCTCTGCTTCCTCCTATCCTGGTCCTCCCTTCTCTTGACTCATCCATCTGTGTGCTTGGCCCCAGGCTGGCCAGGAGGACACCTGCAGCCAGAAGAACAAAGACTGAACCTGGACTCTGTTTCTTGGGAAAGTTTCTTAATAATTCTTCAGGCTTAGTTTTCCCATCTGCAAAACAGAACAATAATCTCTATCTCACAACACTGCAGTGAGGGTCACATGAAGGCGCACGTGTGAAGACGCTCTGATCTCACAACACTGCTGCTGCTGCTGCTGCTGCTGCTAAGTCGCTTCAGTCGTGTCCAACTCTGTGTGACCACAAGGGTCACATGAAGGTGTATGTGTGAAGACGCTCTGAACACTACACATCTGTGTAATCAATTAGTGAAAATAATTATGAGAAGATCCATGTGTAGTGACACATCCCAAGGGCCTACGTGACGTGCTCTCGTCTTACGGAGGTGGCAGGGGCCTGAGGGTGGGTCCCAGCTCTACAGCACTGTCCCCCCGTGTGCTCTCAGCCGGCTCGGCTTCCTGCCCTGGGCTTACACGCCCCGTGTTCTCTATGAAATGGTAGTGTGGGGTACCTCTTTGGTATTTCCAGCTTTGAAGTTATCTGGCCCTGCAAAGTGAACTCTGAGACTCCAGAAGGCCAGAATTAAGTCATAAATTCAAAGTCAAAAGTGGCCAAGTCAGAAGTTAGGGATGGGCAAGTCCTTAGTCTAGGAATAAAGAGGGGACACCCTGAGATGCCAAACTCTTGACTGTACTGGTGTCAACTGGCCCCAGTCAGGACTCCAGCTCCTAACGTGCCTGGTCTGTAAGATCTATGATTTCATTCCAAGTGTTCCTTACAGTGGAGGGCGCGGTGGGGGCAGGGCACACGAAGTAACGGAATGAAGTTCGTATATCTATTTACAATGTCAGTTGAACCCAAAGACTACGGGGGTAATTCTGAACATTTGTTATTCAAAGGTATCATCAAACTCAAGGACAAGTCAAATAAACGGAATCGTTCTTTTCTATGCTGGCTGTTTACATGTCTTCTAGAGATAAAAGGGGAGACTCCTGAGGACTGCAGAGGTCCTGTAAGCTGCTTGACTCCCCGGGAGCCTGCTCGCCTGGCCAGCATGGAAGCAGGCAGCTCTGACTTGCAGCTCTGCTCCTACCATCCATGTGACCTTGCGGGTTCTAATGCTTTTCATTTGTTCCTCCTTTTAACTGACATTTTACTGATGTGTTAGGAACTATGCTCTGGGCAAGAGAATGCAGAGGAGACAGAGACATAGCTTTATCCCTCAAGGAGTTCACAGTTGGGTAGAGAAAAACAAGCACATAAAGCAATCAGCGTGCTGTGGAGTGATAAACGTGAGTGGTGGGAGAGATTACGGGGGGTGGGTGTGTCCTTCACACTGAGCCTCAGTTTCCTCAACTGAAAAATGGGGGTAATGACAACCCAGTTCATAAGGCTGTTTGATGGATTAGATGAGACAGTGCCTAACACTTAATAGATACTCAGTAAGTATCTGTGCCTTCCCTCTTCCTCAGCCCTGCCACCTGCCTAGGATCCCGAATTCTCTCATTTGCCCCGTGTATAGTCATGCAAGAAGGTCCAGTCATATAACAGAAATATATATTAAAGAACATGCATTAGCAGCTGGAGGAGTTTTCAAGGTCACAGCATAGAGCTAAATTCTAACAGGAAAGCAGTTATTCTCTTGCAACTGGGAGCCTGAGTAAGTTAACTCTTTCAACTGCTGAGTGTATGCTGGTGGTGCTAGGCATTTAAAGAAAAGCTTTGGCCTTGACATGCCCTCTCAGTGTAGCCACTGAAAGGCCATTTCTGACAAGTGAACTTAGCTGCAAACTAGCATACAAACTCCACTCTCCAGAACCTCTGCTAGTGCAGTGCAGCCTGCCCCATGCCACACCTGAGGTCTGCAATCACCCCAGGGATCTACAGGACCACATTCACTGTACGGTAAGTCCTCTACATACGAAACTTTAAGTTTCAGACTTTCAAAGATGCAAACGTGACCCTGTGTGCCAGCTGTTGTATTGTACTACTGTGCTTTTCAAGGTACTGTAAGATTAAAAATGTTTTCTTTATTTTTTGTGTTAGTGTTTTTGTGTGAAAAGTATTTGAAACCAGTTATAGTGCAAGACGATATAGTTGATTATATTAGCTGGGTACCTAGTTCCAATTTTGTTGGAATTACAAACGAATTCAACTTACAGATGAATTCGACTTACAAATGGGCTCTTAGAACAGAACTCATTCAGATGTAGGGGACTTCACTGTATTTACTTCAGAACCATCCTTGCTGGAGTCAGCCCTTAGGGCTTACAGTGAGTTGCCCCAATATACACATGCACATATCTGAAACTCTAGGAACAATGGAAATTCACTTCCCCGCCAGATATTAAACTGTGAAACCACCCCGAATGGATCAGAACAGGCAAATACAGGAAGCCGTAAGAGAGAAAGCTTCGGTACCTGAGACTGAATTGAATGTCACCCAGCTAAGGATTATTAGCTCAGCTGAAGAAAGCCTGAGTCACAGATGGAGGGTGGGGAGGGTCAGAGAAGCTGTGATAAAGCCTAGACCTGCTCCCAGTCTATCGTTTAGGACCTACTTGCAATGCTCTTGCAATAACCAGAGCTATAGCTTTTTTTTTTTTTAATGCTACAGTTTAAAGATAGTGATATTGTTCTGAAGATGCCTTTGTATGAAATTAACATTGAAATATCAGTTATCATACTAGATTTGAGTTTATGGTAAAAATAAATGCTAACATTTATTGAGTGCTTACAATGTACCAGTCTTAGAAAATACCACACTAACTTCTAAGCTGTTAACTGCTAACTTTCTATACAGGGTCTCCTTTAATCCTCATAGCATCTCTGTAAGAAAATGCTACTACCCCATTTCACAGATCAAGCCACAGAGGCTCAGAGGGGCGAAGTAGCAGATAGAGGCAGAATTGAAAGTTGGAGGTGATTTTTGACTGCAGAGTCCTTGCTCTTCATCCCTAGGAGAGGAAAGGATCTGCCTCCAGTCCTTCTCAGCTGGAATTCCATCACCTCCATTAGCTTTGTTCATAGTAATGCTTCCTAAGACCAGTTGACTTTACACTCCCAGATGTCTGGTTCTAGGTGAGTGACCATGCCATTGTATTTATTCAGTCGTTAAGACTTCTTTGTATAGTTTTTCTGTTTATTCTTGCTATCTCTTCTTAATGAAGGTGATGGAATTCCAGCTAAGCTATTTAAAATCCTACAAGATGATGCTGTGAAAGTGCTGCATTCAACATGTCAGCAAATTTGGAAAACTCAACAGTGGTCAAAAGACTGGAAAAGGTCAGTTTTTATTCCAATCCCCAAAGAAAGGCAGTGCCAAAGAATGTTCTAACTACTGTACAATTGTGCTCATTTCACATGCTAGGAAGGTAATCCTCAAAATCCTTCAAGCTAGGCTTCAGCAGGATGTGAACTGAGAACTTCCAGATGTACAGCTGGATTTAGAAAAGGTAGAGGAACCAAAGATCAAATTGCCAACATCCATTGGATCATAGAGAAAGCAAGGGAATTCTAGAAAAAGATCTACTTCTCCTTCATTGACTACACTAAAGCCTTTGACTGTGTGGATCATAACAAACTGTGGAAAATTCTTACAGAGATGGGAAAACAAGACCACCTTACCTGCCTCCTGAGAAGCTTGTATGCCTATCAAGAAGCAACAATTAGAACCCAACATGGAACAATAGAGTGGTTCCAAATTGGGAAAGGAGTACGTCAAGATGTTATATGGTCACCCTGCTTACTTAGCTTATGTGCAGAGCACATCATGCAAAATGCCAGACTGGATGAATCACAAGTTAGAATCAAGATTGATGAGAGAAAAATCAATAATCTCAGATATGTGGATGACATCACTTTAATGGTACAAAGTGAAGAGGAACTAAAGAGCCTCTTGATGAAGGTTAAAAAGGAGAGTGAAAAAGTTGACTTAAAACTCAACATTCAAAAAAACTAAGATCATGGCATCCAGTCCATTCACTTCAGGGTAAATAGATGGGGGAGAAAGTGGAAACAGTGACAGATTTCATTTTCTTGGGCTCCAAAATCACCATGGATAGTGACTGCAGCCATGAAATTAAAAGACGTTTGCTCCTTGGAAGGAAAGCTATGACAAAACTAGATGGCATATTAAAAAGCAGAGAGATTACTTTGCCAACAAAGGTCTTTATAGTCAAAGCTATGGTTTTCCAGTAGTTATGTATGGATGTGAGAGTTGGTTCATAAAGAAGGCTAACCAATGAAGAATTGATGCTTTCGAATTGTGGTGCTGGAGAAGGCTCTTGAGAGTCCCTTGGACTGCAAGGATATCAAATCAGTCAATCCTAAAGGAAATCAGTCCTGAATATTCATTGGAAGAACTGATGTTGAAGCTGAAGCTCTAATACTTTGGCCACCGCATGTGAAGAGCTGATTCATTGGAAAAGACCCCGATCCTGGGAAAGACTGAGGACACAAGGAGAAGGGGGCAACAGGGGATGAGATGGATAGATAGCATCATTAACACGACGGACATGAGTTTGAGCAAACTCCAGGAAATAGTGAAGGACAGGAAAGCCTGGCGTGCTGCAGTCCATGGGGTCACAATGAGTCAGACATGACTTAGTGGCTGAAGAATAGCAACTAGTCCTTCAGGCTGACAGGGCAGTGTTTGAAGGCCAAAGATTTAGCAGATCAAGAATCGGCCAAATTAGGAATAAATGGCACAAATATGAAGTTTGCTCTGGGGAAGGAGAAGTGAGGAGTCTTTGTTATGCTTACAAAGAGGGCACAGAGGAGATGGCAGATGGCATAGGATGTTAGGAGCCTGGATATAGATATGTCCGCCTAGTCAAGGCTATGGTCTTTCCTGTGGTCATGTATGGATGTGAGAGCTGGACTGTGAAGAAGGCTAAGCGCCGAAGAATTGGTGCTTTTGAACTGTGGTGTTGGAGAAGACTCTTGAGAGTCCTTGGACTGCAAGGAGATCCAAGCAGTCCATTCTGAAGGAGATCAGCCCTGGGATTTCTTTGGAAGGAATGATGCTAAAGCTGAAACTCCAGTATTTTGGCCACCTCATGTGAAGAGTTAACTCATTGGAGAAGACTCTGATGCTTGGAGGGATTGGGGGCAGGAGGAGAAGGGGACGACAGAGGATGAGATGGCTGGATGGCATCACTGACTCGATGGATGTGAGTCTGAGTGACCTCCGGGAGTTGGTGATGGACAGGGAGGCCTGGCGTGCTGCGATTCATGGTGTCGCAAAGAGTCGGACACGACTGAGCGACTGATCTGATCTGATCTGCAATAGGCATTTGAGCACAGCAGAGGTACAATGGATGGATGATTGGATGAAAAGACAGATAGAAAGAGGGCTAGTTAGAGAGATGGACACATAGATGATATCAGTTGCTTCTAGGTTCTTTCTATAATGTGGGCTGAGCTGGCTCCATGGGGCGCTTACCCTAGTAACCAGCCCATAACTGAGCAACTGACTCTGACGTGTTTGGTTCTGTTTTATAAAATAAAGTCTCTTTTCATTTCTGGGTAACCAGGTCCCCTCCTCCTTCCATAATTTTCCCCCAGTTTTAAAGTCAACATATATTTATGGAAAATTGTTGGAAAATATTTTTTTTTTAATAGGAGAGAAGAAAACAACCCTAGTGCCCAGAAATACCACCGTTAACATCTAGTTTGCGTCCACTCATTTTGTGTAGCTTTAAACCTGGTTGTTACATACATCTTAACGTATAATACATATGCAACTTTGTCTTCTGCTTTGTTTCACTTAAAATTGTAGCATAAACATTTTCACAATATTATAACATTCATTACATTAATGCATTGTGATTTACTTAATCAGTTTCCCACTGTTAGGCATTTAGATTTTTCTCTGTTTTTCACTATTCATAAATAATGATTCTGTGGAATTTTTTTCTTTCCATAAATCCTTATTTACACTTCCGATTATTTTAATCTAGGTTTCTAGTACTACAACTGCTGGCTTAAAGCTACAAACACAATGTGACGATATATTTTAAACCCCAGAAAGTCATAGTAATATCTCTTATCCCTCTCTTTTAAATTTCATATCTTCCTTGCTCCCTGAAGGAAAGTTCCCGTGTCTTTCAGGATCAAGTCCAAGCTTCCTGGGGGTAGTCCACAGGGCTCTTTATGACTAGCCTCTGCATACCACCCAATCTTACTTCCAGCCCCTTCCCCCGGGCTCCTACCAGTCCCATACACCAAACTCCTTGGAATTCTCTGAATATATTCACCAGTCTGGTACATGTGTCTTCACGCACACTGCTCCCCTCTGCCTGCAATGCATCCCCTGGATTTTGTCTAAACAACTCCTATTCTTTCTTCAAGACTCATCGCAGAGGTCATTTCTCCAGCAAACCTTGCCTGACCTCGTGTCCAGCTGGGACGACCTGCTTTTCCCACGTGGTACCCAGATCCCTCGGCTATCATCACACTTACCGCCTTGTCATGCAATCATCGGTTTACTGAGTCTGGAATGCGAGACCAGGCATTGGCAGACTTTCTATGGCCTTGGAATCAACCTTGGAATCCTTTATTCAAATGCAATTTTTTAATACTTATAACAGTTAAAATCTTTTGAGAATAAATGGGTCTGGCACAGTGCCTAAAGCAAAACACATGAATTACTTCACTTAATCCTCAGAACAACTGCTTACAAATGAGGAAACTTAGAAAGGTTAAAGGACTTACCCAATGTAGCAAAGCCATTGAAATGCTAAAATGAGATTTAAACTCAGACATGTGTCTGAGCTCTTAGCCACAAAATTATACAGCTCTGGTTAAAATGGAGAGGAGCCACATGAGAGGGGGGTCCTCAGACCTCTTGAAATTTTTCTAAAAACAGTTTGAAATCCACAGCTCTATTCTGGATAATCAGTTCCTTGAGGGGAGGGACTGTTTCTTATTGGCTTTAGTATTTCAGTATACAGGGGCTAAGCTCAGAAAATGTATGTTGAATGGATAAATGAATATTTTTTTCTTTTGAAGGCTATAGGGAAGTTACTCTTCTAAGTATACACTTTTCTAGCTTTGTAGAAAAAGCAAGAAATAGGAGGCTAGAAAGACTTGCTGAGTGGGGGAGCATCAAGGCTCATTGGCCAGGAGGTCAGCTGTGTCCAGGCTGATAAGACTTCTCACAGCCAGGCACACTTGGGACCAGTACTAGTCTTGGGAGGCGGGCATTAGTACTTTGGGAGGATGGGGGCGCTTCTTGATGAAAGGTTAAACAGTTCAGTTCTTGCTGGAAGCAGTGATTAGTCTGGTCCCTTTCATCAGAATTCAGCTCTCTCCACCACGGTAAATAATGGACTAATTAGGCATCTGGCTTACTTGATTTCCCATGGCTAAGGCCAATTTCTGAAATGCAATATGCTATTTGATGTACCAGCATGAATTCATCCTTGGCTCGAGAGCCTCCCGACAGTAACAACCAAAAATAACTCTTGGAAAAGTTTCACACATGTTGAACACAAAACACCCTCAAATGTAACCTGTGCTCTGTCATAGGTCAGCTGACTGAGTCCCTGACATGGGGAAGGCTGTGTGCGGATCCCAACCTGCTCTGGACCAGGGGCCCCTGAAGGGAGAAGGGGAGGACTTTGGAGGAGGGGTGAGAAATGGGTGGGGTAGGTCGATCAGAAAAGTGCCTGGAAGAGAGGGCCTGGAGGTAAGCTGGAGTGGTCAGGTAAGTGTGAAGAGGTTATTTCCAGTGTCAAGCTGCCCATAGAGACCCCTTTTTAATTTACTGAAGCCGGATAACTGGGTGTTCATGGAATTGGAAGAAAAGAAAAGCACGCGTGATCTAACATAGAAACCAGAGTGTGTGGAACAGATATGGGCAGCAGAGAAGGGTGAGGATAATTTTAGAATTTGCAGGTTTGTGATGGAGATCCTACGTGGCTAGATTCTAACATTCTGGAATGTCCAAATTTCCATGTTATCTTATCCTGAAATCTCTTGGAGATGGGCATTGTTAACGCCAATTTACAGATAGGGAAAACAAGGCACAGCGTTTAATTGACTCAGAGGGAACTTCCCAGAAGCTTTGTGGGGCCTCCTGCAGTTCAAACAGTATGTATCTAGTCAGTTGCTGAGAGGTATTCAGAGTCTTTCAGGATGAAAAGATGTTAGAAAAATTGAAGGAAGCAACAAACTTGATGAGAATATTGCTCTGAGGTGACAGCTCCATCTCTCCCCACTGCTTGCTGCCAGAGCCAAAGCTATAATCTAGAGAGGAAGAAAAACCACGTCTTTTATCATAAGTGAGAGAAGTTGCCCTTTAGAAAAATAATGATTTCCCTTAAAATTCCTTAAAGTTTCATAAACCACCTCAAACTGTTGTAGAAGAAGCTGTAAAAATTTCATGAACTCAAAGCACCCTGTGCTCGCAGAGCCCCCTGGACGATATCACGTTTACTTTCAGACTTTATTTCCATCCTGAACCTTTCCCCTGGTGGCTATTTGCTGATTTCTCAGGCCAGGACGCTAGGAGTGGGATCCATGCATGTGCTCTATGGTCCTGATGGTGTGGTGGTGGTGTTCAGTCTCTAAGTCATATCTGACTCTTGGCCGACCCCATGGAGTGCAGCACGCCAGGTTTCCCTGTCCCACATCATCTCTCAGAGTTTGCTCAAACTCATGTCTATTGAGTCAGTGATGCCATCCAGCCATCTCATCCTCTGCCGTCCCCTTCTCCTTCTGCCTTCAATCTTTCCCAGCATCAAGGTCTTTTCCAATGAATTGGCTCTTCTCATCAGTGGCCCAAGTATTGGAGCATGAGTTTTAGCATCAGTCCTTCCAATGTATATTCAGGATTGATTTCCTTTAGGATGGACTGGTTGGATCCCCTTGCAGTCCAAGGGACCCTCAAGTGCCTCCTCCAACACCACAGTTCAAAAGCATCAATTATTTGGCACTCAGCCTTCTTTATGGTCCAACTCTCACATCCATACATGACTAGTGGAAAAACCATAACTTTGACTAGACAGAACTTTGTGCATTGAATCTACTCCTCATGAAGCCTCCAGCAGCTGGGGGCAGTCTGGATATTTTCACAGGGTATTCTTCTCCACACCATCCTATGGTGATCATCCTTCTTCACTTTACAAAATGCTTCACAGGTACATAATGTGCATATCTCTCTCCAACTTGTGAGGCAGGCAGGTCAGGGACCATTCTTGCCTTTAGCAGAAGGACAAACTAAAGCTTAGGAAACTGATATTTATGGAGCTTCTGCCATGTGCTGGGCACCTTCACAAGTGTTCACTCCAGCCTTTGCTTCCTTCCAGCAGCCAGGACTTCTGTGCTTTGTTATGAAATTCAGTGGTGGAGTGTCCATAACCAAGGAACAACTCCAAGATGACACAGCCTTGGAGCTGGAAGGGCCCTCCTGTGGAGATCTTCCTTCAATCCCTACAGTGTATAGAGGGAGGGGGAATGAAAGGTCCAGAGAGGGGAAGGGATTGCCTAAGAGCACCAAATCAGTGCTTCAGCCACTCTGGTTGGGGAGTTATGTTCCAAGCAGGGCCTTCTTGCTGCCACAGAGATCAGTCCACATAGTTTGAGCTTCCCTATGTGGAGGAGCTCTGGGATAATAAAGTCAGAGATGTGAGGATAAAACAAAAGCTTGGGAACCCACAGTCCAGAGTTCTGGAGGCTTCAGTGAGACAGTCTGCAAATTCCCCAGCAATGTATTTTTCACCCAGAGTGGCATTGCTTCCTCTTAGGGCCTGACAAACGTCCTGCCATGGGGACAAAGAAGTATACCACCAAAAATGCCATGGCTGTGCCTCCTGGTCTCCTGGTCTACTGCTAAGTGTATGCTGGGGGCACAGGGATGGGACCCCCTCAACCTTCTCCCCTGTCCCCTCATTCTTCCCTGGGTGGATTTTCCCTTCCACTAGCATGGTTCTCCCTCAGGCTGTCAGGTACAAACATGTAGGTACCATCTGGTTTCTAGTAAGAGTCACCATCTCAGGGCCTTCTGGTCTAATGACCAGCGAACCCTCTGCTCATCCAAAGAACAGACCCCACGGGCCATTCCTTTCTTTTTTAACTGAATGTGAAACTGTCCTGGCTATGCATTTGTGTCTGTCTCTTATTTACCAGGTTTATGTTTTTGCATAAAAATGTTTCCCAATTTAGGCTTCCCTGGTGGCTCAGTAGTAAAGAATCCGCCTGCCAATGCAGGAGATGTAGGTTTGATCTCTGGGTCGGGAAGATCCCCTGGAGAAGGGAATGGCAACCCACTCCAGTATTCTTGCCTGGAAAATCCCATGGACAGAGGAACCTGGCAGGTTACAGTCAATAGGGTCGCAGAAGAGTCAGATGTGACTTCGCGGACTAAACAACAGCAGCAACATTTTCTGATTTATGTATGTGAATGTGTGCATTTTCTGCCTATTTCTATGTTGTGTGTGTCTGTAGCAGGAATGAGGGCTGGTTCTATGTTATGTGACCATGTTGCCAACTGCTCTGTTTGCACGTACATATGTTATAATTTATTTATTTATTTGACAGAAAGAGAGCAGCTTATCTTGAGGACTACAGGAGGCAAGCAAGGAAAAACTCCCAGCCCTGTGCTGCTCTATTTGCAAAACTGCTCCATGTTGTTATGGCAGCTAATTTTCCTTAAATGATTTAAGGAAATGGATCTGTCTAAAAGAGCTGCAGCCAAGTTGTTATAGCAACACAGGCCTTTCTCCTCTAGGAAAAGGTGGGGAATCATCCCAGAGCTTAGAAACCATTCCACAAAGCAGCCTTGAGGCTCTGAGGGACTTTGGGGGTCAAGGAAAGGACTGCAGGGGACCTATTTGCTTCCCATGTCCATTCCCGGGTGTCCTTCTTGGCAGCAGCCCTGGCCACTCTCAAGTTCAAGGCACAGCATATTCGGGCCACTGCCATCAGCACCTGCTTTGTCTCCATGCTGCGGCCTTGGTCACTTTCTAATGCATCTATCATTGCACGTAATATTCTCTCTGGTGCCGTGTTCTGTGCTCAGCCCTGGATATAAATAGGGCATGTCCTTGAATAGATGTCAGGGACATTGGCCTTTATTCCACAAATAATGGGGAGTCACTGGAAGGTTTTAGGCAGGGGAGAAAGACTAGGCCAGATTTACATTTGAGGGTATCTCTGGGGTTTCTAGATTGGGTGACTGAACGGACGGAAGTACTATTCATTGACCTCCCCCCGACCTCTCCCCCGACCTCTCTCCCTCGCTCAAACGTTTTTGATGGCTCTTCTCTGATGATACTGATTCTCAAGATTGAGAGAGCTCGTGTGCCGGAATATTACCGACAAGCATCATTTTGTTCTCCTGTTTAATTTTTTTTTACAGTTATTATATTTAGTTCAACTAAAAATCAGGTTTAAAAGGGCCTAGGTCTTTGATTTTAATGAAAGGGGGAATATTGGGCTACAAGAAGCCCAATTCCTTAGCCCAGTGTGCAAACTTGCCCATGGGCTTCCTCACAGCTGCCCTGTTGTGCGCCCTGCACACCCACCCCTGCAGCTGAGCTCTCCCCACCTCCCCTCTGTGGCTCAGCTGGCCCTGGAACGCCCTCTCCTCTTCTCTGTCACCTCCCTCATCCCTGACCATAGCCACCTGGAAACGTATTTCCCACTCCCAAAGGCGCAGTCCAAATTCCTTGAAAAAAACTTCCTTGGGTTGCCAACACACACCAACACACACACTGGATTAATCTCCCCTCAGCCTCCATCTTCCCAAAGCACTGTATTTTCTTGATTATAGCTCACATTCCTCACTGCCTTGAATTAAAATTGTTCATGAGGGTCTGGCCTTCCTATTAGATTGTGAGCTCTTTCTGGCTTGACATCCCGCCTCCATAATCTCTGTATCTCTGCGGTTACCAAGGTCTTGAATATGGATATCTACTGAGATTGTCCTAAACTTTCAGGTTCTGTCCCTAGGAGTTTAGGACCATCTCAGCAGGTTGTAAGAAAACCAAGGTTTGTGTACAAGGATCAGAGCCTTGAGTAAAGAAAGGCACTGTTCTGGTGGCAGCAGAATCCAGGCCACTTCGAGGGGGACAGGAGACTGCAGAGGGGTCTATGGTCCATGGTGAGATGGTTGGATAGCATCACTGACTCACTGACTCAGTGGACGTGAACTTGAACAAATTCCAGGTGACAGTGGAAGACAGGGAAGCCTGGGGTGCTTGCAGTCAGTGGGGTCTCAAAGACTTGGACACAACTGAGTGACTGAACAATTGTGGTCCGGTCACTCCTTTTCATAAGGAGACTCTTATAAAAACCAAGTCACGGAAGCTCTGGGTTCACCTCATCATTTATTTGGCATTTACATGGAAGACCTGCTCACAGCCAGGTCCCTGATGGGCACAGGTGACTGAACCAGCTAGGCTCTGCCCTAGGGGACAATCAATCACAACTGGTAAACAAGGGCCACACTGACCACGGGGCGCTGTCCTGGGAGTGGGACACTGCATGCTTTGTATCTGACAGTCAGTGCAGTCCTCTGGGTTTAAAGACTCCTTTGTCAAGGTCATCACTCAATACCCAAGTCTTGGAGAGGAGTGGAGGCTTCTGTAAGCACAGGACTAGGAAAGCAGCTTGGAAGCCAACAATGTCATTAACACAAAGACAGAAGGCCCTTGTTGCCAGGTGAGGACACAAAAAGACTCACTCAGGAGACTCACTCCTGCTCCACTTCAACACCAGCACATCTAAAACTTGACCCCATGCTTACTGGTTCTCCTGGGTTCCCATCCTAGGAGGGGCATCCCCTCTACTCCATTGTCCAAGCCAAACTGTAGACATCATGCAGCTCTCCTTTCTCTCCCATCAGTCTCTAAGTCATTTGTATGTCCCTCTATCATATCTCCAGATTCCTCCTCCTCTCAGCCCTCCAGCAGCAGACACTAATGGTCTCCAGTCTCTGGCCTGGTACCCTCTGAACCCATCTCCTTCTAGGCACCAGAGGGATCTTTCTGAAATACAAACCTGATCCTGTCACTTCCTTTAGTGGTTACCCATTCTCATGAGAATATAGTCTGTATTTATTCTAATAAAGCCTTATATTGTAATGCCCTATCACTATCTGTCCCAAGTACCAGCCACGCCAAGTGACTGGCAGCCTCCCGAGGAAGCTGCCCCTCTAGGCAGATGCTCAGATGTCTTCTCTCCCTAGAAAGCCCTCCCTGCCCAGAGCATCCCTCACTCAGCAGCTCAGGTGTGGCCTCCTGGTTTGGGCTCCTTCTATGGCTCCCACCACCCCTGTGCCTCCCTTCACAAACGCCCCTAGAACATCTGTCTAAAGTGCCTGTCTCCACCTGGTTGTGAACTCCTTAAGGTTGACATCAGCTTTGACTATTCCCAGCATCCAACACAAAGTTCCTCTATCACCAGCTCTTTGAGAAATGACAATGCTCGCAGATACAGACCCTGCTCATCAGCAAGGGTCTTCCTGATTCTCTGCTTGTTGATTGTGTGAGCAGAGGCCACCAGGAGGGAAGGAGGGAAGCTGTGGGCATTTAGAAACAAGGTCAGAAGCTGTCCTGGCAGTTCAAATTGCTCTGGGATTGAGTGGTTCTGATGATGTCTGCGCCAATGAAGCTCCAGGGTAGAAATGCATTTAAAGCTATCAGGGCAGATGCCTGGGGCACTGCGGTGTTTGCAGCTGGCATGTTAACTCTTGAAGTCAAATGTGAATTTGAATGGGACATAAATAATGTTTGTTGAGGATCTGCAACACACCAGGTACTGTGTTGGTACTTTAACATGGTTTTTAAGTATGGAGAGTGTGTGTAATTTGTCATCCAAACAGGGACATTTTTGAGAGAATAAAGGATCACTGTTAAGAAATGTTTCAGATTAGGTATAAACAGAATTGCCCCAGACAAGCTGAAACTTGTAACCATCCTATCTATAGATAACAATGCAATCTCAAAAACAACAGAATGATCTCTGTTCATTTCCAAGGCAAACCATTCAATATCATGGGAATCCAGGTCTATGCCCCAACCAATAATGCTGAAGAAGCTGAACGATTCTATGAAGACCTATAAGACCTTCTAGAACTAACACCCCCAAAAGATGTCCTTTTCATTATAAAGGACTGAAATGCAAAACTAGAAAGTCAAGAAATACCTGGAGTAACAGATAAATTTGGCCTTGGAGTACAGAATGAAGTGGGGCAAAGGCTAATAGCGTTTTGCCAAAAGAACACACTGGTCATAGCAAACACCCTCTTCCAACAACACAAGAGAAGACTCTACACATGGACTTCACCAGATGGTCAATACTGAAATCAGATTGATTGTATTCTTTGCAGCCAAAGGTGGAGAAGCTCTATACAGTCAGCAAAAACAAGACCGGGAGCTGACTGTGGCTCAGATAATGAACTCCTTATTGCCAAATTCAGACTTAAATTGATGAAAGTAGGGAAACCCACAAGACCATTCATGTATGACCTAAATCAAATCCCTTATGACTATAGAGTGGAAGTGACAAATAGAGTCAAAGGATTGGATCTGATAGACAGAGTGCCTGAAGAACTATGTGTGGAGGTTTTTCTGACATTGTATAGGAGGCAGTGATCAAGACCATCCCCAAGAAAAAGAAATGCAAAAATGGTTGTCTGAGGAGGCCTTACATATAGCCGAGAAAAGAAAAGAAGTGAAAGGCAAAGGAGAAAAAGAAAGATATACACATTTGAATGCAGAGTGTCAAACAATAACAAGGAGTGATAAGAAAGCCTTGCTCAGTGATCAATGCAAAGAAATAGAGGAAAACAATAGAATGGGAAAGACTAGAGGTCTCTTCAAGAAAATTAGAGATACCAAGCGAAGTTTTCATGCAAAGATTGGCACAATAAAGGACACAAATGGTATGGATCTAACAGAAGCAGAAGATATTAAGAAGAGGTGGCAATAATAGACAGAAGAATACAAAAAAAGATCTTCATGACCCAGATAATCATGATGGTGTGATCACTGACCTAGAGCCAGACATCCTGGAATGCTAAGTCAAGTGGGCCTTAGGAAACATCACTATGAACAAAGCTAGTGGAGGTGATGGAATTCCGTTTGAGCTGTTTCAAATCCTAAAAGATGATGCTGTGAAAGTACAGTATGCCAGCAAATTTGGAAAACTCAGCAGCGGCCACAGGATGAGAAAAGGTCAGTGTTCATTCCAATCCCAAAGAAAGGCAATGCCAAAGAATGCTCAAACTACCACACAATAGCACTCATCTCACATGCTAGCAAAGAAATGCTCAAAATTCTCCAAGTCAGGCTTCAACAGTACATGAACTGTGAACTTCCAGTTGTTCAAGCTGGATTTAGAAAGGGCAGAGGAACCAGAGATCAAATTGCCAACATCCGTTGGATCTTCAGAAAAGCAAGAGAGTTCTAGAAAAACATCTGTTTCTGTTTTATTGACTATGTCAAAGCCTTTGACTGTGTGGATTACAACAAGCTGTGGACAATTCTTCAAGAGATGGGAATATCAGACCACCATACCTGCCTCCTGACAATTCTATATGCAGGTCAAGAAGCAACAGTTAGAACTGGACATGGAACAACAAACTGCTTCCAAATAGGAAAAGGAGTCCGTCAAGGCTGTATACTGTCACTCTGCTTATTTAACTTATATGCAGAGTGCATCATGAGAAATGCTGGACTGGATGAAGCACAAGCTGGAATCAAGATTTCTGGGAGAAATATCAATAACCTCAGATATACAGATGACACCACCTTTATGGCAGAAAATGAAGAGGAACTAAAAAGCCTCTTGATAAAAGTGAAAGAGGAGAGTGAAAAAGTTGGCTTAAATCTCAACATTCAGAAAACTAAGATCATGGCATCTGGTCCCACCACTTCATGGCAAATAGATGGGAAAACAGTGGAAACAGCGACAGACTACATTTTTGGGCTCCAAAATCACTGCAGATGGTGACTGCAGCCATGAAATTAGAAGACACTTGCTCCTTGGAAGAAAAGCTATGACCAACCTAGACAGCATATTAAAAAGCAGAGACATTACTTTGCCAACAAAGGTCTGTCTAAACAAAGCTATGGTTTTTCCAGTAGTCATGTATGGATGTGAGAGTTGGACTATAAAGAAAGCTGAGGGCCAAAGAATTGATGCTTTTGAACTATGGTGTTGGAGAAGACTTTTGAGAGTCCCTTGCACTGCAAGGAGATCAAACCAGTCCATTTTGAAGCAGATCAGCCCTGGGATTTCTTTGGAAGGAATGATGCTAAAGCTGAAACTCCAGTACTTTGGTCACCTGATGTGAAGAACTGACCCATTTGGAAAGATCCTGATGCTGGGAAAGATTGAAGGCGGGAGCAGCAGGGGACGACAGAGGATGAGATGCTTGGATGGCATCACCAACAAAATGCACATGAGTTTGAGTAAACTCTGGGAGTTGATGGTAGACAGGGAGGCCTGGCGTGCTGCCGTCCATGGGGGTCACAAAGAGTCGGACATGACTGAGTGACTGAACTGACCTGAACTCATAGATAACAGTGTGTAGGTTTTTTTTTGGGGGGGGGGAGGTGGTGGGTAACTCCTAACAAAATTTATGAGGCTTCCCCAATGGTTCAGTGGGTTAAAGAATCTTCTTGCATGCAGGAGACACAGGAGACTCAGGTTTGATCCCTGGGTTGGGAAGATCCTCCTGAAGGAAGGAGATCCCCTGGAAGAGGAAATGGCAACCCTCTCTAGCATTCTTGCCTGAAAAATCCCATGGATAGAGAAGCCTAGTGGACTAAGGGTGCAAAGAGTCAGATATGCCTGAACACGTACGCATTTCATGGAGTCCCTCTTGGTTCCCCCTCAAGGTGGCTGAGGAGAAGGGGATGAAAGAGAATAACATGGTTGGATAGCATCACTGACTCAATGGACATGAATTTGAGTCAACTCTGGGAGATAGTGAAGGACAGGGAAGCCTTGTATGATGCAGTCCATCAGGTTGCAAAGAGTAGAACACGATTGAGTGACTGAACAACAACAACAATGAAACTTATAAATCTATAATATTTATCAGTATTTACTTGTTTAATAGGGCTTCCCAGGTGGCACTAGTAGTAAAGAACCTGCCTGCCAATATAAGAGACATAAGAGATGCAGGTTTGATTCCTGTGTTGGGAAGATCCCCTGGAGAAGGAAATGGCTACCCATTCCAGTATTCTTGCCTGGAGAATCCCATGGACAGAGGAGCCTGGCAGGCTATAGTTCATGGGGTCGAAAAGAGTCGGACACTGAGCATGCATACACTTTTTTAATGTCCATTTCCCCACTAGATTGTAAGGGTTAGTGTTTTGCTCACTATTTCAACTATAGTACCTGAGAAACTACTTGATAAATATTTTTGGGAAGAGGAAGAAAAGACTGAAATAAGATTCTGGGCACAGGGAGAGAGAAGGGAGAAGAGAGGAAGGGACAGAGGGAACTGGGGTCCTGGCCCAGTTCAGTTTGGGTCCCACGTTAGAGCCCCACCCATAACCTTGCTTGGGGAGAAAAGGAGTGGACTTTCGGGAGAATGCAGCTCCCACGGCTCGCTCAGCTTCCAAGTATGTTGATCATCAACCTGCTGATGATCAACCTACTCATGGCACAGAGAATATCCTAATACCCCCCAAACCCCTGATTGTGTTCTGTAACAGGATCAAGTGCCCAGGTGCCTGGGAACAAATCAGTGACTTCAGATTGATGATGGTCTCTTCTCTTTAACAAACCTGACACCCTCCCTTTAGTTCCACCCCTAGTTCTCTCCTTGGGGATTCACCTAAAACACCGCTTTGTTCCATGGCCCCCACTCTGTCATCTCTCCTGTCTCATATCTGTTCTTTGTTCATATCTCTTTATCTCTTCTGTGAATAGCTGTTTGGAATCTATAAACCATATTACAGTAGGTCTAATAGGATTTACTGTGTTCAATCCAGTTCAACTCAACATGTAGTTATTGAACACCTATTATTAAACACGCCAAAAAAAAAAAAAAAAAAAAAAATGTGCCGGCTGTTCTCTTTAAGAAGGAGATGGCGGAAGAAGGAGGTGTGGCAATTCTATCAGGCAGGGAGGTTGCAGTTAACACTGAGCTTTGGGGGGAAGAACTCAGTTGATAACAGACACCTCCTGCAAAATTTAGAAGCAACTTCTTTCTGCCAGGAAAGCTCATCAGGATGGATCAAGAGTTCAGGGTAATAATGGAGTTTGGTGAGCACAGCTAACATCTTCTTTTGCAGACAAGGAGGGGTGAGTTGGAGAAAGAAGCAGATACGCTAAAGCTGTGGCTATGGAGGCAAAGCTGTTGAGTTAACTACTTTACACCTAAGCACTTACTTTTTCACGAATCCTTGCTTGTAAAAACAAGATAAATAGACTTGCTTTTATGTACACATTTTTGTCTGGCCAATAAAGACTGCTCTTTAATTTAGGATATTCTTATTGGCATCTTCAAAGAAAGCAAGTAAAATGTGGTATACAGGTGTATCACTGAAATACCTCAAGTCTGGAACCTTTTCTGTTTTAGTAATCATGTCTGTCACCTGATGGCAGCCAAGGATCATAAGGCACGGTCATCAATGTTGGAAGAGACTTGCATGTAATCTCACTATAATGTCTCCCAAACAATCGAGTCTCCTCCATGCACTCTTTTTGACAGTGCCATTTAGCTTCAACTTGAACACTTTAAGTAAGGCCAAGTTCACAGCTCACATACCCTTTCCATCATCGCGCAACTCTAATGGTTAAAAAGCTCTGTTTCTCTATCGGCCTTACCTCTTACTTTGGCTCCAAGTGGAAGATGTCTGTCCTCTCTCATAACTCTTCAGAGAGTCCTCTCAGCTATGAAACCCCAATATCTTCTCCCATTTCTCACAAAGTCTTGCCCCTATGAGCAAACTCAGTGTGGACCTCCCCATTCCCCATCTTCCTGGAATAGCAGGTCCTTTTATCTGGAAATATGTCCATCACTACACCACACACTGCAAGTTTGGCTGCATGACTCCAGTGAGGCTCTCCTGTCCTGACAGATCCTCACTTCTTGGGCCAGAGCTGCCTTGCCCAGAGGTGGCCATGTCCTCCCAGTCAGGCCAAGCACAATCCACTTGGAACTGGAGCTAGAATATGAGAGGGAGTCACTCTCTCTTGTGGAAGAAGTTCTGGATGTGATACTTGGCACATGTTCCCTACAGGTACAGGAGGCCAGGCTAAAATCTTTGCCTATATGAGGCTTTGGGGTTCTTCTAAAAAATTCTCTCTTCTTTGTAAATTAGCACAAGTTGTATTTCTTTTGCTTGTAACCCAAGAGCCCTGACAAATGTAAGTGGGTATATTTCCTTCATCCCATGAGATCTCCACAACTGAAGCTGGTGTTTGTGAGGGGTGGGGAAGGCACTTGTCCAGTTCAGAGAAGAGACCAGCAGGCCTAGTCCCTTCCTGACTTTGACTCTGAATTCCTCATTTGCAGCCCCTGGTGGACTGTCCCAGTACCACATCATCCCTTTCCCAGATCAAGCCGTCAGACCAGCAAAAATTGAGGAGGTTCAGTTACTCACAGGGTCGTTGTACATCTGAATGATGAGCTGTTTTACCCCATGCAGGGTCGGGTGGGCCCACGGAGAGGGATCCAGCCAGTGGCGGTTCAGGTCGAATCCCATCAGAGAGCACCTAGGCAGTATCCAAAGTCAGAGTCAGCACACAGAGGACAAGCCAAGCTCCTCAGTTCTCCAAAATAAAGTTAGGAGCAGGAGCAGTCATTATGTCACTTACCTAGGGCAGTTTTTTTTTTTTTTCTTTGGCCAGAGACAGCACTGAGCATATTTTACCTGTATTAACTCAGTTCCTTTCAACAGCACTATGAGGGCACTGCTATTATAATTCTCACTTGACAGGAAAAGAAACTGAGTCACGGAGAGGTTCAGACGTATTTCTGTGGAGCCGTCTCACTTCTGTGTTCATGCCCTGAGACCATCGACACATGTGCTTCTCCTATACAGGGCCAGAGAGAAGGCTCAGGCCAAACCATTGGCATCCGCACCATTCCTCCCTGTCTCACACGCACAGCCAGTCCATTGTGTCTACCTTCAAAATATACTCAGAACCGAGCACTTCTTTATCACCTCCACTACTGCCACTTTGAGCTTGGACCAAGCTCAGTATTGTAATACTCTTACCTGGTCTTGTTTCCAGCCTTGTACCTCCCACCCTACCTCTCATCCTAGATACCCATCCCCCGTTTCCCATACAATAAACAGGGTGATCCTATTAAAGCTTAAGTCTGATTATGGCTCTTCTCTGCTCAAATGGTTCTCTATAGATGCAGAGTAGAATCCAAAGCCCTTACCACCAGCTACAAGCGACCATGTGGTCCCCTCTGTTATTGCTCTGAGCTCAGCTCCTACCACCACCCCCTGCTGCTTCTGTGCCAGATTCTGGTCTCCTACTGTTCCTCCATCACACTGGGTACTTCCAGCCCCAGGACTCTTGTACAGCTTGTCCCCTCGGCCTGGAAGCCTCTTCCTTCAGATAGGTACAGGATTCATTCTCACTTAGCACCAATCTTAGCTCACAGGTCACCTGCTCAGTGAGAGCTACCCTGCCCACCTTCTCCATGACCTCCCTTGGGCACAGTCATTACTTCACTAGGACAAGTGACTGTGACCTCTGACCTCCCCATCTCCCTCTTCCTCCTGTTCTTCCTCCAGATCGACTCAGAGCTCTACTTGTCCTTGGGACAAGAAACTTCTCCCAGGTCTCTGGGTCTGTGCCTCCAGCTGCTGGACCTTTGCATGCTGTAGGCACTCTCCAGGCCAGCCCAGGCTGAGGGACAACTTCAGAAACCCTGTGCTTGCTCACAACTCAAATGACTGTACCCATCCTTCTCCTGTCTCCAGAATGTCTCCCACACAGATCTGATGATCGTGCTGTCTTGATCAAGATTCATCTATGATTCTCCATCACCTATAGGATAAGATTCTGCTCTTTGCAGATTTTTAATCAGATTTAAAACTGATGATGGCCTTTCTTTGCCCAAATGTCCCCGTTTTACTCTCTATCCCTGTCTTACTATTTAATCCATCCCATCTTGTTTCCTGAACCCTTCCCTCTTTCCTTAAGTAATAAAATTTAACCCCCCTCTCAGGTGGCTCAGATGGTAAAGAATCTGCCTGCAATGCAGGAGACCTGGGTTTGATCCCTGGACAGAAAGATGCCCTGGAGGAGGGCATGGAAATCCACTCCGTTATTCTTGACTGGAAAATCCCATGGACAGAGCAGTCTGGTGGGCTATAGTCTATGGGGTCTCAGAATTGGACACGACTGAGTGACTAACTGGGAGAAGGCAATGGCACCCCACTCAGTACTCTTGCCTGGAAAATCCCATGGATGGGGGAGCCTGGTGGGCTGCAGTCCATGGGGTCCCTAAGAGTTGGACACAACTGAGCGACTTCCCTTTCACTTTTCACGTTCATGCATTGGAGAAGGAAATGGCAACCCACTCCAGTGTTCTTGCCTGGAGAATCCCAGGGACAGGAGAGCCTGGTGGGCTGCCGTCTATGGGGTCGCACGGAGTCGGACACGACTGAAGTGACTTAGCAGCAGCAGCAGAGTGACTAACCATGTATTACTACTACAACTTATTACATGTACATTCCCACCTCTCACCTTGTTCAGAAAAAAAATAAAAAGGACTCTACGGGGGACCACCAGTAGGACCATTCAGACTACCTCTCCTTCAAGGTGGTTGGGCAGTAAATGATAATAATTTCCTCTCTCACTTAAAATAAGCGGGCTGGGAACCCCATGGGGGAATAATTAATGTTTCGTGGGGACACATGGGGAAAGGCTTCATTGAGGAGAAACCATTTGAGTTGGGTCTTACTGAATGAATGTTTGATGGTGTGGGGGCAGAAGGAAAAGTGTAAGCAAAGAAAGGAATTATGAAGCCACCCAGGCTTTTGGAGGAATGTGGGTAATTTGGTTTGATCAAATCACAGAGCATGTAGTGAGGAGGTGGTGACAGTGAATTATAAAGGCAGTGGGAAGGGAAATGTAAGGGCCTCCAGTGCCTGGCAAGTAGCTTCACTGTTTTATCTTCACATTTCTGTATTTAGATGAATCAAGTGCTGATGTTAGCATCTCACTAATGATGGAGTGGAAATAGAGTTTTACATGCATGTTATAATATCATTACCATCACAATCAAGGGATCACAGTCAACAGAACAGTTACTGATATTATTTGTCTCAAAAATTAAGTACTTTACTAAGTGTGAACTACTTCATTAATGTCAGCCTTATGAGGGAGTGCTTTATTATGCCCATTTTGCAGATGTGGAAACTGAAGCACAGAGAGGCTACAAATAACTTTCCTGAGAGAACAGGTGAAGTCATAATCAGCTTATGAACATTCTCACAATTCCATGCAAGAAATTCACAAGAAACACGATCTAACATAGATCTGCTCACAGGCTCATGCCATTTATAATTCAGGATCCTGTGATGAGGATTAAATGAGATAATACATGTAACAAATTTAACGTCACACAGGTTCTGGCACACAGTGGCAATCAAAAATGTTACGTCATTGTCTCCTTGTATTTTGTCATGGTTTTGTGCTACATGCTGTATGAGTGACGTAAACTGATAGATTTGCGATCCATCAGGGGCTGGAGTGGGCAGTGGACAGTGATGGTCAGGGATGACCTCCTGGCTTTCTCCCCCAGTCTGGAAATCAGGCAGATCTGAGTTCATATCCATGCTGTCTTCCCTCCTAATGTCGTAAGCACCTGTCCATTTTCTTCTGCCAATGCCAGCGTCTAACTGTGATTAGATGGAGCAGAGTTGGGGAGAGTTCATTCCTCTACCATTACAAGATGCTGAGACTGTGGTGGTGTCTTTTCTCTCACCACACAAGAGAGATGGGCCAGATGACCTGGCAGTCAGGGGAGCAGCGAGAAACCCAGACTTAGGCCACAGCTACTTCTGCCCAGTACTTAAACTTGGATCAGGTGATGCAAGGCTGGCAGTTGGGGCATACAGCAGTGCTATAGTGGAACAGAGGCAGATTATTCCTGCCAACAGCCATTTTTTCTGTCCTCCAGAGCTACTCTGTTAGTTGGTGGTTTTTCAAATCTGGACCTTCAGCTTCTGCTTCATTCTGTTAGCCCCTTCCTATAAATTTAATTTTTTTTGTTCAAGTGGAAGGGCCAGTCCCTATTTCTTTAACTGAAAGCATCTGTAACTGTAATGGCTCTGTGGGCAAATTTATGGAAAACTCCAACAGGTCATTTATATTGTCTGTTTCCCAATGGCTGGTCACCAAGCAGGCGAAACCATTGATCTGGGTGTTGCTCCCACAGAGTTTTTCCAGCCTTCACTGAACACCTAAAAATTTGGAAGGGAACACTGTCATTGATAACAGGATTTAATCATAAACAACTGTATCCTTAGAGATGGTTAGCTTACTTATTTCTCCCTCTTCCAAATAAGAATGCCTTCAGCAAAGTCTTGGCCAAGTCACTTGTTCCATAACACTGAAAGGCCCTGGTACTCATCATCCCCTCAAACAGCTTATCCCATTCTTGGAAAGCTCTGTTAAGAAAATCTTCCCTGTCTTTAGCTGAAATTTGTCTTCTAGTGACTTTCTCCATCAGTCTCAGCCTTGCCCCACAGAATAACACAGAACCATGAGGTTATGTTGGGAAGACTAGAAGGTTTGGAAGTCAGTTAGGCTTTAGTTTTGGCTGTACTCCTTACCAGCTATGTGACCTTAAGAATTCGATTTTAAAAACCCCTCTGGGTTTCTGTTTTATCATATGTATAATGAAGATAACAACCTTGACGTGGATTGCACACATGAGCCAATGTCTACAGATGGTTCAGCAGAATCCTCAGACGGAAGGAACGTTGAAGAAAGGGTAGCCAGTGAAGACAGTGGTGGTAACCATGGTATACTGTTGAAATTGTCTGAGCCGAAATATCATCTCCTCCAGGAAGGCTTGCTGACTTACTCTCTGCAAACACATGGTGGGTGTTTTTCCTCTGCCCTGTGGCATCCATTGCCCATCCCCCATCAGAGTGGCTACCACATAAGATGTGGTCATTGTTGAGTCTGTCTTCCCCACTGAATCATGAATTCCTCAAGTGCAAGGATGATGCCTTACTCATGTTTGTATTCCTGTGCCTGACAAAAAGCCTGGACTACAGCAGACATTAAAGATGTAGTTGTTGAACGAACATTTCATTCTTTCTCAAGCATTTTCCTATATTCTATATAGTTCTCAGAAACATCCAGCCACACAGGCAGATCACATTTTTTTTTCAAGTGAGAGCACTGAGGGCCAGAGAAAATAAGCCATTCTTCCAAGGTCAGCTAACCAGTATTGCACAGGTCCCAGACTGGCATCCAGGAGGTGTCCTGGCCCTGGACTCCATGATCTTCATACCTGGTCATGCTGCTTCCTGAGAGCCTCTGTTATTCAAAAAGTGAGATTCAAAACGGAAGGAAAAGTGTCATTGCTGAGAGATACTGAAAGATCCACTCCTTGATCCAACCTTCAGATGAAAGCAGAGTATGGCTGGGGATTCAAAGGCAACTCAGTCCTCAAGAATCTTGGAGTGCTTTAGAAGCTAAAGCATTCGTGGAACTCTTAAATCAGCAGTACCTGTGCTGGGTTTTTTTTGAGCTGATTTTTAAAGAAAGCTTCTATTGGCAACCAGTCTATCAGTAGAGAGACTGATATTTATTGATGAAAACATCTTAGTAAAGTTGCAGGAGCTCTGCCTAGGGGCCAGGGGACAGGCCTCACCTCTAATGTTTATGTCATCTTAGGAAAGTCATCTCCCTCTCCTAGGCTCCATGCATTTTGTAGAATGAGGGGGCTACACTTCATGCATAAAGGACTCTTCCAGCTCTCTCACTAAATGATTCAAAGGCATCAGTAACTGGGCTTTACCTCTGAAGCTAGGGAGTTGGAAGAAGCATACATTTTGAATAAGGTTAGGTTGAAATACAAAGAGAACAACATAGTCTAGGAAAGGGATTGATACAGTTTTTAAATTAAATGCCAAATAATAAAGAATTATCAATATCTTAACATTCAGAAAACTAAGATCATGGCATCTTGTCCCATCACTTCATGGGAAATAGATGGGGAAACAGTGGAAACAGTGTCAGACTTTATTTTGGGGGCTCCAAAATCACTGCAGATGGTGATTGCAGACATGAAATTAAAAGACACTTACTCCTTGGAAGGAAAGTTATGACCAACCTAGACAGCATATTAAAAAGCAGAGACATTACTTTGCCAACAAAGGTCCGTCTAGTCAAGGCTATGGTTTTTCCAGTAGTCAGGTATGGATGTGAGAGTTGGACTGTGAAGAAAGCTGAGCACCGAAGAATTGATGCTTTTGAACTGTGGTGTTGGAGAAGACTGTTGAGAGTCCCTTGGACTGCAAGGAGGTCCAACAAGTCCATCCTGAAGGAGATCAGTCCTGGGTGTTCATTGGAAGGAATGATGCTAAAGCTGAAACTCCAACACTTTGGCCACCTCATGCGAAGAGTTGACTCATTGGAAAACACCCTGATGCTGGGAGGGATTGGGGGCAGGAGGAGAAGGGGACAACAGAGGATGAGATGGCTGGATGGCATCACCGACTCGATGGACGTGAGTTTGAGTGAATTCCAGGAGTTGGTGATGGACAGGGAGGCCTGGTGAGCTGCACTTCATGGGGTCGCAAAGAGTCGGACATGACTGAGCGACTGAACTGAACTGAACTAACATTCATTGCATGAGTTTTCCAACATTTGAGATTTGCATCATACCCAATCCTTACCTCTAGGAGTTCTCATGTTGCTCAGAGCTTTGAAGAGAAGATAGGAAGTTTGTCAAAGTCAAGACAAGAGAGAACATTCCAGAGTTGGTGGCATGTACAAAGTCAGGGAAACTCTACACATTCCTAACAGTGTTATGTTTGTGTCCTTCCCAGGGTCACAGGCACTAGGAGGTCAGTGCTGTTGCAGGTTCTTTCTCATCAGTGGTTTCAGGACCCAAATCAACTGCCTGAAGACAGGGGAATGAACAAGATGACCTCAAGGTGCCTGGCTTTTACCCGTATGATCACCACTTTAGAGTCACCGTGTGTGAAAGCCAGGGTTTCTACTCTGGGCCTCTGTCTCCTTCGTCCTCTATTATTTTGTTACTTATTTTCAAGGTAAAATTTCTGAATGAGCTCAAAACCAGGACCCAAGTTCTGACACAAGTGGGGCTATTTATGGTAGCAATGAGATAGAATATTCGACTTTAGGACCATTCTAAAAAATTCAAATTTATGAAAGTCAAGTTTATAAAAAACTGTGTAATATGTGGCTTCCCTGGTAACTCAGTTGGTAAAGAATCCGCTCACAATGCAGGAGACCCAGTTTGATTCCTGGGTTGGGAAGACCCTTGGAGAAGGGATAGGCTACCCACTCTAGTATTCTTGGGCTTCCCTTGTGGCTCAGCTGGTAAAGAATCTGACTGCAATGTAGGAGACCTGGGTTCGATCCCTGGGTTGGGAAGATCCCCTGGAGAAGGGAAAGGCTACCCACTCTAGCGTTCTGGCCTGGAGAATTCCATGGACTATTCATGTAATATGTAACATCTTTCTCTTGAGCAGGAAATACTCTTGAGTACCTTTCCTTTTTTCTTCCAAACTGTCAGCCTAGTGAGGGTGGGAACTATGTCTGTGTCATCTTGCCCACCTCCATTCCAACGTCATATACTACAGACCCAAGTGCAGAGAAGGTTCAATATATCTATTGAATAAATGAGTAAATGAATAGATGAACAAATGCATGAACAAATACCCTGAAGGTTTGCAAACAAGGTCCGGATAATTACTTGAAGACACATATTGAAAAGTATTTAAGCACTTGTGACATGCCAGATACTCTCACAATAACCCAGTGAGGTAGGTAGAATTTATCCCCATTTAAAAAATGAGCAAATAAAATCCAAGAGAGAGGTGACCTTCAGAAGGTCATTTGACAACCAGTAAAATATAGAGCTGGGATTCAAACCCAGGTCTGACTGAACCCAGTGACCCTTTGCAGTCCCTCCAGCCATCAGGGAGGTTATGTGATCTATGAAAGAGATGCTAGGCTACTCCTTTGTCTGCTCTTCCTGTACTGCTCTCCTCCTCCCCTGCCCAATGGGAGAGATACAATGGTTCTGGAGAACATTATTTAAATGGCAAATAAATAGCTCCATCTTGTGAAGGACACCACACCTCATCCCTGTTGCAACAATGGCAGCTGGAACGAGAGCGATGATTTTAATTCCCCTCCTTATGATTTCCTTTTCGTCTCCTCTAAAGGATAGAGAGGAAGGCAGTTTGGTGGCTCCAGATCAACCTCACCCTGAGCATGTGGGGCTGTGTGATCCTGGAAGGGTGGCGTAGACAAGTGGAGATATATAGGGCATGCACACAATTGTCCCTCAAATGCAGCAGTTTTTCAGCATTATCAATGAGCTGAATTGGATTAAGCATATTTGCACCAAAAGCAAAATAAATATTGCTTTATTTAATGGCACTAAAAGGTTGGGATTCAATTGCCCTTGGCCCGAGGCAACTTCCAGCTCTATTGATTGGCCAGTGTCAGAATGCCAGACAATCTATCATCAACAGCTGCTGCAAAATGCTTAGCAGGTGGGCTGGGCCCTGCTGCAGTGGAGACAGAGGGTAATGGGCAGTGCTCTTTGTCCCAAACACACACACAAGGGACAGTTATATCAACCCACTCCCCGTCACCACCACTGAGATGTTTAAAGCATTTCCCTCATGTTCCTTCTTACACGATCACAACAGGGATGTGGCCCAGGCTGTGGAGGCAGAGAGGAGGATAGATAATCACGTAGGGTCCAACTCAGAAGAATTTGGGTTTGAGTCCCATATCTACCACTGAGTCGTTTTATGATCCTGGACAAATTCATGTTTTGCTCAGAGATCTAAAAGCACTGGGAGGGCAGAGCTAAGTCAATTTCATTTGCCATTGAGTCTTCAGCGTTAGCCCAGTGTCAGGTACATAGCCAACTCACAGTAATGTGAAGAAATGGAAATAAACAGAATGGTTAAGTAATTTGCCCTTAGCCCAGCAAGGAAAAGGGACAGAGACAGGACTTGAACCTGGTGTTCCCAGCTCTAAAGCCTATATTCTTAACTATCACTCTAGTCTCTTGTGGCAGCCCTGGGAGTCAGTTCAGTGCCTGACAGAGGGACTCATATGAGCTGAGGAGTGGATGAAATACCCTTAGCTTTTAAATGGGGAAAAAGGGCCTTAAGTAGGACCTAGCATGAAAGGTACCTTTATGCAAACGGCCAAATTGCCCGTCATTCCTGGTTGACAACTTAGAAACAGGTACCCATGTGGGTGGGCACTTGCTCTGGCCAGATGGGAGTGAATCGCAGCCCACCTTGACCCCTGGACCAGGAGCCTGTGTGCAGTGCACAAACTGCATGTCTGTGGGAGGTGGCCCTGGGTGTGCCTAAGGTTCATAGCAGAGCCAGGATGAGCACTCAGGGTCTGACCTCTAAGGGTCAGCAAGGTCTTGACCCTGTCATGGTGGTCCTTCTGGCAAGGTGGTAGGATTGGGGAAGGGGGTGTTGAGACCACACCTGGGAAAAGGATCATCTCTAACCCTAGGCTCTCTGGTGCCCCTTCTCCCAGAGCTTATTCCTAGTGGACAAGGAGAAGTGTTGGAACACCCTTTCCCTCCCTGTGGACAGCATGTGCTCTGGGATTCAGCCCCCTCCTTCTAGGCTCCTGCTGGACTTGGGGGGATTTCCACACTGAAACTGAAAACATTTCTGAGAACCAGTCACCATCAGAAGGATCTAAGGTTTCATAAAACCCGATTTCCATATTTCAAAGATGGGAAAACTAACGCCAAAGTCACACAGCTATGTAAGGATAGAGTTGAAAGTCAATTCCAGGACTGATGGATTATTTTTCCCTCTATAAAGAACATGGACAAAGAGTAGAGAACCGTTTTAAAGGCTCAAGAGGGCACATTGTCTAAAGACCCTTGAGGCTTGTTGTTTAGTCACTAAGTTGAGTCTGACTCTGTAACTCCATGGACTGTAGCCCACCAGCTCCTCTGTCCATAGGATTTTCCAGGCAAGAATACTGGAATGGATTGCCATTTACCAGGCAAAACCCCCATCTCCTGCATTGGCAGGCAGGCTGTTTACCACTGAGCCACCCGGGAAAAACCCCGGCCCTTGGGGCTAGAAATCAGCTATTTTAGGGGCAGAGGAAGCACTGGAGGGAAGAAAAGTCCTTTAGCTCTTCACAGATCTGGAAAGTGCCGAGACACTTAGCCACCTGGTCTGAGCCTGAGAAGTGGCTTCGGTCACAAATATGGACTCCAGTGCCATGCTGCCTGAGTAAGATTCTGGTGTGGCCATGGATCAGCTGGTGGTTTAACTTCTCTGGGCCTCAGATCTGATCTGCAAAATATGGATTCTGTCTGCCTCAGAGGGTTGTTTAAAGGATTGAATGAGATCAGTCATATAAACGCTGGGCATACTGCCTTGTTTGAGATAAGTGCTACATACATGTTAGCTGGTCTTATGATTTCATTCTTGGTGTGACACTCAGGATCCTCCACAAACCGGTCCCTACTTATTCTTCCAGCTTCTTGCATCATGTCCTGCAGTCTCTACACACAAGCCTTGCACATTATATGTCTTATGAGCTCATTACAAAATGCACCCCCTTCTGCATGCTGGTGTAAAACCTCCAAGTAACTAGGCTTGTCAGCTTCAACCTGCCCCCTTAGCCTTTGTTCAGTGTGTGAACCTACACTGTAGGGAGACTCACAAGAGTCTTCTCCAGCACCACAGTTCAAAAGAAACAATTCCTTAGCACTCAGTCTTCTTTATGGTCCTACTCTCACATCCGTACATGACTACTGGAAAAACCATAGCTTTGACTAGAGAGACTTTGTTGGCAAAGTGATATCTCTGCTTTTAAATATACGGGCTAGGTTTGTCATAACTTTACTTTCAAGAAGCAAGCATCTTTTAATTGCAGATGGTGGGGAAGTTGAATTTTGGGGTGAGGTATAAGAAGGCCAATTTTAGCCACAGATACAAGCTATGGCTTCCAAATCCTGCTTCTATCAATAATAAAGCTAACATTCTGACCTCTATCTTTCTGATCCCTGTATCTCCTCCTACATGAGTGGTAGTAGGCTGAGAGTGGGAGCAGAAGCACGATGAGTTATCACCCCTACATCTCCAGGGGGATAAGCATTAAAAATTATTAGAATAGGGTCTGACAACTTGTAAAATCCCATTCGTGCTTATGTTATTATAACCACTGTTGCTACTTAACAGTATTATTCTTTCGGTTGAGAATGTGTTGCCAATCTCTTTCTTGCTAACACCCACTCATCCCTCAAGATCCATCTCACCAGCACCTGCTCCCTGAGGGCAAGCATGGGCCAAGCCCACCGCAGGTCCCCAGTTGATGCTTGGGACAAAGTACTTGTTGAGTGAGCATTTGAGCATGGGGCAAGGGAGATAATCAGGGACAGGGAAGCCTGGCATGCTGCAATCCAGGGGGTCACAAAGAGTCCAGTGAGCCACTGAACATCAACAAAGGAGACAGTGAGAGGTGAGGCTGAGGAAGAGCTTCCTGAATGTTGTGCCAGGCTGCATTCCTTCTGACAAGTATAGGCTGATGAATATAGGTTCCTTCTGACGGTATATAGGGAGCCCCCAAAGGATTGCACATGGAACTGACGCTATTCCATCAGTGGTTTTGGAACTAAGACTAGGACCCATGAAGTTCTTGATTCTATCACATTGTTTTGCTCCTCCGGACTCCCCAGCCCCTAATTCTGGGTAACTGTCCCACAGAGGCCTGTCTTCACTGTAGAATCATTTATTAAAATCAACTCACTATCAACTCTAACTTTGAAAGGCTACCTGAAGGGACAGAGATGGGGAGCAGTCTCCACAGACATCTAGCCATCTGGCCTTTTCTGCGGAACCTGGCTGGGAAGCTCATTTGAATAATTGGTTTTGGCGGTATGCACTCGTGGGTTAGACACCTGATTACGCTGCCAGCCCCGATGTCCTTTCAGCCTCTGTAGAAACATCACTCAGGTTATATAAAATGGGAGAGAGTCTCCGGGAGGTAAGGCTTGGTCTGGCCCCTGTGTCACTTGCGCTTCATCTTGAAAAACTATATGACTCACACACTGTGTGACCTTGAGCAAGTTACTTAGCCTCTCTGTGGCTTGGTTTCCTCTTTGCGCAAAGGAGCAGTGTGATTTCTGCCCAGTCTATGCTTTCTTGTAAGGTTCTCAGAGAAGGAAGGGTGGGAGGGTGGTTGGACTGTGGGGGTTGTGACTTAGCAGGGATGCAAGTGGAAGGATTGAGGTTGACAAGAGGTCAGTGTCAGATAGTGACAGGCAAGTAGGCTGTACCAGGAGAAGTATGTCCCCAGAACTAGGCTTGTGATGATTCCTTCCTCCTCCTGTGCCACTAGCTAGCTCTATGAACTTAAGGGAGTTACCTAATCTACTTATGCCTCAGCCTCCTCATCTTTAAAATGAGAATAACAATAGAGTTGTTTTAAGAATTGAATAAAACAATACATGCAAAATACCTAGAATAAGGCCAGATCCAGGAGGTTCAATAGTCTATTCATCACCATTATCATTGTCATCAACACCACCATCACCATCACCATCATCAACACTCATCGTTATAACTTTTCCATCCTGGACACCATGTCTCAAATATAGACCATGACGAACATCTGGAGCATGTTCAGAAGACAGCAGGAAGGACGGGGAGAGGACTGGATTTCAGCTCACATATGAAAAGTCGTAAAGCTCTGGGGGTGTTCAGCCAGGAGGACGGGAGCTGACAGTGGTTGGAGTGAGTGAGTTGGGGAGGTTTGGGGACACACGGTCCTCAAACAGCTGGCATGCTACCACGTAGAAGATGGGTTGAACCTGACTAATCCTTCAGGGGCAGAAAGCAGAAATGATGGCTGACAGGTTTAGTGTGGATATGCTGCTGCTGCTAAGTCGCTTCAGTCGTGTCCGACTCTGTGCAACCCTAGACGGCAGCCCACCAGGCCCCGCCGTCCCTGGGATTCTCCAGCAAGAACACTGGAGTGGGTTGCCATTTCCTTCTCCATTAGCGTGGATATAAACAGCCTCTAATAGTCAGAGCTGGCAGCAGTGTGGTGCTTCTTAAGGTTCCCCTGCCCTAGGTCGGGGAAGGCAATGGCACCCCACCCCAGTACTTTTGCCTGGAAAATCCCATGGACTGAGGAGCCTGGTAGGCTCAAGTCCATGGGGTCGCTAAGAGTTGGACACTACTGAGCGACTTCACTTTCACTTTTCACTTTCATGCATTGGAGAAGGAAATGGCAACCCACTCCAGTATTCTTGCCTGGAGAATCCCAGGGACAGGGGAGCCTGGTGAGCTTCCGTCTATGGGGTCGCACAGAGTCGGACATGACTGAAGCGACTTAGCAGCAGCAGCAGCAGCCCTAGGTGGGGCCCTGGACAAGCTACCTCTGAGGCCCCCTCCCACTCCAAGGCTGACGAGGCTGACAGAGGCAGCAAGCTGGCGGGGGGCGGGCATGTGGCCTGTGTAGGGAAGGAGGCATAGTGAGAAGGGGCTGGCAGACACCAACTGGTGAGGCAACTTGCAGTGGATCTTTGGGCTCACTTCCAGTTGATGAAAAACGCACACTTTTATGCTTGTCAAAGAACAAATAGAATACTGACACATATTTTTTACATAGCTAATTTTGTTTTCTGTTCTATTTTGGACAGTTAAGAATGTTTCCTTCTTTGGCTATTGAGGTGAGTGGGGTTGGTCGGTTACAGTGTCTGTGCATGCGTGTGTGTATGTGTCCCTATGTGTGTATCTATATGTGTGTTATGCTTGTGTTTGTAAGTGTGTGTATGTGTGTGCTGGAAATATCTCCCCTGGTGTTTTACCCTCTGCCATATGTAATGATGATTGCTGTAAAAATCTCTCCTTATATCCCTTCTATGTCTGGTGGACTGTATACATTCTTCAAAAACCTTCCCTCATCACCCTTAGTCAGAAGGAATCACTCCTTGCTTTCACAATACAGTGTAGCCATGGATTTAATTTGTAGCAGGCTAGGCCTGGCCAGCTTGGATTCATAAACCTGATCTGACTCTTCCTGCTAGGGGACCCGGGGCAAGTTCTTTGGTATCCCTGGGCCTCAATTTGCTTCTCTAATTAAAAAGGGGCCATAATACTACCTCCACCTCAGGGTTGTTTTGACTGTTAGCAGGGATGATATATATAATGTGTGGTTAGTAGGCACTTAGACACTAGCTCTGATGATGTCCAGGCTTCCACAGCATGACACACACCCCTCTAGTACAAATACTGGGCCTCTTATTGCCAAAGGCTGCCTCTGATCTCCATCTGCTTCCCTAAGGCACAGCACAGGGCTTGACACTCAGCAGGCCCTCGACAAACCTTAGTTAAATTGGATTTACTGCGCTGGAGCATGCTTTGCTACGTAAAGCTCACCAGGGCCAACAGATAGAATGTGTTGCAAGTCTGCGGGTTGTGGCAGCATCCGTTTCCACTGCGGGGTCTGCGGCGCTGTGCGATAAAGCTGAATCATTTCTGCACCACCCGTGGAGGTCTGTTCCTCTCCCCCACCTCCAGACTCTCAAGAAGCACTGAGGCTTCCCAAAGATGAGAAATTTCACAGCATTCTGATATCTTTTGGGTAACTGCGTATTTTATGATGACTAATAGGCAATTACTATGGTAATATTGCAATTCAGCATGTGTGAGGTTTGGGAAATGAGAAATTATGGGTAACTACGTTGGACTCATTTCTATGGTAACAAAAAGTAATTGTCATTAAATATCAGTTATACAGAGGCTGTACCTGGTAATTATAGATTTTTATGCTCAGAAACATAAATAAAACCAATAAATTTATTCAAAGGTCTACGACTGTTTACTTATACGTGACTCTATGGAATACACAATGACAAGCACCTAATTAAGAAATGCAAACTTAATGCAGAGATTCATATTGTCATGTAGAGATGGAGAGTCTGTTTCTCAGCTGCAAGGAAAACTGCACATCACCAGGCCCAGTGGGGTACAGGTAGGGATGGAGGGTGTCTCCTCTGCAAAGGAAGTGATGGGAGGAGGAGGTGGCGGAGAGAGAGAATAAGGCTGCACTGTGTGGGGATGGCGGACCCACTGCAGGACGGTGAGAGCCACCAACAACCGTAGACCTCCTCAGCCCGTCCCCCTGGACACCAAAGGCCTGTCAACCTCTGCCTCGTAACTCTTGTCTCTATAAACACCTGAAGTTACAGTGTTTATCCCTCCATCCTTCCAGGCCTGAGATCCCCCCTAAACCTCTCCAAAGATGCTCAAATTGCATTGATATGTTATACCACTATTTTTATATTGTGATAAAACGCACATAACATAAAATGTACCATTTTAATCATTTTTAAGTGTACAATTCAGTGGTATTAAGTATGTTTACAACATTGTGCAACCATCACCACCAGCTAGCTCCAAACCTTTTCCTCTCGTAAAACTGAAACTCTATATCCATTAAACGATAACTCTCCTCCCCCAGCTCCACCAGCCAGCCCTTGGAAATCACCATTCTACTTTCTGTCTCTATGATTTTGACTACTCTTACGTACTTCATATTAGTGGAATCGTAAAATATCTGTCTTTTTGTGTCTGGCCTATTTCGCTTAGCATAACGTCCCCCAGGTTCATCTGTGCTGTAGCCGTACCATTCTTGACAGAGCCTATCTCCAGCGCCTTTGCTAAATGATGAGAAGTATCCCGCACTTCATTTTCCTCTTCCAAGAGGGAAGAGGGGAACTGAAGCTGGAGAGAAGGCTCAGGAGAGTAGGGAAAGCTAGTCCACTAGTTCTCTGCTTCTGCCTCCAGCTTGTAGGACACAGGCAGTGTCTGGCAGTGTAGGGAGCCCTGAACACACCAAGGGACCTTAAACACAGCTCTTCACCTCTGCAGACTTGGTTTCCCCTTTGCTCAAATGGATACAATAAAAACTGCCTTTCCTTTCTCAAACAGTTGTGGTAACGATCCAAGGTGGTTTCTAAGTGTAATGCCCTGTACAAGAACTAAGTGTGGCTCTGAACCCAAAGTTCACTAAATCATTAGAGCAGCTCATTATAGTGTTTATGTCAAAACAGCATAAGGTCAAAACAACCAGGGTTAGGAGGCTGAGTTGCTGAAAGTAAAGGGTTGGGAGCTGAGGGCATCTGGTGATGATTGCTCTACCTGTGAACACGGCTCCAGGCAAGAATACTGGAGTGGGTAGCCATTTCCTTCTCCAGGGGATCTTCCCAACCCAGAGATCAAATCCATATCTCCTGCACTGCAGGCAGATTTTTAAGTGTCTGAGCCATTAAGGAAGCCCCTGTGCCATTTCCTAGTTACTAAGCACTGCTCTGGAGTTTATTACTCCTTTGGATAATTATATATCAAAGGCTGATTCTGTCCTGGGAACTGTGCCAGGCTTTGGGGATAAAGTCCTGACTTCAGGGAGCTTACGGTCGAGAGGTGGAGATCGTCATTCAATAGACAGGCACATGATTACAAACTAGGGCAAGGACTCTGAAAGGATAGTTCAGAGTGCTCTGAAAGAGGGTAATGGGAAACCTAATTTATATTGGAGAATCTAGGCAGGCCTTTCTCTCTCTCCGTGTGTGTGTGTGTGTGTGTGTGTGTGTGTGTGTGTGTGTATTAGTTGCTCAGTCATGTCTCTTTCTGACCCCATGGACTATAGCTTGACAGGCTCCTCTGTCCATGGAATTCTCCAGGCAAGAATACCGGAGTGGGCTGCCATTCCCTTCTCCAGGGGATCTTTTTGACCCAGGGATTGAACTCATATCTGCCTCATTGCAGGCAGGTTCTTTATCTTCTGAGCAACTAGGGAAGCCTGGCCTTTCTGTGAAGTGGCATTAAATCTCAGGCCTAAACTGAAGAAAATGGCCAGTTTTATGAGAGTATAGTAAGTGAGACAGAGACAGCAAAGACAGGGCTTCCCTGGTAACTCAGTGGCAAAGAATCAATGCAGGAGACAGGGCTTTGATCTCTGGGTCAGGAAGATCCTCTGGAGAAGGAAATGGCAACCCACTCCAGTATTTTTGCCTGGGAAATCCCACAGACAGAGGAGCCTTGTGGGCTGTAGTCCACGGGATTTCAAAAGAGTCAGACACAACTTAGGAGCTAAACAACAAAAGTGAGACAGACAGTATAGGTGGCCTGTGTTTTTATTAGATGCCATAATACTGTTGTTATCTCCTGTTACACCAGCTCCTGTTATAGAGGGCTGCCAGAGAGTGTACGGTGGCTACTATAACTCTGGTTCTCTCTACTCCTCCCATAATCCAGAGTCTGGGTGAACACATAGGCATCTAGTAAGTAAACACTGCTGCTCTATTACATAAAGTACATCATCTATCATGGGACAGGTGTCATCATCGGCCATTAAATGCTAGAGTGCACCTTGTCTATTTTACTATAAATACCATGGTATTGGTACTTGGATTATTAAATATAGGGCTTCCTCGGTAGCTCAACTGGTAAAGAATCCACCTGCAATACAGCAGAGCCCGGTTCGATCCCTGGGTTGGGAAGATGCCCTGGAGAAGCAAACAACTACCCACTCTAGTATTCTGGCCTAGAGAATTCCATGGACTTTATACTCCATGGGGTCACAAAGAATCAGACAGCTTTGCATGGTCAAAGCTGGGAAATCGGACTCCTCTTTCTAGATTTGATTAAATGGTTCTTTAGCATAGGAGAAGAAAAAGAGAAGGAAAAAGAGGAGGAGGGGTGGGGACAGAAGAGGCACCTGGAGGGCATGGAGTAGATTTTTATTATTTGCAAGCACAGAAAGCTTCACAAAGACCCTTCTTCACAGAGTTGCCGCTAGCATTAAATGAGACAAGTGTGTGAGCGCCTGACATGGCACTGGGTGATGAGCAAGCGGAATTCTTGGACTGGCATTTTCCAGGTGTTTTATAATCCCTAACCCCCTTGGGGACAGGTTGGTGGTGGATGGTGGGGAAAGGGGTTTCTTTGGGAAACACTGAACACGATATTCCCCTCTTGGGATTCCTGCTTACTAGCGTATTCAAAATGGAAAAATCTTAGTGTAGAAGAGAGTTTTTAACTTTGTCTAACTGTATGTTTCCCAAATTTACTTGAATTCTAAATCCATTCTCCCCCTATAATGCCTGGGAAAGTCCCACCAAACCATGGGACACTGCTGTGGTTGGTAGGGTAGCTCTGTGAGGGACTGGCAGAACCTCTAAGGTACCTTGAAACTCTCCATTTATAGACTTGATTATTATTTTTCACGTCTCCCAAATATTTAATGGTGAATTTTCATGGTTGATAGGCTTTTTGTTGCTACTCAGAGCTGTTTAACAACAGGATTAATGCCTGTGGTTATATATTTTCTTCAACTCTTGTAATGAGAATCACATACTCTCACCAGGAGAAGGCTGAGATTTCAAACTTCAGTACAGGACCATTTCTGAGGGGTGGAATTCTTTTATCCTGAAAGGCCCAAATCACAAAACTTGGACAGCTTGGGGACATATAGGAAGTAGTTACCTCCCTAGCACCACCCCCAATGGTCATCTGAAGCCCAGAAAGAGGAGGCATTTTGGCCAAGGTCAAAGACCTCTTTCCAACTGGTCATCCCCAGACAGCAGATGATGACATAAATAAGTATGTGGAATGGACAGTACTGACCTCTCTCTGACCATGGCTGCTCTTGTAATTAACCAGAAATGTTAACATCAATCAAATGGTCCTTCCACCACCATTATCGCCAACATTGCATTCTGTCCAGGAAAGGTGGAAAGGCACTGCTCCCAGGCCTGCAGCAGCCATAAAACCTGCCAGTGCTAACGAACCATGACTTGAGCCAATTAAGAGGAAGCAAAACTGTCTTTAATTAAGGCATCACGCATCCCGTGGGTTCTGTCTAACTCATACCCAGGGGTACTAGGAAGCCTCTGTGGACCCAACTGACACACTCTGGGAAAGCATTAAACCAGCTCAGTTTCTAAAGGACCTGATGGGATGTCAGGAAATGTGGGTTCTGGTCTGAGCTCTGCCACTGACCTTGGGCAAGTCCCATTTGATCCCTGAACCTCCATGCCTTCATCAGGAAAGTCATCTCTTTTTTTTTCACTTGTATCCACCAAACTCTTTTTGAGCATCTACTACATGCTGACCCTTGATGACAGGCCCTGAGGAACACAGGGACCATTGAGGCTCAGTGTTTCCCCTCTGGTGGTTTTAGGACTGTGGGGCCCTTGCAATGGGGTAAGACATTCAATAGCCAGGCCTGTGGGAGCTCAGAGAAGGGAATGGCCAATTCTTTTTGGGGGCCGGGGGATGTTTTTCAGAAGAAGAGGTACAAACTGAGTTGCAAGGAAGGATTAGTGAGATGAGGGGCCTTTCTTGGTAGTTCAGAGAGTAAAGAATCTGCCTACAGTGCAGGAGACCTGAGTTTGATCCCTGAGTTGGGAAGATCTCCTGGAGAAGGGAATGGTTATCCACTCCAGTAATCTTGCCTGGAGAATTCTATGAACAGAGAAGCCTGGTGGGCTACTGTCCATGGGGTCACAAAGAGTCCACTGAACAACTAACACAAAAACACACAAAGTGAGATGAGAATGGGACTAGGAAGCCCTGGACAGAGGGCCTTTATGAAGGTGAGGTATCAGGCCCCAACAGGACCTGTGTAAGGAGCCAAGCCTTCCTTAGAGCAGCCAGAGCAAGGATTCTAAGACTAGAGGGTAGGGGGTGAGGCAACAGGTCACACAGAGTCTTACATCAAAGCTGGGGCACTTGAATGTTACCTTGGGAATTCTAGGACCAATCAGCTCTCAAGCTGTATAATTTGGGCAGTGAAGTTAGTCAATGATTTACTGGTTGTATGACTTTGGCCCAGTCTGTTGCCTCAAAGGTGAAATAAGGCTAATAACACACTCTCTCTCAGAGGATTCAATGTTCTCTCAGCAGATGGTTCCCTGGGCAGTGGAATTTTCAGCTGTAAATTTTGGGGCTAAGCCAGGAGAAAGTTCAAGATGTAAAGTGCATGAGTGAGCGTGGGGCCAGCCAGTATGCCCACACCAAAGAGAAATGCTGCCCACATGGTGCAGGCTGCTGCTCTCCTTCATTAATAATCTCTGAGAAGAAACCCAGAAACAAAATGGTAACTGTCATCACCACCATATGCCCAAAAGCACATTCATCGCCACTGTTTCTTTGTGAGCACTGATGCTCACAAGTGCCCTGCTAGGTAAATAATTATTATCTTAATTATGGAAGAGAAACTGCAATGCATCAGAGAGGGAAAGTGAATTCCCCGAGGTTACACAGGAAGTAGGCACCAAAACTGATACTAGGTCTCCTGGTTCCTGATCCAGCAAACCGCCCAGGAAACTCCAGCAAGTGACCTCACAGGACTGTGCATGAACTAGCTAAGACCAGCTCATCACATCCTCTGGAGCTGGGGTGAAACTTCTGATGAACTCATGGGTAGTCTGAAAATTGCTCCTCAAAAACATAGCCCCTTTCTCTTCTTGCTTTCATACCACCATCCAAGCATTCTCCCCCATCCCTCACCTGTAATTGCCCAGGTAGACACCATCAGGGTTGAGCATGGGTGCAATCTTGAAGACCAAGTGTTCCCGTAGGACACGAGCAATAGGGTGCTGGCTTATGAGGAAGTCAATGATCCCTGGGAAAAAAAGAAGCATCTGGGTTAGTGTCAACATATTTCAGGAAGGAGGGAGCACCTTTCCTCAGCTGGGAAAAACAGTGAGAGATCAATAGGTGATTTGGGGGCCTATGTTGTTAGCCACTGTGGGTACATGGCTATGAATTAGGTATTGCCCAGTGAATTTTACAAATAATATCTCTGTTTCTAGGAGACAGCTCAAGATGTAATATTGAAGTTCAAGGCCTGGAGGACAGCATGTCCTGCTCAAGAGCACAGGAAGGGCCTCCAGGAAAAGACAGCATGTGAGCTATGCCTTGGAGTCTTAACAGACAGAGATAGGGGAGAGGCAGGATAACTCTGAACAATAAAAGCAGAGTTGGTCCCTAATGGGTCTACTACTAGCTAAAGGCTGACATTAGTTTGGATGATTGTGGGGCCGAGGACCTTAAGAGGTCTCAGTCCTCATGAGGCTGATGAGTACACTGGGAAACAGAGAGAAGTCACAAAAATACAAGGAAGTTTTATCAATACCCCCACCTCTATTCCTTTCCCCACTTAAAGGGTCCTCTGTTTCCAGACCCCAGGGCTGGCTGCCTTCTCTGCTTCTCACTAGGACAAACACCACCTTGCCTTCTGGTCACCAGGTTTAGGACTGACTAAATGACTCTTTCCTATAGTCAGGCAGCCCCTGAGTCTCTTCTCTGAAACTAGCAAATCTGCCCCTCATCTCCGTCCCCCTGCCTCTTTTCTGTTCCAGGCCACCATCACATCTGGCCTGGATGAGAGCAACCAGAGCTGGCCTAGGTGACAGCAAAAATCTCTAGAAGGTGCCCTTATCACTACAGCCAGAGGGATTGTCCTGAAGCCCAAACCTGACCCTGTCATCACCTTTGTTGATGTCCTGGCCATGGCCTTCACACATCTATAGGGGAGGAGGTAAGAAAACAAGAACTGAGTCTTTGCCCCGACCCTCCTTTTCTCCATGTTTCTACTTATTCCTTGGAGACCTGAAAAAAATAGACAAAATGGAACTCTGGCATTCCATGAGACACCTGCCATGCTGGAAAGTGACAGGAGAGCACACAACCCTTCCAAAAGCACAGAAGGAGAACTGAGAGAGCTCTTCCCCTGCTGGAGAGAGCAGAAAATGTATTAAGGAGAAAGAAGCTCTGAGCTGGGCCCTGACAGATATGTAGGTTTTGACAGCCAGACAGGAGGAAGCAGCAGGGTGACTAAGAACAATCCACGTGCCCAGTGGCAGGCACTTAGCTCTTGGAATGATAAGTCACTCTGTGACACGTTCCAGAGCTGCTGTGACCAGGGAGGGATATCTTGGGCTGAGAATCCATTGGCAGCCGAGAGCCAGTTGGACATCATTTACTGCATGGCTGACGCGGTGGTAGACCAGATGCCCTAATTTATTTGTTGGTTTTCATATGAAAGCTGTGGTTTGCTAGTAAATAGGCAGGGTAATGATGCCAAGCACCCTTGTTAGGGGCTAATAATTGTTTAATCTGTCCACTAATTGACCCCAACTCCCTGGGCAGCCCTCCATCAAGGAGCCAGACAGTGCTCAGGGCCTGGCCATGCTGCCTCAGAGAATGGCTTCTGGAAATGGAGCAGTTCACTGTGAGCCATCCTCCTTCATAGATGAGCAGATTAATTGTGCTGCCGATTAGGCAGCTAATAAGAGGATGAGAGGAAACAAAGCCAGACTGGAGGCTGCAGCCACCCAGAGTGGGCATGGAGCAAGGAAAGCAGAAGTTTTAGACTCATCTCTTGGCTAGAGGTCAGACTCAGTTCAACAGGAATCTTTCCCATTGAGGAGGAAATTGGGAGGAGATATTTCACTTTTATTTGGTGTGGGGAGGGGGTGGTAAATGAAGAGGAAAATGAGGAGAAATGTCAGAGCAAGAGTGGAGAGGAAGTGCCATCCCCTAGTATGGGCCACAAGTATGGAATGGACCAAGGAAGCAAAGAGTGTGCAGACTTGGAGATCTGCATGGAGTCCTCACTGGTTGGTAGCTTTCTCTGACCAGTTTCTTCATTCTGATATAGAGGTAATGATCTGGAAGAATTCTGTGGGACTGACTCAGAACTCCTGCATTTTGATTGCTGGTCCCATCACCTGAGCATTGTAATATGCTCTCATAAAGTCACTTAGATCAAAGGTTGAAACACAGTGGGAGTAATAAAAATCAGAATGCAGCCTAGAACTAGGTGTTGTGGTCTGTGAAGCTGACTGACTGTGGGATCTGGGAACAAGGATACTGAGCTGGAGAAGCCAACACACTAGGAGTCAGAGAACTTGGGTTCTAGTGTTGGCTTTAAACTTAGATGAAAGAACACAGTAATTCCCAAGGATGCATCCCACAATGACAAGTTATGATTCCACCTACTTCATTGCTTTCCCTCAAAGTACCAGAATCCTCATCTGTCAGATGAGGAGACTACACTTCCTCCTTCTGGGAGACATAATCCACCCCCTGAAGATCAGTCTCTGCCCCTTCAGTAAACAAGTTTGCAGATCCTTCATCAGGAAGGTGGAAGAAAGCAGGACTGGGGGCTAGACAGGGTGGAGGAAGAGAAGGAAAAGTGGCAGAGTTTGGAAATGGAAGCTGGGTGGCCGACCTCACTGCCATGTGCCGGCCTCATGTGACCACGATGACCTGCACCAAGCAAACCACAACTAAAGGTTCAATATTGCTATTTCTCCCACTGTACAGAGTCAGACACGCAGCAGATGCCCAATAAGTGCCCACTGGTAGATTAGCCCCAGGAATTCATTTGACCTGGACAAAGTAGAGTGTTAGTTGAGCTGATAATTACTCATTCTATAAACATTCACAGGGTCAGGTCCATGCCAGGAGCAGCTTGGCATTCCAAGATGCGTAATAGGTTCCTGCTCAGAGGGGTGCCTGGGGGGAGAGCAGCTCCTACCAACAAAGGCTCTGATGGGAACAGCACAAGGAGCCCTAGGAACCCCGGGGTCTCCTGACCCAGCCTGGGAGTCAGGAAGGGGTTGTGGAAACTTAAAGAATGAGTAGAGTGAACCAGATGAAAGAGGTGCCAGGAGATGGTGTTCCAGGCAGGGGAAGTCTTACACAGAGATTAGTAGGCAAGACAGAGGACAACCTGTTTCTTAAGAGAGTTCTTCAGCTCCAGGTGGCATAGCTTCATGACTAAAGGCACAGACATTGAAACTGGACTACATTTGTGGCCTCAACCTCCCTGTTTCTCAGTTTCCTCATCAATTAAGAAGAAGAATAGTATTATAAGGATCTGAGTTAGTGAATGTGAGCAAAGTATCCAGCACATAGGAAATGTGTTGTTTACTCAATTGCTCTTATTTGGTTTGGCTGAAGGTGTGGGGTGGGAAGATGTTAAGAGAGAAGCAAGAGAGGTAAATAGGGGCTTGCTGGTCCTGCTGAAGAATATAAACAGCTCAGGAGAGCCATTGCCAAGGTCAGGGGCAGATCTGGCCTTTGGAGATAGTTTCCCCTGGCTGCAGCCTGGAATGCGGTTTGGAGGTAAGTAATAATAATAACGGATGGATGTCCTGAAGGTGGAAAAGGCAGTAGTAGGGGCACGAACCTAGCAGAGAGCCAGCGAAGATAAAGAGGCTTGCAGTCAGGAACCAGGGTCTGGCATGCTGGTGACCTGCAGGGGCTCTGCACTGACCAAGACCCAGAGAGTCACAAGGATGCCACTGACGGAGGGACAGCATTGTGGATAGATGATGACTGATGAGAAGGCTACTTGTCTACCACCCCCAGGAGCAGCAGAAGTTTTGGCTTAAACCATACAACCTTGGGGAAAGGTGACACCAAGATTACAGAGATTAAGACAAGCTTGGGAAAGCAAAAGGCCCCATGTCAGCCCCTTCCTGGATCTAGTTTCCTGCATATATGAGGCTGTATGGGAGAGAGCAGGGAGGAGGAGATGAAGAAGAGGTGCGGGACAGAGAGGGGGGAAAATGATGAGAGAGAGGAGGGAGGAAGGGGCAAAGGTCACCACTTCACTGTGGGCAGTCTAAGCTTATGCTTGGTACTGGTGTCCTGGTGGTTGTGTGTGTGTGAGTGTGTGTGTGTGTGTGTGTGTGTGTATGTGTGTGTAGTGTATGAGTGTGTGTCTTGGTGTCCTGGTGGCTGTGAGTGTGTGTGTGCACACACATGTGTGTTCTCCCCATCCTTTGCCTGGCCCACAGGACACCCCTGAGGAGTGAACTTCCAAGGGAGGGCCTGGTGGGCCCCTTGGCAGCTGGAGGGGAGGCTCCATAAATCCTCACAGCAGGCCCTGGATGACCAGGTTGTTGCCATCTTATAGGCAGAGAAACAGGCTCTGAGAGATAAGGACTTGATGGGGGTCCCAGTGAGGGGATGAGAGTGATGGGACTCTGACTTAGGTGTCCTGGTGGCTCAAGTCTGAAACCTCAGCTGTGCCCACTGCCCAGCCACCTCCAGAGGTGGGTGTACCTCTCCATGGCAGCCTTTCACACAGGTGGGCTTAAGGATCCATTTACAAAGGGCCTGGAGTGGACAAGTGCTCTGCAGATGGGACTTTTCAGGGAGCGATGTCCCACCAACTCCAGGAAGCTTCAGGGCAAGAACACTCCCTGGACCTGAGATCAAGTCCGGGCCAGACTTCTAATTTGCAGCCGGGTCTCCTAGCAGGTAAATGCAAGGGGTGAGCTAATGGCTTTTTTGGGGCAGGAGCCGAGGAAGGAAGGCAGCACACGGGGTACAGGAGTCACGCACCTGGGTTTGGGTTCCCAGTGAGGATTAGAGGAAGCACTCCAGGCACCTGGAAGACGCCCTGTCAATGCTGCCTCCCTCTCTATAAATAGTACTTCTTCAGCACTGACTGCACACCAAGCACTATCTTACATGTTTTATGGACACTAACTCATTTCATCTCCACAACAATCCTCTGAGGCAGAATTCCTATTATTATTTCCCTTCAGAGAAAAAGGGACTGAGACACGGAGAGGTTGTGGAACATCCCCAAGGTCACCCTGTGGGAGTGGAAGAGCCGAGGTTTAGTTCCAGGCAGCGAGGCTCCAGGACTATGCGGGGGTGGCCTTGACCTCTCACATTGGAGCTTCAGAGAGAGGACAGTTCAGCTGCCCGGAGGCCAAGAGTGGGGGTTTGGGGAAGCAGCCATCCCCCCACCAAGTAGAGCCTTGAGAAAGTCACAGCCCTGCCCCCCTAAATGCCACCCACGCCTAGCTCTGCCACAACAGGACTTCACTCTGCTCCCAGTAGCAGGTGCAGCAGCAGCTCGGCTGCAAGAACCAAGGTCCCAGCCAGATGGGGATGACCAGGCCTCGCATGTCTGTCCTCTGCTCAAGGTCACTGAGCCAGTTAATAGGGAAAAAGAGTTAACAGAAACAAAGGTTCTCATCCTCTCAGGCCTTAGATTCTATCGCCCTCCCCGGAACAAGGGAGGCTGGGGAGGGGTCCAGCTGAGACCTGGGTTTGGGGAAGACAGCTGTCTCAGGAAGGATGAACTGTGTGTCTCAAGGGAAAGTTACAGAGATGGGGACAGAGGAAGACCAGGACCTGGGAGACAGGCGCCAGGGCCACATCCACCATGGATTAGCTGTGTGGTCCTGGGCGCGCCACCTCACCCCCTGAGCCTGCGCAGCCTCACCGGCACAGGCACACTGGATGCTGTGGGGCAGCCTGAGCACTGAGTTCTTCCAGGTGAGAAGCTTGGCCTTCTAGTGCCTCCCACCCCTGAGAGGGTAAAGGCTTGGGAGACCCAACTTCAAAGCTCTTCCGGTACTTTACTGACTGTGTGAACTGGAGGTTCCTCTTTCTGAACTCAGATTTAGTATCCTAAGCCAAGACAGAGTTTGCTCCTCAAACAGTCCCATGAGGTGAATAAGACAATGCCCATTTCACAAATGCAGAAAATGGTACTCTAAGATCCAGCCCTGAGCCTCAAAAAGCTCAGGTTTAGAGGGAGAACAAAAAAAAAAAAAAAATGCAAAACAAACATGTAACAAATTGGGGCAAAAAAGATGACCACTGAGCAACCCACAATGCAGACCCAAGGCGGAGGGCTGAAGGGAGTGGGCCAGGGGGCCCAGTTCAGTTGGGTCGCTCTGTCGTGTCCGACTCTTTGCGACTCCATGGGCTTCAGGATTCCCTGTCCACCATCTCCCAGAGCTTGTTCAAACTCATGTCCATCAAGTCAGTGATGCCATCTATCTCATCCTCTATCATCCCCTTCTCCTCCTGCTTTAAATCTTTCCAGCATCAGGGTCTTTTCTAGTGAGTCAGTTCTTCGCATCAGGTGGCCAAAGTATTGGAGTTTCAGCTTCAGCATCAGTCTTTCCAATGAATATTCAGGACTAATTTCCTTTAGGATGGATTGGTTGGATCTCCTTGCTGTCCAAGGGACACTCTAAAGTCTTCTCCAACACCACAGTTCAAAAGCATCAGTTCTTTGGAACTCAGCTTTCTTTATGATCCAACTCTCACATCCATACACGACTACCAGAAAAACCATAGCTTTGACTAGATGGACCTTTGTTGGCAAAGTAATGTCTCTGCTTTTCAATATGCTGTCTAGCTTGGTCATAGCTTTTCTTCCAAGGAGCAAGCATCTTTTAATTTCATGGCTGCAGTCACCATCTGCAGTGATTTTGGAGTCCAAGAAAATAAAATCTGTCACTGTTTCCACTTTTCCCCTATCTATTTACCATGAAGTGATGGGATCAGATGCCATGATCTTTGGTTTTTGAATGTTGAGCTTTAAGGCAGCTTTTTAACTCTCTTTCACTTTCATCAAAAGGTTCTTTAGTTCCTCTTTGCTTTCTGCCATAAAGGTGGTGACATCTGCATATCTGAGACTATTCATATTTCTCCCAGCAATATGGATTCCAGCTTGTGCTTCATCCAGCCCGGCATTTTTCATGATGTACTCTGCGTATAAGTCAAATAAGCAGGGTGACAATATACAGCTTTGACATACTCCTTTCCCAATTTGGAACTGGTGTGTTATTCCATGTCCAGTTCTAACTATTGCTTCATGATCTGTGTACAGATTTCTCAGGAGGCAGATAAGGTGGTCTGGTATTCCCATCTCTTGAAGAATTTCCCACAGTTTGTTATTATCCACACAGTCAAAGGCTTTGGTGTAGTGAATAAAGCAGAAGTAGATGTTTTTTAGGAACGCTCTTGTTTTTTCATGATCCAACGGATGCTGGCAATTTGATCTCAGGTTTCTTTGCCTTTTCTAAATCCAGTTTGAACATCTGGAAATTCTTGGTTCATGTACTGTTGAAGCCTGACTTGGAGGATTTTGAGCAGCTAGCATGTGAGATGAGTGCAATTGTGCAGCAATTTGAACATCCTTTGGCCCGGAGCAGGTACTTGAAATGAACCTTGGGAGAGGAGGGGGTGTTTGCCAGGTGGCAAGGAGTAGGCAGAAGACCTCCTAGGCAGAGGAGCAGCAGATGCAGAAGCCCAGTGATGGGAAGAAGAGAGTTCTTCCAGGGATTAGGTTGTGTGTGGGACTGGCAAGAACCAGGTCATGGAGAATTGTCAATGTCACACTGAGGAGTTTGGAGGTGACCTTGAGAAGGTGGTGGAAGGCATTCAAAATCTCTGCCAAAGACTAAAGAGCTGGTTGAAAAGCTGCAGTACAGCTTGAGGCCATTGATAAACTCAGCACCACTCAGACTCCTTTTGGGGGAAGGCAGGGTCAATGGAGAGAGCACCTGAGAACTACAGACTTCTCTGTGCTTCAGGCCTCAACTGTGAAAGGGATGATGACCCTGTCCTCTGTCTGCTGCCCACACAGGGGGCAGGTATGGGAGTTTGAGCTGCCAGGGATCAAGTATCAATAGTAAGGCTACTGTCTTTTCACAAACAAGGACAAAATAGTTGCATCTGATCAGCTGGGGGAATAGGGCTGCTGCCAAAATTAGTAACGGACAGATGGCTGCCAGTAAAGGGGGTGGTACAATCCGGATGGCCCTGGGAGAGGTTATTGCAAGGACAGGGGAAGAAGGAAGCTGGAAGTGAGATGCCAAGGAGGCAGCTAAGGTGGCTGACTGGGGGATCCAGAACCCCTAGCCAAGCCTCTGAGCGTCTTGTCTTTGGGTTATCACTCCCTCCCTCTGAAGCTCAGGCTCCTTGTCTGAAACAAAGAGGGAGGCAGCGGTGCCTGACCATAACTCTGTAATAACTTGAGCTGGGAAAAGAAGACCCTATGTGTTTGCAGAGTGCCTTATAGTTTACCAGGCAGATTACCTGCTTCCTCTTCTCAGATCCCCACGAGGAACGGGTGACATCTGTTGAGGGTCTGCTGCATGACAGGCACAGGACTGGGTGTCTGTTTACATTCATCTCATGCCAGCTTCGTAACAGCCATTGCAGATGGGTATTGGTATATTGGGCTGCCCCAAATGTTCACTTGGCTTTTTCCATGAGACGTAATGAAAAACCCAAATGAACTTTTAGGCCAATCCATTATTATTATTTACACTTGAGGAAACGAAGCTGCTAGGAAGTGGCAGAGCCAGTATTTGACCCCAAGACTGTCTGATGGCAAACAGCCATTATTTCCAGAGCCGCATGCTGGCCTCACCTCCATTGGTTTTATCATATCCTTTTGACCTCATGGTCATTTTGAGACAAAATTGAGATAAATTACTTAACTGCCCCAAAATTCTGTTTTTTCATATGTAAAAATACAGCTAATATTAGTTTCTCTGACATAGAAAACTTAATATAATCAAATAAATCCAAAATATTAGGTTAAATCAACAAAATAACATAAAATATGTAAAGTGCTTAGAATAGTGCTTGGCCAACCTTCCCTGTCCTTCATCATCTCCTCAAGTTTGCTCAGATTCATGCCCATTGAGCTGGTGATGCCATCCAACCATCTTATCCTCTGTTGCCCCCTTCTCCTGCCCTCAATCTTTCCCAGCATCAGGATCTTTTCCAATGACTTTTTGTATCAAGTGGCCAAAATATTGGAGCTTCAGTTTCAGCTTCAGTCCTTCCCATGAATATTCAGGGTTGGTTTCCTTTAGGATTGATGGGTTTGATCTCCTTGCAGTCCAAGGGACTCTCTAAAGTCTTCTCCAACACCACAGTTCAAAAGCATCAATTCTTTGGCACTCAGCTTTCTTTATGGTCCAACTCTCACATCCATACATTACTACTGGAAAAACCAACCATACTTTTGACTGTATGGACCTTTGTTGGCAAACTGATGTCTCTGCTTTTTAATATGCTATCTAGGTTTCTCATAGCTTTTCTTCCAAGGAACACGTGTCTTTTAATTTTGTGACTAGAGTCACCATCTGCAGTGATTTTGGAGTCCAGGAAAATAAAATCTGTCACTGTTTATATTTTTTTCCTATCTATTTGCCATGAAATGATGGGACCTGATGCCATGATTTTAGTTTTTTGAATGTTGAGTTTTAAACCGGCTTCTTCACTCTCCTCTTTCACCCTCATCAAGGGGCTCTTTAGTTCTTCTTCACTTGTTGCCATTAGAGTGGTGTCATCTACATATCTGAGGTTGTTCATGTATATATTGCTACTAATTGATACACACACACACACACACATATATACACACATGCATGTATATATACTTCTGGCTAAACATATATTTTATATGTTAACTACTAAATAATAAAAGTTAATCTTAAAAAGATGTATTTGAGAAGAGAAACTGAAACTACCTCTGGTTGTCTGATATTAAGCGTGCATTCTTGTTCATGATAAGTATTTCAAAAGTCATTAAGTGACTGGTTGAATGAACAAGTAAATAGATAATTTTCAATTCTTACTTCCCCAGTCTACCACACTTTTGTCAATATACACATTGACCTTTGGCCAGATTTTGTTTTCTTTTCTTTTTTCTTTCTGGTGGTGACAGTGGGTGGGAGGAGGCCAGATTTTTTATTTTTGTAGAACTACTGGAGACTAGTGAAACCAAGCTAGGAAGTGCAGACAACTCAATGACTCATCCTCAGTGTAGCAAATACAGGAGAATATACTGAGTCCTTCCTATTCATTTGCACATCCACCCATCTGTCTGTTCATTCACCCGTTCTTCTATGCGTACATGTAGTCCATAAACATTTAGGGAAACCACTACTAATGGGGACCAGGTGTAGCCTCTTGAGAAGCGAAGTAAATTGTCACCCAAGATAAGGACTCTGCACGTGGCCACATGGTCCCAGAGGCCATCAGTGCCCTAGGTGGATGCGGGCAGAGGCACAGTGTGCTCATGAGGTCTTGCAACTCACCTTGACACACAAATGAAGAGGGTGTTTCCCCTGGGTGGACTCGTCCTGTGATGAATATCACCTTCTGCTCTGCCCCCTCCCGAAGGTTGTCTGGAAGGTAAAGTGGAAGAAGGTTGCTAAGGAGGAGGGGAAATTTCAGAGGGGAGTTGTTATGTGGGGCAAAGGCGGAAGAGAACGGTTCTCTCCATTTCTCTCTTAAATCATTGGGTTTGCTCAACCTCTAAGGCCTAGCCATTGCTGATGAATTACTGTATTACCCAATATTAAAAACCACATTCCTGTTCTTTTGTGCAGTTGACCATATTAGTAGCACAATCATCTAAAGAAGTCATATGAGCAAAATCAAATCCCAGATGCACTGACTGTGAAACTAGGCAAGTTATGTATCCTGAGATGCAGTGTGCTACTCCATAAACGTGGATAATAAGATTTTCTTCATAGGGTTGTTGTCATAATTAAACAGGCTTACATATTGCTGAGTACACAGTAAAAATTCAGTAAATGATGAAGTAAAGAAGGTAGCTATTTACATTAGTAATAACAGCTGCCATTTAATTAGCAACTGGTGTCAGGCAGGTTGTATACATTATTTATTATCCTTACAGAAACATGGCAATCAATATTTCTTTTATTGGGGCAGAATCTGAGGCTCAGACAGCTTATATAATTTGTTCAAGTTCTACCTACACAGCTACATAGAGTAGATCTGAGATTAGAATCCAACTCTGTTTGGCCTTGATGAAGTAAGAGGGCCCAGATTTCTGTTTCATCTTAGACAACTAGAAGTTTGTACAAGATAGACAAAACAACTGTTTTCAGACATTGAACAAGAGTCAGTGCAAGACTCATTCCCGAGGAAAGGGAAACCAGTGAGGTGCACCTATGGTGTCCCAGCTGTTTGCCTGGAGTCCCACCCCAGGCCAAAGGGCAGAGAGGCGTGTCCTGACAGAGCAGGGATATCTCACTCAGGAAGTCAGGGAGTCTGAAACAGGTAGTAGTTGTGGGGAAACTGTACATTTCAGAGGAAGGGGAGATCAGTAGACAAAAATTCCAGAAATCCATAAAGAGCTCCTCATGAGTCTTTGCTGGGTCCCAAGATGTACATAAATGAGGTGAATCTCCGTGGCAACGATGTCATGAAAAAAATGATCAGGGAGTGGTGAACTGCACATTCTCAGGGTTCACAGAAGGGTGGGAGCCATCTAAAACCCCACCTTCAAAGTAAAAGTCTGCATTAATCATTCAGGACATTCAGAATCCAGAAGGGGCCACACCTTTGTGGTGTGGCTAAACCACTCTAGACTCACTCTAACAAAATTTTAAAGTAAATCTCAAAAGGATCTAACTGAACAAAAGGGTTGACCGTCTGCTATATAAAGTCCAACTCTCTTTAAAGGAAGACAACTAAATATAGATATTCAACAATGCATAATTCACAATATCCAGCAATAAAAATTATTAGAGATATAGAGAAGTATTTAGAAAATTATGGGCCAAAATCAGAGTCCAAGCTCTTGCTGACTCTACAGAAGTTTCAACTGTGTAATAACATTTAGCTACTGCACGTGTGTGCTCAGTTGCTTCAGTCATGTCCAACTCTTTGCAACCCTTATGGACTGTAGCCTGCCAGGCTCTTTTGTCCATGGGATTCTCTAAGCAAGAATACTAGAGTGGGTTGCCATGCCCTCCTCCAGGGGATCTTTGTGACCCAGGGATCAAATCCAAGTCTCTTATGTCTCCTGCACTGGCAGAAGGGTTCTTTACCACTGGTGCCACCTGGCAAACACAGTGATATTAGACAAAAGCAGTAGCCAAGAGTGACATCCCCAGAAAGGAGGCTTGGGAGGAGGGTACTTAGGCACAGACAGAAGAAGGGCTGATTGACACAGAACAATGAACCAAAGGAAACAGAGAAATGAACACTGAATGGAGTTGCATTAAAAGATCCCATCTAGGTTAGAGGATAATCTGGAGGGAGAAGGGAGGTAGAGATCACCAACAGGCTTTCTTCTTCTGCAATGCTAGGGGCAGGTTATTTTGAATGTGGTTCATGATCCCAACAGTTGATGTATCAAGTCAGAGACTAAAACTTTAAAACAAAAACAAAAACAAAAACAAGACTAACCCTATTAAGCCTGGATCTGAAGGCTTAGGACTTGCGTGGTCTGTTGGATGACCAGAATTGAGGTCTCTGCTTCCCCAATGCTGCTGCTAACTGCTGCTAAGTCGCTTCAGTCGTGTCTGACTCTGTGCGACCCCATAGAGGGCAGCCCGTCCCTGGATTCTCCAGGCAAGAACACTGGAGTGGATTGCCATTTCCTTCTCCAGTGCATGAAAGTGAAAAGTGAAAGTGAAGTCGCTCAGTCGTGTCTGACTCCTAGTGACCCCATGGACTGCAGCCTAACAGGCTCCTCCATCCATGGGATTTTTCCAGGCAAGAGTACTGGAGTGGGTTGCCATTGCATTTTCCAATTGCCTTCTGCTTCCCTAATACTAGGTCCCAAAATACAACAAGACATATGATGAAGCCAAAATACATTCTTGAGAACTCACTCTGTTCTCGGCTCTATGCTAAGCATTTTTATGAGCAAAGGGAGAGAGAGAAAGCTCACCCGCCTTTAAGAAGTTTATGGTTTTAAAAAAGGAGTTCAATACCTGAGCACTTCTTGGACTGAATATAAGCTCCTCAAGAGAGAAACTGTGACTTTCATGGTGTATATTTAATGTCTTTCCCAGGACCCTGTATAGAGTAGATGCTCAGGGAATGGCTATTGCATTAATAAATAAAATATACTCATATAGATCATGGCTTATAAAGAAATTTAGACACATTGTCTTACTTAATCTTCATAATGCCTCTGTGAGGAGGACAGTATCAACCGCATTTTACAAGAGAGGAGACCGAGGCTCACAGAAGGGGGGACACGTCCAAGGTCACACAGGAGCAGTGGCGGAGTCCCAGGCTGGTGCCCTTTCGCTGTCCCATCTTGTCTCCCCTTGAATCCCCTGACAGCAGTATTAGATTCTACAGCCACTGCGTTTCCATCTACAGTGCACACGAGAGAGTTTGCTTTCAGTCCTTATTGCTGATGGGAGTTGAGCTATGTCTTAGTATTTATGTTGCTTTTTCACTTAAAATACAAAAGATGAAAACACCACCAAGCCCTTTTCAAAAACACCGTCTTACATGGACCCCGTCTCTCCCGGCAGCACAGAAATGATAGATGGCATTACCGAGGCCGCAGTGAAGGCTACCTTTATGGATGTCTCCCCTGACCTGGTATCAACTCAATTGCGTTCAGCATTTCTGCTGACCACAGGGAAATGCAAAATGGGCATTCTATTTGCACACTAATTTTACCGAGCCCCTGTGTCTTCATAAAATGATAACGTGGGGCTAATAAAAATCAAGCATCCCGGGTGCTAATATAGGCAAATGTTGATGTAGGCAGGTAACAAATTGCTTTGTCATTTAGGAGGCTGTAAAAGAGCATTATAATCATCTTTAGGCAAAATGGATGGGTCGCCTTTGCTTAGCTTTTAGCTTTCATTTGCAAAATCAATTTAAGGTAATGTAGCAGTTCTGAGGTGGTGTGACATGGGTCTACCCACCCCCTCACCCCTCCTCCTGTCACCAAATCCCTAGACTTGTGCAAAGCCAATTAAATATATTCTTGGTGGAGGCAGCAGGGATGATGAAGGAAGCATGCTTGAACAAAGCCAAGGTTGTGAAGAAGCTGAGCAGTGAGCCCAGGAACAACACACAAGGGAGGACAGAGCCGGGGGCTTTGGAGGGGGGCACACTCAAGGGTACAGGGCACTCTCAAGTGGAACTGGGACAGCCATACTGGGCTCCCCAGTTAACGGTGTTTGCAGTCAAATGTATTTTGTGTAGCATCCCAACACACACACAAACACACGCACAGGCGAACGCCCCTTTGATAGAGGAGTTGTATCCCTCTATCAGCCACCATTTCCTCATTCAGAAAATGTTTACTGAGCACCTGTTAAGTGGCCAGGGACTAGCTATTATTATCTTCATTTTATAGAAAACCAAGGCCAAGAGACAATAAGTGACTCGCCCACAGCTAATGGCCAGCAGAGCCAGAGTCCCCAGCCAGGCAATCTGATCCCACTTGTCTTCTTACCCCCTCTGCCTCTTGTGAAGGAGGATAATAATATTATCCAGCTACAACTGCAATTAAGTAGTGTATGTTCAGTGCTTACTCAGTGCCAGGCACTTTACATGCATGATCTTTTTTAATTTCCATGGCTACCCAATTAAACATCTACATGCTTACCCCTATCTTATAGGAAATTGAGATCTAGCAAGATTAGGCGACTTGTCAAAAACCTGCCTAAGCAGCAAATGTGGGGGCCAGGATAAACCCAGGTCTTTATTATTCTCAAATTTATGCACTTAACCACTGTGTCATGCTACCTCTTGGAGATTCGAATCCTAGTGGCGGTTTTAAAAAATACAGCCACAAGTTATTTGCTAATTTCTTTTTTTCAAGGGGTGACCTCATTTCCCTTCATAGTGGGCTGATCTTAGAGATTTGCTCTAGCAAATAGACCACTATAGAGGTGATGTTGCCTGGCTTTTGAAACTAGGCTATAAAAGTCAGTGGCCTCCATCTTGGATGTACTTTCTCTCTCTCTCTCATTACTCACTCTTGTTGCCGTAACATGACACTCTTACAGCCTGTGGAGAAGTCCTCCTGGTGAGGACTGTCCCACCCCAGATGGCTCCAGCCCTGGCCAATAGCTTGCTATCCAGACAAGAATACTGGAGTGGGTAGCCATTCCCTTCTCCAGGGGATCATCCGAACCCAGAGATCAATCCTGAGTTTCCTGCATTGCAGGCAGATTCTTTACAATCTGTGCCATTGTCCCTCATGAAAGACACTGGGCCAGAATCAGCTGGTTGAGATGCTCTTGCATTCCTGACCCACAGAAACAAAGAGATGATAACTATTGTTTTAAAATGCTGAATTCTAGAGTAATGAGTTAGGCAGCAATAGATAACTAATTCCTCTGGAGATAACTACACTTCCCCTAGTTGATTGTAGAACTTAAGAAACTTTGCATCTCTTCTATTGATGCACGAGTGAGGACCAGAGCCACAACCTTGGTGTCAGGGTGAAGGGAGAATCTCCATCCATCTCATCAATTACCAAGGAGTGAACCTGTGGTTGGTGGAGGTACCAACCCAGATGCCAAGAAGTCCCAGAGAGCACCAGCTGGGCCCTCTGAGGACAAAAATCTCCCAGAAGTTCACATTGTTGGTTTTGTTCCCTGTCTCTCCTGATATAACTCGGACAATAACTTGTCAGGGGCAGCAAGGTGTTCTGTGAAGGAAGAATCAGGTGGGGACCTGGGAGGGGAATGCAAAATATTACAACAGGAGATGAATTTTTTTTTTTTTTTTAACAGATAAGCCTTTTCATTTTCTTGAATTTAAGATCCCTGAAGGCATCATGAAGTCAAGAAAGTACCCTCCCATTGATTTCCAAACCAGCCCAGTTGCCATCTTGTCTCTCATACTCTGGGACTAAAACAGGTCCACACTGCAAATAAGATGGAGAAAAGGAAACTCTGGTAGCAACCACAGCACACTCTGGACTAGAACAGCCTTGTCACCAGCCTCTCTGGGCTGGCACCGTCCTCACCAGCCCATCCTCCGCCCAGCCCACCAAAGTGGTCTTTCCAAAACGCAAACAGGAGCACACCACTCCCTCTGCTTACAACTCGTGGGCAGCACTTTGCTGTCCTCTGGGCAAGCCCAGCCTCCTTTGTCTGGCATCCTCGGTCTCTGGTAGTGGGCGGCCGCTCGCCTCTCTAGCCCCTTCCCCAGGCCCCAGCCTCAGCTGACTCTCGGCAGGTCCCTAAGCACAAATTTTCTCCCCACACCTCCACACCTGGGCGCGTGCTTGTCTCTGCCTAGAATGCCAGCCCCCAGCTCGTCTGCCAGGCTTACTCCTACTCAGCCTTCCAGACTCTGCTTGCTGTGTCTCCTCTGAGGAGGGAAAAATGAAACTAATACTCATCCAGGACTAGTCCTGGTCATTCTGGGGTTACTATTGTGTTGTATCTGATTCCATCAGCAGAACAGTTCCGTAGTTTTCCCTACACAATATGTCATGTTGAAGGTAATGTGAGGGCTTCATTCTGTTGCCGATACTGACAATAAACAGGGAACAGGCAGCTAGGAATTATATAAGAACATGCTCCAGGTGCAGGATTTCTTGTATATAATTTTATGGGAACATGCAGGTTTAGGAGACATCAATAGAGCTTTCCTGGAGGCACTAGAGAACCAGTGAATGCGTCTGGGTAGAGATGAGACTTGTCGAAAGTAAAAACACCCAGGGCTGGCTCAACCCAAGTGACTGAGGGTAAATCCAGCAGGAGCGGGAGAGCTGGATGGGGGAGACTGGGAGGGACATTGGTCCCCGTGTTTCTCCTATCCCCTGAGCGGGCCCAGTGGGAAGCCTGCTGGCTTCCTGGGTGGACAGACCAGGACTCAGATCCAGGCCCTTTGATGACTAGATGTCAGGCCATGAGTGAATTTCTTACACATTCTGAGTCTCGGTTCTCTGTAAAGTAAGAATAATATTCCCTAGCTCACAAGATAAACCTTAAGTGAGAGATGTTCTGCCCTTGCCCCCAGGGCTCTGCCTGTAACAGCAGGTACCATTTACTGAGCCACAAGCCATGAGAATTGACATGGGCAGCAGGGAACTCTGTGTGGAGCCTTGCACTGTGCACTGTAGGCTGAATCTCCAGCTTCTACTCACAGATGCCGGGCAACCCTCCTCCCATGACAATCAAAAACAGCTTCAGACATCACTGAACATGCCACATCTCTTCAAAGGCAAAATAACTCCCCCATTAGATAGTCTATAAACCCCTATAAAGTATTCTTTATTCAGACTGGCCTTGCCACTATATTCCCAAGCAAACCTTCAATTTCTTAGACTTTCTGTCTTTGCCCCAACTCCTCCAAAAGCCTTTCCGATCCTCCCAGACTGCAATGCCCTCACCCTCCTCTGAATTCAGAGCTCGATCTGGCCCCCTCATCTGGTCACGAATCATTCACCCCTTGGCTCAGGCAGGCCCGAGAACCACAGCTCAGATCTGTTCTGCTCTTCTGAGTCTCCCAGCTGCCTCGAGAAAACAGCGGGGCTGGCAAAGTTTATTTTCAGTTCTCCCACTGACTCATCCTGCCTCCCTCTGGGTCACAGTCCCCTGGTGAGGCTCTGGACTTCAGGACCTCAAACTTTACATCTACCAGGTAGACTCATCCATGTCCAGGGTCAGGGACTAAATGTTCTCCCCGCGATGAGGTGGGAGAAGAAAATAAAGATTTCCCTTGAAAAGAGTATCTCCTGACACAGAAACGCTCCTGATGAGAAATGAAGTGTTAATGCTGGGATTTCAGGCCTTTGGGAAAGGGCCCTCTGCCTCCCTGGGACACCTAAGATGTCTACCACATTAAATCCACTTTTTGGCTTTAGAATGCAGCAAGGAGGCCTCTAACTTATTGGACGATCCTAGAGGCAATGGTGCCCCACTCCAGCACTCTTGCCTGGAAAATCCCATGGACAGAGGAACCTGGTGGGCTGCCAATCCATGGGGTCGCTAAGAGTTGGACACAACTGAGCGACTTCACTTTCACTTTTCACTTTCATGCATTGGAGAAGGAAATGGCAACCCACTCCAATGTTCTTGTCTGGAGAATCCCAGGGACGGGGGAGCCTAGTGGGCTGCCGTCTATGGGGTCGCACAGAGTCGGACATGACTCGACTACAGAGCCTGATGGATCACTGAGTGGAACGGCCTCACTGTGAAGATGAAAGGAGAGGCCCAGACCAGAAAGGACAAACCACTTGCCCAGGTCACACAGCTGGAGAGGGGCGGCATGGAGCCAGGTCTGGAACCCAGGGCACAGAGCTCCAACGTCCAAGCAGCCACCTCTCATATCGCTGGGCTGACCCAGGCAGTGTTCCCACAGACTGGTGCTTAGAGAGGACCCAGGGATGCCTGCCAGGGTGGTAAAGGAAGCCGAAAGGCGATGGGCCTGAGATGTGGATGGCAAGGACCGGTTGTCACCTTGACTGCCCAGCGAGGCTGCCCTCCTGGGCCCCTATAAAGCCGGCACGACTGGGACTGTGGGCCTGGAGGCAGCCTTCCGGGAGAGGAAGACCCTCTTTGCCACTACCTTTTTCTCTTTTTGGTTGCACCACTTGGCATATGGGATCTGAGTTCACTGACCAGGGATCGAACATGTGTCCTCTGTAGTGAAAGAATGGAGTTCTAACCACTGGACTGCCAGGGATGTCCTCATGACATATTTTGACCCCAGCACTCTCCAAGCTCCTCCTGAAAGTCAGAATCAGAGCCACCCACCCTGAGTCCCTATGCAGATCAGGTCTCTTGGGAAACAGGCTGGGAGGCTGAGGGAGACCGTGCAGGAGGAGCTTCACCACGGATTGCTCTCAGCAGCTCTTATGAGAGGTGAGTGAAACAGGATTGGGACAGTCTCAACAGTGGCTTTAATCAATCCCAAGGGGAGTTCCGGGCCAGGAGGGCCCTGCAGAGCTGTTCTGGGAGGCAGTGGGGCTGGCCCTGGGTCTTGCGTGGACAAGCTGCTAGATGTGGGCTTCCAGCAGGCCTGGGGTGGAGCCTCAGGCAAGGCAGCTTCCTACAGCTGAGTGTAGTTTCCCAGGAGAGACTCAGCTGTGAGCTGTCAGGCACCAGCACTCCTGGGAACTGGGGAAACTGGTCCTGCAGGGGGATGGGGTGGTGCACACAGCATCCGAGACACCGGCCTTCAACTGAGGCAGCCGAAGCGCATGAGGCACATCTGAGGCCAAAGGACAAGAAGGCTGAGGGTGAAGGACTCTTTTCCTTAGTTCAATTCTATACATATTTTCTAATTGGTCATATGACACACTTTAGGCTGGCCACTAGGGACATAGAGAGAAATCAGTCACTGTTCCTGCCAGCCGGGAGCTCAAAGACTAGTGAAGAAGAACAATCAAGCCTGGCTTTGCAGTCATAAACCTGAACTGTGAAGTCAGACAGAAGAAAGGTTAAATGCAAATCCTGCCACCTGTGACCCTGGACCTTTGAGATGGTTCATTTCCTCACCTGCAGAATGAGGATAATGGTATCAACCTGACAGGGGGCTTGTGAGCACTGAGATAATGCACTGGGTCTATGCCACGACCTGACACGTAGAATGGGTTCAGAAGTGGTAGCTTGCAGACACTTAGAAGTTGCTTGGTCCAACTGTTTGATCCTATAGATGCGGTAACTGAAGTCACTAGACTAAGCAACACTAGGGTTATGACTTTGCCTGTCTTTTTCACAAGTTGTTTTCCCAGGGCCTTGCACACAGAAGGTGCTCAATAAATCCTCGTGGACTAGTTGTAGAGCACTTGATCGCCCTTTGGTGGTGTGAGTGCGTCAGGCTAGAACTGAGTGCCCGGGTTTTTCCTAACACGTGCTCTACCTTTCATCTGTCCCAGCCTCCAGAAATCTCTCGCCAGGTTCAGTTTCAGGCTTATTAGCAAATGCAAATTGAATTACGGGTTGCCCTTTCACAACAAGGACAACAAAAACAGTTTCCCCAGGAAAAGAGGGTGAGAAGAGGTGAAAGCTAGGATGAAAGTCGAAGACAATACATTCTAATCAAACTTGATAAATATGTAAATTAAAGCAGCTAAACAGTTGGCTTTGACAAATGACTTCTCGGTAATGGATTTTTCCACACTGAAAGGCGAGAGTTCAGCCAACCTGCTAGTTGCAATCAGAGCCCTCTCCTGCTTTCCCGGCGATGCGGGCTGACGGAGCAGGCGCTGAGATGCTCAGAGGCAGAGCAGAGAACTGATCCTTCTTTTAATAAGTGCCATTTATTGAGCATCTGCTAGCTGCTAGGCGAGCCTCCTTTGGCCCTTTGAGGGCAGAGAATCCCTGTCTCGTGGAGGAGGAAGCCAGGGAAAGGGCGAGGAAGGGTTTGACTCACCAGACTCCCAAGCCTGGAGTTGCTGAGGGGCCAAAGCAACCAGATGTTGAGATGTAGATTTAACCCCTCCAGTGGATTTACTGCAGTCTGGGGTGGGGTGGGGGAGCTCACCAACTCAACACTTACTGCCTTTCTTTTTTTTTTCCTACCCCTCAGAGGACCTGGCACAGTGGTAGTCTTCAGAAAAGAGCTTTCCTTAACTTGCTACATAGCTTTAGAAGGACCCCTTCCCTCTGGCCCCTCCCATCACTGTTTTTCCATCTGTAAAATTAGCTGTGGGTCGCCCTGCTGAAGGCCCAGACAGCTTGGAGCGGAAAGGACCCATCAGGCTTGCAGATTCTCTGCAAAATACAATATAATTGTCATTGTAAGCTCTAAACTTGGGGGTGGGGAAGGTCATTACATAGCAACAGATAATGTGAATAATTGCCATGAAATTGATGAATCTAATAAGTTATTGGAGAGGTGGTTGAAAGGAACAGGCTTCCAGTGGCTCCAGTGAGCCAGGCACTTTCCATACTTCATGACCCAGATCTCACCAGGCCCTGGGAGAACTGTGCTGTTTCCCTCATATCACAGACAAGAACTCTGCAGTTAAATGCATTGCCCAGAGCCATCCACCTAGCACGAGTTACGCTGGAATTTGAACCCAGACTTTCTGTCCCCTGAGACCAGTCTTTCTCCTGACACCTCCAAGGGGAAAAGCTCATTCCCCAGCTACACCAGATAAAAGATGTTGCTCTGCGTGTAAATGTGGGCAGGCGCACGCATGCATGTGCTTCTGACTCCGACTCCTACAAATTCTCCAGTTTTTGTACAAAGTTATCAGAGTGAGGTATACACAGAAATTCAAGTCGAATGGTTTGCAGCCTTGGAAAGACACTATTAATACAATCACCCCAAACAGAGAACCAATATTTATGAGCGCTCGAAATGCTTCAGGAGAAGTGTTTCCCGGTAGGGCTGAGAGTAATGTGATCCGGGCCCTGAGCCGAAGATCTGTCTTGCCTGGTGCTGGAGGAATTTAGATTTGAAGAGTGTTCTTTCTTTCCTATTGAGATCTTCACTGACTTGTCTAAAAACTCCACTTTCAATCTCAAATCCCCACTGGCATCTTCATATAAGCACCGAAAATGCTACTGGGCTTTGGAGATTTCATTTAATGAAGGAAAAGTATTTCTATTAAAGAGTGTAATTTTTTTTTTTTTTCCTCTCCACACAACATCTTCAGAGGAGCCAGGGAAGCTAGCTTGTTTGAGGCTCTGAGAAAATGAACCAACTCACACCTCACCTTTGATGTGGTCACACAGACTATAGAAGGCAAGAAGAGTCCATAATGAGGAGAAAGTAAGAATAATTATAACAAACTTCCATGTCCCCCTGATAGCTCAGTTGGTAAAGAATTCACCTACAATGCAGGAGACCCCCGTTTGATTCCTGGGTTGGGAAAATCCGCTGGAGAAGGGATAGCCTACCTACTCTAGTATTCTTGGGCTTCCCTTGTGGCTTAGCTGGTAAAGAATCTGCCTGCAATGTGGGAGACCTGGGTTCGATCCCTGGGTTGGGACGATCCCCTGGAGAAGGGAAAGGCTATCCACTCCAGTATTCTGGCCTAGAGAATTCCATGGATTATACAGTCTCTGGGGTCACAAAGAGTTGGACATGACTGAGTGACTTTCTCTTTCACATGTCCCCAGGACTTTACAGCTTATGAGCACTTTGGCACTCAGTAGGGAGATATTTTGGAGAAGGCAATGGCACCCCACTCCAGTACTCTTGCCTGGAAAATCCCATGGAGGGAGGAGTCTGGTAGGCTGCAGTCCATGGGGTCACTAAGAGTCAGACACGACTGAATGACTTCACTTTCACTTTTCACTTTCATTAGTTGGAGAAGGAAATGGCAACCCACTCCAGTGTTCTTGCCTGGAGAATCCCAGGGACGGGGAAGCCTGGTGGGCTGCCGTCTATGGGGTCACACAGAGTCGGACATGACTGAAGCGATTTAGCAGTAGCAGCAGCAGGGAGATATTTCTGTGGCCACCACCCTTGTGCATTGGAAGCTAACCCAGGCTACTTACCCTGACCTGTGGGTCCGCTGCCCACCCACCCTCAGCTCTCTCTCACCACCTCATCGCACCTCTTCACACAAGGGTTCAATTTAGTTTCTCCATCTTGTCTGGCTCCTTACCCCTCGGGTCTCTTCCCATGAGAATGGAAGCTCAGGAAACTTTGTCTCAGTAACTGTTTGTGGACCTGGTTATAACATGGTTCCACACCCCAAAGTGGATACCCATGATGACTACATGTTTATGGGGTCACTGAGTACAGCTAACAGGCATTGAGTGATGTGTCCTGGGGAGGGTGAGGGCCAAAGAAGAAGACAGAAGAAATGCTTGGGGCTAGCAAATTTTCCAAGGTCATCCACCTGGTTAAGTGGTGAGAACAGAGTGGAGCCCAGTCTGATGAATAGTAACACCTGTGTCCCTTCTCCCGGAGGGACTGCCATCCCTCGCAAAGAGCCCACAGAGTGCAACGGTGTGAGCAGGACCTTAGGTGTGCCTGTTATCCACTGGCACACTGTTATCTCTGCCACTCACAAGCCATGAGGTCTTGGGAGTCACTCACGTGACTTTGGGGAGCCTCAGTCTCCTTATCCATAAAATGGGAATAATAATAGTTGTGAGGACTGAATGAGCTGTAATAAATACCAGTGCTTGTCACAAAGTGAACCCTCAGTTAACATCTACTATTCCTGATCATTCCATAAATATTCCTTGAGCTCCCAGTCACCCCCTCCGCACCCCCAGCCAGAGTCAGGTGCTGTCTGCTCTGTTCCTGCCTCGCCCCTTCCGCTATTACAGCAATTGCCTGGTGGTATAATATAAAAGTAATTTGCTTCTCTTTTTGGCCTGCCTTTCCCCTCTGGTGACTCTGAGCTTTTTGGGGGGCAGAAGCCCTGTCTTGTTCATCTCTCTCTGGCATTCATTTCCTTTGTCTGAGACAGAGAAGGGCATTTTGACATGGTTGTTTTGATGCAAGAGTTTTGAAATGGCTACATTTAAATGTGAAATTGTTTTTGAAAATTACCAGGTATTGTGTGGCGCAGACCCCCGCCCCCTCACCCCGCACACATCCGAGCATGTCTGACCTTCCTTGTCCTTCACTCCCACCAGCTCCTCACTGCCCCTGCCTCCTTTGTGGCCAACTTGACCAGGAGCCTACTCTGAGCCTAACCTCTCCCCTCTCTGAAACCCCTGCCAGAGGGGAGGTCAGGGATGCTTTGACCAGGGGAGATAACCTGAAATGTCTCCCAGGCACACTGTTTGGTAACATTTACTGAAAAACTGGTGGTGTAATGGTTTGTTTTCCCAGCTGTGTCAAAACATCCCCATTTCAAAACACTTGTGTCAGAGCAGCTGCATCAATGTGGCTCAAACAAAAGGACTGTGTCAAAATGACGTGAGCTCTGTAAGGAAGCCGCCTAGCATGCAGCAGTCCTCGATAATGGATTTAAAACATACACCATTAAGTGGACTGACGGCAATCAGCGACACCCAATACCAGCTCTCCCTGTAGTAATTCTGTTTTGTTTGAGAGAGGATGTTTCCACCACCATAAAGATCAGAGAAGTTAAGGATGCTGCCTTATGTCACACAGCAGAGATAATGAGAGCTGAGTATGGTCTAGTTAATCTCCCCAGTTTACAGCCAATGTGCCAAGAGAGAAGGTCACTTAAGCAAGGTCTCATAGTGAATTGGATTTTCATGTTGGGTCAGAAACATGTGATCAGTTCTTGAATGATTTCTCCACTTCTGGACCACAGCATCACCACCGAGTGCATGGCACACACTCAGCAGAACAGAACAGAGACCATGGCAGCCTGCTAAAGCCCTGGGCATGCTGCTTGCAAATCGAATTGGCCAAATTCTCTGTAAAAGAAGCTTTAGTGTCTGACTGGGCAGGCTATCAATATCCCATTAGCTGGGCAGTCCAGTGGAGCAGCAAGGCCTGGGCAATCCAGGTCTGCCAAAGGGAGGGGCGAGGAGCTGCAGTGTGGGTACAAATGAAGCCCTATTTGTATCCATTTTCCAAACTGATATTTCTATAGCTCGTAAAAGAATAAATCCCTGTTAACCTGGCTAAGGAAATTATCTATCCCTACTGTCTTCATGGCTTCCTGATTCAGGCTGGAAAGAGTCTTTCTTGGATAAAATAAATTATAAAAGCTTAATTTATAAGAACTTATTTTCAGGGGGTGTTTTCATAGAGTGAGGTTATATACTCTGAGGATAAGGCTTCTAGGATAAACCTGGACTCTGTATGCAAATTCTGCCTCAGACTATCCCTGGGGCACATGTGCCAATGCGGGGGACATAGGTTCGATTCCTGGTCTGGGAAGATTCTACATACCTTGGAGCAACTAAGCCCAAGTGCCACAACTACTGAGCCCACACACCCTAGAGAGCACCCTAGAGCCCACGCTCTGCAACAAGAGAAGCCACCTCAGTGAGAAGCCCGTGTATCACAATTAGAGAGCAGCCTGTGCACAGCAACAAAGGCCCAGTACAGCCAAAAATACAGACATACATACATAGAACTGGCTAAACCAGAGGAGAAAAAATTAAAAATACTAACACACAACACCCTCAACCCCATACCCCTGCCCCAACCAAGGTTGGTTTGGGGGGCGGAGCTCGAGAAAATGACTCCTCTCACACACAAACACAATGGAGAACCACTGGTCAATTGTGAGCTGGGGCCAGGCTCTCTCCTCCCTGGGTCTTGGTCTCTTGATTATGTCATCTGCAGAGAGGGTAGGGCTAGATGGTCTCATGGCCCAACTCCAGGTTGAAAAAGCTGCCATCCTGGAGGTTTGGAGGACCCAGGAGCTGGCTTGAGATGGCTCTAATTAGGGCACATTGGTCTTAACATCAAGGAGAGGGCACCAGGGTGAGTGGACAAGAAAATATACATACGTCAAGTGGATAACTTCTCGCAGACACAGCCCCTTCCTGGAACAGGACAAGAAGTACTAAGATAATACCGATGCAGCCTCTCTGGGAACTCAAAAAGCTTAGAGCAAACAGATTGGATTTATAACATAAATGCAAGCCGTGTGCATGAGGAGAGGGAGGAAAGGCATTTTCAAATGATGGAGGAGGATTAATATACTTGCAATCAGAGACATAGAGGGGTTCAAATGTATGCACGCCAGGAGATAGGAAAACCAGGATCCTGGGAGGGCAGGGAAGAGAAAGGGAGATCCTGAGGGCTGAGCAGCTGATCTGTGTGGGCACCAGGGGGCGTGTTATCGTATAATTTCCTCTTGTTCGGCGACTCCACGAGGGCAGGGCTCTGATCCCCCCACTCCAGACCCCACAGGTGGTGAGGGTCTTTATACAAGCTGTGCTTGGATAAAGCCCAGGTCACTGACTCCAGAACCTGGTGCTCCTTCCCCTCCAGCTCGGTGCCTCACTTATCCAGAGCTTCCCCGTACTCATAACCTCACACATCCATACCACAGCAAAGAGCCAGAGGGAAGCAGGAAGTGGCTAAAACCCTCCAAATCCAGATGCACAGACCCCACAATAAAGTTCCTGTTAGGACTCAGGAGAACTTGTCGGGGACACGCAGTGACAGGACAGCTAGTTGCTCTCGATTTCTGAGAATCAGGAACAAAGTGTACCTTTTGAGAGCTAGTCTCTGAGCACAGAGGGAAACAGGATGGGACTGGCGAGGCCGCATAGAGAGACGGGGGCCTTCCCAGGATATGTTCCTGACTGCCTGACACCATGAGTACATCGGAAAGAAGCTGGCATCATTGGCAGTAGGCTGGGTGCCTCTGGAGCTCCACAGGGCAGTGCACCCAGCCTGTTTCTGGCAGGCAGAGGGTAGCTGACGGCACTGAGATGTGCAGCCCCCTCGAGGCAGCCAGCGCCACAATGGGGTGACTGCACGGGGTGACTATCCATCCTTGGCGCCCTGCTCTCTCACTCCACTTTGGCACTCGGCAAGCTGCCCCCGCCAGTTCTCCTGGTCCCTGCCACACAGTTGCCAGTGCTGAGCACTGGTGAGAAGATGCAGTCATGAGGCTGCCTTCCAGAAACTTACCATCTAGTAACCACGCACTGGTTAATGCAGCTAATGCAGGAGACGTAAGAGACATGGCTTCAATTCTTGGGTTGGGAAGATCCTCTGGAGGAGGGCATGACAACCCACTCCAGTATTCTTGCCCAGAGAATCTCATGGACAGAGGAGCCTGGCAGGCTACAGTCCATAGGGTCTCAAAGAGTTGGATACAACTGAAGTGACTTAGCATGCATGCACGCAGCAACCACACACTATTTGAAAAATGGGAAGTATATTTTGTATTTGAGGCCCAAGGGCTGGGGAGAGTATGCTTAGCTGTCTGCAGAGTTCAACAAAGACAAGTGCTGGATTGGAAGTTCAGGGTGTTTCCTCAAATGCAAACGAGGTGTTTGCAGACGAGCCAGTGCTGTGGGGTGAGTGCTTCCCCCAGACCAGCCCCCTCCCCTCACTTGGGTCAAAGCCCAGCTGTGGACTGAGCTAATCAGGGCTGGACTGGGATCTCCTCTCTCCCCCCAGCCCACCTTTCTCTCTGTTTTGAGGGTGAAGTGAAGGTCCTAGTAGGTGCTCCGTGTGTGAACGTTGGAGTGGATGGATGAGCCAGTTGCTCACTTTAAAGCCCTGCCATCAGACAGCACATGTGACTGACCTGCCTTGGGAGGAACTGGTGCTCGCTTTGTAATGGTGCTAATGTGGCAGTGACAGGGCGGTAAATGTCTATTTGTCTCCTCATCTTCCAGCAAGACCATATTCTCCAATCCCCGAGTTTCCCACATGTCCTTTCAAAGCCCTTCTCTTTAATGCCAAGTGGAGGAGTTCCAGACAGCTATTTGCATTTTCAATTCTAGAAATCGTTAATATTTTACAACTGCCAGCCCCATGGTTTATTAACACACTTACATTTCCTACCTGCTACTGTTAAAGGGAAACTTTCTATGTGAGAAATATTCCAACATGGGGTGACGTTCCAACGTTTGTTGAAATTCTGCGCTTGGTTCCCTGCTCTCAGGAACTCAGCGGGGGCAGACGGAGCTGTAAGTGGAGAAGGAGGATTTCGAGTGACTGCTGCGTGGACCAAGGGACACACAGGGGATGGGAACCCAGAGGAGACCCAGGCACTGCCTGGGGGTGGGATCAGGCTTCTCAGAGGAGGGTTTTTGATTCCAGAGGAGTATTCCTGCAAAGAGTGAGTCAGAAAACCATGGCCCTTCCCATTACTTTTAGTCATCGTGGCAATAAGTTGAATTAAGATCAAGTGGCTTCGAGCTAGACGGGCCTGGGTTCAAATCCCAGCTCTGACACATCCAGCTGTGTGGCACTAACTGTAACTATTAGCTTTTGAGCCTTTTCTGGGTGCCTCTGTGGGTCTGCACAAGGCAACTGGCCCACAGAGGAGGTGACCTCACTGGGTGGTCGCAGCTGCGGGACCTGACCCTGCCCATTTCCTCCCTCCTCCCTCCCACCTCATCTTTGCATTCACCGCGTGTGCACTATTTCCTTTGATGTTCACTACTACCCTATAGGGTAATTCCTGCACTCCCATTTCACCAAACAGAGACTAAGAAGCAGTTTGAATCACTTGCTGTAGACTCCAGAGATGACCCATCAGGATTTAATCCCTGAGCTTCAGGGTCATTAAACACTGAGCCCTTCTGCCTCTCACTGCAGAGGCCGGCATGAGGACTGAAGCCGGTGGCACACGGTGATGGCACTCAGTAAGGCAGCTTTGTGGCTGCCCAGCGTCTCCAAAGCCCAGGTCATGAATCCCTCCTTCACTAAGCCCCTCACCCCAATCTCTCTGGCCAGAGGACCCTGGGTATCCCTGGCTCATAGACAGTCCCCAGCATCACTGCCATCCTCCTGAGCCATCATCACCTCCCCCGTTCTGTTCACCACCAGTGACGCTCACTGTTCTTGGCACATGGGAAGGCTGAAGCCAGTGTTTGCCACACGGACTGAGAGAGAGCAATATGAACCACACCGACTGCCGGAAGGAAATGTTTGCCAAAGATCTTTAGTCTGGACCCATCAATATCAAAATGACACCACTATAATTTGTTTTCAGATTCAAACTGGAAAGGTGAACTTTGACCCTGTCAAAAAAAATAAGAACAAATTAAATTGAAACACAGAGTCATTTTCCTTGTTCCAGGGCTCTGGATTTCTAATTAACATGCAGCCTGATTCTAAGGGCTGCAGGGGATCCGGAAGATGGTGTCTGTTACCTTGCTAACGGAGCAGAGCTCAGGAGAGAGCTTTTTGTTCATTGGTTCATTTGTTTTTTCTTTTCTGGGATGTATTGTGTTTCTTGCGGTATAGGTCCTTAGATGAGAGTGATCCCAGGTGATTAGGAAAAAAATAATTGCTAGAAGCTGACCTTGTACAAAAGAGACCACAACAAAACAACCTTCAACACAATCACTCACCCTCCCCAGCCCAGAGGGAAGGAGCTCAACCCCAGCATGTCAGAAGCACCAGGTCGAATTTCAGAAGCTGAAAGGTGAAGTTCCATTTTGGGGAGGCTAAGGGTAGAGAGCCCCCTGGAGCACTTAACTTAGAGTCTTGGCGAGGTAGCTCGAGGGTGTTGGCAGCTGAAGCTCTGAAACACTGACACGGAGACAGTGGTGAATGACACGGGGACCTCACTGAGCCAAAAGGGGGCAATGAAAGCAACTCCAAGCTAGGAAAGGGAGCACCTCAACAGAAGGCAAGATGCAGCCTGGGGCACAGGTTTCTAGGAGTTGCCGCCACACCTGCTGAGGGTAATGAAAAATGGGGTGATGTTTCTAACCCACTCACCCCTAAACTTGCAGGAGAGACCATTGCCTGGTGTGCTTGCCACAACAATAGGTTCCTGGGTCCTTCTCCAGACTCACTAAATTAGGATCTGCAGCAAAAGGCTTGGGGGTGGATATTTTTAGACTAGTGCCCTGAATGCTTTTTATGATCAGACAGCTTTGGAAATGAGTGACTTAGAGCACCAACACGTTCACTTATTGAAGCCCCTGACATACTGTCTGGTCTTGGGCAGGTCACTTGGTTTCCCTGCGCTTCTATTCCATGTCCATGCAATGGGGATGGGGGCCGCTGCCTGTCGGGGGTCTACTGCATCTGAGGAAGAAGCAAGATGAGTCTGTCAGGGGTGTCCCAGGGCCTGGTCCCTGGGAGGCGTGCCATGTGTGTGGAGCCTGAAGTCCTCCAAACCAGGGCCTCCAGTGGTACACTGAGTGCCTCTTTTTATTATCAATCCGGGGGACATCATCACATGTCCTGCCCCAACACAGGTGCGTGTGTGCTAAGTCACTTCAGTCATGTCCGACTCTTTGCCACCGTACGGATTGTAGCCCACCAGGCTGCTCTGTCCATGGGATTCTCCAGGAAAGAATACTGGAGTGGGTCACCATGCCCTCCTCCAGGGGATCTTCTCAACTCTGAGATTGAACCCACATCTCTTATGTCTCCTGCATTGGTAAGTGGGTTCTTTACCACTAGCACCACTGGGAAGACTGCCCCAACACAGGAGCCAGTGCCACAGGGCTCCAGACCTTCAGCGGTGGAGGGTGTCAGAACACAGGGTTCCCTGGGGAAGTTCTGCCAGGAGACGCCAGGGTGGAGGTGACCTCCCAAGGCCTTGATGGAATCAGCCCAGGTTGATGGCTGATCTAGATTCCCATTCCTCACTCCTGGGTCTCCTGCCAAGACTCCTGACAACCCCAGAGCAGTAGGTCAAGTTCAGAGACAGGGCCCTCAGCTCAGAGTGAGTCCTTAATGAGGGCGTTCCCTCCCAGCTCATGTGGGTTCTCCAAGAGACAGGACTCACCGGGCAGGGGAAGGGATCTATAGTCAGGCAATCTGGGTGAGGAGATGCAGGCCATGGAGGGTGTGTCATGGGCTGAACTGTGTCCTTTAAATTTATATGCTGAAGTTCTAACTCCCAGCACCCCCAGAATATGGCTGTATTTGAAGACAGGTTGCTTGAAGAGTTAATTAAGGTAAAATGAGTTCTTATGAGTGGGCCCTAATTGGTATGACTGGTGTCCTAAGAAGAGGACATTAGGGGACGTCACTGGTGGTTCAGTGGCCAAGCCTCCACGTTCCCAATGTAGAGGGCCCACGTTCAATCCCTGGTCGGGGAACTAGATCCCACATGCTGCAGTGAAGACTAAAGATCCTGTGTGTTGCAACGAAAGACCCAGTGCAGCCAAATAAACAAATACAATTTTTATTTTAAAAAAAGAGGAGATTAAGGGACTCCTCTGGTGGCACAGTGGATAAGAATCTGCCTGCCAATGTAGGGGACATGGGTTCAATCCCTGTTCCAAGAAGATCCAACATGCCATGGGGCAGCTAAGCCCACGCTCTACACCTGCTGAACGTGTTGCTGCAACTAGTGAGCCCACGCACCCTGGAGCCTGTGCCTTGCTCAGAAGAGCAGTCCCCACCACCCACAGCTGGGGAGAGCCCACTCGCTGCAGTGAAGATCCAGCACAACCAAAAGCACGATAAATAAATATTTTTTTTAAAGAGGAGATTAAGGCACAGACACTCGCAGAGCAAAGACTGTGTAAAGGCAGAGAGAAGATGGCCATCCACAAGCGAAAGAGAGGAGCCTTGAGATAACCACCTGACACCCTGATTTCAGATTTAGGGGCTCCTGCACTGTGAGAAAGGAATGTTCTGTTGTGTAAGTCCCCAGGCAGTGGGGTGTGTACAGTAGCCAGGGTAGACTAAGGCAGAGGAAGCCCAGCTCTGGGGCCAGCTCCGTCCCTGGCCCTTCGACTTCTATTTCAGGAAATTCTCCCTCAGTTTTTTTCACCTGTGAAAGAGGAAACCGGTATGTTTGACTCAAGGCTGTTAACCTGGGCATAACTTGGAGAAGACGGCCTAAGTGTGGCATTACTGAGTGTGGTCTGTGTTGTCTCCTAACCCTGTTCCACTGTACCTGTCACCTCGATTTCATTACGTAGGAAATAGGGATACAACCCTTGTCTACCTCATTTAAGATTGCTGCTGGGAGGCCAGTAAGTTTACCTCTTACAGGTTCAGGAAAGGATAAAGCACTTGACAGATGGAAGGAACCACTGCATCCAGGTGAAGCGGTACATCATCTTCCCTGGGAGCTACTTCCAAACCAAGGTCCAGAGTACAGAGCAACCAAAAGAGCCTTGGGTTTAGACACATAGGCTCTGGGTCTGAGCCCCAGCTCCTCCATTTCAGTGAAAACATGGGCATGTCACTCACCTTCCAGGTCCCACCTACAAAACCGGGGTGGGGCCATCTGTGAAGGAAGATGCTGATTCTTTCCATCAAACAGCTATCAAGTCCCAGGTGGTTCCCTGTACTTGCCCAGCTCAAGAAGTTTTCTCTCCTGCATCCCATGGCTCGGTGAGAAATGGGTGCCAGAAGACACATTCTGGTGTTTGGCAGAAGCTCCACTTCTTTCCCATCAGAATCCCCTTCTGATACAGACATCACACTCTTCTAGAAATCTAACAGAAAGCATGTGGGCCCCATCCCCCCTCAGCCTTCCCTTGGGGTCACCAGCAGGCTTGGAGCCCAGCTTCCTGCCCTCCAGCTGTGCAGTTGTGCAGAGTCTCCTTCTATAAATCACAGCTGACCACTAACTTCCCCACACCACCCAAACGTATCAGGACAGGAGGAAGTTTGAGGGGGTGAGGCAAAAGGCATTACAAGGAGAGTCTTAAAGAGTTCTCTCTCCAGCAACACTCATCCAGGGGAGGCTGTGTGCAAGAAGGGTCTAGGCAGAGGGCTGGATCTGCTGTCCTCAAGGGTCGGCCCCACTCTGGGTCTTTTGGCTCTATCAAGTGAAGATGTAGGTTGTCAGGGTGGGAGCCACTGATGGGAAGGTGAGGGTGGAGCTTACTGATAAGCCACAGGGAATTCACTCTGTAGTCACAAACCAGTCAAGAACTCAGATCTGAAGTACAGAGCAACAGCGAGAGCAGTGGCTTTACCAAAACCACACTGGATGTACGTTCTACTTTGCTGTGGTGGGGAAGGGGGATGAATGGGAAGATGGCCTAGCCCCCGCTCCAGATTGAGGCGTGCTAAGCTGCTTCAGTCGTCTCTGACTCCTTGACTGTAGCCCAGCAGGCTCCTCTGTCCGTGGGATTCTCCAGGCAAGAATACTGGAGTGGGGTGTCATTTCCTTCCCCAGGGGATCTTCCTGACTCGGGGATCGAACCTGTGTCTCTCGTGTCTCCCGCACTGGCAGGCGGGGTCTTTACCAGCTGAACCACTGGAGCCACATCTTGCAAATCAAATAAGGAAGGTCTTACTGGCAGTCGTGCACTGTTCTAAAAATGCCCAGAGGAAAATCATTTCTCTGGCTCTGCAGGCCTCAGAGTCTGGCTGCCTAGACCATTAGGTGGCCAGTTCCAGAGACCACGCCTCCTCCCCCAGGAGGGGGTCAGGAAGGGATGGGGGTGGGAAGATGTTCCTTCTCCTGTCAGAGTGTTGTCATTGTGATTATGGTTGAAGACTCACGGCTTGTGTCAGCCTGTGTGGATCCCCAAGGCACTCTTAGACTGCTCTGGAGTTCCTAAAGGGGTTGGCTCCTGCTGCTGGGCCACGGTGAGGGGGTCTGGACACTGGTCAAGAGAATGCCAGCCAGGAAGCTTGTTAGTGAAGAGTCCAAGTGAGAGGGAGAGAAGAGAAGAAGGCAGAGGCAAAAAGGGCCGTGAAGGAGCCCCCTGCCCACGGCCACAGTCGCAGCCCTGTCACTGTGGTGCAGCCCGAGTTCTGCCCGCTTTTAACAGAGCCGCTGGGAAGCCAGGAAGGAAACCCACGGAGCTGGTGAGGGAAGCGGTCAGGTCAGGTGATGGACAGGAGAGGCTGGGATGTCTGCCAGGGAGACAGAGGCAGATGCAGGCAGACGGAGTCAAGGCAGAAACAGGCAAACGTGGAGAAGGTGACAGACACGCAGCAAAGGCACACAGAGAGCACGAGGAGGGAGGCGAGTTTAGAGAGAAGGACGTGAACCAGGGGAAAGAGCTGCCCAGCCATTGGCTTCAATTAAAATCTGTAAACGTGCGTCCAGAGACTGCGGGGTTGGGACGGAGCTGAGCTGCTTAATGGAGAGGTGAGGTGCAGGGAAGGGCCCCACGGGGCTCCTGTCGGCAGGCGATGCGTCTGCACTGCAGGCCGTGCCCTGAGCCGACGCCACCCCAGCCTCGATGGAGACAGGCAGCAGGACAGGCTGTCCATGCAAACGGCCTGCTGTGACCTGGTCTTGTGATCTCAGAATGGAGTTGTTAGTCGGCAGTGGAAAAAGTCCCCAGACCGGGGTTTGAAGCCCAGGTCTGTGGGTCAGCAGCTGTGTGGCCCTGTGCCTATTTCTTCACCTCTCCGAGTCTCACTGTCCTCCTGTGAAACAAGGACACCAATGCTAGCGTTGCTTCCGTTCTCCCTGAGAGTTTCTGATGATCATGTTGCTGCATGTGGTCTGTGGAGGCTGTTGGCCAGTGCCGGTGGGCAGCTCTCCCCACTTTGGAGCCCTGCTCATGATGACCCTCTCTCCACGGCTGGCAGGTTCCTCTGAGGTCTGCTCGGGTGTCACTCTGCATGGGGAGCCTCCCCAGCACCCCCTACAAAGCAGCAGTCTGCCCTTCCCCCATTGTCTGTCTTTCTCTCCATAGTACTTGCCACACCCGGAGGCGTGGGTATTTATTTTCTTCTCCTCACTAGAATACAGGTTTCCTGAAGACAGTCACTGTGCCTTCTGATTTACTGCTTGTAACCTCAAAACCTAGAATAGCAGGTACAGAATAAATATCTATGGAAGAAAGAAAGGAAGGAAGGAAGGGAAGCAGTGGGAAGAGAAGAGACCTTCACGCCCCTGCATGCCTCTGGCCACTCAGAGGACCCAGAGGAGGTCAGTGTGTTTGGAAAAGATGATGGAGGTGAGGACCCTACTCAACCAAACTCCACCAGTCCTTCTCTTGTGTGGGCCCTGGAGTTCTCTCTACTCTGGGGCCCCCAGGATTTCAGGCCATCCCTCCCTCCGGCTTGCTGTGCTGCTGGCTCCCCAACAGCCCTTTCCACGCATCCACCCTCCAGGCACCATCTTGGGCCCAGCATCCCTTCCTCTGCTTTACTCTTTTGAGTCCTGTCTTCAAAGCTTAGCTCCAGTCCTGCTTAATTCATTCATTTCATCTCTCTCCATTCATGCACTTCTGCTGACTGTTGCTGAGGGGGATGCTTTATGCAATCAGAACAGATTCTACCAGCTCAGGAAGTAGACACTGATGGGATGGAACACATGGCCCCAGGGGCCCAGATTCCTCCAATACTAGAAGACAACTCCCTCTCCCCTCACTAACATTGCAGGAGAGACCTGAGAACTGCAGAGAAGCTGCCCGCACCCTGAACAGGTGATGACACCAACTGCGTTTCGGGGATTAAGAAAGTCATTGGTGTTGGACCGAAAGGCTGAGGGCATACAATTGGTAGCAGATCACGTGTAGGAAATTATACTCATAAACTAAAACAGGGAAAAAATAGAAAAGTATCATTTGAACCTTATCAAGTATTGAAACCTACCCTGAACAGCTAGGAACATGAGTAGAGGTTAAAATCAGACTAACCAGGAGAAGCAGCACCAACAAGGTGAATGTGAGTCATGGGATAAGCCCCTAAAAGCCACACGGGAAATACAAAGAGAATAAGTGAAATTACTTTTAATGGTATATTTTATTTTACTCAAGTATCTGAAATATCATTTCAACACATAATTAATATGAAAAAATGTATTAATGAAATACTTGTACGACTTTTTCTTCTAAGTCTGAAATGCAACTGTGTTTTTTACACATGGGGCTTCCCTGGTGGCTCGGTGGTAAAGAATCTCCCTGCCATTGCAGGAGATGTGGGTTTGATCCGGGTCAGAAAGATCCCCTAGAGGAGGGCGTGGCAACCTACTGCAGTGTTCTTACCTGGAATATGCCAAGGACAGAGGAGCCTGGTGGGCTACAGTGCATGGGGTCGCAAAAGGTCGAACATGACTTGGTGACTAAACAACAAATTTGACACGTGAGTGCATCTCCATCGGACTGACCCCAGCTGAAAGGCTCACACGTGCCTCAGGACCGTGTTCTGCACAGCAGGATCAGAGGACTCAGGGAAGCCTTTTGGGAAGGAGTCCCCGAGAAAGGAAGAGCGTTCAGTGAGACAGAGCGGGTGGAAGGCTTTACAGATGGAGGTAACATTATAAGCCAAGGCAGAGCACTGAACTCTCTGCTCACAGAAGGCACTGTCCTGGCTGGAGTTTAGAGTCTTACGGGCGAGAAGTTGAGGGTGAAAGCCACTGAAGTGCCCTCTTCTTTGGGCTACACAATTCCCTCCCAGGAGCTGTGACTAGCTTCGTAACTCATGACGCTGGGTGGGGTAAAGAGCACGCTCACTGTCTATTTGCATTTTCGCATCACCCTGGAAAGTAGACCCAGAGTAGCAGACAGCTTCCCAGGTTGGCACGGCTGAGTCAGCAATGGACCCCGACCTCCATTTCCCCCTGCTCCTTCCAGAATGCCAGCCCTGCCTCCTTGAACCCCAAGCATGCCTGGGCATCGGCTATGTCTCTTGCTGGACTGGGCCCTCCCTCATCCTCCTTGGGGCCTGATCCTCCTCACCTGCCCAGTCTGGGTCTCTCCTCCTTCAAGCCTTTTCTCATCAGAGTCCACAAAAGTTTGTCCCTTCTATGAATTTCTACTAAGGACGCACCTAAAGTTTTATTGTAAAACAAGTTGTTTCTAAAGACTTCCCTAATTAGACTGTTACCGTGTGTGCGTGCTAAATCACTTTAGTCATGTCCGACTCTTTGCAACGCTATGGACTGTAGCCCTCCAGGCTCTTCTGCGCATGGGAATGTTCCCATGGACAAGGGTAGTGTCTACAAAGATACAAGGCAAGAATACTGGAGTGGGTTGCTATGCCCTCCTCCAGGAGATCTTCCCGACCCGGGGATCAAAACCACACCTCATGTCTACTGCATTGGCAGGCAGGTTCTTTACCACTAGTGTCCTGGGAGGCCCCTTAGACTGTTACCTCCTCCCATTAAAAGTCCAAGTAAGAGGGAGAAAGAAGAGAGGAGGCAGAGAGAAACTGAGGCAGGGGGGAACCCATCCCCAAGTTTCTGATGTTAGAACCCAGCAGCAACCCATGGCAAAGAATGGTTGTTTCAGAAGGAGTGAAACATGCAGAATCTGGCAGGAGTCCCATTAGTTCTGAGTCTGAAAGGCACCGACAGATTCCAGCACCAGTGCTGGGGGCGGCATGCTGGGGAGACTGGAAGTCTGCCAACCCAGCCTCCTTCCGGGGGCTGCAGGTAACGCTGGGGAGCTGGAAAGGCTTTGCGAGGCTGTCTGTCGAGTCACCCACACAGAGAGCAGCTTAGGAGGCGGGGAGGCGTCTTTGAGCGGGAGCGTGGGCAGGCCGCCCCCACAGAACCATAAGGGGGACTAACATCATGTTTGCAAACAGCCATGGCCCTGCTTCCCACTCAGGCGGCACCGGATCCAAGTCCTGGTCCTACTCCTAAAAGGATGGTGATCTTCGGCAGGTTGGGGCTTCAGCTGCAATTGGCTTGTCTTAACAGGTGACCCCCTCACCGTACAGAGTGATTCAGAAAGTGTATGTTATGGTGTTCCTTGTGTTATAGCCATCAGATACAGGCTAGAGACTCCTTCTCAGGACTTTCTCTCTCCCCTCTTCATCTTTTACCTCCTTCCTTCTCACATAGGCAAGTGGGATGGGAGGGAATGTCGTGTTCTGGGGAAGAAGCCTGCAACATCCCAATGACAGTGGAGGCCTTTTGAGACTTAACTGTTTGCCAGGTGCTGCGGGCTCTTGCCTGGATTACCTCATTTCATCATCTTGGCAACCCTGCTGGGTAAGAACTCTCAATTAGCTTGTCCATGGTCATTGAGCACTGAGCAGGAAGATACAGAATGCAACTCCAGGCCGTGTGGCTACAGGGCTCACGCCGTAGAGGCAGCCGAGCTAGGCAGACACATGCTCATTTCCTCGCGTATTTCAGCCTCTTTGTTCCTCTCTCTCTCTTTTTCAGGATGACTTTTATTTATTTATTTATTCTGGCTGCTCCACTGGGTATGTGGGATCCATTTCCCTGACCAAGGATCAAGTCCAGGTCCCCTGCATTAGGAGGCTGGAGTTTTAGCCACTAGACCTCTAGGGAAGTCCCTTTTTTGTTGTCCAGTTGCTAAGTCGTGTCCGACTCCTTGCGACCCCACTGACCACAGCACACCAGGCTTCCCTGTCTTTCACTATCTCTCGGAGTTTGCTCAGACTCGTGTCCCTTGAGTTGATAATGCCATCCAACCATTTCACCCTCTGCTGTGCCTTTCTCCTCCTGCCCTCAATCTTTCCCAGCATCAAGGTCTTTTTCTACCCTGGTTCTTCTTGATTAATCTTCCCAGCAGGCCCCTGGACCTCCAGTGGTTAATCTTGATTAATCTTCCCAGTGGCCCAGGACAGGGCTAGGCGTAGATTAAATGCCCAGTGATATTTGCTGGGAAAGGGAGTGTATCTAAAAACTACTTGAGTGGGAAAGGTATTTAGTCCCATTTCACCCTGAACTCCACAGAGAGGAAGCTGGGCTAGAAATGAGGTTGCTTGCCCCAGACGCAACATTGTTGGGAAAGAGTTGAGAATCCATCCCAGAGTCCTCGACTACTGGCTGGCCTGCTTCCCTGTTACAGAACCCATCTCCTGCTCCACAAAAGCAGGTTCCATAATGACAGGTGTGCACGTAGAGATGTGACACTCTCATGGGAGGCTCTGATGCGGTCCTTGGGCTCTTTGAAAAGCAGGATAGTCTCTGGGACTTGTTTCTGTCTCGCCAATAGGTGGCGCTCCACTAGATCAGTCTTTTGCTCTCTAGCAGCTCAAAGTCCCGGGGAAGGCAATAGCACCCCACCCCAGTACTTTTGCCTGGAAAATCCCATGGACAGAGGAGCCTGGTAGGCTCCAGTCCGTGGGGTCGCTAAGAGTCGGACACGACTGAGCGACTTCACTTTGACTTTTCACTTTCATGCATTGGAGAAGGAAATGGCAACCCACTCCAGTGTTCTTGCCTGGAGAATCCCAGGGACAGGGGAGCCTGGTGAGCTTCCGTTCATGGGGTCGCACAGAGTTGGACATGACTGAAGCGACTTAGCAGCAGTAGCAGCTCAAAGTCCCTGAGATGCATGGAAGGAGCAGAAGCCTGGTGAAATCCATTCCTCTGTTACGTTACTGATCAACCTCCGACTCCGCAACCCAAACAGAAACCTCCTTCCAAGTCCACGGGAAAATGAAAGGCAGAGAGATTTCTCCTGTGACTTCCAGGTTTTCTGTCCTGCTAGAAAACTGTGAGCAGCTTGCTGAAAAGCAACACCCCCACCCCACCGTGCTGCCCTGGAGCCTCCACGGGGGCCCAGGCTGCCAGGGTCTGGTTCTGTTTCTGTTCCCACTCAGCCCGACCTGCAAAGCCCCCGCTGCCCTGGGCAGGCAGCCCTTCTCAGACTCTGCCTTTGTACGCTCTCCTACCCACTCCCAACTTGCTTTAATCCCCTCGTCTAGAACTCCTTTAAAAACCAAAAAAGACCTGTGGTTTGGGGTGTGGCACTGGCACCCGCAAGGCTTCCTTGGTCCTGAGGATTCCTTATATGCTGACCTACACGCAGGCGTCTCTCCTAACCTGGCCCCCAGCCTCTCTCAGGATCCTAACACAGCAATAAAGAGCAGTGGGTAGGGAAGGATGGGTGAGGAAAGAGAGAGAGAGAGAATATGATTATCTATATATAAATACCTATTGCTGGAGATGCAGCACCACTGAGGTTTTTAAAAATGGTTTCACAAATAAACATGGGTTTCAATTCCAGCTTCATCACTAGCTGTGTCTCATGTTTTTAACTCGCTGTTATGTGTGGATCAGCCTCTGAAGTGTTACTTTTCTTGACGGTAAAATGGGATAATCATCATCCCCTCCGCATGCGATCACTGAGAGAAGCAAAAGGAGCCGGTTCTCTTTCCTGGCATAGAGCCTGCGTGTAGCTAGTGGGCAGTGACGGGCTGCCTTACTAGTGCTTGTCCTCCCAGGTTTCTGAGTGACAGTTTTCCTCCAGGAGGCAGAGTGTTGGTTGCTCCTTCCTGAATGCCATTTTCTTAGCCACACATTCATCCATTTATCTACTAACATCATCAGCCTCTACTCTGTGCCAAGCCCGGGACCAACGGAGGATAAGATGCCCTTAAGCCAGTTCCCTTGACACTTCCCTGACTCCTTCCGCCCCCTGGCCTGGCCACCCCACTCCCAATAACCATCCTCACCCTCTCTCCACCCAATGAAATTACTCTTTAGATTCTCACTGCTACTGCTAAGTCGCTTCAGTCGTGTCCGACTCTGTGTGACCCACAGATGGAAGCTCATCAGGCTCCCCCGTCCCTGGGATTCTCCAGGCAAGAACACTGGAGTGGGTTGCCATTTCCTTCTCCAATGCATGAAAGTGAAAAGTGAAAGTGAAGTCACTCAGTCATGTCCGACTCTTAGCGACCCCATGGACTGGAGCCTACCAGGATCCTCTGTCCATGGGATTTTCCAGGCAAAAGTACTGGGGTGGGGTGCCATTGCCTTCCCTGTAGATTCTCACAGGAGCCTCTTATACATGCCTCTGTGGAGCACTCATATCACAACTGTATAGTCAGTTTACCTGTCTCTCTATGGCACTCATTTAAATAAGTCTCACCTGGTTATTATAACCTCCCTCCTGCTGCATTCTTCTCCCACCCCTTTCTATTCAAAAATTACGCAAAGATTCAGTGGCAGGAGATTCTATTGTCCATGACTGTGTCACTCAAAGGACACAGGACTCTGTGATGAGGCTTTGCCAAGATTCCCAGGGGCCAGGTCCCCGACCTTTAGAAAACCCCCTGCTGCAAGGTGCCTGCTTCAGTTCTCCCGCAGTCACAGATAGAGTGCTGGATCCTGCCAAGTCCATGTCCCAGCTGGTAAGAGATGCCCACGTTGGACTAATCACCTTCTAAACAAATGGCACAGTGACGAGCGGGGTGGGGGGGAGCTGGGGCCGCACAGGCTGGTGTTTTCAATTTAGAGGCCATGCATTATTTACACTACCATTACTCCCCTCAATTTGACTTCAAGCTTTAGCCCTAATTTCAGTATAATCAAAGCCAATGAATATTTAATCAGGATTGCTTCCAGAAATTGACTAATGCCATTAACATAATGGCCTCAGGACTTCAAAGCTGCTTTCCTTCAAACGCATGTGACTTCCACCTTTCCTTACCCTCACCTCTTAACCAGTTGTGCGAGTTTCGTTTCGTGTTTCCTATTTAGGAAAAAAATAGTGAGCTTGCCACCCGGCCTGGAGGCCAGTTACAGTTTTGTCTAGGTGTCAGAAGGTGGGGAGGAGTGTTGGCCCCAGAGCTTGTGCCCTGGCCCCAGTGAGAGAGACTCCAGGACAGTCACACTCTGCAGGCAGACCTCTTTTTAAAGCCCTTGATATATGAAAATACCAAGTTTTAAGCCACACCCCAAAGGGGATTCAAATTCAGGTTCTAAATGCGGCTATAGTCACACACAGCCAGGCTCGGGAAGGGCTGGCCTGAACTACTGCCAGCCCCTCCACCGCCACCGGCAGAAGAATCCGCTCTTGGGGAGCCAGAGCGTGGGTCTGTCTTAAAGGTCCTCATTAGGTGTGAAAGCCCACCTCCTCCAGGCTGCCCACCTGGGCCCAGGCTCTGTTCTCTGAGGCCCCACCGAACAAGCGTGCTCCTTCTGCCCCAAACTGGGCAGACATCAGAAAATAGCTTTCTTCTCTTCCTGTGCATCCTGTCCCCGGTTCCAGGGCCCCGGCCAGGCTCTGTGGGGACACAATGAGGAGTCTGATATCACTTACTCCCCAGGAGTTCAATGTGAACGTCGTCAGGGGCTGCAGACACATTGTTGGGGCTGCTCAGACTCTTTTTGAGTTTCCCAGGTTAGAGCACTTTCCCCTCCATTGCCTGACTGTATGCACTTCTGCCTCCCTCCCCCCACTACAGACTCTTTGAGGGCAAGGGTGAGGCTGACTTTGCTCTATATCCCTGGGGGAACTGGTTCATGCTCTCTAGGTATCATACCCATCAGTAGAAGACTCAGCTACTCTCCACAAGCAGGACAGGAAGCTGTCCAGCCTTGATTCTCTAACCTGCAAGGCAGGAAACACACCACTGCCTGGCTTTGTCATAAACACCAATCAAGGGCCTCCTCAATAGGAGCAGAGTGAAGAAACGAATGCCTTGTGCTGCCACCTGGTGGTGACTTCCAGCATGACGTCTTCCAAATCCACTTTGTTCTTCCTACCAAGAGGCTGTGGAAAGGAAGGTATGTCTATGGAGCACCTGCCAGATGTCAGTGAGACACACTTTGTCTCACTAGATTACAGTGCTGGAAGGTGGGCATTATCATTCCCATTTTACAGATAGAGAAACTGAGGCTCAGCAAAGTGGTAATGTAACCTCGGGTAGGAGGCAAAGATAAGACTTGGTTCCTCATTTACTGACTCCTACCTTGTCCAGGGATTTTTCCCTGTTCCAAAAGCTAATCCAAATGAATGAATGCAGCAGGTGCTGTCAGCTGCCTCTGCCCCCTTCCATCAGCCCAGCTCAGAGCAAGCTGACCTGGTGTCCAGCTCCCAGCATTTTCACCCTTGGCCCAAGGCCTCCCTGTGGCCGCTGCAGCCCACACAGTCCCTGAGCATGGTAGGCCAGAGGTGCCGAGGATTACAGCCCCCTCCCCCGTGGAGGTCCTCAGCTGAGGACTGAGGGAATGTGCAGTATGTTCCCCGGCTCCCTTGCCCCCTGCTTGCAGGGCATATTCTACACTGGCTCCCAGAGTCCCTAGCAGGCTTAAACTTTGGTTGCCCACAGAGGTCACCTTCTCAGTTACATGCCCTTGATGGCATCCTTTTCCTTTTCTCTCTATTATCACTCCCTCCCTTTTTTCCCTCACTTTCCAAAAAAATTTCTTGCACTCAAATCCTTGTTTCAGAGTCCGTTTATGGGATGACCCAAACTAAGGTGCCCTCATTATTCTATTAGTTCTGTGCCCCCTCCCCAACCCCAACTCCACCTCCCTTAGGGAAGTGCCCAGCAAGTCTCACCTAGGGCCTGCACACTGTGGATGGAGTCCCTCGTTTTGGCCCCCAGGACTCCAGCTGTTTGGCCTCAAGGGCTGTCCCTGAAGCTGGAGCGAGTTACCCAGCACACCCAGGCTTCCTCTGACAGTACCTTATTCAAGATGCATCTTGTCTCCCTGGATGGTGAGCAAGAAGGCTGCCCAGACAATTAAAATGCATGGCATTTACAGGGAGCACAGGGCTTTGTTCTGACAGCAAACAGGGGAGTCCGCCATATGTGGGAGCTCGGCTGCCAAGGGCTTCACTTAGGAGGAAATTAGCCTCCGTGTTCAAAGGCTGTTCAGAGGCAGGAAGGGTGCGATAAACCCCCCTCTGAGACGTGTAGCCTGTGGCCCCGCAGGGAGGAGGGCAGCCCAGGCTCAGCCTGCTGCCTCCTGTCTGCAATCGCTCCTCTGTGTTCCCAACTTCTCAGAGGGTCCAGAGCACAGGGGCCAGCTCTTACCTGCCCCCAAAAAGAACCGGGAAGGGAAGGAAAGGAGCCACGAGGTTTGTGTCATCCACAATGTGCCGCAGACCTCACATGCCTTGTCTCATTTAATCTTCACAGAACTCGGCAAGTCCAGCATTATTGTGCCCCATTCAAGGAGGGAAACCAAGTCCCTGGCAGGGCTTGCATACGTGCAGGACTCAGCCTTCAAACTCAGGTTTGTCTGACTCCACTCTCTCTGTTCTTCCCTGCCCCCACACCTCCCACCATAATGGAGGTACAGTGTCAGTGACTGACCCACTCAGGGTTACACTGAAATTAGGAATCTTGGCTGAAGTGCAGTTTGAGCATTTTGGGAGAATTCTGCAGCCTGCATTCACCTCAAGCACAGGAGAGATTTGGAAAGAGGCTTTGGCCCATCTCCACATGACCGTCTGGCCATGCCCAGCCTTTGCTACAGCTGTCCTTTCTATCGTCCCTCTACATCTTCAAGAGCCAGCCCCAGCCCCAGCCCTTCAAGAAGCCTTCTCTGGCCCCTCAGACCTCTCTCACTTCCCTTCTCATTTGCATAAGCAGACCTGGAAGGAGGCAGCTGGGTGGGCAGAGACTGCACCCTTGTGAGGGTGGAGGCTGGCTCTCTGTCCTGCCTGTGACCTTGTGTGACCACAGGAAGGTTGCTGCTGCATTTTGCACCTCAGTTTCTTCACCTGAAACTGGGAAGAATAATACCTGTCTTGCCTAATCCCAGATTGTTTTTAGCATCAACTAGATAATAGATATTAGGATGCTTTAAAATGGTGAATGTGTAGTATACCTGATGATTTAAATCACTAAGACCTCAAAATATAATTTCTTTAACACTGAGGGTCTACATGATCATAAATTTCTTATTGCCAAATTCAGTTTTAAATTGAAGAGAGTAGGGAAAACCAGTAGACCATTCAGGTATGACCTAAGTCAAATCCCTTATGATTATACAATGGAAGTGACAAATAGATTCAAGGGATTAGAACTGATAGATAGAGTGCCTGAAGAACTATGGATGGAGGTTCATGACATTGTACAAGAGGCAGGGATCAAGACATTCCCCAAGAAAAATGCAAAAAGGCAAAATGGTTGTCTGAGGAGGCCTTACAAATAGCTGAGAAAGGAAGAGAGGCTAAAGGCAAAGGAGAAAAGGAAAGATATACCCCTTTGAATGCAGAGTTCCAAAGAATAAAGACATAAGAAAGCCTTCCTCAGTGATCAATGCAAATAAATAGAGGAAAATGATAGAATGGGAAAGACTAGAGATCTCTTCGAGAAAATCAGAGATACCAAGGGAACATGTCATGCAAAGATGGGCACAATAAAGGACAGCAATGGTATGGACCTAACAGAAGCAGAAGATATTAAGAAGAGGTGGTAAAAATACACAGAAGAACTATACAAAAAAGATCTTCATGACCCAGATAACCACAATAGTGTGATCACTCACCTAGAGCCAGACATCCTGAAATGTGAAGTCAAGTGGGCCTTAGAAAGCATCACTATGAACAAAGATAGTAGAGGTGACAGAATTCCAGTTGAGCTGTTTCAAATCCTAAAAGATGATGCTGTGAAAGTGCTGTACTCAATATGTCAGCAAATTTGGAAAAGCCAGCAGTGGCCACAGGACTTGAAAATGTCGGTTTTCATTCCAATCCCAAAGAAAGGCAATGCCAAAGAATGTTCAAACTACTGCACAAATGCACTCATCTCACACGCTAGTAAAGTAATGCTCAAAATTCTCCAAGACAGGCTTCAACAGTACTTGAACTGTGAACTTCCAGATGTTCAAGCTGGATTTAGAAAAGGCAGAGGAACCAGAGATCAAATTGCCAACATCCATTGGATCATTGAAAAAGCAAGAGAGTTCTAGAAAAACATCTACTTCTGCTTTATTGACTATGCCAAAGTCTTTGACTATGTGGATCACAACAAACTGTGGAAAATTCTGAGTGAGATGGGGATACCAGACCACCTTAGTGCCTCCTGAGAAATCTGTATGCAGGTCAAAAAGCAATAGTTAGAACTGGACATGGAACAACAGACTGGTTCCAAATTGGGAAAGGAGTTCATCAAGGCTGTATATTGTCATCCTGCTGATTTAACTTATATGCAGACTACATCATGAGAAACACTGGACTGAATGAAGCACAAGCTGGAATCAAGATTGTTGGGAGAAATATCAATAACCTCAGATATGCAGATGACACCACCCTTATGGCAGAAAGTGAAGAGGAACTCAAAAGCCTCTTGATGAAAGGGAAAGAGGCGAGTGAAAAAATTGGCTTAAAGCTCAACATTCAGAAAACGAAGATCATGGCATCTGGTCCCATCAGTACATGGGAAATAGATGGGGAAACAGTGGAAACAGTGTCAGACTTTATTTTTCTGGGCTCCAAAATCACTGCAGATGGTAACTGTAGCCATGAAATTAAAAGATGCTTGCTCTTTGGAAGTAAAGCTATGACCAACCTAGACAGCATATTAAAAAGCAGAGACATTACTTTGCCACAAATGTCCATCTAGTCAAAGCTATAGTTTTTCTAGTAGTCATGTATGGATGTGAGAGCTGGACTATAAAGAAAGCTGAGTGCTGAAGAATTGATGCTTTTGAACTTTGGTGTTGGAAAAGACTTTTGAGAGTTCCTTGGACAGCAAGGAGATCCAACCAATGCATCCCAAAGGAAATCAGTCCTGGGTGTTCATTTGAAGGACTGATGCTGAAGCTGAAACTCCAGTACTTTGGCCACCTGATGCAAAGAACTGACTCACTGGAAAAGACCCAGATGCTGGGAAAGATTGAAGGCAGGAGGAGAAGGGGACGACAGAGGATGAGATGGCTGGATGGCATCACGGACTCGATGGACATGAGTTTGAGTGAGATGGTGATGGACAGGGAGGCCTGGCGTGCTGCGGTCCATGGGGTCGCAAAGAGTCGGACACGACTCAGCGACTGAACTGACTGACAGGTAGTTTCCTGCCGGGCAGTGCATTCACTAAAGAGTCATTGAGTGAATGTTAGATGCCAGTCCCTGAGGTGAGTTAAGAGCAAAACAATGAAAATCCAGTTTTCTGAATTCTCAGTCTAGGAGAGGAAATAGACAAAATGAATGCATGAATGGGTAAGTGAATGAATGAGTGGAGTGCACCAAATTCCCTTCCTCTCATTGAAATGTTCTGTTATTAATATGGTAGCAGACTAACAATGCTAAACGTGCACCTTCTGTCTTAAAAGACTCACAAAGATACAGAAAATAATTAAAACAGAATAGCATTATACATTATGTCAGATTTTAGGGTGGGGAAAGGCTCTACCCTCTGAATATCTCCATCTCAAACTGAGGGAAAAGATTTTATTCCATGCACATCTTGTTCCCAACCCCAAGAAGCACTGAACAGGAAAAGAGGAGTCTGCCAGGTGAGAAGACCTGTCTTCAGGGCCAGCTGGCACCGAACCCTGCACTCCTTCCCCTCCCCAACCCTGTGGTCCTCTCTTCTTCCTTTTATTGTTTTTATTGTATTCCTTTTATTGTATTCTTACACACATTCAGACGAAGGAATCCCAGGGAGGCAGCACAACAAGATGCCGAGATGGACTGGCATCCTGGAGTGTTTAGAGCTTCCAGAGAAGCTTTGTAGACAGCGACTAGACAGGAAGTGGTCTGGACATCATGTGTGTTGGGGCAAAGGAGGGCCCCTCAGGCACCACTCTGGGAAAGGGTGGAGCACAGACTGCATCTCATCCTGCAGCCAGAAAATCTAGGGGTCGTGCCTGGAGAAGAGCCAACTGCAGGCTGGTAAAGCACAGTTAGGAAAACTCACGAATGGAACTGGGCAGGACAAATGGACTGGCACAGCGGGTCTACATCAGTGAAGGGTCAGCCGTCCTCCACACCTTCCTGGTTGCAATGCCAAGTTTGTATAGACCTTGCTCTACTGAAAGATGATGAAGCAAAGAAACAGTCCCTCCCCGCCCCCTCCCCCCCACAATTTTTAAAAAGTAAAGTCTTTGAAGAGATGGCTTTCCGGTAGCTCAGCTGGTAAAGAATCTGCCTGCAATGCAGGAGACCCTGGTTTGATTCCTAGGTTGGGAAGATCCTTGGAGAAGAGATAGGCTACCCACTCCAGTGTTCTTGGGCTTCCCTGGTGGCTCAGACAGTAAAGAATCCACTTGCAATGCAGGTGACCTGGTTTCGATCCCTGGGTTGGGAAGGTCCCCTGGAGGAGGGCATGGCAACCCATTCCAGTATTTTTGCCTGGAGAATTCCATGGACTGTAGAGTCCATGGTGTTGCAAAGAGTTGGACACAACTGAGCAACATTCATTTGAAGAGATACTACAGCAAAAGAAAAAGAAAGTATCGGCTTGAAAACAGAAAGATTGAAAAGAAGCTAAGACTATTTCAGAGACCATCTGCTTGATATCCTCCAAAAGATGCAAAGGAATTGGCTACTAGGAAAAGCAGGATGTAGGATGAGATAAAGGCAGAGACACAAAGGAAGGATGATATGGCAAATTAACTCAAAATAAAATATCAAATTAAAATTCCCCTGGGAGTGAGAAAAGAGTTGATACTGCAGAAAATGGCATCAGTGATAAGAATTAATTTGAGTACTTCTCAAAGAATGTAGAGAAAAAAATGTCAGTGATGAAAATTATGAGAAAGTGGTTAATAGATACAGAGGACATGAATAAAGTCTAAGAATTATCAATATCTGGAGGGCAGTAACAGAAGTGACAAAAGCATAATAGGGAATTTTTTTTCACCAACTAGAACAAAAAAGCGAAACAGAACAATATCAACTTGAATCAAAACCCAAAAGAGATCAGTGATCAAGGCTCTAGTAATGAAGGAAGCGGGATCTTGGGAAAATAAACTTCAAGGATAAAGAAAATACTGTATTAAGATCCAGAAAGGAAAGCAGACTGATAGCTAAGCTTAACACTAGACTTTAGAAAAGAAGAATTATCAAGTGTTGAGGAAGATGACAAGGGAAATAAAAGCACATGAGCTTCTAAGTTGCATAAGAAGAAGTAGAAAATTATTGCTTTGTTCTTAACTGACAATGAAAGAAATATGGATATAATTGCCTGTGTCACACATATAAGGCATGAATTAGAGAATTAAGTTACAGAGAGGATTTTAAACTTTTAAATTAATGCAAAAGGAATAAACAAAGAAAATATAGTTTACAAAAAGATATAGAGAAAATTCTGTAAGATCAATGAGAAAATGTAAAACTGGGTGAGACATTATGTCAAACAGACTAGATATGAAATGATCACAAATGCAACCTTCTATTGGAGGACACAAATTCTCAAGGTAAAATGCAAATATTAAGTCATGTGCAACTTCTAAGAGGTAAGTCTAAAATGATTAATGCTTATTACGTACCTGCCGTGTGTATCACACTGTGCTGGCCACTTCACTTGCACCATCTCATCCAGTCCTCCCGACAACCGCGTGGGACAGGGACACTGGTAACAGTGAGCAACCCGCCCCAGGCTGAGCGGCCAATCCACGGTGGAGCTGGAATTTAAACCCAACCCAGTCTCGGGGCACATCCTTCTCAACAATACCATCTACTGCACCTGAGGCAAAACTACACAATAAGGTTAAAGAAGCGCAGCTTCCAAGGACCTCGCTGGTGGTTCAGTGGCTAAGATTTCACACTTCCAATGCGGGGGGCACACAGGTTCAATATTGGTCAGGGAACTACATGCCACATGTCTCAACTAAGAGTTCGCATGCCACAACTAAAGATCCCCAGAACCACATCTGAGACTTGGCACAGCCAAATAAACATTAAAAAAATTAAGCGACCAAATATTTCAGGCAAACTCAATGAAAGAGAAAGCAGAGGTGGCAGCGCTAATGATAAAGCGGAACTCAAGGCAAGGACAGTTTAATAAGCAGGAGGTTGGTCAAGTTAAGCTGATGAAAGGTAAAACCTACATTGGATATTTAATAGTCATGAGCTTATCGCAACCAACAAAATGAAATATTTAAAGTAACAAATTAGCAAGCCATGAAGAAAGCAACATAAATTATATAGCAAGAGGCTAGACAAAATTATCGTAAGCACAGGCAAAAATAGCCAATTAAGTTGTTTCTAGTTTCAGACATTCATACGTAGGTGATAAAAACTATATTTGAAAAGCATGGAAACAATAAATACAAAATTGTTGATGGTGGTTACCACTAAAGGTAAGCCAAGTAATAGGACATTGATAAATGTGAGTTTATTAGTAATGTTCTAATTCTTGAGTTGGACAGTGAGTTCATAGGTGTTCATTATATAACTATGCTTGCCAAGTTACTCATATATCTAAATTATTTTATATATACCATCTGAGCCACTAGGGAAGCCCGAATAATAAAAAGGAAAAAATAAAGAAAAAAGATTTGAATAAAGCAATGAAGTTGAGTTAATAACATTTAACAATTTTCACTCCACAGATAATAGAATAATTTGGTAAATTCCAAATAATAATACAAATGTATATACTTTTTATTCTCTGACCATGACTATTAAAACCAGAAAATAATAATTTTCAACAGCAACAGAAACAGCTGTAACTAACCGCCACATGGGAAATTAAAATCACCTTTATAAAAATATTATGTCAAAGAATAAAAGAAAATAATACAATTACAAAATGTTTTTAAAAACAATTTATAAAACTAATGGAAGGCTGCCAATGTTATGCTCAGAGAGAAACTCTTATATTCAAGTGCATTCTTAACCAAATAAGAAAGACGAAGAAAAAATAATTGACACAGCTACACAATTTGGAAAGAGAACAGAAAGAAGCCATGGAAAGCAGTAAGAAAGAAGTAATAAAGGTATAAATGAATAAATTAGCAAACAAAAATCATAGATTTGATAAAGAATTACGACAGCTTTTTGATTTTTTTTTTTTTTTACAAAACCATAACATAAGCACATTATGGTTTAGAAAATGAACAGATGTTTCAAAGCAGGTAAATAAACAACTTTAAAACCAAATCCAACATACACAGTCAGGCACAAAATACACTCCTATTGGCATGTCCTTAAGTGTACATTATTACACAATCATATGTGAGTGTATGTACACATGTGAATGCCTATCTATCCACACATAAATAGCTAATATGCAGTCACATGCTGGTTTAATACAAGACAGCATGTGTCTAAGAGCAAAGTAAGGAGGAGAAGCCACAGGGATGTATGGACTCAGAGGTCGGCCAAGGCCCTCTTGGGTCCTTAAGTAAAGGACGCAAGTCTGCCTTTGATCACGCAGTTCCCTCTCCCAGGCACTCCCAACTGCCCTGAATGTCTGGTGAACTCTTGTTTTAAGCCTCAGCAGGAAAGTCACCTCCTCCATGAAGGCTTTCTGATCATAGCTTGAATTTGGGAAGACTTGTCCTTCTTCCTCAGAGCCCCTGAATGCTTCTCTATCCTGACAGGTGTGACAGGAGCACATTTGCAGACGTATATGTCAAGTCATGCAACCAGACTGTAAGCTCCCGAGGGGAGAGGCTCAGATTCCTTTTGTATTTCCAGCAACTGCCCAGGGCTGGCACACAGTAGGGGCCCTATCAGTGCTCACGGAAAACAGGTAACACAGTCAAACTAGGTTTCGAGCTCAAACCTCTCCAATTCCAGCCCCTTGACTCCCACCCACAACATACACTCACACAGCAGAGGGGGTTTAATCCCCAACAGAGGTCCAAAATGTTATCAGTACCATAATAGCCTACAACAGCTGCAGCCTCAGACTCTTTGTGACCCCATGGACGGTATTCCGCCAGGCTCCTGTGTGCACGGAATTCTCCAGGCAAGAATTCTGGAGTGGGTTGCCATTCCCTTCTCCAGGGGATCTTCCCAACTCAGGGATTGAACCTGGGTCTCCCATATTGCAGGCAGATTCTTTCCCATTTGAGCCACCAAGGAAGCCGTATTATAAGAATAACACATCTAAACGACAGGTAGAAGAAAGAGGTGGCTTTTTTTTTTTTTTTTCCTACCACTGAGTATAAAGAAGAAAAATCGCATCACAGTAAATTGAGTGATGGAGACCGAGAGGTGGGCGCGCTGACCCCAGCTGGCGGCCCAGGGACAGCAGACTCCTGTTCACGTTAGAGAAGAGAGTCCCAAGTGGAGGCCAAGCACAGACACATGGTGAGGGCTGGGCTGGTGCTCATGACTGGAATGAGTGAGGGAGCAGCCAGCTCCGGCCTGTCTTGTCAGCACCAGGTGCCGCCCGTACACCCCTCACACCATCATCACCACACACACATCACAGAGAATCTGGGCGGCGGCAAGGAGGGGGCAGACACTGGCCCAGAAAGGAGGGACAGGCTTGGCTTGGCTTCCTTTCTGGTGCTTGTTTGTGTTTCCCTCAAGCAGCACTCTCCCAGGGAAGGAGTGGGGAGATCACGGGGTGTCTGCCAGGCTGATCTGGATTCCAACCCTGACTGCCACTAGCCCACAGCGTGACCTCAGACAAGCTGATGGATCTGAGTCTGCATCCTCAGGGCAAGCTCGGGCTGAAAATACCCACTCTGGGGGATACCGCGGGGATAGAAGATGATCCATACAAAGTCTGGTCAGTGTCAAGCAATGCAAAAGTACTTCGTCAGCTCTAAATTTCTATGTACATATAAAATACTCATGTAACTATCACTTTTAACCTAGCCCTTTGATAAGGGGCGATTGGTTATTCACTTCATTTGAGAAAAAGGAGAAAACGAAAGCACAGAGAGAGAGGCTTGGTGACTTGTCCCAACTCTTCTGGGTGGAACTCTACGCTGGAGCACCACGGTTGGTCCTCTGGTAAGGGACCATTGTCCTTTGTATCTGGGCACAGACACGAAGCCAGGAGGAAGCCCAGGGGAGCCCCAGAGCCCCAGCATGCCTCCTATCTCCAAGTCCTCTGCCTTATGGGTTCTTCTCCAGCTAGAACTGGACATGGAACAATAGACTAGTTCAAAATCGGGAAAGACTACATCAAGGCTGTATATTGTCACCCTGCTGATTTAACTTATATGCAGAGTATATCATGAGAAATGTCGGGCTGGAAGAAGCACAAGCTGGAATCAAGATTGCCAGGATAAATATCAATAACCTCATATAGGCAGATGATACACTTATGGCAGAAAGTGAAGAAGAATTAAAGAGCCTCTTGATGAAAGAGAAAGAGGAGAGTGAAAAAGCTGGCTTAAAACTCAGCATTCAGAAACCAAAGATCATGGCATCTGGTCCCATCACTTCATGGCAAATAGATGGGGAAACAATGGAAACAGTGACAGACTTTATTTTTGGGGCTCCAAAATCACTGCAGATGATGACTGCAGCCTGGAAATTAAAAGATGCTTCCTCCTTGGAAGAAAAGCTATGACCAACCTAGACAGCATAATAAAAAGCAGAGACATTACTTTGCCAACAAAAGTTCATCTAGTCAAAGCTTTGGTTTTTCCAGTAGTCATGTATGGATGTAAGAGTTGGACTATAAAGAAAGCTGAGCACTGAAGAACTGATTCTTTTGAACTGGTGTTGGAGAAGACTCTTGGGAGTCTCTTGGAGAGCAAGCAGATCCAACCAGTCCATCCTAAAGGATGTCCTGAATATTCATTGGAAGGACTGATGCTGAAGCTGAAACTCCAATTCTTTGGCCACCTGATGCGAAAAACGGATTCATTTGAAAAGACCTTGATGCTGGGAAAGACTGCAAGAGGGAGGAGAAGGAGATGACAGAGGTTGAGATGGTTGGATGGCATCACTGACTGGATGGACATGAGTTTGAGTAAGCTCTGGGAGTTGGTGATGGACAGGGAAGCCTGGCGTGCTGCAGTCCATGGGGTTACAAAGAGCTGGACACGCCTGAGAGAGTGAACTGAACTGAACTGATAGATGAGCTCAGATGGTTGGGTGGGGAAGCAGAGCCGACTTCCTAGGCCCACCCCCAACTGCATGGTTACTTTCAGTGGCCAACGTGGAACCCTGAGCAGCCAGTCACGGGCAAGCTCTGTCAGGGCCCGTGTGACGAGCATGGACTATGGAGTGGTCCTGTGCCCCTGGGATACCCCAATATTGGGGGAGCATGAAGTGGCCCTTTCCCTAGTCAGCCTCCCCTCTCGTCCACCTTTCAGAGTGTCAGAATGAAGCTGTACGTTCTGGTGCCAGTGCTGGTCTGCAAAACTAGCACAGCTGGTCCTGGGTAGTGAGAAGGACAAGGAAGAAAGCATACATATTGGCTGTGAGCCAGGTGCTGCCCCAGGCACTTCACAAACTTTCTCTCTTAAATAGTCACAGCACCCCCCCACTCCCCAAGATGGATTATACCCATTTTGCCGGTGAGAACATGGAGGTTATAGAGGTTAAGTCACACTCCTGAGATCACGTGGTTGGCAAGTGGGGAAGTGGAACTCAGGTTTGTCTGATTCAAAAATCTTGGAATCTTTGTGCCCCCCACACCCTTGGGCTTGCACGTGCTGGGCTGGGGGAACCCTGAATCTATGAGTCTCAGCATCCAAGGAGCTCTCAGGCTACTTGGGGAGACAGAGGTGAGGACCAGCGCTCAGGTCCTCACAGTGTTCCTCCGTGACCCTGGGTAGTTCCTGGAGTGAGCTCTGGGACCCCCAGAGACACCCTCCTCCCCAGAGAGCTCTGCTGACATGGGGGGAACTGGGTGTGTCCTGCTGCTGCTGCTAAGTCGCTTTAGTCGTGTCCGACTCTCTGCGACCCCAGTGTCCTGCTCCTGGTAAAAGAGCCCTCTTGCTTCTGTCCTTCTCACAGGTGCTGTTTGGAGTCTGTTTCCTGATCTCGCCTCCCTCTGTGGAGGAGGCAAGTTTAGACAGGCCTGTACTCATCACAGGCTTGTACTCATTCATCGGGTAGCAGCCTTGAGACAGGGACTCCTGTGCCGGGCGACATCCCTCCTCTCCTGTGCACACACGGCCAGGTTGCCTTCGCCTCCACGGGGCTGCTGCACCTGACTGAGCCCTGGTGGGGCTGGGGGCGAAAGTGAAGGCCATGCCCTGCAGGCTGGTCTGCAGGCCCTGCAGGCATGATTCTCACTCTTCCCTTGACCACCCTCCATGCTGGTCTGCTCCCTCCCCACCCCTGTCCCCGTTCTGGATCCCCTCATGCAGCCACTAAGCTTACCTGTTGCTTGGGCCCCATCCACACTGAGCTCTCACCCTCTTAGGCTCTGGCCTCTCCGCATGTGCTGCCGGGAGGCTTTCTGCCAAGCAGAGTCTGAGCAGGGAGGCTCCTGGTGCTCAAGGGGTCAGGACACGAGTCAGATGCTGGGGGTGCATCTGAAGAGTAGCCAAGCCACTCTCTGGCTGTGTGAACCTGGACAAACCCTGTAGCCCCTCAGAGCCTCCATGTCCTCATCTGGAAAATGGGGATGATTCTGCCTTTGAGCCCACCTTACAGGTCAGTATGATGCTTAAATGGGGTCAGGACAGTAAGATGGCTTTGCAAACTGTAAAGTGCTGTTTGTGCCCAGTTAGTTTTTCCTGTGGAAGGAGAAAGCAGGCCCCACATGAACTAGAAGACGAGGCCTGGCTTTGTTTAGACTTGGGGGTTGGAGTGGGGAAGAGATGGAAGTAGAGGGTGAACCCCAGGGGTAGTCCTGTTCATGCATCTCTGGCCTCCTTGCTTCTCCTGGGACACCTGAGCCCTGAGCACCTCCTGCCTCGGGGCCTCTGCCCTGGCGAAGCCCACATCTAGATCTAGCGCCAGCCTCCAAGATGCCCAAGTGCATGGTTTTCTCACTTCTTCACGTATCTGCTTGGATCCGTCTTCTTAGAGGGGGTTCCCTGATCACCTTTCCAAAATAGCATCCTTCCACCATGGATCCTGTAGCCTTAGTTCCTTTCCCTCAAAGCACTAAGCACAACCTACCATTACACGTCTAATTGTCCATCTGTTTTTCTGTCTGTTCCCTCCATTAGAATATAAGCTCCATGAAGACTGAGGTGTCGGTCCTCATACTCTCTATTTAATACCCAGAGGCCAGGGACATTGTGGAAACCCCATATTATATTGGTTAAGTGAGTGAATGTATCAATGAATATATGGATCCACTAGTGAATGAACAAAGCGATTGTGTCCAGCGTCTCCCACCTCTGAGTCCTGAGCCCTTACATGGATGCAGTTCCCCTGGGCAGTGCAGAAAAGCTCCAGGGAACCATTCCCAAGGTGGCCACACGCCAGAGAGTTGGCGTCCACCACAAACCATCTCCCAGCTCCCCTTCTTTCCCTGAACCTGCCTGAAGGTGTCACTTCTGAACCAGCAAGAAGCTGAGCAGCACCACCAGGCAGGTGTGGGAACTTCAGCTGGATCTGCCATAGCCAAGGGGTGGGGAGGCGCCTCCACTGAGACTCTGCCCAGGACCAGGGTGAGGGCCGTCCCTGCCTAGGATACACCTTGGGCCTTGATCTGAGGCCAGGAGGACTCTGGGTGGTGAGTGGGGTAGGAGAAGAGAAGTGGGGTCACATGTTGCTTGAGGGAAAAGGCCCTTGATTGGCCCTCATCTCCCTCCCACTTGGGCTTCTCTGGTGGCTCAGAGGTTAAAGCATCTGCCTGCAATGCGGGAGACCTGGGTTCGATCCCTGGGTCGGGAAGATCCTCTGCAGAAGGAAATGGCGACCCTCTACAGTATTCTTGCCTGGAGAATCCCATGGATGGAGGAGTCCGGTGGGTTATAGTCCATGGGGTCGCAAAGAGTTGCACATGACTGAGCGATTTCACTTTCACTTCCCTCCCACTGACTTGCTAGCGAGCTCAGGGAAGCCCACTCCCCTCAGGGTCTCTTGTCACTAAAGTGAGAGGAGAACACAGTGACAACTACTGTGCCATTGCTGACTTTCTGGAAGCAGCCAAAAGCCATAGCCCGAAGCCTGCCCATAGCTTCTCCTTCCACAAAGTTCCATCAAACACGTATTCCGTATGTATTGGGCTCTGAGGGAGGCTTTGTGTCTACAAAGACAGATTAAAAATACTGTCTGTTCACTGAAGCATTAGTATACACTGGTAAATGAGGGAAATAAGCTACAAAAGAGGGTGTCATTTCTGTGTGTATCTTTTGTGGGTTTGTGCACAACAGATCTACTACAACAACCACCACATTGAAAACTGGAAAGATATATACTAATCTAATAGCTGTTTGCGTGGTGGTGGTATTTCCTTTTAACTCTGGGCCTTTCTCGGAGAAGGCAATGGCACCCCACTCCAGTACTCTTGCCTGGAAAATCCCATGGATGGAGGAGCCTGGTAGGCTGCAGTCCATGGGGTTGCTAAGAGTCGGACACGACTGAGCGACTTCTTTCACTTTTCACTTACATGCATTAGAGAAGGAAATGGCAATCCACTCCAGTGTTCTTGCCTGGAGAATCCCAGGGACAGGGGAGCCTGGTGGGCTGCTGTCTATGGGGTCGCACAGATTCGGACATGACTGAAGCGACTTAGCAGCAGCAGCTGAGTTTTCTCCCCCAGATGTTTTTGTATTGCACTTTATGCTGGGAAAGATTGAAGGCAAAAGGTAAAGAGGAAGGCTGAGGATGAGATGGTTGGATAGCATCATCGATTCAGTGGAGATGAACTTGGGCAAACTGTGGGAGATAGTGAGGGACAGGGAGGCCTGGCATCCATGGGGTTGCAACGAGTCGGACACAACTTAACGACTGAACAACAAATACTTTTGAAATTAAAAATCAATAGAATGCAAGGGGGAGGGATAAATTAGGAGGATGGTATTAACAGATTCACATTGCTACATATAAAATAGTTAAACAGTAAGGACCTACTGTATGGCACAGGGGATTATATTCAATATCTTATAATAACCTATAATGGAAAAGAATCTGAAAAAGAAAAACAAATATGTAATAACTGGATCACTTTGCTGAACACCTGAATCATTGTAAATAAACTATACTTCAATTTTTTAAAAATAATAATAATAACAATTAATAGCAATGTCTAACCTGTAATGAGCGCTTGCTGTCTGCCAGGCATTCTTCTAAGAGCCTTGCACAATTCACTAATTTAATCTCTGTAACAACCTCATGAAATAGGTCCTATTGTTATCCCATTTTAAATGTGAGGAACCGGAGAACAGAGAGGTTAAATAACCCTCCCAGTCACCCAGCTCGTAGGTAGTGAAGCCGGGATTCAAGTCTCTACCTCAGAGATCTGACTGAAGAAGCTGCACCTTTACACCTTCACCACACGGCCCCAGGTAGGCAGCAGGTGCCACCTTGATGGAAAGCACTTCCCGGTGGGGGAGGGAGGAGAGGCAGAGCTGGGCGGCACGGGGCTCTGGGTGCTGAGGGTCTCCTGGGGAAGCCCTCTTTATGCAGTGGGCAAGGACATGCAGGATGCAGGCACAGAATGAAACAGACCTCTGGGCAGAGGAGGCACGTGGACAAAGGCCTGAAGGTGGGAACAGTCTGGGGCCGTCCAGGGAAAGGCAGGACCTAAAGGTAAAGGTGGGGGGCCTTGTGTTTGGAGGAAGGAGCTGAGCCATCAGAGCTCAGATATAGAGGGTTTTGATTGAAGGAGGAGGCTGGGCTTTGTCCTAGGGCAGTGGGGAGAAGGCGATGGCACCCCACTCCAGTATTCTTGCCTGGAAAATCCCATGGACAGAGGAGCCTGGTAGGCTGCAGTCCATGGGGTCGCTCAGAGTCAGACAGGACTGAGCGACTTCACTTTCACTTTTCACCTTCATGTATTGGAGAAGAAAATGGCAACCCACTCCAGTATTCTTGCCTGGAGAATCCCAGGGACAGGGGAGCCTGGTGGGCTGTTGTCTATGGGGTCACACAGAGTCGGACACTACTGAAGCGACTTAGCAGCAGCAGCAGCAGCAGTGGGGAACCAAGAAGGGTTTCCCAGCTAGGAGACAGGTCAGATGGAGTTTAAGGATCCCTCCAGGGAACCTCCTTTTTTTCTTTCTCCATCCTCTGCTTCTTTCTTTCCCTCCCCTTTCAACATGGGTGCAGGAATCCCAGGAGCCTTCTCACTCAACACGCTTTTGTACCTTCTGGGCCATGTTCCAGGCCCTGCCCTGGGAAGATCCAAAAACAACTAAGATTGAGTTCCCCTACCCCCTTAGTGATCTTATAACAGGCTAAAAGACCAATATTAGGACAAAAGGCAGTCCTTAAAGAGATGTCTAAAACCCACCATCCTACTGGCCTACCTATGGAGTCCGTGTGCATTCTTCAAGATCTAGGGCAAACATCACCTCCTCTGGGAAGGCTTCCCAGATGAACAGCTTCTCACACAGATTCCTCCATTTCTCCTCTGGGACCCTCCACTCTTAGCACTGTCTGCCCTCACTGCTCACCCTTGACTGGAGGTCCTCTGGGCCCTGACCATGGGTGAGCCCCCTTCAGATCTCAGGGCCTAGCATGGGTTTGGCCCATGGTTGGCAGCCATAGAGTCCATTGACCTCCCTCCCTCTTGTCCATCTTGCTCCAAAGTTCCATGCTGCAGCCAGAGTGAACTTTCTAAAATGCAAATTGGATGATGTGACTCCTTGCTGGAACCCTTTTCACAGCTTCCCAGGCCCTGGATGTGCCCTGCCTTGTTCTCCAGCCCCATTTTCCTGGACCACTTCCCTCTCTCCATCACACTCACTCTGTCCCCCAGGTATGCTCCTTCCTCATCTGTGAGGCTCTCCTGCTTTCCACCTCCCTCTTCTCTCTGAATCCTAAGCCCTCCACTTTCCACAAGGTGCCTTCTGCCCCAGGAAGTTAATCTCCTCCTTCCGTAAGGATCTAGAGGAAGCTTCAACTCATACCCACTTTCCACGTACCTTTCTTCTTTCACATGACAATTCTGTGTTGAATGTGTGCTGCGTGCCAGGCCCTGTGCAGGTCACATCATATCCTTCAAACCACCCTGGGAGGCGGGGTGCACCTGGCCCTTTCCTAGCGTTTCCAGCCTTGCTGATTGCTGCTCTTTGTGTCCATGGGCACAACCCTGCCCTTTCTGCCCTCTCTGCCCTTTGCATGGAGTTTACTCCTTAGCAAAATGTGGGCTGAATCTCCCTCCTTGGGTTTGCTGAGTTGTTAACAGTAGTAGCAGTGATGGTAATAACATAGAGCACTGAGCACACTCAACCCAGGGCTGCACACACATCGACTCCTTCGCCAGTCCCACTGTGGGCTGGTCAGAGTGGCCACGGGACTTGCTCTGCATCACATCTGTCCCAGGAAGCCCCCAGTGACCGTGGGCATCACTGACCACATCCAGCCAGGAGGAGGTGTGTGAGACAAGAATATGCCAGGCACGTTCCAGGGCGGCATGCAGACGAGCCTGGCTGGAGCTCAGGGCCCGTGTTTAATAAAAGATTAATGAAATTGTCAAATTGACCTTGTCAGTGTCTGCTCAATCCAATTATGTGGATGTGGCCCCTGTGAATGGGGTTAAAACGGGAGTACACGGGAAAGAGACAGCGCTGCCCAGGAAACCTGGTGGGACAGTCATTCCTGCAGCCCAGCCTGCCAACCCAAGCCCCACCTAGGACCCACTGGCCACCTTTAGAGCACCGTGTCCCCTTATTCTGGAGGAACGGCAGCTGAGCACCCCCTCTCCACCAGACAAGTGTGATGGCCCTCTTGGCAGAGGCCCATATTCTCTGAGCCATGATACACCAGGAATGAATCACATGGTGAGGAGTCCTTGAGAAGTCCTTGGTCTGCTGGATGGGACAGACATGGAAACAAATACAATTCACCAAATGTGAGCAATGCCCCGAGATGGCAATCCAGGGGAGGCACATTTAGATGGACCTGGCACTCGATGAGTTTCCTGGAAAAGATGTCACCTAAGGGGAGAAGTGGTCCAGGAGCTCAACAGAAGAGCCAGATGGAAAGAGTGCGAGAGGGGAGAACCATCCTCAGGGAACAGACAGGCATTGGCCAGGAGGGCCCTGGAGGAGCAAAGCAGCTGGGTCAGTGTGGAGTGGGCCAGCAGAAGGGAAGCACAGAGCAGCTCGGGGTGCCTGGAGAGGAGGGACTGGTGGGTCACAATGCTCTTCCCTGGGGCCAGAGATTCCCAAGGAATGAGCCCCAAGTGTCCCCCATAGGTAGGGATGCTCAGCTGTCTCTGGAAGAGTCCCGCAGAGCCTGGCTGGAGGGGTCAACTGCAAGGTCCTGAGACAGACCCCAAGGAAGATTCTGGGTACAGAGTGTCAGCAGCACTTGGTCCTGCACCTGGGCCTTCCTGCCATCCTCTCCCTCGTCTGGGTTTGCTGAGTTCTTCCAACTGAATGGCCCTTCTCAGTTCACTGAGCAGGCTTGCATCCCTTTAACAACTAGACCATCACTATAACACTACAAGATAGACAGTATCATTATTCCCAACTTACAAGTGATGAACCTGAGGTTTAGGGGGACCAAATACCCCCACCCAAGCCTTGTTCACCATGAGGCAAGACTCATGTCTATTTATCTGAACTAAAATCCTATGCTCATTCTATTACTACCTGGCCACCTTTGAGGGCTTTGCTGTCAAAGGTCTGTATAGTCAAAGCTATGGTTTTTCCAGTAGTCACGTACAGATGTGAATGTTGGACCATAAAGGAGGTTGAGTGCCGAAGAACTGATGCTTTCACATTGTGGTGCTTGAGAAGACTCGTGAGAGTCCCCTAGAGTACAAGGAGATCAAACCAGTCAATCCTAAAGGAAATCAACCCTGAATATTCATTGGAAGGACTGATGCTGAAGCTCAACCTCCAACACTTTAGCCACCTGATGCAAAGAGCTGACTCATTGGAAAAGACCCTGATGCTGGGAAAGATTGAAGGCTAAAGGAGAAGAAGGCATCCAAGGATAAGATGGTTGGATGACATCACCAACTCGATGGACATGAGTTTGAGCAAACTCTGGGAGATGGTGAAGGACAGCGAAGCCTGGCATGCTGCAGTCCATGGGGTCACAAAGAGTCGGACACAACCTAGTGACTGGACAACCTCTGAGGGAATGCAAGATGAAGGCTGGATAGCTGGCATGAGCAGTCAGGAGAGACGGTAGATTCTTGGTGGCTCTACACTAGATAGCCATTACTTGTCTTACTTCATCAGAGGACAAACCTGCCAACTACATTTCTAGGGCTCAACAAGGCCCCCAAATGTGAGACCCACATTTGGATGGTGCTTTTCAACGACGTGACTCATGTTCAGTTACAGATTTCTATAGGAACAAGTATTTCTCTATGGCCCTATCATGGTGCCCATGGGAGGGCAAGCCCCTACTCCCCTCCCAGTGAAGGACATCACCACCCACCTGCTCAGATAAGCCAGAAACAGGGGAGTCATCATGCAGTCTGTCTCTTCCCCGCCTCCCTTCCTACCAGCAAATCACAGTGGCTTAACCCTGAATATATATATCCATTCTGTCCCACCCTGCCCACTCCTTTATTCCCAGAACCACTGCTTTGCTCTGGTTCCCTCAGGTCTTGCAGGGACCATCCACTCAGCCTCTTCACTATTTCCCAAGTCCAGTCTCAGCCTGTCCTGCTCATCATCTATCATTCTACCAGAGTGGTCCCTCTGAAACACCACTCTGACCATGTCACTCCCGGGCTCAACACCCTTCAATGACTCCCTGTTGCTACACAAAGGCAAAGTCCACATGCCTGTTAAGCAGGCATGCGAGGCCTGCAGGCCTGGAGTCTCTGGCCTCCCATTACCCCACAGGCTTGTTTTTCAGCAGGCCCCTCTCAGACCCTCCACTTCAGACCCCAAGATGGACCTCTTGTGTTGCTGAGAAACCACCGAGATTTTTCAGTCCCTCATTTATTTAACCACCCTCCGCCTCTCCAACTTTGAGCCTCTATTATATGAGAAGTCCTCTTTTAGTCATTGCTCTCATGACACTTCATTTGAGGATAATATTCAAACAATACATGGAGATGGGAGAAATATAAGGTAGCAGAAGAAGATGAGAGCGTGCCCTGGGGTGGGATGACACATGCCTGTTCTTCTAGTCGGTGGTGGAGGAGAGTGCTTCTACTGAGGGAGACGGAGGCAAAGATCTGGAGAGTCTGGGAGTAACCCTGTGGATGTCTGCAGGCAGATGGATCCAGGGCCCCAGACCTTACCTCCCCCATTCTCCCTGCTTGGACATCTTAGGCTCCTCCTGGGGCCCACCTGAGAATCAGCTCAGCCATCACCTCCTCTAAGACACCAAGGGTGATCAACCAGCCCTCCTTCTATGCCCCTACAGTGCCCCACATGACTTCAGGCCCAGCTCTGTAACACTGAGGCGCTCCGGTTTTCTCTCTACTCATCCCCCTATTCATTCATTCATCCATCCATTCATTTCTTGAATGAAAACTGCTTGACTAGCCCCCAGGGGGCTAGTCCCTGTGCTGGAACGTGGAGTGCATCTGTCACTCCCACATCCCATTGCCCAGGAGCTCCTGGAAGGCAGAGAGGCACTCTGCCGCCCCACCTCACTGTCCCTGCGCTAGCACAGCACTTGGCCCCAAGCAGCTTTGGTGAGTATTTGCTGAGTGAATCAACATTTCAGATCATTTTATTGGACTACTTCAGAGTAAATTTGGAGACTGGTATTCCCCTACTCAAGAGTAATTTAATAACCGCAAGTGCCTTAACACAGTGGGGAGGTAAAAAGAAGGTGTGCATGTCCCTTATTGCTACAGGTAAAATAAATGGCATTTTTAATAAAGTGTCCCCATACAGCATATAGAATATGGCCTCATGATGAAATAAATACTGGCTGAAATTATGTATTGCAAAGCATACTTTTTCTGGTCTTTTGGTTATTAAATTTAATCACTTTTGAGCTGTGGCCCTACGCTTCTTACTAGAGGCAGGTACACTTTTGATTAAAATGTGGGCCCCAGAGCACTTTCACAGGGGAAGGCTGAGCTGCGTCCCCAGAGGAGCTGTAGTGGAGCACGCGAACGGAATGACAGGGCCAAGGCAAGCGCCACGATTTGCTTCTCTCCTGATGGACGTGTTTATCCCCAGACAGAGTGCACGCAGTCACAGAGTATGGAAATCTCACAATTAAGGCAAAGTCTAATTAGAGATTGCATATTCAAAATACAAAGGGACCTCTGAATGGCAGCCACTCTAGTGGGCTCTGAAACGTGATTATCTCACTCTATTCCCTGCTTCAGCCGCTAGTCGACTGAATTACAGGAGGGGGCAGTGGGTGCAACTTGCTGCCTTAATGGATTTTCTGGAGACGGCTCTGCCTTCAGAGCCCATGGAAACACCTAGGTCCTTGGAGAAGAGCACAGGTTTGGGGATCTACCAGATTGGAATTTGAAATTGACTCTGCCCTTGATCGGGCTTTCCTGGCAGCTCAGATGGTAAAGAATCTGCCTGCAATGCAGGAGACCCGGATTCAATCCCTGGGTTGGGAAGATCCCCTGGAAAAGGGAATGGCTACGCACTCCTTATTCTTGCCTGGAAAATTCCATGGACAGAGGGGACTGGTGAGCTACTGTTCATAGGGGTCGCAAAGAATCAGATACAGCTGGTGGCTCATACTTTCACTTCACTTTCTGCCCATGATTACCGCTCCAGCCTCAGCATCCTTGTCTTCCTAATGGGCAGAGTGACAAGCATCTCTTAGGGCCGTGGAAGGATCAAGTAAGGGTATTGTGGGGATGGAGTTCCGAGAGGTCATTCACCAGATTGGGTCACATACACAGCCTTTGCCCCAGACCTGTCCATGCAGGTGAGAGGATGCTGTGCCTGGGGCCAGAGTGGAGAGCCTAGAGGGTGGAGATGGTCTCCTACTACTACATCCTTCACCTTCACCCTTCATCTATTGGACCCAAGACAGGCTTCCACACCTTTCTCTCCTTAAGTACCTGATGCTGCTCTGAACAATCAATTTTATGTGTCCACAGAGGGTGCACACCAGGGATGAGCTGTTTGCTCTCATTCCAAACAGTCCTCTAAGCATAGGTGGCCTGTGGATCAGGGATAAGGCACTGTTAGCAAGGTTGGTTAAATCCAGAGTTCTGGCTTGGAGTCAGCAATGCTCCCTGGGGTCAAGAGATGAATTAGAAACTGTCCCTGCCCTCAAAGAAGTCACAGTCTACTCAGGAAGACAGACAGGAAAAGAGCACAGAAGTGTGTGACATCAATTTACATTACGACAACATCTTACAGCTCAAAAATGCCTTTGAGGACTTTCCTGGCAGCCCAGGGGTTAAGAATCTGCCTGCCAATGCAGGAGACACAGGGTTCGATTCCTGGTCAAGGAAGATTCCACATGCTGTGGGGCAATTATGCCCAGGTACCACAGCTACTGAGACTGTGTGCCTAGAGCCCATGCTCCACAAAAGAAGTTACTGCGGTGAGAAGCCTGAGCACCGCAGCTAGAGAGTAGTTTCTCCTGCTCATGGAGAAAGCTCGAGTATGTAGCTCGTGAAGCAACGAAGACCCAGTACAGCTAATAAATAAAAAACTAATTAATTAAAGAGAGAAAATGCCTTCAATTGATCCCTTGTTTAATCATCCCATGAGTCTACGGAGGGGAGTTAATGCCAAGCCCCAGAGGACGCTAAGCATCAGGCCAGATCTACACTCCAGGTACATGGTGTGTGTCACAAACCCCACTCCCATTACCCTCCCAGGAAAAATAAACGTATGGAACTTTTTTTTACTTTCTGCTCTTTTCTTTGGATGTCTTCTTTGTTTGGTTGTTTTGAATAGTTAAGATGTTTCAGAAGCATCTTTTGCATTCTTTCCCATCCCCCACTGCCCTGATATGCTGGGCTGTATTTTTCCTGCCCAAGTTTTCAGACTATGCCTGCACACTCGTTTGTCCATAAAAAAATCTATAGTATCATTTTGCATTATTTAGGATATTACATACATAACCTCAAACTCTTAAGTTCCATTCCACTTGCTTTTTGGACTGCACATTATGTTTTTGAGATTTATTTATATGATCCATAGAGATCTGGTTCATTTTTTGCTATATGGCATTTCACTCTAAGAAGAAAATCAACCTATATGTATGAGCGGGGTGTGTGTGTTTGTGTGGGTGTGCACGTGCACGTGTGCATACACATGTGCATAATTAACCTGTAGTTGGACATTGGTTTCCACTCCTTCTACCATCCCATGTTGCTTTACAAGGAAATTTTGCACATGAAGGTGAACTTTGAACATGGCTAGACTCCGACCTGGGGAGGAGGAACACTCCTCTTGGCCACACGGGTCAGGGTCTGGCACCCAGCTGGCTCCATCAGTGCTGATTACTGGAAGGTGTTGGGAGCTGCCGCAGAGAGGCGCTCCACTCGTGACAAAGGTCATGAGGAAGGAGGCTTGGCAGATGCGAAGGCGAGATCAAGCCTCAAGAGTGCCCCCGGATATTCTTTAGCATCTACTCCCCAAAAACCAGAGTCTGCCTACTTTACTGCTTTGTGCTCTCACCTCTGACTTTACTGGGGCCTGTCCCCCACCACCATCCCGCTCTCTCTAATAAAGAATTAACTTACAGCTCCAATTAATAAAGTTCCTGGGCATTAGGAGTGTTCAAATCCAAACCCCTCAGATAGCTCTCTAACTGGCCTGACAAGTTTATCCGGACTCCTATAGCTATGCATATGATTGTCTACAGTTTCTCAGCCTCGAGAGGCAAGGGAAGCTTAAGATATTCAAATAGCTTAGAGCCTCTCAGAGAGTTAGAAACTGTCAGAATAAGACTAGTAAAAGATTTTATTAATAAAGCCAATGCTTTTTGCCAAGTTTTCACATCCCCCATTTTGTATCCTTGAATGTGTATTAATTAATATAGTTGGTTTGTAGAAAAAAATAAGTAGTGGCCTTGGTGCTAGTAACTTTAGACCCTTAAGGTAATAAATTCTTTTCTTTGTTGTAAACCCACTGCGCCTCCCCCCTATAGGAATGCAAGTTTGTCTAACACCTGCAGATAAAGATGGCGCCAAACCTTAAAATAATTACTCTTAGAGAAAATAAGTCTTGCGGTTGACAAAACTTTGTCAAGAGTCATAAAGTGTTAATAGGCCTTCTGGCGAGAAGATGATGTAAATCACCTGAACCATTTGTACACGATAAATTTGCAGGAAAGAAACCCTGGTTTTTGATAAGGATCAAAGACTGCTGGCTTTGCATGATTTCACATCCCCTATTATCCTCTATGTGTAACTTAGGGTATAAAAGCCCCTGTTGAAAATAAAGCTAGGGGCCTTGCTCACCAGAGCTTGGTCTCCCCATGTCAATCTTTCTCTCAATTTCCATTTCCGGCTGAAGTTTCCATCTGGAGCTCGGAACCCACCAAGCTTGCTAATCATGCCTGGGCTTCTAAGACCCACTCGAGAAAGTGCCTAAGGTGGGGCACTTTCCGCTATTCGAGCGGGCGCCTGCGGCCTACGCAAGTGGTGCAAACTTCTTGTCTTGAAGTTTTATTGGTCTCCTGCGTAAACCAAGCTACTCAGCCTCTTCTATTTTCTGAATATTCCTACTGAGCTATCCTTTAATTACTCTTAATGTCTCTAATTGATATGTAAATGAGTCGCCGACGCTGTCCACCCTCCGAAGACCCTGGATCAGCCGGGGCTGGACCCCGGTAGGAAGGCATGGAGGCTGTGATGAAAGAATAGTGGACTTGGTCTCAGAAGGACCTGGATTTGAGTCTTGATCCTCTCACTTACTAGCTGTGTGGTCCTGTGCAAAAATTCTAACCTCTCTGGGCTGCAGTGTCCTTATCAGGAGAAATAAAGAGTAACACCAAATCCCTAATATTCTTGTTGTAATGATGAGTTACATGAAGTCTTCAGTGTGGATCCTAACATACAGGAGGAGCTCAAGAACACTCATGGAAAGATCCCTGATCCCAGGCAGATGGAAGAGGAACTGGTGGACTGTCAGCTTCCTTCTCACTCTGAATAAGAAAGTCTAGGTCAAATGCTCAATCTTAAAAACAAAAGAAAAATGAAAAAGAATGAAAGAGAAAGAAAGAAAACAAGCCATCTTAAAGTCATAATTTGAAACCCAGGAAGCTACCTCCAAATCTGGCTGAGTTTCTTTCCCATCTGTGCCTTTGACTGGCTGACACTGGAAATCTGGACAGGGTGTACTTGGTCTTGGACCAGGCTCCTTAAAGGGCAGCCCCAATCCTACAAAGGCCACCTGTCCTCCTGGGCCCCATGGGAAGCAGCACCAGGCTGGGCTACAAAGGGTTAAATCTGTTCCTCCCTTAAGAGACTTGAGCCAATGAGGTTTTCTGCATAAATGGCCTATAACCATCTCCCAAAGGGATTTGATTTAGGTCATACCTGAATGGTCTAGTAGTTTTCTCTACTTTCTTCAATTTCAGTCTGAATTTGGCAATAAGGAGTTCATGGTCCGAGCCACAGTCAGCTCCTGGTCTTGTTTTTGCTGATTGTATAGAGCTTCTCCATCGTTGGCTGCAAAGAATATAATCGATCTGATTTTGGTGTTGACCATCTGGTGATGTCCATGTATAGAGTCTTCTCTTGTGTTGTTGGAAGAGGGTATTTGCTATGACCAGTGCATTTTCTTGGCAAAACTCTGTTAGTCTTTGCCCTGCTTCATTCCGTATTCCAAGGCCAAATTTGCCTGTTACTCCAGGTGTTTCTTGACTTCCTACTTTTGCATTCCAGTCCCCCATAATGAAAAGGACATCTTTTTTGGGTGTTAGTTCTAAAAGGTCTTGTAGGTCTTCATAGAACCTTTCAACTTCAGCTTCTTCGGCGTTACTGGTTGGGGCATAGATTTGGATTACTGTGACATTGATTGGTTTGCCTTGGAAACGAACAGAAATCATTCTGTCATTTTTGAGATTGCATCCAAGTACGTCAAGGCTGCATATTGTCACCATGTTTATTTAACTTATATGCAGAGTACATCATGAGAAATGCTGGACTGGAAGAAACAGAAGTTGGAATCAAGATTGCCGGGAGAAATATCAATAACCTCAGATATGCAGATGACACCACTCTTATGGCAGAAAGTGAAGAGGGGCTAAAAAGCCTCTTGATGAAAGTGAAAGTGGAGAGTGAAAAAGTTGGCTTAAAGCTCAACATTCAGAAAATGAAGATCATGGCATCTGGTCCCATCACTGCATGGGAAATGGATGGGGAAACAGTGGAAACAGTGTCAGACTTTGTTTTTCTGGGCTCCAAAATCACTGCAGATGGTGACTGCAGCCATGAAATTAAAAGACGCTTGCTCCTTGGAAGGAAAGTTATGACCAACCTAGATAGCATATTCAAAAGCAGAGACATCACTTTGCCAATAAAGGTTCGCCTAGTCAAGGCTATGGTCTTTCCTGTGGTCATGTATGGATGTGAGAGCTGGACTGTGAAGAAGGCTGAGCGCCGAAGAATTGATGCTTTTGAACTGTGGTGTTGGAGAAGACTCTTGAGAGTCCCTTGGACTACAAGGAGATCCAACCAGTCCATTTTGAAGGAGATCAATCCTGGAATTTCTTTAGAAGGAATGATGCTAAAGCTGAAACTCCAGTATTTTGGCCACCTCATGCGAAGAGTTGACTCATTGGAGAAGACTCTGATGCTGGGAGGGATTGAGGGCAGGAGGGGAAGGGGACGACAGAGGATGAGATGGCTGGATGGCATCACTGACTCGATGGATGCGAGTCTGGGTGACCTCCGGGAGCTGGTGATGGACAGGGAGGCCTGGCGTGCTGCGGTTCATGGGGTCGCAAAGAGTCAGACACAACTGAGCGACTGATCTGATCTGATCTGATCTGATCTCCCAAAGCTCCTGAGCTCAGAAAAGTGCGTGAGTCAGCAAAATGAAAATAATTTAAAGGGCCATTGGGAAGAAGAAATCCAGCCTCCCTCCTGCCCACACTGATAATCTTTCAGTAATGGTTCACATTTTTCACACTCAGGGCCAGGGAATTCCCCCCAGTTTTGGGAAGGGATGTATCCCAGGCTGAGATCTGCTGCCTCATGGGAGGGAGGGGAAAGGGGAACAGAAGGACGTCAGGGACCCACCTCCTCACCGGGAGCACTTTGTGTTTCCCAGCCTTGCCTGGGCCATCACAATGCTGCGAGGCCATGGCGGCTGCAGAGGCTGGTGGAGCAGGCACAGTCATGCATGCATGATAACTAAGGACACTGAGGCTCATAGAAAGGAAGTGCCAGGCCCACCCACAGCACAGGCGAGTGAGATGCTCTTGACCAAGTGTGTGGTCCTCTTTGCTTTTATCATGCAGAGAGGGCGGGCAGCACCTGTTAATGAGCACCTACTATGTGCCTGCCATGTGCGTAGCATTCTATGCAACAGCCCTAAAATGCTGTTATTCATTTTCCATACCTGATAAATCTGAGGACCAGGAGGTCGAGTACCATGGTCAAGGTCATGCCACTGAAAAGCTGTGGAGGAAAGCTTCAAACCTGTAGCCTCGTTTCAAACCCACACTGTTTCCTTGGCACCAAGGAGGTGTTTAGGGGTGACGTGACAGGAGACAAATACAAGCCTGCAATCTGCACCCCATGCCCGGACACATCTCATCTTCCCCCCTCTCCTGGAGGGAGGTCTGCCACCTCTCCATGAGCTGAGTCCCCGTCAGGGCCTGCACAGAGTGGGTCCAGGGCACAGAAGATGCGTAAAGACCCAGAGGCCCTGGGCACTCCCCATGTGGATGGCTGCAGGGTGCTGCTCACAGCCTGATTCCCACCTGGCAGTGCCAACATTTCAGGAGGAAGGAGAGTGTACACCCTCCCCTCACCGTCTCTCACCTGGGTTATTCCACAAACACCCTTGACTCCTCTCTCTCCTCCACCCCAGTCACCACGCTGCGGCCAGCGGGACCCTTCAGCAGCTGGACTTGGTCCCCACAGCCCAGTACCTCAACCTGGGACCAAGGTGCTCCCAGGATCCCAACCCTGCCCGCCTTGCCAGGCGCTCCCTCAATACCAACCTCATGTCCACTCCTTAAAACGCCTACCTTCTTCTACCTCTTGCCCCTTGTTCACATTACACGGTGCCCACTATGTGTCAGCTACTGTTTTAAGTGCTTAATAGAAATTAACTTAATGTTTATAGGAACTGAAATTTCCATTTTATGGAGGAAGGAACTGAAGCCCAACCAAATAAATAACTTGCCCAAGGTCACAGAGCTGGCAAGTGGTAGATCCCCAAGTCAGACCCAAGCAGTGTGAGGTCAGATTCCTCAGATTTGACCTCTGTCAAATCCTTTCCTCCTTTCTTTACCTGATGACAGTCTATCCGAGGGGAACAAGACCAAGAAGGTCTCATAACACCCTCTGAAGGACTTTTTTCATCCCCCAAGTTCTTAAACCCTCAGGCGGAAAGAATGGCTTTGGTCTCTGGTTTCCCACAGCTCTGGTCATCAGGGGCCGGGATTCTAGGCAGCACTCCATTTCATCAGCATCGGACTCTGCCGGGCCTGGGACCCAGAGATGAACACAGTGGGCCTGCCTTGGAGGGAGGTGGCAGACCTCCCTCCAGTGAGAAAGAAGACTGCACGATGATGATGCGGGCTGACGAGACCAACAGAGGGCATGAGAGGGTGCCACAGAGCAGGGGAAGGTGGCCCCAACCAGGCCAGAGAGGGAGCGCTGAAGACTTCCTGGAGGAAGAAGAAGGAGGTGGTCATGGACCAGAGGCAGCTGGGGAAGGTTCACACAGAAGAAACAGCTTGTGTCCACGAGTGATCTAAGTTAACACATATCATGGTCCCGAAGACACCAGGCATTAGAGCCACTCCAGCTTCCTTGCCAGCCCTGGCTCCTCCTGGTCACAGCTGTGCCATCTTGGGTCAGTTACTCGACCTCTGTAAGTCAGCTTCCTCATCTGTGAAAAGCAGGTGGTCATAGTATCTGCTTCACAAGGTTGTGTGAGAAATTGAGCACCATAGTAAGTGCTCAATAAATACTAGTTAATTGAACAAATATTGTCCATATCTGTATCTCCTGCACCTAGCATACAGTACGGGCTCCGCAAAGGGGTATAGAGATGAATTTACACAGTCCGGCCTTTGGTTTGCTGACAATCTCAGGGAAAGAGACAACTAGATAGACATTACAATGAAATGTTCTGAGTGTTAACATGCTGGAAAGGCTGGGACTGGGAGATGAGGAAGGGAGGAGATCTGGAAAACTATAGAAGGCAAGTGGTAGAAAAACGTCCTTAGAGGAAATATGTGCACTGAGTCTTCAAGCCAGGGGAGGATAGGTTTGCCATAGTTAATGACCCAGGCATGAATGAATGCCCATCTTGAAATAAAAGTGAGGCTCCAGGTAGACAGGACAGATTTAATGTCCCCCACTTCTCACACTCCTTAGATACCTCCATTCCTGTGCAGAGGCTTCCCCGTTGGCTCAGACAGTAAAGAATCTGCTGCAATGCAGGAGACCTGGGTTCAATCCTGGGGTTGAAAAGATCCCCTGGAGAAGGGAGTGGCTACCCACTCCAGTATTCTTGTCTGGAGAATTCTGTGGACAGGGGAGCCTGGTGGGCTACAGTCCCTGGGGTCACAAAGAGTCAGACACGACTGAACGAGTAACACTTTCTCTTCACTTTCAATCCTATGGCAGGCGTTGTGGGCAGGGTTTCCTACCCAGTGCTGATCTCAGCTTCTCCACGAAGCTTCCCCAGGCACACCACTTCTCCGCGTCACATACTCGGTCTGCCTCCCCCAGTCTTCTTCCTTTTTTCATGGCGCTCATCACCTTCTACATTCTCTTACTTACTAAGTTTACTGTTAATCTTCCTACCCATCTCATTCCACTCCCACTAGAGTTTAAGTTTTTCTGTGTTTGTCATCACTGATATGTCTCAGGCATTTAGACTAGTGACTGACAGTAGATATTCAGATATTTGTGAAATGACTGGATGATTCCATAATTACTCATGGCGGAACTTCCAGATATAGATGTTGGTGAGGTTAGAATATTGAATCTCTCTCCCCATTAGCTAAAGAAATGGAAACATGACCAGATCCTTGGGTACCAGATCATATATGGCCAAAAGAGTGCATTCTGGGATGGTGGAAAGGGTTTGGAGCCACAGTTGAGATGTGACTTCCTGGTTGGATCCAACCAGCAATGCCTCTTGGAGTGCTGGGCAAAGACTAGATATTCAACATGTTTAAGACGAATGAGGCGAGAGATGGACTGACAGACAAATCATTTCCTCACGATCATTGTCATCCTTATGGTATAAACTCAACTGTTACATCTTAGAGGTCTTCCCTGATTACATGTAGGTAGAAGAGCCCTGGTTATGAGAATAATCCAGCTCAGAGAAGGTAACTGGTGAGGAAAAGTGGGGTCTTTAGTGGAGGACCACATGGTTCTTTTCTTTTCACTGGCCTAAACATTATTATTGATAACTTGGTGAAGCTACAAAAGATCATATTTATATACTATAAAATTGGGAGGAAGAATAAAGCATAAAATGAAATTCCTTAAGAATCTCAAACACATCAACATATGTATTGACAGTTCACATAGGAAGAAGTTGATAAAGTATTTTTGTATAGAAAGCAAATTTCCCAAACTTCTTTAAAAATTCCAGACTGGGAGAGGGTAGGATGATTTGGGAGAATGGCATTGAAATATGTAATAATATCATATATGAAATGAGTCACCAGTCCAGGTTCGATGCACAATACTGGATGCTTGGGGCTGGTGCACTGGGACGACCCAGAGGGATGGTATGGGGAGGGAGGAGGGTTCAGGATGGGGAACACATGTATACCTGTGGCAGATTCATTTTGATATATGGCAAAACAAATACAATACTGTAAAGTTAAATAAAATAAAATTAAATTAAAAAAAAAAAAGAAAAGAAAAAAAAATCCAGACCTTGGTGAAGTTGTGAGAAATTGGCACATGCATGTCCACCTTGCTTGAGACATGGCTTAACCTCTTGGAGAGCAATACAACAAGCATGGATATAACAACACCATAGAAAAGACTGTGAAAATGTTCTTGCCCTTTAACCCAATTAGCTCACTCCCGGAAATTTAAGAAAGACACAACTATAAATGATCATAACAGCATTATCTCTAATAGTAAGGAACTGCTGCTGCTGCTGCTGCTAAGTTGCTTCAGTCGTGTCTGACTCTGTGCGACCTCATAGATGGCAGCCCACCAGGCTTCCCTGTCCCTGGGATTCTCCAGGCAAGAATACTGGAGTGGGTTGCCATTTCCTTTTCCAATGTATGAAAGTGAAAATTGAAAGTGAAGTCATTCAGTCGTGCCCGACTCTTAGCGACTCCATGGATTGCAGCCCCCAGGCTCCTCTGTCTGGGTTTTCCAGGGAGCTGGGTCCAGCCTCCCGCAGATCTCCGCTTCTCATGGACTGCAGCCCACCAGGCTCCTCTATCTGTGGGATTTTCCAGGCAAGAGTACTGGAGTGGGGTGCCATTGCCTTCTCCAGTAAGAAACTAGAGACAACAAAATGTACAGTGAAGAGATAAGGAGGTAATTGTAGCCCAGTGCCTGGAAGGGTATTAAAATGGTAGCTACATGCACCAGGCAGCAGAGGGGGAAATGCCTGCCATATGATATTAAATGAACAAGGCAGGATCCGGGGAGGCTGGCTGACTGCCATGAGCAAAGAGGTGCTTCCTTGGACAGACAGGAGGGGAGCCTAGCAGTGAACGCACAGTTGGACTAGGTTTTAGGGATTATGGCTGCATTTTCTTTTTTGGCTTTGGCTTTCCTTAAATTTTGTTTTGTATTTTAAACACAAATGGAAAAGAAGATCTCAACCAGCTGGAATGTTGGGCCAAAACCAATAAAATGAAATGGAACTGGGATGCATGCAAGATCCTGCATTTCATTTCAGAAATATATTTAAGAACACATGATTGAGGTGAGGAGGGTATACATAGCTGCTAAGCTGAAGAAGGGAAGAAAAAAAGGGAACAAAAAGAACCACATTTACTGCAGCCCAGAACTGGGAGAGTGAGGGCTATAGGTTTGGCATGGCAGGCCAGTATTGTTACTGAAACAGCTGTATAACAGATAAGGTGCCTGCGGCTATCAAATTCAAGGTTAGGACACACTAATAGAGACACACCATTCAGGAGCCAGAAATGACAACTAGCTCCTAGTTAGTACTGCTCAGATCCTTTCCAGAGCATCTAGTCCTGAACCCCAGGTTTAGTGGCACATCTGTAAGAAAGCAATCAGGATGGTCCGAGTTCTTAGGATTAGAGAACTAAGAGATACTGTGCCTAGGTGTGCACAGTAATGTGTGCATTACTCACATTTTCTTATACATCTCTACATACAACCCTGTGAGACAGGTATCATGGACCACAGCCTTGTCTAACTCAATGAAACTATGAGCCATGCCGTGTAGGGCCACCCGAGACAGACGGGTGATGGTGGAGAGTTCTGACAAAACGTGGTCCACTGGAGAAGGGAATGGCAAATCACTTCAGTATTCTTGCCTTGAGAACCCCATGAACAGTATGAAAAGGCAAAAAGATAGGACACTGAAAGATGAACTCCCCAGGATGGTGGGGGCCCAAAATGCTACTGGAGATCAGTGAAGAAATAACTCCAGAAAGAATGAAGAGGTGGAGCCAAAGCAAAAACAACATGCAGTTGTGGATGTGATTGGTGATGGAAGTAAATCCCAATGCTATAAAGAGCAATATTGCATAGGAATCTGGAATGTCAGGTCCATGAATCAAGGCAAATTGGAAGTGGTCAAACAGGAGATGGCAAGAGTGAACTTCAACATTTTAGGAATCAGTGAACTGAAATGGATTGGAATGGTTGAATTTAACTCAGATAACCATTATATCTACTTCTGTGGGCAAGAATCCCTTAGAAGAAATGGAGTAGCCATCATAGTCAACAAAAGAGTCCAAAATGCAGTACTTGGATGCAATCTCAAAATGACAGAATGATCTCTGTGTGTTTCCAAGGCAAACCATTCATTACCATTCAATATCACAGTAATCCAAGTCTATGCTCTGACCAGAAATGCTGAAGAAGCTGAAGTTGAATGGTTCTATGAAGACCCACAAGACCTTCTAGAACTAACACCCCCAAAAGATGTCCTTTTCATTATAGGGGACTCATATGCAAAAGTAGGAAGTCAATAAATACCTGGAGTAACAGGCAAATTTGGTCTTAGAGTACAGAATGAAGCAGGGCAAAGGCTAATAGAGTTTTCCCAAGAGAACATATTGGTCATAGCAGATATCCTCTTCCAACTCTACATATGGACATCACCAGATGGTCAATACCGAAATCAGATTGATTATATTCTTTGCAACCAAAGATGGAGAAGCTCTCTACAGTCAGCAAAAACAAGACCAGGAGCTGACTGTGGCTCAGATCATGAACTCCTTATTGCCAAATTCAGACTTAAATTAAAGAAAGTAGGGAAAATCACTAGACCCCCATTCAGGTATGACTTAAATCAAATACCTTATGATTGTACAGTGGAAATAAGAAATGGATTCAATGGATTAGATCTGATAGACAGAGTGCCTGAAGAACTTTGGATGGAGGTTCATGACACTGTACAGTAGGCAGGGGATCAAGACCATCCCCAGGAAAAAGAAATGCAAAAAGGCAAAATGTTTGTCTGAGGAGGCCTTACAAATAGCTGAGAGAAGAAGAGAAGCACAAGGCAAAAGAAAAAAGGAAAGATATACCCATTTGAATGCAGAGTTCCAAAGAATAGCAAGAAGAGATGAGAAGGCTTTCCTCAATGATCAGTGCAAAGAAATAGAGGAAAACAATAGAATGGGAAAGACTAGAGATCTCTTCAAGAAAATTAGAGACACCAAGGGAACACTTCATGCAAAGATGGGCTCGATAAAGGACAGAAATGGTATGGACCTAGCAGAAGCAGAAGATATTAAGAAGAGGTGGCAAGAATACACAGAAGAACTATACAAAAAAGATCTTCATGACCCAGATAACCACAATGGTGTGATTACTCATCTAGAGCCAGACATCCTGGAATGTGAAGTCAAGTGGGCCTTAGGAAGCATCACTACGAACAAAGCTAGTGGAGGTGATGGAATTCCAGTTGAGCTATTTCAAATCCTGAAAGATGATGCTGTGAACGTGCTGCACTCAATATGCCAGCAGATATGGAAAACTCAGCAGTGGACACAGGACTTGAAAGGGTCAGTTTTCATTCTAGTCCCAAAGAAAGACAATGCCAAAGAATGTTCAAACTACCACACAACTGCACTCATCTCACACGCAAGCAAAGTAATGCCCAAAATTCTCTAAGCCAGGCTTCAACAGTACATGAACTGTGAACTTCCAGATGTTCAAGCTGGATTTAGAAAAGGCAGAGGAACCAAAGATCAAATTGCCAATATCCACTGGATTATCAAAAAAGAAAGTGTTCCAAAAAACATCTACTTCTGCTTTATTGACTATGCCAAGGCTTTTGACTGTGTGAATCACAACAAACTGTGGAAAATTCTTCAAGAGATGGGAATGCCAGACCACCTGACCTGCCTCTTGAGAAATTTGCATGCAGATCAGGAAGCAACAAAACTGGTCATGGAACAACAGACTGGTTCCAAATCGGGAAGGGAGTACGTCAAGGCTGTATACTGTCACCCTGTCTATTTAACTTACATGCAGAGTACATCATGCGAAATGTCGGGCTGGATGAAGCACAAGCTGGAATCAAGATTGCTGGGAGGAATATCAATAACCTCAGATAAGCAGATAATACCACCCTTATGGTAGAAAGCAAAGAAGAACTAAAGAGCCTCTTGATGAAAGTGAAAGAGAGTGAAAATATTGGCTTAAAGCTCAACAGTCAGAAAACTAAGATCACGGCATCTGGTCCCATCACTTCATGGCAAATAGATGGGGCAACAGTGGAAACAGTAGCAGATTTTATTTTCTTGGGCTCCAAAATCACTGCAGCCATGGTGATTGCAGCCATGAAATTAAAAGACATTTGCTCCTTAGAAGAAAAATTATGACCAATCTAGACAGCATATTAAAAAGCAGAGACACTACTTTGCCAACAAAGGTCTGTCTAGTCAAAGCTATGGTTTTTCCAGTAGTCATGTACAGATGTGAGAGTTGGACTATAAAGAAAGCTGAGGGCCAAAGAATTGAGCTTTTGAACTGTGGTGTTGGAGAAGACTCTTGAGAGTTCCTTGGGCTGCAAGGAGATCCAACCATTCCATCCTAAAGGAAATCAGTCCTGAATATTCATGGGAAAGACTGATGCTGAAGCTAAAATTCCAATGCTTTGGCCACTTGATGTGAAGAACTGACACATTGGAAAAGACCCTGATCTGGGAAAGACTGAAGGCAGGAGGAGAGGGGTCGATGGAGGATGAGATGTTTGGATGGTGCCACAGACTCAATGGACATGATTTTGAGTAAACTCTGGGAGTTGGTGATGGACAGGGAAGCTGGGCGTGCTGTAGTCCATGGGGTTGCAAAGAGTCAGACATGACTCAGTGACTGAACTGACTGAACTGAGACAGGTATAATACTCTTTTTTAAGATGAGAAAACTAAAGCTAAAGGAGACTGAGAACTTTTTCAAGGTCACACACTCATAAGCGGCAGTCAAGATTTGAACAGTGGGCTATCCAAATCGAGAGTGTTCATTCTTTTTTTTTTTTTTTTAAATTCTTTGATTTCTGGAAATCACTTTTATTTTGACAATGATTATTACCATGCCTGCATTTTATTCTGGTTTTCTTCTTCTTTTTTTTACAAAATCTTTTGGCTACACTGCCCAGCATGTGGGATCTTAGTTCCTGACCAGGGATTGAACCCACATCTTCTGCATTGGCAGCACAGAGTCTTAACCACTGGACTGCCAGAGAAATCCCCAGAGTCCTCACTATTTCCTGCGCGACCTTCCCTAGGTGGGAAATGGCAGAATGGAATTCAAGCTATTGATTAGTTCACGAAGAAACAAGATTTCCTCCTTCAACCCTGCAGAGGGTTATGAGCAGAAGCATTCTGCGTGATTTCAGAAGAGAGAATTTGAGTGGCCTCAGAAGTTTCAGTCAAGTAGATTTTTAGCTCAACAGAAAAACTTCTTAGTGATGGCAATAATTGGATGGACTCTTTGGTAGGAAGATGAATTCCCCATGCCTGGAGGAATTCCAGCACAGTCTGGAAAGGCATTTGCTTTCAGTAAAGAGGAGATCTGGATGGAGGACCTTAACATTCACTTTTGACACTTAGGTTCCATGAGCCTATGAAGCTGCTTGGCAGAAACTGATTCATCCCTTCAATAGAAGTGATGAAAAGATCTGTTGATATGTCTATTTGCAGATATAAAAGTAAAAATATGTCCAAGGTAAACAAACGCATTGATCCAGAGAAAACTATATACAGAAAATGAAATGAATTCTGCTGGAAATTCTTACAAGTTAAGCTTTCAGTTTGTATAAATAAGAAACCAAATTCTGGAGAGATGTGCAGACTCAGAAATAACCAAAGGAATTAGAATGAGGTACTGATTTTCACTGTTAGGTTGGAAAAATAATTTAAAACATAGTCACACGCACTATATGTATCAAGAATGATAAATTTGCTACTCCTTTTGACCCAGGTAAAATGAACCTAAGAAAATGACAGAAAATATAAAGAGGAAATCTAGGCACACAAAAATCTTCAAAGATGTTTTATTTATAAACAACCTAAAAATTTAAGAAAGGGCAATGGGCTGGCTAGTGGTAGGGTGGAGGCTGAGGTGGGTGAATAAAGCTGGAAGGTGGACTGGGAGCCTAGTTGCCCAGCACAGGGAAAAGCCCATGAGTACTGAGCACTGTGGGATGAGCACAGGATGTCTGGAGGGCCAAAGGCAGGTTTGAAAGCCAAGGTCACCGTGTAAGAGGTCAGAGCAGGTCAGAGACAGGTTAGGCACACACACAGGTGAGGACTGAAGGGGTGTGAGGAGAGGAAAACCAACATTAACACTGGTGGCCATTCATCCACTCTCGTTGGGGTACCTTTATTACATCCTCAGTCCTCCTAACAACACCCAAACTAGATACTACTTTCTCTAGTTTACAGATGAAGCCAGCATTCAGAAAGCTGTAGGAACTCGCCTCAAGTGAGGTACCAGGTGTTAGAGTTGGGACCTGACCAGATGCATTGAACTTCTAAAGTCAAGCTCATTCCATCACTGCACTGGACCCAAGTATGCAGAGAGGCCTTCCTTGGACTGGCAGCCCTGTGGGTTCGCCCCACAGCTGGCCAGGTGGCTTACCCAACTGTAGCTTGATGTCCATTCACTGGTTTGATGTCCGAACTGATGCCTATACATTTCATGGAGCAGCAGGGAAATATGTTAACAGAAAGGGAAGGCTATAAACTTGATCATATGCTATGACCACAGGTATGTAAAATACACATTTATGCTCTTGAATGAAGGAATAGCAGAAATACATCACAATGCTTGCATCTGTGCAATTTGGAATGTTTCCTCTATTTCCCCAAAGATTTCTATAAAGTGGTTTTCATTTCTTCATAATTTCCAAAAAAAGTCATAATTTAGAAATATGCATCTAAGAAACCCATGGGCACAGAACAGTCACTAGTACTGTTATTTACCTCATCTAGAAAGTAAAAATAAGCCACATCTTTCACTTTGGTTTGGCAACAGAGAACTTGTGGCTGGGGCTTCTGAAGACAGGGCCCAAACCTCATCAATTCAGGCTCTGCCAACTCAGGATTGACTGTTCTGTCCTGCACGCTCACTGGCCTGTCACAGGAGGCAAAAGGAAGAATCTAAGTGTAAAAGCAAGGGGAAATCACTGACACCTACACGGAAAGTCACCTGCTGCATCATGTCCACAGCATTTGGTGAGCACGGAAGCGTAACTCTGGACAAAGTTTGTGGGCAGATCCTCAGCTATTTAAGAGGAGACTTAGTCTCAGTTTCAAATATTGCCAGGCACTTTAGAAGGCGCATGTCTTTTTACTTAGGAAACATTCTTGCTCCTTTGTTAAAGCAGGACTTCTAATGAGCCTACTAGACCGGTGTCATTCAAAACTGGCCTGATGTGTGGTGTGCATATTCAGTCATATCCAACTCTTTGCGACCGCCTGGACTGTAGCCAGCTAGGCTCCTCTGTCCATAGGATTTCCCAGGCAAGAATTCTGGAGTGGGTTGCCATTTCCTACCTAGGGAATCTTCCCAACCCCGGGATAGAACCTGTATCTTCTGCATTGGCAGGTGGATTCTTTACCATTGAGCCACTGGGGCAGATATTGGCAGTAGTGTTAAAATACATGTTTCCAGCTCTATCCCAGATCTACTGAATCCAGCTCTCTAAACCAAAGCCCAGGAATCTGTATTTTAAGTACTTCAGCAAATTCTTAAGATTGGGCAAGTTTGGGAAACTCCCTGCTACACGAAATGAACTTGAGCTTTGTGTATGTATTTGAATGTAATGAAACTGTAGATCCCCATGAACGGTACTATCATCTCCCATCTCTTCAAATGGCTTAAATTAATGAGACCAATTTCCATTGATTGGTTGCTGATGTTGGGAGTCTCCTAAACATGCTCTGAGATTACATGGCTAGATTCTCAGCCCAGACCATAATATTCCACTCAGCTTTCAGTGGAAATAAAAGAGCAGATTTTGCCCAGATCTGGATTCTGACTCAGCTCCACTACTGACAAGTCTGAGACCCTGGCCAAAAAGTTATTTAACCTTTTCTGAGCCCATTTCCTCTTTTGTATGAATATAAGAACAGTGGCCCTGCCTTCATATAAGAGTCACAGTGCATCAGGTGTACAATAGCTGCTCAAAAATCTCAGTCTAACTAGGGTATAAAAACACCTGCCCCACCCATCCAGATTCCCCATCAGAAACGGCTCTTAAGTCCTTTCTTGTCACATCCAGGTCTGATTTTATTCTGCCTTACAAGCTAAGGATCAATAACATCTGCATGGCTTTTTGAGACTCATTTCCCAGGTATTAGCCAGCTCCTTTTCCAGATATTACCCAGACCACTTGCCACAACCGTGCTGAGTTAGGAATCATTACCTCCACTTTAGAAGAAATGAGCTCCAGAAGGGTCAAGTGACCTTCTGAAAAGTGGTAAAGTCATGATGTGAACTCAGACCCCACAGTCTCTCACAACCCTGTTCTGTCTCTGATGTATAAGCTGTACATTACCTAAAGCACTTCCATGTCACAGCATTTTAAACATGTATTTCCATGATTCTCGCCACACTCTCAACCTAAAAGTATCTTTCAGCAGGTATCATAGCATATTGGTCTGTGTAGGGAAATGCATGGAGGCTCTCAGTGTTTGTCATGCTTAGGGAGGAAAGGAGATAAGCTCAAATACGATGTATGCTTTTCCCCAGCCTCTCATGCAGTCCACATTACTAATGCCCAAGCTGCCCCCGCCATTTAAATGAACACATCTTAATAACAAGAATTTACTGAATTCTACTAAGTGTCACCAACTCTACTTACTTAATCAATTAAATTATGCTAGACACTTAGAAAAGACTTGGCACATATTAAGTATCTGTTATTGTTGTTATTATTATTTAATTATCCACAGAGCCTGTGTGGTATGCATTATTTTCCTCACTGTACTGGCAAGGACTTTGAGAAGTTAAGTGCATGGTTCAAGATCACATTGCTAGTCTGTGGACAGCTGGGAAAACACCATAAAAGGAAATTCACACTTATACAACCTATTAGCAAGCATGTAAGATTTCATATTAGAATTATTTTATGTACTAAAATAAAACTTCTCATAAAAGTAGCCACATCCACTATTCACCCTAGTGACCCTGAGCCTTTGCTTATAGACCACCAGTGATCTAATGGTTTAGTAGATAAAGCATTAGAGAAACCAGACGCCAACATTTTCCAACCAATGTCTAAAAGTCAATAACCAGAAATGACTGCCAATATTTATTGAGCAGCATACACACACACACACACACACACATATATGTACATGTGTACATATGTGTGTGTGTGTGTTGCTCAGTTGTGTCCAACTCCTTGTGACCCCATGGACTATATACATTCCACGGAATTCTCCAGGCCAAAATAGTGGAGTGGGTAGCCGTTCGCTTCTCCAGGGGATCCTCCCAACCCAGGGATCGAACCCAGGTTTCCCATATTGCAGGCGGATTCTTTACCGGCTGAGCCACCAGGGAAGCCTGACGCTGACCTCATAGGCACAAGCATTACAGAAAGGAAGTGTAAATCAACAGGAAGATCAAATGTGGTTTGCTTGATTGTGCACCAAGCACTTTAGAGACACCGGTACTGAATGAGATACAAATTATGCAACTTGAAAGATCACTTGAGATACAAGACAGGATAAATGCACTGACACCAGGCGATGCGCCTCCAACTTCCTGAAGGCGACCCTGAACCACATCTAAATTACCATCCCCTCACATTCTTTTACAGATTGACTCAAATTATCAGGGGAGCTGAGCCTCAGATCACATTGAAGGAGGTGACTGGACCTAGATCTGTCCTCTGAGGTAAGAGAAAGTAATCTGCTTCAAGACAGCCCTTCAGATCTGCAGACAGCAGTTACATCCATTATGAATTTTCTTTCCTTCCGCCTGAATGTTCTGCCGCTCAAAGGACACTGGTCACATCCACTGTACACTTAATGTCCATCCTTAAATAAATGAGGATAAAGATTGTCTACAGCAAAGAATTAATGAAGCTTTATTATAGAACAAAATAGAGGAACAAAGATAGAAGTCCTTGAATGGTAAAAATATCAGCTCAAATTCTTGGCCGAGTGATAGGCAACTCAGAGTCACTTCATCCCCTTCCGAAAGGACAGGATTTTCACCATCCCCGGAACAACTCTGGTGCCAGGTTGCTGCCTGAATCTCAGCAAATCCATCCGCGGCCTTTGGAGTGAGAAGTCCAAGTTCAGAACAGGCCGGCTGACCCCAGAACCCTACTGGCTCCTGGCCCGCACACCACCATGCCTGGTGGGGTATGATCTGGACAACACCATCGCCCGCAAATCACACGCCAAGCAAGGAAAACGAGAAGGCTTTATGAAAAATCCAAAGTTTATTGCAAATTGTATTTTGCTTCCCTTCGTTCTTCATTTTTACAGGATTTATTGATATCCATGATTTTTTCACAGATGTACTTGTTGACTTTGGAGAGTCTCTGTGCAATTTCAGTTTCATCCACAGTTTCTTGTGCTATTCTGTCGTACAAACACTCTAGACAGGGAAAAGAAACAAGAAGGCCAAGGATTAATGGTGCATTCAAGTACATATCTTTACGGAAGAGAAAGGAAAATGTGCCTCCTGACATACTTCCAAAGTACCAATTCACATAGCTGGCACAGCTGCCTTTTAAAATTTTCAACACAAAATGTACTGAGAAAAGAGATCTACACTGTAAATTTATACATTAAAAATAAAGATACAATGCCTATGTGCCCACTCCCCTGGTTAATGGGGTCCCTCTGAAGCTCCCAGACACTCCTCCCCCATCCTACCCTCTCCTTGTCCTCACTAGAGGTAACTGCTCTCCTGAATTTCTTTTTCATGTTAACACATACGCACACATCTTTATGCAGATGGTGACTGCAGCCATGAAATTAAAAGACACTTACTCTTTGGAAGAAAAGCTATGACAAACTTAGACAGCATATTAAAAAGCAGAGACATTACTTTGCCAAAAAAGGTCCGTCTAGTCAAAGCTATGGTTTCTCCAGTGGTCATGTATGGATGTGAGAGTTGAACTATAAAGAAAGCTGAACACAGAAGAATTGATGCTTTTGAACTGTAGTGTTGGAGAAGACTCTTGAGAGTCCCTTGAACTGCAAGGAGATCAAACAAGTTCATCCTAAAGGAAATCAGTCCTGAATATTCATTGGAAAGACTAATGCTGAAGCTGAAACTCCCAACACTTTGGCCACCTGATGCAAAGAAATGACTCATTGAAAAAGACCCTGATGCTAGGAAAGATTGAAGTCAGGAGAAGAAGGGGACGACAGAGGATGAGATGGTTGGATGGCATCACTGACTTTATGGACATGAGTCTGAGCAAGCTCTGGGAGTTGGTGATGGATAGAGAAGCCTAGAGTGCGGCAGTCCATGGGTCACAGTCAGACACAACTGAGTGACTGAACTGACTGACACATCTTTAAATAACATGTCATCTACTCTCCCCTGTTTTGAACTTTTTACAAGTGTCTCCCTACTCTGTATACCCATCTGACTTCTTTTCACTCAGTGTTGAGAGCTACCCATGCTGAAGTGTGAGTGCAGCTGCAGGTCACTACTGATGAGTAGTGTTCTATTGTCCTAATCCACCACTGACTGACCCACTCTGCAGTCAGTGAATACTTGGATTGTTTGCTGTGTTCTGCAATTATAGGCACTTAGGCTGTGTGTCCTGGGGCAGACGGACAGCAAATGCCCACTACGGGCCTTGGCTGGACCTGCCCAGTGTTAGGTGTATGCGTACTGAATTCTGAAGGCTTTCTGGTGGCTCAGCGGCTCAGCTGGTAAAGAATCAACCTGCTGACGCAAGAGACGTGGGTTCTATCCCTGGACTGGGAAGTCACCCTGGACTAGGAAATAGCAACCCACTTCAGAATTCTTGCCCGGAAAATTCTCTGAACAGAGGAGCCTGGTGGGCTACAGCCCATGGGGTCACAAAGTCGGACATGACTGAGTGTGCACAGACACACACACACAGCCCATGTGACCCCATGGGCTGTAGCCCACCAGGCTCCTCTGTTCAGAGAATTTTCCGGGCAAGAATACTGGAGTGGGTTGCCACTGAACCACCAGGAAGCCCTCAAAGTTCAGTATGCATACATCTTAACTGATTGTTAAGGTTTCGGCCACCTGGTGGGTGTGGAGTGGTGCCTCAGGGAGGTGATCACTAATGAGGCTGAGGACGGCCACTTGCACTGACTCGGCCCTTTGCTGAGATGAGGCAGAGAGTGAGCCCCAGACAGGACCTGACTGGAACCTGATGGTGGCCTACTTCCTAGCCCGGGGACCTGAGGCAAATCATTGCCCTAGATTCCTCACCTACTCAACAAGGATAAGAAACCACATGTGATCTTTTTTAAGGCTGCCATGAAGGATGTGATACAAACATTTTGCAATTTGCAAGATTTTGTCAAACTGTAAGGAACACTATACTTGTATGGGGTTATCATAATTATTTTATGTATATGCCATTGTTTGCTCCCAGGGTCTAGCAAAGTGCTTCGCACAGGGGCAAGAGTAAGTAAATGCGTGTAAAATGAATAAATGGAGGCAGGCATGTTGTTCTAAGGAAACCCGAGGGGACATGATAATTCTGCACATAAGGGGACTGCGGCTGTGAGTGGGAATGAACCACTGGGGTATGTAGTCCTGAGCAAGATTTTTAACTTTGTTGCACCTGATCCTCCTTGTCTATAAAACAGGAATGGCAACCCAGTCTCGAGGAACTGCTATGCAGGATGAACAAAGTCTTCCCTGGAGGAGGAGATGCAACCCACTCGAGTATTCTTGCTTGGAAAATCCCATGGACAGAGGAGCCTGGTGGGCTACAGTCCATGGGGTCACAGAGAGTCAGACAGGACTGGGCACACACGCATGCACACACATAAAGTCTTGTCTACCAGGCCAGTGCACAGCAGGCAATCCTGTCAGTGGTGCAGAGCGTCAACACCGGCAGAAATCACGGAGACTCACTTGTGCTAACTCCTCCACCCACGTGACACAAGACTGGAGAGCAGTTAAGTGTGGGCACGATCCCCCGCGGTCTCTGCTCTGAGCCCTTCCCTGGGGACACAGCCAGTCTGCCTCCTGCTGCCATTCAGGCTGCGGGTGTGTGTGCTATAGGCCTTCTTTCTCTGGAGCACGTCTCCTCCCTATGGAGAAGGGTTTAGAAGGTTTCAGCTGACCTTCATTGCTTCCTGACCAACCTGCACTTTGTCTTGTGCTGGCCTTCCCACGGCGACTGAGACGAGAAGGCAGGTAGCCTTGCTCCTCCAGTCCTACCTCTGCTGACTCCATTTCCTGCCCCGCTCCAGGCTGGCCCACAAATCAGTCTTTGCTCATCTCCTCCTCAATTACCCTGGCCTCATCCTTCACCTGACTAAATCCCACTCATTCTATTCATCTTGGAATCTCCCAGGGTGAGCCAGAGACCCCACTCTGCCTGCATTCTTGGTGCTCCCTGACTCATCTGGCTTTTTCCCTATCAAATCCCTGACCGCAATCTAATAACACTGTGACCACACTGTCTCTCCTACAGACTAGAACCCTGGGGGTTCCCTCCAGCCCTGGGCCAGGGTAAGGCAGACAACTGCAGTGATGTTGCTGGAACCTGAACCAAATGAGAGGTGTGTCCTGCACAGAGGACTGTCTCTAAGTTCAGGGGCTTGAATCTGGCTCTAACCCTAGTTGCTGGGCCACCTTGAGTGGGAACCTCCCTGGGTCTCAGTCTCACCGTCTGCAAGCAGGTCAAATCCGATTATCTAAGGAGATTCTTCCGGCTCCAGGGCTCTAGTTCTCTGGAAGGTAACAGGGTGGGTGAAGAGGAAAAGGAGAGAGGAGAGGGCAGGGGAGTGGGTGTGCTGGCCCCGAGAGGACCCGGCATGAGTCAGAGAAGAGGCAGATGGAGGAAGGTTTTCAGCGGCCTCCACAGAATACCAATCACTCTCGTTTCCTGGGGGTAAGAGCACTGAATGGCCCCCGAGGTTGATTAAAAGGCTTTCATTAGGTTCCAGATATTAATCACCTGCAGTTGCTGGGAATGTCTCCCTCTGCGAGGCAGCGTTTGAGATTATTGCTTAATTAACAAGGTTTATAACAGCGTTAATGTGTCCTATTAAAAAAGTTATAAAAATTAACCAGAACTCAATGCTGTGGCTCATTTGAAAACTCAGACAGTCTGCAAAAGGTCATTTGACCTTAATAAGGGTTTAACTGTCATTCTGGAGCTTGTCATTACAGCGAGACGCCCCTCCAGACCTCCTGCTCTCACCTTTCTAAAGTGATGTCAGCGTTCACCCCATTCCCCGGCTACCTGGTGAAGAATGACTTTCAAACCAAAGAGAAGAAAAAATCCTCACCAACCCCGTGAGCACCAAGGCTTTTGTCATTTTGACATGTCCAACGTGAGTAAATGTGGTAAAGTCATACAGAACAAACATAAACAATCTCAGTCCAGAAAACAGTCTGCATGGGAAGAACCAGTCAAATGCAACCTCAAAAAATTAGGCTAAAAACAGAGAGTGCATGCTGCGATGGGAGACAGACTTTAAACCTGCTGGGCTGTAGCTAAAACAACAACAAACTGACATTGTACTTCAGGAAGACAAGAAAGCCCTGGAGACCCAGGGAAGCCTGAAAGCGCACTTCAGCTCAGCTCTGATCGAACCAGATGTATGGCCTTGGGTAAGTCAATTTCCCTCTTATTCCCTGGTATGGCAAGTATTATGGGTTCTTAAGGGCTATTTGACCAGGTACCTAGGAGGCAAAGATACAGACAGAAGAGGACAGAGGCAGGCACAGGGTGCCCCAGGACTCACAACAGACGTGTCCCCTACCCTGAGAGGTCAGGGAAGGCTTCCTGCAGGAAGGTTCTTCTAAGCACCCTTGGGCAGTGAGTAACAGCTGGCTGGGCAGAGCAGCACAGGTGTTAGGTGGGTAGTCTGACCTATGCTCTGGTGCCAGACATAGCATCTGCAAATTTCCTAATGTGAGAGAGGACAAGGCTTGTTGGAACACAGAGGCTCATTATAGTAAGAACTTAACAGTTCAAAGGAATATGCTAAAAAATAAGCTGGAGCTCCAGGCCAGGGGCCAGATTATGAGGGTGCTTTTATGACACGTTAAGAAGCTTCCCAGGTGACTCTGCCGCTGCTGCTAAGTCGCTTCAGTCGTGTCCGACTCTGTGCGACCCCATAGACGGCAGCCTACCAGGCTCCCCCGTCCCTGGGATTCTCCAGGCAAGAACACTGGAGTGGGTTGCCATTTCCTTCTCCAATGCATGAAAGTGAAAAGTGAAAGTGAAGTCATTCAGTCGTGTCCGACTCTTCGTGACCCCATGGACTGCAGCCCACCAGGCTCCTCCATTCATGGGATTCTCCAGGCAAGAGTTCCTGGATTAGGAAGACCCCCTGAGTAGGAAATGGCAACTTGCTCCAGTATTGTTGCCTAGAAAATTCCATGGGCAGAAGAGCCTGGTGGGCTACAATCCATGGAGTCTCAAAGACTGAGCATATATAAGAAGTTTACCCTTTAATAATGGGCACCAGGTGTTGGGGTGGTGGTAACAGGATCATACTTGGTTTTGGAACGATCATTCTGATTAAATATAAAGCAGCTGGGATAAGGCAGGGGAGAAAAGAAAGTGGCAATGGGTATGGAGAGAAGCAGATGGTTTAAAAGGTATTTAGGGGCAGAACTGACGGAGAGTGAGCTGAACAAGGAGTGTGGAATGAGGCATCCCTGGGTCCCTGGCAGGTGGTGTTGTGTCCTTCATCATGACTGTGAACACACAGGGCAGAGGCTCTGGGGTGAAGGAAGAGGTGAGCAGTGAGGGGTGTAGATGTGCAGGTGGCATGTGGACATCTGGGAGGAGGTGACCAGTGGCACCCAAATGTATGGATTAGGGACCTCAAAGTGTAAACTGAGGTCAAATATATATTTGCCATCAGTCACTGATTCAACAAATATTATTAAGCACTTACAACATACTGGCCCTGAGCAAGAATCTCATAAAGCTCATATTCTCATGGGGGTGGGGAAGAAAGACAGTCATCAAGCAAATAAATAAGAAATGCACTGCAGACTTTAGGGAGGGTGATGTGTTAAGAGAGCGATGGCAAGGCTACTTCATCAGCTTGGACAGTTGGAAGTCAAGGCCTCTCTGAATGACACGGAGGCAGAGTGTGCAGACCAGAGGAAGTGGGGACAGGAATGAACTGGGAGAGGGCCTCAGCGGTTAGAGAGCAGTGGGAACTGGGAGGTGTGGTGTGAGATGAGGCCGGAGGGGTCACCGGAGGCGGATCATCAGGCAGCGGCTAAGATGATGAGTGTGGATTTCAACTCTGGGCCCTGTGCACGCCAGGGGCAATGGGAACCAAGGGGGAGTGAGAGCAGCAGAGGGCAGCTTTGTAGAGGGAGAGGGAGGAGGCTGGAGATGGAGGAGAGGGCAGGGGGAGAGGAGCCCACAACGGGGACGAGAAGCCACAGGCAGGAGGAGACTTGAGCGGGCAGGATGGGTTTCTCAGTAAAGGAAGAGCGGTCACATAGGCTGGGGAGGAGGTGGAGTCCTTCCTGCCTGGAGTGAAGAGGAGCTGGAGGGAAGCTTGGCAAGGACAGACTAAGCAGAGGGCTGGAGCGGAAGCCAGACGAGACGGCAGGGGCATTGCTAGTGCCCACCGGCAGTGAGTGTCGACAACTCTTTCAGGAAACCTGGATGTGAAAAGGAAGACATGGCAGCGGCTGGGTGATGCAGGTGGCCCCTAGGGAGTGTTTCGCTTGCTTCTGTAAGAAACGAGTGATCAAAGCATATTTAAATGGCACTGGGAAGGAACCAACTGGGTGGAAGGAATAACATACTCAGGAAGGTAGGTGGGCTGAAATTTAGAAAGAGAGAATGACCAGTCCTAAATAAGACAAGAAAACTCTTGGGGGGGCGGGGGTCCAGGTAAGTTTGTAGTTATGGTGAATCGAAGCTGTGGGATTTCTTTTTCTTTTCTCTGTGAAGGAGGAGACAAGGCCATCTTTTGAAAAAAAAAGTTGTGGACTCGCACGGGAAAAGTAGAGAAGTTTTAAAGAGGGTTTGGAAAATTGAGTGGATGAGTGAGGGAAGCTTGGAGGGCGTGGCCGGTGGGGCCGGCCGGTGGGGCTCAAGCCATACGGCTAAGGTGTTTTATTCTAGATTGTCCCTTAGTAATGGGGACCAAATCAGCTACAAAGAACATCATGTGAATGGGGTCCAAAGCACAAACAAAATGTCTCTGGGTCCACTGAGCACCCGGGGCAAGGGCTATGATCCTGCCCCTATATGTGGACATAATCAAATGCCTACCTGGTGTGAGCACTGCACGGGGCCTGCGGAAACAGAAGTAAACAGAACTGGGGGCAGCTCAGAGTTAAGGCAAGGCAGGGCTGGGGCTCAACCCCAAGCTTATGATAATCCTTCCTAATTTCTGCTTTCCATTGCCTCGCACTGGGAGCAGTCGGGAGGGGCCTGAAAGTTGACAAGCACTGAACGATTGTGAACTTCAATGATACGATCGTCACGCAGTCATGCCAGCCCTATGGAGCAGCTCAGAAAAGAACGGAAACTTGTTTTCACAACTCAGGAGTAACGATGACCCAAGCTATCAGTCAAGCAGCCCTCTTAACCATCTGAGAGGTAAGTTTTCAGCTGAGGGCATTGGACACGGAGGGAAAGTGGTTCACAAGAAACCGTGTGAAGAGTCGATCAGGGGACAGCTTGCAGGTCTGTGTGGTGTTTTTTCAGCCCTCACTGATTGAGCTCCCAGTGTGTCAGGCCCTGTATGAGGCACGGAGGACAGGGAGGTGAGTTTGACACAGTCACACTAACGCCTGAGGCAGACACGTGATGGATGACTTTATACCATGGCGTGACAGCGACAGTCGGTCACTGGGAGGCACCAGGGACCTGCTGAGTCACATTCCAACAAGTGTAACAGAATCAGAGGTCGGCCACCCCTTGGGGAGGCAGGGCTGTGTCCCCAGGAAGGACTCTTTCTCAGGATGACCTCCTAAATTAGGCTCCATCATTTCAGACAGTGGGCAGACTACAGGTTACCTCTGCTTGTCTAAAAATAAATGTCTGCCTAAATCAATTAACCATGAATCAGCCATCCAGGGAGGCAGCTGAGCTCCAGAACAAACCCAGATCAGAGTCAGCCAGGTGGGTTTCAATCCAGGCTCTGAAACCTCGTAGCCACGACTTTCGGTTGGTCACCTAATCTCTCTGTGTCTTGAGATCTGGACCTCCAAAATACACCCTACAACTGGCCATTTTTCTCTGTCTCCAATGCTCTGACCTCAGTCTATGGCATCACTGCATCAGCCTCCAGACTGGCTTCCCATTCAGTCCCTCCCACTGAAGACTCCATATCATCTTTCTCCTGCATGAAGAGTAAGTCAAGCTACTCATCGTGGCCTTCACGGCCCAAGACCGTCCCTTGCCCACCACCTGGCCTCAGTCTCCCTGCACTCATGACTCTGCAGCTGGCTGGGGCATCTTCACCCCTTGAGCATGCTGGCCTTTGAACCTGTTATTTATTCTGCCTCTTTCACGACCCCTCAGAATCACATAGGACTGCCTCCTCCACATCCAGTTCCCAGCTCGAAACCAGCTCTTCAAACAGGTCTTCTCCACCCACCCCAGCTAACACAGCTACTGTCTCACTCAGATATACATCACAGCCTTTCATCAATACCTGAAATTATCTGATTTGTTTGTGGACATATTTGTTGCCTGCTCCACAACCTGGTACAAGGCCTGTTCTAAATGCACACGCTGACTGGTCGAGTCTTACTTTCTTCATCAAAACCTGGCAGCTGGACACTTAGAGACTAGTGGTTAGAGACTACAGCTTCTGAAGCCAGCCCTCCTGACTAGGACTCCTGGCTCTAGTCCTAAAACTGTGTGATCTGGGAAAGTTACTTAACGTCTCTGTGTCCAGTTTCCACATTAAAAACAGGGATAATATTAGCAGCCAACAGAAGGGAGAGAGTTATGTGTTATGAAGATTAAATGAGTTAATATGGACCTGAAATATCCCAAGTGCTCAGAATAATTAATGATTATTATATTCTCTCTGCTCCCGTGTACTTTCCTGTCTCTGTAATTTGCATTACTGTACTGTAACGTACTGTAACTAGCTTTTCTGTGTTCACCTTCCACATGAGACTCTGAGCTCCTTGCAGATGGAGACTGTGTCTTAGCCCTTTCTAAGTCCTCCATACACAGTAGAGTCTGGTAAAGAATAAGAGCTTAGTGAACAGATGGATAACAGGTGGGAGAGACAGAAGAGAGAAAGAAGGAAGAGGAAAGAAAGAGGAGAAAGGAAGGCAGGAGGGAAGGAAAATGAGAGTCCAGGTTAGAGCCCTACCTTTGGGGAAACAGGCAGAGACAGGGAGTCTCTCCAAACCCTCCCAAACCCCAGAAAAGAAGCCCAGTCTAGCGACTGTCGGCTAGTCTTCATCTCACCAAGTGCTCCAGGCACGATGCTAGGACCCCCAGGAGCTGGTGTCCTAGCCTTGACCTTCACTTGCTCTACACAGCAGCCTCCTTTTCCAATCTCACACCTTTGTCCTGAGTACCTCTCTTTACACATCTGCATCCCCAGGTCTGGTGGACCCTTCAAGGCCCGCTTCAGTGACCCACTTCCCAGGGACACCCCCTGATTTTCCAGCTAGGGGTCTCCTGCCCTCCTGAGAACCCCCTTCTGTGCCTCTTGCATGTGAGCTCCTTGAACCGCACTTGTGTCAACAGCTCATTTGCCCCGTTAATGTGAGCTTGCCCGGGACCAGGTCCGTATCTGCTCCTGTGTTCCTGTGCCCAGGCCAGGGCCTGGCCTGGGGAGGCTTCAGCAGGTGTGTTGAACTGAAACGTGCCCTGAGCATTCCTGACAGAGTTGAGGGCAGGATCTCAGTCACTGCATCTCCAGTGCAGGACTCACCTCTGACGATGCTTAGTTTGTGAGGCGAGAGGGGTGGCTTAGGGATTGCATCTTTCTTTTTTTTTGTGGCAACTCCTGTGACGCTTCTGTTCTTCAGAACATCTGTTCCCCAAATCATGACTGCCAAGTTCTTCGTGTACTTGGAATCTCCTTGGGTGACTTGCAGCTGGTGCCATTTCTCCTCATCAACCCAAATCCCGCTTCCCAGATGGACCTGAAAGGGATAAGAACGCAAGCGAGCACCTGTTTAGTCGGACAGGATGGTAGCGGGAAGCTTTTCCTGTCCTTTAAAAGACAGTGCTGCACAACTACAAAGATCTGCTCCATAAATACCAACTACCTTTCTTTCAGGGAAATAATAATATGCGTTTACTGAACACCTGTAATGTGCCAGGCCTTATGTTAGTGCTTTATATTTACTCTCTCAGATCTTCACAGCAACCCTGGAACGAAGGTGCTGGGACTCTATTTTCATTTCAGGTAGAAAAACCAGGTTGGGAGAGGTGCAGCCACTTTTGAAAAGTCACTCAACTATGAAGTTGCAGAGTGGATTTATGTTGTCCGGGTGGGGCTCTCTAGGTGACTCCAGGGTACAGCGGGGTGTGGCAGCCACAGCCGCTGGAGTGGGGAGGGAAACTGCCCAGGTCCTGCCACTAGCGGAGTGTGTATGCATGTTCTTTCTGTCTCTGGCTTCAGTTTTGGGGAGCTGAGCAGGGAGAGTTAGATTTCAGCTAAGATCCTTCTGGCTCAGAAAACCTATGATTTTAACAAATTAAACACAACCACTGTGTCCCTGGTCTGATTCTGATGGCACACAGAACAAAACACAGCCTTCTGCTCCTTATAAGGGAAGCGCTCAAAGTTTGAGTAGAGTCCATAAACGCAGATGTCCCAGAATAATCTAGCAAGGAGCTTTGGGATTTCCTTTTCCTTTCTGGCTCTTTTAACAACTTAAAAACCATTTGCTGATGTTAATCATTTAAAAATGAAGTTCTGACTTTGACCTTGCCATTCATGCTGCGTTTCTACCGAGTCCACGGAGGGTGGACGTGGCCTCTGTAGGGACAGTGGGAGAGGCAGCCACTGATGAGTTAAATTTTCTGAGGGGACTGGAAAGTCCCTGCCAAGGTCCTTGTCTTCAGAGACTGTCAGTTGTGGACCTTGCATGGTCAGGAGATATCCTGGGAGAGTCCTGGTCTGAGACACACCCAGACTGACTGCAGACTGGCAGGACTCAGGGTTCAGAGATATCTGAAGAGCTCTCTACTGAAGATTGACTTGGAAAGCACAGTGGGCATGCACAGATGGGCAGACAGGTCAACCAGCAACGCTTCTTCCTTCACCAATTACTGGCATTTTCAGACCATGAACAAGAAAAAATAGAGCAACACAGCCCACCCACGAATGTCAGGAGGCAAACAATCTAACATGGCCACATCCAACTTCACTTCCTTTTGCTCAAATGATTCAGACCTCTGCAGGCACCATATCAGATAACCAGATCCACCTGGCCTCCCTGTGCGGCACACCTCAGTGCTGCAATTCTGCTCACACAGCTCAGGAAGATAAGCAGCCCTTGAGTGGGATGTGTTGGCCTGGGGCCGCTGGGCAACATCCACCCAAGGTCGAGTCTGGCCTTTTCTCTGCAGCCTGAACTGCAGGTGGGCAGTCTGTGTACCAAGATCAGGCCTGCTGGCGACTAGCTCCCTCCTGCTCCCTGTTGGACCCCAAGTCACCTCCCTGGATGACTCTGTGGCTACCCATGCAAGCGCCCTGAGATAGGAGAAAACAAGGGATGTGAATTTGATTAAACACTGAAACAGAAGCCCTTGGAGGTGGAGGGCAACTTCCATTTTCCAAAGGTCTTTGCTCTTTTCTACTCAAGCCTTGTTTTCGTACAACCTTTCAATTTGTTGTTCTTTAAAGAGAGGTGGTAGTCATCTTGGTCAATGTTCTTCTACAAGAGAAAGGGGACACTAATATTTCTCTGAGTACCCATTATGAACTAGGTATTCCACTCTTAGTTATAAACATAATGACCTCAAGAGATGGAAATAGGTAGAAATATTTACAGACAGGGACAGAGATTCAGAAGGACTAATTAATTTTCCTAAGACATACTATCAGAAAATTTTGGCATCAAGGTTCAACTCTAAACCCGTATGACCCTGCAGCCCACACTCTCTTGGCCTCCTGCTGCTGCCAGTGTCATGGTGGTGCCAACGTGGTGGAAACACAGCAGATTTATGTTCATCTGGCTCTCCTCCTGGGCCTCCCTCTGCACCTGCCTGGCCACTTTGCTGGCCAGCACCCACTGTGGGTCACACTGCAGTCAGGGAAACCTGGAGAAAAGCCACTGGCTGGCCTTCCTGTCCCCAATCCCTGCCCCAACCAACCCACGCTGTAAACACTGCCAGATCAATTCCCTAAAACACAGCTTTCCTTCTTTGACTAGATGACTTCCGCAGTTTTTCAACTGTGTTTTTATGTTAACCCTTTGGAATCTTGAACGGCCCCCTGTTTTCTGTCACATCAAATGCAACGTCCTTGGTTTTAAAGGTCTTCTAGAATCCTGTTTCCATTCAACCTATTAAGCATAGCATGTCTACCACTCAGTGATGTCCCTAAACTCACTCATTTTCTCCTACGTCCAGTGTCTGGTGACAGAAAAAGGACAGGCTCTAGAGTCTCCTCTCTGTGAATCCGAGCCCTTCTACCCCCCAGCTGGATATCTTGGCTAGTCACTCTACCTCTCTGAGCCTTTCTTTCCTCAGCTGTACCTGAGGCAGATCACCACCTGAATAAAGAGCTATTCTCAAGATAAATGAGATAGCATGCGGACAGTATCAGGAGGGTAGCGCAAACCCGACACTGTTAGTTTCGCTGCCTTCTTTCCCCTATCTATGTCTCTGTTCATGCCTCTCCCCCACCCAGGGATGAGAGCCTTCCCTTACGTCTCCTTAGCCCGATAACCTTTTAAACCCCAGCCCCCAAAGAAAGAAAACCTCCTTCACTACTCTTGGGCTAAGTTCTATCCACTCTGAATTTCTAACTTACTAAGAGCCCTCACTACCTTCGCAGTCCATCTCCATGGGGAGAGGTCCAGGCTTTGCCTCTTTCGTCCCCTACAATGTGGCCCAGACTAGTCTGAACACAAAGCTGTAAGAAACTGAGGCACATATTTAATATGTCTTAATGGCACTGGCTTTCAGTTCAGATGAGCTGCTGTTCCTTGAAGAAGAAAATATTTTCTGACATGCACTCGAGTACAAGGTCAGCTACACAGCACAGAAAGAAACAGCCCTGGGTAAGACTGATCACAGGAACAGTCTGGGGCATTTGGGACAAGGGTCCCTGAGGTCAACAGAGCTCAGGGTCACCTGGAGCAACGCCCCGCTTTCAAGGATGCAGCAGAACAGACTGGAAAGAGCACTAGCCTGAGAGCCAGGTGACCTGGCTTCTAGTTCTTGCCTGCCTCTGCTCTGGTGTACAGCTGTAGATGAGCCCCTCTTCTGGATGTATTTCCCCATCCATCCCGTGTATAAATTATACTATTTAAACTTTGATGGTCTTTGAAGCTTTACGATTCAATGAGTTTTTGAAATAAAATATCTTAAGACAAAGAAAAGATATGTGCTTGAGCCAAATCAGAAAGTAACTTTTAAGGCAAACCCTTATTCACATAAACCACAGTTCACTATTGGACCGAAATGTTAGCCTTAATGCTTTCAAGGGAGGTTATTAAAAATATGGCATCTGGTAGGATGGGACTTGATCAAAGAATGCCTTTGTGGAATGTTTCAGAGGACAAAACTAGTTTCCTACTAGGAAATGGATCTCATTCCCATGCCCTGTGCATCACAGAGATTGAGGCAGAAAGAAGGAAGGGTCTGAAACGACAGCAGAGCCAAGAATAATAATGACTACTTCTGGGATGTGGGGGATTGCTGTTCTAAGCAAGCTGCTGTGCGTTTCCAGGATGTTGGCTTCCTTCCCCTCCCTTCATCAATTCCTTTGACTATAAATTGGTGGAAACAAAAGCCAGTTAGTTTTATAGCAACATATTGGCCATAATCAATGATAAAACAAACTTGGCACTTTCAAGATAGGTTGTGCAGCTTGAGTGTGAAAAAATCAAATGACATTTGAGAGACACAATTTCCTGGAGGGAAAATGATCCTTTCAAAAGAGACCCTCATAATGCCCAGAAACTGTCCACCAGTCTTTAAAGCAAGAGAGAAATAGATTTCTCTTAGAAGCTACTTTAAGAAAAAGTCTGTAGTCATTTCACTATGTGATTGTGCCTAAAAAGACATGAATGAAGACAGAAAAGTCTTTTCTTCATCTCTAACTGCTGAAGGTTCATCAAAGTTAGATACACAGTTTAAGTCATTTTTAATGACTATGGAGAGCATTAATTTGATCCTACCTGGCACAGCTAGAGACGCTGAGGCCCAGAAAAGGGAAGCCCCCACTCAGAGTCACACAGGTAGGACAAAGAGTTAAGCTTACACTCAGGCTCCAGGCTGCCTACTTCCTCTCTGTCATGCCACCTCTTCCCTGCAAAGCAGATTCTTAAAGCCTGTAGGATGCAGCAAGGCAGGGCAGAACAGGCCCATGGTTTGACCCATCAGTTCTGCCTCTGCAGGGGAGGAAGTGCTCTGAGGGAGTCGAGGGCACACAGATAGAAAGAGGAGGGCAGCATATTCAAGGGAGCCCTGAAGACCAACAAGTTTCATTTCCTTGGCTTGACAATGCTTGCTTTGGCTCAGCCTGGCCAGCTGCAGGGATGTATCTGGAGAAACCCAAATAAAACAACCTTTCCTTTCTAATCAACCCACTGGGGAACGATCCTGGATAAACAGAGACCTTTTGAAGCATAAGGCAAGAAAAACAGACTGACACAGATGAGTCTCTGGGGAGAAGGAGAGGTGATGTCTATAATGCATGCCATGGTGGCAAAGACTATTATAGTAAAACTGAATATGACCAGTGCCTAGACAAAGAGAGCCAGTATATTTCCTCCAAGATGAATTCATTTGGATGTAGGAAGAATATTAGAAGTCTTCTCCTTGCCCTGCTGCTATGTCATATACGTGACTTTAAGACTTCCAAAGGCTAGTGCATTACTTTTCACCCTGCACTAACATAACTACTAATAGTGCTTAAGTTTTCTTTCATAACTTTTTTTCAGGAGTCTTACAAAAAAAATCTGAGGAGTTATATGTGGTCCTAGGACTGTGGGCTAACCAAGCTGAATGTACAACTTGAAAGAAGCTTAGGGGTAAGGAGCATGTCCCATTCACCTCTGTATCCCCGGCATTTGGGTTAGGGTAGGACTTATAACACATAGGTACTTTGCAAACAATGAATGAATAACTACTCAGTCACAGCTGTATCTGTAAATCAGATCTCTCATCTCGAGATCACCTTATATATTTTATCTATCTGGTTTCATCAGATTATCATTTTAAATTATCTTTCTCACTAATAAGCTACTTTTAAATGTCAGTTTAGTTTTACAGTTGCTTTGGCCCAATATTTACCAAAAAAAAAAAAAAAAAAAGAGAAAAAGTCCTAGTAAAGCCCCAGTGATCACAGCACATGGATTCTGGAAGCAGTCACAGGGCTAGGCCTGAAGGCTGAGCAGTCGCTGTATCTCGGGAAGCTCCCACCATACCCTCCTCCTTCGCACTGACTAACCAACGCTTGTAGGGAATGGAGAGTGAGCTTGAAACACTACCTTGCCATTGTCTAGGATATACTTGTCCATGACAGGTGCAGGAGCGGGGTAATAGGACGACGTATTTGCTTCCTCACTGACAGTGCTCCGTAACTCCGGCTCGGGCTCGAGACATTCTGACTTTACTTTTTCCAAGTCAATGGCGGGACCTAGGCAGTTAAGAAAAGAGATCTGTCTAGAACTCCAAGGAAAATCAAAGGCAAATATTTTAACTAGGCATCTGTCAGCACATAGTGGCACACACAAAAAAATATGCTGGCTTATTTTTGTCCATTGGACTACACTTAAACCCCAGCTTGAAAATAATATGAGGTATGAACATCACAGGGGAAAAGGTGGCAGACAAGAATGGACTAGATTCTAATTAAACATGAATGAAAAGCAGTCTTCTAGGGTGTCACTGTCTGAATGAAAATGTAAGGGATTCAACTTCCTGCAGGGGAAAGAGGTCCTTTTAAGACTGGGGTGGAGACAGGGTAGCAATGACTGCAATATGCAAACTGTGTATTCGCCAAACCCCATCCCTGCAGCCTACGTGAAGGAGGCCACAGCAGAAGACAGGAAAGCAGGGGGAGAGATGCAAAGGCCTCCCCCACCCAAGCCCTAGTATCTAGACAGGCGCATTTCAACCAAGAAATTAAAGCACAATACAGATTAAGCCCCTGATTGCCTGAACCGGCAGCTATCCTGATTTTTATTTTAATGCAATCAACACAAATTATGTACGGTTTAAACAGTAAAAGGCAGGAGATAAATGGTGGTGGTTTCTAAGGAGGACTTTTTTTCCATTAGCTTTTTAAAAGATGGTCTATTTTTCAAGTCACCTGTTGTGTCTTGATTACCAAAGGGCAGAAAAACAGGGTAAGGCCGGATAACTTGATTAACTTTTATAGGCAAGCAAATCCAAAGGCCAACAGAGAGTTTTGGCATCCTGGAAACTCTCCCTATGCAAGTATGTCAGGAGTTAACTGGGATCAGAAATTTAGCTACTGCCAAAGCCAGTCCCCAGGACTGTGCAAGTAACTTAAGTCACCAGTGAGTTTCACGGTCCAGCCTTCCTTTATTCTTACCATGTGGGCCGCTTGGTATGGAGCTGTTTGTGTGCCAAAGCCCTCATCAACAGCCTGGCTGCAATTTACTGTGTTCAACTGCCATACCCTTGGCTTTGCTGGTGGTGAGGAAGGTATTGGTGATTTTGTTACAAAAATTCCTCATGATAGGGCTTCCTAGACTGATAAAACCATTTCTGAGTTGCTGGTAGCTGCAAGACAGATCTCTGAAGTCACCAACAATGTAGGTGCACATGTGTGTGCTCAGCGCATGAGTGCGTGCTCAGTCACTTCAGTCGTGTCTGACTCTATGCGACCCTGTGGACCCTAGGGTCCACTAGACTCCTCTGTCCATGGGATCCTCCCAGCAAGAATACTGGAGTGGGTTGCCATGCCCTCCTCCAGGGGATTTTCCTGACCCAGGGATCAAACCCATGTCTCTGGTCTCCTGCGTTGGCAGGCGAGTTCTTTACCACTAGAGGCACCTGAGCAGCTCAACGAAGTGTGAAGACACAAAGCTGAATGCAGCGAGGCTGGGGAGCGGCGCAGAGCTCACTGAAAAGCAGGGCTCATCTTGGGAGACCGAGTTTAGGTCTTATTCCTAGTTTGGCTATATTTTAATTGTGTGACCACAGGCGAGTGAATTGTGGATGCACAAGCTGTCAGAATGACGGACTGAGAGCATTGTCACCATTCCAGGAGCATCTCCCAATTCTGTGTGACCTACTCAAGAGCTGGGCCTAAGGCTTTTCTTCTTTGCCCCCAGCCCCTGGCATGAGGATGTTTTCTGTTTGCTAAATGAACAAAAGAATGGCAAGAATGAATGAATAACTCTAAAGTTTCAGAAGCAGATGCCATAGCTTCTCCTCTCTTTGTATGAGATCTCAGTTGTGTTTCTGAGATATAAGCAAACTCAAGTGGAGCATTTGATCTTTTCTTAGGTCAGGGAAGAAGCAATTACTCTGGCTTTCCCCAAAGGGCATGGCTCCTGAGGTCTCTTCCTGCTCTGACATTCAGCAGCAAGATAAGGGAATGGAGCCATGCAGCAAATGGAGCACAGGTCATCTTAGGAAAAGATAGTGTCCCTCCTCTAAAGCCTCCTTTTCCTTCTATGAGAGGAAGATGGTGGACAAGATAACGAACCCAACTCAGCTCTGACTTCAGTCTAGTTCTCATCCATTTATCTCCACAACAGCTGCCAAAGAAATCTACTCACAACCAAATCTTTCCTGGCTTAGGCTCCCACTACCCTCAAAATTAAGTTGTGTACCATAGCCTCCTTAAGACCCTGAATATAGCCAGCTTCTTCTTGATCTCTGCTGCTCAATTCCTGCTCTCTCCAGATGTTGTCCCTCAGGCGCTGTGCTGTCCCAAGCTTCTGAGCCTTTGGACGTGCTACTGTTTTGGCCTTGAATGCCATCTCATCTGCCTGTCAAGTCTCTGGTCAGACTGCAGAACAGAGCTTAGATGTCTCCTTCGTGAGGCCTTGCTCTGATCACTACCAGGTAGGGGGTCTCTAAATCGTAAATACTTATAGCAGATTATATTTGGAATCATCTACCAATCTGTTTGCTGTCCACATCAAACTGTGAAGCTCCTCAAGGGTAAAGTTTTACTCTCTTTGTAATCTTGGCACCTAGGGCAATGTCTGGCACGGTGCAGGCTCTCAGTAAATTCTTCATAACATGAGAGGAGAGAGTAAGTTGTGGGCAAGAAAGAGACTTAACTGGGCTGAGGCACAGATTCTGAAATAAAGCCCTGCTGCTGCGTGGAGGTGCCTGAGGTGAATGGGATGTTTATAGGTATTTGTTCTCAAATACCTGTAACCTTTTGCAGCCCAGGAAGCAGAAGTTAGGGCTGTAAAATGGAAACTGGAAACATCTAGCCAGGGGAACAGACAGTTCTGCTGGCTACACAGGGACACATAAAGAGCAGGAGCTGAGAGCAAAGGGTCACCTCTCTGGCTCCACCCTCATTGGTCCTCTCTTCTAACGCAGACTCTGCTCCCTAGTGGCCTGCCTAGCCAGGTCCTTAGGACTCCCTCCTCCCTGGGTAATAGCTCCACTCATCTATTCCCCTCTGCCACCCCCACTAGACTGTGAGGCCTGAGGGCAGACAAAGACTGTGTCTTTTTATATTAGAGACCAGGGCTTAGCACAGTGCCTGTTCCAATTCCATTGCCAACAGGTGATTTTACACATCAATAATTACTTAACCTTTCTGACTCCTGTTGCCTCATCCTGAAAGGAGGAATGACAACAGTGACTCAGCCAGGCTGCAGCGTAAAGGAGTTAACCTCATATATGTAATGGTTCACACAGACTCTGGCACAGCGTGGGTGCTCAGTAAATGGTGGCTCACCACCCCTACCCCCGGCCCCTGCCCCACACGGGGGTCATATTTGGGTGCTCAAGTTAGTCGCTGCTAATCTCTGGGAACCAGGGCCCCGCTGGTCTTCTTTTGCCCCAAGTCCGTGGCACGAGCCTGGCCCAGAGCAGGTGTTCAGGCTCTCATGGCACACACACCCACACTAGGCTCTCCTCTGCCAGTTTGCTCAGGGACCAACAGAGTTTCATCGAATGCTGAGCCTACTGTAATGGGATCTTCCTGCTTCCAAGCTCCCAAGGAACTCTATTTCCTAACATCCCCGATCAGCACATTTAATACCTGCTGGCTGCCAGGGCTTAGCACTGCTCTCTGCCACGGCCTCCTCTGGCACTGTATACACAAGGACCTGGTGTCTCAGTGAGGAGGATGGACCAACCAGAGGCTCTTCCTGGAAGCGGTTAGTCAGGAGACCCGGGTGTGAATCCTGAGACACATCTCCTTCACCTCTCTGTGCCTCAGCTTTCCTACCTGCGAAACGGGGAGGGCCAATAGCCTCCAGAGAGCGAGGCAGACGCACAACGGAGGCTCAGACACCAGCTCAGAAAATGGCAGATGAATGAAGGGATGAATCAGTCAATAAAGCGGCGTGTTTAGTAGTACAGAGTCAGAAAGAAAAGGAACAAAAAGCATGTAGTTTCTTCCCAGAGAGGAGGGCGGACCTCTAGTGCTTTTAATTTAAAAGGGGGAGAAAAACACTTCACTGCAAATTTTAGTCGGCTCCACTATGATGCTGGCAATTTACATCTCATTACAACAAACGCTTCAGATTGCTGTTTTGCTTTTAAAAATTTCTGAGGCATTGTTCTCCTTCAAACACATGTGACCAAATTAGCCACGATAATAAGCACTTGTGCTAAGAGACGGCACTGCACGATCTGGTGCAGATATTTTAAGTAACAAAGCAACTTTTTTTCACTTTGTGGGAAGAGTAGGAATCAAAAAAAAAAAAAAGCCTTTTGATCCACTTCAGGTTTATTTTGGAGAAAATATACCTTCCATGGAGAGAAACCTCTCAGCTGGGTTAAAAAAAAAAGCTTTTGAAAGAATATAAAAGACAGTGCTTGTCTTTTCCTTCAGTCATTCATGAGCCCATTCATCACACAATCCCTGACAGCATACCAAGATCGAGCCCTGGAAGAGGCATTGGGGAGACGGAGACAAATACAGCATGCCCCAGTTCTGGAGACGTTGAGAATATAACACGTGAAACTCTCATTATACCGCACACAAATAGCTGTGAGCTGATGGACAAACACTGGATTCAATGCTACAAAACCTGCTGCAAATCCTGGGTCTATTATTTCCTTTACCTTTTTAAGCCCCAGAGGCCTTTCCCATAAAATGGGAATCGTGGCACACAGTAAGGGGCTTGGTAAATGTTTGCTGGCACAACAGATAAATGAAACTGTAACATTCTCTATTCTTTTCTAGCTTAACTGGACTAACGCCATTCTTCCTGAAAGTCTTTCTAAGACGTTGATGCTTATGTTCTATTTGTGTGTTCAGTCATGTCCGACTCTTTGCTGCAACTCCTCTGTCCACAGACAGGAGGTTTAAAAATTACCCATTTCTTCAAAATATGTATGCTTGGACACTAAAAATCAATTCTGACTTCTGTTGAAACAAAAACGCTAGTAATATTAGATTTTCTTTTGAAAAGTATTAAAGTCTTCCTTTTATTCCTGCAAATGAACAGGACTTTTCTCTGCTATTGGTATAATTCTAGTTTCTTCCTAAATAGAAAGAGAATCAAAAAACCAAATCAAAATCCTTAAAGCATATGCCTACTTTGGTGGCCCAGAGGCATACTGGGTTTGTCAAAAAAAAGATGATTCTCTTGTTGAAAAGGAGCTGAGCATGGGAAGAGCCACAGCAATGAAGGAGATACACAGAGGCCTTGGAAAGAGATGGGAGATGGCCCACAGCTGGGCAGGTGGATCTCCTCTCTCAGAAGGTATTGGCCACTCTTACCTGTTGCCACAGCCATGCATATGGTTCTTAGCACTGCCTCGCTTCCAGGGAGGGCAGGGACAAACCTGGTCTCATTTCTTCAGTGAGAATCTATTAGGCACCCACTAAGTGCCAGCCCTGAGCTCGGTAGCTTCAAATGATCGCTGTCCAGTAGTGGAAAGAGACAGACCACAGACCATTAATATCCTGACAAGAGTAAGGATAAAGACTTGGGAATAGAAGCAAAGGAGGAGGTGCCACACCTGGAGGAGACTAGGAAGGCTCCAGAAGCACAGTCACAAACTTCTGGGCTGGGGCTTGGAGCTGGCCGTATGGGTTGGAGTGGGGTAATTATCATCACACGGGGAAGGCAAGTGGCACATTATGGAGGCTCACTGATCGACCAGGATGTGGGCAGTGTCATGATCTTCGTAGGTTTGCAGAGAGATTACCATGGGCTCAGGGACCCTGGAAGGCCTTAAGGAACAGGTGAGCTCCTAGAACTTGAGATAAGGTCGAGGGAAGATGGTAGGATGGTCAGGCAGGGCAATGAGATCACTGTCAGCAGCGGCTCCTTGGGGTCCTTCCCCGACCCTCCACCTTTTCTGAGGGTTCTCTGTGGGTGAGGGTTGGAGTAGGCTTTGCTAGGCAGAGGCAGAAGAGGCCATTCCAGCCCTAAAGACTGGATTGGGCAAGACCCCTGCGGCTCATGAGTATGCACCCCCAGCACCCCGCCCTGCTACCTCACAGTGGGGCTGGTCCCTTAGGGAGTCAAAACTCTAGAGCAGCAGAGCTGGAATGGACCCAGAGAGCCCCCTCTCTATGGGGCAGAAGCCCAGCAAGACAGGGGTGGCAGGAGGGGGCCCAGGTCCCTAGTCGTGGTGGTCAAGGTATTTTACCCACATTGGAGAACTGTAGGGACCTGTTTCAAAGGATATATTTGCTTCTCTATTTGCTTCTCCCTGAAAAGGAAAGGTAACTGACACCTACTGAACATCTTTATTAGTTGTTGTTACTGTTGTTTAGTTGCTGTCATGTCTGACTCCTTGCGATCTCATGGACTGCAGCCCGCCAGGCTCCTCTGTCCATGGGATTTCCCAGGCAGGCATACTTGGGTCAGTTGCCATTTCCTTCTCCAGGGGATCTTCCCAGCCCAGGGACTGAATCCATGTCTTCTGCACTGGCAGGCAGATTCTTTACTGCTGAGCGACCAGGGAAGCCAATTTTACATCAAAATAACTATTTTAAAAAAATCTTTTAATCTTGACACTCCAGTATCAAGTTATCATTTGTTTACTATCTTCCGGGTTAGGATGCAAACTCTGAGGTCAGCCACTGTCCTGATCACGGCTGTATCCCAGCACCCGGCGCAATGTCTCTGGCACACAATGAATACTCATCAAACACGTGCTGAATGAAAGAAGTTAATTCTTAGTAATTTGCCGAAAGTAAAAAAAAAAATTCAGGGTTGCTAGACTCCAAAGGCTCACTCTTACCACAGCCCTACACGCCTTCAGCTACCTGTGGTTTTCAGGCTGCACAGGCTTCTCACGTAATGTCCACCTGTGGGACCCATACTGCACCTCTGACCTTCTTTTGCCTTCCTAGGTGTCTGTGAAGAACTCCACAATCGAGCAGGGGGTGCAGTGGGAAGGGAGTGAGTCACCAGGATTCATCTCACCTCTAGGAGATCTGAGCCCGTCCTCTGCCAGCTGGTGGTCAAAGCTGGGCTGGCTCTTCATCTGTGGTCCTGCTACTTCCCACCCACCCCAACTGTCTGGACCCAGGCAGCGTTCCAAATGGCAAGGATATGCACAACAGCATGGGTCTGTCCTGCCAGACAGGCACTGAAGGCCCCTGCACATGTGCTGAATGCACACGAAATGGCCTTTGATTCTGGACCAGAACTGGCTGGGTGCGAATACTGAGGGGTTGTGGTACGAAGGAGTGGGGCAGGAGGCACAGAGGCTGCCCTCAGATTCCCAAAGGGCTGCTGTGGGCAGCGAGCATCCGAGGGCAGGGGTTAGGGGAGGCGGAGTTTCCTCATGGTGGTGCTGACATCTCCCAAACAAGTCAATCCTTGACTCTGACCTTGTTGGCTCTCCCCTTCAGACCATGAGCTGTTCTAGAGCAGGAACTAAATGGGATTCGTCTTTGCTAAATGTGGGTTGGTTGATTTGTTTGGTTTTAAGATCCAATTTCAGAGTAGCAGGGCAGTCCAGGGCCCTCCTTCCTCTTTCTCCCTAGAGTTCACTTTCTGGGGCAGTGGGGAGCGGGCTGAGGGACAGCTCCAGTCTGTCCCTCTGTCCCTGAAGCCCATGACCAAAGGGGCAACTCTGAGGTCGATGGGCTACAGGCCCCTCCGAGGGGAGGAGCCCCTGTGTCCACCTCTGTAAGGGCCGGGGCAGTTCTAGGGGCTCTCACTTGCCTTTGCAGCCTTGGCTGTCCCTCCTACCTACCTCTCCTCTGTGTAGTTTGTTCAGGGGTGACTTGTGGTTCCTGAATAAGCCAGCATCTCTCCTAACTCCAAATCTTTATCAGTCTCTCCTGCTGTCTGAGACATTCATTTCCTCTCTCTGGGCCCGCGTCCTCATTCGATGATCCTGTCTACTACTGAGGTGGTTTTCTCTACGAAAAGCAGCTAGCATCAGGCCCACAGCAGGTGTTCACAGGGGCCAGCGCTCGCCTGCAAGGAGAGCTCTCCCACCTCAGTTTCCTTGGACTGGCAAAGCCAGCAGAAAACAAGCCTGCCACACAGCCACGCTGAAGCCCATGACCAACGGGCAAAGCCCTATTTTAAGTGAGAAGCACATTTCCTATTCTGGCAACAGAGGGAAGTCCAGTGACTCCTGATGTTCCCACTCCCCAAGCAGGATCGAAGGGACAGGCTGGAGCTATCCCTCATCCCCCTTCCCACTGCCCCAGAAAAGTGAACTCTAGGGAGAAAGAGGAAGGAGGGGCCTGGACTGTCCTGCTACTCTTAAGTCGGATCTTAAAACAACCTAGGGTGAACTGTGGCTAATGCTGATCCCGTCAAGAGTGCACAAAGTCCTTCAAAGGGGAAGATGGCCCATATCTTTAAGAGAAACAATTCTAGTTCTCATTGCTGCACCTTTGCCTGCCGCCCAGGGTGAGGGGCACAGGACATGGTAGTTTGGGCCCCAGCCCACCAGTAAGCAAGGCAGTGGCAGGTTGTGGACCTGCTGGGTCCTGGGAACACGAAAACCTGACCTGATGACTATCTCCCACTTACCCTCTTAGTCCTTTCTCAAAGCCCAACTTTTGTGAGCACTCCCGTGTATTGGTAAGAGTGAACTGAAGGCTGAAGGAAATGGAAAAGAGCTCTGAGATGAACAAGCCCTGGGAGGTGAGCTGTAAAAAGAGAAAACTGAAGACTCAAGGGGGTCCAAAGGAGTGCTTGAGGATTGGAGATAGGAAGAAGGAATTCTGCCCTGGAAAAGCGCGTGGAGGGAGAATTCAATACAGTATATACCAGCGAGCCTGAAATCAAGTCCAGGCGTAGCTGTAAAACAGACAATTCAAATATGATTTCTGAGGACTTACAAGGGAAAGTAGCAATCCCCACTGCCCCAGAAAGTGAACTCTAGGGAGAAAGAGGAAGGAGGGCCCTGGACTGTCCTGTTACTCTGAAATTGGATCTTAAAACCAAACAAATCAACCAACCCACATTTAGCAAAGACGAATCCCATTTAGTCCTGCTCTAGAACAGCTCATGGCCTGAAGGGGACTGACCAAAGATTAAGACAAGCCGAGACAACCACATCTGTGCTCTGCCGTAGGACAGTGAGTGCCTTTGGTGCGCCAAGCGCCGTACACACATCTCATGTGCAGACTCAAATGATACTACATCACTAATGCTGGACTCACTGAGCACTTACTATGTGCCAGCCCCTGGGCAGAAGTCTGTACATGCCTTTGCTCATTTAATCCTCTTAAGAACCACAGTGGCTAGTATTGTCACTGACTCCACTTTATGGATGAAGGAACTAAGGCCCAGGAAGTTAAGTAACTTGCCCAAGTTAACACAGTCAAAATACGGAAAAGCCAGTGTTCAAAACTCCAGTATTTCTGCCCTAGTCAGTGACCAGGCTCTCCTGCCTGTGTGCGGTACGCATTACGATATCCATTTTACAGAGGAGAAAAGAGAGGCTGAGAAGGGTTAAATTATTTGCTTCAAGTTGCACAGTTGAAGAATTCAAAAGCTGAGATTCAAACCCAAGTACTATCTGCTGCCAAAGCCCACGCTGCCTCCAGTTCAGGGGAGAGCCAGCAGGAGGCATTTGGCTGACATTCGCTGCTTTTCAAAGGCACCACCAGAGACCTGTGCTGAAAGAATCCAGCTCCGACCGCAAAGGATTTTAAAGATCAAAGCTGGTATTTTAACGGACTTTGGACAGAACACAAGGCACGAGCCCAGAGGGGAACAGAGGTGATAGAAACCCAGCTCTGAAGAGCCAAGACAGATTTGCAGGCCACAATGGCTTTCTCCTTCAAAAGTTTCAACCAGCTTGTGATCTGGCCAACAGGGGCATTATCTCTTCTTTTGCCTTCTCCTCTCTCAGAAGGAGATAATGCTTACCTGGCCTTGCAATAAGGCTACTGGAATAGTCCAATGAGATAAAAATGTCAAGGTCTTTGAAGCCCGTCAAGTGTCATGTACATGTGAATTACTGTTATTATTCTTAATGTCTATTCCTCTTCTGGTCAGAATTCACCATTTCCACCTACCTTCTCTACAAAGTGCACACCAAATCTAGGGCCATCCTCTGCCTCCTTCCTGCAGATCCAGCACTATGTTCTGTCCTGAGAGCAAGTCTGTGCTCCGCCTCGGGCTGTGTGTGCAGCTTGGAGGCAAGGACTCCATCTCCTCCTCTCATTCCTCACTGAGCCTCTTCCAACCTTAGCTGAACTCACGGTACCGGGATCACACCAAAATCATCTTATCTAGTAAGAGGTACTTAGAGTGCTAAAAGCTGAGGGTAACATCTGAGCTTTGGTCTCTGACCTCTCAGAACAAGGACTCTGGCTGAGGGGAACTCAAGAGAGATGCTAGAGTTTACTTTCTCCTACACTGGAGCTCACCCTTGTCACTGGCTTTCACTGCTCTGCTTCCCCTCACACCCCTGGAATTCTCTGAGTCTGCCAAGCCCTGGTTTAATAAACATCACTCTCACCCACTAGGCTCGTGAATGTTTTCAAAAGGGACCGTCTTCCTGTATCTCCAGCACCTAATACAATCCTGGCACAAAGGATACTCTTAAAAAATGATAAATGAATGAAAGAATAAATGAATGAATGAACACACAAATAAGTCTGTATTTTATAAATTAGAAGATCTTCATGCTTTTCATGTCCTTGGCATTTATTTCTTTGGGAGAAGACAAACAGGAAAGGGCAGGAAAGGAGAAAGAGCCTGGCATTTAGTAAACACTTGCAATATGCTGGTTACAGTGATGAATTCTTTACACATGCTTCCCCTTTTAATTCTGACACCGTCACAGAGGCTGGGAGAAAAGGAACTTTCAGAGTTAGAGAGTGAGGTTCCTTTCCATCAGAGAGGGCTGCCTCCTATGCTAAGATCATACAAAAGGAAAGCTCTGTTTTACAGAGAGATGTCCTTTGGGGGATTAGGCTGGGGGTCACCCCCATGTCAATGACATTGAAGTACAAGGGTATGTGGTCAAGGGCCCAGAGAGAGGCTCTCAGAACCAGGTGTCAGGAGACCCTTGGAAATAGACCTGCGACACCTTCGGGCTTGTTTCCTCATCAACGACATGAGGGCAATAGCCTACATCCTCTCTAAGCTCATTTGCCACTCCTTGACTCCATGTTCTAGAGAACTTTTCTCTGTTATATATATCTTGTGGTTTATTTGTGGAATGAATGGAAGAATGAATAGACAAATGAATAAGTGAGTCATCCAGTGACGTCTCTGAAACATCTTATACCATCTTGCTGCTGCCCCTAACCTCCACCAGGTGTACCATCACAGGTCCTGGCTATGGGACCTTCTCACCAGTCAGAGGTCCTCTTCAGGCTCCTGCTCTCTGCTCCCTCCCGTCTATGGCCTGCAGGATCCCAATGCCTGGGGGAGTCAGCAGTTATTCTTTTTAAAATTGAGCATCCCTAACCTGTGGATGATCCAGCATCCTTGAGATGGGTCCCCTGGCAACACGGAAAGGAGAAAATACTCAAGGGTGGGCCTCTAAGAGCACTGCTTGAGCCAGTCCCCAGGGGGGCAGGGGCAAGGAGGGTGCAGCCCAGGCTACACATCAGCCCCCGACCAGGGTGTACTGCTGAGATTCAAAGACGGTCTCTCAGTTCCCTCCTGGCTCTTCTCTGCCTTGTGACTGGCTTCTTAGAGGTGTGTACTGTACACGGGCTATTACAGCAGAGAATGTTTTCCCAGACTCATCCAGAGAGAGTTCCACCTTCAACTGTCAGCCGCTTCCCGGGAACGACATTCACTGCATTTCAACTGCATGCTTACGTGTTTACCTCCATCACTGTGCCCTCTCCAGCCTACAAGATCTGATCTTCTCTGTGTCTCCCCAGGTTGCCAGGCTCAGAAAGCATGTGGTCAGTGTGAACTGACTGAATGAAGAAATACGTATACGGCCCCCTTTCTCTCCTATAATATAAGACCTCGAGAGGCAGAGAAGTTGGTAAACCTGTTCAAGGTCATACAGCTTTTACTGGTTAGGGAAGACGAGTTAAAAACCAAATCGGACCATGTCTGATGCCCGCTAGGGGTATGGGAAAAGGTGCTTATGGCACCTTTTATATATATAATATATTTATATTATAATATAGCATCAACAGAATACCAGATAGGATGCTGTATATCCCTATGCTGTAAGAGGGATGTTGTTATTTCCATTTTACAGATGAGAACACCAAGGTTCAGAGACATTGAACTTTGTCTAGGCCCCTCTGCCTACACTGCACCTCACTCTTCCCACTCACTCACTCCTGCCTGAGTAAGAAAAATGTATTCATCAGGCTCCAGATTAGAAGCCACTTTCTTTAGGAAACCTTTCTTCCCCAGACTCCCAAATTCAGCGGGTGCCCCTCCTCCACTGTCTCACAGCAGAGCTTCTGCCCCTGTGCTGGCACTAACTGAATCAGTGGCTGTGTCTCCCACATCAAACTTTAAAATCCTCAAGGGCAGAGGGCAAGGGCTGTATCTTAAATGTATTGAACTTTATCTGCTGCTAAGTCACTTCAGTTGTGTCCGACTCTTTGTGACCCCATGGACTGCTGCCCACCAGGCTCCTCTGTCCATGGGATTCTCCAGGCATGAATATTAGAGTGGGTCTCCATGCCCTGCTCAAGGGGATCCTCCCAATGCAAGGACTGAACCCGTGTCTCTTGTGTCTCCTGCACTGGCAGGTAGGTTCTTTACCACTAGTGTCATCTGGGAAGCCCCGCTAAGCTAAACGCCTGGCATGCAGTGGAGACCAGTAAATATTTGTAGGAGAAAAGAGGGAAGAAAGCAAGGAAAGAAGGTTCCTAAAGAACTGGGAAGTGGGGAAGTTGTGTTTGAATCCAGGCCTGCCTGGTTCCAAGGACTAGACCAGACCAGACTAGACTACCTCCATGAAGACATACAAACTCCCCTTAGAGTAGACAGCCTTTTATTATACTCTTGGGGATTTATCTTTTGTTAATCAATGGATCTTAAGCTTTCACAGGTCAGTGACAGCTTGATCAGATGTGACTTTTCTGGGATGCCCCTGGTCCCTGGAGCACAGAGCACCCCATGTGGTGGGTGCTTTATGCATAACTGTGGCTTAAGCTGACTTATGTTCAATCTATTGATCAGAAGGTGACTCAGATCAGAGAAGACCAGCCACTGGCCCTCAAGATGGCACCAGGCCTGTGGGGTGGGAGTGCCCAGAATGATCGAGACACTGAAGCCCCGGTTGGGGCCAAGGTTATCTAAGTGCTTTAAGACTAAAGAGGCACGTGTGCGTGCACGCATGCGTGCAGGCTCAGGCACTTCGGTCATGTCTGACTCTTCTGTCCGTGGCATTTCTCAGGCAACAACACTGCAGGAGGTTGCCATGTCCTCCTCCAAGGGATTTTCCTGACCCAGGGACTGAACCTGTATCTCCCACACTGCAGGCAGATTCTTTACCGCTGAGCCACTGGGGAAGCCCGAAGAGGCATATACTGATACAAAATGCAGTGTCTTATTGCATTCAAGGGTGAGAAGTGGCTTCTGGAGTTTAAACTAAGTTCATGACTATAGAAGACAGGCAGTTTCCCTAGGAATAAAAATAATGACGTGGAGAAATTTTAAGTTTGCTTTGTCCCCCGTCAAGAAGTTTACAAAAGATGTAGTGTACAGAATCGGGGAAGGCAATGGCACCCCACCCCAGTACGCCTGGAAAATCCCATGGACGAAGGAGCCTGGTAGGCTCCAGTCCATGGGGTCGCAAGAGTCGGACACGACTGAGCGACTCACGCTTTCACTTCATAGTTGGAGAAGGAAATGGCAACCCACTCCAGTATTCTTGCCTGGAGAATCCCAGGGACAGGGGAGCCTGGTGGGCTTCTGTCTGTGGGGCGCAAGAGTCGGACACGACTGGCGACTAGCATAGCATAGCATAGTGTACAGAATGCAATGAAAATAAAAATTATTCCTCCAAAGACTAGGAAACACTTTTTCTCTCTGAAAATCTCAGTTCTCTCTTGCCCTCCCCACTGCCACTCCAAGATCACACTTTTTTACAGTTAGGTTTTCTCTTTGATAACACATTTTAGTAACTTTTTATGTTGCACACCACGTGACCTTTAGTGTCACTGTGCGCCTCTCAAGGCAGAGTCCAGGAGTGCGGACGTTACTCGCCTAGGAAGTGGGGATGTGGTTTGAGGTGAGCGCTGCTTCTGCTTCCCCAAGGGACTCTGGGCAAGTCCCAGCCTCAGTTTCCTTTTCTGTGACAAGGGCATGAAAAGGCCTCTTGGTTGACCCTTAGGTCACCCTGAAGATCTACTGAGACACTGCCTTGGGAACATACTCTAGGTAGGAGGAAAGACCTATCAACATAAGTAAGAGAGCATGTTTATCTAAACATCAGAAAGGAATGAAGCTTTACATGTAAATCTATTATCTAGGTAACACAAACCTTCCTTCCTCAGTATAAAATTGTACTGGATTTAAACTTTGGGGATGGCACTTGTATTTCTAGACTAGTCTATTCCCTTTTTGAAGCAAAGAACACTGACGCAGGGTTATTAACGACTGTCTTGAAGGAAGGTGGGGGCTATGAATCTGTGTTATCCTGATTTGCTCAACACTGACAGTCCTCTGCTTTTCAGGGTGTTTCTGTCTTTTCCTCTCAGGTAAGCAGTCATTTCTCCCTGCTGGCATAGTGGTGGCCTTTCAGATTTCCCGATTCCAGCCTCTAAACCACATTACATGAGAGAGAGAAAGTGAGACTTAAAATCCCTTAGTCGTGTCTGCCTCTATGTGACCCCATGGACTGTGCAGCCCATGGAATTCTCCAGGCCAGAATACTAGAGTGGGTAGCTGTTCCCTTCTCCAGGGGATCTTCCCAACCCAGGGATCGAACCCAGGTCTCCCGCATTGCAGGTGGATTCTTTACCAGCTGAGCCACCAGGGAAGCCCAATTACATGAGAAAATCTAAAAACCTAAGTTTGTTAAGTTCAGTTGCAGTGTAAGAGCCTATCAAGTTTTTCTATGAGCAAACCCAAGTAGCTTTACACATCTTTTACATTAATCTTCCTAAGGTCATGTGCCTCTCTACTCAAAAACTCAGTGTTACTCATTCCTACCGAAACAAACCCAGACACCCCCGGCTGGTAAGGGTTTCCAGGCCTTCAGTCACCTGTCCTGACCACACATGCAGTCTCCCTTCTTAATACACATGGTGTTGACTGCTGCCCTCTGCCACCTCTTGTGCCTTAAAAGACCGCCCACCCTTCGAGGCCCACCTCCTTCCTGGAGTTTCCTCCTCTGAACTCTCCTCTTATCCACATCTTTCCCATGGTCCCGACCTCTTTCTGACTTAAAGTAACACAAGTTTTCCTAGAATCATGTCTAACTCACTTCATTATCCTAAAGCCCCCTTGGAGCTGAATGAATGCATACATGGGTGGTGGCAAATACATTTCTAGCTCTTATTCTCTAAGGCCCCTGTGTTCTAGATAGCTAAGGCTGCTGCGTTCCAAAGCTCCTGTCAGATTCGCTCTGAGTGGGGAGGGCCTCTCTCTGGGGGAACTGCTGAGCCTCGTCCCTGCCCTTCCCTTGCCTCAGGGTCTGCCTCTCCCCAGCACCCTCTGGGGAGAGGAGTAGGCAAACCATGCCCCCCGTGGGGGGTGGCAGGTGGCCAGTGGTGGAGGGGGGCACTCACCACTGCCCAGCCTCAGGAGCAGCACGTCCTGCAGCCTGCGGTTGAGGTCGCGGAGCTCCTTCATCTCGGCCACGAGCGCCCCATACTCCTTGAGTTTCTTGGCCTGCTGCACCAGCTGCCTCCGAGTCCGCTCCAGCTCCTGCTGGAGGTGGCGCATCTCCTCCTGTTGCTGCTGGTAGTTTCGTAGCAGCTCCTCATACAGAGCCCGGGGCACGCCGGTGTCTTCCAGACTGTCCATGTCCCCCACGCCCGGCGAGGCCTCCACGAACACCTCCTCCGGGCACACGCCGGGGCCCAGGCTCAGGCCGTTCTGCTTCTCCAGCCGGGCCACCACTGCCTCGATGCTCTTGTGCGCCACTTCGCTGGGCTTTCGCCCCTCGGGTCTCTGTGTAGGACAACGAGAGTCAGTTCAGGCAAGGGCAGCTGGGGCTGTCTTGGACTGCGGCTCAATATGTCCCCAGACAATCCTAGAATCACAGAACCACAGAACATCAGTGCTTGGAGAAACTCTGTGCACATACTTAAGACAAAGCTCTTTATTTTACACATGGGTAAACAGAGGTCCCGGGGAAGGCAATGGCACCCCACCCCAGTACTCTTGCCTGGAAAATCCCATGGACGGAGGAGCCTGGTGGGCTCCAGTCCATGGGGTCGCTAAGAGTCGGACACGACTGAGCGACTTCACTTTCACTTTTCACTTTCATGCACTGGAGAAGGAAATGGCAACCCACTCCAGTATTCTTGCCTGGAGAATCCCAGGGACAGAGGAGCCTAGTGGGCTGCTGTCTATGAGATCGCACAGAGTCGGACACGACTGAAGCGACTTAGCAGCAGCAGCAGCAAACAGAGGTCCAGAGTGGGGAAGTGTCTTGCCCAAAGTCACATGGTCAGTGAGCAACAGAGGCAGGACTCTGGTTTCCCAGGCCACCACTTTCCCATCCCCATCACTCTGCCTCTTGGATGTATCTCATACCATGACGGCCCATCCCAACTCCCCAGTCCCCTACCCCACCCATAGGGCTCAGGCAGTGATCTGCTCACAGTGGGTATTCAATGAGTATTTGTGGAGAATCCATGAGAAATCAGGCCAGGCCTAGGCATCCTGGGGGGTGGGGTCACCAGTCAAATCTTTATACCAACAAAACATAAAAGCCTTTTCTCCCCACCTCACCCCCTATCCCAAGAAAGGGCATTCCACCAAATAAAGTTTTTCTGAAAAATGCTCCAGTGGGGAAGGATGCTAAGGACTCTAATCTGGAGCAGGAATTGTGTCTTATTTTCTGTTTCTCTACTGTCTATTCAGAACTGGTACCCGGCAGGGGCTTGATAAATGTTTACTTAACTGAAAAGTTGAAAGAATACTAGTATTGGAAGGTTCTTTCTGCTTAACTCCATCATTTTACAGGTGAGGAAATCCAGGCTCAGAGGAGAAGGACTATACTCAGGGTCACATGCTGAGCTACAGAGTCAGACCTGGGACTTAAAGCCCAACTTAGAGCACAGACTCCTCCCCCAACCCCTGCCAGTCTCTCCTTGAACTCTGGCCAAGCTAAAGCTCAGCATGAAGTGGATAGAGAGAGGATAGTTTAGTGAGAGGAGAACTAATCAGGACTACCCAGGGGCTGGGGCTTCAGCTGCCTGAGGAAATTCCAGCTCAAATGGACAAAGCTTCCAAGAAGGGGAGTGGAAGCTATGGGACCAATTGAATTCTTCACCCAGGACAGGAGGGCTAGGGACTCTCCTGACTGGGGGCTCTTATGGGAAGTGCAGACAACCAAAGACACAAGATTCCAGACAACTTAACTATGTCAGGTTGAGCCTGCCTTAACCTCTCAGTAAGCTCCTGAAAGTTTTGGAAAAAACAACAAAAAAGAACCATGACTCTGGGATTAGGTTACATGACAAAATCCTATCCTGTCATCTTATCAACTAGGATAAAGTGCTACTAGTCTAAATAAATCTATTCATTAGAACTGTAATGATCACTTTAGATACCCATCTGCAGTACTGCAGTGGGACACCCCCAAGGGCAGTGACCACGTCTGTCTGATCTCTATGACCCCAGGAACCAGCACAGGGCCAGGGCCACAGTAGGGGTGCAATGAATGCATGAACTCAACTCAGCTGAATCTTCTGGACTACGCTTCAGGAATGTCCTTAACCTGAGTCCAAAATCAGACTGTGGTCAAAGCGGAAAGTGTCCCTCTTCTGCCTCCCTTCCTCTGGGGCACCCATTGCACAGAATAAACTTCTGGCTTATTGGACAAGTTATTTAGCAGGCTTCCAAGTAAAGGCTGGAGGAGACCCACTAGGGCTCACACCAAAGGAAATGCAACTCATACAGAAGTTTTTCTTCTAACCCAGGGTCATGTTAACCCTTTTGTGTGAGCCTGGCACACCTGCCTCTACTCATGAGTCTACTCCTGGCTGTTAGGGGGCAACCTGACAGTGGCTGGCTCTGACCTGCTGCCCAAGAACAGCCACCTCAGGTTCCTGGAGCCCAGCAGTGACCTCTCAGGAGCTGGAGGCCGGAGGAAATGCCCCTTCCAGGCCCTCAGTGGTGATGACACTGCACAGATGGTCCAAACAGGACAGTGCTCCCTGGAAAGTCAGCCGGCACAGCCAACTCCTACCAGCTGGCCCAAGTCTCTCACCACATGAACAGATCATGGCCCGTAGCACCAGGGGACATTTACATGGGCAGAGGAGGCCAGACTGGAATTCTTCAGCTATCAAAGATCTGAAAAATATTCCCCCATACTTTCAAAAAGAGGAAAGATTTTGTTACCTTGATGTGTCTAAGCTGTAAATCTTCTTCCCCATAATCTTTAACCTCCCCATCTTCTTCTACGAGATTGAGAGAAAGTTTGGGGATTTTTATTTTCTTCTGCATCACACTGTTTTCAAGGTCAGATTTGTCTTCTAAAATACATATCAAAAAAATAAGGTTCATTATGGGTCAAAATGCTCAAAATGCCCACAACCTCAAATGCTAGAGAATGACTGAGGCCAGACCAGTTAAAGAGGAAAAGCAAACCAATCCAAGACATGTTCCCTCCTTCGTGCAGGGCTCTTGAGAGCAACAGTGCAGATCAAGCTTGAGGATCAAAGTGAAAGTGAAGTCGCTCAGTCGTGTCCGACTCTTTGTGACCCCACGGACTGTAGCCCACCAGGCTCCTCTGTCCATGAGATTTTCCAGGCAAGAATACTGGAGTGGGTTGCCATTTCCTTCTCCAGGGGATCTTCCTGACCCAGGGATCGAACCCAGGTCTTCCATACTACAGGCAGACGCTTTGCCATCTGAGCCACCAGGGAAGTCCTGAGGAGCAAGGGTATATGCTAAAAGCACTACCATGCAAAGCATTGAAACAGCACCCAGTGAATGTGCTGAGGGTTTTTCCTAAGTATATCTTAAAGGGTGGCCTTTTATGGAGTTGTAGAATCTTGGAACTGGAATGGCCCTTAGATTGTTATGTTTTTAACTTGACTAGCACACAAAGTCCTCAACAATCGAGATCTTTTTAAGCCAAAGGACTTCCCAGGAAAACTTGTTGGGTTTCAGCCAGCTCAGGTACTAAAGAGCATGAAGGGATGATGGCTCTTATGAAGATAAAGCCTGGACTGGAGCTGAGGTGGAGCCTCCCCACAGCCCAGACACAGGACACACTAGTCGAGTTAAGATGGTTATAGGAAGAGGAACAAGTAACATTCACTGCCTTTTTACTGATATCAAATCAGGAGACAACAGAGTTTGAGGGGCCTCAGTGACCACGTGGTCCAACTCTCCCATTTTACATGTGAGGATGGAAGGAGTGTGATGAGTGTAAGGAAGAGCCAGGAAGTGGAAAACAGGCCTCTGGCTTCTCACCCAGTGCTTACATGTGACAACACCACACACTGACCTGCACTACAAACTACAAAAGGGCCACACAAAGGGATGCTCCTTCTCTCTTTCTTATTCTTTAAACTCAACTTCAGATAATCTGAAAGAGAATTCTCAGAGTTTACAAGCACTTAACTATTTCAGAATGTAGTCAAATGCCAAATCTTCCTAAATGGCCTTAGGAATGGAGCCCCAGCTGGTCAAGAGTAGGACTCCAGAATCAGAGAGGCCTCAGTGTGAAACTCAGCCCTTCTGTGACAATGTGAGGAGGGGGACTGAGGCCCTAGTCGCATGATCTCAAGTGTCTCCTCTGAGGGTGATAGCAACACTCACACCCACAGAGCACAGCTCAGACACCAGGCACGCAATGAGCAGGATGTGAAAACTGGCATGGTCAACATGCTCACAATTGTCTTACTTCCCCAAGCAAAAGGTGGATAAAGATACTACAATTAAAAAAAAAAAAAATGAAAGACTGACTTCAGAAAGGTACAGAGTGGAAGGGAAATGCCGAGGAAAAGAAGATGGTCTTTGTTAACAGTCTCCTGATCGGAGATGAAAATGGCCTTTCCCACTAGTGAAAGAGCAATCCCTGGGTTCTAGTTCTTGTTCTCTTTGTACCTACATTTTACAGGTGGGTTAGGAATGAACAGCAGCAGGGACTGTGGTCTTTCTGAAAGAACAGCAGCTCCCCTCCTATTAAACCATTGTTCTTTCTTTCTAAATTAAAAAGCTGTTAAAAGTAAAACCGAATGAAAGTGCTTCAAATGAAGTTATCCTGAAATGGGATGAGTGGGTGTTTTTGCAAGTGAAGAAACAGAGACAGAAACTGAGAGAGATGCAGGGGATGAGCGGGTGGTGTCAGGACTTTTGAATGTGTTGAGGCAAAGCTCCTGGGTTAGTCTTCAGTTTGACAAGTTCAAGGGCAAAACTTTGAGATGTAGCCATCAAACTAGAAATAACAAGCTATGCTCAGCCTCCCTGAGCAGAAACTCTGAAGCTCAGAATCATGTTGGTATGGAGAGAAGCAATCCTTCCGACTCACAAAACTGGGCAATATTTGAACTGAGAGCAACCCTCAGATCATTTCACTCAACCCTTTCAAGATGGAGATGAGGTTCCAAATGGTAAATCCATGCATCTGTCCACTAAACCAGCAGGCCCAGGGATACGGGAGGAGTAGGACAGGCAGGGTTCCCATTCTGGAGAGTTCATGCTTGTACAAGGTCACAGAAATTAGGATCATAACTTGAACAGCCTGAGAACTCAGACCATGTAACCAGAGTTCAGCACTTTTCCTCCTATACCTCAGATTAATGTTTACTGAAAATTTACACTTGCAGGATGTAGCTGGGGCCTTGGGCCACTGAGAATGAACATTGTTAAGGACACTAGATAAAAACCCACAAAAAAGAAAAACTCTCTGATACGACTGAGAGGAGATCTCAAATACTGAGTTTGAGTAAGGGGACAGTAGCTGCTACAGGACCTTGGGGGCAAGGGAGATCACTTTGGTCAGGAAAATCATGGCAGGCTCTGGAGAAGAAGTACCCTTTGAGCTAGACTCCTTACTTACAAGGTGGTCTTGGGTAACTTACTTTACTTCTCTGATCCTGTTTCCTCATCTGTGACCTGAGTTTACATATAGTAAATAATTCCTACTCATATTGCCAGGATGCCCTGAAGATGATCAATTCTGAGTGTTAAGAACCTGAGTGAAGTGAATGGCACTTGGACCATTAGCAGTCATAAAAGGTCAGTCATTTAGGGATGGCAAGAAGAGGGAAAAGGATAGAAATTTAAAAAAAAAAAAAAAAAGTAAAGACTGCAAAAGCATTTAGACTGGAATGGTTACAAAAGATGGTTCAGTTATAGGCAGGAAGAGAGGTAAGAAAGGAAGTTATGGTGGCTGAGCTTGGAGAATAAATGGCCTTGAATGCCAAGGTAAGAACTAAGTTTTAGCCTTTAGGTGCGGGCAAGTCAGACAACCTGGATTCCATGTCCAGCTCTGCTAGGTTGTAGGTGTGAGAAGTCAGGCAAGTTGCTGTGTTATTGAGTATTACTGATCTCTTTCTGTAGAAATGGAGATAGAATATTGGCTTCAGGTGGGATCAAATTAGCCGAGTACGCGTGCCTTGAAGGCAACAGAGCCCTGTCCTTATAGCACATGACAAAGTTCTGCAGAGCCTGCTGCTGGCCCAAGGCTGCTGCAGGCTTGCGCCAAGAGGTGGAGACTTCCCCAGCCACCTGGCTTGAGAAAGGTGACACTTGGCAGAGCTCTACTCCCCATATGATGACAGAAGTCCCACTCCCATCTCCATGCACAAAGCTCCATGCTCTTCCACCTAACTGGAATGCCCTCTCCTTTTCTCTCTGTCTGAAAAACTCCATCCAACCTCCACTCAGCTCCTTTTTCCTTCTTCAAGGTCCCGTTACACCTTGCACATACTTTCTCTGTAGCCTGTTTTCTTACTATGTTGCAATCATCTGCTTTGAGGTCTACCTTTCCCACTGGAGTGTGAATAACTACACTGCAGGTCCCATATCATAAGCCTGGTCATACAATATAGGGACTCATCAAAAAAAATATTTAATGAAAGAATAATAGAAAGAAGCTATGCCAGTAAGCATATGAAAAGACGCTCAAAGTCCTCAGTCATTAAGGAAACACAAATCAACAAGAATACAATCTGATATACTTCATACTCACTAGGATGGCTACAGTCAAAAAAAGAAAAAAGAACGGAGGATAAGCATAACAAGTGCTGAGAAAATATGGACAAATTGGAACCCTAATACATTCCCGATAGGAATGTGAAATGGGGCAGCCATTGTGGAAAACAGTATGGCAGTTTCTCACGAGGTTAAAAGTAACTGTAGGATACAGCAAGTCCACTCTTAGGTATATACTCAAGGGAAACGAAAACATGTCCACAAAAAACTTGTGCACAAATGTTCATAGCAACATTATTCATAATAGTCAAAGGGGGGAAACAACCCATTGTCCATCAACTGATGAATGGGAAAAAATGTGACATATTCATGCAATGGGGTATTACTCAACTGTAAGAAGAACGTATTGATACTTGCTATAACATGAATGAATCTTGAAAACATCATGCTAAGTGAAAGAAGCCAGACACAATGGCCACATAATGTATGATTCCATTTATATGAAATGTCCAGAATAGGTATATCCATAGAGATGGAAAGTAGACTAATGTTTTCCAGGAATCGAGGGGGAAGGGGCAATGAGAAGTGACCACTTAATGGGTAACAGGGATTTCTTTTTGAGTGATGAAAACGTTCCAGAATTAGATAGTGAAGATAATTGCAGAACACTAAGCGGTACACATTATAAAACAGTTAAAATGGTGAATTTTATGTTATGTCAGTTATACTTCAATTAAAAGATAGGCTACCACTTTTAGAATGTATATTACCTACCAGATACCACTATAAGGCTCTTTTCACATACTACTATACTTCCCAACTACCCAGCAATTAAGTACTAGCTGCAGTTTTCCCATGAGAGAAGAGCTGAGACTCAGTGAGGGCCTAAAGCCACACAGACAGGAAGGTGCAGAGCCAGGGTTGGTCTAGATCTCTGCCTCCCAAGCCCACGCTCTTTTCTCTCTAAACACATGCCTGAAATACAATAGAGGCATATTCATAAATGCTGAATGAATGAATGATGACTCTGGATAAAGACATCTAATTCCCTCAGCCTGAAGTTCAAAGTAGAAGACCACTTTAACAGTTGCTCTCCTGACAAGAACCCTATGGCCTCAGAAAATCCCCAGACAGAAGTAACCATTACCAAGCACAAAAGAATGAGGCTGGCCAGACCCCAGGGCTTGAATGGGTTCTTTGAAAAGGTAGGATGAGCAGTACAGGAAGGTCTGAGTGACAGGAGTGAACTCCAGAAGGGAGCAGCAGCAGACGGTTTCCCCAGTCACCTGTCCCCTGACCTGGTCCTGGCTGCCCAGGTGTTTGGCCATGGGGATCCTGAGGCAGCTCTGAGAGCTACCTACTTCCTGGCTCCATGCTAATGCTCATCAGTCTTCTCCCTGAGCTGTGCTCCCTGGATGAGGGCTTCCTGGATGTGCTCCCTGGATGAGGGCTCAAGAAGATCTAAGGCCTCCACTTGTCCTTTTCTGGGGTCAGTGGACATTCATTGACTATTGTTCTGGGTTGAGCACTTTGCTAAGTGGTCTGTGTCTTTCAGATCCTTACAACCCAGGATGTACCAAGAACTTCAACCAGATTACAAGGCTTGACTTTCAGAGAGATGCTGGCTCATGTGGGGCAAACCTCACATCTCCAGGTTTCCTTAATCCTCACCCTGAGCTAAAGATGATGCCTCCCATCCATTCTAGTCCAGATTATGGAACACTCAGTGTCACTGTAAGAAGTGGACGAACTGGTTGGGAGAGGGAGGCCCAGGACTGAATAAAGGCAGCCTAGTCTTGCAAATTAGGTGGTCCTAGTTTGGAACTCTGGTTCTGCTACCTTCTGACTGTAGGAATTCGGGCAAGCTACTTCACCTGTCTGAGCCTCACTTTCATTATTTCTAAGGTCGGGATGATAAACTGTTTTCCAAATGTGATGCTTATAAAACACCAAGCACAGCATCTTTCTTGTCCAAGGTGTTCAATGAATAGCAGTGATGAGGCTGTTCTGTGGGTTATGTGCTTGGCTTTTATCCTTTGGCACAGAGAACCACTGCAGGCATCCAACACAGATTGAGACACGATGAAGGAGATGTTTTGGGAAGATTAATGTGGCAGTGGTGAGCAAGATGGATGAGGTGTGAGGAGGAGACTGAACACAGGGTGATGAGAAGCTATAACTCTTGACTGGTCACATTAATGAAGGTGGATGATGGTATGGATCATCTAAGACAGCAGGTGACTTCATGTGGCATTTTAACGTGGCTTTGGAGTCTGTGTCTGGCTTTGCATTCCAGGAAACCATGGAAGAAATCAGCAATGGACTCAAAGGGATGAAGAAAACTCTCTATAGTCAACCCACCTTTGCAACTACTTAAAACTTAAGACCCAATAGTCAGTTTTAGTGTAAACAGAAATAAACATGTAGCCTCTGAAGAGACAACCTTCTCTGACTCTGACTTCCTGATTGTTTCGTTTCCAGGGCAAAGAAACCACCAAGGATTTGGGCATCAACTATCTCCTCCTCCTTTCCAGCTTCTGTGATGTTAGCTAACAGCATTCATCTATTCAACAAATATTGAGTAAACATCTGCTATGCACCAGGCCCCATGCTAAATTCTTTACTAACATCAATATATTTAATCCCCATGATGATTCTTTTGAAGCAGAAACTGAGGCTCAAAGTGAGGTGGTTTGCCTAAGACATAAACTACTAAACATCAGAGCTAGAATTTCCAGTCACGTCTGCATGACACTTGGACCATTTCTATAACCTAATTATCCTATAGGAACAGGAGAAAAATTACCAAGTTGTTGTAACTTCCTCAACTGAACTAAAAGGCACATATAAAATGACAAGTTTATCAATATAATCTCCCAAGTGCCAGCCTTTTTTCTAAGCCCATGCCTACATCCAGGAAAATGCTGTGATAAATTCCCAAACTCAACTTAGCACAAGTGTGACTCAATACCAACCTCCTGAACTCCAAGCTTATCAAGACCACCAAGCCCTAAACAAGCCTCCCAAAGAGCCGCTATTCAAAGCCACAAAATGTGGTAGAAGCTGCTCTTCAAAAATATAGAGAACTTGGTGTCTGTCATTCATCCAAGAGGGAGAAACATCCCATTAAACTTACACTATTGAAAAAAATGGAGGCATGGTAGTGAGCAAAGAGTGTTTTAGAGAACAGGCTGGTAGACAGGAAATGCCACGCAAGTCTGTCTTCAAAAGTGAAGAGACCCTGGAGAATTAGAAGTACAATTTACAATGGGAAAGGCACTGTCTTGATTTCCATTTTACATAAAACCATGCTGGATAATTAAAAGAATCAAACGTCAGAGTTTAATATGGTGTGGGCTTGTTGGTTATGATGAAATTCTGAAAGGCTAAACATAAACCATTTCACATAGGCTTTGTCTTGTTTTAAAAAAATATATCTATATGCCAGTTTAAAGTTCTTCAACTGTATAAAACCCCTGCAAAGTCTATGTTTGCCTCAGAAACAGACATGCCACAGAAAAAGCATGTATCTCTCTCATTCTCTGGCCTCTGTTTCTATATCATCTGAGGCAGACAAAATTCCCAAGTTTTTAGGACTGTATCTAATCAAGACAACAAGAAGATGAGTGCCCTGCTGTGGTAAAGCAGAAAGAAATCAAGAGACAAGGGTTTGAGGCATGGCTCTGTAACTCACTCTCCGGGTGACCGGTCACTTCCTTTCAACTCTCTCTTCTGTAAAACAATAGGAACTGGACTAGAAAAACCTCAAGAGATCCTTCCAGCTGTGTGATCACTGGACAGCCACTTCTCTTTCTCTTCTGTGCAGTGCTGGATAAGAGCAGATGATCCCATCCCTCCAGGTGGGCTTGTCTGAAGAAGTGTCCTGATGAGTCCATCCAAAAAGGGAGAGGAGAACTGACAACCAGGTTTTGGTAGGTCTCCAGGCGCTCGCTATCACAGCCTCCAGGCCTGGGTACAGGGTTAGGGCACAGACAAAACTAGGGACCTTCAACCTGCTGACTCATTTGTCCAGCTACCTTCATGTGCTTTACCAGGCTGTTGCCAGGGTAATAAGTGGCCCCATCACAGGGTCACAGGCGGGAAAATCATGGGGTGAGATGGGAAGCCTTTCATGCTCAAGTCAAGCCCCAGGAGGATTTACAAAACTCACAAGTTAAATTTTAACCCTGTCTGTTCCTTGGTCCTCTAAATCGTTCCTTTCTACCATAAATGGTGGTACCCACACTAAGCAAGCTGTTCTCTCAACAGTGCTTAGCCATCACAGTCCTTATCAATTACCTACATTTAATGAGTACCTACTAAGTGCCAGATAACTCCCATGTTACCTTGCTAATAATACAATAATATAGTGGGTAAGTAGCTCAGGACTATCTCTACGTTTGGGCACCTGAAACTCAGAGAAGTGAAGTAATCTCCCTAAGGTCACACAGTTTGGAAGCAGAGTCACAGGTGGAACCCAGACTGCCTGATTTCAAAGCCTCTCTTCTTTCAGCTTTCTAATACTTCCTACTTGATACTTAAGGAAGTGACCTGGGAGAGGATCTCATCTAACCAATTCTCCTATCATAGGGCAGGAGTTCATTCTGGAATGTCCACTTCCCTCGACAGGGAGCTCATCACCATGTTGGAAGCAGTGTTTATCTGCTCTTATTATAGTCTTCCCACCAACTCCTATAAATTCCAGTCTCTGGACCTAATTTTGCTTCTGGGACTCCAAAGAACAGATATGATCCTTCTTCTACTGGGGCAAAACTCAGACATCCAAAACTACCAAAATATCACCCCAAGCAGATTCTGTCTTCCGCTGCTTATATATTATTTAGCTGTCCTATCCTATGTCTCACCAGTGAGCTCAGAGGAAAAAGTGGTTGCTATGTAGTTATAAGAAACAAAAATAGACTTAGATCTAGGATACAAAGACTTCACTCCTTATTTGATTTCTAGAACACCCATCTCTCCTGTTTATCTTTTGATTTTTAGTCCATATCTGGCTGTTTCTTCCCAGTCATCTTTTGGGGTTCTTCTTTAGCTGTGCCCCCTAAAAGCTGGCATTCTAAAGAGTTCTGCACCATTCGCTTCCTCTGACCCCCCTCTCTCTCTGTGACCCCATCACACCCATGGCTAATGATTTCCACCTTGGGATCTTCAGTCCCACTTCAGAGCACTCTCCTAAACCTTGGACCACATGCCTAATCCCTCTCCTAGAGTATTTGCCCAGATGTCCCATGGGCCCCCAAGATTCATCTTGTTTCAAACTAGACTCATCATCTCCTCTTCTAACCAACTACTCTTCTAGTGGGATTAGAGCCCAGATCACCACATCATCATCACACACGTCACCACAACCAGGCAGTTCCCAGATCCTATGGAGTCTCCTTCCTTAGTCCATCTCAGATCCATCACAACCACTGCCACCTCAGTGTGGGTATCATACTCTCTGACTGCCCTGATCACAGTTCTCCATAAACTTCATGTATATGGGAAGACCTTAGCCCACTGCCTGGCATCTACAGCAGCCACTAAATGTTTGAGTAGCTTTCTTCTGCTGGGTAAAACAAGAAGCCCTGTCTCACAAGGATATAGACAAGAGTATGTATATGGTAATTCCCAGCACTGAACCTGGAGCCTGGTGAGTACTAAATAAATATTTAGTGAATTGGTCTTTGAAGGCAAGAAACAAAGTCTGTTCCTCCTCCTGTGTTTCCCTCCAGTGTAAGACTGACCACCTAGTGTACCTCAAGAGCTGAGGAGCTAACATGAACCAGAGAAAAGTTCTTCAGGGCATGGATGCTTTTCTGGCAAGCATTTTAAAATGAAGAGAACACACATCTTCTCTCTCGAAGGAGCTCATAAGACAAAGCAGGTAGGCACAGTGGAAAGAGAATAAATCTTGGGAGCCAAAGATCTAAATTTGAACTCTACTTTTCTGGTGTGTTTTTAAAAATAAAAACCAGTGTGCTCTTGAATAACAAAAACAACCAAAAAGAAACACTCAAAAGAGCAAGACCTCAGCTTGCATGGGGCAATTTTTTCCTTTCATCCAGTGAACCAGAATTCTGAAGTACTCTGTAGCACTTACTATTTAGTTGCAACAAATATGTGGTTCTTAAACAAATCACATCAGAAGGAACTTTCAATGGTTAACATTTCAGTAGAATCAGCAACAGATGACAACAGGCAAGTTCCAATCTTCGCTCCAATGTACATGAGCAGAACACATCAAAACTTAAAAGTCTGCACTTGCTTTTTTAAAAAAATAAATAAATCCTTTTGTTGGCAGTCTCCCACTGATGACATGCAACAATCTTTGCATATGAAATCGCCTAGTCCCCTGCTTCGCTGCTAACTTTGTAGAAGTTCCAAAGCATTTCTGGAGCAAGAGATCTATTTGGACCAACAATGCCAAGCTGGGACCTGAGCCCTGAATGAGCTAAAATTACCAAAGCAAGAAGAACGTGGCTTTGGATGCTACTTCCCCCAAGTGTGGGTTTTCTTCTAGTCAAGGGAGAGATACAGAATGTTGACTTTTTCCAGATGAACAAAGTTGAATGAAACCTCCAGAACTTACTGCAGGTTTCTGCTCTGAAACAAACTGCTGCTACAGAGTTCTTGTTCTCCCTGCTTCTTCTCCCCGAGCATGGCATATGCACCTGACTTCCCAAAGTTGGTGAGTTCAACTTGTGCTGATTGGAGTGGACTCTGTGCTGGGCACTGCAGGTGCAGAGAAAAGGAAGGCAGGTCCCTGTCCTGGAGGAGTTCACCGTTTGCTAAGAAGACAGACACAGTCATGACTAACCAAAACAGGACACAGAATGCTCAGATAATCGAGGAACAGCTGAGTCAACGGAGAGCTCCAAGGACAGAGGGTCTCCGATGGGGACAGAGCGTGGGACAGGGAGCTGCCAATGCATTTATCCGTTCCTCTATGACAGCCCTCAGCTCACAGGACTGCAAGCACGCATGTGCCTGCCCTTCCCACTGAAAGTGAGTTCCATGGGCAGAGGCCCATCTGACACAATGATTAACCCATACTGGATGGCTTGAGGAGTGCCTCAAGATGGTATGAAATACCATCTGCAGCCTAGGGGAAGCTGCAGAAATGAGGTGGCACTGGGGCCTCTATGAATGCCCAGGGTAAGAAGCTGAAGTTCATTTAGTAGGTGACGGGGAGCTACAGAAAGTTCTACCGAGTATCGACTTGACTATGGCTGTGTCTTAGAAAATTATTCTGGCAGCAATTTGGAAAACAGATTGAGGCAGGGTGATCAATTAGAAGACAGCTATGCTGGTTTAGATGTAAAAGCTGGTGCAGGCCTGGATGTGGGCAGTGGGGGTAAAGTTATGCTATGCTATGCTATGCTAAGTCACTTCAGTCGTGTTCGACTCTGTGCGACCCCACAGACGGCAGCCCACCAGGCTTCCCCGTTCTCCAGGCAAGAACACTGGAGTGGGTGTCATTTCCTTCTCCAATGCAGGAAAGTGAAAAGAGAAAGTGAAGTCGCTCAGTCGTATCCGACTCTTAGCGACCCCATGGACTGAAGCCTACCGATTAAGTTAGAAAGCTGTACAAGAGAAACCGCAAAGCCCCTCTAGAATAGGCCCTTTCTCTGACCTGCAGTGCCTGGCTTCTCTCTATTTAGGCCAAACATCAGGCCCCAAGACTACCCTGAGGATGGTGCCCATTTTTTCTTTGTCACTCCAACAGACAGAAACCCTAAATGGCAGGGCATGAAAAGTTAACTTTTGGTCTCACCTGGGTTGTGCTGCCATTTCAATCCCAGGACCTCAGACCTGTGGGTGCACTGGAGCATTTGTTTATTATAGCACAGGGCCTGGGGTATAGGAAGTAGTAAAGGGACATATGACAACCAAAGAAATTTAGCACACCCGAATAACACTAATGCAGCAAAGTGCCTGGAGAGAATGGCACAGCATTTTAAGACTCAGAGCTTAGAAAAAAACAGTTTTGGCCCTGTTTAAAAAAAAAAAAACAACACATAAATTCAATATCATGAGCCCCAGGAGGAGACTGGATTGCAGTTGGATAATGGTTAAGTTCTCCAAATGGGTTGCTCTCATTTTCACAAGTTGTTTGGCAAGTAAATGAGAGTGACGAACGAGATCGCGTCCAAAGGTGAGCCAAGTCTTGAGTTATGTGAACCAGGAGGATGGGCGCTCTTCTGAGATTTCCTGAGGAAGATGTAACTTAGCAGGAAGGAAGGTATGTGTGCTCTGAAGGGGGGAGGCTGGTAAGAGAAGAAGAGAAGAGCAGAAGGGGCTTGAAAATTCAGTGCTAAAAACTGCTCTTGAGCTCAAAAACTTGCTTTGAACTGTAAGCTTCACAGACAGTTCTTTTCTCTTCTTTTACTCCTTCCAAGCTTGCTGTGTGGCTGATGGAAGCATCAGCTACTTTACAAAGGAGACTTCCCAGTGGGCACCTGGCACTGGAAGACCTGGGTTCTGAGTCTGGCTTTGTCATTTGCAGCTAGGCAGCTGCACAGGAGTCTCAGTGTCCTCATCTATACAATGGGAATGGTAACAACAGCAATCTCCACCAACAGGTTTTTGTGGAGGACTAACAGATAATGCACAGGCACAAAGCAAGACTGTCAATAAAGACTGTTCATTTTTTTCGCTTGAACTGAAATCAAGGCTATATATGAGGTCTGACACACATGGAAACCATGGTGTAGACCAGCACATGCTAGAAAAAGTCCCAAAGCAGTTGGCTTTGACATTTCCTGGATACAAGAAGAGGTACATTTGAAGACAGCTCTGGGTTGGCCTGAGCAAACAGTAATGAAACAGACTTCTCACCAAAAGCCATGAAGTAGCCCCAAACTGCACCCCTGAAACCCCGCTTTTGATGTCAGGGAGGGATTAATTACTCATGGCTAATTCACAAAAACACAGCCTTCTCTGCCTCCTGCTTGAGGACTCACCTAAGCACACTAGGTCCCACAGCACAGTTGTATTTACAACTAGGACATGCCAGAAGAAGAGCTCTTTAAGACAAAGTCACTCTAAGTAATTCTCAGAGCTTCGGCATTTAAGATGGGGTTTCAAGACACACAGGAGAGTTCTTCCAGGATAAATGAATTCCCAAACCCACCCTGGCCCTTCCAATCAGGTCTACAGCCAGAAGAACAGCCCCAGTTTAAAAATTAACCAGCTGATTGGAATTCTAAATGTGGTCTAGCCAACCTCAAGACCTCAAGTTCTTTCTCTTCTCCCTGCAACCCTCTGCCCCTTTTCTCTCCTCAAAAAAAAAAAAAAAAAAACCTGAAAAGAGGTGGGGAAAGCGCTTTTCAACTCATTTTGCTCAAGCTGGCACCATGCTTCTTCTCTGGATCTACTCTGCCAATTTCCAGATGTTACCTAGTTTTGTGGGTGTTTTTTTTTTTTTTAATTGTTTTTAATAATCCCAAAGAGTTATTTCCAACTTGGAAGGATGAACAGTCTATACATTCAAGATTCATGGTCCTCAGACCAAAGATTACATTGTCTTACTTAAAAAGACTTCTGTCAATTTTCAAAAATCAGAGTCTGTGGGGGCTGCCGTCTCCCCCAGCAGCCTCTCTATAGTGCTTGAAGAGCCAAGCACAGTGTTAATATTTACTGAATGAATAAATGGATGAATGAACAATCTCTAAAGGAGGAAAACAGCCATCCCACACTAAAGCATGTACATACCACTGACTCCTTCTGACATACACCATTTCTCTCCTAGGGCCCTTCCAGATCTAAGAGTATAGCAGACGCATCAAGAGCATGCTTTCTTTTCTTATAGTCAAGGGGAAGCAATGGTTACAACCTAGTTATAACTTCCTCAGGGCAATTCTGTACTCCTGGGGGAAAAAAAAAATCTCCAAATCCCTTCCCTCAGGTAATTAAAATCAAGCAAACAAAACAAAACCTCATCAACTATAAAGGTTTCCTTTTTTCTGCATACTTTCCTTCATTTTGTTTTTCTGGTCCCAGGCATGCTTCGGTGTTATGGGTGGGTTTATATCACTGCGCCCCAGGGCTTGTCAGAGAGGTGGTAAGGACACAGTTCTGCCAAAAGGGCCCCAGGTGCTCATCTGTTTCCAGCTTTTCTTCCACTCCTCAACTCTGGCAAACCTACTTTCCAGAGGCAACAGTGGGTGATGGAAAGGAACTTATTATGAACTAGAGCTCTAATGTACTGCTAATTTGCCAGGAGACCCTTGGAAAGTCACTTCTCTGTTTCAAGCCACAGTTTCTTTACTTGCCAAATTTAAATATGATAAATGCTGAATTAAATGAAGAAAGCTAAGGAAGTTGGAAAAGACAGGAAAAGTCTCAAACTACAAAATACCAGCAATATCAACTCATCCCTGGTTTTCTCTTCGCACTGGAGGGCAGGGGGCTTACTGTCTGCTCAGCCTGAGGTACACCTGGAATAGCTAGAAGGCTGCTCCCCAAAACAGAAGTGACACTTTCCTCTTCTACTCCTGTCTCTACCCAAGCCTCCTAGAACTGGCTGTGAAAGAGGATCTGCTGACTTTACAAAGGAAAAGGCGCTTCAGTATGGCAGAAGGAACTTGGAGAAGGAGACTAGGGGGCTGGTTTCTTGTCCAACACTAACTGAACCTCAGCATTCTCACCTGTCAAATGGGGATGCGCCACCTGCCTTACCTATTTCTCAGGGCCCTGGGAAAGCAGGAATGGGAAGTCTAGTCTTATCCTGGGCCTCAGCTCTTACTCGAGGAGCCTTCTGGGAGATTCAAAAGGGGTGTGGAGGCTGAGGGATGTCAAGTGCCACTAACTCTTTACCTCTGCACCTATTCAGGGAGGGGCAGGAGAGGCACCCAGTACCCAATGATCAAGGCCTCTTCATCCCATCCAGGGGCCGCCCGGATGGGACAAGGATGTCATAGCTCTCCTCTGTGAAGAGGGACTCCCACCTGGAAGAGTCTGACAATATCAAGCCTTGCCTCCTCAGGCAGTACTGCGGGCCTTAAAGGGAGAGACAGCCGGCTAGAGAAACTTAAGGAGACGGAAACAGCAGAGGCAAGGAAGTGAGACAGAGGGAGAGAGAAGGTGGGAGAGAAATGAAGGTGCAAACAGGCAGAGAGAGAGAAAAGGAAAGTGAAGTAGCCAGAGAACAGAAACAGAAAGAGTAGGACAGACACGGAGACAGACTGACAGCGCGCGAGTTGTCCGGGAGGCGGGGAAGACAAAGGGGACCATCCCGTATTTTTAACTGGTCTGGCCTTCTACAGACACCCCGTTCCCCACAAAGAAAAGCCTATGGGACGGGAGGAGGGGGCCGGAGCGAGCAGCGGCTCCCCCGGCCCCTTCCCCGGCTCCCGGCCCCCGCCCGCCCCCCGGGTCCCTCCCGGCCCCCTCGCTCACCTGCCAGCGCCAGGATCTGGGCCTTGTGGAGCAGCAGCGCACCCCCAGTCGCGGGGGGCGCGCTGGGGGCTCTCGGGCCCAACGCCCAGCTCCTCCGGGCCCCGGTACACGGCGTACACCTTCTGGTTGTCAAAATCCAGCCGCGAGCGGGGGCTGAAGTCGCGCACGCACGACACGGGCAGAGCGTAGCAGACGTTGTCCTCCAGGAACCGCACAAAGGCGTACATGGTGGGCGCGGGGGGGCGGGCCCCGCTCGGCCGGTCAGCCCGCGGGGCGGGCGCGGAGGTGGGAACCCGGCGCGGGGCGCGAGCCGCGCGGCCGGGCCGGGGGCGGGGGCGGCTCCCCAGGGCCCGGGCCCCCCCCGCTGTTATTGTTCCTGAAAGCCCCGCTCTGCCAATCGGCTGCTCTCGCCTGGGCGCGGAACCGGGAGGGGAGGGGGGTGCGGGGCGGGGGGCGGAGGAGGGGGTTTGGAAGCGCACCGCCACTCGCGAAGTCAGACCCGAGCAATCACAGCCGGAGTGCGATTCGCCGAGGGGAAGGGGAAAGGGCCGAGAGACTGCATTGCAATAATGATAATAACAATAGCCTTGCAGGAGGGAAAAAAATGCATTGACTAATCATCAGAGTCGCGCTGCATGCTGGATTCGCCGCTTCAACAATCGCGCTACAAACCAAATTGCATGGCAGCAAAACTGCACTGCAAAGGAGAGGAGAGTGTGAGGGAAGAAATGTAGGGCGAGGGGCAAGCTTATTTGCATTCCTAAGTGTAAACTCGCACTTGCAAGCAAGCAGAATTTTGGAGTATTTCAAATAATTCTAAGCACTCCCCTCAACTCCTTTAGTTCACTTTTTCTTTTTGGCAGAAACTGCCAGCTCCCCTGTGGGGAGGGTCAGTCAGCTAGAAATATCCCCCCTGTGCTGCCAAACTAGTTCTGACCAGAAACTGGGGCTTATCTGGGATTTCCAGTTGGACCAGCTGGCTGGGATGGTGGAGAGTTTATCCAGGGCCCCTCTCAGCTGGAAGGAGCAGGGTAGCCTCTCTCGCCTGTAGTCTTCCAGCAGTGAGGTCCCCTCCACAGCATGCAGGGTCTCTAAACTGGGACCTGCTGGAATGAGCAGGGAGGGGAGGGTTGTTCTGGGGAAGGCAAACCCAGGGCTAGCTGAGCATTTCTGGGGCACCTCGAGGAGTTCAGGACCGGGACTCTGTCTTTGCTCTGTCCCTAGTGTCACAGGCAGAAGGGAACCTGGAGGCGCTTGTGTCCCCCTGGAAAAGTATAAACAGCATCAGCCTAAAGAGGGCTGACTGGGGCTGTTCCTCATAGGAACCTCATCCCACATTAGAGGGGGTCAGCATCCTCACACTGAGGCCTCTGAGAGGGTGGACTTTGTATCCTGTGTGGCTACTTATATTCCCATTGCTTAGCACAAACTTGGCACTTGGTAGGGGCTCCGTGAATTTTGGGTGGAAAATAATAATAATTAAAAATCCACATTCACCCAGCCATCCAGTCACACCCATTTATTCAAGCAACCAGTATTCTTTGGGTATGCACCACATGCCAGATTCTGGGCTAAGAGCTGGTGGTAGAGAGAGGAAAACACACAGGATAAACACTTGGATCTTTTGCAATGTTAGACAGTGTACAAGAGCTTGAGTCTTGATTTTGGATTTCTGTGTTGAAATTAGGTTACTATGAATAACCCTCCTCTGTCCTGGAAACACAGTCTGGTCGGAAAGTATTAAGAAAGTATAAATAATTATGTTATAGTGAGAAAAGTGTTCTCATAGAGGAATGTTGAATGGAGGTGGCAGACTGAATTACATATTATATATTTTTAAAAATTCATTTTAATGAACTCAACCTGTAAGAAAAAAGCAAAATAAATGCTGCCAAAATGTTTCTTAGTAGTCGTGGGTGACTTTGTTTTCCTTTGTGTGTTTATGTTTATATAACTATTTCCCCCAGTAAGCAGGTATTACTTTATAATCAGAAAGCATTAAACATTATTTTTTTTTTTAAAAAAAGTACTATGCTCACATTTCAGATTAGCTACATGAATGATTAAGTAAATAAGCCAAAAACCCCATCAACACGTTCTCCCCAAATCCAACTGTACAGGTCAGACTGAGTTCCCTTAAACGGAGCCTCTGATATACACACAGATAGGACCACATGTTGTATGGATGCCTCTATTGCCCCACATACTTGTGGAAAAAAGAGGAGCCACTCTGAATTGTTCCAGCAGGTTTACCTTCACGATTATGATTTGTTTGGACTGATCTTGCATGCGTTTTTATTTTAAGAATACATTCCTATGGTGGTCAAGGGGAAGTAATGTGTAGCAAGACTTCTGATTTAAAAGATGAATCATGCAGAGCTGGCCATATTAAATGAAATACCATGAAACTCCAAACTATGTTTGTAAAATAATTTCAAGTAGCACCCTGGCCAACCTCCTAGCCCGTCTAGATGAGAGTGACCTCAAAGTACATTACCAGTCTCATCTCTTATCACCTTCCTGGACATTCCAGTACATTTCAGACACATTAAACTATTTGACATCTTCCAAGAGAGCATGTCTTATCAGGATCTCAAGCCTCTGTGTGTTTTCTGCCTTCATCCTGGGGAGTTCTTCCTCCCCAGAGTACATAGTGACCTTACTCTCGCCTGAAGGCCAGTGCACAAGTCACCTCCTCTGTGAAGCTTCCCCAACTAATCTCTCTCCTCAAGCATAGGCAATTTCTACTATTTTTGTCCATCACATTTTATCTTCTCTCATTAGAATGAGCTCTCTGGAGGTGCGGGGGTGACAAAAAGGCTGGGTAACCTCTGCATCCTAGCGCGGAACTGGGGAGAAAATGGTAATAAAACAAAGGCATTAAAGAAAGACACCGCATGAATAACAAACCTCTTGCATGCTTTTGCTGAACATCTGTCCCATTTTTTCAGAGTTGGAGCTGAGTCTCAGCTGTCCTTCCCATTCCCAGTAACCAATGTGCCCATCATGATTGCTCTCTTTGTGAGACAGACACATCCATGAACATATTAAGTACCACTGCACCCTCAGGTTCAAACAAATTCTCCACCTAAGTCAGTGTAAATAGTTCTATTAAGGGGACAGTTTTGTTTTCCAAGAACCCAGAAAGAAGAAAAGAACAAATAATGACATGGATGCCAACAGAGTAAACCTGGACTCAATATGTTTTCTTGCAGGTGCACAGAATGGATTCTAGAGAAGGAATGGCATGAACAGCATATTCAAAGAGACAGCGTTCAGCAGCCTAAAGGCAACAGAAAGACAAGCAGAGTTTCTGCTTCCTGTGTGTATCACATAGTCTTTTAACACAGCTTCTAGGGAACCTACTAAGTGTGTATCCTTTGTCCTAGTGAAAACTGGAGTCAGAGTACCTCTTTGATCCAGAGACTGTTGCCCCAGGCTTTACACATACCAGAAACTCAAGATGTTGATGATTCAGTGATTGGCAAACAAAGTGAGTTCAAAAGTACACATTTCAGACTTAAAAGAGGTGGTTAAAAATGTCCTGTTCGACCAAGTCACGTTTGAACCTCCTCTTCAGTATCCCTGCCAAATGGTCATCCAAACACTTCTTATATGGTTCTAATGTTAGGAGGTTTACCAGCACCCCTTATCTTTGGGACACTACTGACTGTTAGAAAGGTCTTTCAGACTTACACTGATGCAGAACCTTTCCCCTATAGCTGTCATACTAAGTTCACCACCAAGACTCTCATGCCAGGCCATCAGATATGGAAAAACTTGGGATCTTATCTCATTAGGATCTTTATCTTCTGCCCAGACATCGTCACTTCCTTCACCTGTCTTTCCTCATGTGACCCGGTTTCAGTGATAATAATTGTGATATATACTTTTCTTCCTCCAAAGCTTATGCCCGCCACCAAGTATATACGATTTCAATTAATTTCACACCGAACCTTTGAAGTGGGTATTATGAACCTCATGATAGAGTTAAGAAAACTGGCCAAAGAGTTTGGCTCTGGGAATCCTGGAAAGCCTGTGGTCATATTTGCATTTTAGACATTTTGGATTAGAAATGGTGTGGGTAAGGATTGGGGGGAAGCAGGACTGGGGAGTGGGAGGCCCACGATGAGGCTGCCTGTCTTCTCCCTGCCCCTCCCCTGACACCCTCGTCCTTCCAGCCAAATGTACTTTGCCTCTCTTCCAAGTTACTTTAATGGAGCGGAAAATGTACACATCTGGGGCAGCTTTGTGACTGTGTCTCCTTGCGCTTTCCTGTCGAGCTTTGCAGAGCCTTGGGTTAATGTCAAGCTCCTTCAGTTTAGCCAGCTGAAGCATGATCAGTGGCAGCAAGGGGACTTATGTTTCATATTACTGCATGGAATTCTCAATGTACTTTGCAAAACTATTTTAAGGAGACCTGGGTTCTGTGAGTTTTTAAAGCAACTGGAGCGTGTCTTTTCAACCTCTCTGCTAATGATTGACCACATTTTTTCATGATTTTGCCTTTTTTCCCCCCTGTGATATTTAATTTGACTTTTTAAGTCTTTGCTTTAAAAAAAGAATTTTTTTTTAAATTTTGTCCAGAAAAACAACTCGTTGTGCTATGAGCTCAGGGCCGTTGTCTTTTCAGGCTGATTCAAGGAAGGAATGTTGACACATGGCTGGGAGGATCTGGGACTGTTGGGAGGCCCATGCTGGGCATTACCCTGAACTGCTACCATCACCAAAAGGGTGGCATAAATACAGTATATCCGTGTGAACTCCTGATGGTGAAGTCTGGCTGAGTCTGACAGTGGGGTTTTAGGCAGGGGAGGAGAGGGACAGGAGACAGGGGAAAGGAAGGAAAGAGAGGACTTGTATGTTGAGAACAACCTCAAAGGCCAGTGAACACTGCCTGGAGTTAGAGGGAATGTCAACTTGTCATGTAGGTGACAACCTGGAGGGCCAAAGGAATGTGGACTTTAGAATCAGACCTTTGCTGTAACTTTGGGCAAGACAGTTTGCCTCCCTCAGTTTCCTTACCCATAAAATGAGGCCAATAATATGTATCTTCTGAATGTATTGTGAGAATTGGGACAGGATTTTTTACTTTTTCGGTGTATCAGAATCACTTGGGGAACATAAAAAATATGCCATTCCCAGGTCCTGTCCCCCAGCGTCCTATGATACAATTGGTCTAGGGATGGGACCTGGGAAATGTTTTCTTTTTTAGTTCCTGGATTATTTTAAAATCAGACCATGTTGAGCATGTCTGAGTTGGAAGATTTTTAGGTAACATGGTAGTCACAAAGAAATTGCTCAGCAAATCCTAGATACTTTTTCAGGGAAAATACACAGGGCTCTGAAATGTTTGTTTGAAAAGTGACACACTCAGATGACCATTATATCTATTACTGTTGGCAAGAATCCCTTAGAAGAAATGGAGTAGCCCTCAGAGTCAACAAAAAGAGTCCAAAATGCAGTACTTGGGTGCAATTTCAAAAATGACAGAATGGTCTCTGTTCATTTCCAAGGCAAACCATTCAATATCACAGTAATCCAAGCCTATGTCCCAACCAGTAACGCTGAAGAAGCTGAAGTTGAATGGTTGTGTGAAGACCCACAAGACCCTCTAGAACTAACAAAAAAGATGTCCTTTTCATTATAGGACACTGTAATGCAGAAGTAGGAAGTCAAGAGATACCCAGAGTAACAGGCAAATTTGGCCTTGGAGTACAGAATGAAGCAGGACAAAGGTTAACAGAGATTTGCCAAGAGAACGCTCTGGTCATAGCAAATACCCTCTTCCAACAACACAAGAGAAGACTACACATGGACATCACCAGAAGGTCAATATCGAAATCAGATTGATTATATACTTTGCAGCCGAAGATGGCTCAGATCATGAACTCCTTATTGCCAAATTCAGACTGAAATTGAAGAAAGTAGGGAAAATAACTAGACCATTCAGGTATGACCTAAATCAAATCCCTTACAATTATACAGTGGAAGTGACAAATAGATTCAATGGATTAGATTTGATAGACAGACTGCCTGAAGAACTATGGACAGAGGTTTGCGACATTGTACAGGAGGCAGGGATCAAGACCATCCCCAAGAAAAAGAAATGCAAAAAGGCAAAATGGTTGTCTAGGGAGGCCTTACAATAGCTGAGAAAAGAAGAGAAGCAAAAGGCAAAGGAGAAAAGGAAAGATATACCCATTTGAATGCAGAGTTCCAAAGAAGAGAAAGGAGAGGTAAGAAAGTCTTCGTCAGTGATCAATGCAAAGAAATTGAGGAAAACAATAGAATGGGAAAGACTAGAGATCTCTTCAAGAAAATTAGAGATACCAAGGGAACTTTTCATGCAAAGTTGGGCACAATTAAGGACAGAAATTGTGTGAACCTAACAGAAGCAGACGGGGAAGGCAATGGCACCTCACCCCAGTACTTTTGCCTGGAAAATCCCATGGACGGAGGATCCTGGTAGGCTCCAGTCCATGGGGTCGCTAAGAGTCAGACATGACCGAGGGACTTCACTTTCACTTTTCACTTTCATGCATTGGAGAAGGAAATGGCAACCCACTCCAGTATTCTTGCCTGGAGAATCCCAGGGACGGGGGAGCCTGGTGGGCTTCCGTCTATGGGGTCGCACAGAGTCGGGCACGACTGAAGCGACTTAGCAGCAGTAGCAGCAGCAACAGAAGCAGAGTATATTAAGAAGAGGTAGCAAGAATACACAGAAGAACTATATGAAAAAGATCTTCACCACCCAAATAATTACAATGGTATGATCACTCACCTAGAGCCAGACATCCTGGAATGTGAAGTCAAGTGGGCCTTAGGAAGCATCACTGTGAACAAAGCTAGTAGAGGTGATGGAATTCCAGTTGAGCTATTTAAAATCCTAAAAGATGATGCTATGAAAGTGTTCCACTCAATATGTCAGCAAATTTGGAAAACTCAGCAGTGGCCACAGGACTGGAAAAGGTCAGTGTTCATTCCAGTCCCAAAGAAAGACAATGCTAAAGAATGTTCAAACTACTCATTGCACTCATCTCACGCACTAGCAAAGTAATACTCAAAATTCTCTAAGCCAGAATTCAACGGTACATGAACCATGAACTTCCAGATGTTCAAGCTGGATTTAGAAAAGACAGAGGAACCAGTGATCAAATTGCCAACATCCACTGGATCATCAAAAAAGCAAGAGAGTTCCAGAAAAACACTTATTTATGCTTTATTGACTATGCCAAAGCCTTTGACTGTGTGGATCATAACAAACTGTGGAAAATTCTTCAAGAGATGGGAATAGCAAACCACCTGACCTGCCTCCTGAGAATTCTGTATGCAGTTCAAGAAGCAACAGATAGAACTGGATATGGAACAACAGACTGGTTCCAAATCAGGAAAGGAGTAGCTCAAGGCTGTATATTGTCACCCTGCTCATTTAACATGTATGCAGAGTACATTGTGCAAAATGTTGGGCTGGATGAAGCACAAGCTGGATCAAGATTGCCAGGAGAAATATCAATAATCTGAGATATGCAGATGGCACCACCCTTATGGTACAAAGCAAAGAGGAACTAAAGAGCCTCTTGATGAAAGTAATAGAGAAGAGTGAAAAAGTTGGCTTAAAACTCAACTTTCAGCAAACTAAGATCATGGCATCTGGTCCCATCACTTCATGGGAAATAGATGCTGGAAACAATGGAAACTGAGACTTTATTTTTTGGGGCTCCAAAATCACTGCAGATATTGACTGCAGCCATAAAATTATAAGATGCTTGCTCCTTGGAAGAAAAGCTATGAGTAACCTAAACTGCATATTAAAAAGCAGAGACATTAGTTTGCTAACAAAGGTCCATCTAGCAAACCTATGGTTTTTTTAGTAGTCACATATGGATGTGAGAGTTGGACTATAAAGAAATCTGAGCTCAAAAAAACTGATGCTTTTGAACTGTGGTGTTGGAGAAGACTCTTGAGAGTCCCTTGGATTGCATGGAGATCCAACCAGTCAATCCTAAAGGAAATCAGTCCTGAATATTCATTGGAAAGACTGATGCTGAGGCTGAAGCTCCAATACTTTGGCTACTTGATGCAAAGAACTGACTCACTGGAAAAGACCCTGATGCTGGGAAAGATTGAAGGTGAGAGGAGAAGGGGACGACAGAGGATGAGATGGTTGGATGGCATCACCGACTCAATGGACATGAGTTTGAGTAAGCTCCAGAGTTGGTGATGAACAGGGAAGTTGGCATGCTGTAGTCCATGGGGTCACAAAGAGTTGGACATGACTTAATGACTGAACTGAAGTGAACTGGTGGCTCAGTTGGTAAAGAATTGGCCTGCAATGTGGGAGACCCAGGTTCAGTTTCTGGGTGGGGAAGATCACTTGGAGAAGGAAATGGTAATGTAGGCCAGTATTCTTGCCTGGAAGAACTCATGGACAGAGGAGTCTGCAGGCTACATACAGTCCATGGGGTTGTAAAGAGTTGGACATGACTGACAGACTTTGCACACTTGCATCCTTACTAAGCGTGTGGTCATGGACAAATATCTTAATCTCTCCAAGCCTCAGTTTCTTCTTGGAAATATTAATACAGCTTCATAGAGTTGTTGTGAGAATTAAATGAGATAACCCATATAAAATGTTTGACACAGTAGCTGACACATAGTGAGTTCTCAATATATGATAGTTGCTATAACTAACACCCAAAAAAGATGTCCTTTTCATTATAGGGGACTGGAATGCAAAAGTAGGAAGTCAAGAAACACCTGGAGTAACAGGCAAATTTGCCTTGGAATACGGAATGAAGCAGGGCAAAGACTAACAGAGTTTTACCAAGAAAATGCACTGGTCATAGCAAATACCCTCTTCCAACAACACAAGAGAAGACTCTATACATGGACATCACCAGATGGTCAACACCGAAATCAGATTGATTATATTCTTTGCAGCCAAAGATGGAGAAGCTCTATACAATCAGCAAAAACAAGACCAGGAGCTGACTGTGGCTGAGACCATGAACTCCTCATTGCCAAATTCAGACTGAAATTGAAGAAAGTAGGGAAAACCACTAGACCATTCAGGTATGACCTAAATCAAATCCCTTATGATTATACAGTGGAAGTGAGAAATAGATTTAAGGGCCTAGATCTGATAGATAGAGTGCCTGATGAACTATGGAATGAGGTTCATGACATTGTATAGGAGACAGGGATCAAGACCATCGCCATGGAAAAGAAATGCAAAAAAGCAAAATGGCTGTCTGGGGAGGCCTTACAAATAGCTGTGAAAAGAAGAGAAGCGAAAAGCAAAGGAGAAAAGGAAAGATATAAACATCTGAATGCAGAGTTCCAAAGAATAGCAAGAAGAGATAAGAAAGCCTTCTTCAGCGATCAATGCAAAGAAATAGAGGAAAACAACAGAATGGGAAAGACTAGGGATCTCTTCAAGAAAATCAGAGATACCAAAGGAACATTTCATGCAAAGATGGGCTCGATAAAGGAGAGAAATGGTATGGACCTAACAGAAGCAGAAGATATTAAGAAGAGGTGGCAAGAATACACAGAAGAACTGTACAAAAAAGAGCTTCACGACCCAGATGATCATGATGGTGTGATCACTGACCTAGAGCCAGACATCCTGGATTGTGAAGTCAAGTGGGCCTTAGAAAGCATCACTGTGAACAAAGCTAGTGGAGGTGATAGAATTCCAGTTGAGCTATTCCAAATCCTGAAAGATGATGCTGTGAAAGTGCTGCACTCAATATGCCAGCAAATTTGGAAAACTCAGCAGTGGCCACAGGACTGGAAAAGGTCAATTTTCATCCCAATCCCAAAGAAAGGCAATGCCAAAGAGTGCTCAAACTACCGCACAATTGCACTCATCTCACACACGAGTAAAGTAATGCTCAAAATTCTCCAAGCCAGGCTTCAGCAATATGTGAACCATGAACTTCCAGATGTTCAAGCTGGTTTTAGAAAAGGCAGAGGAACCAGAGATCAAATTGCCAACATCCTCTGGATCATGGAAAAAGCAAGAGAGTTCCAGAAAAACATCTATTTCTGCTTTATTGACTATGCCAAAGCCTTTGACTGTGTAGATCACAATAAACTGTGGAAAATTCTGAAAGAGATGGGAGTAACAGACCACCTGATCTGCCTCTTGAGAAATCTGTATGCAGGTCAGAAAGCAACAGTTAGAACTGGTCATGGAACAACAGACTGGTTCCAAATAGGAAAAGGATTAGGGGAACAAAGGTATGTCAAGGCTGTATATTTTCACCGTGTTTATTTAACTTATATGCAGAGTACATCATGAGAAATGCTGGGCTGGAAGAAAGACAAGTTGGAATCAAGATTGCTGGGAGAAATATCAATAACCTCAGATATGCAGATGACACCACCCTTATGGCAGAAAGTGAAGAGGAACTCAAAAGCCTCTTGATGAAAGTGAAAGTGGAGAGTGAAAAGGTTGGCTTAAAGCTCAACATTCAGAAAACAAAGATCATGGCATCTGGTCCCATCACTACATGGGAAATAGATGGAGAAACAGTGGAAACAGTGTCAGACTTTGTTTTTCTGGGCTCCAAGATCACTGCAGATGGTGACTGCAGCCATGAAATTAAAAGACGCTTACTCCTTGGAAGGAAAGTTATGACCAACCTAGATAGCATATTCAAAAGCAGAGACATCACTTTGCCAACAAAGGTTCGCCTAGTCAAGGCTATGGTCTTTTCTGTGGTCATGTATGGATGTGAGAGTTGGACTGTGAAGAAGGCTGAGCGCTGAAGAATTGATGCTTTTGAACTGTGGTGTTGGAGAAGACTCTTGAGAGTCCCTTGGACTGCAAGAAGATCCAACCAGTCCATTGTGAAGGAGATCAGCCCTGGGATTTCTTTGGAAGGAATGATGCTAAAGCTGAAACTCCAGTATTTTGGCCACCTCATGGGAAAAGCTGACTCATTGGAGAAGACTCTGATGCTGGGAGGGATTGGGGGCAGGAGGAGAAGGGGACGACAGAGGATGAGATGGCTGGATGGCATCACTGACTCGATGGATGTGAGTCTGAGTGACCTCCGGGAGTTGGTGATGGACAGGGAGGCCTGGCTTGCTGCGGTTCATGGGGTCGCAAAGAGTCGGACACGACTGAGCGACTGATTTGATCTGATCTGATTATTGTTATTATTATTATTGTCACTATCATTATTGTTACTAGAATGCTTATCCCCATGCTGAAAGTAAGACTGAATATGAGATAAATTATCCTGATAATTATCTAACGAGCACTCCACAATGCTTCGATCCCAGAGCCATTCTCTTTAAACCAGAGCCTGTGGGCACAGGGTCGTAGTCACCAAAGGCGGACCCAAATCTCACAAGTTCAAAAGCTATTGAGGCTATGGGCCTTGCCCAGACCTGCTGCAGCAAACACTTCCAGGAGAATGTATTTGGATCTATTGATTCATTCTTTCAAACTTACTTTTTGTGTTTTCTTCAAAGAAATAAAAAAACATGTATGCAGTATATAAAATCTAAAGTGCAGAAGTGTTTACAGCAGTCTGAAACCAGATGTCTTGGCCTGATCAAGCAGGCAACATAGTGGTCGAGTTCAACCAATCAGATCTCAGCTGCATTTTGATCTCATGTTGGTCACACTCAGGAGTTGGCTACATGAATGATCTGAACCCAGGCATTTTAGTCTAGGTGTGTATACTCCGCATTAGCAAAGCAAAGCAAACCAATTCCCCATGGTTGAAGACCAAAAAAAATTTGTGAATACAAGAGGGAGAAGAAATGCTGTCACCAAGGAAGAACATTTGAATCAGTTTTGAAAAAGAAACCAAAAAGTTAGCCTACCTGGGAAGAAAGCAACTTGCCTCACCTATGAATTTCAATCAGGGGACTATTAGTTTTAGAACCTGCCTCTGGTTTCCGTTATTAATTCATTCTGTTACTTTTCAGCTGAAATGTCACTTCCCCAGGAAAGGCTTGCTGGCTTGCTCCTCCCATCCCCCTTCATAGACTAGCTCAGGTCCCTGTTACGTATTTCCACTGCTACTTATTTTTTTTTTCATGAAGTTTATTATAGTATATATTTATTCTATTATTGTCTGTCTCTGCCACTAGGTTAAAATCCTCCTCTAGGGAAGAGGTCTTATCTTTCTTCTTCACCAGTGTATCCTAGCACCCAACCTGGCATAAGGCAGACTCTAAGCAAATACTTGTTGAAAGAATGCATATCTGAAACAGACCCTGGAGGAGAGAGAAGCCCGCAAAGATGAGGTGGGAGAGGTGTCCCAAGGGCCTTGTTCTGTCCCTCCGAGTCTTATCTTCCTCTTGAGAATGTCTGTGTGTTCCTGGGCCCCCACCATGTCTGGCCCCCATAATTTGGCCCCTCAAAACAATAAAAGCCCTCAATTTTCCTTTAGAACCACTGGACAGACTGACATTTTCAAAATGTTTTTCTAAATGTAAAGAGAGAAAAAAATTGGAAATAATTATAGAAAAATTGTCACACTGACAGTCACACATAGTTATCACACACTGGAACCAACAATAAATGTAATAGTATCAAGAACCTCACTGACACAGTCCATGGGCCTCCTGGGACACAAGGTAGTGATTTTTGCCTCATCCTACAAGGCTAAACTTCCTTTTTATCCTGCTGTTAGCTAGGTGTCACTGACTCTCAAAGCCCTACTCATGGTGAACACTGGCTCATACTAGTTTTTTGATGATTCTAACATTATTTGGGAGGTAATAGGGCAACTTTGCTTCAGTGGCCACATGCTAGTTCTCGTTTACCATCTCTGCTCATTTCAAGCACCCGTGGCGCAGAATATCTGCCCTTCACAGGTCCACAGAGGGCCAGAGTGCACCCCACACTGTCATCCACTCTTAGACTTTTGTTTGATAACTCTGGACTGCCATTCTGGGTCACAGGCACACAAGAGAACATTCATTCATGGAACTGAATCTTCTCAGAAGCACAGAAAACCACGAATAAATCTGATTTTCTTAAGAATATATCCTAACCACACCATAAATTCAATACAAAATATGAAGGATGGTATGAAAACAAAACCAACAATTATTGATTTCCATGATAGGATCTATTCAGGCTGCTTTATACATATCACCTTTAATATTTTCAGAACACTCACAAGATTTGATATTTACATTTTTTTTTCTAATGAGGAAATTAAGACTTACAGAGGTGACAGCAGTTGCTTATAGTCATGTGGAGAAGACCTGAACCTTAGTTTCTTGACCCAGAATCTGGTTTCAAGGACTGTTTTGATATAGGCCTTACCTCAGAGTTTCCTGGGCAACAAGGAACTGAATTGATTGTGGAGTTTCATCCCTACTCCCTTTTTTTAGAGGCTTGAATCTTGACTAGAAATCTGAGAACTAGATCTTAGGGGAAAGTCTAATATCTATCAATCCACGCATCCCTAGATTGAGTAGCTAATGATTCTGAGAATATTGATGATGTTACTACCATAACTACATTATCTAGGGTTTCTTAAACCATGGTTACTTACTCCAGAGACCCAGAATTCTTTTTAAAGAACTCTGAGGTTTCTAGCTCAAGAAGATTTATATATTCTTATAGCCTGTGTTGATAGCCAGGGAAGAACTATTGGGGATTACTTGTTACCACAAAGTCTGGAAGGAGCCTCTATTGAGCCAGAACAGAAGACTGGAGAGCTCCAGTTAGAGAAATCTCTGAGAGAAATGTCACCTCACCCCATTCTTACCCTCTGTTACTTGGAGGAATAAGAACAAGAAGAGAAATAACAGCCATGAACTTTTGTGGAATGTTTACCTCATGCCAGGCTTTACATACATTTCTCATTTAATCCTCAAAGCAATCCTGGGTGGCAGGTACTATTATTAATAGTATCAGCCACATTTGAGGGTTGGAGAAACCTAGGTATAGGGATGATAGCTAACTTTCCCAAGGTCACATAGGAGTATATGGTGGAGCCAGGGTCCAGACTCAGGCTACCTGACTCTAGAGGCCCAACCACGGATTTGTACTCCAACTCTGGCTCCATCTGGGTCAGACTCTTGACCCGGTGAGGGTGACCTCTCCCTGGGGAGGTGATAAATCATCCATCCTCAGAGGGTCATCTACTGGTTTTCAAGGGATGGCCAGACCACTCTGATTGGTCCAGGTGAGACTCTAGCAGGCACTATCTCAAAAAACATCCTGGAGTTTATTAACATTTTCATCCCATGTTATGGTGGATGGGAATGTACTAGATTCAGTCAGCAGTATAAAGACAGCCTTCTTTTACTTACTCAAAATCAGTTTATTTATTTAGAACCACAATGGGGCCACCTATTATCCCAACCAAAAAAAAAAAAAAAAAAATGTTCTTGACCTCTAAACTTTTCTATTGTAATGGAAAATGACTCTTCTATACATTTTTGTTGTTGTTGATAGTCTTTTTCATATATTGCTTTAGTTTACTCTATGACACCTACCCTAACAGAACTTAAAACCCTCCTTCATCCACTAATAGAGTCTGGAGCCTCCCTCCACCTTCTTTGAGGCAGGAGTTCACTCACCCCATAGGATTCTTACACTGTATTGAAACTTCTCTTTATAGATATTTATATCTTTGTTCAATTGGAACAAAAGACTTTTTTTCTCTCTCTCTAACTCAATCAGTCAGTCATTTGATGGGTGAATTGGTGGTGGGTGAACTGTGTGCAGAATATCAGAACCCCACCTCTCCTTCTTTACTCTCAGATACATCTTTATTATTATGGAAAATAAATGGCTAGAATAGAAGAAGAAGAGATGACTCAGTTAAGGGTGATGCTTATTTGTTTTTTTCTAAAATACAGGATAAGCAAGTGTATGTAAGACTCTGGATGAGGTGGCCAGAGAGTTCAACTCAATTGGCAGAAAGAATAAGTACCTGGGCAGGCCCCACCCAACCCTGCTAATGCAAGCTTCCTTTGCTGGGCCATCAGATAGTCTCTGATCACTGAACTCTGCTTTTGGCTCCAGGACCCAGAGCAAAGAGGCGGCCAGCACAAAAGGGGTTATAAGACAACAGGAAAAGTGAAATATGCACAGGCTTTAGACCCAGAGTTGTGTTCAATTATTGTTCCATTACATTGAGCAAATCTCTTTCAGGTTTCTCAAGCATCAAATAGAATCCTATAAAGCTGTCACAGGGTCCAAAAGACTATGTGTGTAAAGAGACTGGCAGGATCAGTGCCTCATGCATAGTAGGTCCCATGAAAGCCAGTTGTCTTCTTCACTGTCATCTTCTGAGAGAGTCTCTATTACCTTTTTCTCCCAGGAGGTCACTTGGACATCCCAGGTGGCGCTAGTTGGAAAGAACTCTACTGTCAATGCAGGAGAGAAAAGAGAAAGAGATGCAAGGTTTAATCTCTAGGTCTGGAAGATCACCTGGAGACGGAAGGCCATGGCAGCCCACTCCAGCATTCTTGCCTGGAGAATCCCATGGACAGAGGAGCCTGGCGGGCTACAGCCCATAGGATGGCAAAGAATCAGACAGGACTGAAGCAACTTAGCATGCACACACCAGGAGGTCACTGGATAACGGTAGGATGGATCACCAGAAGCCAGGTATTTGGGGGTGCAGTATCTTTCCCCCTCTCCCCAAAGACTGGCCAGCATTACTGCAGAGATACCGCTCACCATTCTCTCCTGGCCAACCCTGGGGCAGCATGCTTTGTTTGGGAAAGCTGGGACCTTAGCAAGATTTGCACTTTTATCTTAAAAAATTTTAGGACTTAAGCTGAGTTTGGGGTTTTATTGTCTGCTTTTAAAATTATGTTCAGCTTTTTATATTTAAAACATGCCTTTGAAATTGTGAAACACAGTGTACTCAATCATAAAGTAGGATGAGTTGTGTTATGCTTTTTTCTATTCCCAGCTCTGGGTTCTCTTTTTGTCTCCTTATATGAATTTTTCTGCAGTGTCCTGACTTATGTCCTAACTTATTTGGGATACTGGCTGTGAAATTCTGGACAATATTCTTAACTCCTGTGAGACTGCTTTATGCATTCATTCATCTACTAATGACTATTTGTTGAGGGCTCATTATATGCCAAAAGCTTTACTTAATATTTGGGAAACAGTGGAAAGCCAGACAGACTGTTTTCTTCCATAAAATGGGAAACTAAGCTTTTAGGATTGAGAAAAGCAAATGAGATAGCATAAGTAAAAGAGAAGAAGAGGCAAAGAAAAGGACCGAAGTTTATTGAGATCTTTGTCCCCGGCAGTGTTAGATGCTTCACATGCAATGCTCATAATAACCTTACAGACCCATCAGCTGAGGATCGGAGAGGGAAAGTTAGGCCTAAGTTACATCCTGGATTCCAACTCCACTCTGCTCTGTTGCTTCTCATGGTACCTGGCACATTGCTTGTCATTTGCTAGGTGTGTTAATTCCCATTACCAGCTCCATGTAGAGTCTGGGAGGCTGTACTCCTCTTCCTGCTAGCTTCCTGACATCTGACAGCACCAACTGTGATCTGGGTAGAGTAAGAGGTACTTGAATGAAAGGTCCAAATCCTATCCCCTGGTTCCTTAGGGGGCAAGATGCAAAGAAAGCTTACAAAAGGCAGTGGCATAGGGGGAATTATGCATGAAGCTTACAAATTTAAATTTGCTGTTGGAACATGCAAATAGTTATTAGTAACTTCAAGTCATCAGGGGAAGGACTCTGTGGTCTTCAGGCGTCCAAATTCATCAGCTTAGGGGAAATCCAGGACGTGGACTCTTGGCAAGAAAAACATTCTTTTTCCCAAGTCAACACATCTCTGCTGCTTTGACCTTTAAAGATGAAATGATCAAAACTCTATCCCTCTGACTCTTACCACTCCCCAAGTGGAGGCAGATCTCATGTGCACAAACAACGAGGTACATTTTTCCACTTGAGATGTCCAGTGTCCAAGGAAGAAAGCATCTTCCAGAAATTTTCACTTAGGGCCTGCACACTTTCAAGAGGCTGAAAGAAGCATAGGAAATGAAATCACCCTGCTTACACTTGACAAGGGGGCTACAAAATTGCCCCAAGCTAAGCAAGCTGGACCTGTGCCCCAATTTTTCTTCCACCTTTCTGTTTGGACAGGTCACAGCAAGAGCAAAAAACAGACTTACCAACATAGGAGCCAGAAAAGTACTGTCAACATGGTTTTAATTTTTGAGAAAATACTTATCTTTGGTATTAAAAAAAAAGGAAGGGCTATGCCAGAGAGTGCTTGTTGCCACTGAAGAAAGTTGGGAGGGTTACCAGAATGAATAGGCAGTCAGGGTGGAAGAAAAGCAAAGAAAGGGAAAAGAAAAAAAATCTTTTCCTTGGCATAAAGAAATTTCATCCTGAAGATTCTTTTTTTCTTCTTTTCTTGGCAGTGTAATAAACACCTTAAAATAGTGTTATAAGACGGAAACAGATTCTATAGAAGCGGGAAACCAAGAATAGTGCTATCAGAGAACTTACAGCCCAAACCTCTCATTCTAGAAATAATTAAGCTGAAGACAGAAGGACAATGATTTACCTGAAGTCAAAAAGTTTGCCTTTGGCCAAATCAGTCCTGGCACCCAGCTTTTGGTGGTGAGCCTTTCCTCTATCGTATATTGCCATGCTCACTACTGATCATGGGCTAAAGCCTCCAGAAAAAAGATGATCTTATCTGTGCCTCTGGCATTAGCTTATCTACTCTTAGAGAACCAAAGAACTCATCATTTTCAAGGTTTAGTGTCAGGAAGCCTTTCCTACTTGGGGAGAGGGTGTCCTGCTGCCATTTCCATCTGCCCTCTCTGCCTTCCCCTCTACTCCCCAACCAACCCCCATCAGTGAGATTCTCTAACACTCTGGCCAAAGCATGAACCCAGTCCATTTTGGAGGGTTCACCTAAGTATAGCTGATGCAGTCTGGACTCCCAAAGAGGCTTGACTGAAATATGAAAGCAAAGGCACCAGCATGCAGTGGAGTGATCCAAGCTTTGATAAATCTGAGCTCCAATCCCAGATCCACAGCCCATCAGCTGGGCAGAGCTGAGGAAGTCACTTGACTTCTTTGAAGCTTGGTCTCCTTATCTGTGGTATAGGAAGGCTTACCTCGCAGGGTACTTGATACAGTTAAATAAGAGAGCATGCAGAAAGCCTCCAGTCCAGATCTTTGCACACAGTGGACACAGGTGTAAACAAAAGCATTAAAAAGAAGTCTGATTGAGAAAACATAGGTGTATAGCCCAAGTTCAAAAAATATTTCCTGGACCACATTCTTTGAGCCAGACCCTGTGCTAAATGTGACAGAGACAAAAAAGAAATGGGCCTTACCCGGGGAGAAGTCATTTTTTTCCCTGACTACTATGGGTTGAATTGTGTTCTCCCCCCAAAATCTATGCCAACATCCTAACTCCTCATATCTGTGAATGTGACTTTATTTGGAAATTGGATGTAATTAAATTAACTTTATTTGGAAATTGGGTGTAAGGCAATGGCACCCTACTCCAGTACTCTTGCCTGGAAAATCCCACGGGTGGAGGAGCCTGGTAGGCTGCAGTCCATGGGGTCGCTGAGGGTCCGACATGACTGAGTGACTTCACTTTCACTTTTCACTTTTATGCACTGGAGGAGGAAATGGCAACCCACTCCAGTGTTCTTGCCTGGAGAATCCCAGGGACAGGGGAGCCTGGTGGGCTGCCGTCTATGGGGTCGCACAGAGTCGGACACGACTGAAGCGACTTAGCAGCAGTAGCAGCAGCAAGTTAAAACAAGCTCATTAAGGTGGGTCCAACCCAAAATGACTGATGTCCCTATAAAAGGAGAACAACGATATGTGAAGACAGAGACACGTAGGGATAATGTGGGGTGATTACAGAGCCAAGATGGAGAGATGCAACTGTGAACTAAGGAAGTCCAAAGGATGACGGCCACCACTGGAAACTGGAAGAAGCAGAACAGCCTGAGAGTGAGCATGGCTCTGCTGACATCTTGATGTTGGACTTCTAGCCTCCAGAAGAGGGAGAGAATAAATTTCTGTTGTTTTAAGCTATCCAGTCTGTGATACTTCGTTTCGGCAGCCTTAGGAAACTAATACAATTGAGGAGACACGCAAGGGAGCCAATTCAATAACTGTAACAGAAGAAGTGGAATAACATTTATTGAGTTCCTTGTGCTGAGCCTGTTACATTTATTCAATTATGTGATCTTGGTTAAGCCAGTAAGGAAGGTTGCTTGTGAGGCTCGGGGCTAATGGAGGTATTTGTAAGTGGAGGTAGTTTGTCCAAGAAAATGGGCAGCCTGTGGCTGCCTGACTATTCCCTATAGTTGGAGTTGACACCTGAAGGATGGCTAGAAGCCCTGCAGGTATGAGAGGGTAGAGAGAGCAGACACCATTTGGGATGAGAACCCAGTGTCTGAGGAAGCAGAGAAGGATGAACTAGTTTTGGAACTCTCAGGAAACTACAAATACTTAAGCATTGCTTAGAGCATAGTGCCATCTTTCCTCTAGACTGTCTTCTCCACTTTGATACCCCACAGAACCCTCTTATTCAAAATGTCCCCAAATGAACTAGACCCCTTTTCTACCTCCATGCATACCTCTCCTTCCCTGTTCTCCCTTCTGCCTTCTCTGATTTGGTGAATGGTCCACTTACCCACCCCTCCAGCCTGGCTAGATGTCTGAGAGTGCCTGTGGGCTCAACTCTTGGAACGTGACTTCTTTTTTGTTTCTGATTTACACTATCCTTTCTGAGCTTTACTATCTCTGGTTCTGATGGATTCTCACTTGGCACAAGCTCTCAACTCTCCAGCTGTGTCTCTCAGCCATATTCCTTCCAGTCAAGCCTCTCTGCCAGATAATGAATGATCTGTAAACAAGTTCTTAATTGCACCAGGGGAACACGTATTTAAAGAACTTTGTGATAAAGCAAAGGATTTTTTTTATAATATGAAGAACACTTCTCTCACAATCCTTCTCAATTTATCATTTCATCTGGATTTTTGTTAGTTAGTTAGTTACTCAGTCGTGTCTGACTCTCTGCGACCCCATGGACTGTAGTCCATCAGGCTCCTCTGTCCATGGAATTCTCCAGGCAAAAATACTGGAGTGGGCTGCCGTTTCCTTCTCCAGGGGATCTTCCCAACCCAGGGATTGAACCCCAGTCTTATGCATTGCAGGCAGATTCTTTACCATCTGAGCCACCAGGGAAGCCTCATTCTACACATTAAATCTAAAGGTCATCCCAGAGCAGGGTCCCTGAAACAAACAAACAAAAAAACCTGCCCAAAGGAAAGAGGGTATCATCCTGAGATGCAGCCATGTCAGGTGCTTCCTAAGATGCTCTTCTTTCTAAGTCTAGTCCCTTTGGGCCTTAAACACAAGACGTCGGTACTTGCTGGGGAGAAAGGAAATTTTGAATCCTGGCAAGAAAAGGAAGGACATGTGGTTTTTTAAAGCACCTAATACATGCACGGCTCTTGTATGTTCTCTCTTCACAATAATCCCATGAACTGCTACCCATTGTATAAACAAGAAAGTTCGGCACCTTCCCAAGCTAGTGGCAGGTTGTAGGGGAGATGACTAATATAGAAGGGGTGCCTGAATTAGCTGTAATGAGATTCTTGTCTCTAAGCACACCCTTTCAAGCTGTTTGGGTTATCTGGTAAGCCAGCCATATTGCCTTCTCAAAGTGGATATGAAGTCCTCGTCAAAGAGTATGCCTTCTGCCTCATGCCGACTTTCCAAGTGGGTGGGCAAGAGGCTGCAGTGGAAACGTTTCTGCTTGCTGCTGCCTGGGGCTCTGCCCTCGTGCTGGGAATCAGTGTTAGGTGCTGCAATGGGAGGGGTGCATCCAGCCGCATGGACCCTTCAGAGAGGCAGCACCTTGGCTTGGATCTGAAATCAAATGTCCTCTAGGGAGTTTAAAAAGGTAGTTTTTGTGCAGTTCATAATAGCCCAGCTGTTGCAGAAAGAGGAAGTTAGAGGGGTGCGACAGAACCCAAAGACTGTGCCCACAGAAACCTTGCCTGTGCTCATTTGTTTCAGAAAAGAGTGTTCACAGGGCAGGCACAGTGCTCTGTGCTGGGCTCTCTCAGCTTCTCCCTCTTGGGGGGCCTCTTCCTGTCTGCACTTGCACGTGCTCAAGTCCTTCCCTCAGGCTGGCTCAGGTGGTCCGCCCTGAACCACCTCAAAACTCTTGCTCATCCTTGCCTCAGCTTTCATTTCTTCTTTATCTCCTTCTCCTCATGAGCACTTTTTGAAACAAGCGCAGCCCATGTATTATCAGTGTCTACTCACCTCCCATTCGCTTTTCAGCGTCCCTACTGCAGTCTGACCTCTGCCTGGACCTCCCAGGTTACCAATGACCTACTGAATTCAAGGTCACTGAATTCCTTCATTTGGTCTCAGCAGCAGTCACACTGTTGACCTTGTCTTCTTCCAGAAATGTTTTCTCCTCTTGACTTTGGTTGTCTGGATTTTCTTCCTACCTCTTCTTCAATAACCCTCAATTTCCACAAAGAATCCTTTCCTCTGACCCACATTTTACATGTCAGTATTGCTCAGAATTTCGGCCTAGAATCCTGGTCTTCTTATTTTGTGTGCTCACACATTTAGAACAGACGTCTCCCCAGAGCTCCTGTCATATGTATAGAGTTGCTTACTAGACATCTGGACTTTGAGGTCTAAATGGCATCTCAAATATTCCAAACCCATCTCTTCAAACCTTTCTCCCCAAACCTGTGTCTTCTCAAATGTTCCCTGTTTTTAAATAGCACCCTCAGCCACTAGAGATCAGGTCAGAAACCTGTGAGCTTTTCTTGACTCCTCTTGTCTTCTTAGCTCTGTCATCAAGTGCTATCAATTCTATAAAAATATCTCAAACCCACCTATATCTCTTCTTATTTGTTACATTCTACTTTACTTTTTATTTCTCTGCTTTTTATCTTTCTCTTCCCAAGTATATCCTCTGAACCAGACTGATCTTCCTCAAATGCAAATCTGATCATGTTACCCACGAATAACTTTCCAAAGGCTTAGCATCTATCTTCAGATAAAACCCCAAGTGATTTAAATCCTATATGGTCGGTCCTCTATCAACTCTCTGGGTTCAACTTATGCTATATATTTCTTCCTCCTCAACTTCAGTCAAACTAGCTGCTGCTTGGTTCTCCTTTTCTGTTTAACTTTTTACTTTGAGATAATGGTAATTGTTGTTGTTTAGTTGCTAAGTCGTGTCTGACTCTTTGCAGCCCCATGGACCACAGCACTCCAGGCTCCCCTGTCCTTCACTATCTCCTCTAGTTTGCTCAAATTCATGTCCATTGAGTCAGTGATGCCATCCAACCATCTTATCTTCTGTTGTCCCCTTTTCTTCCTGCCCTCAGTCTTTGACAGCATCAGAGTCTTTTCCAATGTGTCAGCTCTTCTCATCGGGTAGCCAAAGTACTGGAACTTCAGCTTCAGTATCAGTCCTTTCAGTGAATATTCAGGGTTGATTTCCTTTAGGATTGACTTGTTTGACCTCCTTGCTGTCCAAGAAGCTCTCAACATTACAATTCAAAAGCATCAATTCTTTGGTGCTCAGCCTCCTTTATGTTTCAACTCTCTCATCTGTACATGACTACTGGAAACCCCTAGCTTTGACTACATGGACCTTTGTCAGCAAAGTGATGTCTCTGCTTTTCAATATGTTTTCTAGGTTTGTCATAGCTTTTCTTCCAAGGAACAAGTGTCTTTTAATTCTGTGGCTGTAGACCCCATCTGCACTGATTTTGAAGCTCAAGGAAATAAAATCTGTCTCTGTTTCTACTTTTCTCCCTTCTCTTTGTCATGAAGTGATGGGACTGGATGCCATGATCTTAGTTTTTTTACCTTTTTTTCATGTTGAGTTTTATGCTAGCATTTTCACTCTCCTCTTTTACCCTCATCAAGAGGCTCTTTAGTTTCTCTTCACTTTCTGCCACTAGAACGGTATCATTTGTATATCGGAGGTTGTTTGTATTTCTTCTGGCTATCTTGATTCCAGCTTGTGATAACTGTATATTCATACACAATTGTCAGAAATAATTCAGAGAGATCTTACGTGTTCCTCACCCAGTCTCCTCCATGGCGACATCTTACATGTTGCATTGCAGTACCGTGCACACAAAAATCAACGTTGCTGTATCCACTGACCTTATTCATATTTCACCAGATTTACATGTACACATTTGTGTGTACGTGTGTTTAGCTCTATGCAATGTTAGCACCTGTGTAGGTTCATGTGACCAGCACTACTGTTAAAGAACAGTTCCCTCAGAAGGATAAAACTGGCCTTCAGGGATTCCTTCATGGGCCAACTCTTTTACTTCCAGGTCATCATACAAGCAGTTCTCCCTATTTGTAACAAATTCCCTTCATTTGGCCAAATGCTGTTTATCTTTCAAGTCTCAACTTAAACATCAATTCCTCCCCAAATACTTTCTCTGACCCCTATCTTGGTTAGGACCCTTGCTCTCTGTTCCACTGGCAACTTATATTCCTCCTCTGCATCACAGCATCTATTTTCTTGTCCCTTGAGAGACAGTAGCCTGCATGAAGGCTGAAATGGTGTGTGGCTTGTTCATTTGTATATCTCTAATTCCTAGCATGGTACCTGCAACAAGGACATTGCAGGTGTCCTTAATCAACATGGTTCAGTTCAGTCACTCAGTCATGTCCAACTCTTTGCAACCCCATGAATTGCAGCAGGCCAGGTCTCCCTGTCCATCACCAACTCCCGGAGTTCACTGAGACTCATGTGCATCGAGTTGGTGATGCCACCCAGCCATCTCATCCTCTGTCGTCCCCTTCTCCTCCTGCCCCCTAATCCCTCCCAGCATCAGGGTCTTTTCTGATGAGTCAACTCTTCTCATGAGGTGGCCAAAGTACTGGAGTTTCAGCCTCAGCATCAGTCCTTCCAATGAACACCCAGGACTGGTCTCCTTTAGGAAGGGCTGGTTGGATCTCCTTGCAGTCCAAGGGACTCTCTAGAGTCTTCTCCAGCACCACAGTTCAAAAGCATCAATTCTTTGGTGCTCATTTGTCTTCACAGTCCAACTCTCACATCCATACACGACCACTTGAAAAACCATAGCCTTGACTAGACGGACCTTTGTTGCCAAAGTAACATCTCTGCTTTTTAATATTCTGTCTAGGTTGGTCATAACTTTCCTTCCAAGGAGTAAGTGTCTTTTAATTTCATGGCTGCAGTCACCATCTGCAGTGATTTGGAGCCCCCCAAATAAAGTCTGACACTGTTTCCACTGTTTCTCCATCTATTTCCCATGAAGGTATGGGACCAGATGCCATGATCTTTGTTTCCTGAATGTTGAGCTTTAAGCCACTTTTTCATTCTCCTCTTTCACTTTCATCAAGAGGCTTTTTAGTTCCTCTTCACTTTCTGCCATAAGGGTGGTATCATGTGCATACCTGAGGTTATTGCTATTTCTCCCGCCAATCTTGATTCCAACTTGTGCTTCTTCCAGCCCAGCGTTTCTCATGATGTACTCCGCATATAAGTTAAATAAGCAGGGTGACAATATACAGCCTTGATGTACTCCTTTTCCAATTTGGAACCAGTCTGTTGTTCCATGTCCAGTTCTAACTGTTGCTTCCTGACCTGCATATAGGTTTCTCAAGAGGCAGATCAGGTGGTCTGGTATTCCCATCTCTTTCAGAATTTTCCACAGTTTATTGTGATCCACACAGTCAAAGGCTTTGGCATAGTCAATAAAGCAGAAATAGATGTTTTTCTGGAACTCTCTTGCTTTTTCAATGATCCAGCAGATATCGGCGGCTTGATCTGGTTCCTCTGCCTTTTCTAAAACCAGCTTGAATATCTGGAAGTTCATGGTTCATGTATTGCTGAAGCCTGGCTTGGAGAATTTTGAGCATTACTTTACTAGTGTGTGAGATGAGTGCAATTGTGCAGTAGTTTGAGCATTCTTTGGCATTGCATTTCTTTGGGATTGGAATGAAAACTGACCTTTTCCAGTCCTGTGGCCACTGCTGAGTTTTCCAAATTTGCTGGCATATTGAGTGCAGTACTTTCACAACATCATCTTTCAGGATTTGGAATAGTTCAATTGGAATTCCATCACCTCCACTAGCTTTGTTCAATGCTTTCTAAGGCCCACTTGACTTCACATTCCAGGATGTCTGGCTCTAGGTGAGTGATCACACCATCATGATTATCTGGGTTATGAAGATCTTTTTTTGTACAGTTCTTCTGTGTATTCCTGCCGTCTCTTCTTAATATCTTCTGCTTCTGTTAGGTCCATACCATTTCTGTCCTTTATCGAGCCCATCTTTGCATGAAATGTTCCCTTGGTGTCTCTAATTTTCTTGAAGAGATCTCTAGTCTTTCCCATTCTATTGTTTTCCTCTATTTCTTTGCACTGATCGTGAGGAAGCCTTTCTTATCTCTCCTTGCTATTCTTTGGAACTTTGCATTAGGGACAATGTGAATGTGAATGTGAAGTTGCTCAGTCGTGTCTGACTCTTTGTGACCCCATGGACTGTAGCCTACCAGGCTTCTCTGCCCATGGGACTTTCCAGGCAATAGTACTGGAGTGGATTGCCATTTCCTTCTCCAAGGGATCTTCCCAACCCAGGGATGGAACCCGGGTCTCCCGCATTGTAGACAGACGCTTTACCATCTGAGCCACCAGGGAAGTCTTAGGGACAATGATTTCACCAAAACTGATGGGTCAGATGAGCTCCTGTCCTTAAGGAGTTCCCAGTCATGAAGTAGGAGACTCTAATATGTTGATTAGCGCTGTCTTGGAGGAAAGCACTGGAGGATATGGCGATCTGGGGCATCTTTTTTCCTTGCAGCTTCCAGATATACAGAGTTGGGCATAGCGAGGACCAGATGAGTCCTTGGGTACATGCACCCAGACTCCTTTGGCACAGTTTTCCAGGGCAGCTACATAACAGCAGACACTGTAGTAATGAGACCAGTGGCCTGATGTCAAAGACTTGAGCTCAACAATTTTCTCAGCTTCATAACCACAGACAGAGCAGCAATCTTGATCAAGACTAGGTCCTGATATTACTCACAGGATGAGGCCTGAGCCTGGCATAGATCCTGACACTATCCAACCATGTGATAAATATAGCATCTTTCACAAGAACGATTAAGGTAATAGCAAACCTTCAGGCAACATACTCTGACAGAAGGAAGGCAGAACTCAAAGCACGTATCCTGCTGGGAGGTTAATGACATAAACATCCATTTCATACCCTAAGAAGAGAACTAGAATTACCCAGTCTTGAAGAGTTAAAGCTGGAGGGATCTTTAAAGGCATTATGCCTCCTTACATCACCTTTCATAGCACAGAAAATGGGAATTCAGCTCATTGTTTCTAGGAGTATAAATGTTAGCATTTCATACCTAGCTTTAGAGGTAAAAGCCCTTATTTCCATTTCTAAATCTTCCCTAATTAATTTTCTTTTACCAAAGCATAATTGACCTTTGACTCAGAAACAGTATACTAAAGACTTCACCTACCTCTAGGCCTCTAGCTAGCCCTCTCTAATATGCTCTCACCCACCATTCAGAGTGATCCATTTAAAGCGCAAAGCTGTCCAGGTTACTCTCCTGCCTAAAACTCTTTAATGTCTTCCCACCACCTTCAGGATGGAGTCCAGGTTCCTTACTCTCCAGGTTCAGCAAGGCCCTGCCTCCTCCTCAGCCTTATCTCTTGCCTCTCCTCACATCCCACTTTACTGAGCACACCATGTTGTCTTATGCTTATGCTGAAGCTGTGCCTGTTCCCAGAATGGATTTCTTACCAGTCTTTGCCTGATTAACTCTTTCTTAACCTTTGAGATCTACCTTAGCCATGATCTCTTCCAGGGAGCCTTCCCAGAACTCTTAGGTTGGGTAACTATCCCTCATCCTGTCCCATCGCTATGCCTCCCCCATTATGTCACTTAGAACCTTTGATGGGGACCTCTTATTTATGAGTCTTCATCTCCAGCAGTCTAGGCTTCTGAAGGACAGAAGCAGCATCTTTACCATTCCCCTCCTTTCAGTGCCCACCACAGGACCGGGGCATGGACCCTCTTGGTGAATTTAATGGAAAAGTAAAGCAGCTCCATGATGAATATTCACTGAGACTTTAACAGTGTGCCAGGCAGCTAAGTGCTTCACATGTATATATCAATTCATTCTTCAAATAGCACTGGGACCACTCAGATCAGATCAGATCAGATCAGTCGCTCAGTCCTGTCTGACTCTTTGTGACCCCATGAATCGCAGCACGCCAGACCTCCCTGTCCAACACCAACTCCCGGAGTTCACCGAGACTCACGTCCATCTAGTCAGTGATGCCATCCAGCCATCTCATCCTCTGGCGTCCCCTTCTCTTCCTGCCCCCAATCCTTCCCAGCATCAGTCTTTTCCAATGAGTCAACTCTTTGCATGAGGTGACCAAAGTACTGGAGTTTCAGCTTTAGCATCATTCCTTCCAAAGAAATCCCAGGGCTGATCTCCTACAGAATGGACCGGTTGGATCTCCTTGCAGTCCAAGGGACTCTCAAGTGTCTTCTCCAACACCACTCTTCAAAGGCATCAATTCTTCAGTGCTCAGCCTTCTTCACAGTCCAGCTCTCACAACCATACATGACCACAGGAAAAACCATAGCCTTGACGAGGCGAACCTTTGTTGGCAAAGTGATGTCTCTGCTTTTGAATATGCTATCTAGGTTGGTCATAACTTTCCTTCCAAGGAGTAAGTGTCTTTTAATTTCATGGCTGCAGTCACCATCTGCAGTGATTTTGGAGCCCAGAAAAATAAAGTCTGACACTGTTTCCACTGTTTCCCCATCTACATCCCATGAAGTGATGGGACCAGATGCCATGATCTTTGTTTCCTGAATGTTGAGCTTTAAGCCAACTTTTTCACTCTCCACTTTCACTTTCATCAAGAGGCTTTTGAGTTCCTCTTCACTTTCTGCCATAAGGGTGGTGTCATCTGCATATCTGAGGTTATTGATATTTCTCCTGGCAATCTTGATTCCAGCTTGTGTTTCTTCCATTCCAGCGTTTCTCATGATGTACTCTGCATAGAAGTTAAATAAACAGGGTGATAATATACAGCCTTGACAGACTCCTTTTCCTATTTGGAACCAGTCTGTTGTTCCATGTCCAGTTCTAACTGTTGCTTCCTGATCTGCATACAAATTTCTCAAGAGGCAGGTCAGGTGGTCTGGTATTCCCATCTCTTTCAGAATTCCCCACATTTTATTGTGATCCACACAGTCAAAGGCTTTGGCGTAGCCAATAAATCAGAAATAGATGCTTTTCTGGAACTCTCTTGCTTTTTCCATGATCCAGAGGGTGTTGGCAATTTGATCTCTGGTTCCTCTGCCTTTTCTAAAACCAGCTTGAACATCAGGAAGTTCATGGTTCACATATTGCTGAAGCCTGGCCTGGAGAATTTTGAGCATTACTTTACTAGTGTGTGAGATGAGTGCAATTGTGCAGTAGTTTGAGCATTCTTTGGCATTGCCTTTCTTTGGGATTGGAATGAAAACTAACCTTTTCCAGTCCTGTGGCCACTGCTGAGTTTTCCAAATTTGCTGGCATATTGAGTGCAGCACTTTCACAGCATCATCTTTCAGGATTTGGAATAGCTCAACTGGAATTCCATCATCTCCACTAGCTTTGTTCATAGTGATGCTTTCTAAAGCCCACTTGACTTCACATTCCAGGATGTCTGGCTCTAGGTGAGTGATCACACCATCGTGATTATCTGGGTCATGAAGATCTTTTTTGTACAGTTCTTCTGTGTATTCCTGCCATCTCGTCTTAATATCTTCTGCTTCTGTTAGATCCATACCATTTCTGTCCTTTATCGAGCCCATCTTTGCATGAAGTGTTCCTTTGGTATCTCTGATTTTCTTGAAGAGATCCCTATTATTTCCCATTCTGTTGTTTTCCTCTATTTCTTTGCATTCATTGCTGAAGAAAGCTTTCTTATCTCTTCTTGCTATTCTTTGGAACTCTGCATTCAGATGTTTATATCTTTCCTTTTCTACTTTGCTTTTCACTTCTCTTCTTTTCATAGCTATTTATAAGGCCTTCCCATACAGCCATTTTGCTTTTTTGCATTTCTTTTCCATGGGGATGGTCTTGATCCCTGTCTCTTGTACAATGTCACGAACCTCATTCCATAGTTCATCAGGCACTCTATCTATCAGATCTAGGCCCTTAAATCTATTTCTCACTTCCACTGTATAATCATAAGGGATTTGATTTAGGTCATACCTGAATGGTCTAGTGGTTTTCCCTACTTTCTTCAATTTAAGTCTGAATTTGGCAAAGGCAACACAGACAGCAGCCAGGGGCAGTGGCAGGTAGATTTTATTGGCCTGGTACTGGGACACAGGGGATCCTCCCCAAGGGCAGAGGTTGGGGCCAAGGCTGAAGGTAAATTTGATGGTCACTTGTTAGAGAATTGTGGATTCTGGCTGTGCTGGATGAAGGGGAGCCAAGGGCCAGGCTGGCTGGTGGTTGCAAAGCCCGACTGGCAGGGGTGATGAAAGGAGGGCTTTGTCAGTGTGCACACCATCCTGTCTACTCCATACCAGAGAGCCAGCCCTTAACAGAAGCCCTCTGCACTCAGAATGGTGACTTCAAGCATCCTGTAGAGGCTCTGGCAATGCCCAGAAACAGTCTTTTGGCCTTGTCCCCGGACAAATCCTCTATCCCAACCTATGGCCTCTGGACTTATGTCCACCCCTTGCCTCACACTTGAACTTGCCTCTCTACATGGCCCTTTGGGTGGGCTCCAGGGTCAAACTCTTTGTCTTTTCTGCTTCACTTCCACCTCAGACCCTGGCTCTCACCCTCAGGCTCAAGCTCTGCACTTCTTATACTTAACCTGTTATAACCCAGGAGATAGCTAAGGCTCCAGACCCTCAATCCCAACCCAGCATTCCAAGTCCTTTATTATATGAGAGGAGAGAGTAGATCAAAGTGGGATTGATCACATCACTGTTATAATGACAACAAGGAAGCTCAGTCAAGTTACATAATGTACCCAAGGTCACATGGCCTGGCTTCTGCCCAATGCCTAGACCCAGACATAGCATCTTCTCTTGTTTGGAGGACATACTCCTTTAAAACAACTTCCTCCTAGAGCTCTTTGAAGGCTGGGCTACTTACCTATTTGCACCTGGGTTATGAGATATCCAGGCAGGAGCTGAACCTAGCACCAACCCCCACTGTCCTGCATGGCATGGGAAAGCACCTTGGGGAAGGCACGGTGAAGGGATGAATGAGTATCAAGCTCAAGCACCCACCAGTCTCCCTCTGGTTACAGTGTATGTTCTGCCCTTCCTCTACTTCTGTTCCCAAAAGTGCTTGGAACCCTCATTTGCATTTGGTTTGGTGCCCAGTAAACAAAGCTATTAAATTCATCTTCTAGGCAGTTTTTCTTGTACTTGATACTAAGTTCTTCTGTAAAGAAACACACACCCTCAATATCATAAGGAAAGCTAGTTTTGGTTTAAATAAAGAAATTGTGCAATTCTGGGGAAAGTAACAATATCTACATTATCCCTTCTGCCTTGAGAATACCAGCCTCTCAGGTGAAATGTTCTGAGGCTGTGAAAAGAGAAACCATTTTTGAGTTAGATAAAATTGCGTTAAAACTTTGACTTTGCCTCCTATGGGATGTGGACTTTGGGAAAAAACCTCAGAGTCACTCTGTGCTCTGCTCTCTTATTTACTTCAGACAATCAATCTTTCAATTAGTCTTGCCTGTTTCAACTTCTAAATGGTTTTTCTCCAGTCTCTGCTTTGATCGTGATCTAGTTAGATGATTAAGCACTTAGGCTCTGGAGTGAGACTGTCTGGACTTGAATCCCAGTTTTCTTATTTACTATGCCATCATGGGTGATTTATTTAGCCTCTCAATGTCTCAGTTTCCTCATCTGTAAAGTGGGGATGAAAAATCTTGGGTTATTCACAAGAATCAATGAAATGATTCTGTAAGTGCTAGCATAAATCCTGGCCCAGAGAAGGAGCTCATAAACATTATTCTCCTTAGTTCTTTTTACCTCCTTCGTCAAGGCCATCATCATCTGCAACTCCACACTTCGCCTTGCCCCACCCCCACATCCCCCCAATGCCATCCCATGACCATCCCTGCAAAGTCTCCTGGCTGCTTTGTCTCCTCTGCTACCTCTTCCTCAGTCTAGTCTTTGTGCCTTTGCCAGAGTATTTTCTCTAAAAGACAGATTTGATAGTGTGATTTTCAGATGAGAAACTCTGTAATGGTGCCCCCTTGTCTGTAGAAAAGACCTGAGTTCCCTAGCTTTGGAGATAAGGCTCTCCATTATCAGAGTCCCTAAATACCTCCCCTGTGATCCTGAGTATGGCACCCCACTCCAGTATTCTTGCCTGGAAAATCCCATGGAGGGAGGAACCTGGTAGGCTGCAGTTCATGGGGTCGCTACGAGTCAGACACGACTGGAGACTTCATTTTCACTTTTCACTTTCATGCATTGGAGGAGGAAATGGCAACCCACTCCAGTGCTCTTGCTTGGAGAATCCCAGGGATGGAGGAGCCTGGTGGGCTGCCATCTATGGGGTCACACAGAGTTGGACACGACTGAAGTGACTTAGCAATAGCAATAGCAATGATCCTGAGTTGCTACCTCAGAGTGGTTAAGTGTATGTCCCAAAGTCCCACAGCTATTCACTGGTCCATCTGGGATTTATACCCAAGCCATCTGAGCCCAGAGCCTGTGTTCTGTGAATCAGCCCACAATGCCTCTCTCCACACGGCTCATTTAGGGACTGACAGCAAGAGGCAGCGCCAGACATGCAGGAAAGGAAGTGTGTACAGGAGAGAAGGAGGAGCTGATATGGAGATGTCACGGTGGCTACCTGGCTGGGGAGCATCCTGGAGGGGCTGGGGCTCTGGGGGCCAGGGGATTGAGGGTGATACTGGAGAAAGAGCCGAAGCTGTGACTTCAGGATTGTTTGGTGAGATGAAGTGAGATTCAAGTCTGAGTGGAAACATGCATGTCAGATGCTTCTTCCCCAACCCTGGCAGCATCCCAGGAAGCTCTGAGGTTTTATTCTTGGTTTCAGTGACTGTTAGGGGGCTGGCTTTAGGGCTTACAGGGTCCTCTTTGTTCTCCAGAAATTAATGAACTCTAGGTTGGTTGGGGTAGGAGAAGAATCCTTCCCTCTTGAGGTCCCTCCTGGCAGTGATTCTACCCAAATATACATTAGTTCATGTAGCAAACCTTCCAGACACCTGTGGGCACAAGACCCCAGGCTGGAAATGCAGATACAACCAGAAGTATCTCTTGACCCTAAAGTACTCCTGATTTACTGGAGAGAATATGCCACATACAATGGCCATACTGTATGAAAAGGTTCCTGGGGTCCAGCTAGGGAGAGCTTGAAGAAGGCTTCTCAGACATGACATCTAAGCAAGCTTCTCAGTGGTCATTTTTCCTTCCAAAGGATTCCTTGGATTCATTTTCCAAAGGCAAACGTGGGTTATGTCTTTGTGTGACTGTAATTGGAAAACAGTATGTCATTGCTTGGTGTCATGGGGAGCTCTTAGGGCACACAGGGTAGAACGGTGTGGCAAAGCTCCTCCATACACTCATTGGAATCCCCTCAATTACAGGCCAGGGATAATATCATCACTTCCCAAGATTTCATAGTTGAAGCACCTGGCAGAGAGTCTGCAGGTCACATGAAAGGAGAAACATATTCTGCCCCGCCCATCCCCCCATATTCTCACTGGGGCCCAGTGAGGTAATGCAGGACAGCCACCCGGTATACAACAACTCTGCTGCTGACCAGCAGTGACTCTGCACAAATCAATTAACCATGCTGAGCTTCGGGTGCCCCCTTTGTCCAGTGGGGACAATATCACCTTGCCTAGCCACTGGATGATAGCTCCTGTTTCCAGGTCTCCCATTTCCATGCCCCCTTTTCCCAGCCCATTTCCCCATCTGTGAACAAGACAGGATGGTGAGGCTCTGTGCAGAGAAAGATTCAGAGAATATTCTCAAGGGGCTGTTCAGCTTTGACATCCCATGCATAAAACAACAGCCAGATTGGACTGTTGCTTAATTCTATCCAAACTGCCAGAGAAGCATTTGAATAAGTAATCTAATATATACATTTTTATTCTATTCAATATTCAGGTCGTCTCCTGGCTGGAATGAGTATTCAGAATAATGATTGCTTAGAAACATACCATTCCAAATACGAATGAGAATATTTTTGCAATGTTCAGTTCAACAAGAATGGGAAGGTATGAGATTAGGTTCTGCAAATAATCACATCTTTCACATCTCAGACACCTATAACACACGCTTACTACATGTTTCTCTTCATAATCTTGGAAATGCAAATCTCTGCACACTTAGAGGAGGCCTGCGCACACCTTCTGTGCTAAATCAACTCCTGTGTGAAGATGGTAGAACAGAACAAAAAGATGTGACCTCTCGGCTGGTATTTGAGGCTCTTCTACAACATCCACTAAGCTGTGGTCTGGTCCCCTCACACTCAAGTAGAGACAGAGAGTCCACTCCTCCAAGGAGCCCATCCCACTTGAGGACAGCTTTGACTCGGGCAACTAGCCTCTCATGTTGAGTAGATTCCCTACTCCTAGTGTTCTTGCCTTGATCCTGGTTCTGAACTCTGTTTTCTGGTCCTCAGATATTGCTACAGGGATTGAAGGCAGTGAACCCTTCCTTCCCACCTTGCCAGCCTGCTCCCTGAGCTGAGTGCCCTACTCCCTCCAACCAGAAGTCTGCTCTTGCTTTGTGCCAGCACAGGGGTCTGGAGGGATCATTCTGGGGATGCCAAGAGCAAAGGTGAGTTCAAGGTGCTGGGGAGAAATCCTTTTTCTCTGGCTTCCTATGCCATTCAGTACGAGAAAATGATGTTTTTAAAGTAACAGGGGCAGAGTCGTTGATTCTAAGGAAGCTTGCCAAGGCTTTTCAGGAAACAGAAAACAACACTGGGGAAGGGAGACCTTTGGATTACAGCAGGAGAAGCAGCACTAGCCTACGAAATGTTCCCAACCAGCACTGCACCACTGCAGAAGGTGTGTGTATACATGTGTGTGTATGCGTGCATGAGAGTGTGTGTGTAAGTATGAGAGATGATGAATAATAATCTACCCTCACATACTCAGCAGTGCCTGGCTGGTGTTAAGTTCCTCACTTGGCCAAGCATCACTTGTCTTTAAGAGTCACTCAGATGTCACCTTCTCTACGAGGCATTCCCTGATATGCCCTCTTTCCCTTAACCAACCTGCATCCCCAGGAAGCTTTTTGTGCTTTCCTTTTATTGTCCTGCTCCTCCCTGGTCAGCCTCTTTAGACAGGTGGCAGCTTCTTTAGGGTCCTGACAGTGTCTGATTCATCCCTGTACCCTTGGCCTGGCACAGCGTAGGTGCTTCATATGTATCAGTCACATGAATGTATTTGTGGAAAGGTATGTGAGTTCTATTTCAGGGGTCTGACCACTGCCTCTACTGCCGTGTTCCTCCGTCCTTACTTATAAGAAGCTAAGGTGATGCAGATTAAGTTGAGTACAACTCTCTCAACATGGGGACAGTTGTTGTGGGATCACCCAGATCCAGTGGTACCCACAGTTAAGAGATGGTGCGAGCCTTCCTATGAGAGGCACATGTTGAGGGTAGATGGTACTGCTTCTCCATCCTCCATCTGCTTTGTGCTGACTGTTCCCAGCTGTGATCTGCTGTCTTCCCCTGCCTGGCCCCTCGGAGAAGCCATTCCTGGAGCTGACACTCACATTTTCCTTCTTTCCAGCCAAGTCACAGCTTTTGGATGCTCCCCATGCAGATGTGCAGAATTCTTGCACACATCTGCATATCAGAAGGGTAGGGAAACTTGCTTGGCAAGAGGCCCTGGCTCAGCGGGAGTGCTCTGTTGGCAAGCCTTGATTGTGAGAGGCTCTCTCTGCACTGTTCTTGGCCAAGGAGCTCAGCCAGGGATGGGACTGGTCAAGGCTGGGCTTTGTCATACCCAGGGAGGGTTGAAATATCGTGCATTCAGCGGGTAGATGAAACTGCAACATCTTATTAGCCTCCTCTGAGCAAGCTAAGAAAATCGGTGGGCAGATCTTGGGGTGGGGGACTGGTGTCTCAGGCAGTGGCACAAAGAGAAAAGAAAGAAAATGCATTCATTAACTTCCACACTTACTAGAAGCAGTCCAACACCCCCATTGGTAGAGGTCTGCTTTGTGCTGAGCATTAAAAGTGAGTCATTAAATATGAGGACCTGCTTCCCATCTGAGATCTGCCACTTTTAAGTTCTGAGACCTTGGGTAAGTCCTTCAATATATTTTGGTATCCGTTTTCACATCTGTAAAATGGTGTGGTAATTGTACCTGCTGCATAAGGTTGAGGGAAGGGTTACATGAGATAAGCCCAATAAAGCACTTAGCAGAGCATGTGATAAACATTTAGTAAATACCAGTTCCTTTTGAGCACTTGTTTACTGTACATTTACTATGTGTCAGGCATCATTCTTCTGGGGACCTTAACTATTTTGTTATATTTATTCCCCACAATAAACATTCAAGATAAGTCTTATTACCTCTTAGATGTAGTCAACTAAATTGAGGCCCAGAGATGTTAAGATATATTTGAAGGCCATGCAGCATAGCATGGGAGCAGTGAAGTTTAACTTGCAGGGCTGTGAAAAGCCAGATGTCAAATGTCACTGTCAGGACCAGAGCTAGAAAGTTCCAAGGGAAAGGAGGCTTAAGCTTGAATGTGGACCGGGGGAGAAGAGTCCAGAGTGACTGAGATCACAGCTGGAAGGATGCTGGGTATCAGATGTCATGGGTGAAGCATGAAAGCAAAAGGGATAAAGAGAGGTAGGGCTGGCAATCAGGAAGGATGAGAAGCAAAACAGCACAGGCTCCCAGGCAGAGGCTGTGGCTGGTCCCTGGGATGAAGACTCAGACCAGGGTGAGTTTGTCAGAGCTGGCTGCCTTTGGTTAGGCACTCTCCCTCTCTGGATCTGGAGAGGTGGGTAAAAATACCTAGATCGCAGGGCTGAGATGATGACTACAAAAAGGCTGCACAGAGAGCTCTTTTCACAATGTTTGGAACATGGCAAATGCTCAACAAATGCACCGAGAGAAAAATATCCAGACTAATGTTTGGATGACACAGTTTCTGAAAGAGTAACAGAGGTCATTATCTTCACTCATGGGACACGCAGGTCCCACTGCAGCCTAGACTATGAAGGCTGGCTGGGGCAGACTGCTTGCAGGGGTTCAATCCACGAAGACCTCTGCATGCCTAAACTGGAACAACAGAGCATGCGTTAGCCCTACTGTAGGGCAAGATGAGAATGACTGTGGAATATTGCATTCTGTGATTAGTTTCCCATGGATCCATATTTGAACCCCAGGGAGAGAGGGGCTGCAGGCAAGATGCTGTTTCTAAAAGGGCCACAGATGAAGCTATGAATGCAGAGTGGAGGAAATAAACATTTCCCCCATTTCTAGATTGAAAAGATTGTGACCTTGGCTGCTGTAATCATTCTTGTCCCAGCAGTTTGATATCATAAGCCTGGAAATACCTTTGGTGGGGTCATCAGATTTCTCTCTGTGAGCACTGGGAGCCCTGACGAGGGTACAACACTCTCAGATGAAGGAAGCAGGGGACCTAATGGGACAGGCTAAGCAGGAGAGAAGCAACATGGTAGACAGCAGATGGAAGCAGGTAGCATCCTCTGTGAGCTCACATGTTATGGCAGTTGGAGACTTCTGGAAATAACTGAGCGAGATCTTGAGGGAGGTTAGACTCCTTCATTAGCAGGTAGGGGCATGAGCTGGCAAATCACAGGGGATTACTCTAAGTGTGTGTGTTTGTCCCTCAGTCGTGTCTGAGTCTTTGCCACTCCATGGACTGTAGCCCTCCAGGCTCCTCTGTCCATGACATTCTCCAGGTAAAAATACTGGCATGGGTAGCCATTCCCTTCTCCAGGGGATCTTCCCGGCCCAGGGATCGAACCCAGGTGTCTTGTACTGCAGGCAGATTCTTCACTGTCTGAGCCAACGAAGCTTGATTACTGTAAACGGGACCCCATTTGTGCCCTCAGGCTGCTGCCATCTGGGGAAACATCAGTTAAATACTCTTTGCTTTGATCAAATGGCTCCCAGAGATCTGAGGTCATTTCTGAAGTTAGGTATGCTTATAACTCTTTTATATATTTTTCTCTCTAACCTCTTACACCTTGGTTAGTAAGCCCTCCTATTTCATCCTTACAAAATTTTTCCAAATTCACTTCCTCCCTACTTTTCTAGTTTTTTTCTGGGTGTGTGAGGAATAGGGTTCATTTTTCAGGGGTTGAGAGTGGTAGCAAGGGCTAATCTATGCCTATTATTATTATAAATGCAGGAAATGTAGGAAGGGATAGAGCACAGAATTTCTCCTTGAAGATTTATGATCCGATTTCAACCATTCATCTGAGGACTCCTCAAAATTGTCAAAGAATGGATGAATTCACTCACTCACTCATTTATTCAACCAACGAACAGATGGTCTCTGAGCACTCTGTCAGTCTTGATGCTGGTTACTGGGGACTCATGGCCCCCCCTGTGCTTGAGATGCTTATGGTCTAGGGAGTCGAGTGCACAGCAGAGGGCAGCGCACTGTTGCACTGTTGACAATGACCAAGCTAAAAGATGAATGCAGATCATTTCTGTGAAAAGACATTCCCTAAGTCATTTGCCAGATGATTGCTTTCCCTCATCCTCTTCCCTTAGCTCATTTGGTAAAGAATCCACCTGCAATGCAGGAGACACTGGTTCTATTCCTGGGTCAGGAAGATCCCCTGGAGAAGGGAAAGGCTACCCTTCTCCAGTATTCTGGCTTGGAGAATTCCATGGGCTGTATAGTTCATGGGGTCACAAAGAGTAAGACACGACTGAGCGACTTTCACTTTCACTTCCTTGGAACATGTGCCTTAATGACATGGGAGAGGGAGAGGGTCCACTCTTCGCTGCCCCCGTGGGGAGGCGATGTGGAGTTAGGAAAGAGCACAGGTCTTGCACCTAGACAGTCCTGGGTTTCACTATCAGTTCTGCCATTTCTTAGTTGTCAGACTTCAGTCACTTCACCTCTTGGAGTTTCAATTTCTTAGTGTGTAAAAAGGGAATAATTAATATAAAATATATCGAGTAGTCCTGGACACATAATAGACGGTTTGTAAATGGAAGTCTTTTTCAATTTATCCCAAATTTCAGGTTTGAAAAATTTGTTTGGGATGGGATGCATGCTCAGTTATGTCCAACTCTTTGCAACCCCGTGGATTATAGCCCACCAGGCTCCTCTGACTATGGAATTTTCTAGGCAAGAATACTGGAGTGGGTTGCCATTTCCTACTCCAAGGGATCTTCCCAAGCCAGGGATTGAACCTGTGTCTCTTGCTTCTCCTACACTGGCAGGTGGATTCTTTAATGACTTTACTGTGATGAGCTGCTGAGATTTTGGAGTTGGTCTCTTTCAATAGCCTAGCCTGGCCTATAGTGACAAATACAAAGGGGTGGCCTTCTTGTGGTCACTCATCTGAGGTAACAAGTTCAGAGCAGTTTGCTCAGTTCATTTTATTTGTTTCTCTTTAAAATTCCAAGTCTCTAATTTGATCTTTGGAGGATGCTAGTTGGTAAAAGGCCCAGGCTTTCCCACATCCTGATTGTCTGCTGTGCTTGGGCCCAGTCCCTACATATGGAGTGGGACAATAATACCTGTAACTGATCCTGCAAGGAGGCCCTCTCCCTCCTTCCCCCTCTTTCCACCCCCTAGCTCTCTGGAAAGCATCAAGAATAAAATAAATATGGGCACATGTGGCAGGAGCATTCCTCTCTCTGGCTGTGTCCCAACAGATGGGACACCATAGGTAGCCCTTCAGGGCCCTGATCATCAGCAGATTGGGGGTGGGTGGTATTAGGATGTGGTGGATGCTAGATGGAGGGAAACTCAGGTTCTTTATGCCAAATCCATCCATGTCATGGAGTCCAAGGGCTGAGAGAAACTTCTGAGACCATTCTACATTCCATGTAATTTTTCTTGGGCAGGTTAGAGAAGAGAGGTGTCCATAGTCATACACCTTTCTAGTGACATAGCCAAGACCTCAGACTCAAGTCTTCTGAATCCCAGTCTGTGCCTTCTCCATGTTCATGGGCAGATTTATCTGAGCCATCTACAATGGTTTCCTATTTTAGCATATCAAATTCAAATATTCTGGTCTGGCATCCAGTATCTAGAAGATCTGGTCTACACTCTACTTTGCCAACCTTATTTCAAACTTAACAGACAACATGGACTGGTACTTCCTGCTCTTAAAATTTTGATTCAAGTTCTCCTTTATTTTTGTTCGAATCCCCCTCTTCTTTAATGTCTGTTCTGGGATCCCTGGTTCTAACTTAAGTGCGTCTTCTTGGTTCTGTCCTGTCCTGACCATTCTGGTTTCTGGTTGAGGTTCAACCTTCTCCATAAGAATGCCAACTGGGAACTTATCTAGAAAGTGCAGATTATTCTCTGTCTGATGAGGCAGTTGGGAAGTGAGTGGAATCTAATGTTATAGCCTTGGACTAGAAGGTTGACCCAGCAGTGCCCAGGGCATGGCTGTGTCTGACCACAACTTGAAAGCAGTGTCAAAAGAGTCTGGGATAAAATATGAAGAGCCTCTCAGCAAAGTGTTATACTTGGAAGCTCACACAGAATGGTAACCTCAGGGAGGTCTGTCTGGAAGCCAGGGCAGCATGATCAAGGAAAGTGAGGGGAGGCCACCGTCTAAAGCTGAGCTCGATAATGTATGGCCTCTTCTGTGGCTGGCATCTGATAGGTGAGGAACTGCCTTTGGAGCATCAAAATGAACAGACATTCCCAAGGAGGGCATTTCCAAGACTGAGAGTTGTCCAGAGGAAGCTACAAAGCTGGAATCAGGAATGGGAATGCACGTGGTACTATGGGGGAAAGGTTGGGTACGATTTTAGAGTGAACAGCAATTTTGGTGGCTATGGGTCATGAAGAACAGAATAAGGAAGTAGGTTAGGAGGTTCACCTTAATTTTCAATAAGTACTCTGGATTGGATATTCCTCTTTTCCCTTGCCTTCCTGGAAAACACTACATTGGCCTGGATAAATTCATAGTTTTTAAGTGTATTCATTCATCAAAAGATGGCTTGAAACTCAACATTGGTGGCCAGAAATAACCAGTCATGGAGCCAAATTGGGTGAGCTGTGTCCTATCACTGGAGTTACTTACTACACTTTTTGTGTGGATTTCTTTATTCCTTTCCCTCTGACTTTGATGGGGGCCCTCTAGGAAGGTTTTTCTTGAAGCCAAAGCTCAGGCTAGGGCACTAGGGGAAAAACAGGGCTTAAGGGTTGAGATCATGGCATCTGGTCCCATCACTCATGGCAAATAGATGGGGAAACAATGGAAACAGTGAGAGACTTTATTTTTGGGGGCTCCAAAATCACTGCAGATGGTGGTTGCATCCATGAAATCAAAAGAGCTTCCTCCTTGGAAGAAAAGCTATGACAAACCTAGACAGCATATTAAAAAGCAGAGACATTACTTTGCTGACAAAGGTCCATCTAGTCAAAGCTATGGTTTTTCCAGTAGTCATGTATGGATGTGAGAGTTCGACCATAAAGGAGGCTGAGCGCTGAAGAATTGATGCTTTTGAATTGTGGTGTTGGAGAAGACTCTTGAGAGTCACTTGGACTGCAACGAAATCAAACCAGTCAATTCTAAAGGAAATCAGTCCTGAATATCCATTGGAAGGACTGATGCTGACACTGAAGCTCCAATACTTTGGCCACCTGTAAAGAGCTGTCTCACTGGAAAAGACCCTGATGCTGGGAAAAAATTGAAGACAGGAGGATAAGGGGATGACAGAGGATGAAATGATTGGATGGCATCACTGACTCAATGGACATGAGTTTGAGCAAGCTCCAGAGATGGTGAAGCACGGGGAAGCCTGGTGTTCTGCAGTCCATGAGGTTGCAAAAAGTCAGATACGACTGAGTGACTGAACAACAACAAAGGGCTGCTTTGTGTCTGAACCATTTGAGTCTCACAAGCTTGGGATAGAAGAACCCACATTTTAGTTCAACTTAGCTCAGTTGAGTTCTGCAGTGAGATTTGAAGCCAAAGTTCCAAGTAATAATAATAGCTAACCTTCTCCTTTCTTGTGAATGTATTTGTCTTAGGGAAATTTGGCTGAGATGAGGTTGGATATGGGTATTTTTGACTTCCCTGGCCAAATGCTATTATGATATTACCTCAGCAATACCATCAACAATATTTTTGTCTACTAGTTTAAGCCAGAGATCACTCTCCCTCATTCCCTGCCAACCTCCTCAATGGGACCTAGAATCCCTTCATTCTTGTCTTGAACCCCAACCATGAGTCTAGTCTTCCCTGATGCCATTTGCTTATTAACATGGGCATCTAAGAGCTACCCACTTGATTTTCTCATCACTGAGCTCTGTTAGTTTGATTCTTGTACTGAGACTCCAGATAGAGAGCACTGTAATGATAATGGTGATTTCTTAAAGAGCCAAACAGAGTACTTGAATTCTTGTTCAATCTCACTCTTCCTTTTCCTTTGTCCTCCGCTATTGAACAGAACTGTGAGTTGAGTTGCAGAGAGCCAACTAAGGTGGGTAAATTAGCAAAGCTTTGGCAGTAATGGTCATTTATAGAGCACTGGCACATTGGAAAGAAGATCAGCTGGAGTCAGATGGAATTGATTTGAATCTGTGCTTGACTACTTACTTACAAACTAAGCTTCAACAGGCCACTTCACCCTAGACAACCTCACTCTCCTCATTTATAAAATCAGGGGTAATAATTTACTAGATATGACCTTTGAGCAGAGTATATTATATTTAATTCCTCAAGGGTTGAGTCCATGCTATATTCTTTGTACCCTCAGTACCGACAAAGGGCCTGGCACATAATAGACAGTGAATGATAGAAGTTAGTAATATTTATTTGAGAAAGAATATATCCCCAACATGCTACCAAATCAAGAAAGGGGGAAATAAAAAAAAGAAAAGAAAAAAATCACCTTGTTCTTTACTGTATGGACCTAGAAATCAGAGGAGCAGATGGGTTAAGAGTTCAAGGCAGTTCTAATTACAACACTAATGTTATTAGCTGTTAATAATCTGCCTGTTGCTACCATCCCTGCTCAGAGTCAGATATGCTTTCTCTTTCTGAAAGCAATTCCTGGTTCTCTAAAACATCTTTAATGTAATTAATATATCTCATTACCTTTGTTCTGGCATTAGCATCTTAAACCAAATAAAACATGGGCAGATTTCAACAATTCAGTTGAGGAGCTATAATGTGTGTGCATGGTGAGGAGCGAAAAAGTGAGGGGCAGAGAAAATGTGGTCAGTTTTGATTTACAGAATTTGCTATGTGGAGCTGCAGTTAAATGTTTGCGTCTGAGCAGTGGAGGTTGGGTGGGAGATGGATGTGTATAAGTTGCGCTGGAGGAGGGAAGAAACCTTTGAAATAGTTGCTTTTTGGATGGTCAGGTAAAATTTGAAGTGACTTGAATAAGCCTGAGACCATTCTTTGTGGATGAACAGCCAGATTTCAGTTTGTCAAATCAATCTGAAAAGGAGCTCAGAAGGAACTTTGAGGGGCCTGGCCTTTACATTCAGGCATTTGTGGGAATGAATTAAGGATTAAGTGTTTCTATTGCATATAATAGTGATTTATGTCCTTCCACCAGATGGCCTTTTTATACTGTTCATGGGGTTCTCGTGGCAAGAATACTGGAGTGGTTTGCCATTTCCTCTCCAGCAAAAGGAGAAGAGGACCACTGAGGATAAGATGGTTGGATAGCATCACCAACTCCATGGACATGAGCTTGGACAAACTCTGGGAGACAGCGAGGGACACAGAAGCCTGGTGCACTCCAGTCCATGGGGGTGCAAAGAGTTGGACACAACTGAGCAACTAATCGACAACCAGATGGCCATGCGGGCAGGAAACTGACCACGCTCAGAAGAGAAGAAGCAAATGTGCCCCCACCTCCCCTGCTAGCCTACAACCTCAAGGCTCAAGGATCAACACTTTCCCTAGTGGGATATGAGAGTTGATCCCTGTAAACAATAAGCATTCTAAGATGCAGGTTTGGGCAAACCAGTGTGAGGGCACAGATGTGCCTAAACATGCTCAGGGAAGAGGAACTCAGGGAATGCCCCAGAGGTGGTCAGGATGAAGAGGGATTAACCGGATTAACACGTGTGAGGGAAGTCATTCAAGGCTGAAGGCATTACCCGTACAAAAGTTTAAAAATGAGAGAGAACTTGATCTACTCCAGGAATTGCAAATACTTGAGAATAGTTTGAAGTGAAGTGAAGTGGAGTGGAAGTCACTGTCGTGTGCAACTCTTCGTGACCCCATGGACTATGCAGTCCATGGAATTCTCCAGGCCAGAATACTGGAGTAGGTAGCCTTTCCCTTCTCCAGGAGATCTTCCCAACCCAGGGATCAAACCCAGGTCTCCCATATAGCAGGTAATTTCTTTACCAGCTGAGCCACAGGGAAGCCCAAGAATATTGGAGTGGGTAGCCTATCCTTTCTCCGGTGGATCTTCCTGACCCAGGAATTAACCCGGGATCTCCTACACTACAGGTGGATTCTTTACCAACTGAGCTAGAGAATAGTTTGAGCACAGATTAAAAAAACAAACAAACAAAAAAACACTGAGTCACCATGGAAAACACTGAGGCTGGAGAGATATTTGCCCAAATGCTTCATGGGAGCCAGAGACTAGTGCCCCACCCCCTGCCCCCCTCAAATATATATGACATTTTGAATGTGGTTATTTCCTGCCTTGAGCAATTCTTAATCACCTGGGATGATGTTCTGTTAAGTTTAGGAGACCTCCACCAGTCAACCTAAGAGGACATTTGGTGACTTGACCAAATCCATGGGTGTCAGAAGACCTGGTTTATTACAGTTTTTTTTTTTTTTTTTTAGGGCTGTGTGAGTTCAAAGTTTCCATGAACTTTGGTTTCTTCAGTTATTGAATGGAGATTATGGAGAGGATTATGGAGAGGAGAGGAATTATGTAGAGGAATGATTATGGAGAGGATTCAACAGAATAATGTATTCATTCTATTTATAAAGTGAGGCATACTGGCTGCATGAAAGTAATCCTAATTACTAGTGCTAACTAGGATTCACCTCTATCCTGTGGGTACCTGGACATTTATTCCATTTATGCAGGTGTCTGGATCAAGTTCTACCCTTTTCCACACAGCTGAGCTTGGGCTCCCCAACCAGCTCTGGTCAGCTAGAATCCAGGCTGACCAAATGGACTGGTTCTCTGCTGCCCCCACCTGTCTGGAGCCAGGCTTCCACAGTAGATTTAAGACTCAACATTCTGCTTCTTGGGTCTCCCTCTTACACTTCCTCATAAGGCAGGAACAGAGAGGACAGCACCCAGGGCCAACCTCCACGCATAACCTTTTCTAGTGTGTGCTTATGTGCCCCTGTAGAGGCACCTGGGAGATGTAGGTCTGTTTTGGGTGGGTGGTGGAGGCTGTGTGGTCAGCAGGCAAAAGGCCAAGACATTTTGTTTCTGTCCAGAGTCTTGGCAACATCTTGAGCACCTGATAGTCTGCAGTCACACCAGGAATGTTCCCGGGATTTGGCCAAATTCATTTATAAGAGACAGACTTGGAAAGGCCATCATCCTCCTTCAGAAGCAAATGATTTCACCAGCTCCACCTTCCAGCTGCAGAAATTGGTTAATTACAAGGGCTATGATTCGCAATCAGTATTATCTCCTTGGCATGTACATCACTGAAGGCAAATATTTATGACCTCATTTGAGAAAGGGCACATTGTTTTAATCAGGACCATACATGGAACTGGGCTTCCCTGATGACTCAGACAGTAAAGAATCAGACTGCAGTGTGGGAGACCTGGGTTTGGTCCTTGGATCGGGAAGATCCCCTGGAGAAGGGAATGGCTACCCACTCCAGCCTACTTGCTTGGAGAATTCCTTGGACAGAGGAGCCTGGCAGGCTACAGTCCATGGGGTCATAAAGAACTGGACACGACTGAGAGACTGGCATACGGACACACAGATACATGGAACACTGAGCTGACTCTTAGGGCACTGATGCCAGTTTTTGCTTTTTTTCAGTCTGAAGGATTTGGGACAAAAAAACACAGGCAGATACTAGATTGAGGCCCTGATTTTCACAAGATATAGACAACCACAGGTACCAATCCCAAGAAACAAATCCTAAACATAAAGAAATGCTTTATGTACAAAGATGACTACTACAGGTTTTTTTTTTTTAATAACGTGAAAAAAATATTAACTTAAATGTTCAGTTCAAAAGGGGTAAATGAGTTATTACACATTTACTTGATGGAATATTATCAACATGAAGAATGATGGTAATGAAGCACTGCATGTTAATGTGGAAAAGTTTTGCATTGTGCTATTAAAAGTAAAAAGAGAAGCAAAATAAAGTGGGTGTTCTATACCTCTTAAAAATATGCATAGAAAAAAAGCCTGTAAGAAAATACAGTGATATGACAACAGTGGTACTCTTTGGGCATTTCACCTATTTTATCCTACATTTTTCTTGAATGAATGTGTATTATTTTACAATCAAAACTCACTGAAAATGGCAAGAAGAGGAAGTGACTGGTCACACTGGCAACTTCACAAGGTTGCTGTATTCCACACCTTGGATTGAGGAAGCCAGCTGGTATCATGGTAAAACATTTTTATTTGGTCAGGAGATAATATTAAGATTCCTTATGTCAGGCCCCACTATGCAACATTTTGTCTTTACCTTCAAGGTTTCATGGAATACTGGGGAAGGACAGCTCCCCCCAGAAAGCGGGGGAAAGTGAAAGAGGTTAGTGTGGAGTGCTGAGGGAGCACAGAGCAGGCTCCTAATCCAGCCTGAGTGTCAGTGAGGGCTGCCTGGAGGTGGCAACATTCAAGATAGATTTTGAAGCATAAAGAGGTAGAGGAAATTTCCGGAAAAGAAAACAGGTCAAAAATGGTACGTGAAAGAACTTGTTATGTTTGGGGAATAACCAGTACTTCATTGTAGCTGAAATATTGGGTGCATGGGAAATGAGTAATAGAAAGGGCCCCCAGGCTAGATTCTGAAGAGCCTTGAATATCATTTTAAAGCAGCCCTTCTCTGAGAAAGTCAGGGAGAGGTTTATACTGAGAGCAATAAGGAGCCATTGAGAGTGTTAACTGGGGCAGGAGGTGATCAGAGCTGTGTGCCAAGAATGTCTCTCTGGCTGCAGCACGGACTTGGAAATGGATTTAGGGGAAGGATAAAAGAGAGATTAAAGATAGAGAAATCTATGTAGGTAGCAAGGCAGTAATTCTGGTGAAAGGAGCAAAGTATGAACAAAGGAGTGTAGACTTACAAGAGCCCTTAGAACTCTCCCAGCCTTTGACATTGGAGGAAGAGCATGTTTTTGGATCAGTTTAACATTTAAATCAATAGACTGAGCAAATCAGACTGCTCTCCATAGTGTGGGTAGGCCGCATCCATCAGGTGAAGGCCTGAATAGAACAAAAGCAGACTACTGCTTCCCACTCCTGCCTGACTGCCTTTGAGTTGGGACATCAGTTTTTCCCTGCCTTCACACTCTAATAGAAACATTAGCTCTTCCTGGGCCTTGAGCTCACTTGCCTTGCCTACCTTTGGACTAGAACTACACCATCAGCTCTCCTGGGTCTCCAGCTTGCCAGCTAAAGATCTTGGCACTTGTCAGTCACTATAATGACATGTGCCAGTTCAGATACATAGATATGCGTACATGTCTATTGCTATTGGTTCTGTTCTTATAATCAGATTTCTATTAATATACAATAAGTCCCCTACATACGAATCTTCAAGTTGCAGACTTTCAAAGATGTGAACAGACAATCCATTGACGTCAGGCGTGACTAACATTGCAGCTTGTTCTCCATCCCCTATTGCTGATGATTCTTCAGCTCTACCATCTCCTACCTCCTCTCCCCACTCCACTCAGTAACTCTTCTTGCCTGTCCACTCAATTCCAGCCCCTGTATGCCAGTTGTGTGTTAGTTGCTCAGTCATGTCCGACTCTTTGCGAACCTATGGACTGTAGCCCGCCAGATTCCTCTGTCCATGGGATTCTCCAGATGAGAACACTGTAGTGGGTGGCCAAGCCCTCCTCCTGGGGATCTTCCTAACCCAGGGATCGAACCTGCGTCTCTTATGTCTCCTGCATTTGCAGGTGGGTTCTTTACCACTAGCGCCACCTGTACTTTTCAAGGTACTGAACTGCAAGATTAAAAATGTTTTTTTTTTTTATTTGTTAATTTTTAATGTATTGTTTGTGTGAAAAGTATTATAAACCTATTATAGTACAGTACTATAGAGCCTGTTGTGTTAGTTGGGTACCAAGGCTAACTTTGTTGGACTTATGAACAAACTGGACTTAGGAACAGAATAGAATTCATTTGTATGTAGAGGACTTACTGTTAATAATAATAATATTGGTCTTTTTGCATCCACCCTGCCTCACTAGCACCAGAGTTGACTTAATGAGTGGCAAAGTTAGCATGTAAGCCTAGGTTTCACGGCTTCTGCCTGGGGCCCTTTCACTGTACCACACGGCACCAAACATACCAGGACCATTTGAGAGAAAAACTCTCCCTGATTGCCTGTACCAGCTTTTCTGGCATCAGACCTTCCCAGATTCTAGAAGGGGAAAGACTTGGTTTCTTAATATATCTTAACTATTCACTACATGGTTATCTATTAACAGGGCAAAGCTTTCTTTCATTCTTGCAGAGTGTTTTCAGGAGGCACTGCTAGAAAACAAATCCTAGGAAGCAATTTTGCTTTCCCATCACCATCTACCACCTCTGTTTCCCCCTGTTATATCCAACCTTGCTCAGCAGGCTGAAACATAGTGCCAAATAATTAACCAGCCTTCCCTGCTAAGTAATTCAGTCCTACCTGGAGACCAGCACTCAGAGGTTGGGGAGCCTCTGGCACCAAGACAGAAGTCAGCTGGGGCAGACTAAGGATTCAGTGATCAGAGGTGGGGGCCCCCATCTACCACCTTTTCCCTCCATTCTCTAAGGCCTCTGCTTAGAAGGCCTTTTTTTTGCCTGACAAGTTCCCATTTTTCCTTAATGCCCAGTTTCAAAGCTTCCTTTGAGCTCCCATAGCACCCTGTAGGCATTTTTACCTGAGTACCTCTTCATTTCTTTTCTTCCTTTGGACTATCTCTAGATCAAGCATAAAGTCTTATTCCTTTGTTTATCAGTGCCCAACACAAAATATGGAAAAGAAAGATGGACCAGCATATATTTAACACATGAATGAATAATTGAATGAGTGATTAATAATCTGAATTTTAGGCCTTCTTATTTCATCTCTGAACCAAGGCACCTTCCTAGGCCTTAATTCTGGCATCTGTAGAATGGGAATATATGCTTCTCAGAATTATTGCAAGGAATATATGAAAGAGAGGATTTGGTGTGACTAGGCAACTGCACAGAAAGGCTGTATACATACATGGGAGTATACCTTGGGAATCATCAGGGTAGTTAGTTACTACCTCCCAAGATGTGAGCCCTTCAAGGGCAATATTTTTCTTCAATCTCTTTTGTTCCTCTCTCTCCCTCTTTCACTTTCCCTCTCTCCAGTCCTCTCTTTGTCCTTTTTTCCTTCCTGACCTCATATTCTAACTTAGTGAAACTATGAGCCATGCCATGTAGGGCTACCCAAGAGGGATGGATGACGGTGGAGAATTCTGACAAAACGTGGTCCACTGGAGAAGGGAATGGCAAACCACTTCAGCATTCTTGCCTTGAGAACCCCATGAACCATGTAAAAAGGCAAAAAGATAGGACATGGAAAGATAACTCCCCAGGTTGGTAGGTGCCCAATATGCTACTGGAGATCAGTGGAGAAATAACTCCAGAAAGAATGAAGAGACAGAGCCAAAGCAAAAACAATACCCAGCAGTGGATGTGACTGGTGATGGAAGTAAAGCCTGATGCTGCAAGAGCAATATTGCATAGCAACCTGGAATGTTAGGTCCATGGATCAAGGCAAATTGGAAGTGGTCAAACAGGAGATGGCAAGAGTGAACTTCAACATTTTAGGATACAGCAACTAAAATGGACCGGAATGGGTGAATTTAACTCAGATGATCATAATATCTACTACTGAGGGCAAGAATCCCTTAGAAGAAATGGAGTGGCCATCATAGTCAACAAAAGAGTCCAAAATGCAGTACTTGGATGCAATATCAAAAATGACAGAATAATCTCTGCTGGTTTCCAAGGCAAACCATTCAATATCACAGTAATCCAAGTCTATGCCCCAAACAGAAATGCTGAAGAAGCTGAAGTTGAATGGATCTATGAAGACCTGCAAGACCTTCTAGAACAAACACCCAAAAAAGATGTCCTTTTCATTATGGGGACTGTTTTTTGTGAATGCAAAAGTAGGAAGTCAAGAGATACCTGAAGTAACAGGAAAATTTGGCCATGGAGTACAGCATAGGGAGAAGAGAAGGAAAATTTGGCCATGGAGGACAGAATGAAGCAGGGCAAAGGCTAACAGAGATTTGCCAAGAGAATGCACTGATCATCGCAAATACCTCTTCCAACAACACAAGAGAAGACTCTACATATAGACATCACCAGAGGGTCAATATGAAATCAAGTTATTATATTCTTTGCATCCAAAAATGGAGAAGCTCCACACAGTCAGTAAAAACAAGACCAGGAGCTGACTGTGGCTCAGATCATGAACCAAATTCAGACTTAAATTGAAGAAAGTAGGGAAAACCACTAGACCATTCATGTATGACCTAAATCAAATCCCTTACAATTATAGAGTGTAGATTACAAATAGATTCGAGGGATTAGATTTGATAGAGTGCCTGAAGAATTATGGATGGAGGTTCATAACATTGTACAAGAGGCAGGGATCAAGACCATCTCCAAGAAAAAGAAATGCAAAATGGCAAAACAGTTGTCTGAGGAGACCTTACACATAGCTATGAAAAGAATAGAAGTGAAAGGCAAAGGAGAAAAGGAAAGACATACCTGTTTGAATGCAGAGTTCCAAAGAATAGCAAGAAGAGATAAGAAAGCCTTGCTCAGTGATCAGTGCAAAGAAGTAGAAGAAAACAAAAATGGGAAAAACTAGAGATCTTGTCAAGAAAATTAGAGATACCAAGGGAACATTTCATGCAAAGATGGGCACAATAAAGGACAGAAATGGTATGGATCTGACAGAAGCAGAAGATATTAAGAAGTGGTGGCAAGAATACACAGAAGAACTATACAAAAAAAAGGATCTTCATGACCTAGATAATCACAATGCTATGATCAAAGACCTACAGCCAGACATCCTGGAATGCGAAGTCAAGTAGGCCTCAGGAAGCATCATTAGGAACAAAACTAGTGGAGGTGATGGGAATTCCAGTTGAGCTATTTCAAATGCTAAAAGATGATGTTATGAAAGTCCTGCACTCAATATGCCAGCACATTTGGAAAACTCAACAGTGGCCACAGGACTGGAAAAGGTCAGTGTTCATTCCAATCCTAAAGAAAGGCAATGCCAAAGAATGTTCAAACTACCGCACAATTGCACTCATCTCACATGCTAGCAAAGTAATGCTCAAAATTCTCCAAGCCAGGCTTCAATTGTACATGAACCATGAAATTCCAGATGTTCAAGCTGGTTTTAGAAAAGGCAGAGTAGGCAGAAATCAAATTGCCAACATCCGTTGGATCATTAAAAAGCAAGAGAGTTCCAGAAAAACATCTACATTTGCTGTATTGACTATGCCAAAGCCTTTGACTGTGTGGATCACAATAAACTGTGGACAATTCTTCAAGAGATGGGAATACCAGACTACCTTAGTGCCTCCTGAGAAATCTGTATTCAGGTCAAGAAGCAACAGTTCGAACTAGGCATGGAACAACAGACTGGTTCCAAATTGGGAAAGGAGTAAGTCAAGGCTATATATTGTCACTCTGCTTATTTAATTTATATGCAGAGTATATCATGAGAAATTCTGGACTGGATGAAGCACAAGCTGGAATCAAGATTGCCAGGAGAAATATCAATAACCTGAGATATGCAGATGACACCACCCCTTATGGCAGAAAGTGAAGAAGAACTAAAGAAACTCTTGATGAAAGTGAAAGAAGAAAGTGAAAAAGTTGGCTTAAAACTTAATATTCAGAAAACTAAGATCATGGCATCTGGTCCCATCACTTCATGGCAAATAGATGGGGAAATAATGGACACAGTGATACACTTTTTTGGGGGGGGGTGCTTCAAAATCACTGCAGATGGTGACTGCAGCCATGAAATTAAAAGAACACTTGCTTCTTGGAAGAAAAGTTGTTACCAACATAGACAGCATATTAAAAAACAGAGACATTACTTTGCCAACAAAGTAATGTCTAGTCAAAGCTATGGTTTTTCCAGTGGTCATGTGTGGTTGTGAGAGTCAGACTATAAAGAAAGCTGAGCTCAGAAGAATTGATGCTTTTGAGCTATGGTGTTGGAGAAGCCTTTTGAGAGTTCCTTGGACAGCAAGGAGATCCAACCAGTCCACTGTAAAAGAAATCAGTCCTGAATATTCATTGGAAGGACTGATGGTGAAGCTGAAACTCCAATACTTTAGCCATCTGATGCAAAGAACTGACTCATTTGAAAAGACCCTGATTCTGGGAAAGATTGAAGGCAGGAGGAGAAGGGAACATCAGAGTATGAGATGTTTGGATGGCATCACCAACTCAGTGGACATGCATTTGAGTAACTCTGGGAGTTGGTGACAGACAGGGAGCCCTGGCACGCTGCAGTCCATGGGGTCACAAAGAGTTGGACATGACTGAGTGGCTGAACTGAACTGAACTGAACTGATCGTATATTTTCACCAAACAACTAATATATGACATTGGGATACAATGAAAGAACAGATAACCTATTCTCTGCTTTTAAGGAGCTCACGGTGAGGAAGTTACATATAAAATGACAATCACAACCCAGCATGGCAAAAGCTGGGGCCCAGAGACCTGGGGACTTTGCTCGTATATGGACATAAGTGTATTCACTACAGCCCACAAGGGCAGAGCAGACTCCCTTTAGGCAGTCTTACCTCCATAAATAGGAGTCAGTTGATTGAAGACTGTTCTAGACATAAGGAGATAGACGTATTTGGAAGAGCTGAGGTGAGAAAGGACATCAGAAAGCTCAGAATGCAAAGTGCTGGGTGAGGGCTGGTGGAGGAGATGGTGGATCAGTTACTGCAAGACTGGAGGGGCAGACAGGGGCTACTCCTACAGGGCTTTCTTAGCCATGGTGAGGTACTGTCCTTCACCTGCAGGTCAGTGGCAACTGTGGGATGAATATGTCTTGGGGAGTGACAGCTCAGAATTTGTTCCCCAAAGGAGCACAACAGGAATCCCAATGGGAGGAGGACAACTGGGGAGAAGGAGGCTCTGGACTTCCCACTTTGGGGCAAAAGCTAAGGTCTGGGGAACTCAGCCTGGGGAAGAGAAGACCTGGAGGTCAGTCAAGTTGCTCTCTTCACATGTGAGGGGCTGCTTCGGGAGAGGAAGCAGATGGGTTCCGTGTGTTCCAAGGGTGAGAGGACCAGGGCTTGTGACTGGCTGGCTACCTGCACAAACCTGGCAGTCCGCTTAGCTCACCGAGCTTCAGTCTCCTCGTTTGTAGAATGAGAACTGTAACCAGGCTTCAGCACACTGCAATAAGGGCTTAATGTAAAGAGGCACATCAAGGACTCGGCACATGTTTGGCACATGGGAGATGCACATGTTAGGCTCCTCATGACTCTAAACATAAATACTGAGATGGGGTGAGAATTATGTTGGCAGGGGGAGCAGGGAGGGAGGAGGGAAACAAAAATAATTTCAGCTTCGAACACAAAAACAATTCCGCTTGCTTCCTATTTTGGGAGCTGCTGCGGAGGCCAGGAGGGAAGGAAGAATCCCGTTTTAGTGCAACCCGCCTTCTCACTGGGGCTGCAACTTCCAGACTCCAACCTGCCTCTTGAATCAACTTCATAGGAGATTTGGTTGCTGAACGGGCCTAAGGGGTATCAGAGACTTCTTTCAAGGATCAGCTTAAATATCCTGACTTAGAAAAGCCCTCCCTGATATGGCAAATATCTAGGACCTCCTGTGTAATGTCTCACTATACCATTTGCGTTCAGTCACTCAGTCTTGTCTGACTCTTTATGACCCTATGGACTGTAGCCCATCAGGTTCCTCTGTCCATGAGATCTTCCCTGGAAATAAGACTGGAGTGGGTTGCCATTTCCTCCTCCAGGGGGTCTTTTTGATCCAGATGGATTCTTTACCACTGAACCACTGGGGAGGCCCCACTACACCATTTATTTTACCCTCATTATAGTCTGTCCTCTTGTGTGATTGTTTAATATTTCCTCCTCCGCAATGAAGGCAGAGACTATTTTTGATGTTTCCTGTAGTATTTCCAGTGCCTAGAGCAGTGCCTTGGACTTGGTAAGCACTTTATTACTGAATGACTAAAGCAGTAAGTGCCCAAATAAATACACACGTTGGAAACAAGGGAAAAGGGCATTTTTGGCCGAGGAAACTCCATAAGAAAATGCATAGATGTGGTGATATGCATCATCGATCAAGTACCAAGAGAAAAGTCCAGCATGTCTGAGAAATAAAGATGGAAAAGTCTTTGAGGGCAGATGGTACAAATTCCTTAGTGCCATGCTAAGGACATTGGACTGTCTCCTGTGGGTGATGGAGAGACACTGAAGGTACCTAAGCAGGGAAGTCCCTGTACTGGAAGACTTCGAGGGAGACCAGAGGGGCTTCCTCCCTGTTTCTGGAGTCTGTGGCTTGGTCCTCTGCTCTGTTCAGGAACTTCATTTTGGGTGTCAAAGCCCTCTTACTTCTCTAACCATTGCCTACAATTCAACTTGACTGATAATAACAGATAACTTTATTGCATTTAAAGCCCAAGCTGGGGGAACAATTCCTTCCTTAAGTCCCAGATAATAATTCTTCCTGTCATTCCTTAGATAACTCTTCTCTGTCCAATCAAACTCTCACCTTGCTTCAGAAGACCAGGTTTCTAAGCAGCTCTTGCTCCTATCATATGTCTCATCCTCTGATTTTATAAAATGGGGTTGGTGAAAATTGCATCTATCCTCTCAGGGTTGGTAGGATAAACAAACAATACAGAGAGTGTGAAAGAGTATGCTGAACTGTGCAGCACTGCCAGAATCTTCCCAGGTGGTGCAGTCGTAAAGAATCCTCCTGCAACGCAGGACAAGCAAGAGACAAGGGTTTGATCCCTGGGTCAGGAAGATCCCCTGGAGAAAGAAATGGCAAACCACCCCAGTATTCTTGCCTAGAAAATCCCATGGACAGAGGAGCCTGGCGGGCTACAGTCCATGGGGTTACGGAGTCGGACATGACTGGGCACGCACACAGGCATGCACAGCATTGCCAAAGCCACGTGCTGTCACCATGAAACACTAACGCTGGTACTCTAGGCAGAGACACAGGCACACATTAGCCAAATGTGAACCTGGGCTCCAGTCCCAGTCCACCACCTCCACCACCACCATAAGCAGGTTTGTGGTGGGACATATAAGCTCCAGTGAGTGAGTCTCCAGAATCTAGAGATCAGATGAGCTGGTTAAGAAATTTCTAGAAAAAGACCAGTGGCCTGAGAGAGAACACATCAGACAAAAGGAGAGCATAGACTTGGAGGTTATAAATCTCTGTAGATAGTGAACTAAATAAAGGCTTAGGCAGGAGAAGAATAATTTACAACTTGAGCTTCATCCTGATTCTCTGAATTAAATGTTTTCATGACTTGCAGTTAGAAAATTGCCCGTCTGAACCCAGCTTTTTGAACCCTAAAAGATTCTACAAACGCTGGGAGTTTGTGGTTAAGAGGAGACCCACAAGGATCCAGCTGCCGTGTCTTTCCCTACTTCACCTCCCACAGCATAACATCATATTCTGTCCTCTCCTCATCCCCCAAAATTTAGGCACAGTGGAGTGTTTACCTGTTCTTTGACGGCCAGGCCTCTGCACATGCTGTTCCCACTGCCTAAAAACTGCTTCTTCCTTCTCGTCCAATCAAGAGCTTACTTGATCTTCAAAGCCTTGGTCGAATGGTATCTTTTTCTCTGAAACTTGCTTAAGATGAAGTTAACCTCTCTTCTTTTGTTGCCTCCAGATGATGACGGTACTGTGCTTTTATTTGGTAGAAATTTTTGTTGATTGTTTCTACGATTTTTTCCTTTATTATACTGTCTCATAGTCCTAGTGCTGACCACACGTTTTCATAGAGCTGAGGTACCTGGTAAATGCATGCACGCATGCTTAGTTGCTTCAGTCATGTCTGACTCTTTGTGACCTCATGGGCCATGGCCCACCAGGCTCCTCTATCTGAGGGATTCCCCAGGCAAGAACACTGGAGTGGATTGTCGTGCCCTTCTCCAGGGGCTCTTCCTGACCCAGATATTGAACTTGCATCTCCTGCATTGGCAGTTGGATTCTTTACCACTAGCACCACCTGGGAAGCCCCACACAGCAAATATATGTTAAAGCAAATAAAAGAGGAGTAAGGAGGAAATTAATTTTACTGCATATCAGATGGCATGCCAAGCACCAGTAGATACTGACTCTCCTGACTATGGCTCTCCCTGGCTTCCCAGGCTGTGGGCCTTTAAACACAGTCTTTGGATGCAGGCACGCTACAGAAAAGCCCTGGGTGAAAGCTCTGGTGTCACGTCTTCATATTCCCTGCCACCCTCCACCCACACTCCACTCTGCTCTTGTCTCCTTGGCTTTTGGATGGTCTGACTTTTGTGTCCTGGCTCTTGATAACTACCCCTTGCAGTTACTAACTTCAACTCAAGGCAAGAGTCAGTTCTTACAAACATCTTTGTGCAACCACTTTTTTTGGCATGCTTTCTTATTTAGAAAGCCATCTTAGGTACGGTTGCAAGGAAGAAATAGTTTTAGCTGCACAGAATCACAACAGCTGGGACATCTTCCATAGGCTAAGGGATGAGACAAACCTCATATGGTGGTATTTCCTTACAAATGGAAACACAAGGTTCAGAGTGGCTGGGGAGCAAGGAGATTGCATTGCTAGTGTTGACGCTTGCGTTCAAAGACAGGATGGCTGTCTGATGTCAAAGCATCAGAAAGTAGAAAATAGAGTATCTCCCCACCTCAGTGGAGGTGTCTCTGACAGTGACTACACCTCTGTGGCTCCAGCTCCTGCTGGACATATGACCATGGTTCTAGTTTCTGTCGGGTAACCCTAGCTCCTGGGCTCCAGGACCACCTGTCCTCCCTTTGACCCTCTAGCCTAGGATGGTAGTGTCTTCCTGCTGACTTCTGAGTCTGTTCACCATTTTCTGGCTTCTCAACTGGTATCTATTTCTTGCATTGAGTCCTTTATGTTTTAAATATTGGAATGGTGTCTTTTTCTTGGCGGTACACTGACTGACACTCAGATTGAGATTAAAAAAAAAATATCCAAACCACAAATGACAATGATGAGTAACAATAAGTACCAGACTTATAACAATATGCCAGAATTATTAGCTGTAATAGTAATGATTGCTAACAGCAGGCTGTGCCTCAGGTATTTCTAGACTGCCAGTTACAATGCATTCTCTAGCCACAGTTGTAACTCTACTCCCTTCTTTTCCTTTCAAATTTGAATGGTAATAAAATAAAAATAACAAAAATGTAAGGTTAACCTTAAATCTGTTCTATCTGATACAAAATAAGTATATCATTTTTAAACCTTAGTGCTTTCACTGTTGTTAGTAACACGTGTGTGTGTGTGTGTGTGTGTAATGTGTATGAGACATCTCACAACCACTGTCTTTGCTCTGATGCCTTACAAAATAAAGGATTGTTGGGGTAAAAAAGCTCTTTGGTGTAGGCCAGTGTGAGTCTAGAACCAGACTGTCCATATCCAAGATGGGCCCAGTAACAGCTCAGATCTCTCCTTTGGGATTTTGGACTTGCCACTCATTATCATCATTACCACCATCATCATAATAAGAAACCATCACAAGCATTTATGTATTAATATATGCCAAGCACTGTGGTCTTCCTGTTGACATATGGTTCAGTGAGGAAACCAGCATAACTCTCCTATGAAGAAACTGGGACACAGAGAAATTGAAGAACTTTCCCAAGACCGCATGGAGAGAAAAAGGGCAGAGTTTGGGTGAGGGCAAGCCGTCCGTCTGTAGAGTTTGAGTCTGTGATGCAAGCCACAATTCTTTAGTGCTTCTCTGAGCAGGCTTGGCTATCTGGTGGCCGATTCATGGTACCATACCTCTGTTCTTTCCCTCCCAGACTTCTTTCCAAAACATCTCATGCCCTACTCCCTGCCCCAACTCTTGGGACAGGAATATGCACATTTCATAATCACTCAATTGACAACATACAAGTTCTGCCCTATGGGGGGAAGGGAGGGGATCAAAAAGGCTCTATCACACACAATTCCTCCTCACTCTTGAATGCAACCAGCCCAAGAGAGGCTGGAATATCTCTCAGTGGAAGAATCTGAAAATACAGTATTTGGAAGAATTTGTCTTTCTAGGAGTTAAATCAGTTTGGAGTAGAAAGTAGAAGGAAAAAAACATCCACAAAAATGATTTTCTGCTTTTTTTTAACTGAAAATTATGGAAATTGTTTCTGACAGCAAATTGCTCCTAATTAATTTCTTGGCTCTGCTGGGAAAATGTACTGTTCTGCTGATTTCTAAATTCCACCAGCTTAATTATCAAAAGAATTTTTTTTTCCTTAAAACTATTAACATGTGGGTTTGCAGTTGGGAGGTTGTCAGCCAAGTGTGAAGGGCAAGGGGGGAGGGGAAGGCAGGGGTTGGATGGGCAACAAAAGGCATAGGGACACAACAAAAGGCCTGACCCCCACATTTCAAAGTCCAGGAGAATGTTATGTCCACAGGAAAAGAAGTCTCAGTGATGTAGGCAGGATAATAATGTGAGGAGTGCCTGGGTATGGAGTTGGGAGAATTTGATTCAAATTCCATCTCTATTACTGACCTTAGCCAAACAATGGAGCCTTTTGAGCTTCAGTCATCTTTGTAAAATGGGGCTGGTGAAATGTCAATATTTACAGAACTCTTGCCACATGCCAGGCAGTATCTTAAGTGCTTTCATGTACATTAACGTCTTATTCTTCTCCATAGGCCTATAAAATAGTATCTGTAACTCTTTCCATCTTACAAGTGAGAAAACTAGTTCAGAGGGGCCATGCAAATTGCCCAGGGTTTCACATGTGATGAGTGGCAGAGACCAGAAGAGAACTCAGCAAGCTGGGCTCACTGTAAGAGGAAGGAGGCTGGGTTCCCAACTACTGGTCAACCTGTCCGCCCTCGTCATTAGACTGAGAGTGTCTCAAGGTCGGGGCTTCCCTGGTGACTCAGATGGTAAAGAATCTGCCTGCAGTGTAGAAGACCTGGGTTCAGTCTCTGGGTCCAGAAGATCCTCTGGAGAAAGGAATGGCTATCCACTTCAGTACTCTTGCCTGGAGAATTCCATGGACTCTGAGGAGCCTGCGGGGCTATAGTCCATGGTGTTGCAGAGTTGGACATGACTGAGGGACTAACAACTATCTCATGGTTGGGGGATGATTTCCTACTGATTTTATATTCATAAATGCAGCTAGTGTCTGATAAGAAAATAAATGAATAAACAAATGGTTTAATGCTCAATAAAATATTGGCAGAAATCAAATCTGGAATCAGTTAATTCGATGTAATTTATGAAAAAACATTCAATTTCAGTCACTCAACAGTTGTTGATAAAATGTCTGTTGTATGCCAGCCACTGTACTAATCAATAAAAACCTTGGACACTCAGCAATTTTGCTTTTGGTAACTGATCCTAAGGAAATAATTGGACACTTGTATAAAGATAGATGAACAAGGATTTTCATCACAGCATTCATCCATTCATTCATGCAACAAATATTTTTTGAGAGCCTACTATGTGCCAAGCATCGTCCTAGGCACTCCCAGTGAATAAGATAAAGTCCCTGCCTTCATGCAACTTACAATCTTGTAGAGAAGACAGACCAAAAAAAGCCCAAATGAATATATGTCAGGTGAAAATAAGAGCTAAGAAGTAAAATAAAGCAGTAGGGTAAAGGAATGGACTGTAAAAGGAACTGATTTTTGGTTTGGGGCTCAGCAAAAGTGTCTCTGAGGAGGGACAATTTAAGTGGAGGCTTATTTTTTTAAGCATCTTTATTTTCCAGGACTCCATAAATATTAATTCACTTTATCTTCACAATAGGATGTTGCAGTGCAATGGTTTTATCTACTTTAATTATTTTTGTCCACACAGTGTGTGGAGTCTTAATTCCCTGACTAGGGATTGAAGCCATGCCCCCTGCATTGGAAGGACAGAGTCTTAACCACTAAACCAGCAGGGAAGTCCCTGAGTAGAGATCTTAATGATGTGACAGAGTCAGCCACGTGAACCTGTGAGTTAGTATGAGCTGGTGTAGAGCCACGTGAATTGTCGTGGTGTGGAAGTGTAGTCTACAAGCTAGTTTTCTTGTGACTTTAGGCAAGTCACTTCAGCTCTCCTGCCTCCTGCGCTGGAACAGAGCAAGGTCCCTCTCTACCATCCTCCCATCTGTGCTCTAGGAGCTCCCTCCTCCCACTGGGGCCCAGGATGAGTTGTATTTGAGAGAGCCTCCTGCTACCAACATATTTCCCCAAATCCCAAGACAAGTTAATCCAACTCATTTGCCAAAGCCAGCATCAACTATCACTTCCTTTTGAAGCCTTTCCTTGCTTTGTCAGGGAGGATGTTTCTGGACTACTCCCCTTTATACTATTTACATGCCATGGTTTAGCATTTTGGTTTTTGCAGGGTCTGACATTTCAACTTTCTGAGACAAGAACAATGTCCCATCTGTTTCCGAATCACAGTCCCTTACTCAGTGTCTAGCAGATGGTAGCGTGTAACATGGGATAGCTGAATTGACTTGAAAAGGCATTTGGTTTGCACAAGATTTTGACATGAGTTAGGTAAAGTTTTTTTTTTTGTTGTTCTTGTTGCTGTTGTTACATTCAAATCTATTCTCTTGTACATAGTAGCCACCCAAGAGGAGGCCATTGTATGAATAAACCCATGTTGTAAAAAGCAGTTTCTTTTTGCTGAGTGAGGATTACCCCACCTCGGCAAATCCTTGCTTTGACAATTATAAGATGTGGTTAAATAGGGATACAGAGTGGGGTCAACTGAAGAGATGTGAGAAATATTCACTTTTGCTAAATGGCAAAACTTTTACTACCTGGCAGGCAGATTTTCTTTAGTTGTTGTTTTTCAGCCACCAAATCATGTCCAACCCCTTGCTAGGCTTGGCATTGCTGCCTCTCCATGGACTACAGCGTGCCAGCTTGCACTGTCTTCCAATGTCTCCTGGAGTTTGTTCAAATTCATGTCCATGGAGTCAGTGATGCTATCCAACCATCTCATCCTCTGCCATCCCCTTTTCCTTTTGCCTTCAATCTTTCCCAGCATCAAGGTCTTTTCCAATGAGCTCTTCGCCTCAGGTGGCCAAAGTGTTGGAGCTTCAGCTTCAGCGACAGTCCTTCCAATGAATATTCAGGGTTAATTTCCTTTAGGATTAATTGGCTTGATCTCCTTGCTGTCCAAGGGACTCTCAAGAGTCTCCTCCAGCACCACAGATCATTAAATTATCCTAGCTGATTTTTTCAGAATAATCCTGAGGGTAGTTATTATTATCTTCATTTTATAAATGAAAAAATATATCAGGAGGATTAAGACATTACTTTCAAGCACAAAGTTGAAGGGGAGCAGCAGGATCAAGAAGCTGGGAGCATCTGATATTAATACTAATATTCTTGCTGTCCAGAGCCCTTGGCACGGCAGGTGGTAGAAGAGAGACTGTAAAAGACTTTAAGAGAGCTCCAGAAGATGCTGGGGTTTTCTATCCTGGAGCTAAATCAGCTCACTGGCTATCACATGAGGAGACGGTTGGTGTTTTCAGAAGGCACTGAGAAGGCAATGGCAGCCTACTCCAGTACTCTTGCCTGGAAAATCCCATGGATGGAGGAGCCTGGTAGGCTGCAGTCCATGGGGTTGTGAAGAGTCAGACACGACTGCGCCACCTTCACTTTCACTTTTCACTTTCATGCATTGGAGAAGGAAATGGCAACCCACTCCAGTGTTCTTGCCTGGAGAATCCCAGGGATGGGGGAGCCTGGTGGGCTGCCGTCTATGGGGTCGCACAGAGTCAGACGGCTGAAGCGACTTAGCAGCAGTAGCAGCATAGACCCATAGTCACACGAGTAAACATCCTGGTGCTTCAGTGAGTTGAAGGACCTGCAGAGTGGATGCTGCACAGCCCAGACTTCACCTTATGTAATAACACAGCTTTCCCAGTCACCATGTTTTTTCTGCTCTAATGACACCAATTTCTTTCCCCACATATTGTTGTCAGCCAGCTTCTCCTACTAGACTGTGAACACTTTGAAATCCGGGGCTTGGCATTCCTGCCTCTCCTGTGCCTAGCCCAGAGCCTGGCACAAAGGAGACCTAAAGTTATTGTGAATTAAAGGAGGAAGACTGTGATGGTTAATTTTATGTGTTAACTTTCTGGACGATGGGGTGCCCAAATATTTGATTAAAGATTATTTCTGGGTGTGAGAGGATGTTTCTAGATGAGATCAGTATTTGAATAGGTAGACTGAGTAAAGCACCTGGCCCTCATCAATGACGGTGGACACCATCCAGTCTTCTGAGATCCCAAATAGAGCAAAAAGGTGGTGTAAAGGGAGAATTGCTCTCTCCATGCCTGACTGCTGAGCTGGGACATGGTCTTCTCTGGTGCCTAGGCCAGGGCTTACACCATCAGCTCTCCTCATTGTCTTTCTCACTCAGACTGGAAGTATAATACTGGTTTCCTGGTCTCCAGCTTACTAGCTGCAGACACTGGGACTTCTGAGACTCCATAATCATGTGAGTCAACTAGTTAACATGAAAAAAATATATATAAATATATTCTGTCTCCCAAGGACCCTGACTAATACATATACTCTGGTATTGAGAAGTGGGGTGCTGCTGTAACAATTCACTAAAATGTGGGGGTAGCTTTGAAACTGGGAGAAGGCAATGGCACTCCACTCCAGTACTCTTGCCTAGAAAATCCCATGGATGGAGGAGCCTGGTAGGCTGCAGTCCATGGGGTCACTAAGAGTCAGACACGACTGAACGACTTCACTTTCACTTTCCACTTTCATGCATTGGAGAAGGAAATGGCAACACACTCCAGTGTTCTTGCCTGGAGAATCCCATGGACGGAGAAGCCTGGTAGGCTGAAGTCCATGGTGTCGCACAGAGTTGGACACGACTGAAGCGACTTAGTAGTAGCTTTGAAATTGGATCATTGGTAGAGGTTGGAAGAATTTTGAGGTATATGTTTGAAATACAGGTGTTAGAGGTGATTCTGTTGAAATTTCAGATGGAAATGAGCAGCACATTCCTGGAAACTGAAGGAAAGGTAATCCTTATTATAAAGTGATGAAGAACTTGACTGAACTGAACTCCACTCTTTTGTGACCATTGAAACTAGATAGTAAGCTGAGGAAATTTTTAAGCAAAGTGTTGAAGAAGCAGCTTGGTTCCCCTTGACCATTTATAGTAAGGCATAAGAAGACAGAGATACATTAAAGAAGGGATTGTTAAACAGAAAAGCAAAAACCCAGAACTTAAAGATCTGGGAAATACTCAGTCTGGCCAAGAGTGTTTGGGAGAGAACACCAAGGATGCAGCTAGACTATCACTTGATAAAGATCATGGGTAAGACTAGTGAACTTAACCAGCTATCTCAATATAAGCCAGGAATACAGATGGGATTACAGCAACAGAAACACCATCAGCTGAGACTAAAGGAGACAGAGAAAGTGGGATGGAATGAAGGAAGGCTGCCAGATTTCTTGGATTCTACAAAATGGGACCATTGAACTATTTGACTATGAACATGCATTATTCCTCAAGAAAAGGGAAGAAGGACATCAAAGGAGATTCACAGATCGTCAAGGCTTCCATTTCCACCACAGACCCAGGAGAAAGGGCTAGTTACTCCTCAGTTTCAAAGAGTAGGGCCATCTCTCCAGTTTTGGCAGGTCAAGATACCTCTGCCCAACCTTGAGCAAGATACCTACAGAGATCTGTGGAGGTAGAGCCCTGTGGAGCTGAATGGGTGGGGCTGGTCTGCCAGGTCACGGCAGTGACACTGTCACCACCATTAGCTTGAAGGGAACAGCACTGAATCAAAGAGGATTATTCTCAAGCCTTAGGACTAATGGTGTTTGTCTTACTAGGCTTTGAACTAACTGTCACCTTTTCTTTTCTTTCTAATTTCTCCATTTTGGAAGAGGAACTATGTCTATTCCACCATTATATATTGGAAACACATAACTTGTATGGTTTCTTGTGTTCACAGCTGGAGGGTAGTTTTACCTCAGAAGAAATCATACCTTGAATTTTTCTCATAACTGAATTAGCTGATAGGTGATATTTAGATGACACTTTAGACTTCATATTTTACAGTTGATGCTGGAATGAGTTTATTATTTGTGGGTTAGTTAATTATTTGGGGGTTAGTGGTATGGAATAAATGTACTGTGCAAGTGGGAAGACATGAATTGGGGGAGCAGAGGCAGAATGTTATGGACTGAATGTTTGTCCTTCTGTATCTCATGGATTTGAGAGTTGAACCATAAAGAAGGCTGAGCACCAATGAACTGATGCTTTTGAACTGTGGTGCTGGAGAAGACTCTTGAGAGTCCCTTGAATAGCAAGAAGATCCAACCAGTCAATCCTAAAGGAAATCAACCCTGAATATTCTTTGGAAGGACTGATGCTAAAGCTGAAGCTCTAATATTTTACCACCTGATGCAAAGAGCCAACTCATTGGAAAAGTCCCTGATGCTGGGATAGATTGAGGGCAGGAGGAAAAAGGAGTGCCAGAGGATGAGATAGTTGGATGGCATCTTTGACTCAATGGTATGAGTTTAAGCAAACTCCAGGAGATAGTGAAGGATAGGGAAGCCAGGAGTGTTGCAGATGGGATTGCAAAAAGTCAGATACGACTGAGTGACTGAAGAACAACAAATCCATGTTGAAGTCTTAACCCCCTATGTGATAGTAGTTGGAGGTAGGCTCTTTAGGAGGTAATTAGATTTAGATGAGATCATGAGGGTAAGGTCCCTGTGACTGGATTAGTGTCATTATAAGAGGAGGAAGGGGGACCAGAGCTTGCTTGCACTCTGGTACTGTCATTCAATCTCTCTCCCTTTCTTATTAGGACACAGAAAGAAGAAAGGAGGACAGCCCTTATCAGTAATTGAATTTACAGGCACCTTAATCTTGGACTTAGCTTTCAGAACCATAAGAAATAAATTTTGGTGTTTAAGCTACCTCAGTCAGTTCAGTCTCTCAGTTGTGTCCGACTCTTTGCGACCCCATGAACCGCAGCATGCCAGGCCTCCCTGTCCATCAACAACTCCCAGAGTCCACCCAAACCCATGTCCATTGAGTCAGTGATGCCATCCAACCATCTCATCCTCTGTTGTCCCCTTCTCCTCCTGCCCTAAATCTTTCCCAGCATCAGGGTCTTTTCAAATGAATCAGCTCTTCACACGAGGTGGCCAAAGTACTGGAGTTTCAGCTTCAACATCAGTTCTTCCAATGAACACCCAGGACTGATTTCCTTTAGGATGGACTGGTTGGATTTCCTTGCAGTCCAATGGACTCTCAAGAGCCTTCTCCAACACCACAGTTCAAAAGCATCAGTTCTTCAGTGCTCAGCTTTCTTCATAGTCCCACTCTCACATCCATACATGACCACTGGAAAAATCATAGCCTTGACTAGATGGACCTAAGTTGAAAAAGTAATGTCTCTGCTTTTGAATATGCTATCTGGTTGGTCATAACTTTTCTTCCAAGGAGTAAGTGCCTTTTAATTTCATGGCTGCAGTCACCATCTAGTCTGTGGTATTTTGTAATAGCAGTCTGAGTAGACTAATACAGAGAAAGTCAGCAGACTTCACACTTGCGGTTGGAGTTGGGTTGAAAATAAAATACTGTTGAGTCTTGTAATCCTTAAACTATACCTTCACAAAGCCCTGAAGTCCTCACTTGGTAAGAGTTGCTACACATTCAGATTCCAGAGTGACCAAGTTTTCTCTACAACAAGGATGGTAATGGTCAGTAACCCTGCTCACCAGCTTTGTCACAGTTCTTGTAATCAGGCTTTGATGTGATAAGCTTTCAAATAAATGCCTTATCCTAATAAAAAGTAGCTGCCTGTCATGGACCTCAGGTTCCTCCATGAGTGGTGAATCATGAATGTGTTAAATACTCAAATACTTAGAATTTTAAAAAGGTTTCTCAGAAATGCAGTCTTGTAAGCACTGTTCTAGGTTATTAAGGGAACTCTGTGAAGTGTGGGATGAGGAAGCTAATCTGCCCTAAACAAATGCCTCTTAGAACACCCAGAAAAGGCAGAATACTGAGATTTATCCATCTGTTTAACAGATTAAGCACATTTAATCTGTTAATCTTTAATCTACTGTGTGTGTGTGTGTGTGTGTGTGTGTGTGTGTTGATGACTCACTTGTGCCTGACAGTTTGTTACCCCATGGACTGTAGCCTGCCAGGCTCCTCTGTCCATGGAGTTCTCCAGGCAAGAACTGGAGTGGTTAGTCATTCCCTTCTTCAGGGGATCTTCCCAACCCACAGATGGAACCTGGGTCTCCTCCACTGCAGGTGGATTCTTTTCCTCTGAGCCGCCAGGGAAGATGCTTTTGAGACAATTCCTTAAGATGATACCAAATGCTGAAATCCAGTGATGAGCAAACACAGACATGGGCTCTGCCCTCATGGCATATAGAGGTGATGGAGAGAGAGAGAAATTTCTCAAATACGGATATAATTAAATTCTGAGACAAGTGGTATGAGAGGAAGAACGCTGTTGTATAAGTGCATGTAACAAAGGAATCTGACCAAGATTATGGGCCCAAGACAGGCTCCGTGAGTAAGTAAGCGTGTGCTGAGATATGAACGATGTGTAGGTGGTGCAGGACTGAAGGGAGCAGCAAGAACATCACAGGAAAGTGGTGGAACCCAGAGGCAATTCAGGGATTCATAGTATCAATAAAGACCCTCAGTTCAGTTCAGTTCAGTCACTCAGTCGTGTCTGACTCTTTGAGTCCACGTGAACTGCAGCACACCTGTCCATCACCAACTCCCGGAGTTTACTCAAACTCATGTCCATTGAGTTGGTGATGCCATCCAGCCATCTCATCCTTTGTCATCCCCTTCTTGTCCTGTCTTCAATCTTTCCCAGCATCAGGGTCTTTTCAAATGAGTCAGCTCTTTGCATAAGGTGGCCAAAGTATTGGAGTTTAAGCTTCAGCATCAGTCCTTCCAATGAATATTTAGGACTGATTTCCTTTAGGGTGGACTGACTGGATCACCTTGCTGTCCAAGGAACTCTCAAAAGTCTTCTCCAACATCACAGTTCAAAAGGATCAATTCTATGGCACTCAGCTTTCTTCACAGTCCAACTCTCACATCCATACATGACTACCAGAAAAACCATTGCTTTGACTAGATGGACCTTTGTTGGCAAAGTAATGTCTCTGCTTTTTAATAAGCTGTCTATGCTATGCTATGCTAAGTCACTTCAGTCATGTCCGATTCTGTGTGACCCCATAGATGGCAGCCCACCAGGCTCCCCCGTCCCTGGGATTCTCCAGGCAAGAACACTGGAGTGGGTTGCCATTTCCTTCTCCAATGCATTAAAGTGAAAAGTGAAAGTGAAGTCGCGCAGTCGTGTCTGACTCTTAGCGACCCCATGGACTGCAGCCTACCAGGCTCCTCCGTCCATGGGATTTTCCAGGCAAGAGTACTGGAGTGGGGTGCCATTGCCTTCTCCAATAAGCTGTCTAGGTTGGTCATAACTTTTCTTCCAAGGAGCAAGCGTCTTTTAATTTCATGGCTGCAATCACCATCTGCAGTGGTTTTGGAGCCCCCCAAAATAAAGTTTGTCACTGTTTCCCCATCTATTTGCCATGAAGTGATGGGACCAGATGCCATGATCTTAGTTTTCTGAATGTTGAATTTTAAGCCAGTTTTTCACTGTCCTCTTTCACTTTCATCAAGAGGCTCTTTAGTTCTTCTCTTTCTGCCATAAGTATGCTGTCGTCTGCATGTCTAAGGTTGTTGATATTTCTCCCTGTCATCTCCAAATAAACAATCTAAAATAAAATGCAATCTAAGTAAAATAATTGGCCTGCCACATATAAATGCAATGTTAAAACCCTAGAATTCTCCTTCTGATTAGGATGTTAATTTGAGTTCCTCCAGTGAAGAAACTGGAGAAGGCAATGGCACCCCACTCCAGTACTCTTGCCTGGAAAATCCCATGGATGGAGGAGCCTGGTGGGCTGCAGTCCATGGGGTCGCTAAGAGTCAGACACGACTGCGCGACTTCACTTTCACTTTTCACTTTCATGCATTGGAGAAGGAAATGGCAACCCACTCTAGTGTTCCTGCCTGGAGAATCCCAGGGACGGGGGAGCCTGTGGGCTGCCATCTATGGGGTCGCACAGAGTTGGACACGACTGAAGTGACTTAGCAGCAGCTGCAATGAAGAAACTGGGGGCCAACAGTGATCCAGGATATACTGTAAATTTTATGTTTATCTATTACTGAAGTGTAGTTGGTTTATTCCAGGTGGTTTAGTTTTAGGTGTATGACATAGTGAGTTAACATTTTGTAATTATTAATAACTCCAATTAAAGTTATTAGAAAATAATATTTCTCTATTCTATGGGGATATACAGAACAATATATCCTCATTGTTTATCTATTTTGCACACAGTCGTTTGTATTCTCTTAATCCCATACCCTTTCTTGCCCTCCTTCCTCCCCTCTTCCCACTGGTAATCACTAGTTTGTTCTTTATATTTGTTTCTGTTCTATTATATACTTTCATTTATTTCTTAGGTTCCATATATAAACAAGAGGATATACTTTTGAAACTTCATAGTTTGAAATTTATATTTTGAAACTTGAAATTTTGAAGCTTTTTGAAGCTTCATATTTTCCTGCTGCCTCAATATCCCTACAAACAGCTTGTGAGCACTCTGACCAGGTATCCAGGTGCACAAGTATGACAAGTCTGGCCCTTGCTGCCAAGTTCCCCTTCCTACCTTTCCTGGACCATGACCTAGTAACATGAAAATGTACCAATCAAATCCCCTCACATCTTTTCTTGTGTACTCCACCCTGACCCCCAATAAAAGCACTCGCCCAATCTCTGCTCTCCACATGCTTGGTTGAACCTACATCGTTAGCATTGCCTCTCACATGACCCTCTCTTGGCATGAGGTGACTCTGTCTCTCTAGGACCTGTTAACATAATAAGCTTCATTTTTTTGGGGGGGGGGCTTCTCCTGTGTCCCCTTGTGTGATTTCAGTGACTGACCATCACGTTAAACTCCACAAAACATAGGCAGAGGGCAAAATATGTCCCAAAATCTTGTAATCAGAGAGAACATGTAAATTCTAGAAACTGGAAGAAGCCAGAGTGGAAAGAATATTTGTATAGGGGAGGGATATGAGATTAGGCTAGAGAGATTATCCCAAGAGTCTTGGAAAAGCTGAAAACTTTTAAGCCAGTGGAGATGGGAAAAGTGGGGTGCTGAAATGATCATGTGCTGTTTGACAAGTGAGTTCAGGGAGACCAGTGAATGAATTTAGATCTTTAGGAGAAGCAACAGTAAGAGCAGGGGTAAAGGACAGGCAACCCAGACACCTGGCCTGGTTCTGCTACAGCTTTCTGCATAACATTACACAAGTCCTTTCTTGGGGCTTCAACATACCCCTCATCCATCAGGGTAGCCCTCAAGCCTCCTCCAAGAAATGGTAGGAATCTGCAAACCATAGGATTAGAAAATCCTTCTGAGATCTTCCAGTGCTGACATTCTCTGGTTCAATAATACTGTGATCCTAATTCATTTCTCTTCTCTCCTTCAAATGCCTAAGACTATCCTTCCTGAAAACATATTTGTTGGAATGATAGCCAAGCTTGTAGCTTGATGATAAATAGTTGTGACACCTTGAATCAGGCTATGAACCAGACATTGCCAGGTGTCTACTGTACAAGAGAAAAGAGAAATAATCTCACATTGGAAGATTCCCTTAAAGACCCCAAAAAATCAATAATAAAATATCAGTGTCAGATGGGGAAACATCTTGGATGATGATAATGATGATGATACTCACAATAATTTCCTAACTTCATTTAGTGTCTTAATATGCCTTATCTCATTTGACACAACAATCTTATGAGGTACGCCAGTTCATAGAAATGAGTAGAATGAGATCAAGAAAGAAGCAATGCCAGTGCCTAAGGAGACTTTAGCTATTCATTTGTTTGACAAATATGTATTAAACCTCTGCTGCTGCTAAGTCAGTCCAGTCGTGTCCAACTCTGTGCGACCCCATAGACGGCAGCCCAACAGGCTCCCCTGTCCCTGGGATTCTCCAGACAAGAACACTGGAGTGGGTTGCCATTTCCTTCTCCAATGCATGAAAGTGAAAAGTGAAAGTGAAGTCGCTCAGTCATGTCCGACTCTTCACGACCCCATGGACTGCAGCCTACCAGGCTCCTCGTTCCATGGGATTTTCCAGGCAAGATCACAGAGTGGGTTGCCATTGCCTTCTCCAACCTCTACCATGTACCAATATAAATCTGTAATAGGCAATGTTTCTCTTCTCATTGGGGTTAAAAGGTAATAAAATGTTTAATAATAAAATATATGATAGTATAGAGAAATAAATTATATAATGACATATAATACATGTAATAAAATAAAATAATTATTGTTTATAGTAATTTTTATGAAGGAAAATTGGCAGGGTGTTGAGTCAGCAGGTAAACAGAGAATGCAATTTTCAATAGAATAGTCAGAAAACATTCTGGGAAAGGTGGCATTACAGACAAAAAGAACAATAATCATGAGGGGCCAGTTATGAGAAAAGGCTTGATTTATCTGTGAAGCGAAGTGGACAACAGTTTGGCTGGAGCATAGCGAATGAGAAAGGCAGAGTGATATGAGAGGAGGTGGGAGAGGTATAAATACCCAAACCACAAGAGCTCTGTGGACCATGGTAAGAATTTAGGATTTTGAGTGACGGGAAGCCATTAAAGAATTTTAATCAGGAGAATGATATCTGATTTTACATCTTAAAAGGTCACTGACTGACCTGTGGGTAATAGACCATATGATGGCAAAGGGTAAAATCGGCAGACCAAGTAGAAGACTATTAAAGTTGTCCAGACAAGAGAGGGGTTAGCGGCTAAAGGAGAAACGTGGTGGGGATGAAAAGTAACAGATAAATTCAAGATATATTTTCAGAGTAGAATAGATCAGAGTAGAACAGACCAGAGTTGGTGATGCATTCAGATGTTGGTCGAAAGACGTTTTTTTAAACCTCTTTATCTATGCATGTGAGCAGCTGAGGTTACGGAAAGAACAAAGATGGGAAAAGACTGAAACAAAATTTGAATTCAAGACCTATAAGTCCACATACAGTGCTCTTCCCAGTGAACCATACATTTCTGCTCGAAGTAACAGCCCAGCAAGTGGTAGGTGAGGCATATTCAGTTGAGATGGAACATCTAACGCTTAATAACTATTAATAGACACTGAGTAGGTATACAGCAGGGGGGCTTCTGGGCATTCACATGTTAAAACAGGAGTTCTATACCTGCTCTGTTTCTTTTACTAAGTGCTAGCCCTCCCAGCCCAAACTTGGGATCAGGAAAAGGAGAGGGTCTGTACTCCTGCTGATAGCATATGGCTGCTCTCTGCTGATCCAGGATAGAGAAGTGGACAGATGGTGAATGTGTTTTGCAGCTTCATAGATGAGGAAATGAATCCGATGTCAGTTGGAGTCCAGACTCTTCCACAGGTTCCTTTTACCTTTGGCCTCTTAGTTTTCATATTTGCATTGGGATATATCAGAGCCCTTGCAAATAAAGCTCATCTCCTGGCTTGACCATCACTCTACTCTTAGGTCTTATCCACACAGAACACTTTTTTCTTTATATATGTGCATTTTTCTTACCAAAGCATAAGACTGCTAAAGGCAGAGACACCTTTGTGTGCCCAGTTCCTGGAACAGAGTATATAATCTGTTTAATGAGAGGATAAAACAATTAACCTCTTCTGGCCTGTTTCCCCACCCTTTAAAAGGGAATAATTAATAATTGCCTCACAAGATTGTGAAGTTTAAATGCACTAACTTGCATGTAGGATACTAACACAGCATGTTGTTATTGTTGCTCAGTCACTCAGTCGTGTGCAACTGTTTGCGACCCCATGGACTTGAAGCATGCTTGGCTTCCCTGTGTTTCACTATCTCTTGGAGTTTGCTCATACATGTCCATTGAGTTGGTGATGCCATACGACCATCTCATCCTGTGTCATCCCCTTCTTCACCTACCTTCAATCTTTCCCACATCAGTCCTTCTAGTAAATATTCAGGGTTGATTTCCTTTAGTATTGACTGGTTTGATCTTGCAGTCCAAGGGACTCTCAAGAGTCTTCTCCAACACTACAGTTTGAAAGCATCAGTTCTTCTGTGCTCAACCTTCTTTATGGTCCAACTCTCATATCCATACATGACTACTGAAAAACCCATAGCCTTGACTATATAGACCTTTGTTGGCAAAGTGATGTCTCTGCTTTTTAATTCACTGTCTAGGTTTATCATAGCTTTTCTCCCAAGGAGCAAGCATCTTTTAATTTCACAGCTGCAGTCACTTCCTGCAGTGATTTTGGAGCCCAAGGAAATAAAGTCTGTCACTGTGTATGAGCTTAAGAAACAAATTCATACATTATCCATATAGCCAAAGCTTTTCCATGCTCAACATCTTTATTAGATATTAGATATTAGAGAATGCAAATTAAAACCACAACAAGCCACTACAGATTTCTTAGATGGGCTAAATTTTTTTTTTAATTTTATTATTATTATTTTAATTTTTCTTAACTTTACAATATTGTATTACTTTTACTACACATCGAGATGGATCCGCCACCAGAATACACGTGTTCCCCATCCTGAACCCTCCTCCCTCCCTCCTTCCCACACCATCCCTCCAGGTCATCCCAGTGCTCCAGTCCCAGGCATCTGTTATAGGGCATCGTACCTGGACTGACTCGTTTCAGATATGATATTATACATATTTCAATGCTATTCTCCCCAATCGTCCCACCATCTCCCAGTCCCAGAGTCCAAAAGTCTGTTCTATACATCAGTGTCTCTTTTGCTGTCTCATAAGCAGGGTGATTGTTACCATCTTTCTAAATTCCATATATATGCGTTAGTATACTGTATTTGTGTTTTTCTTTCTGGCTTACTTCACTCTGTATAATAGGCTCCAGTTCCATCCACCTCATTAGAACTGATTCAAATGTATTCTTTTTAATGGCTGAGTAATACTCCATCGTGTATATGTACCACAGCTTGCTTATCCATTCATCTGTGGATGGACATCTAGGTTGCTTCCACATCCTGGCTATTGTAAACAGTGCTGCTATGAACATTGGGGTACATGTGCCTCTTTCAATTCTGGTTTTCTCAGTGTGTATGCCCAGCAGTGGGATTGCTGGGTCATAAGGCAGTTCTATTCCCAGTTTTTTGAGGAATCTCCATACTGTTCTCCATAGTGGCTGTACTAGTTTGCATTCCCACCAACAGTGTAAGAGGGTTCCCTTCTCTCCGCACCCTCTCCAGCATTTATTGCTTGTGGATTTTTGGATCGCAGCCATTCTGACTGGCGTGTAATGGTATCTCATAGTGGTTTTGATTTGCATTTCTCTGATAATGAGTGATGTTGAGCATCTTTTCATGTGTTTGTTAGCCATCTGTATGTCTTCTTTGGAGAAATGTCTATTAAGTTCTTTGGCCCATTTTTTGATTGGGTCGTTTATTTTTCTGGAATTGAGCTGTAGAAGTTGCTTGTATATTTTTGAGATTAGTTGTTTGTCTGTTGCTTCATTTGCTATTATTTTCTCCCATTCTGAAGGCTGTCTTTTCAGCTTGCCTATAGTTTCCTTTGTTGTGCAGAAGCTTTTTAAGTTTGATTAGGTCCCATTTGTTCATTTTTGATTTTATTTCCGATATTCTGGGAGGTGGGCTAAAATTTTTAAAAATACTAACAAATTCAAGTACTGGTGAGGAAGCAGAGCACTCAGAACACTCATAGATTGCTAGTCAGAATGCATACTGAGATAGTGCCTTAAAACATTAAACATGGTTATCACATGACCCAGCAATCCCACTGCTAGGTATTTACCTAGAAAATGAAAACTGTGTTCACATGAAACCTGTAAATGAATGTTCATAGTCTCTCTATTCACAGTTATTCAAGCCAGAAAAAATCCAAATGTCCTTCAGAGGTGAACATAGTGTAAACAAACTGTGGTATTCTGTATAATTAAATAGTACTCAGAAATGAAAAAAAAAAGAACTATTGATGCATATAACTCAGATGAATTACAGAAGCATTAGGCTAAGTGAAAGGAGCCAGTCTTTAAAAGTTACCAATTGTATGACTCCATTTTCATGACATTCTTGAGGAAGGCAAAACTATCAGTGATGGAGAACATTTCATTGTTTGCTTGGGGTTGTGGGGGAAGGATGTGACAAGGGGAGAATACAAGGGAATCTTGTGGAGTGATGGAACTGTTCTGCGTCTCAACTGTGGTGGCAGATACACAAATATATACCTGCGTTAAAATTCACAGAGCTATACACATGAAGTAATGTAACTGCACGTTAATCTAAAATACTAAAAACAATTAAAAGTTTTCTTATATTAGCATTAACGTCTACTAGGCTTCCCAATTCTCAGGTGTATTTTTAGTTTAAGGATAATATCTTTATTATTCAAGCTATCTTTCATTACAAAATGTAAAAAATGAGAGAGAAGGAGCAGGTTGTAGACAGTGTTGAGGTATATGAGAGATTCTGGCTTGCCTGGAAGTTTCTAAAGCTAGAGAAGCTATTTCATTTCAATTCAATCCTGAACTTTCAAAGAGGAAAAAAAAAAGCCTCCCTTTTTTAAAGCTTTGCTAGTAAAACTGTCCTTGCACTGAGCCAGTAATAAATCTACAGAACACTATGGTAATACCCATGGAAAAGGCAAAAGAGGCCTCTATAAACCATGCGATTTGAACTTCTACAGATGTTGCAGTGGGAATTTATGATTTTCGAAGGATCCTTATCTCTTCTTGCCAGTTTCTGCACATTGAATCATGCACTAGCAGAGTCTATTTTAAGAGCCATCATTTTTTTCCTTTAAATATTAAAAAAATTCTGTGGCAATTAATTTCTTCCATACTGTTCTATCATGACAAATAAAAGTGAAATGCATATTTACAGAGCACATGTAATTGCATTTGGGCACATGCAAATGACATGCAAATCTTACATTCTAAATGAGTTTGTTTATCATCCCTGAATTTTAATCCAAGGACCTTACTTTTTAAATTCAGTTTATATTCTGACATGTATACAAATGAGTTTGACTCTGGAAAATAACTTAATAAACTCGAGGTTAGCTATGCAATTAGAGGAGGCATCTGGGAGCTATAAAATCTGGGAAACAACATTTACATCTTTTTCTGCATTCAAGGTTTCAATTTCGTAGCTCAAATCCTCTCCCCACCAGCCTGTGCTCCCAGGACTTCACTACCCCATTCCCCATCATTCCTGCAATCCCATCACTTGAAATCCTTTTTTTTTTTTTTTTTTTCTGGAAGAAGTTAGATGAGTGCATTTCAGTGAGGATAATCTCATCACGTCATTGTCCTCGATGCAGTGTTTCCAAAAACTAAACTCAGAGTGATAAATGAAATCAAAACTAACAGAATTAACATTGATCAGGACTTTCATTCAGGTTTGCTATTCTCATGGCTGGTCTAGTTTTTCTCCAGTGAGTGCTAAAGTCTTCCCATGGATTGTTGACCCTCTAAAGAAAGCTATGAGCAGTCACAAATCTGATTTGTCAAAAGACATAAGAAAAAGAAGAAAAAGTGGAATCATATTCTGCCAGAGCTTTCAGGAGGCAGGAAATAGAACCATAACACAAAGTGGAATGGAGGTTCCTCCAAAATTAAAAATAGAACTACCATACGATCTAGCAATCCCATTTCTGGGCATATATCCAAAAGAACTAAAAGCTGGGTCTCAAAGAGATATTTGCACACCCATATTCATAGCAGCACGATTCACAATAGCCAAGAGATAGGAACAACTCGAATGTCCATTGATGGATGAACAGATAAAATAATAGGGTGTCTACACACAATGAAATATTATTCAACCTCATGAATAATCCTGTTGCATGCTACAACATGGATGAACCTTGAGGACATTATGCTATGTGAGATAAGCCAATCTATGTGAGATTGTACAATAAGACAAATACTTCTGTCATTCTGTTTACCTGGATTAGCTGAAGTAGTCAAATCTATAGAAACAGAAAGTAGAATGGTGATTACCAGGGATTGGAGGGGTTAGAGGAAAAGAAAAGTTGTTGTTTAATGGGTATAGCATTTCAGATTTGTAAGATGAAAAAGTTCTGGAGGTCTGTTTCACATCAATGCCAATATACTTAACATTACTGAATTATACAATTAAACATGGTTACGATGGTTAAAAATAAAGCAAAATGCTCAGTTGCCTGGGGCAGGGGTACCTTAGAAAGAAAAAGTTTTATGTCTAATAAAATGAACTTACGTTGGGACAACAGTGGTTAAGGTTGTAGAACCATAGGTGATTTTAAAAGTTTTTTATGATTTCTAAAATTTTTATAATGAGGTGATATTTTGCTTATAGTTTATACAAATTTCTAAGAACAAAGTTTTAATATAAAATATTTTTAAATGGAGGTTTTAAATTAAGTTCAAAAGATCTTTTTGCTCCTAGTAGAAATGAGCTTTAAATGATGATAGGACAGCCTTTTGAGACTCATATGAATAGGCAAACCATGGTCCACAGGCTAAATCTGGCTTGCTGTTCACCTGCTTCGCATGAGGTGGCCAAAATACTGGAGTTTCAGCTTTAGCATCATTCCTTCTAAAGAAATTCCAGGATTGATCTCCTTCAGAATGGACTGGTTGGATCTTCTTGCAGTCCAAGGGACTCTCAAGAGTCTTCTCCAACACCACAGTTCAAAAGCATCAATTCTTCGGCGCTCAGCCTTCTTGAGGGCAGGAGGAGAAGGGGACGACAGAGGATGAGATGGCTGGATGGCATCACTGACTCGATGGATGCGAGTCTGAGTGACCTCCGGGAGCTGGTGATGGACAGGGAGGCCTGGCGTGCTGCGGTTCATGGGGTCGCAAAGAGTCGGACACGACTGAGCGACTGATCTGATCTGATCTGATCACCTGCTTCTATATGGCCCATAAGCTACAATAGTTTTAATATTTTGAATGGTTGAAAAGTAATCAAAAGAAGGAATATCTTGTGACACGTGAAAATATATAATATTCAAGTTTCAGTGTCCATAATAAAATTTTATTGTGTGTATGTGTACACACACACACACATACCCTCACACACCAAGTAGAAGCTGAAATTCCAAACTCCGATTTTCACAGAAGCATAGACTCATTGGATGTTTTAGTCAAAAAGACTCTCTGAAATGATCTGATAAACCTCATTTTACAAATAAGAAAACCGAGAGTGAGAGGTAAAATGACTTGTCTTGAGTCCTAGCAAGTTAATAATAGAGTTGGAATGCCCTGTGCTAAGCACTTTTTCCCTCTTATTAGACTAGGCAGATCCAGAGTGTCAGATTCAGTGTTCTCTTCTGCTTCTTCCTGATCCCCATTTTTTGGGAACATATACTGAATATTGTGCTTTAGAAGCCAGGTACACACATATTGTGTTGACGCCTTTAGTCCTCACAACTGACCTATGAGGAAGATCGAATCATCCCTGACCTGTAGCGCTCACTGTTCTCACTATTTTCCCCCCTCTGCCCTACATACTGGCCATGCTGATCTCTGTCAGTCTGTCTACCCGTCTACAGTGACTCCTGTCCTCTGGCTCCCCTCTCCCTCGGTTTCTAGCTCTGCCCTTCTGCCCTCTTGCTGCAGATCTTCAACTCTCCTCCTCCTCCTCCACGGTCTCTAAGTCCTACCCCACAGTTGATCAACTTGTTCAAATCCCTCTCACTTAAAAGAAAGTTTTACATCTCTTTCTTCTCTTTCCCAGCCAAGATTTATGAGAGTGGAGTCTACACATGCAATCTCTCCTTCTCTACTTTCCACTGACTTCTCAACTCACTGCAATCTGGTACCCACGTTCCACCCTCAGCCCTAACCCAATCCACAACGACTTACTTTTGTGGTTTAGACTGATGGACACTTAAAAAAAATCTTATCTCATTTGACACCAGTGATCACTCCGTACTTCTTGAAACTCACACAAATGGATCTCTCACATTCAGTCATATGCCCTACATCACAAAAGACAAAGATTGATAAATACTCTCTTACTGCAGTCATTTCAGTGTGCCTCTATGTCTTTCTTTGCATATGCTGTCCTCTTTGCTAAAAATAACTTCCTATCTTTTCTCTTGCCCTTGCTTTCATCTGTATTGTGAATTCCTCTGCATTCTTTAAGACCTCACTGATATTTCTTCCTCTTGAGGCTTTCTTTGCCTGCTTTTAAAAAGAGGTGATCTCGGACTTCCTTGGTAGTACAGTGGATAGGAATCCACTCGCTAATGCAGGGGACACGGTTCGATCCCCAGTCCAGGAAGATTCCACGTGCTGCGGAGTAATTAGGCCTGTGTGTCAAAACTACTGAGCCCATGCTCTAGAACCCAGGAGCAACTATTGAGCCCACGTGTGCAACTACTGAAGCCCCTGCACCTAGAGGCTATGCTCCGCAGCAAGAGAAGCCACAAAATAAGAAGCCAGCGCACTGCAGCTAGAGAAAGGTTGCACACAGCACTGAAGACCTAGTGCAACCAGGAAAAGAGTTGATCCCTTGTCTCTTTGCCTCTACCTGTACCTTATATTTAAGCCGATAGTTCCTTTTATCAAACTATATGCATTTACTCACTTGTACCTTACATGGATTGTACTCTTGGTAAGCACACAAACACATCAGAGCTGGTGCTATACCTGGGTTATTTTGAGTCTCCCCAGTGCTGGTATTGGTAATTTGTAGGTAAAATGAATGGTGGGTGGTATGTGTAGCTGGATACATGTAGCAGGTACAGATCAGAGGGAGCAAGCAGTAAGTCCTGCCTATATCCCCACTGGTGTTGACACTGTCTCAGGCTTTAGGCCTTAGATATCCCTCTTAAAAGTACCGGGATCTATAATTCCCTCAGCTGCCACTGGTTCACTTCAAGGCCTTAGGCAAGTCCTCTCTCCATTCTTGGCACAGTTACTTCATTATGCAAAGAGAAATAGTTAGTCTAGTTCAGATAAGTAAGTAGGTTTAATCTCATGTGCAGATGTCAATCAATGATTAGTGACTGGAGTATTATATAGAAAGATTTTGAAACTGAATCCAGGTACAGGAGATAAGTGATTGTCCATCCATGTGTTATATGTTTTTTGTGATTTTTACTCCTGAGTTAGATAAAATACTACACAACCACTTTCTTTTGGTTAGTCCTAAAGAAATGCCCAGAATTAATGAACATATCAATTACGGTATCATGCTTTTTTCATAATTATGAGATATAGTTATGTCTTTGTACATAGAAGTTACCCAATAAAAAAAGACTTACTTTACCAGAAACTTCTCCACTCCTGTGTGAATGATAAAATTCAGGTCAAAGAGGGCCCTTCCATAAAGAAAAGAAGCAAAAAACTCCAGACCCTGGTGTCAGCATGCTTAGCTACTTACAACCTGTGTAATTCTGAGTGAATCACACAACCTGTCTCATTGTCCTCAAACTTTAGCTGCTTCTTCTTCAAAATGGGGTACTAATATTTACAATCACAAGATGGTAGTTAGGATTTAGCTAATTATAAAATAAACAGTACCTTGCATAGTAAAGGGCTTTGCATGAGGGAGACCCTCAACACTCATCTTCAAAATAAATGCAGAGAGTTCTGGACTATAAATGCCTTTGCGGGTAGAGATTACATCTTGTTTGTCTCTTTATACCTAGTTCTTAACATAAGAAAATGTTTATGAAATATTTACTGGTTTGATGGAAGTCGACAGAAATGAAATTAGACAATTTTTTAGATTCCTCTCAGTATTAAGCACAGAACATGGCACATGGGTGGGCTTCCCTGGTGGCTCAGAGGTTAAAGCATCTGCCTGCAATGTGGGAGACCTGGGTTCGATCCCTGGGTTGGGAAGATCCCCTGGAGAAGGAAATGGCAACCCACTCCAGTATTCTTGCTTGGGGAATCCCATGGATGGAAGGGCCTGGTGGGCTACAGTCCATGGGGTCGCAAAGAGTCGGACACAACTGAGCGACTTCACTATGGCACGTGGGCTGTGCTCACAAATACTTCTAAAACATAGTTTTTTGGCAACCTAATTTTAGAACTGGATACATTAATGGAAAAGTATAATTCTCCAGAAGGACACAAAGGAAGGCCAAACATACATTTATCACTGGTAGTGTCTCAGAAAAGCTGTCACTTCCACATCTTTCTCAGAGGGGAGACAGTGGATCTGATAAATCCATAAGGCTCCTCCTTCATTTACAGAGAGAAAAAGATTTTAACTTTCTGCTGTGGACCCAGGAGACACTTGGAAGTCGCCTCCCATCTTGCCTGGGCCAAGCCAATGTTGTCCCTGCAGGGCAGTGTGAAGTCTGCTGCTGTCCTTACCCATCCTGTCAGCCTCCTTTCTAAGTCCCCTTCCTGTCCCAGCAATACTGAATGGATCACAACCATTTCAAATATCTGCATCATTATCTTATTGCTCTAAACAACATTTTTGCCACTGCCCCCTATAACTGTTCTCTTTTAGGTGAGTCCTGAAGAATTTCACAGCCTTAATGAGTACATCAATTATTGTTCGTGGAAGAGCTGATGTCTTCTTAAAGGTTATGTGAAGGTTGATTGCTATCTCTGTGCTTATATCCAGCAAATCTATCCTAGTCTTATGAATGCATCTGACCTTTTTATAGGTACAGGGGAAAAAATAACAGAACAAAAGTTAATTTAGACCTTTATAATACAACATTTTTTTTTCTGAAAGAAATGAAAGGGCATTGAAATCGATACCTGTACAATAATACGCTGATGAATGTTGGGACCCAATTCTCTCATTTTGCTAACTCGAGATTGGGAATTCTGAATAGTTTTCAATCCAACATTCTTTAGGCACTGTGAAGTCTGCCGTATTGTGTCTACACAATGCTGCTGCACACTCATTATGGGAGTACCAGTGGTCCTGAAAAGGTCAGTTAGTTAGAAATGTCAGCGTTCAATGGAGCCTCGCAGACCTGTGTGCGCACGGATCCAATTAGAGTGGCCAGGCACCACTGCTGTAACCCAGAATCCTAATGAGCAAGTGGAGGAAAGCGGGGGCAGTGTCTTTTTGTCCTTTCTTTCTTCTTATTCAAAAGAAATGGAGATTGCTTTTCAACCACCCTACATGTGGTTGTTTAAACTTTACCAAACACCACTTAGGCTCCAGGTAGTTGGGAGGAGAACCCTGGTTTCTGCAAAAGGTGAGCCGGCCTAGAACAGCCAGATCTTAAAAAGACAGTAATGAAGCGGGCGGGAGCAGTACTTCAGACTTCAGGCTGGTGGGTCACAAGACTTACTTGATAGCTGACGAAGCTTACTTGATAGCTGACGAAGAGGAAAATGGCCTTCTTATTAAGTTCATTTCTAGGCACCGACTATGTGCCGACTTGTGATTAAAAACTGGCCTACGTCATCTTTAATAAACCTAAACTACTTGTACAAATGTGTGTCAGGACTGCATAAAAATTTGGATATCTATATTGGGTGACATTTCCTGAATCCTCTTATACCAGTGCTTCTTTCTTTCTAATCACAAAATGGTAATTTGGAAAAGTCCACTGATCATGAAGTTGGATGCAGAAGCAATGTCAAATTGCTATTAAAGTTTCTAAATACTTTCCTTCAATGTCTGTCCTTATCTCATTGCGACAAACAGTTAGCACACCAGCACCAGTCTGTGGATGGCACTGCTCTGGGTATTTCTCATTTGCTCTTTCTTACCTGACATTCCTCACATTCACTGGCCCTCCCTCATTATTCTGGACTGACAGGCATACTGGACTCTCTTTTCTGGTTAAATCACTGCATGGTTCTTTAAAATGCTTTTTGATATTTGTCTTTTGATACCACAGCTCTGCCCTGTGGTTAGAACTTTCTCCCAGCAGCCCCTGTCTGGAGTTCAGTGAACTAGCCAGCCCAAAACCACAAACAAAACTCTGGGTAATTTTATTATAAGTGATCCAGGGACCATACTTTGAGAACAAATGAAGGATTTTATAGGGAACCATGTAGGTGGCTTTCTAAGCTCAGCAGGCAGTGATGGCCTGCTTGGTTCTAGGTCCCAGACTCTGTAGCAGTCCATTCATTCATCTGAGGCCGCTTAGCCCTCCTGAAGCCTGCCAGATCCCAGAATCATCTGGCTTTGTGGTTCAGTAAGGGCAGGGACAGACTTCCCAGGTGGTGCTGGTGGTAAAGAACTCGCCTACCAACACAGGACACATAAGAGATGGGGTTTTGATCTCTGGGTCAGAAAGATCCCTGGAGGAAGGTGTGGAAACCCACACCATTATTATTGCCTGGAGAATCCCATGGACAGAGGAGCCTGGAGAGTTAAGGCCATAAGGCCTTAAAGAATCACACATGACTCTTTAAGTGACGGAGCACTCATGCACTCAAGGGCAGGCACAGTGGACTTAAGAAGTGTTGGATTACTAAATAAGCTTGTTATACACAGGGGGTGGGGTTTGGTGTCTGATTTTGCTCTAATCTTTGTGCTTAATTTTCTGTGCAAACACAGGAAATTTTAACTTTTATCTCAGGCTTCATAACTGTTTCTTATCCTAATACCTATTTTTGCAGTAAATGAGTTCTTCTCTCATTTGGTTTTCCTTTTAATATCTCTGCACACACTCTGGATGAACCAGCACTTGTGAGTGGCTGAGAAGACAGACGTCCACTGGATGTTAGTCAGAAAACCTGAGTTTAAGCTCTGAGTTTTCCAACTAGAAGCTGTCGTGAACTTAGACAAATTTTATCATTTCCCTAAGATAAAGATGCCAACCTCATAGCGTTGTTGTGTTATTTAAACAAAGTATTTGACTTTGCCATTGTAAAGTGCTATATCGAAGCCAGTCGTGGCCCTTATTGCCACTCACTCTCATTATCCCTTCTAGTAAAGAGAAGGTGGTTAGGTTGCCCCTCCTTTGAACCTTCATGGAGGAAGGAAAGAAAGATCCAGGGATTTGGAGTGAAAAAAGGCGAGAGAGAGTCAGGACAGAAAACTTAGTGGGAATACCACGAACATGTTCCTGAGACAGCCCCTGTCAGTTAACCCTAGGGAATAAAACATGGGCAGAGGCCAGAGTGTGGGGAGACGTATTCATGAGGTCCTGGTCTCTAAGACAGTGTAGTGAAGTGATATTAGACGCTTTCCAATGTACATTTTAAGGCTGGATCTGAGCCCATCTCACGAATTTAATTACAGTAGATGTGGAAAACTCAAGTTTTGTTTCCCATGAAAGCAGCTGAAAACCACCAATTCTCCTTTCATCATTGCAATTAAACTCTTCTCTAACAAACCAGTCTTCCAATAATCTTTACCAGAAGGGAAACATTCTGCAGGTCATCCAGCCATCCATCCAAGAGTGGAACTCATCTGAGCTGGGCTGATTCCCCTCTCTCCCTGCCGTTTTTTGTTTGTTTGTTTCTAGAGAGAAGTATATCAAGTTTATAAGACAGTGGTCCAGCCGTCATTTGGAAGTAAGGAAATTGTACCACATGTGCCAAAGACAGACCTTTCCAGTGTTTCAGAGACTAACCTAAGAGTGTTATTTGCTTAGTCGTGTCCGACTCTTTGCAACCTCATGGACTCTAGCCCTCCAGGCCCTCTGTCCATGGAATTCTCCAGGTAAGAATACTGGAGTGGGTTGCCATTGCCTTCTCCAGGGGATCTTCTAGACTCAGAAATTGAACATGTATCTCCTTTATTACAGGCAGATTCTTTACTGTCTGAGCCACCAAGGAAGCCCAACCTAATAAGCTGGTGCCAAATAAGTTAGAAAAACAAGTAAGTTAACTGCAGTGACCATCCTCAAAGAAGGACTTTATTTATGCCAGATATATTACTTCAACTAATACAACAACCCTTTGAAGTCAGTATTAGCAGCCCATCTTAGGATGAAAGAGCTGCAGCTCTATGAGGTTGCATTTTGTCTAAAATCATTAAAGAGTAAATGGTACTCTTAAATTAAAGAGATTTGACCCCTGGCTCAGCTAATCCCAAAGTTTTCATTGAATACTACCTAGAATTTCTTTCTTTTTCTTTCCCTCTCTCTGCATTTCTCTTTATTTTTACTCTCTCTCTCTTTTTTTTTTTTTGGTCATGCTGCTAAGTCACTTCAGTCGTGTTCGACTCTGTGCGACCCTGTAGACTGCGGCCCATCAGGCTCCCCCATCCCTGGGATTCTCCAGGCAAGAATACTGGAGTGGGTTGCCATTTCCTTCTCCAATGCATGAAAGTGAAAGGTGAAAGCGAAGTTGCTCAGTCGTGTCCAACCCTTCGCAACCCCATGGACTGCAGCCTACCAGGCTCCTCCATCCATGGGATTTTCCAGGCAAGAGTACTGGAGTGGGGTGCCATTGCCTTCTCCGTTTTTGGTCATAGTGACACTTTATTTTTCTGTTCCAATAGTGCTGAGTAAGCACTGGCAATGGTGAGTTAGTAAATCCCACATTCTTGAAGTCTATCCTCATCACTGTCCTTGGTAATATTTTAGACTAAGAGGATGAACACGACTGAGTGACTTCACTTTAAGAGGATGAAAGATATGCACCACCCTCTATGACATGCCACTGTGTCCCTAGTCTCTAGGAATTTCAGGTACATGTACTTGGACCACAGCTGGCCTCTGCTCAGTGGCAGTCCAACACCCATTTACCAAAAGTGCAAAAGGCTTTGATATAAATTGGGAATTAGACAATGGGGCACACAACCTTCTTTTCCTAAATGAGAGATCTGATTTTTCTTAGTCCAGTGAACCAAAATATTTCTCACTTTTGTAACCAAGGCAAAGGCCCTTAAAGTTTAGATCAATGTTAGTACAGAAAGATACAGATGGGCAAATGTAGCTGTTTATTTATGAAAGATATAGAAGCTAGACAATTCTTAATACTTTTCTCAGAAACCCCTGCCAATTTCAAAAAGCCAGGCCATGGCTCATATATCCTGGGAGGAAGGGGAGAATCCTTGGAGGAATGAAAAAGGCAAGTCTGGGTCTGAAAGGAACCAACGATATAGTATTGATAATTATAATCATCATTATTAGCATTTTAGTAGTTGGTCTCCAAGATGGGCCCTGAATGATTCTCAGGTTTTCCTAGGATTCAAGTCCTTGTGTAGTCTCTTTCCATAATGAAAAGACTGAATTGCATCATTAATAGATTATTATTAGAATGACAAGGTATGACTTCCTAGACTCTCACAAAAAACACTGCAGGTTCTACCTTCTGTCTCTTTGATTAGTCATTCTGAAGGAAGTCAGTTGTCATATTGTGAGGCTACTCAAGCAGCCCTATCGAAAAACCTATGTGGCAAAGAACAGAGGCCTTTTGGCAAAAGATAGCAGAAAATTGCCATCCAGGTGAATTAGTTATCTTGAGAGATGATCTTCCAGCCCTACTCAAGCCTTCAGATAACTACAGCTTTGGCTGACATCTTAGTTGCAACCTTATGAGAGATCCTGAGCCAAAACTACCTCTCCGAGCTGCTCCTAGATTCACCATCCACACAAACTATGTTAAATAACAAACATTGATTATTGCTTGAAACTGCTAAGCTTTGGCATAGTTGGTCACAAAGCAATGCAATCCCAATAGTAATTATTTATTTAAAATCTACAGGTCATGCAATTTACTATTCTAACCACTTTACATATATCATATCTAATCTTCACAAAATTCTAACAAGTGTTATTATCATCCTGTGCTTTTATAGATGGTAAAAATGAAAGTAAAGCACAAGAAAGCTAATAGAACTTCCCAAGGTCAAACCGTAAGTGGAAGATGTAGGACATGAACACATCATGTATGTATGCACTACAAATCTCTCGCTCTTCTATTTCTACCCTGCTGTTGAACACAAGTACAATAAATAAGTAGATAAATAAATGAATTAAGACTGCAGAGAACATATGCCTGCTTTTGTATTCATTTGGAGCATATTAAAATACTTCTTACTATGAACAATTATATGTCACCATATTAGACAAGCTAGAAAAAAGAGAAATACAATCCTAGAAGCATACAACCTACCAAGAATGAATCAGGAAGAAACAGAACATCTAAACAGACTAATAGTGACTATGGAGTTTGAAGTAGTAATATCAAACCTCCCAACAAAGAACAGCCAGGACCAGATTTTTTCACTGATGAGTTCAGCCAAACATTTAAAGATGAATTAATGCCAATCCTTCTCAAGTTCTTCCAAGAAACTAAAGAGGATAGAAGACTGGAACACTCCATAGCTCATTTTATGAAGTCAACATTACCCTGATATCAAGCTAGATGAGGACATTACAAGAAAAGAAAACTATAGGTCAACCTCCTCAATGAATATAAATGCAAAATTTCTCAACAAAAAACTAGCAAACAAAATCCAACAGCAAGTTAAAAAGGATCATATGCCATACCATGATCAAATGGGATTTATTTCTGGTGTGCAACGATGGTTCAACATGTGATTCAATAAATGATACACACCATTAATAAAATGAAAGATAAAAATCTTATGATGCTCTCAATAGATGAACCCATATTTAATGGAACAATAAGTCAAAAAGTAGTTACACAATTTTCCTAAGGGCATGGAGCCAAGAAATGAGAGGATCAAGTTTGGAAGTCAGGTCTACCTGGTTCCCATACTTTACTGTTGAAAGGTTGACTCCCAGATAAGGCTGGCATCCAGCTCTATGTCAGTTAAGCTTAGGTTCTGTTCTCTGGCTGCTATCCCAGGACCTGGTGCCTGGTCTCAACACTCCTAGATACTTGTATGGGTCTAGCTTTAACCAGGAAGGCCCTCCCAGGGTCCAAGGAACAGCCTCCATTTGATGATGAGTCCTGTCTCTGCCCAGAGATTCTAGATGTGAAACCCCTGTTGGGTCTATAATTTTCAATAGAAGGGCTGCTACAGAATAGATAAATGTTTGCTCTACTCTCAGACCTTGTAATTCACACAGCTGGTCTTGGGCCATTTCCAGGTAATGGTGGTGGTCTAGTTGTAAGTTGTGTTCAACTCTTGAGACCCCATGAACTGTAGCCCACCATGCTCCTCTGTCCATGGGATTTCCCAGGTGAGAATACTGGGGTGGGTTGCCATTTCCTTCTCCCGGCTTGAATTGGGATTGAACCACAGTCTCTTGCATTTCCTGCACTTGGCAGGTGGATTTTTTATCCAACTGAGCCACCAGGGAATGTCAGGCCTCAATTTATCCACCATGGATGATTTTTATAACTCAACTCTCAGCCAATTAGCACAGTAGCTTTCCCTGTACACAGATACTTGTTTAAAGATGAAGTCATAATGACCCAATCACAGAATGAAGCAACAGAGCTTCTGTTGGGACTTCTAGATGAGCGTCTCTTGCTTTTTCCTACTTGACTGGAATTTGGGAGAATGTACATTCTGCCATCCTGAGACAATATGTGGCCTGGAAATGCAGTTAAGAGCAAATTGAGTTAAGAGAAAAAAAAACAAGCTGGGTCGCAGGAGCTCTATATCAAGATTCACAGGAAGGCAGATTTATTTTTGGATTACCTATGAACTAATGAATTACTTATTTTTGCCTAAGGCAATTTAGGTTGTGTTTAAAGACTCCTACTTATATAATTCCTTATTTTCCCTTTTGTGAATTGCATTTCAGTTCCTCTTGGCCTTCATTCAGTCTGATGGCCAAGGTCTTGCTAGCTCCTTCCTTACCTGACCAACCTCATACTGATTAGCTATGGCATTTTGGATACCATGCCTCCCAATCCCCTTCTCAGAGCATAGTCCCCCCACCTGGATACTTCAAGATGGGGCCCTTGATCCCTTTTCATTAACCTCCTCACCTGAGTCCTGGGATATGGCATCCTATAAAGATTTCCCAGGAGAAATATTCTAGGAACATAGTAATTAGTTTGTCTCCAGGCGACTATGAGAACAAACACATTTCTCTCTGCCTTTAAATGTTTTTCAGATTCTAAAATTTGTTTACTTAGATTTAATAAATCTTCTGACTTGTTGTTTCTCTAAAATTTGTTTACTTAGATTTAATAAATCTTACAATGCTGTTGTTTTTCATTGTTGACAAAAATGATGTAAGTTGGTGGATGGAAGTGGGAATGTAAATTGATACAACCTTTCTGGAAAATGAGTTGGCAGTAAGACTTAATAATTCCTTAAACATATTAATGCTCTTTGGCCCAGCAATTCTACTTTTAAAATGGCCAAAAATAAAACTTATGCAAAAGAAGTAAAAGTTTTTTTTCACAAATAATTTTATGATAGAGTCATTTATAATAGAAAAACATCTGGATATAGCACAAATGTACAACAATAAGACATGCACTTTTGTAAGCCAGGCTACATAAAAAAGATGGAGGAGTCTAGAGCTTTTAAAAATAAGTATGCCTTTAAAATGCTCATAAAATGTTCATGGATCTAAGTAATTCCATCCCTAGTAATTTATCTTGAGACAATAACCTAAAATGTAGACACAAATATATACACAAAGGTTGATAAATTATTCATAAGATGGAAAAATAAAATCAAGTTAAATATACAACATCATTGGCATGGGAAAATATTTCTGCTGTAATAGTAAGTGAAAAATCAGGATAAAATTTTATATTCTATATGATCTCAACTATGTAAAACAAAATTAAACATGCATAGGAAAAAGGCAAAGAAGTAAATGTGTTAAAATATTAAACAGTGATTGCCTCTGGGAGATAACTTATCTGTGTTTTTCAAAATTCGCACCATGGGCATGTGCTATCTTTTAATAGAGAAAGTTATTATAAAAAGATGGTAAGTATGTAAACTACATAGCGACATGAAGATTGTTTATGAAATAATGTTAAGTGAAAAAAGATGTACATAAAAACTTACTGTGATTGCAATTATGTAAATATGTTTCTGCATATAGACAAGAACTGAAAAGGAAAATGTATAAATAGAATTAGGTTCTGTATTGTGCTTAGGCTGTGGGACTAGGAACAATTTATCTCCTTTAAAGATCTCTTTAAAGTTGTTTTAATGATGTACATGCAGTTTTTGAACCATCCTCCCGGTGCATATCCACTGCGCTGCTAACTGCTGGCTGTGAGGTCAGGCGTTCCCTGACTTGGCTTCTCTCCTGGTCGTGGCCACCCTGGACTGGCTCCGCAGGCTATGCTGGCTCTGAAGATGGCCGTGAAGCAGGAATAATGGCTAGTTTGGGCTCTCTTGTTCTTTAGTCTTCAGAGTGGCTACATTTACATCATGGGGGACTTTCATTGGAGGTAAAGTCCAAAGTTGTTATGTAATGATCAGCAGGTTTAGTCTATCACCATATAACCTATATTGGCACCCCACTCCAGTACTCTTGCCTGGAAAATCCCATGGACGGAGGAGCCTGGTAGGCTGCAGTCCATGGGGTCGCTAAGAGTCGGACATGACTGAGCGACTTCATTTTCTCTTTTCACTTTCATGCATTGGAGAAGGAAATGGCAACCCACTCCAGTGTTCTTGCCTGGAGAATCCCAGGGACGGTGGAGCCTGGTGGGCTGCCGTCTATGGGGTCACACAGAGTCGGACACGACTGAAGTGACTTAGCATAGCATAGCATATAACCTAGGTATTGTTTTAACAAGGTTAAGAGGTGATAAAAATATTTTTTGTGCATATTTGCAATCAGAAACCATTCTAGCTGTGATTTTTTCTGGAGGTTTCTGCATTATTTTAGGAAATCAATTGTCTTTTCAGGATGTAGCCTCATTAGTGGAAAAGACCCATGCCTGTCATGTCTCCGACATTTCACACTTTCCTTATCAACAACAAAGTAGGTCAGCTTTAATTCTGTCTGAGAAAGAAGATTTTGTGGGCCAATATCACACAGGAAGTAGTATTCTTATGTAGCAATAGAAAAAGCAACATTCTGATACAGAATCAGAGCAAGCTGGATTTGAATTCTGACTCTGCTGCTAAGTTGCTTCAGTCGTGTCCAACTCTGTGCAACCCCACAGACGGTAGCCCACCAGATGGCTCCCCTGTCCCTGGGATTCTTTAGGCAAGAACCCTGACTCTAGCATTTACTTATTAACTGCATTTCTGTGGGCAATTCTAATTGTGTAGCACCTTCATTTCTCATCAGCAAATCAGGAAAGACTATACCTATTTAATGGGACAGTGGGGGAAATTGTGTGAAAAATGTATGTGAAGTGTCTAACACAGTTCTGACACTGAATGCTGATGCTTAGATACTTCCTAAATCTGTCCTTTTAGTCTATACCATCAAAAAGTTAATGAGCATTTGACAAGGTGCCAAGATAAATCAATAAGAGAAAGAACAGTTTTTCCAACAAATGGTGCTAGCAAAACTGGACAATCACACGCAAATAGACCAACTGGAGCCTATCTCCTATCACACAAAAATTAGCTCATAGGAGTATATCTTTGTGACATTAGGCAATGTTTTCTTGGATATGATACCAAAAGCAGAAGCAATAAAATAGATAAATTGAACTTCATCAAAATAAAAAAAATTTTTTGATTTATTTTAAATGTCATCAAGCAAATGAAAAGGACCCATGGAACAGGAAAATATGTTTTAAAATTACGTATCTGACAAAAAACCTTGTACTCAGAATAGTATTTAAAAACTTTAACAACTCAATGATAAAAAGATGAATGTAACCTAATTGATATCAGTAGGGGGAAATAACTTGCTAACATTTTTCCAAAAAAGATACACAAATGGCAAATAAGCACATTAAAACATATTCAACGTCATAAGTCATTGGGAAAATGCAAACCAAAACTATTTGTGATACTGCTTCATACCCACTAGGATGACTATAAATTAAAAGATCAATAATAACAAGTGTTAGAGAGGATGGGGAGAAATTGGAAGCACCCTATGTTGCTGATGAGAATGTAAATGACACAGCTACTTTAGAAAACACTTTTGCAGTTTCTCAAAATGTTTACCTTGACACTTACCAAATGATCCAGCCATTCATTTCCTAGATATATGTCCAAGAGAACTCAAAACATGGTTTTTACTTGTTCACAAACGTTTATGGCACCATTTTGCACAATAGCCAAAAAATGTAGACAATTGAAATGTTCGTCAGTAGATGAATAGATAAACAAATTATGATACATCAATTCAATGGAATATTATTGGTGATAAAAAGGAGTGAAGTACTGATACACACTAGCGTATGGATGGACCTTGAAAACATTATGTTAAGTAAAAAAAGAATCCGGTCACAAAAGGCCACATACTGTACAATTTCTTTTATATGAGACATCTAGAATAGGCAAATCCATAGAGAGAAAAAGTAAATTAGTGGTTGCAGGGCCTAGGGGAAGGCGAAAATGGGGGATGACTGTGAACGGGTACAGAGTTTCTTTCTGGAGTAATAATAATGTTCTGGAATTAGTGGTGATTGTACAATTCTGTAAATGTACTGAAAACCACTACATGGTACACTTTATGTAATGTAAATGGTGCACTTTAAAGGATGGATTTTATTAATGTGAATTATATCTCAGTAAAGCTGTTATTTTTATTTAAAGCTATGATCAGGACTTTTAACTTGATGGTGGGAACATAAAAATCTTCCTAGAAGTGTAAAAAGGTATATTCACCATTGCAAATATTCTAGCTCTTCTCACTGCAGTGCCCTTCCGTGGAGGAAGGGTCAACATCTCCACCCTGTTGAATTAGAAGTTGTCATGTGAGTTGCTTTGACCAAGGAAAATTGGGCCAAAGTGACCCTTTCTAAAAATTTTTAAGAGAAGGTACATGACTCGCTTTCTCTGCCGTTGTCTCTGCCATGATGACCCAATGGCAGGTGCTGTCAGTACTTTCCTGCAATCCCACGTACTCTCCTGGCACTTATTATTTCTGCACATACTGAATACTTTCCAATTGCTGACATCTGCAAATTTCTCTTGAGGACTTTCTCTGGCCACTGGAATCTGCTGTGTCCACACATCAAGCAGATTAGAAGTGTCAGGAAATTAACACCCCCACCCTCACTCCCACGCCTGTGCCCTTCAGGAATATCTCTGAGGCTTATTTTCTACTGACTTCCAGGGTTCTCCTGAAGGATTAAATTCCAGTTACCAATAGTGGTAGCTTGCTTGATAATGAGTCTTTCTTAACTTTTTTTTTCCTTTTCCCAAATCTTACTTCATCTCTCAACGAGGTCTCTGGGATCACCTCCTAAATAAACTATTGGAATGAAAATCTTTGTCTCAAGTTTGACTTCTTAGGGAACCCAAACTGAGACATAGCCATGTTCCAAATAGAGGATGCTTGGCCAGCTGGATGCCAGAGTGAAAATGATGTAGAGCAGAACTTATGCCAGCCCATGAGAGACATGTATCAAAAGTAAAAAATACAGCGATGCTTTTTAAGTCTCTGTAATTTTGACATCATTGTTACTTCAATGTAATGTAGACTGTCATGACTAGTAAACTATGTATACCTTTTCTTAGTAATTCTCATTCTAGGCATTTTTCCTAAAGAAAGAATTAAAGATGCACACAAACATATTTATACAAGAATGTTCACTGTGGTGTTATTTATAACTAAATCATCAGGAATAATTTAATATGCAATAATTTTAGAAGGCAATGGCAACCCACTCGAGTACTCTTGCCTGGGAAAATCCCACAGGCAGAGGAGCCTGGTAGGCTGCAGTCCTTGGGGTTGCAAAGGAGTGGGACATGACTTAGAGACTATGCCAAACCAATATATAACAAGAGATAAATTTAAAATAGAATGTGTTTCAGCTATATAAAAGTCCCTTTTTGAGAATATTTAATAATATTGAAAAATGTTCACATTATATTCAAATATAACAGTTTATATAGATCATTATAAATTTAAAAAACTACATACATATTTGTATATATACATGCAAAAAGTAGCAGTCTCTTTTATCAATCTGGTGGTAAAAAATTCACCTGGTTAGGAGAAAAATATTTTCTCATATTGCCTCCCTTCTATTGAAGAGGTTATAATAGAACAAACCTATAGGAAAAAAACTATAGTTAGTCTTCTAGGCCAAATGAGTAAATAAGTTCATGCTTCAGTAAAACCATTCATTTCCATTAAATGGTAATTTTGAATAATACATGAAAAAAAAAATGAAAATATATAGTTGAGCTCCATTGCAAGAGACGTATCTCCATGAAACTGAAAAGCACAAATGCAAAATGCTATACGTGCTCCTGAGGCTACTTGCTTATTGATATCTGGATCTAGAAGCAGGCAGTAGCTGCTGAAATTTGGATTCCTGTGAGACTCATTAAAGTTTTCTATAGGAGATGAGGACCAGAGATAAGATCTTTTACTTAGAACAAGGACCAAGGGTGGGGCTTCCCAGTTATGGAAGGAGCCTAGAAAAATAAAAGCCTGGTGCAGAATTTTCTGGGAGTTAGCTCTTATGTGCTATATAGGCCTAGAGAAGTGAGGGATATAGACATAGCAATTAGAAGCAATGCCAAGCTATCCTGCTGACTTTTGTCACTGGATCTGACATACCCTCAATATCTGTAAGGTTCTGTACTGAAATTATGGATAGCTGCTGTTGCTACTGCTATGTCACTTCAGTCGTGTCCGACTCTGTGCGACCCCATAGACGGCAGCCCACCAGGCTCCCCCATCCCTGGGATTCTCTAGGCAAGAACACTGGAGTGGGTTGCCATTTTCTTCTCCACTACAGGAAAGTGAAAAGTGAAAGTGAAGTCGTTCAGTCATGTCTGACTCTTAGTGACCCCATGGACTGCAGCCTATCAGGCTCCTCCGTCCATGGGATTTTCCAGGCAAGAGTACTGGAGTGGGGTGCTAGTGCCTTCTCCGAATTATGGATAGAGTCAACTGCAAAAACCAACATATAGGGATATGTGGGCATAATGGGAGATTTATTTTTGGGGGGGTCAGGGATGGGGACAAAGAGGAACAGAAAACTTCCTTCTCAAAGTGATATTACAGATTAAAATTTCAAAATGCCTGAAAAAATTAAATGCTAAAAGCGATACTAAACAAAATCAACAGTTATAACTTGAATTCACTCCAGATGAAACTTATTTTATAAAACAGTCAAAGCTTTTAAAATAAGCATATTGAGGATGTTTGAAGAAACAAATGAAGACAGAATAAGAAATTATGAAACAGAATAGGCAGAAATAAAATGAGAGCAGGTGGATATGAACAAAATTAGAAATCTCAAAATTAAAAATAGATAGTCATTGAAATATTGAAAAAGACAGGAAAAAATCTAGACTAGATATGGTCAAAAAGTGAATATGAATTCAAGTTACTTTTGGGTAACTCAGAATCAGTGCATTAAAATAAAATTATAAAAAATTATGAAAAGTCAGTAAAGAACCATGGAGAACAACTTGAGAAAATCCAACATTCATCTAAAGAAATTATTAAAGAAGACGGAAGAAAGGAAAGCAACATTTGAAGAAGTAATTTGCTGATACTTTCTCGAAAGAAAGACATTGATTCTCAGGCAGAAAGTGTACTCAGAATACCAAGAAGGGTAAATAGAAATAAATTCCCATCTAGACTTATTAAAATGAAAAAGTAGAGCATGAAGATCAAAGGAAAAAGCTTTAAGCCTACCCAAGAGAAGATAAATTACTGCAAACAAATAATGGCAGACTTCTCACTAGCAACTACGGATGTCAGGAAAAAAAGAAAAAAATCCTCAAAGTACATAGGGAAATCTTCCTCAAGCTAGAATTTATACCTAGCCAAACTATTATTCCAAAGAGAAGTCAAAATAAGGACAAATACAGATTAAGATAGCTTCCCATGGACTCTCACTAAAATAGCTATTAAAGGATCCACTTTAGTAAGGTAACAGGAAAATCTTGAGATGTAATTAATAGGAGAACACAAAAATTTACAAGCTGTGTAGGAAAAGTCAAATGGGTCTTCATCATCCTCATCATTGCTTTTCTTTTTTGAAAAAGTTTAACTTAAAAGTCTAAATGATAGTATCTAGGTGGTGACAGGGCAGTATTTAATAGGTAGTTAAAGCATGCTAAGGCTCTTTCTGTGGCTGAAAGAATGACTGATATTTTGAATAACTTCAGACTTTGCAAAAAAAAAAAAAAAAAGGATAGTCAAGTATATTTCTAAAAGGTAAACAGTTAAGGTTAGAAACAAAATCTGTAGAATTAAAATCTAGAGATGGGGTAAAAAATAGGTAATATATAAAACATAGTGTATTCTGGTGGTTCAGATGGTAAAGAATCTGCCTGCAATGCATGAGACTCTGGTTTAATCCCTGGGTTGGGAAGATCTCCTGGAGGAGAAAATGCCAGCCTACTTCAGTTTTCTTGCCTGAAGTTTTTAATGAACAGAAGAGCTTGGCAGCCTACAGTCCATGGGATTTCAAATAGACGGACATGACTGATAGACTAACATTTTTCACTTTCACTTTCAGTCCAAATTAAGGCAAGGCAAAAGGAAAAAGAAAATAAATGATAAACAGAAAGCACAAATATGGCAGTAGAAATATGTCCAAATATATTTATACTTATAATAAATGTAAACAGATTAAATTCACCTATCATAAGGCATGGATTATTAGATTTTATTAAAAAGAAAAGATAATTGTATTTTCAAAAGATAAACATAAATAGGACAAGGTAAATGATATCTCCCTACCAATTATGAGACAGTATCAAAATTAAGATTTATTGTAAGCAAGACACGGGGTTAATGCAGATTAACAGTGATAGACAAACAGTACAGTACAGAAAGCTCAGAAACAGATTCTGTATATAGGAAAACTGATATTTGACAGATGTGTAATTGCTAATAAGTGGGAGAAAGGATGAACTAGTTATTATATGGTATTGAGATAATGGGTTATCCATATGTAAATAAGAAATTAAATTCCCTAACTCATATCATATACAATGTTCAGTCATGTAAATGAGATAAGTACCCAAATGTGATGTAAAACTTTACAACTTTTAGAATACAAGAGAATATGATATTCAGGTAGGGAAGGATTTCTTAAATAAGTCACAAAAGCAAAGCTCATAAAGCAGTATTTACATATTCAACTATGCTAAAATTAAGAAAGCTGCTGCTGCTGCTGCTAAGTCGCTTCAGTCGTGTCCGACTCTGTGCGACCCCACAGACGGCAGCCCATCAGGCTCCCCGTCCCTGGGATTCTCCAGGCAAGAACACTGGAGTGGGTTGCCATTTCCTTCTCCAATGCATGAAAGTGAAAAGTGAAAGTGAAGTCGCTTAGTCGTGTCCGACTTTTAGCGACCCCATGGACTGCAGCCTACCAGGCTCCTCCGTCCATGGGATTTTCCAGGCAAAAGTACTGGAGTGGGGTGCCATCGCCTTCTCCTAAAATTAAGAAAGAAACTTCCATAAATCAGAAAACACAAGCCATCATCTTGAAGAAGATATTTATAATGCATATTAAGCAACAAAGTATCAATATGCAAACTAATAAAGAATTAAAAATTAATAAAAAGTAGCAACCCAACAGGAAAGGGACAAATGATATTAAAAGTCAGTTCACAGAAGAAACCAAAGTGGCCAGTAAGCATATGAAAAGATATTCAATCCCACCAGTAATCGGGGTAACACATATTATAAAAACAGTGGTGGACTTCCTTTTTGGTCCAATGGTTAAGAATCTGCCTTACAGTGCAGGAGAAGTGGCTGGGGAACTAAGATCCCACAGGCTTCAGAGCAAATAAGCCTAAGCACCACAACGAAAGGGTCCAAGCACCACAAGGAGAGATCCTACATGATGCAACAAAGATTCTGTGTGCCACAATTAAGATCCAACGCAGTCAAATAAATAGATGAACAATGAAATAAAATCAATGGGATAACATTTCACATTTATCATGGCAACCAGTAAAAATTTATAAGTTTGATGATTTCAAGTGTGGAGGATTCAGAGATATGGGAACTATTGTACTTTGCTGTTGTTATAGTTTGAAGTATAAATTTGTTCAACTACTTTAGAAAACAACAGGCCACTGTTGTTCAAATATAGTAAATTTGAAGATGCACATAATCAGTAATTCCTCTCCAAGTTATATGCTCAAGATAAATTCTCATTCTTATGCATAAGATGGCCCTAGTAGCCTTGTTTAAAATTGCAAAGAATTGGAAATAATCTAAATCATGATCAATAAAATGAAAAAAAGAAATTGTGATAGAATTATAAGTGAAATTCTATATTGCGGTTAAAAACAATTGAACCAGAGCCACATGTATCTACGTGAATGAATCTTTACAATATAAGAAGAGAAAAATTACAGAATGACATTTATAGTGCGACATCATTTATAGGAATTTGTAAAACAATGCCAGTTATACCAGTTATACATTGAATTTATTACAGTGGTTACTTATTGGATGAAGGGGGAGAGATGCAATCAGCGAGGAGTGCAGGGAAGTCTCAACTAGATCTCTGTTTTTTAAATAGGGAACTGTGCGCATAGATGGTACAATGTTGATATGATAAAACCAAGGTGTTTGGTGGGGGAGGGCAGTAAATGACTCTTCCTTTTATCTCTACTCTTTTCTGTATATTCAAAATTATTCACAATAAACGAAAGAGTTTAAAGAAGATAACACAAATTTTCAAGTCTTCCAAATTGCCAGCCAGCATTTCTGAAGGCTACTAGTTGATGCCAAGTGGCAGCATCAGACTGCTATTCTTTGTTGAGAATGGTCTGGTGAGGCCTGCTAACAAGCTAGCGCCTCCCACTGGCAGCCCAGAGAGGTAGCATGTCCCTTGCTAGCCGCGGCGGCTTCTGGTGAAATGGGGAACGGGGAGGGGTGGGGGTGGGGGATGACTTTGAAAGTGAAAGACAGTTACAATAGTGATTCTGACATGGACTAAAGCTGTCTAGATAATACATAGGCTCGTAATCCTTCCTAGCCTTTCTTAGGCATGATAGACATGGCTAATATTTGTCTGGCACACTGGAGTAGAGAGAGGCTACTCCCTTGGGGCTCAGTTTCCCTGGGACCTACCTGTCCTCCTGGGATGCGTGGATCGGTATCTCACAAGTGCATGTCTTACAGTACCACACACATGTAGCCTACGTGTAGTACTGCATGCTTGTGTGACACAAAACGCCTTTTGAGATTTGACCCAGAAAATAGTCTTTTCTCACCTAAAAGTAGGGAACAGTATAAACCATTACAAACTCGGGCGGTGCTTAACAGTTTGCCCAAAAGGAGTGCACCAAGAGTTACCACTATTCTGCTTGAGTTTGTGCTGTAGCAATTAAGAACAGAAAGAGCCAGTGCAAAAGAAATGCAGTTAACAAGAGTCTAAAAGTTTCCTTCTCAAGCAACTGAAGACAGATCAAGGATCCTCTCCAACTCATAAGCCAGCATCATATCGAGCTGTGACCCGATGAGACTGAGATGTGAAAGCAGGTAAACTAGGTCAGCATATGTGGGGCAGAACAAAGCACAACCACGAAGGAGAGCAGCCAACCAGACAAGACAAAGGCAATCCTTTACCAACACCTCAGTGGGAAGGGATTGGTATGTCACCCAACAGCCATTGTAGTTAGGCTAGCTCATGATTTGGAATTTCTATAATTATATACATGCTAAACACAGTTCATTCTATGGGTTATATTGAACATTTTCAAACCAGTTCATCTTTGTTCTTCTAAAGTCTCAAGTTCAAGGAGCTCTATAAGGTGGACTATAATAAGGTCACCTGAACTGGGTAGATCCAACTTGATTTGTAATCATTTGTAATTTGTAATCATTACATTTACATATGTAATTACATTATTACATATTACATATTACATATACAAAAATCATTACATTACATTACATTTGTAATTTGTAATCATTGCTTTACACCTCAGTTACATAGATAGATCGGGGAAGGCAATGGCACCCCCACCCCAGTACTTTTGCCTGGAAAATCCCATGGACGGAGGACCCTGGTAGGCTTCAGTCCATGGGGTCGCTAAGAGTCAGACACGACTGAGCGACTTCCCTTTCACTTTTCACTTTCATGCATTGGAGAGGGAAATGGCAACCCACTCCAGTATTCTTGCCTGGAGATAGCCAGCCTCTGTGCTGAGACAGTACCTGCAAAGGACAATTTCTCAGTCTCCTTGCAAGTGAGCCAACTGGCCCTGGATACAGTAACAGCCTGGGTATAAGGCAGGGATGCCATGGCACAGCTATATTGGTCACTAAAATGCTGAAATACCTCCATATTTAATTAGCCACTCCTAGAGCCCCCCCCACAACCCATGTGACCACCCTTTTACACTAGTGCTTTTCCCAGAACACTATCTCCCCCTAGTCCAGTAATCAAAGTGTTAATGCCCAGCATAGTAGGGAGTCACCAAGGCTGTTAAATATTTTGAACATCACCAATGGATAAAGACAAACCACCATACCCAGTCTTGAATATTCATTTCTGGCACCATCGTCCCTTTGGATTCCAAGAGAGAACAGCATTTCTTACTGGCCAGTTTTGCCTCAAGTTCCCAAATCAAAATAAAATAGCTTCTGATGGACTAAATGCTCAACTTCTCTTCAGGCTAGATGCCAGTCTTGGGGGAAGAAAGAACTTTTTAATCCAAGGGCCACAGCTTTTTTGGGGGACTTGTCCTTCCTAAAGGTGAGTGACAAAAGTCACAGGAGACCAAACCTGATCACTTGCCCAGACTGGCTTTTCTTCATAAGCTGTCTTCCCTTCATTTCATGCCATTTACAAGGCAGCTTCCCCATTCACCATGATTTTAACATTTCTCGGGAGACTAAGACACTTCCTTAACATTTGGATCCACTGAGGGATCTGGGGAGAACTTGGCCCTGGAATATGCAGCAATGTCATAGTATCACCCCGCCACATGCAGAGTCAAGAGAAGGCAGCACAGAGCTGGGGAAGAGAAAAGAAACTGCCTGTCAGGTAGAGGACAGGGACAGAAGGATCATTCCTGATGCAGGAATTCTGCTGTTGAGTCAGGGAGCCAAAGGAACAGGACGCAAATTGCATTGGGATAAGCAACCAGGCACTGCTCTGGGAAACAAGGGAAAAGACAAAGCAGAATGGCCATATCTACTCACCGGGGCTGGTTATCGTCAGGAGATCAAGCTGCCGCTGTTGCTGCAAAGGAAAACACACTGTGAGACAACTGATTTAAGCCAGAGTCAAATGTTGCTTAGGGGTCAGGGTGGACATGCAAGGGGGATGTTCAGACACGCAGAGCAGGGCACGCTGTGGAGAAGGTGATGGGCTCATGGTTCCGCAGAGAGGCCTTGCACCCTAGAGACCAGGAGGGATGGATGGCCTTTCTGGTCAGAGCTGTCAAATTCATCTATACTAAGGGAAAATGATGCCCTGAGAGGAATGTGGCTTACCTATAGCCACAAAGAAAGCCCCTTTCCAGACTCCCAGCCAAGGCTCATCCCTCTGGAGCAGGCAGCCTTAGGTTTCTCCCTGCTCACACTGGGTAAGTGCCTGATATCCTGGCAACCCTCTTTGCCTTGTTCTTGGTCACTGTCAGCCTCCTTTCTAACCATGATACTCCCGAGGGCTGGTTTATTTATTAACTCTGCTCAACAATGCTATGACAGTTTCCATTACTGATGATGAAACCATTCCTTCTCTAACTGAATCCTCATCTCTTTGTGCCATGCAACATTCATAGAAAATAATATCTGTCAGGTACAGCAGGTACTAGATGAAGCCGCTCATGTTTGGAGGCAACTGGCCCTGACCTTAAGGGCTGAAGTGATCAACATCTCAGTAGGCTTACCCTTCCATCACACCACAGCTATGGGGAAGCTCAGTCCTGAACTGGATGTCATGGGAACCTGAGGGTGGAGAAGAAGGCATTGGAGGCTGAGGATGGGGCAGTGGTAAGTAACTCTCTTAAAGACTTGTTTTTTTAAATTAATTTATTTAAATTGGAGGCTAATTACTTTACAATATTGTAGTGGTTTTTGCCATACATTGACATGGATCAGCCATGGGTGTACACGTGTCCCCCATCCTGAACCTCCCTCCTACTTCCCTCCCCATCCCATCCCTCAGGGTCGTCCCAGTGCACCGGCCCTGAGCGCCCTGTCTCATGCATCGAACCTGGACTGGTGATCTGTTTCACATATGGTAATAGACATGTTTCAGTGTTGTTCTCTCAAATCATCCCACCCCCGCCTTCTCCCACAGAGTCCAAAAGTCTGTTCTTTACATCTGTGTCTCTTTTGCTGTCTTGTATATAGGGTCATTGTTACCATCTTTCTAAATTCCATATATATGTGTTAATATATTGGTGTTTTTCTTTCTGACTTACTTCACTCTGTATAATAGGCTCCGATTTCATCCACCTCATTAAAACCGATTCAAATGCATTCTTTTTAATAACTGAGTAATATTCCATTGTGTATATGTAGCACAGCTTTCTTATCCATTCGTCTGCCAGTGGACATCTTGGTTGCTTCCATGTCCTAGCTATTGTAAACAGTGCTGCGAGGAACATTGGGGTACACGTGTCTCTTTCAGTTCTGGTTTCCTCGGTGTGTATGCCCAGCAGTGGGATCGCTGGGTTGTATGGCGGTTCTAGTTGCAGGTTTTTAAGGAGTCTCCACACTGTAAGACTTAAGTCAGGATTTCTTAAGCCTCTGTCAACCTCTGACTCTTTCCTACACTTGATTTTCCATTAATAGCCGTTTTCATTAATATGTATTTTTTTTCTTAAAAAGGGGTTTTAACAAACTTCACTTTGAGAACCACTGCTTCAGGATACACACTGAAGGAGCTTCTGATTATCTGTTCATCTAGTGGGTCCCTTGGCGTATTTCACCACACCTGCATTTCCCTCTTTATCTTGCCTCTCCCCTAGAATGGCTCCCTGAAATTCTGCTTCAGCAGGAAGGACAAGGCAGCAACATTTTTTGAGTACCAAATACAGGCCTGGCAAAGGACCGGGCACAAGACCAGGCACTTTGATGCGTCATTTCTGCTCACACTCTTGGCAAACCTGCAGGGCTCCTACCGTATAACAGAGGGACATGGGATTCAGATAGGAGAAATTATCTGCCTGAGACCCCATCTTAGTTAAATGAGAGAGCCAGAATTCAGCCAGTTCTAATCCTAGCTTGATGGTTCAAAATAAGATAATGCACATGGTAAATCACTCCGCATGATGCCTGCCAATTACTAGATGCTTAATTTTTATATTGAGGCTTTGTTATTATTATAGATCTCATGACCCTTGGTTTACAAAAGCTGCCTCGTCACTTTTCATAGAATTATTGATACCAGAGCTCAAAGGTCTTCTAGTTTGACCTGCCCCTAGGATGGGAATTTCCTCTGCAATGTCTCCACCAGTTGTATAAACAGCTTCTGTTTTATCCCCTTTCCTGACAGGGAACTCATTTCTTAACAATTAAATTTAAAAAAAAATTTCTTTTGGCCACAACGCCAAAAGATGTTAGCCCTCCTTGACCAGGGATTGAACCTGTGCCCCTAAATTTCCCTATTTTGAGCAGGATTAAAAGCTGTTTCCTTATAAAATCACTGTTGCTTTGGCCTGTGACAAGTTTGGAGATCTGAAGAAGATCTGTCATCTTCTCTCCTGATTAAATATTCCCAGCTCTTTCATCCTTGCCTTATAAGACCTGGTCTGAAGTTTCCTGGCCCTTGTGGTCCCCTACTCTTCCATCTACATTTCATCTGTCCTGGTCAGAACCTCTTTAAGGTCTCTCTGCCCCTTGCTTTAATGATTTCTCAGGGCTCTAAAAGCAGGTCTGTATCCTTTCAGAGTCTTCTCAATCACACATCCCTGTTTTCCTGCCAGCTCATAACTCATTCCAGTTGACATTTTCAAGCAAACAATGCAACTCCAAGATGTCACTGACCTATATTGTGAGCACATATCCTCGTGCTGAAATGAAACACACACCCACACATGAGAGCTGGAAGGAATGCTGGAGCCAGGCTGCCTTCTTTCCCAAACACGGACCCAGGCTAGTATTTGGCTAGTAGTACAATCGGCTCAAGCTGCCCTTGCCAAGGTCAGCAGTAGGCTTGGCCCTTCCCTCATACATGAGGAAAGAACACAATGTGTCCTTCCATTTTTCCATAAGCTTAGTTTTGTGACAATCACCCTTAGTGAAAGAGATCTATTTACATGAAAAGTGTCTAATTCTCATCTCTAAATGGTAATTCAGTATCCAGGGTCCAGGAGAGAAAAAGGGAAGAAAACTTGAGAGGAACACAGAGAGACCTGGCCTTGTGTCCTAACTCCTCTCTGTGGTCTTGGATAACTTCCTGTGTGTCTCTGGTCTTAAACTTCACACCTTTAAAACCAATGAGTGAGACGGAAATACTGTCAGTGACTCTGAGTAAAAAGCAAATAGGCACCGTGCTGGTGGGCTCCCTCTTCTGGTGTAGAGAGTTCTCTGAGAATTCCTGTAGCCAGGACCCTGGGGGCTCAAATGATAGGATTTCAAAGAGAAGAGATTTTAAGCTGCCTTCACACACTGCCATTTTCAGTGCTCGTACGTGTTCCTCGTAAGCTGAGGGAAATCTGAAGGGCCTGGAACATCTATTATTCAGTCTCTGGCACACAGTAGCCCTCAGTGAGCATGCTAAACTCAGCTGAACCATTCCTGGAATCCACATTATCCTTTAAAACCTCCATGCCTTTGCTCATCCTAGTCTCTCTAATCTTTTGAGATCCTCACGGAGCTCCCTCCTCATGTCTCAAGACCACCATGAGGTCTTCTTTGCATGTCAACTCCCAACCTAACCCCTTCCTCTCCTTTACTCAGAATGGAAGATTTCACACTGTATTCCTTCAATGCATCTTGTAAAACCTCCCTTTTGTATCATGCCCTGTCTTCATTATTGGTTTCCTTCTTTGTTTCTTTCATGAGGTCCTTGTTTGAAGACAAGACTATGTCAGTTCATCTGTATATTTCCAGTGCCCAGCACAAAGGCTGAAAGGAATGTTTGATGTCATCTGGTTCAAATGATTCAACTATTCCATTATTCCCTCTGCAACACTCCTGAGAGACTTGTCAGCATGGAAAGTAAGCATGCCCTTTCCTCTAAAGGACTTTCCCTCTGTCATGGCTTTGGGGTTTCCTACCTTTATGATTTTTCTCCCACCATCGCTGCAGCAATATTATTATCTGTCCACCTCCCCTGGAAACTTTCCTTCCTTTACTCCCGTGCACAGGATCACTGTTTCTCCTAGACCCCTACAGCTTCTTCTGTCTGTGCCCCTCCAGTGGGGATGAATTGAGTCTAACCTGGTGACGAGCCCCTTTAACCTACAGTTCACAGACATATGTGTGCTCCACCTAGTGGCCCAAGAAGGTAAGTGTAGACTACTGTTTTAACAGGTAGCTCTTAAGACAGGATTGCAGTCTGCATGTCCTATATGCAAACAAAAACAAAAGTATATGTTCAAGAATCACTGTGCAACAATTTTAACCTAAGATACTAAAATATCCAAATAATCTCCTCAAAGTCTTTCAAAAATGAAAGGAATATAATGGAAGAGGAAATTTTCATCACAAAAGTGCGTCTAATATTTAGGTTCACCAAAGGAAACCGGCATTTATTAAAATAGGCAACTGACTTGTGGAATTTGACCAATGACATAAATTAATTATATAAGAGGGGAGCATGGTAGAATAAAGAATTACCAAATTATTTTAATTAGTTACCAACTGAGAGACACAAGGACCTTTTACATGGAGATGATACATTACCTACCTGTCTGGATGGGAGAAAGCGCAATATTAGTTGGAGAAACATAGCTAGCTAGACAGCAGGTTTGGACGACTGACAGGGCCTGCTGGCTGAGGGCTGTGCAGCTGGACCGCTAGCCAGCCATAAGCTACCGTCTCAGGAAGGCAGGCCCTTCATATGCAAGTGGTGCTCTGTGTATGTATGTGTGTGCGGAGGAGTAGGAGGGCATTCCTCCTCAGACAAAGGAATTCTACACCTACACTGAGGGCCATGTGTCCAGGTATGTCTGGATGGTATTCCGTGGACCCCTGGAGGAGTGTGGGTATGCCAGGGTTGGATCAGTTAGGAGGTGCTGTGCAGACTCCTGACTGAGTATGACCCTGCATCCAGCATTTCTTGGTAAGAGTGGTGCCTCAGAAACATTCAGAAGAAACCCACTTCTGTGTTCAACCAGTGTGTGGAGGATGACACCAGTCATGACTCCAAAGAGACCATGCAAGCCAAAGGTCCCGGAGTCCACAGGAACGATCTCTGAATCTGGTGCGACCAACAGTGGCAGAGGCATCCACAGTGGCTGCTAAAGGAGCACACACAGCATGTGTGCTCCAGGAATTATCCATATTCCCAACTGATCCAGTGGAAGCTGTTTTGCCAATAGAGTGTCCCTTCATCTCTGGTCACAGTTGACAGCTCCCAGGGTAAAAAGTACTGAAAGATGGGTCAGCTGGAGACCTCAGCCAAACACTGTGGATCTTTTGTGCATTCAATTATTCTCAATAAAAACTACTGTTGTCCTACATTGAAGAATCTATCTTTAAAATGTTTGCAATAATAAAAACAACACATGCTTGTTTTGGTCATTTTCCAAATTTCCAGAAAATTCATAAAGTAAAAGTGAATGGAATCTCATCACAGAAAGAGAAGCACCATTATCATTTTGGTGTATTTTTTGTCATCTTCTTTGCTTGTGTCTATTTAACAAGGTCATGCTATGCTAAGTCACTTCAGTCGTGTCCGACTCTGTGCGACCCCATAGACGGCAGCCCACCAGACTCCCCCGTCCCTGGGATTCTCCAGGCAAGAACACTAGAGTGGGTTGCCATTTCCTTCTCCAATGCATGAAAGTGGAAAGAGAAAGGGAAGTTGCTCAGTCATGTCCGACTCTTAGCGACCTCATGGACTGCAGCCTACCAGGCTCCTTTGTCCATGGATTTTCCAGGCAAGAGTACTGGAGTGGGGTGCCATTGCTTTCTCCAACAAGGTCATATTTATACATAAAAAATGAAGCATGCTTTAATCTTGTGCAGCCTTGTTTTTTTGTCCCAGGCTGAGCCTTTATTTTGAATTATAAGTATAGAAGTCACATATTGTTGTTCAGTCATTCAGTCATGTCCAACTCTTTGAGATCCCACGGACTGCAGCACGCCAGGCTTCCCTGTCCATCACTAACTCCCAGAGTGTGCTCAAACTCATGCCCATTGATTCCGTGATGCATCCAACCACCTCATCCTCTGTCATCCCCTTCTCCTTCTGCGCTCAGTCTTTCCCAGCATCAGGGTCTTTTCCAAGGAGTAGGCTCTTCACATCAGGTGGCCAAAGTACTAGAGCTTCAGTTTAAGCCTCAGTCCTTCCAGTGAATATTCAGGGTTGATTTCCTCAGGATTGACTCACATATATTTATTGGTATAAATAATTTTAGTTCTTACTACTGTGACTTTGTTTTTAGTCCTTTTTTCAGGGAAGGTGGTATTAGTAAGACATTAGTGGAAAACTACTTGGTTATTCTGTCACAGGAGGCAGCAGGCAATAACCAACCTGAAAGATACTCTTCTTCACATCTGAAGTCCCTCTCATCGCAGTTACACAAAGGATTTTGGAGAAAGAACTTCAAACTCAAAATTGGACAGACAAACGTTATGAATCCTGATTCTATCATCTTTAAGCTGTGTTATCTAGGCATGTTTACTTAAGCTAGCTGTCAATTAGGTATCCCATTCATAAAAGAGTATAGACCAAGCTCTAGAAGTTAAGTAGGAAAGAAGCTGAGAGAAAGAGGAAGAATCATTCGGGGCAGCGGGTGGTGGGGGCGTGGGGTTAGGGACTTGGAGGTGCCAACAGGTAGAGTGGGAAGCACAAAGGTTGGAAGCTAGGATTTCTGAGGGCTGCTCCGGGTGTGCCCGACTTCAGGCTGAGGCTTTGGGCTTCTCACCATCTGGTACCTTAGTCTTTTACAAAAGCCTATTAACTGGTCTCCCTGATTGAGTTTTGCACATTGTTGCTGCAGCTTGTGTGAACTTTCTGGAATCACACCTTAAATTCACCAGGACGACTATGGAATAAAGTTTAACCCTTTAGTTGCTGTTGGAGGGTGTCTATAGCCCAGCTCCTGCCTTCTGTCTCCCATTCCATCAGACTCTGAGCTCTAACCATGAGAAGCCACTTCCAGTTCCCCAAATTTGCTATGCTCTCACCTCTAGGCCTTTGCTCTCTCTGTTCAGATCAACAGTCTGTACCCAACCTGCTTTGCCTGGCTAACCCCTACTTGTTCAGCTCTCCACTCACATGCCACCTCTTCTGTAAAGGCTTTATTGGCCTGCCAAGGCTGGGCTGGATCTTGTCCTTAGCCCCCTGACCTTCCCTGTGGAAGCACTATCACAGTGCCTCTCCTGGCCTGCTTACTTCTCCATCTTCTCCCCTGTGTGATCTCCCTGAGGGCAGGATTGTGTCATCACTATGCACTCCTCTCAGGGACTAGCCCAGTGCCTGACTGATACCTGATACTCACTAAATATCTGCTGGTTACCGGCTACCAAGATGCTGACTAGAGAGAAGGTCCTACTGAACTGATTGTCACGGAAAGTCTTTAGCTTTATCCCCTTCCCTCCCAAAAGATGTGCACACATTGGCCCCATAATTTTCCTCAAAACCCTATTTCTGCCATGGGCACCTAGAGATTAAACCACAGAGTATCTGGCCTTCTTCAGCTGGATGGGTAATTATGACGCTACGTTTAAAAATGGACTTTTCATTTTGGTCACGAACTGCATTGCAATTACTTCTCAGAATGAGAAGGGGACATGGTGTTCCAGGAGCTCAGGGACTGGCTTCATGTGTGAGGTTCTGCTTGGTGGAAGAGAATAGGCACTGATTATGTGTTCTGTTTTGCTTTTTACATTTCGTGCAGGATAGCTATTTGGGGGAAAAGTCAGTCTGTCATGGCATAGGCTGGAGATAATTTAAATAAGAACACCAGTAATCTCTGTGCATTTTCCTGTCACTCCAGAAGCTAGCCAACATGGGGAGGACCTGGGAATCCACACGTGGGGAGGTTGCAGGAGCATGGGCACACATTTGGTTTCATGGCTCAGAACCCTCTTTTCCTTGTAATCCCGTTCTGTCCCATTCTCCCCTTCACCCACCAGAGTCATTTTCTAGGGCTCTCAGGCTCCCTCCCTGCCTTACCCTAAGCAGAACCTGCTCCCTAGAAAGCATTTCACATAGTGCTCACCTCTCCCTAAACTCACCACTTCTGATCTCTCCTATTCCAGTCTAGGCTGTATCCTGGCTGCAGGACTAATCATTCTAAAGTTAAATTCGATCCTTTCTTAGGATAATTTAATAATCCTGGTTGCATTCCTCATAAATACTAGATTTCTTAGCTTAGTATTCAAGGACAGATGACAAATCTCCACAAGATCTAGGTGTCATTTGAAAAAGCAGTTTTTATATTTTAACATATTTGGAGAACAAACAAAAAGTTACCTATTATTTTCAGAACCAGACTTCAGACAACAAAGGTAGGCCTAATCACATGGGTCAGTCTCACATGTAGAAGATGTGGCAGGAGGAAGAGGTGGGGAAAGCCAGCCACCTCTTTGAGGAAAAGGAGCAGGGATTATGAAAGTCTGCAAAGCACTGTCTAAAGCACGGAGCTCAGGCCCACATCCCACTGAAGTGGGATGCTGGCCGTCTATTTGCCTGACCCTTCTGCACGCCACCATCTCACCTGTCCCCGACCCTGCCTACTGCCCTCGACGTGGTTCCCTTTCTACTTCTCCTCATGCTGAACAAGTGATGTGTGGCACAGCTTCCCTGATCGTACTGGGACTTCACTCTTTGACTCTTCATTTGTTTATTCATTAATTTAATAAATGGCCATGAAGCATCTACTCTATGCCAGGCATACTGCTGACAAGAGGCCAAGAAAGACACAGCCCCTGTCTTCAAAGAGACAGCTAACAGTGAAGTGGAGAAGACAGACATATATAGCTAATAGTGAGGTGGAGAAGACAGACATATTAAGCAAATAATCATATAATATGAATTAATGTCAGTTATGGTAAGTGCTTCAAAGAAAAACATGTGGAAAGGTACGTGACCAGGGTTCAAGTATTCCTCAAACCTCACCCAACCCAATGGCTGATGGCTGGATGCCTCTCGTAAGCCTCCACCAACTCTACTACCTTCTACAGGAACCTGAGCAATGGCTGAGTCTCCGCTGCCCTTTTGTGCACCTACTCCCATCAGGATAATAAAAAATGCATTAGCCTTTTACTCAGGGAGAGAGCGAACATCACTCACGGCTGAAATAGAATCTCATGACTAGGGGTTAAATTCAGTGGGAAGCTGAGTGGGGCAGCAGACAAAAGCTAGGGTTGCACAAGAGGGATTGCTTCAATATATTTCACTGAGGAGTTTCTGCTTCTGTAGCTTCCTGTTATTGGAAAAGCCAGGCACGCAAGTGGCTTTCATCCCCAGGGCAGCTTAAAGGAGCATTTGAGTTCAGCCTCTGGCAGCCTGCACAAAAGCAGGGCAAGTGGAAATGGAGAAGAGCATATGAAAGTGCAGAGGCATTCTGGAAGCAGAATTAGCAGCAGCAGAGGCCGTAACAACTGCATTTGCTGAGCATTTACTCTGTGCCAATCCTTACTACTTTCTGAGGCCAGCATGGCATTACCCATTTATATAAATGAAGAAGCTGAAGGTCAAGAGGTTACATTACTTGCTCAAGGTCACAGCTGCTATTGGAGAAACCTAGATTCGAACCCATACTGTTGGTCTCTGAAAACTACACCCAGGTATCTGTGAGAGCATTGAGGCATGAGAAATGCTTTTGGTGTCCCCAAGTTTCTATACAGAGGAGCAGTAGGAGCCTTGGTGACCACACTGTATAACCGAACAGCCTCTGCACAGAGGAGGGTGGGAGGAGCTTCGACTTAAGCGTGATGTTCTGTATTTTTCCTTCAGTGTTCACAATTTGAAATTCTATATTTACCTGTATTTATATTTGATCAATGTCATTCCCATTATATGCTAAACTCTACGATGGAAGGGACAGAGTTGAGCTTTCCTGGCAGAGTGGACTTTGTCTGCTGCTTCTGCTGCTAAGTCGCTTCAGTTGTGTCCGACTCTGTGCGACCCCATAGATGGCAGCCCACCAGGCTCCCCCGTCCCTGGGATTCTCCAGGCAAGAACACTGGAGTGGGTTGCCATTTCCTTCCCCAAGGCAAGAAAGTGAAAAGTGAAAGAGAAGTCACTCAGTCGTGTCCGACTCTTAGCGACCCTGTGGACTGCAGCCCACCAGGCTCCTTCATCCATGGGATTTTCCAGGCAAGAGTACTGGAGTGGGATGCCATTGTATTCACCAGACTTTGTCTAAATATGTGTTAAAAATCATATGTAGAAGGCTAGACCAGGTTTTTGAAGAGGGCTAGATAAACAGCTGAAACCCTTATTCCTGCTGGAGAGAAATGATACATATCCCATCCTAAAACCCCAGCGAGTCAGATGGGGGCTTGTGCTGGAAGACTGCACCCTCCTCAGCTCTAGAGGAAAGACCCACGCATCAGGAAATAGTGAGAGGAAGGCTGTTCCAGTCGTGAGTCAGAAGATTTCAGGCCAAGACTGACTGCTTCTTCCCTACCCTTTGCTCCAGTAACAGGAGGCTGTGTGGGAGCCTGGAAGAACAGACATGGCACCTAAAGTGATGGTGCAGCTCAAGGCTGGAGAGGATGCCTGCATGATGGGCAGACGCCCACCCAGGGCACCTATGGGCCCAGAGCATCTAAGCAGTGATTTAACTGTGTCTCTTGTTACAGTTAGGGTTAGGCAGGAGACAGAGGAGACACAGGTTCGATTGATCCCCTGGGTCAGGAAGATCTCCTGGAGTAGGATCTTGGCAACCTATCCCAGTATTCTTGCCTGGAAAATCCCACGGACAGAGTAGCTTGGCAGGCTATAGTCCATGGGGTCACAAAGAGTTGGACATGACTGAATACGCACACCCATGCAAACTATAGTCAGCTATTTACATATTGGTCTCATTTTTCATTCCACCTCTACCTCACCTACCTCCATCTCCTCCCTCCTGATTTCTCCTCTGAGGTTAGAGTTGAGTATTTTCTATTTTGGGTGTTCTCGCTGTACCTGATTAGGACCTGAGGAAGTTTGTTACAGATGTGATGTTTTGGCTTATTGTCAGACAAAGTTACATATCTGATAAGTTCTCTTTTTATATGTTTTAAGTTACAACTTTTCTTTTGTAAACATCAAACAAGAGTTTAAAAGATAAGCCTCTTCGGCCTTCAGCTGATCCTTCAGATTATTCTTTATCTTGAAGGTCACCATGATCCCGTGTGAGTGAGGCTACCCCACAGCAAAGCCTCCTGGAAAGTCAGAGCAAGGGGCTTTGGAGATCATTTGGCACAGCTACCTTATTTCAAAGAAAAGTAAACTGAGTGTATAGAGGGAGAGGGAGCTGCTCAGTCACCTGCCACATAGTTCTGCAGTACTGGCTTGTGTGCCTCCTTCAACAGAGTGGAAAAAAAGGGATGTCTGTATCCCATTCATGCCTAAAAGAGCACAGATGCTCAGAGGAGGAAAAAGAAACTGTTAAGGAAAATAAGAGAGTGAGGCAAGGGTATGGAGGCAGGGGGAAATTTGGTTAAGAACTTGTTTTGAGTTCTAATATCATGTCTATTTGATTCAACTGGTTGTAATTGAGGCATTATCAGGAGGACTTCCTTCAAGAGGTGGTAATTGAAATGGCCCTTAAAGATTAGAAACAATTAAGTTACTTCTCACTGAGAATGTGAGGCCAATTTTAAAAAAGAATAGCACAGGAATCTGCATTGGCCACAGGCTCTGCTACCCTCTGTCCCTAGGAACTAATGAGTCTCTTTACACTCGACATCCAGTTTTTAAGACTACTAGGGCATCTCTTTGAAATGCTATATTCTGTTTGTTCCTTTACATATTTGGTTATTGAATATATAACACTGATCCCCAATAATGGAAGATGCTTACAAGAAGAGAATCAAACAAAATTAAAACACATACAAAAAAGACATGAAGGAATAGAAAAATAAGGAGAAATTAGATGATGCCAGGTAGATCAGACTGATTATATTCAGATTGATTATATTCTTTGCAGCCAAAGATGGAGAAGCTCTACACAATCAGCAAAAACAAGACGGGGGCTGACTGTGGTTCAGATCATGAACTCCTTACTGCCAAATTCAGACTTAAATTGAAGAAAGTAGGGAAAACCACTCGACCATCCAGGTATGACCTAAATCAAATCCCTTACAATTATACAGTAGAAGTGACAAATAGATTCAAAGGATTAGATCTGATAGACAGAGTGCCTGAAGAACTATGGACGAAGGTTCATCACACTGATCAAGACCATCACCAAGAAAAACGCAAAAAGGCAAAATGGTTGTGTGAGAGGGCATTAAAAATCACTGAGGAAAGCAGAGAAGCTAAAGGCAAAGGAGAAAAGGAAAGATACACCCAATTGAACACAGAGTTCCAAAGAAGAGCTAGGAGAGATAAGAAAGCCTTCCTCAGCAATCAATGCAAGGAAATAGAGGAAAATAGTAGAATGGGAAAGACTAGAGATCTCTTCAAGAAAATTAGAGATACCAAGGGAATATTTCATGCAAAGATGTGCTCAATAAAGGACAGAAATGGTAGGGACCTAACAGAAGCAGAAGATATTAAGAAGAGGTGGCAAGAATACACAGAAGAACTATACAAAAAAGATCTTCACGACCCAGATAATCACAATGGTGTGATCACTCACCTAGAGCCAGACATCCTGAAATATGAAGTCAAGTGGGTCTTAGGAAGTATCACTATGAACAAAGCTAGTGGAAGTGATGGAATTCCAGTGGAGCTATTTCAAATCCTGAAAGATGATGCTGTGAAAGTGCTGCACTCAATATGCCAGCAAATTTGGAAAACTCAGCAGTGGCCATAGGACTGGAAAAGGTCAGTTTTCATTCCAATCCCAAAGAAAGGCAATGCCAAAGAAGGTTCAAACTACTGCACAATTGCACTCATCTCACATGCTAGCAAAGTAATGCTCAAAATTCTCCAAGACAGGCTTCAGCAATACATGAACCATGAGCTTCCAGATGTTCAAGCTGGTTTTAGAAAAGGCAGAGGAACAAGAGATAAAATTGCCAACAACCACTGGATCATTGAAAAAGCAAGAGAGTTCCAGAAAAACATCAAATTCTGCTCTACTGACTATGCTAAAGTCTTTGACTGTGTGGATTACAATAAAGTGTGGAAAATTCTGAAAGAGATGGGAATACCAGATCACCTGACCTGCCTCTTGAGAAACCTGTATGCAGGTCAGGAAGCAACAGTTAGAACTGGACATGGAACAACAGACTGGTTCCAAACAGGAAAAGGAGTACGTCAAGGCTGTATATTGTCACCCTGTTTATTTAAGTTATATGCAGAGTACATTATGAGAAACGCTGAGCTGGATGAAGCACAAGCTGGACTCAAGATTGCCGAGAGAAATAACAATAACCTCAGATATGCAGATGATACCACCCTTATGGCAGAAAGTGAAGAAGAACTAAAGAGCCCCATGATGAAAGTAAAAGAGGAGAGTGAAAAAGTTGGCTTAAAGTTCAACATTCAGAAAACTAAGATCATGGCATCTGGTCCCATTACTTCACGGCAAATTGATGGGAAACAATGGAAACAGTGAGAGACTTTATTTTTGGGGCCTCAAAAATCACTGCAGATGGTGATTGCAGCCATGATGAAATTAAAAGATGCTTGTTCCTTGGAAGAAAAACTATGATCAACCTAGACAACATATTAAAAAGCAGAGACATTACTTTGCCAACAAAGGTCCATCTAGTCAAAGTTATAATTTTTTCAGTAGTCATGTATGAATGTGAGAATCGGACTATAAAGAAAGCTGAGTGCTGAAAAATTGATGCTTTTGAACTATGGTGTTGCAGAAGACTCTTGAGAGTCCCTTGGACTGAGAGATCAAACCAGTCAATTCTAAAGGAAGTCAGTCCTGAATATTCATTGGAAGGACAATGCTGAAGTTGAAACTCCAATACTTTGGCCACCAGATGTAAAAAACTGACTCAGTGGAAAAGACCTTGATACTGGGACAGATTGAATGCAGGAATAGAAGGGGATAACAGAGGATGAAATGGTTGGATGGCATCACCTCTCAACAGACATGAGCTTGAGCAAGCTCTGAGAGTTGGTGATGGACAGGGAAGCCTGGTGTAATGCAGCCATGGGACTGCAAAGAGTCAGACATGATCGAGCGATTGAACTGAACTGAAGTATAAGGTCACAACTCAGAATTCACATCCTAGATACTCTACTCACTGGCCCAAGTTGGGATACAAATTTGACTTTCAGTTTTTCAGCCACCTAGGCACAGTGAACAGAGAAGGCAATGGCACCCCACTCCAGTACTCTTGCCTGGAGAATCCCATTGATGGAGGAGCCTGGAAGGCTACAGTCCATGGGGTCGCTAAGAGTATGACATGACTGAGCAACTTCACTTTCACGCATTGGAGAAGGAAATGGCAACCCACTCCAGTATTCTGGCCTAGAGAATCCCAGGGACAGAGGAGCCTGTTGGGTTGCCATCTATGGGGTCACACAGAGTCAGACACGACTGCCGTGACTTAGCATAGCATAGGCACAGTGAAAAACTCAGTTATAAAATGCCCAGTGTATATACTAAGGATAAAAAAAAAAACAAATAAAACAACTGAATGACAGCATCTCCATTGTTTCTGACTTCAAGTCTAAGGAAATCTCTTCTAAGAGTCCTTAGAAAGGGGACCTCTAAGTGTAGTGGATGATAGGAATTAGCCAGGTCCTACAGTGACATATCAGCAGAGCTATATTTGGAACCATCACAACTATGGAACAACAGACTGGTTCCAAATAGGAAAAGGAGTATGTCAAGGCTGCATATTGTCACCTTGCTTATTTATTTAACTTATATGCAGAGTATATCATGAGAAACGCTGGGCTGGAAGAAGCACAAGCTGGAATCAAGATTGCCGGGAAAAATGTTAATAACCTCAGATATGCAGATGACACCACCTTTATGGCAGAAAGTGAAGAGGAGCTAAAAAGCCTCTTGATGAAAGTGAAAGAGGAAAGTGGAAAAGTTGGCTTAAAGCTCAACATTCAGAAAATGAAGATCATGGCATCTGGTCCCATCACTTCATGGGAAATAGATGGAGAAACAGTGGAAACAGTGTCAGACTTTATTTTGGGGGGCTCCAAAATCACTGCAGATGGTGATTGCAGCCATGAAATTAAAAGACGCTTACTCCTTGGAAGGAAAGTTATGACCAACCTAGATAGCATATTCAAAAGCAGAGACATTACTTTGCCAACAAAGGTCCAATCTAGTCAAGGCTATGGTTTTTCAAGTGGTCATGTATGGATGTGAGAGTTGGACTGTGAAGAAAGGTGAGCACCGAAGAATTGATGCTTTTGAGCTGTGGTGTTGGAGAAGACTCTTGAGAGTCCCTTTGCCTGCAAGGAGATCCAACCAGTCCATTCTGAAGGAGATCAGCCCTGGGATTTCTTTGGAAGGAATGATGCTAAAGCTGAAACTCCAATACTTTGGCCACCTCATGCGAAGAGTTGACTCATTGGAAAAGACTCTGACGCTAGGAGGGATTGGGGGCAGGAGGAGAAGGGGGCGACAGAGGATGAGATGGCTGGATGGCATCACTGACTTGATGGATGTGAGTCTGAGTGACCTCCAGGAGTTGGAGATGGACAGGGGGGCCTGGCGTGCTGCAGTTCATGGGGTCGCAGAGTCGGACACGACTGAGGGACTGACCTGAACTGAACTGAAGTGACTCCCGTGATGCTGTTTAATAAGCTCTATGGAGCACAGAGACAAGTGAAATGTGGTGGTCATGAGAGCCCTGGAACCTGAATAAGAAGCCTCACATCAGTGCCATGGATAATAGCAATGGAGAGACATGAGCACAAATCCTAGCCTGTACCCTCACGACTGTGCAGCAGCCCGTAGATGAGTTTTTTAATCTGTCTCATTTTCACATTTCTAATGTGGGGGTAAGAAGAGTTTTAAGACCAGAATAAAATTTTACTCAGAGTTTTTATAACAAACATTGCTGTATTATGGAATATAATATAAAATACTCATGTCTTTTTTGAAGAGAAATGATTCTATAAAACATTAACATTTCAGATTTTTTTTGAGGATTAAGGTCACTCTTCCCTACGCAGGTGGAAGAGCTTGGAGGTTCTGACTTCACAAAAGATCTCATTACATTCAACTAAGTGTTCAGTAAAGTTTTTTTTTCTGTTGTTGTTGTTCCCACTCTTGTTCAGATTTAGCAAGTGTGCAAAGTTGTTCACATGTGCCTGCACAGAACTGTAGCTAGGACTGAGTGACACAATGAACCAGAAACATGTTTCAGCCCAGTTTTGCCAATTTCTTACTGTATGAGCTAATAATTTTAATAATTTATCGTCTTTGAATGTGTCTCCGCCACCTACTAGCTAAGCGACCCTGGGTAAGTTGGTTAAATACTTTCGAGTGGGTTTAGCAACCCATCTACTAGTTAAGCAGCTAACCTAGACATTTGTCCTATAATCCCTGGGTAAAAGGCACTCAGCCTGGTAAGAGTTTTATTTTTAATTCCAAGACTGCTTGGAAAGCCTTTCCTCCCCTCTGTCTCTATATATGACTTCTCTATTACATCATCACCTTCTGGAAGTATTTCACTCTCCCAGGCTGGATTAGGTGCCTCCACCAGGCCTCTCAGCACCTTGTGCTACCCTTGGCCACAGACGCTATCCCTGTGGGTTGCAATCATCTGTGAGTCATCCTGCTGTGAGAGCTCTTGTGGGCAAGGACTCTGTGTGACTCAGTTCGGTACCTCCAGCTCCTACCACTGTACTTGGAACAGAGCAGGCCTTCAGTCATGTTTGCTGAATTGCATGAAACTGGAGTTCCTGTGAAAAATATCATGACATTCAGGATAAAACTCTGGCATTGAAAGTGAGGCAACATTAATCTGTGTTTCTGCCCAGCTAGAGTAATGCCTCTGCAGGATGTCAGAGTTATATATACTGCAGGAAGTAAAAGTGCCAGGCCATAACAGTCTATTTTCTGCATTTGACTGGCTCTCCTGGAAGCTCCATTCCACGCTGATTGACCACGACTTTCCATAAGAAATTGCCAGCTTGATTGTGGGGAAAGAATCCAGATCTAATTGTTCTTTGTAAGCTTGGGACAGAAGGTATTATTGCTTGAAAAATGGAACTGTCTAAATTAATTTTCCTGAAACAAACATCTTTGCCAAATAAAAGCAATGCATAATAACAAACCATAATTAAAAGCAAAATGATACCTTTTGTTTCTTGGGGAAAGCAAATGTGTTCACCAGAAAAAAAAAAGACCAAAATGTGATTTTCTTGGAACTCCAGGGACACATCTTAAAGCCTGATGAGAGGGATGTGTGTGTGTGTGTGTGTGTGTGTGTGTGTGTATGTTCAGGAGTAGAATGGGGAGGGAGAGGTACCACTGGGTTTTTTTTGTTTTTCTTTTCTTTTCCTTTCACTTTTGAAAAATAAGCATCATTCATGACTGATTTCTGAACAATGCAGTCAGAATATTCTCATTGCACTTTTAGTAGATAGGAACTGGAAAAGTGAGGCGAGTTAACATTTATAGAACTACCTTATTTTCCCTTGCCCAATTTTCCTAACCTATTTTTAAATTTATTCTAACTTCATATCTGTATATATGTGTATGTGCTTATGTGTGTGCATGTATGTTTTTAAACTGATCTTTTCTAGAAAATAGTTAATTAAGATGTAAAAACTCTAATTTTACATCTACTACGCAACAGACGCTTTATTTATGTTCACTCATTCATCCTCATGACACTCTCATAATGCAGGTATTTAACCCCCATTTTAGAGACGAGGAAACTGATACTCAAAGAGGTTAAATAAATGAAGTCACAAAGCCATTAAATGACGGCATTAAGATTTAAACCACACTTCTGACTATGAAACCGGTGTTATTAAAAGCACTGTATCCATAATATATAGTATCATTAAATAATAATATTAGTCATATAAAAAGATGAAAATATATACAAAAACTTGAGATCTCAACAGCCATTTTCATTTTTTTCTGTGCTATTTGCTAGTTCTTGTCTAAATATCTATACTTATAATGTGTGGATAATAATTATACATGAAAAACAAAGATGTAATCATAGCATAAATACAATTTTGCTACTTTCAATATTCTATTATTTTTAGGTTATATTATAAGAAGTTTTCAAATAGTATTACATAGTCATTACAAATGTTATTTTAATGACTTCATAATGTTCCACTTAGTGAAAGTGAATGGTTTACTTAAATATAGAACATTTAGGTTGTAATTATTTTGTTATTATAAATGACATTACAATAAGCCCCTTCCTGCCTACAATTTTTTCCTTCATTTGGATTAGATTATCTCTCTGGGATGAATACCCAAGAGAGGAATTACTGGGTCAGAAAACATGTACCTTTTTATTACTCTTGATACATGCTGCCAAACTGCTTTCCAGTAGGGTCATTCCAATTTACATTCCCATGAGAAATTTTTGAGATAAAGACTTTACTCTACCCTTGCCAGCATGGGGATTACAACTTTTAAAATACTTTCTGTTAATGTAATAGTTATCATATGCTGCTAAGTCGCTTCAGTCGTGTCCGATTCTGTGCGACCCCACAGACAGAAGCCCACCAGGCTCCCCTGTCCCTGGGATTCTCCAGGCAAGAATACTGGAGTGGGTTGCCATTTCCTTCTCCAACGTATGAAAGTGAAAAGCGAAAGTGAAGTCGCTCAGTCGTGTCTGACTCTTAGCGACCCCATGGACTGGAGCCTACCAGGCTCCTCCGTCCATGGGATTTTCCAGGCAAAAGTACTGGGGTGGGGTGCCATTGCCTTCCCCGAGTTATCATATGGTGTAAATGTTATTTGTCTTTTTTTTTTTTTTTCAAAGACAATTCCGTAGGCTTGAATTCTTTTTCATTATTTTGTTCATTCATTGTGTTTCTTATAGTGAGAGATGACTTTTCACACTATATGCCTGGCATTAAGGCTTTAGTTCTATTTGCATTTTAAACCCTCAGGGGAGAACCTCCTCTCTTGTTCTTGGTTCACCATCTTTGGTGGCACTGGAAACACTCACTCAGGGACCTGATTTGGCATCAAATGAAATGCTTTCCCTAAATAGCAAGGCTGTTTTTAAACTTTTCAGTCAAAGACAGATCCCACTAAAACTTGGAAATGCACATCCAGACAGGGTTAGAACAGGTTCACGAGGGTTTAGGGATGTTCTGAGTTCCCCTCCTCCTTAAATCCCCTTCTAAAGATGGATGATGTCACTTCTCACTGAGCCTGAGGAGGTCTGCTGGAGATCAAGGGCACTGACTGGGCCAAAGTATAAGGGGTGGTATTTTCGGTATTTTCTGCAGGATTGCCGTAGAGGTATTCTCTTTTCCCTCAGAGAAAGCCAGGAAGGATCTCCTGTGAACCCCGAGGAAAGGGAGCCACATCGGCTGGCCTCATTTAGCCAAAAGGAGTTCACTCAGAATACGGATTGAAGTTCCACCCTGAGGTTTACCAAGTTTCAAGTATTTTGACTGTGTGTGTGTGTGTGTGTATGTGATTTTTGTTTTTGTGTCCGTGCTTTTATTGGGGGTGGGGGTTGTTTTCTGTGGACATGTTTCCTTCCAAGAATTTGAGGGAAAGATTTGTTTTAGGTAGGATCTAGGCAATTGTAGCCATCTGCTGCTGCTGCTGCTAAGTCGCTTCAGTCATGTCCGACTCTGTGCGACCCCACAGACGACAGCCCACCAGGCTCCCCTGTCCCTGGGATTCTCCAGGCAAGAACACTGGAGTGGGTTGCCATTTCCTTCTCCAATGCATGAAAGTGAAAAAATAAAGTGAAGTCGCTCAGTCGTGTCCGACTCTTAGCAACCCCATGGACTGCAGCCCACCAGGCCCTTCTGTCCATGGGATTTTCCAGGCAAGAGTACTGGAGTGGGGTGCCATTGCCTTCTCCATCATAGCCATCTATTCCCTATCTAAAGCTGCCTTTAAGCTGCCCCTATTGTAGCTTCCAGAAGACAGTAGTCACTCATCCAGACACAGATGCAGATTATTTAGCATGAATTTTATATGAGGCTCTGTGTTAAGCGGTGGGCAAAATGGGAAGTGGGGACAGAGAACTTACCTGGGCATTTTGTTTATATTGACTCGCTTAAGTCCCACAACATTATGAGATATATTTCATAATTCTATTTTCTAGTTAAAGAAACTGAGGATCAGAAAGGTGACTTATCCATGATCACAAAGTTAGGAGTTGGTGTCCCTGCTTCTAGCGTCACTTCCCCTCAACCTATGCTCTACCCTGCAACCAGAGTGAAATTTCAAAAATGCAAATGTGCTACTCTCTTTAAAATTCTCCATTGATAGAACAGTAATGTCCAAAGTACCTAACACTCTCACTCTGCTCTGCCAGTTTCTGCAGCCTCCAATCTTGCTGCCATTCTGCTCCTCATCCAGACTCCACGCAGATCACATTTAGTCCCCAGCACACCATGCTTTCCTCTTGCCCCCCTGTGTCTTTTTTTTTTCCCGTTTTTCATTGAGGTATAATCGACATACATTAATTTTATGTGTACAACAATGATTAGATATTTGTATAGGCTGGGAAATGATTGCCACAATAAGTTCTAATTACCATCTGTCACCATACAAAGTTGTATTTTTTCCTGTGATGGGGACTTTTAAGGTTTACTCTCTTAGCAACTTTCAAACATGCAATACAAAATTATTGACTCTAGTCACCATCCCCATGGCTTACTTATTTTAAAATCAGAAACTTCTTGACTCCCTTCACCCATTTTACTCCCCTAGCCCTTGTCCTCCCTGACAACCATCAATCTGTTGTCTGTATGAAACTTCTCTACTGATGACGCCTGAAAGTATAGTCCTCATGCCTTTTTATACGCTGTTCCCTTTGCCTGCCACATCCTTCCTGTCACAGTCTTTCCTTGGTGAGCTACTTTTCACTCCTTTTTCAAATCTCAGTCTAAAGGTTATCTCCATCATTAAGCCTTATCTGACCCCCTGGATTGGCTTAAGATGCCATTCTTTTGTGCTGTCATAGCGCTTTGGCTACCATCCTACACTTGTCCACTTATTTTCTCAAACAACTGTGAGCTCCTTAAAGGTAAAAACCGTTTCACTCCCTATTGCAGCCCCAGCATTTAATTATAGTGCATGGCACAGAGTAAATGCTAGATGTAGACTGAATGTGTGTCTTCCCAAAACTCACATGTTGAAAACTAATGTGATGGTATTTGGAGGTAGAGGCTTTGGGAGATTACTGGATGTTGAGGGCAGAGCCCTCATGTTTGGAATTAATGTCCTTATAATAGAGACCCAACTAAGTACACAAAAGAGACCCCAGAGAGATCTCTTGCCACTTTCTCCATGTGAGGTACAAGAAGAAGGTTATGAACCATAACACAGTCTCTCACCAGACACTAAATCTGCTGGTGCCTTGATCTTGGACTGCCAGCCTCCAGAACTATGAGAAATACATTTCTGTTGTTTAAAAGCCCCTGTCTATGACATTTTTGTTATAGTGGCTCAAAAAACAGACTAAGACAATGCTCAATAAATACACTTGAATGAATTAAGAAATGAGCAGAATCAGAAACTGTAGAGATGGCAAACAGATTATGATCTCAGAGGTCAGGGCTTTTTCAACTATTATTTTTTGTAGTTACTTTAAGTTGTTGAATGTTCTTGCCCACCATACATTGAATGACTGGTGGAATAAACAATAAAAAAGAAGGTATGATCACCAATAAATGAAGAACAAGGCATTCTTTAGAGTTGCTCAAGCCTTTATTTTCCCAGCTGTAGTCCCCTAGAGGGCCCTCTGCTCCAGGCCACCTACTTTACCAGCATTCTGTGGCTACCAAGCATGGGCTTTGCAGTCATACCCAGGTTTGACTTCTGGCTCATACTGAAAAGATCTGCCTGCAATGCGGGAGACCCAAGTTCAATTCCTGGGTTGGAAAGATCCCCTGGAGAAGGGAATGGCTGCCCACGCCAGTATTCTAATCTGGAGAATTCCATGGACAGAGGACACTGGCAGGCTACAGTCCATGGGTTCACAAAGAATCGGACATGACAGAGTGACTAACACTCTCTCCATCACTGAGCTCTTCAGAGGCTTCAGTGGCCTCAAGAATGAAAGTCCTGATGCCACCTGCTGACACCTATCATGTGTCAGGTACTGCACTTTGCACTCTTTTTCTCTTAGCTCAAATCACTAATTCTTGTTAATAAACCTGGAACATAGGCATCACCTTTCTTATACAGATGAGGAAATGGTAGCCTGGAGAGTTTCAGCTACTTTTTCTAGGCAGCATAGCTAAGCAGTTCCAGCCCAGGGATTCAAACTCAAGTCTTACAATTCTAGAAGTTCATTCTGTTTTTACAGTGTCACACTCCTCTGCTCCTAATAGTCTTCTAGCTATGAGCATGTGGTAGGTGAGTAAGAAAATATAATGAATTATTTGCATTCTTTTTATGAAGCACTGAAGTTTCTCTGAGTCAAATCTTTTCTTTCCTGAGACAGCTCCTGTGTGTGGGCAGATGGCAGATGATGACAACTGTCCACTGCTTGTCTGAGTATTGCGTTTGTATCCTATTCAAAAACACATTTAAAAGATGTGTCTGTGCAGATAGATGGAGCAGAGAATAGAGGACATGCTTTCTTCATCTGACTATTATGTCCCTAAATGTGTCAATATTTTCTCTTTGCAAGTAGAGCACTACATTGGATTCCCTCTTGTCTCTGCTTCAATGATTTTGTAATTATGAGGCGAGCAAGAATTCAGCAGCTGGCCTCTTATGAAGAAAGGGCACTGGCTCCATTACTTACAACAGTTGAAAGGAAAAAAAAGCTCCTTGTGTTGAGATGGTTCTATCAGTGGTTTTTAAATCAGGTGTGTGTGTGTGTGTCTGTGTATGTGTGTGTGTTTAGTGTATACATAGAGAGAGTGAAACTAAGTGCAAAAAGGAGAACTAGTGAGAGAGAGAGAGAGAGAATATATATATATATATATATATATATATATATATATATATATGGAGAGAGAGAAAGAGAAACCCAGAACAACAACAGGAAAAAGGAAAGTGAGAATAAAGATCCAGCTCTCTGAAACTCAACTGAGAGTGCTGTAAGACTCTCAGAGTTCATCTAGTTCAAGGTCAGCAAGCTGCAGCCTGCTCACCAAAGCTAGCTTGCTGCCTGTTTCTGCATAGTCCACAGCTAAATGTTGTTTATGTATTTTCAAATTACTGAAAACATATAAAGAGACAAATAATATTTTGTGATGTGAAAATTACATGAAATTCAAATTTCAATGTCCATAAATAAAGTCTTATTGGAACATAGCTGCACACATTCTTTTACATACTGTCTATGATCCTTTTATATTACAAAGATGGGGTTGAGTTGTGACAGATTGGTTGACCTGCAAAGCCTAAAACTACCCTTAAAGAAAAGATGTCCCTATTTATGAGTAGTCCAAGCTGTAGACCTGACAGCCACCTTGAAGGCAGAGGTTATACGCACTCAAATCTGCAGTCCTGGTGCCCAGCACAGGGCCAAGCACTAGGATTGATTACACACCTTCTTAAACCAGTGCAAAATAACAGTGCAGAGCCCCTTATTCAAAAAGCAGAATTAGACTTCCCTGGTGGTTCAGTGGATAAGAAGAATCCATTTGCCAATGCAGGGTATAAGGGTTCGATCCCTGGTCTGGGAAGATCCTACATGCTTTGGAGCAACTAAGCCCACGTGCTACAACTACTGAGCCTGCACTCCAGAGCCCAGGAGCTGCAGCTACTGAAGCCTGTGTGCCTAGAGCCTGTTTTTCTCGACAAGAGAAGCCGCTGCAATGAGAAACACGTACACCACAATGAAGAGTAGCCCCTGCTTGCTGCAACTAGAGAAAGCCTGCGGAAAGCAACAAAGACCCAGTGAAGCCATAAATAAAACTAATTAATTAAACACACACACACAAATATGTGTGTATATATATGTATATATAGTATGTGTTTATACATATCTAAGTATACACACACACACATACATGTGCTGTGCTGTACTTAGTTGCTTAGTTGTGTCTGACTCTTTGAGACCCCATGGACTGTAACCTGTCAGGCTCCTCTGTCCATGGGGATTTTCCAGGCAAGAATACTGGAGTGGGTTGCCATGCCCTCTTCCAGGGGATCTTCCCAACTCAGGAATCGAACCGGGGTCTTCAGCATTGCAGGTGGATTCTTTACCATCTGAGCTACCAAGGAAGCCCATATATATGTATACACACACACATCTACATATACATATATATGTATATATAAAGAAGGATGAAAGTGGCATTATAGGCAATAAAATATAAAGCCTTTTCTGCTTCTAGTATTTCCCTCCCTACTTGTCATGGTATTTTTTTATTTGCTTTTTAATGTTATGCTCTCTCAGGCATGGGGATAGTAGCAGGATGAGTACAAATCATCATGGGTGTTCTGGGGCTCCATCATGAGACCCGGTGCTCAAGTTTGCTTGGCCCACTGGCTGCTGGGAATGCCTTCTCCTATTCTACCTCCTTCCCCCACTGCCAACTGAGTACAGGGAGGTCAAGACAGACATTCTCATTCCCATGGGCCAGTTGCTCCAATCCACTCCAGATGTTAATCCCCAAGAGTACTGCAATTCTCACACTGGGACTGGCATGGCAGCAGATCGGGGAGGGACAGGGTGGAAACCCAGCCTGTTCCAGCACTTTATCCTGCTGAGTTATCTACTGAATATACCCTGGAAATGCTATCCCCAGAAAGGGGAAGCTGGGTGGGGTCAAGATTTCCAGCATCTGAGGAAGAAGGTGGCCAAGAACCTAGTCTGAAGAGGTATGGGGGTGGTGGGAGGCCAGATTGCACATGAACCCAGGCTCTAAGCCTCAGATATATGGCTTTGTTATCCCCATCAGATTATGATTATAAAACACAAATTCAAAGGTAAAATTACTAACAGTTTTAAGATAGAAACCACAGAGTTTGAAATCCCAAGTGCAGGGGATCTCTGTCTGGGGCCCTAGGCCACAGGAAGCAAGTGTAGCCTACACTAGGGACTGGAAGACTGCTGCTTCACAGACATTTTTGAATGAGACAGTGTGCCATGGTGGAAAAGTAGCTGGATACCAAGCTCTGCTGCTAAGTCGCTTCAGTCGTGTCTGACTTTGTGCAACCCCATAGAACGACAGCCCACCAGGCTCCCCCGTCCCTGGGATTCTCCAGGCAAGAACACTGGAGTGGGTTGCCATTTCCTTCTCCAATGCATGAAAGTGGAAAGTGAAAGTGAAGTTGCTCAGTCATGTCCGACTCTTAGCGACCCCATGGACTGCAGCCTACCAGGCTCCTCTGTCCATGGGATTTTCCAGGCACGAGTACTGGAGTGGGGTGCCATTGTCTTCTCCCGCCAAGCTCTACCACTTCCTAACTCAGAACCATTGCTTCTTCACTGTCAAATGTGTACCTCTTTAAGGGTTCCAGTGTGCTATGAGGGAATGATTGTTCTCTAAAGCTTGTTAGCTTCATGCATCTCTAACAGCATCTTCAGGCAGCTTAGTCAACCACAGGTTCTTACTGGAACCACCATATTAACTTTCACGGTTGTTCCCTAGTTCTAGAATATTTGGAGATGTTTGAAGACGGTGAGGGATTTTAGCCTATGCACCATCAACTCCCATCAAAATCAGTAGAAAAAATATGACAGAAAAGTGTCGTGGTTGCCAGAGATGAGAACAGTAAGTCTAAATGAGGCATCTGGGTAGTTTCCTGAGGAGAAGGCCTTAAGACTGTTTTTTTTTTTTTGTAGGGTAAGGGTAATTTTTCTAGGTGGAGAAGAGGGAAAGAGAGCTGAGGGGTCCAGGCAGAGGCTTATGCATGAGCAAAGACTCAGAGATGAGAAAGCACATATGCACCCCGGGAGCAGTGAATGTTCTGATGTGACTAGAGAGTAGAGGACAAAGAGGAGTGTGTGGAGACGGTCCTGAAAGGCATGAGGGCATCTTATAGAGTCTCCTTTGTCCTAGGTAGAAGTTTGCATATCATTCTTGACACTGGGAGCCACTGAAGAGTTTGGTGATAGAGAGACCAGTTGCCAATGTGTGCTCCTGGCCATGAACCAACCTGTTTATAGAGAACAGAATGGCTCGTTTCTGCCTCTCCCTGCTGCGGAGGTAAGCATGGGCCAGGGAGAGCAAGCCAATGTCTGTAGAGAGTGTACCATGGACTGAACCTATGTCAGGAGCTTTATATCTATATTATACTACTGCCTTTAACAGGTGGGGACTGAGACTGGAAGGAGTCAGGAGTCTTTCTGACAGTCCTATGGGTGGCAAGGAGGAAGAGTCAGTATCCCGCCCTGGGTCAGGCTAACACCTGGTTCAAGCCCTTGGTGATAACCCTGACTCTGCTTTTCAAGAATTTTAAGCAAGCATCCAAAACTCACCCATTTCTCATGGGACAAGTCACAGTCCTGGTCTAAAAGGTTCCAGGTAGAAGTAACCATTCTTCTCCTTTTGCCCTAACTGGCCCTGACTACTTTTGTTTAAATTCCTGGTATTTGAGACTGTGGGTGCCTCCAAGGCTTATCTCACCTCCGTGTTCCCAGCGTCTAGCGTGGGGCTGGATGGAGTAGGTGATCCGTCCCAGTTTGCAGAATGAGTGAGCAAATTAAAGATCACACTAGTTTATTAATGAAAACCTCCCTAATTCAGCTTAGAGTCCGTGACCCTCCTAACTGGAAGCCAAAGCCAGAAGTCACCCTTGCAGTTTTCAACAGGAGGTGTGCTGAGGCTGAGGGCTATGCAGATGACATAGGATTCCGGCAACAGAACCAAATTTACAGCAAATAGTGCCCATAAACAGCACGAGCCACTCAGGCTAATTTATGTTCACACAGGGCCACCCCAGCCCCCAAAGCCCAGAGCTCTTTACAATTCCAAAATGATTAAAAGCATCACACAAACACATATTTTCCATTTTTATTAAAAGCACTAAAGCGGGCAGTGCTTTCTGCATGTCAATGGGGAGCCGCTTCCCACCTCAGGGAGAGATGTCTCTCCTCAGAGGGCTAAGTCAGGATCCTTCACATTCCACTCAGACATCCTTCTGCCCTCATCCCCACTGGCCTTCGGTCCATCCAAGAGGCTTCCCAGCTTCCCTGACACCATGGTGTGTCCCACCCAAGGCCACCTTTGCTTAGACTCTTTGCAGTCAGAGGCACATTCCTGCTTAAAATCTTCACAGTCTTTCACTGTCTCAGCTTCTGAGTCTGATACAGCAGGCCCTTCACAGTTCAGTTCAGTTCAGTTCAGTTGCTCAGTCGTGTCCGACTCTTTGCCACCCCATGAACTGCAGCACACCAGGCCTCCCTGTCCATCACCAACTCCAGGAGTTTACCCAAACTCATGTCCATTGAGTTGGTGATGCCATCCAACCATCTTATCCTCTGTCATTCCCTTCTCCTCCTGCCCTCAATCTGTCCCAGCATCAGGGTCTTTTCAAATGAGTCAGCTTTTTGCTTCAGGTGGCCAAAGTATTGGAGTTTCAGCTTCAACATCAGTCCTTCCAATGAATATTAAGGACTGATTTCCTTTAGGATGGACTGGTTGGATCTCCTTGCAGTCCAAGGGACTCTCAAGAGTCTTCTCCAATACCATACTTCAAAAGTATCAATTCTTCGGCACCCAGTTTTCTTTATAGTCCAACTCTCACAGCCATACATGACTACTGGAAAAACCGTAGCCTTGACTGGACAGACCTTTGTTGGCAAAGTAATGTCTCTGCTTTGGAATGTGCTATCTAAGTTGGTCATAACTTTCCTTCCAAGGAGTAAGTGTCTTTTATTTTCATGGCTGCAATCACCATCTGCAGTGATTTTGGAGCCCCCCCAAATAAAGTCTGACACCGTTTCCACTGTTTTCCCATCTATTTCCCATGAAGTGATGGGACCGGATGCCATGATCTTTGTTTTCTGAATGTTGAGCTTTAAGCCAACTTTTTCACTCTCCTCTTTCACTCTCATCAAGAGGCTTTTTAGTTTCTCTTCACTTTCTGCCATAAGAGTGGTATCATCTGCATATCTGAGGTTATTGATATTTCTCCCGGCAATCTTGATTCCAACTTGTGCTTCTTCCAGTCCAGCGTTTCTTATGATGTACTCTGCATAGAAATTAAATAAGCAGGGTGACAATATACAGCCTTGACGTACTCCTTTTCCTATTTGGAACCAGTCTGTTGTTCCATGTCCAGTTCTAACTGTTGCTTCCTGACCTGCATATCGGGTTCTCAAGAGGCAGGTCAGGTGATCTGGTATTCCCGTCTCTTTCAGAATCTTCCACAGTTTATAGTGATCTACACAGTCAAAGGCTTTGGAATAGTCAATAAAGCAGAAATAGATGTTTTTCTGGAACTCTCTTGCTTTTTCAATGATCCAACAGATGTTGGCAATTTGATCTCTGGTTCCTCTGCCTTTTCTAAAACCAGTTTGAACATCTGGAAGTTCATGGTTCACGTATTACTGAAGCCTGGCTTGAAGAATTTTGAGCAAAGGCCCTTCACAGAATGGTACAAACCACCTGTCTAATCACAAGTCCAGTTGTCAAACATGGTCTCCAAATACTGAGAATTTTCTTTGTCTTTCACTCTTGGAAGCCTTTGCTCATGCTATTCCCTGGGTCTAGGACAACTTTCCTTCCTTGTTCTATTTATTCTTATCATTCTATATCTAACTCAATTTCCATCTTTCCTCTGAATCATTTGTAGACTTTCTCATGCCAAGATAATAATTTTTTTCCCCACATTTAACTCCACGCATATGCATGCTATCCTGGAAAGTTTATGTTTATGCATCTGTCTCTCCCAGGTGACCTTCAAGGACAGAGACTGGTACACAGTAAGTGCTTGGTGAGTATTCAACAAGTGAATGAAACAATGAACTTTAACTCCCAACAATGTGTCCCAACAGAGACAACACTAATGTGTTACAGGAACTAACTCATCTAAACTAATGACCTTGCTTATGATTTCACCAAGAAAGCAACATGAAGAACATAACATCCCAATATCACATCTATCCAGGTACTTACAAGTACACTCACAAACTCCACCTCTCCTCGTGTTACTAATGTTCCCTGCCTCTATCCAAGGCCACCCCCTTTACCCATCTATCTGTTCGTTTCCCCTACCAGATCCCTTCTGCTGTCACCTACTCAAGCATTTCACTCCAGCAACTGTTGTCTATTTTTTCTGCATCACCAAAATTTGGAAATTAAAGGTAAACAGAACCAGGAGCTAATTGTGGCTCCAATCCTTATTGCCAAATTCAGACTCAAACTGAAGAAACTAGGGAAAACCACTAGACCATTCAGTTATGACAAACATAAAATTCCTTTGGATTATACAGTGGAAGTGACAAACAGATTCAAGGGATTAAATCTGATAGACAGAGTGCCTGAAGAACTATGAATGGAGGTTTATGATATTGTACAAGAGGCAGTGATCAAGACTATCACCAAGAAAAAGAAATGCAAAAAGGCAAAATAGTTGTCTGAGGAGGCCTTACAAATAGCTGAGAAAAGAGGAGAACAGAAAGGCAAAGGAGAAAAGGAAAGATATACTCATTTGAATGCAGAATTCCAAAGAAGAGCAAGTAAGAAAGTCTTCGTAAGTGATCAATGCAAAGAAATCGAGGAAAACAATAGAATGGGAAAGACTATTGATCTCTTCAAGAAAAGTAGAGATACCAAAGGAACTTTTCATGCAAAGTTAGGCACAATAAAGGACAGAAGTGGTATGGACCTAACAGAAGCATAATATATTAAGAAGAGGTTGCAAGAATATGCAGAAGAACTATACAAAAAAGATCTTCATGACCCAGATAACCACAATGGTGTGATGAGTCACCTAGAGCCAGACATCCTGGAATGCGAAGTCAAGTGGGCTTAGGAAGCATCACTATGAACAAAGCTAGTAGAGGTGATGGAATTCCAGTTGAGCTATTTCAAATCCTAAAAGATGATGACATGAAAGTGCTGCACTCAATATGCCAGCAAATTTGGAATACTTGGCAGTGGCCAGAGGACTGGAAAAGGTCACTGTTCATTCTAATCCCCCAAAAAAGCAATGCCGAAGAATGTTCAAACTACCACACAGTTGCAGTCATCTAGCATGCTAGCAAAGTAATGCTCAAAATTCTCCAAGCCAGGCTTCAACAGCACATGAATTGTGAACTTCCAGATATTCAAGCTGGATTTAGAAAAGGCAGAGGAGCCAGAGATCAAATTGCCAACATCTGTTAGATTATTGAAAAAGCAAGAGAGTTCCAGAAAAACATCTACGTCTGCCTTATTGATTATGCCAAAGCCTTTGACTATGTGGATCACAACAAACTGGAAAATTCTTCAAGAGATGGGAACACAAGATCACCTTAATGCCTCCTGGGAAATCTGTATGCAGGTCAAAAAGCACCTTTTAGAACTGGACCTGAAACAACAGACTGGTTCCAAATCAGGAAAGGACTACGTCAAGGCTGTATACTGTCACGCTGCTTATTTAACTTATATGCAGAGTACATCATGAGAAACGTTGGACTGGACTGGATGAAGCACAAGCTGGAATCAAGATTGCTGGGAGAAAGATCAATAACCTTAGAATGCAGATGACACCACCCTCATGGCAGGAAGTAAAGAACTAAAGAGCCTCTTGATGAAAGTAAAGGAGGAGAGTGAAAAAGTTGGCTTAAAACTCAATATTCAGAAAACTAAGATCATGGCTCCTCGTCCCATCACTTTATGGCAAATAGATAGGGAAACAGTGGAAACTGTGAGAGACTTTTTTTTTGGCTCCAAAATCACTGTAGATGGTGACTGAAACCATGAAATTAAAAGACGCTTACTCCTTTGAAGGAAAGCTATGACCAACCTAGACAGTTTATCAGAGACATTACTTTGCCAATAAAGGTCTGTATAGTCCAAGCTATGGTTTTTCCCGTCATCATGTATGGATGTGAAAGTTGGACTATAAAGAAAGCTGAGCACTGAAGAACTGATATTTTTGAACTGTGGTGTTGGAGAAGTCTCTTGAGAGTGCCTTGGACTGCAAGGAGATCCAACCAGTCCATCCTAAAGGAGATCGGTCCTGGGTGTTCATTGGAAGGACTGATGCTGAAGCTGAAACTCTAATACTTTGGCCACCTGATGCAAAAAACTGACTCATTTGAAAAGACCCTAATGTCGGGAAAGATTGAAGGTGGGAGGAGAAGGGGATGACAGAGAATGAGATTGTTGGATGGCATCACTCACTCTATGGACATGAGTTTGAGTAAACTCCAGGAGTTGGTGATGGACAGGGAGGCCTGGCATGCTCCAGTACATGGGGTCACAAAGAGTCAGATACCACTGAGCAACTGAACTAAACTGAAAATATTCTAGTTTATCATATCATTTCAGAATGAAATATGAATAAAAACACATTAATTCTTCAATTATACAAAAAAGAAAATGCTTTTGGCTCCACTTTCTTTTTCTACCACTACTTCATTTTTCTCATTTCGTCAACACAGTTGTCTCTATCACTGTTTCTGATTCTTTTTAATTTATTTATTTTAATTGGAGGCTAATTACAATATTGTATTGGTTTTGCCATACATCCACATGAATCTACCTCGGGTGTACACATGTTCCCCATCCTGAACCCTACTCCCACCTCCCTCCCCATACCACCCCTCTGGATCCCTTTGGGTCATCCCAGTGCACCAGCCTCAAGCATCCTGTATCTTGCATCAAATATGGACTGGCGATTAGTTTCATATATGATATTATACATGTTTCAATGCAATTCTCCCAAATCATCCCACCCTCTCCCTCTCCCACAGAGTCCAAAAGACTGTTCTATACATCTGTGTCTTTTTTGCTGTCTCGCGTACAGGGTTATCATTATCATCTTTCTAAATTCCATATATATGCATTAGTATGGAGCCTGGTAGGCTGCAGTCCATGGGGTCGCTAAGAGTCGGACATGACTGAGCGACTTCACTTTCTCTTTACACTTTCATGCATTGGAGAAGGAAATGGCAACCCAGTCCAGTGTTCTTGCCTGGAGAATCCCAGGGACAGGGAAGCCTGGTGGGCTGCCATCTGTGGGGTCACACAGAGTTGGATACGACTGAAGTGACTTAGCATAGCATACTGTATTAGTGTTTTTCTTTCTGGCTTACTTCACTCTGTATGCTGCTGCTGCTGCTAAGTCGCTTCAGTCGTGTCCGACTCTGTGCGACCCCAGAGACGGCAGCCCACCAGGCTCCTCCGTCCATGGGATTTTCCAGGCAAGGAGTTCTAGAGTGGGGTGCCAAGTCTAGAAGGGTGCCACCCTTCTCCCTCACTCTGTATAATAGGCTCCAATTTCATCCTCCTCATTAGAACTGATTCAAATGTAGTCTTTTTAATGGCTGAGTAATTATCTCAATAGATGCAGAGAAAGCCTTTGACAAAATTCAACATCCATTTATGATAAAAACTCTCCAGAAAGCAGGAGCAGAAGGAATATACCTCAACATAATAAAAGCTATATATGACAAACCCACAGCAAACATTATCCTCAATGGTTAAAAATTGAAAGCATTTCCCCTAAAGTCAGGAACAAGACAAGGGTGCCCACTCTCACCACTACTATTCAACATAGTTTTGGAAGTTTTGGCCACAGCAATCAGAGCAGAAAAAGAAATAAAAGGAATCCAAATTGGAAAAGAAGTAAAACTCTCACTGTTTGCAGATGACATGATCCTCTATATAGAAAACCCTAAAGACTTCACCAGAAAATTACTAGAGCTAATCAATGAATATAGTAAAGTTGCAGGATATAAAATCAACACACAGAAATCCCTTGCATTCCTATACACTAATAATGAGAAAATAGAAAGAGAAATTAAGGAAACAATTCCATTCACCATTGCAACTAAAAGAATAAAATACTTAGGAATATATCTACCTAAAGAAACTAAAGACCTATATATAGAAAACTATAAAACACTGGTGAAAGAAATCAAAGAAGACACTAATAGATGGAGAAGTATACCATGTTCATGGATCGGAAGAATCAATATAGTGTTTCTGATTCTTTATCATCCCTTCTTTCTTAAACTCCATTCAGTCAGGCCATTGCCCTAACCACACCACTGAAACTGCTCCTGTGGAGGCCTCCATGACCTCCAATTGTTCTCAGTTGTCATCATGCTTGACAGATCAGCAGAAGTGGATCCCTCTTCCCTGGGTGTTTGTGTGTGCACTACTTTTTAAAATCTTGACTTGCAAGATGCCATACTCTCCAAGTTTTCCCCCAGTTGCATGGGCCTCTCCTTCTACCACTCTTTTACTAGTATCTCTTTTTCTTCCCAACTTTTTAACATTAGAATGAGCCAAGGATCAGTCTTTGGAAGACTTTTCTTCTCAAGCTACACTCATTTCTTAAATGATCTCCTTCAATTTAACAGATTTCAAAATTTATCTCTAAACCTGCCTTCTCTTTTAAACTCCAGACTCATATCCAACTCATATCCAACTCATATTCCATATCTCCATGTGAATATATATTAGCATTATATATTATATATATTAGCATTTTTATATACTTATTTGGCTGAGTCAGGTCTTAGTTGCATTGTGTGGGATCTTTCGTTGCAATGCACGGACTCTCTAGTTGTTGTGCACTGGTTCAGTAGTTGCAGCATATGGGCTTCCATGTGAATATTTAACAAGCATCTCAAATGTAACATACTAAAACCAAGCCCATAATCTCCTTCCCCAAATCTATTCTACCCACAGGTGCTCCCTTCTCATTTAAGGAAACTCCATAACTTTATCCTCCGGCAATGTTCAGGTCAAAGAACTTGAGGTATCATTGACAATATTTTTTCTTACATGTCCCATATTCAATCCTTCATTAAATCATGTTGACTTTGTCTTCAGAACATCTAAATTCTGACCACTTCTCACCATCTCCATCTATTTCCTGCCACCATCATTTTTACTGAGATTATTGGAACAGCCTCTTAACTGGTGTTCCTACTTCAACTCTTGTCAGATATTGCCCCTTTAAAGGACTATTCTCAATACATCATTTACAGTGATTATGGTAAAGCAACGTAAGTCAGATAAAAAGCTTTAGATAGCTGCCATCCCACCACAGTAAATGCCAAAGCCCTTACAATGTCTTGAAAAGACCTACATGACCTGATGTTCCACCTACCCCACTGACCTCATCTCCTACTGTCCTCCCACTCAGTCGTTCCATGTAGCCACTGGTTTCCTTGCTGCTGCTGGAACATACCAGCCATGGTCCATTCTAATGGTTACTATGCTTATTGTTCCCTTTGCTGAAAACTCTTTTCCCCAGATATCCACATAGTTTCCTTACTTCCTTCACAGTGAAGCACTATGATGATCTTATTTAAAATTACAATCCACTCCTTTCTCTTCATCCCCTGTCTACAGCCTCTCCACATTCCTTACTTCCCTTAATTGCTTTATTTTCCTCCACAGCATTTTAGGATGACCATTGTCCTGATTTATATCTCTTTACCCATTGAAATTACTGATAGTTTCGTGCTTTCACTCTCAGAGGTGTCCTGGTTTGGACAATAAATGATTAACTTACTTTCCATTACCTAGTATACTAAGTATTTCACTTGATAATTTTGCTTATGCATACACCACCCCATCCCCACTTTCTAATTGTCATGTTACAGTTTAATGTAAACTCTATTAAAGTAGGAAGTTTTCCGTTTTGGTCCTTACTTGATCTCCAATATCTAGAATAGTGCCAGCACATGGTAGGTGCTCAATAAATATTTGTAGAATGAACAAATTTGCACTTTACAAATAACAGCAGAGGCAGTTGCACCTCTATCTGGTCGCCTTTCTTTGTAAAAGACCAGGTCTTTGCCTCAGTCTCAGGACAGTGCTCATAACCCCAGCCAGAGAACCTATTAATTCTTTATTTCCAGATCCTATTAACCCTCTGATTTTCAGCAAAGAAGCTGCAGTGAATCAAGGAATCAAAAGAGGAAGGTCAGTTTGTAAAGTTCATGCCATCAGGAATCTTAGAAATATAATCTGTCTACCTAAGGCTCATGGCTAGGAGATAAAGAAAGACATTCTTTATATGTAATCACTGATCACACCATTGCCAAAGCCCTGCCCCCGCCAAGGCATAATGACTGTTTTCAGTGTCACAGGGAGGAAAACACACATCAGCCAGACAGCAGGTTTCGGTCGCATGCCTGTGACATTATCTCTAATCATACACAGTCTATTTCATATCCGCTTTTTTGTGGGCTTCACAACTTATAATTATTGCCGGCAGGAAAAAGAAAAAAACGATAGTGAAATGTTGGAAGGGAGGGGTATCAATAGGAGGGAAAATTCTTCCTGATAGCAATAAACTGTGAGCAAAAGATAGGCCAGAGTTTATTAGAAAATATTAGAAACTATATTTGGATTAAAGCTAAGAAAAATGAATTGTATATAGTGGTGAGACTGTGCAAGCTTTTGGACTGTCTCATTATATTGTGTGTCTATGACACTGGAAAGAAGTTAGTGGGAAGTTATAAAATGTGTCAAATTTAAGGTTCAGACTGCTGCTGCTGCTTCGTTGCTCAGTTGTGTCCAACTCTTTATGACCCCATGGACTGTAGCCCACCAGGCTTCTCTGTCCATGGGGATTTTCCAGGCAAGAGTATTGGAATGGGTTGCCATGCCCTCCTCCAAGGGATCTTCCCAACCCAAGGATTGAACCCAGGTCTCCCACATTGTAGATGGATTTTTTACCATCTAAGCCACCAGGGAAGCCCAAGGTCCAGACTAGATATTTCATAAGTCCTTAGAGGACTTGGAAGGACCTCTGAGGTTAATGAGCTAAACTTCATTTTATAAAAGAGGGGAAGGATCTGCAGGACAAGGACTCAAATCCAGGCATCTTGATCCAGAACACAGCTGATCTGTCTACAGAAGGCAATGGTAACAGGGAGTCTTGCTTGTGCATCACTTACCCTGGGTCTTGGAGTGGGAGAACTTTCCTCTAAGCACAGCCTTGGGACAAAATGATGGCAGAGTTCTGAGAATATCACGAGGCTGAGATGGGGAACCCTTCTGGATTCAGTGATCTTGGCACTGTGAGCTTGTGTGTGTGTGTGTGTGTTCATGCGTGTGTGTGTGTGTATGGTGTGTGTACGTCCAGGCCTCCTGACAGCTGAATTGTAAAGCTGGAGCACAGGGCTATAGGAAGAATCAAACCCCACAGACTGACAGGTTTCATTCCTGCTCTCCCCTAACCAGGTGCTGATGTATACTTTGTCCCTCTCTCACTTAGACTTAGCCATTCTTCAAGGCTGCCATCGAGGTTCCCCCTTCCCACATCCAGAACACAGAGGGTGAGGAAACAGTAGCTTAGCCTCCAAGCTTCAGTGTGTCACACCAACCTGTGTCACCTCCTAGAATTATCTTTCCTAATTGTAAAATCTTTCTCTCTCTGAATCGTGGTTTTTATCAATACATATGTAAAAATCCCTAGCTCTGCAGGATTGTGGTGAGTGACAAATAATATTTTGTTTTAAAGGGACTAGAGTAGTCAGATAATTTATTGGAATAAGAATTTGTGTATATGTTCTTGCATTGTCCCTTCTTTTTGGCTTCCAAGCAATAGCTAGGCTACTAGTCTTTGCTTTGCTGGGGATTTTTGAAGAAGAGGAAAGCAGAGCTATATTCTTCTGTTTAGAAGTCAACTGTATTCTTGCATTTTTATGAAAGCCAGAATGCACTTAAGACTATAGACTATGGATATCCTTGAGGGAAAAAGTAGGAGAGGGGAAGATGGCTCTGGGCTTAAGGCTGGGGGATGTTATTTCTCTAACAGGGAGGAGATGAAGGTCAGCACATTTGTTATCTGTACTTCACTCTGTAGCAACGTCATAGGGTTTTCTCAGGTTTGTTGGCTGTGGGTTTATGGTCCGTGGACTCATCAGAGATGATTATGACCCAACCAGTGCATGGAAGCAGCAGTACAGGGGCATGAGGAAAAGGGAAATGGGTGGACCAGTGGGTACTGGTTGGGACCAATGACCAATAATCAGAGAGGCTACCCCAGTGCTTCTGACACCGTGCAGCCGCGTGAGATCCTGGGATCTTAGCAAAGCATGGAGGTGGGAGGCCCCAGTAATAACAGAGATTCACTTTACTACCAGATAAGGGATACAAGTTCAATTTAAATGTTTTTAGTATAAAATTAAATATATTTCTCATACTCCTAAGTTTTTAGACCAATATTTGCACACATAATAGTGTCATGAGGCCTATCAAGGAACAATGTTCCATAAATGGCAGATATTATCATAATTACTACAGTACATACTACATGTATTTGAATAAATAAAAATCATAGGGTGGATTGGGTCAGTAGAGATCTAGGAGGCAAGTCAAAAACATGAGCAAAGTATCAGAAGGAAACGAAACTCAAGGAACTGAAACAGCAGAATCAAAAGCACAAGACCCCATTTTCTGAATATTGTCTTCTAAAAACTTTCACTGAGCACATATTTTGGACCAGCAACTGAATTGGATTTTGGAGTCTCAACAATGAATCAAACATGGTCCCTGGCATTGATGAACCTTCAGTCTGGTGGGGGACATAGACACATAAAGACATTATTTTAGTTTAGTGGGCTTGCAGCTGTCTTAGGGACATTTGGCTATAGGCCAGATTCCTGTTTTTGCTCTACTGTCAGGCAAGGGTCTTTCTTAAATAAAATTAGGCCTTGGTCTTATTGGGGTGACTAAGGGAAGTGATCCACTGACCAGGCGGGAAATTTGGTGCCAGGAAGAAGAAGGTATTTCCCAGCACAGGCACTGCAGAAAAATTTTGTTACGTGCCCAGCTTTTAGCTAGGACAGTCAGATTCCCAATCTTGAACTTTTCTCATTGTGTCATGTTATTTCCAGTAATGACCGTAGGAAGTAATAGCTTGTATTCTACTAAGGAAAGAGAAATAAAAATTAGAATCTACACTGTACTAGTCTCACAAGCTAGGTAACTTACAACAGAGATTTATTCTCTCACAGTTCTGGAGGCTAAAAATTGGATATTAAAAGTTTGCATGGCCATGTTTCCTCCAGAACTTCTAGAGAAGTGTGTTCCTTGTATCACCCAGCTCTCACGGTTGCCAGCAGTCCCTGAAGCCCCTTGGATTACGACAATATCACTTCAGTCTCTGCCTTTGCCACACGCATTCTTCCTGGGTATCACTGTGTCTGTGCCTTCACGTGGCTCTCTGATAAAGACACCACTTATGGAATTTACGGCTCACTCTAGTCCAGGTTGATCTTAACTTGATTACATCTGTTAGGACCCTATTTCCCAGGAAGGGCACATTCACATATGCCAGGGGTAAGGATTTCAACATAACTTTGAGGGGCATGTACATTTCAATCCACAACACACACCTTCAAAATATGCACAGACAGACAGAAAAGGGTAGCCTCCTGGAGTTCATTTGCCAGTTCTAGGTTCATTTGTCTGTCAGATGCTGCTAGACATTCCTAAAGGCACCCTGGTGAAATAAGAAGCCTGCACTGAAGGAATGAGTACCTGCCTGACAGCTCCCACTGCTCAGTTGGCTTTAGACCTTCCTGCTCCAGTGAGTATCCTGGACCATGACAGAGTGGCTAGAAAGAGAGAATCTGCCAAACTAAAATGTACCCAGTCCAACACTTCATTTTATGGTGAGGAAACCAAGGACCATGGAAGGGAAAGAAGTTGTTGAAAGTTTCGTCAATGGCCATAAGAAACCTGAATGTTACCTGATGATAACCAAAATCCAGAAGCTGTTCTGAGAAAGAAGTAATATTAACAATACTTCAGGAGCTTTCAGAAGTTTTAGCTGACTTCAAATGTGTAAACCCTTTGCCCCAGCAACTTTACTCTTAGGAAATTAATCTAATGAAGTGGTGAAGATTACACGACAAGGAAATTTGTCAGAGTACTATTAATAATGACAATATAAATGGTTACCATAACTGAACATTTATGTCAGACATTGTACTAGATGCTTTGTATATATTCTCATTTATTCCTCAAATGACTTTGACTCCAAAACCTTGGCTCTTAAAATCATCGAGTCTAACATGTGGCAAGAATACACAGAAGGACTCTACAAAAAGATCTTCATTACCCAGATAATCAGGATGGTGTGATCACTCACCTAGAGCCAGACATCTGGAATGCCAAGTCAAGTGGGCCTTAGAAAGCATCACTACAAATAAAACTAGTGGAGGTGATCAAATTCCAGTTAAGCTATTTAAAATCCTAAAAGATGATGCTGTGAAAGTGCTGCACTCAATATGCCAGCAAATTTGGAAAACTCAGCAGTGGCCATAGGACTGGAAAATGTCAGTTTTCATTCCAACCCAAGGAAAGGCAGTGCCAAAGAATGCTCAAACTACTGCATAATTGCACTCATCTCACATGCTAGTAATGCTCAAAATTCTCCAAGTCAGGCTTCAACAGTACATGAACCATGAACTTCCAGATGTTCAAACTGGATTTAGAAAAGGCAGAGGAATCAGAGATCAAATTGCCAACATGTGTCGGCTCATTGAAAAAGCAAGGGAGTTCCAGAAAAATATGTACTTCTGCTTTATTGAGTACACCAAAGCCTTTTCACTGTATGGATCACAAAAAACTGTGGAAAATTTTTCAAGAGATGGGAATTCCAGACCACCTGACCTGCCTCTTGAGAAATCTGTATGCAGGTCAGGAAGCAACAGCTAGAACCAGACATGGAACAACAGACTGGTTCCAAATAGGAAAAGGAGTATGATAACCCACTCCAGTACTCTCGCCTGGAAAATCCCATGGAAGAGGAGCCTGGTAGGCTGCAGTCCATGGGGTTGCTAAGAGTCGGACACGACTGAGTGACTTCACTTTCACTTTTCACTTTCGTGCATTGGAGAAGGAAATGGCAACCCACTCCAGTGTTCTTGCCTGGAGGATCCCAGGGATAGGGTAGCCTGGTGGGCTGACATCTATGGGGTCGCACAGAGTTGGACATGACTGAAGAGACTTAGCAGCAGCAGCAACAGCAGCAAGGCTGTATATTGTCATCCTACTTATTTAATTTATATGCAGAGTACATCATGAGAAATGCTGGGGTGGATGAAGCACAAGCTGGAATCAAGATTGTCAGGAGAAATATCAATAACCTGAGATATACAGATGACACCACCCTTATGGCAGGAAGCGAAGAAGAACTAAAGAGCCTCTTGATGAAAATGAAAGAGGAGAGTGGAAAAAGTGGCTTAAAACTCAACATTCAGAAAACTAAGATCATGGGATCTGGTCCATCACTTCATGGCAAACAGATGGGGAAACAACGGAAACAGTGACACAGACTTTATTTTCTTGGGCTCCAAAATCATTGTAGATGGTGACTGCAGCCATGAAATTAAAAGATGCTTGCTCCTTGGAAGAAAAGTTATGATCAACCTAGACAGCATATTAAAAAGCAGAGACATTACTTTGCCAGCAAAAGGCCATCTAGTAGTCAAAGCTATGGTTTTTCCAGTGGTCATGTATGGATGTGAGAGTTGGACTATAAAGAAAGCTGAGTGCCCAAGAATTGATGCTTTTGAACTGTGGTGTTGGAGAAGACTCTTGAGAGTCCTTTGGACTGCAAGGAGATCCAAATAGTCTATCCTAAAGGAAATCAGTCCTGAATATTCATTGGAAGGACTATGATAAAGTTGAAACTCCAATACTTTGGTTACCTCATGCGAAGAGCTGATTCATTTGAAAAGACTCTGATTCTGGGAAAGATTGAAGGCAGGAAGAGAAGGGGACAACCGAGGGATGAGATGGTTGGATGGCATCACTGACTTAATGGTTTGAGTTTGAGTAAACTCCGATAGTTGGTGATGGACAGGGAAGCCTGGCGTGCTGCAGTCCATGGTGTTACAAAGAGTCGGATGCAACTGAGCCACTGAACTGACTGATCAAGTCATCTTCAGTGACCCCAGATGGAAATGCCAATGACTGGGGATCAGTTATAAAATGAAATTGCTCCATATAATGAAACACAGAAAGTCATTATACATGGTGCTATAGATAAGTATTAGTGGTATAATAAAAAGTATTAGTGTATATTTAAAAAAGATAAAAAATAGTAAACTTGTGCCTTGGACTGCAAGGAGATCCAACCAGTCCATTCTGAAGGAGATCAGCCCTGGGATTTCTTTGGAAGGAATGATGCTAAAGCTGAAACTCCAGTACTTTGGCCACCTCATGCGAAGAGTTGACTCATTGGAGAAGACTCTGATGCTGGGAGGGATTGGGGGCAGGAGGAGAAGGGGACAACAGAGGATGAGATGGCTGGATGGCATCACTGACTCGATGGATGTGAATCTGGGTGACCTCTGGGAGTTGGTGATGGACAGGGAGGCCTGGCGTGCTGCGATTCATGGGGTCGCAAAGAGTTGGACATGACTGAGTGACGGATCTGATCTGATCTGATAGCCACTGTAGAAAACAGTATGGAGATTTCTCAAAAAAACTAAAAGCAGAACTATTGTAAGACCCAGCAATTCCACTGCTAGGTATATATCCAAAAAACCAGAAACACTAATTCAAAATGATCTATGGACCCCAAAGATCATACCAGCATTATTTAAAATTGTCAAGATACAGAAGTAACCTAAGTGTCCATCAACAGACAAGTAAATAAAGAAGATATATTCATAGATACAATAGGATACTACTCAGCCATAAAAAGGAATGAAATTTTGCTACTTGTAGCAACAAGGATGGATTTGGAAGGCATTATGCTATGGTTTTTCCAGTGGTCATGTATGGATATGAGAGTTGAACTGTGAAGAAAGCTGAGCACTGGAGAATTGATGCTTTTGAACTGTGGTGTTGGAGAAGACTCTTGAGAGTCCCTTGGACTGCAAGGAGATCCAACCAGTCCACTCTAAAGGAGATCAGCCCTGGGTGTTCTTTGGAAGGAATGATGCTAAAGCTGAAACTCCAGTACTTTGGCCACCTCATGCGAAGAGTTGACTCATTGGAGAAGACTGATGCTGGGAGGGATTGGGGGCAGGAGGAGAAGGGGACAACAGAGGATGAGATGGCTGGATGGCATCACCGACTCAATGGACGTGAGTTTGAGTGAACTCTGGGAGTTGGTGATGGACAGGGAGGCCTGGCGTGCTGCGATTCATGGGGTTGCAAAGAGTGGGACACGCTTCTTCAGCGTTACTGGTTGGGGCATAGACTTGGATTACTGTGATATTGAGTGGTTTGCCTTGAAAATGAACACAGATCATTTTGTCATTTTTGAGACTGCATCCAAGTACTGCATTTTGGACTCTTTTGTTGACCATAATGGCTACTCCATTTCTTCTAAGGGATTCCTGCCTTCAGTAGTAGATGTAATGGTCATCTGAGTTAAATTCACCCATTCCAGTCCATTTTAGTTCACTGATTCCTAGAATGTCAACATTCACTCTTGCTGTCTCCTATTTGACCACTTCCAATTTGACTTGATTCTTAGACCTGACATTCCCGATTCCTATGCAATATTGCTCTTTACAGCATCGGACCTTGCTTCTATTACCAGTCACATGCACAAGTGGGTGTTGTTTTTGCTTTGGCTCCATCCCCTCATTCTTTCTGGAGTTATTTCTTCCACTGATGTCCAGTAGCATATTGGACACCTACTTACCTGGGGAGTTCCTCTTTCAGTATCCTATCATTTTGCCTTTTCATACTGTTCATGGGGTTTTCAAGGCAAGAATACTGAAGTGGTTTGCCATTCCCTTCTCCAGTGGACCACATTCTAAATATATTAAAAAAAAAAAAAGTAGACTTACAGATATAGAGAACAAATTAATAGTACCAGTATGGGGTGAGGGGCAACATAGGAATGGGAAAGTGGAAGGAACAAATTACTGGGTGTAAGATAGGCTCAAGGACATGTTGTGCAGCACAGAGAATATAGTCAATATTTTGTAATGATTGTGAATGGAAAATAATCTTTACAATTGTATAAGAAATAAAAAGAAATTAATAAGGCAGGTTTCAAGCCTTCCTTACTATGATTATGTGAGCATGTGCAGTGGTTAGAGTGGACAGATAAATACGTGTAAAGACTCTAACCCTCCTTATCTCCAAGTGATGGGATTATGAGAGTTTTACTTTTGATCTTCTCTATAATTCTTCTGCAGTGAATGATAAATTAATGTAATGACTGAAAAAGGATGTTTTGTTTGCAAGACAAAAAGACTCCCAGTAGGTGGGGAGAGAGTATTTGCTGAAAGGATGTCTCTAAGATGGCAGCTTCAGCTTGTGCGTGTGCTCTAGCACCGTAGCTTCACCTCTCCTGACAAGATCCTTTTTCCCACATGGCATATGGAAAACTGCAACTTCTCCAGTGAAAAAGGTGCATGGCATTGGACTTAGCAGGAGCACCTGTGCAGCAAAGCCTACTGAGCACCTGAGTATCAGAGGGACGTCAAGGCATGTTGCTTCTGCTATGTGGCTAGCGGCATCTAATAATATTCCGCCATATCCTTTTCTTCTTTTTTTCTCCAAAAGAAGATGCAGCAGGTAAAGCTTCTGATTGAATTCCATCTTGATTTCATTAAATATTCATAAAGGCCAATTAAAAGAGGAGAGAAAGAGGCCGCAAGGCAGCTGCTTCTATCATTGTGTCAGAGGTCGGCTGGCTGATCGTCAGGCGTGGACCAGCCAGTGGTCAATATGGCCATGACCTTTCTGCCCTCTCCTCTGGGGTTACTTCTCACCATCCCAGCAAGGGACTCAGGACCGCCAGGGAAGGAGGGGCAGGAACCAGGCAAGGAGAAACGGCTAATAATTCTGACAGCAAGGTGCTTAGTGCATAGAATGCAAAATGCAAATACAGGGAAACATCCTCAATCACTGCGGGAATGGAAATCTTTCTCTAATGAGCGATGACGATGGGAGTGCTGATTGCATTGAAGAAAAACTGCTTAAAATTCATAATCAATCAACCAACTTGATTTTAACCTTTTGTAGCTAAGCTGTCCCATTCCAGCTTCCTTTATTGGCCGACTAGAGCTCATCTCTTCCTATCTCTTACCCCCACCTAGCTGGGACAGAAGATGCCACTGAGAGATTTGAGCATATCAGAAAGACAGAGGGGAAGGACCTAGGAAAGCCTGTCTATGCTGACGCTACAGTTGGGGGACTAAGGTCCTAGAGGCCAGGAATCTGACACTGTTACATGGTTAGTGGCAGTACACTGGCTTGCTTGCCTGCATCAGCTGAAATTGATGAAATTTGTCAAAGAACATGTACCGGAAGTCTAGAGCTCTAGGTTTAGGACTGCTGATGTGAGCAGTCTCACATCACTGCTGATGTCACTATTATATTTCTCCTTTCCATTTTTCAAGCCCCTAAGTTCTTCCCCTCCAAACCATATTCCACACAGGTGTTGGAAAGATATTTTTAAAAACTGAATCTGATTTTGCTATTTCCCTGTTTAACCCTTCCCACATTGTCCTTTGAACAAAGTTTAAGCAGTAAGCCTGGCACCGAGGAACCTTCACAGTTTGGGACACTTGTCTTCTTTTATCTGAGCTTCAGTTTCCTGATTTATAAAACAAGAAAACTAATACCTACCTTGGAAGACTTTTGTGATTAAAATTCACATCTGTAAAGGGAACAGCTGGTGCTTGATAGATGCTTGGTATAGCTTAATTATTACCTTATTAAGTTTCACAACAACTTTGAAAGATAGGTAGAGAAGGGGTAATTTTTACCCTGATTTTAACTAATGAGATATGAGAAGCCCAGAGAGGTTAAGATGTTGGATTACAGCCATACAGCTAGAATTCAGAGCTGAGATTTCACTCCTGGGAGTTTGGCTCCTGAGGGTGGGGGATGGAGGAACAGGTGTGGAGATACCCCAGGTTGCCATCATGGAATGGTTCTTTTCTGAGATGCTTCAGTCCAGCCCCAAAGGTATGGAATACAGTTTTATTTTCTAACATAATACAAGGCCTTAGGTCATAGTGCTAGCCTCATAACCTAAGAGGATAACTTCTTTTGCCTCATTTCAAGCTGCTAGAAAGTAAAATGAAGCAGAGGTTCCCTCATGGTGTAGTGGTTAAGGATCTGCCTTGTGATGCATTGGTTCAATCCCTGGTCTGGGAAGATCCCATGTGCCACAGGGAAATTAAGTCCACGCATCACAACTACTTGAGCTAGTGCTCTTGAGCCTGCAAACTGCAACTACTGAGCCCACGTGCTACCACTACTGAAGCCCCAGCACCTAGAGTCTGTGCTCCACAGCAAGAAAGCCACCACAGTGAGAAACCCACACACCTCAACTAGAGAGTAGCCCGCACCTGCCATGATTAGAGAAAGCCCACACATAGCAATGGAGACTCAGCACGCCCAAATATACAAATAAATAAATATAAATTCTTATAATAAAATGAAACAAAGAGTGCTTCTGTTATGCTAAGCAGTTGCTTAAACAAAGAAGGAAGATGAAATTTCCTAACAGTAATAGTTTTGCTTGTTTGTTTATTGCTCAATTTCTCATCTGGGCTTATTTTAAGGCAGCAAAGACAAACTGAATGAAAATGCTTGTACATGCATTATTGCAAATGAATGTATCATTCAGAGATGATTTCTTTAAGACACTGGACACTACGCAGAGTGGCTGGATGAACCCTGGGCACAGAAGCAGGAAACCTGGATCTAGTCTCCCGTGGTTAACCTTGTCTTTCCTGGTCTCCCTGCCCATCAACTCAGGCTTCCTCCTAGTACCAGATCCACCTTGATATGAAGCAAAAGAGAAAGCACTTCAAAAATTCTGCTTTATTCATTCATTCAGTAGTTTAACAAGCATTATTGAGCACCTATCTTGCGCCAAGATTTTTACTAGACAGAGTACAAAGTTAGGCAAACAGACAGAGATTCTGTCTATATGAGGACAATCTACGTGCTACAGACATTTTAAAATAACCACAGATTCACATATATGATTTCACTATTTAGTAAATATCATGAAGGAAAAATATTGGGAGCTATGGAATACTTAAAGGAGGAGCTGATGTAGCTGGGGTTGGGGGTGGGCCTAAGCAAGGTTTTCATGGGGAGGAGACCTTTAGAGTTAAGAAGGCAGGGGGATGTGAGTGGAGTGGGGTTGGAGTGCTCCTGTCAGAGGCGATAGCACTTGTAAAGACCTTGAGGTAGGAGAGAACAATGACATATTCATGGCCCTGAAAGAGACTAGGGTGCCTATAGTACAGAGATGGGGACCAGGAACAATGAGGCCAGAAAGGAGGGGAGAGTCTGGACCCCACAGAGCTTTCTAAGCCCCAAAATATAATTGGGGAAGGGAGTTAGTCTGAGCATGTGGGAAGCCACTGAAGAATTTAAAAGATGGATGGGCATGATGAGATTTTTATTGCCAAAAAAAAAAAATCACTAAATCCCAGGAAGCTTTGTTATTAAAAAAAAAAAAAAGAAAGAAAGAAATGACACACTAATTCTGAAATCCATTTGGAAATGCAAAGGACCTAGAATAGCCAAAAAAGCTTTGAAAAAGAACAAAGTTGAAGTACTAACACTCCCTGATTTCAGACTTATTATAAACCTACAGTAATCAAGACAGCATGGTTTAGGCATAATTAGATCCATGAAATAGGATAGAGTTCAGAAATAGACATAGTCATATATAGACAACTAATTTTCAACAAAGATGGGAAGGCAGTTCAGTGAAGAAAAATCAATCTCTTCAACAAATGGAGCCAGGACAATTGGTTGTCCATATGGGAACAATAATTTTGATCCATACCTCATATGAAAATTAACTCAAAATGGCTTATAGACCTAAATCTCAAACATGGAACTCTAAAACTTATAGAAGAAAACATAAGAGAAAAATCTTTGTAACCGTGAACTAGTCAAAGATTTCTTAGATAAGATACCAAAGAAAGTGAAAGTGTGGCAGTCACTCAGTCATGTTGGACTCTTTGTAATCCGATGGACTATACCTGCCAGGCTCCTCTGTCCATGGAATTCTCCAGGACAGAATACTGGAGTGGGTACCTGTTCTCTTCTCCAGGAGATCTTCCTAACCCAGGGATTGAACTCAGGCCTCCTGGATTGCAGGCAGATTTTTTGAACCATGAGGGAAGTCCAAGAACACTGGAGTGGGCCTATCCCTTCTCCAAGGGATCTTCCTGACTCAGGAAACAAACTGGGTTCTCCTGCATTGCAGGAGGATTCTTTATCAACCGAGTTATCGGGGAAGCCCAAAATACCAAAAGCATGATCCACAAAAGAGTAAACAGATAGATTGGGCCTGATGAAAAATTTTAAATTTCTGCTCATTGAAAGAGGTATTCAGAGAATTGAAAAACGAGCCATGGACTGAGAGGAAGTAATAATATCTATAATAAAGGCCTTGAATCCTGAATATGTATGTAAAGAATTCTCAAAATTAAATAATAAGAAAATAAGCAGCACAATAAAAAAAAGTGGGCAAAAGATTTGAACTGTTCACTAAAGGAGAGAAGCAGATGGCAAATAAGCACATGAAAAAGATGCTCAATATTGTTCAGTTCAGTTCAGTCGCTCAGTCGTGTCCGACTCTTTGCGCCCATGAATTGCAGCACGCCAGGCCTCCCTGTCCATCACCAACTCCCGAAGTTCACCCAGACTCACGTCCATTGAGTCAGTGATGCCATCCAGCCATCTCATCCTCTGGCGTCCCCTTCTCCTCCTGTCCCCAATGCCTCCCAGCATCAGAGTCTTTTCCAATGAGTCAACTCTTCACATGAGGTGGCCAAAGTACTGGAGTTTCAGCTTTAGCATCATTCCTTCCAAAGAACAGCCAGGACTGATCTCCTTCAGAATGGACTGGTTGGATCTCCTTGCAGTCCAAGGGACTCTCAAGAGTCTTCTCCAACACCACAGTTCAAAAGCATCAATTCTTCGGCGCTCAGCCTTCTTCACAGTCCAGCTCTCACATCCATACATGACCACAGGAAAAACCATAGCCTTGACTAGACGAACCTTTGTTGGCAAAGTAATGTCTCTGCTTTTCAATATGCTATCAACATTGTTAGTCATTAGGAAAACACAAATCAAAACTATAATGAGATACCACTACACACCTTTAGGATGAATAAAATGAAAAAAGACTGCCTATACAGAGTACTGGAGAAATGGAGGAAGTAGAACTCTCACACCTGCTGATGGGAATGTAAATGGTACAGTGACTTTGGAACAAAGTTTGGCAGTGTCTTAAAAAATTATTCTCTAAGAGAAATGAAAGCATATGCCTTTAAAAAGAATTGTACACTAATATTCAAAGTAGCTTCCTTTGTAATAATTAAAATCTAGAAGCAGTTCAAATGTGCACCATCAGATGAATGGCTCAACAAATTTTAGTATATCCATAACAATGAAATTTTATCTTATCTGATAAGATTTCTTATCTGATAAGACAGATGGTTGGATGGCATTGCTGACTCTATGGACATGAGTTTGAGCAAGCTCCGCAAGTTGGTAATGGACAGGGAATCCTAGCATGCTGCAGTCCATGGGGTTGCAAAGAGTCAGACACAACTGAGCAACTGAACTGAACTGAACTGATACAATGAAATACAGGAGGAAATTGTCCAGCAATAAAAAGGAATGAACCATTGTTAGACACATCACAATGTGGATAAATCTCAAAATAATTATGCAGAGAAGTCTGACAAAAAGTACATATATGTATGGTTTCATTTTTATAAAATTATAGGAAAATGCTGTATGATCTTGTTTTTATAAACTCTAGAAAATGCTAACTAATCTATAGTGACAAATATCAGTGGTTATCTGGGGATGAGTGGGAGTAGGACAGGAATGAGAAGAAGAGATTATAAATGGACACAAGGGAAATTTGGGGGTGTTACATTGTTCATTATTTTGATTGTGGTAATGGTTTCAAGGGTATATACACATGTCAAAACTTAAATTGTATTTTATATTTATTTAAAGTGCCTATTTATGTCAACTGTTCAGCTTATTGGATGTCAGTTGCACCTCAATCAATTTTTTTAAAAAAATAAAAAACAGAAAAATAAGCTAGTTGTATTGAGGAGAATGGATGGGGAATATCTGGTGGTGGTGGAAGGTAAGGCACAGGTAGATTCAGGAGAGGCAGGAGGCCGTCATAAAAATCCAGGAGGGTAAGGGCGACAATTTAGAAGAAAGTGAGAGCAGTGGAGATGGTGAGAAGGAGGATCCAAAGGATTTAGGAGGATTGGTCATGGATTGGATAGCGAGGAGTGGAATGAAGGAGAGGCCTAAAGGACAATATCTAGGTTTTGGACCACCCATCCTGTGCCATTCAGTGAGATGTGTTCAGTATTCAGGGGATACTGGAAGAAACCCCCATCTCCCCTCTCATCTCTATGCCCTGCTCCTCTCCCCATGACCACTTTCCTAGGTTAGACCTTATCATTTTTTGCCTGCATTGGTATACCACCTTCTTCTCGAATCTCTTCACATCCAGACTTGCCTTCTCCAGTTGATCCTTTACATCAGAGACCAGAGTAATCTTCCTAAAAGGCATTTCATTCTCCTAATAAATTCTTTCCCAAGATTCAGGATAAAGTCCAAGATCTTTAGTCTGGCACTTGTGAGGCCTTCCCTGGCTTGGTCGCTATCATCTTCTGCAGCCATCTTGCCTTCCTGCCAACAACTGGCAGGACTTGGCTCCTGACATACTGAATTGCTTGTAGTTTCCTGAATGTTTCCCGTCTCCTTACTTGCATTTAAGTTGGCCCCTTTTCTTTGAGTTCACTTCCTGGCTTGGTTTTATGACTCCTAGATGCTCCTTTAGCATTTTGTGCTTCCTTTGACCAGAGTGTGTATTTCCCTAAATAGTATTTATCTGCAGCTCTCATTCTATTCCCAGGCCCTTTTCCTTGCACTTCTGATGGTATCTTTCATCTTCCCTCTAAGTCTGGAGATCTATTTGTACCTCCTGGACCCTTTCAAGGAGTCTGAGTACTTTTAAGCATCTAGGGTGCAAGGTAGGTGCCTTTAGCTTTAGACCTCGGGCTTTGTTTCCTGTGAGCAATGTTGCTCAGGCTAACTATCTCTTTTCTTGCTGATTAGACCTGATTTCGCAGCCATGTCCATTGGAAAGTCCCTACTTGATCTTGAAAATTAATGGCTCAGCTTAGGAAGACTTCCACAGGACTCTCATCTTGGACCTCAGGTCGTGGCTGCACTGGTGTCACTAGCTTTAGGTCTGTTGCTCAGCATTTGTCCCATGTCTACAGGCATGTCCTGGATGCTCCCTGCCTTTCATGTCCTCACCTAGTGCCACAGTTCCTTCCCTCCTCAAAGTTGTCTTGAGCAGCTACAGAGTCAGACCTGTGCTGGGCAATGGGGGGATGAAGACAAGAGAAATACAGTCGCTGACCTCAGGAGGCTCTAGATGTGGCACTAGAAAAGTTGTCTCCATTCCCTAATTTTTGGTTTCTTCATTGGTTAAATAATTTCTAAGCTGCTTTTTTCTCTGTGGTCTTACGCTTCTGAAATTATAATGACCCTAAGTGACAGAAAGATGTGTAAACTACAGATGAGAAGGAACTAATAAATACCTGAAAGAAACTATGCAGCATTGATAAAATAGTCTCAGTAATTGCTGGCTTAATTAATTTACATTCTCTACAGAGCAGATGACTATGGTTGTGCTGAAACACCAATCAACAGCCAAGGGTTGCTGTCATCATACAAAATGTAGTGCTTGTCTTTAAAGCTTTACGAGCAGCATGGATCATGACATTGGTAGCATGCCAAATGTTTTACTGAAACTTGAAGTCAGGTAGTTTCTGAGACACATGGCCTTTATCTTTGGAGACAGTTTAGCATAAAGGTTAAGAGTAAAGTTTTAGAGTAATCTGCCTGGTTGTTGAAACTTGGGAAAATTATTCACATTTCTGTGTTTCTGTTTGCTCATAGGTAAAATGGGGATATAATAAAACTTACCTTATTGGGTAACTGTGAGGACTCAGTAAGTTAATAAATGTATAGCTCTGAGAATAGTGCTTGGCATGAGGTAAGGGCTCAGTGAATTTTAGTAATAATTATTATTATCCACAAAAACCCAGGACAAGTTCTGACTTCCCAAAGAAAAAGTGTGAAACTGCCATGATATAAAATCTTCAATCCAGGAATTACTACCAAGTGTGACTAATATTCATATGTTGTTGCTTCCATTAGCTCATGCTTCCCCTACTCTCATAAGATGGGGAGCTGTATCCGGCCTGCAATGCCTGCAGTAGCGAGGCACATGAGTCTCTCCAATAATAAATATGATCACATTCCCTGGAGGATTTTCTATTTCAAAATTATAATTACAATCCAATGGCTTAATTTAATTAGAGCGTTCATTCTACCCAAAGGGCTGATGTAGAAGAGAATAGGCAATCATGAATCTAGGTAACTAACAAGTGATATTTAAGAGTTAGAATCATACATTGTGAGTTACAGTTTTTGCTGAAAATCCTTGTCATTTTCAAGGGTCCACAGTATTCAGCAGCTTTCATCCCACCAGCCACTCTATCAAAGACACATGCTCACAGCAAGAGGGAAGCAAAGAAGCACACTGTATCCAAGAAGTCCACTTCTATGCTTGAAAGCCTTCTATTTTTATATTTACCACTTATGGTAAAAATTTAGGGACATAAATGTTGCAACAATGCTCATTAACAAATTTATTGCAATGTCTTGAAAACACAGCCAATCAAAGCAATGTAAAAATCATTGACAGTAAATACTAATTTGAGTGCAACTGAAAAATACAGATAAAATCAATAACAAAGAATTAAGGAAATGTGGAATCAGTGTATCTTAGGTGGGCAGTTTCTGAAATTGGGGGAAATAATAACTATTATTTATTGACCAGTCTTAGCATTTTACATGGATTTTATCCTCTCAGTAACCATGTAAAGTAAGTATGAGTATTATACCCTTTTTACTGGTGGAAAGACTACAGAATGATTAACTAATTTGCCCAAATATTGACTTCAGTGCCTGGGTGCAAACTTCAGACCCACCTAGTCTCTCTGTGCCCTGTAGATGATGAACATAACGTTTTGTTGAGATCCCCTATTCTACATATTACCCCAAAGGCAGACATGACAATACCACAATAGCAACAATAAGGTTGATGGTAAGGTCCTTCAGTTTTCATTCTATGACAATGCCAAGTAGTAAGAAAAAAGTGTCAGGTAGTAATTTTTAAAAAGTACCCAGAAAAAAAAGAGATAGGAGTCAAATAAATAAAATCAGGATCATAAAAACAAAGGATCATAAGAGATCACTATGAATGATTATATACCAACAAATTCAACAATTAGGGGAAAATGGATAAATTCTAGAAACATATTAATAAATCTAATAAAACTGAACCAGGGGCTTTCTTGGTGGCTCAGTGGTGAGGATTCCACCTGCCAGTGTAGGAGACATGGATTCGATCCCTGATCTGAGAAGATTCCACATGCGGTGCAGCAGCTGAACTCTTGTGCCGCAACTACTGAGCCTGTACCCTAGAGCCCTGGAGCTGTAACTGCTGAGTCCACAGGTGGCACCTACTGCAGCCTGCTCACCCTAGAGCCCATGGTCTGCAACAAAAGAAGCCACTGCAATGAAGAGAAAGCCACACACTGCAATGAAAGAATGGCCCCTGCTAGCTGAAACTAGAGAAAAGCCCGAGGAGCAACAAAGACCCAGCACAGTAAAAAATAAAAACATAAATAAGTAAAATTATTTTTAAAAGGCAGAAATATTAAGCAAAAAAGAACAAAGACACGCTTTAAAAAACTGGAACAGAAAATCTGAACAGACTGATTACCAGAAAGGATATTGAATTAGTAATCAAAAGCCTCCCAACAAACAGAAGTCCAAGATCAGATGACTTAACTGGTGAATTCTACCAAACACCCAAGGAAGAATTAATACCACTTCTTCTCAAACTATTTCAAAAAATAGAGGAAGGAACTATTCAAAACTGATTTTATGAGACCATCATTACCCTGATACCAAAACCAGATAAAGATACCACAAGAAAATTGCAGACCAATATCTCTGATAAATATAAGTGCAAAAATTACCCAACAAAATATTTACAAGCTGAATTCAACAATATAATTAAATGGATCACATACCACAATCAAAAGCAATTTATTCCCGGAATATAAGGATGGTTCAACACCCACGAATCAGTCAGTGTGATACACCCAACTAACAAAATGAAGAATAAAAATAAAAATCATATGATCATTTCAATAGATACAGAAAAAGCATTTGATAAAATTCAACTGCATTTAATAATATGATAAAACTCTCAGCAGAGCAGGTATACAGAAAACATACCACAAAACAATAAAGGCCATGTATTCCAATCCCAAAGAAAGGCAATGCTAAAGAATATTTAAACTACCATACAATTGCACTCATTTCACATGCTAGCAAGATAATGCTCAAAATCCTTCAAGCTAGGCTTCAACAATATGTGAACATGAACTGCAGATGTACAAGCTGGATTTAGAAAAAGTAGAGGAACCAGAGATCAAATTGCCAACATCCGTTGGATTACAGAAAAAGCAAGATAATTAAAAAAAATCTATTTCTGCTCCATTGACTAAGGACAGTCTTTGTGTAGATTACAACAAACTGTGGAAAATTCTTCAAGAGATGGGACTATCACACCACCTTATATGCCTCTTGAGAAACTTGTATGCTGGTCAAGAAGCAATAGTTAAAACCGGACATGGAACAACAGACTGGTTCAATATTGGGAAAGGAGTATGTCAGGGCTGTATATTGTCACCTTGCTAGTTTAACTTCTATGCAGAGTACATCATGTAAAATGCTAACCTGGATGACTCACAAGCTAGAAGCAAGATTGCTGCGGGAAAGATCAACAATCTCAGATATGCAGATGATACCATTGTAATGGCAGAAAGCAAAGAAAAACTAAACAGCCTCTTGATGAAGGTGAAAGAGGAGAGTGAAAAAGCTGGCTTAAAACTCAACATTCAAAAAACAAAGATCATGGCATCCAGTTCCATCATTTCATGGCAAATAGATGGAAAAGTGAAAATTTGGGGGCTTTGGACTCTAAAATTACTGCAGGTGGTGACTTTCTTTTCTTGGGCCCCAAAATTTTCTATCCTTGGGCTCCATAATCACTTCAGATGGTGACTGCAGCCATGAAATTAAAAGATGCTTGCTCCTTGGAAGAAAGCTATGACAAACTTAGACAGCATATTAAAAAGTAGAGCTATCACTTTGCCAACAAAGGTCCATGCAGTCAAAACTATGGTTTTTCCAGTAGTCATGTACGGATGTGAGAGTAGGACCGTAAAGAAGGCTGTGAGCCAAAGAATTGATTCTTTTGAATTATTGTGCTGGAGAAGACTCTTGAGAATCCCTTAGACAGAAAAGAAATCAAAGCAGTTAATCCTAAAGGAAATCAGTCCTGATTGGAAGGACTGATGCTGAAGCTCCAATACTTTGGCCACCTGATGCAAAGAACCAACTCATTGCAAAAGACCCTGATGCTGGAACTAGAGGATGAGATGGTTGGATGGCATCACTGACTCAATGGAATTTGAGCAAATTCCAGGAGATTGTGAAGGAGTGAATTTGAGCAAACTCCAGGAGATTTGCTGGAGTTAGACGCAAAATCCAGCAAAGGAGTAAAGGACAGTGAAGGACAGGGAAGCCTTGTGTGCTGCAATTCATGGGTTGGAAAGAGTTGGATATGACTTAGCAACTGAACAGTGAACAACAATAAGCCCACCTTTAATGTCATACTAAAGGTAAAAAGTTTAAGGCTTTTTATCTAAGATCAGGAATAAGATAAGAATGCCCACTCTTGGCACTTTAATTCAACATAGTATTGAAAGTCCCAACCAGAGCAAATTAGTCCATAAAAAGAAATAAAAAGCATCCAGATTAAAAAGGAAGTAAAACTGCACTATTTGCAAATGACAAGAGATCCCATGGACTGAGCCTACCAGGCTTCTCTCTCCATGGATTCTCCAGGCAAGAATACTGAAGTGGGTAGCCATTCCCTTCTCCAGGGGATTTTCCTGACCCAGGGACTGAACCCAGGTCTCCTGCATCACAGGCAATCTCTCTACCTTCTGAGCCACCAGGAAAGCCCCATATTATATAGAGAAAAACCTAAAGACTCCATCAGAAAACTGTTTGAATTTACAAATTCAGGAAAGTTACAGGATACAAAATCAATACACAAAAAATCTGTTGCATTTCTACACACTAATAATGACCTGCAAGAAAGACATTAAGAAAACAATTTCATTTATAATTTCATCAAAGAGAATAAAATACCTAGGAACACATTTAGCCAAGGAACTGAAAGACCTAAATATTGAAAACTATAAGATATTAATGAAAGAAATGGAAGACGGCATAAACAAGTGGAAAGATATTACATGTTCATGAATTGGAAGAATTAATATTGTTAAAATGGCCATATTACCCAAAGCAATAGATAAATTCAACGTTATCTGTATCAAAACTTCAATGTCATTTTCCACAAAAATAGAATCCTAAAATAGAATCAATCCTAAAATAGAATCAATCCTAAAATTTGTATAGAATCATAAAACACTTCAAATAACCAAAGTAATCTTGAGAAAGAAGAACAAAGCTGAGGCATTGTGTTTCTTGATTTCATACTGTATTATAAAGCTATAATAATCAAAACAGTATGGTATTGTCATAAAACAGTTGTATTGATCAATGCAAAGAATAGAAAAGCCCAGAAATAAACCCATGCATATTGGTGATGGACAGGGAGGCCTGGCGTGCTGCAGTTCATGGGGTCTCAGAGAGTTGGACACGACTGAGTGACTGATCTGATATGATCTGATCTGATATGTAGTCAATTAATTTGTAAAGGAGTCAAGAACATACAATGGGAAAAAGATAATCTCTTTCATAAGTGGTGCTGGAAATATTGGGCAGTCACATTTGCAACAATATGGATGGACCTCAAGGGCCTTATGCTAATTGTAATAAGTTAGGAAGAGAAAGACAAATATCATATAATTATCTTATGTTCAGAATCTAAAAAAAAATTTTTTTATTTAGAAACTCAAAAATAAAGCTAAAATATAGAGAAAAGACTGGTGGTTGCCACAAGTGGGATGTGGAAGTGGGAGAAATGGCAGAATTATTTTTGTTTTTTATATCAAATAAAAGGGAAAATGTTAATTGCTCAATCACGTTCAACCCTTTGCAGGTCCGTGGACTGTACCCCACCAGGATCCTTTGTCCAAGGGGTTCTCCAGGTAAGAATACTGGAGTGGGTAGTCAGTCCCTTCTCCAAGGGATCTTCCCAACACAGAGACTGGACTCAGGTCTCCTGCATTGTAGGCAGATTCTTTACCATCTGTGCGAAACTAAGCTTAAAAAATAGAGGTGGTGGTAGTAGTAGCAGGAGTAATACTAATTAATCCACATAACAGTACAGAAGAAACCATTGCTGAGTCATAATGAAAAATGGAGGAGACAAAAAGCACAATTTCCAATTTTAAGAGAGAGAAGAAAGGCATTAACAAATTTCATACAGTATTTGTTAAATGCAACCAAAAGATTTAAAACATGTGAAAATTATATGACTCATAGGAGAGCAATCCCCCCAGCACTGATGAATGCAGATCTAAAGATACAGTTGAAGAGACACTGATGTATAGAACAGTCTTTTGGACTCTGGGAGAGGGAGAGGGTGGGATGATTTGGGAGAATGGCATTGAAATATGTATAATATCATATTTGAAACGAGTCGCCAGTCCAGGTTCGATGCCTGATACCAGATGCCTGGGGCTGGTGCACTGGGACGACCCAGAGGGATGGTATGGGGAGGGAGGAGGGTTCAGGATGGGGAACACATGTATACCTGTGGTGGATTCATTTTGAAGTATGGCAAAACCAATACAATATTGTAAAGTTGAATAAAATAAAATTAAAATAAAATAAAGATACAGTTGAAGCCTCCTAAAATAGCACGCCATACTCACATACTCAGCTTGGTCAAAGTAGAAGACTCTCAAGCTCCCTTTCATCCTGAGACCCACCATCTGAACCCCAGTTCTGAGTCAGTGTGCAGAGGTTCTTCATGTGTCTTGCTGCAGATGATGGGTAGCATGCCTACATGCGTTTGCGTGCACACACATACACACACAAACACATAATATAGATTTACCACTTACTATATGACAGACACTGTTATAGGCACCAGGGATATAATATTGAATAAAACTGTTAAAACTCCTGCTCTTGTGGAGCTTACTTTTAATGGGGGAAAACAGATAATAAATAAAATAACTAAAATATACAGTACTAAGGTAGTGATAAGGGCTACTTTTCTACTTAGTGCTATTTTTCTACTTTGTGGAGAAAAATCAAACAGGAAAGGAAGATAATGGGTTTTATAGATGAACTTAAAATGTTAGATAGGGGAGTCAGGGAAGCTCCCACTGAGAAGATAATGTTAGAGTGAAACCTAAAAGAGGGGTGGGAACCATGGGAATGGCAGATGTGTTAATGCTAAGTACTAAATGTTATCTTCTTTAGATCAGATCAGATCAGAGCAGTTGCTCAGTTGTCCGACTCTTTGCGACCCCATGAACTGCAGCACACCAGGCCTCCCTATCCATCACCAGCCCTCGAAGGTCACTCAGACTCACATTCATCGAGTCAGTGATGCCATCCAGCCATCTCATCCTCTGGCGTCCCCTTCTCCTCCTGCCCCCAATCCCTCCCAGCATCACAGTTTTCTCCAATGAGTCAACTCTTCGCATGAGGTGGCCAAAATACTGGAGTTTCAGCTTTAGCATCATTCCTTCCAAAGAAATCCCAGGGCTGATCTCCTACAGAATGGACTGGTTGGATCTCCTTGCAGTCCACGGGACTCTCAAGAGTCTTCTCCAACACCACAGTTCAAAAGCATCAATTCTTCGGCGCTCAGCCTTCTTCACAGTCCAGCTCTCACATCCATACATGACCACAGGAAAGACCATAGCCTTGACTAGGCGAACCTTTGTTGGCAAAATAATGTCTCTGCTTTTGAATATGCTATCTAGGTTGGTCATAACTTTCCTTCCAAGGAGTAAGCATCTTTTAATTTCATGGCTGCAGTCACCATCTGCAGTGATTTTGGAGCCCAGAAAAATAAAGTCTGACACTGTTTCCACTGTTTCTCCATCTATTTCCCATGTAGTGATGGGACCAGATGCCATGATCTTCGTTTTCTGAATGTTGAGCTTTAAGCCAAGCTTTTCACTCTCCACTTTCACTTTCATCAAGAGGCTTTTTAGTTCCTCTTCACTTTCTGCCATAAGGGTGGTATCATCTGCATATCTGAGGTTATTGCTATTTCTCCCGGCAATCTTGATTCCAGCTTGTGTTTTTTCCAGTCCAGCATTTCTCATGATGTACTCTGCATATAAGTTAAATAAACATGGTGACAATATACAGCCTTGACGTACTCCTTTTCCTATTTGGAACCAGTCTGTTGTTCCATGACCAGTTCTAACTGTTGCTTCCTGACCTGCATACAGATTTCTCAAGAGGCAGATCAGGTGGTCTGGTATTCCCATCTCTCTCAGAATTTTCCACAGTTTATTGTGATCTACACAGTCAAAGGCTTTGGCATAGTCAATAAAGCAGAAATAGATGTTTTTCTGGAACTCTTTTGCTTTTTCGATGATCCAGTGGATGTTGGCAATTTGATCTCTGGTTCCTCTGCCTTTTCTAAATCCAGCTTGAACATCAGGAAGTTCACGGTTCACATATTGCTGAAGCCTGGCTTGGAGAATTTTGAGCATTACTTTACTAGCGTGTGAGATGAGTGCAATTGTGCGGTAGTTTGAGCACTCTTTGGCATTGCCTTTCTTTGGGATTGGGATGAAAACTGACCTTTTCCAATCTTGTGGCCACTGCTGAGTTTTCCAAATTTGCTGGCATATTGAGTGCAGTACTTTCACATCATCTTTCAGGATTTGGAATAGCTCCACTGGAATTCCATCACCTCCACTAGCTTTGTTCGTAGTGATGCTTTCTAAGGCCCACTTGACTTCACATTCCAGGATGTCTGGCTCTAGGTCAGTGATCACACCATCATGATTATCCACCCATAAAAAGAGAGTGTATTATTTTACCTAAAACATCAAGATCTTTTAGCTAAAGAGAGGTAAATCGTGTGCTGATCATGACTGTGTGCCAGCCATCAGGCTAGGCACTGTGAAGGATGCAGATACCTGTGGCGGATTCATGTTGATATACGGCAAAACCAATACAATATTGTAAATTTAAAAATAAAAAAAAAAAAAAAAAGAAAGAAAGGCAGAGTCTCTGCCCTCATCAAGCTTGGGTTGTCAGGGAGACAAACCACGTGAGAGATGTCTGTATGTAATAAAGGGGGCGATATATTTTTAAGGAGAGGAACAACAGTTCAGTACAGGGGATGATTAAATCAGCTTAGAAAGGTACTGGGGCTGAGGGAGGTAGGCCTTGGAGCTGAGATGGAGTCACAGGTTGACCAAACGACACGGCATGTACAGAGGTACGGCCACGGGGAGCAAAGGCTGGGGAGGAGGCTGGTGCTGATGCTTCCGGGAGATGGTGGGGGTGGGGGAAACGGTGGGACTAGAGGCACAAGAAGAGGTCATGCCAGAGCATATTTGTGAGGAAGGTAAAATTTTATTCAATTTGGTTGTTTCTTGTCATGAAAACAAAGAAATCAAATGATTTGGCTTAATCAGCTTATGTGATTAGGTGGCTTAAGACCATATAAAATCATTGTATTAACAAATCTGTAGTGGAATGATGTGAGCTATAAATAAGTAAATAAGTACATTTTGCACCAGATGATTGAAGAAGACAAATCTCCTCCTGTGGCCACAAAATCTGCTCCACTGTCTGCACATCTGAGCCAAGTTTACATCAATTGTGAAAGACTGTCAGGGGGTCAGAGCTGTGGGACAATGGTCTCGAGGTCAGATGTCCTGAACTGTGTGACATTTAGGATGCTGTGACACCTTTCTATACCTTTCTTCCCTAGCTGGACAATGTGTGTGATCCCTACGATGCCTGCTTTTCAGAGTTTTGTGTGGATTCAGTGCAGTCTTGGATGTGGAGAGCACTTTGTAAGCTCTGTAGCACTGAGCCTTTACCATCAATATTCACTGTCAGTACTCACATTCAACTCTGCCTTTCTTAAAGGAATTTAAGTGACAAAAAGAGAAAGACAGAGTGAAGTAAGCCAGAAACAAAAACACAAATACAGTATATTAACGCATATATATGGAATTTAGAAAGATGGTAAAAATAACCCTATTTACGAGACAGCAAAAGAGACAATGATGTATAGACCAGACTTTTGGACTCTGGGACCGGGAGAGGGTGAGATGATTGGGGAGAATAACATTGAAATATGTATAATATTATATCTGAAATGTATTAATTGTTCAAACTAAACACTGTCATGTTACAATTTGTTCATATTAGATGTTTGTAATGTTTCTGATAATCAATAAAAGAGATTCTTGATAAAAAAAAATAAATAAATAAAACTGAAAAAAGAAAAAAAAAGAAAGAAAGACAGTAAGAGATGGAAGAGAATCTCCTTTACCTGTATTTAGCTGTATGGCTTTTGTCATCTGTAAGATGAGGCCTAGTGATACCACCCAGGTTGTGACATGGTGTGAATAAAATTGTCAGTTGGCATACTCTGGTGTTTGATAAACGTGTATTTCTCTGTTTACTTTTTGAGGGCCTTTAGAAAAACTTCAAAGGAGCTCCATGTATCTATCCCCAAAGCAGGAAAGTGGGTACAGTCTATAAAACCGCATTCTACTAGGAACAAGTCAGGGAGAAAAGGCCTCCTGGGAAGATGCTCTGAAAATTTATACCAACCAGCTTGAAGGAAGCAGCAGTCTACACAATTCCTCACTCTCCAGCCTCACATTTCATGGACCCTTATCTGCAGCTTTTTGGAGTTCCAAACCCTTATTCAAGTCAGCTCGAATAAGCTTTACTGTGTATCTACTATGTTCCAGTCACAATGTGGGCACTAAGATAGCAAAGTTAAAATCTAGAGGGGCTCTTGATACAGTTGCAGTATAATAGATGCAAGGTTTGGGGGACCCAGTGGAAAGTCTTATCATCCAGTTTGAATAATCCTGCAAGAGAGCCTGCAAGAGATTGGTTTCAGAAGAGCTGAAACCAATGTCAAATCCTTGGACTATGCCAGGTCAAGACAAGGAGGATAAAGAAAGAATTGCTTGAACAGAAATAAGGACTGTTAGAAGAGCAGTGAGTGGGCATGTATGTGATGTGGGGTGGAGGTGGGGTGTGTGAGTGAGATGAGCATCTTGAGAAGGCAAGATCAAGGAAAACTGACTTTTAAAAAGATTTCTGTGTAACTTCCAAGCTCCTTCTCCCTCTCTAAAGCTTGTGCAGACTCCTATTCTAGGAGTCATTCTTCTTGTGACTTTCTGTTTTTCTTTTTTCTGGCGGGGAGGAGGAGGGGAGGCAATAACTTGAACTTGAACTTGTAAGAGAACAGTTTTCAGCCAAATTGTAATTCACTCCTCCAGGCCCTGGCTGGCATCCTGTGATCATGCCAAATCCCAATCACTTCACAATGGGTCAACTCACTCTCACGGGGTCACCTGTGACCCTGTGAGAGGTCACATCTCACATGGGCTGGCAAACTCTTTCCAATCAGACATACAAACTAGTTAACAAAGTTGCCTTTTATGGAGGTCTGGAAAAAAGATTTCTTTTCCTCTTCTTCCTACTACCTGATGCCAAGCTTCTAATTTTATAGGCAAGTTGTGAATCTCCCTGAAAATAAATAAAATCCGTATAAAGGAGCTTATGGCTTTATTGCAATGGCATTTCCAGGTACGGGTACACAAATGTCTTGTATAATCTAAGCTATCCAGAGGTTTAGGAGAATAAGAATACTTTGGTATGCAGAGCATTAGCAATGTGCCAGGCAGTGACCTAGTGCCTCTATTTATTTTATCTCATTCTATTCTCACATCATTCTATTAATTAGAAATACTTTTCCATTGTATAGTAAAGAAAACTGAAGTTCAGAAAGGTAATGCAATTTTCCCATTCTACAACTAGAAAAGGGAAGAGCTGCAGATTAAACCCAGGTCTATGCCTCTGGTCTACCCTCCCTTGAGTCTTAGTCTTTCCATATATACTCAGTTTCCAAACAATTCAGCAAATTTCAAAGCTTTCATATCAGTTTTGAGTATTCTGAATAAAATATCTGCAAATCATATCATACCCTTTCTTATGTTCTTACACATGCAAAGCTGAACATAAATTAACTTTGCCCTAATTTGCTTTTGTGGAACTATTTTTGCATCTATTCTGAAATCACTATCTCCTTGCCTCGTTTGGCTGCTTTATAAATGATCAATGGTCTTTCCGTGCAGTCATACTGCTTATTGTTTCTGACTTTTGCAAGCCCACTCTCTTTACATTTGGCTACTTCTAAACTGTTTTAGGCTACTAACTAAAATAGCTATGCTTATTTGAGTATGCCTAAAACAAGGCAAGGAAAAGGAAATGGCAACCCACTCCAATACTCTTGACTGGAAAATTCCATGGACTGAGGAGCCTGGTAGGCTGCAGTCCATGGGGTCACTAAGAGTCGGACACAACTGAGTGACTTCACTTTGACTTTTCACTTTCATGCACTGGAGAAGGAAATGGCAACCCACTCCAATGTTCTTGCCTAGAGAATCCCAAGGATGGGGGAGCCTAGTGGGCTGCTGTTTATGGGGTCGCACAGAGTTGGACATGACTGAAGTGACTTAGCAGCAGCAGCAGCAAAACAAGGCAAGGAGAAGGAAATGGCAACCCACTCCAATACTCTTGCCTGGAAAATCCCATGTATGGAGGAGCCTGATAGGCTACTGTCCATGGGGTTGCAATGAGTTGGACACGACTGAGTGACTTCACTTCACTCATTTCACTCACTTCATACTTTATCAGTGGAGAAGAAAATGGCAACCCACTCCAGTGTTCTTGCCTGGAGAATCCCATGGGTAGAGGAGCCTGGCAGGCTATGGTCCATGGGATTGCAGAGAGTCGGACACGGTTGAGGTGACTGAGCACGCATGCACGCAAAAGAAGGCAAACAGGGCTGAATGGTAACTGGGATGTTTGGACCGTGTGGAGAGTATGCTAATCTTAATTCATATGCCTTCAGTGTGTTTATAAAGTAGTTAACATGACACAGGAAATGTCATGGTAATCAAAGTTCTGCTTTTCCTATCATGACCCAATAAGGGATTTACTCTTCCTGTGGAAAGGCTCAAAAGCAAACTCTTCTCTTATCTCAACCTCAACAGCAGTGACATAGTTAAGGAAATTGGCTGCTCAGGTTCAAGACAAAGAGCTGCAGGCCTCATAGATACACACAAGGAGAAAGCACTTCCGCTGAAATGATTCATCAGTAGAGCATCTGTAGAGCATCTTAGAGAAAACGGAAACCTCTCTTAGGAACACCAGTGTTAAAGACTATAATTAAAATGAATTTGGATTAAATACATAAGCAGGGACTAATTTTTCTCTCAAATAATAAGACTCCTATTATTAGCAAGTGGTCTTTCAACACTAACTTACTAGGGACAAAAACGCCAACACATGAAAGAGAGGGAGATGGCAAAGCATATGCAACCCAGTAAAAAGAGAAATACAGAACATATGAAATACATACCATTCTTTAACACATGTGACCACAAGTTTCCATGAATTTCTTGTGGAGAAGGAATTAAAAGCATAATACATCAGAATTCTACTAAACGCCTTGGGATATGTTTGTGTTCGTGTTTTTACTCTGGTCACCTGTACACATTTCTCATTCCTTGTGGTGTATTCATTCTCGCTGAGTCCTCTTGCTTTTCCATAAATCTAAATTTCAAAATTCTTTCCCAGTTTGAACTTGATGGATCTGATCTAGCTATTGTGATCAGATTTTTAGTTCCTAGACTGGGACAAAGGAAGTACATAGACCCAGTTTTCCCTGGTTACTCCTTAATTAACGTTAATTTTTTTTTCTCAATGCGTGACGCAATAGACAGGGATCTTGTGATATCTCCCAAGAGGATTTCAGTTTTCTGAATTCCACACAGATGAGACTGCCCAAAGCCAACCCTGGCTATATAAAGCAAAAAGCAGATACTCACAAAATACCATTGTTCTCATGAGAGGTCAAATACAAACATAACATTCAAGCACTAAATGAAATTCACTGAAAATGAATAAATTTATTGAAAAAAAGAAATTCACTGAGCATTATTATTTATCAGGACTATCTTTTTAAAAGTTCTTACTAAAATAATTAAAACTCATCTTTTGTTGGGACTCAGAGGAAGGAAAGTTATTATTTTTTTTTTTTTTTAGCAAGAGTGCCCTGCAGTTCTCATTGAAGACTTCTGATGTGGTAGATTCTCTAAGAGACATTTTAAGAGGTTCCCTAGCTCCTAAAAGAAGGAAGTCTTTCCATATCACCCAGATGCAGAAAAATATGCAGACCCCCAAGAGCTTAAGAAAAACATTCATTAAGACAGACTGTCAAAACAGTCAGCTCACAACCAAATTTAGGAATTTCACAAACAAGTCATGGGGTGACAGAAGCAAGAGACAGAATGACAGTTCTGACAGGCTTTTCTTTTCCTTCAGTAAACTGCCCGTGGGTGCCCTGGCCATGGGCTTCAGTGGTGAGGTATTCCCTAGGGAATGGCATTCCAGAGAGGAGAGGAGGTGGCCATAATTGCTGCTTGTCATTAAAGTATTTTTCACCTAATGGACTTGTGCATATGGCAGTTCTTTTTTGTTGTGGGCTATTTCTATCCCTTCCAATCTTTACTACCAAAGCTAATCTATACCACATCAGTGGAACATTCCTAGGCTTTTGGATTTCCTTCATTCATTTCCAGGAGGCAGGACTGCTAACAGCTCAAAGCTGAGTCAGCACATACATGCAATTGCTTTGTTGGCTAATAATAAACAGGATCCTTGGATGTTTCTGAACAGAACTGTGTGGCTGTGTGTGTGTGTGTGTGTGTGTGTGTGAGAGAGAGAGAGAGAGAGAGAGAGAGAGAGAGAGAGAGAGTTTTGTGAGATCCTTTACAAAAAATATAGCCTGTTTCTGAGCCCATCAAGTTCATTCATGTTGCTTTTTAAAAATTTTTGTTCTCCCACATATTGTCTCATTTGATAACTGTTTTTTCTTTTGTCCTGTTTATTTTTACAGTTTTACTGAGATATAATTATTGATGCAAAAAGCTGTGTAGATTTAGGTCCTACAACAGTGTTGATTTAATACACTTACATATTGCAAAATGTTTACCATCATGGCATTCACTACCACCTTCATGCTATTGCATAGTTACCATCTCTTTTTTTGTGGTGAAAACATTTTAGATTTACTTTCTTAGCAACACTGAAATATAAAATATATTATCATTGCCTATAATCAACATCCTGTACCTCAGATCTCCAAACCTGTTAATCTTGTTTGATCACTGTGGATGAGTTCCTATCTTGTGCCAGGTTCTGTGCTCTGCACTGGAACTAAGAGAAGAATTTGTCAAGCTCTTGCCCCTGAGGAGTCCTAGCTCCTCCACTAGCTGGCTGGGTAAATTTGCTTAAGATATTGAACCTCTCTGTTTCCTTGTCTACAAATTGGAAATAAAAAGGACCAACTTATAGGTTATTGAAGGAAATGAGATATTACGTGTAAGGTATTTGATACAATGCCTAACATATTATATGGGCTTTTCTGGTGGCTTAGTGGTAAAGAATCTGCCTGACAATGCAGGAAATACAGGTTTGATCTCTGGGTCGAGAAGATCCTCTGGAGAAGGAAATGGCAACCCGCTCCAGTATTCTTGCCTGGGAAATCCCATCGACAGAGGAGCCTGTGGGCTATAGCCCAAAGTGGCAAAGAAGAGTTGGATACCACTTAGTGACTATCAGTTCAGTTCAGTTCAGTCACTCAGTCATGTTTGACTCTTTGTGACCCCATGGTGTGCAGCACACCAGGCCTCCCTGTCCATCAGCAACTCCCACAGCTTGCTCAAACTCATGTCCATTGAGTTGGTGATGCCATTCAACCATTTCATCCTCTTTCATTCCCTTCTCCTCCTGCCTTCGATCTTTCCCAGCATCAGGGTCTTTTCCAATGAGTCAGTTCTTCTCATCAGGTGGCCAAAGTATTGGAGCTTCAGCTTCAGCATCAGTCCTTCCAATGAATATTCAGGACTGATTTCCTTTAGGATGGACTGTTTTCCTTTAGGATGGACTGTTTTGATCTCCTTGCAGTCCATGGGACTCTCAGTTGTCTTCTTTAACACTACAGTTCAAACACATCAATTCTCTGGCACTCAGCTTTTTTATGGTCCAACTCTCACATCCATATATGACTACTGGAAAAACCATAGCTTTGACTAGATGGACCTTTGTCAGCAAAGTATTGTCTCTGCTTTTTAATATGCTGTCTAGATTGGTCATAGCTTTTCTTCCAAGGAGCAAGCGTCTTTTAATTTCATGACTGCAGTCACCATCTGTAGTGATTTTGGAGACCACTAAAAGAAAGTCTGTCACTGTTTCCATTGTTTCCCCATCTATTTGCCATGAAGTGATAAGACTGGATGCCATGATCTTTGTTTTTTAAATGTTGAGTTTTAAGCCAGCTTTTTCACTCTCTTTTACTTTCTTCAAGAGGCTCTTTGCTTTCATCAAGTTCTTCTTCACTTTCTGCCATAAATGGTGTCATTTGCATATCTGAGGTTATTGATATTTCTCTCAGAAATCTTGAGTCCAGCATGTGCTTCATCCAGTCCAGTATTTTGCATGATATACTCTGCATATAAGTTAAATAAGCAGGGTGACAATATACAGCCTTGGTGTATTCCTTTCCTGATTTTGAACCTATCTGTTTTCCCATGTCCAGTTCTAGCTGTTGCTTCTTGATCTGTATACAGATTTCTCAGGAGGCAGGTAAGGTGGTCTTGTATTCCCACCTCTTTAAGAATTTTCAACAGTTTGTTGTGATCCACATAGTCAGAGACTTTGGCGTAGTCAATAAAGCAGAAGTAGATGTTTACGGATGTTGACAATTTGATCTCTGGTGCCTCTGCCTTTTCTAAATCCATCTGGAGTTTCTCGGTTCATGTACTGTTGAAGCCTCAGTTGGAGAATTTTGAACATTACTTTGCTAGTGTGTGAGATGAGTGCGATTCTGTGGTAGTTTGAACATTCTTTGGCATTGCCTTTCTTCGGGATTGGAATGAAAACTGACCTTTTCACTTAGAGACTAAACAACAACAAACAATGAACATGTTGTAAGCACTCATTTACAGCACTTACCATCACCAAAATTATTATAGCTTATATTTTATTAAGGGCTGGGCCCACTGCTGTCTCCACTGAAATATTGTTACTGATCTTGCCAATTGAAATATCTCCTTTTCCTTTTCTTAGTACTTTGCACCAAGTTACTGCCAATTCTATTCCACATCCATTACAGATAATGGAAATTATATCTGTCATATACAATAAGCTGTGCTGCTTGAGGCCAGAGACCTCTTCTTATTTTTTCTGTTTATTCATCATTCATTCATTTATTCCTTCCTTCATTCATTTGACAAGTATATACTATGCATCAATCATATGCCAGGCAGTAAAGATAGCCACTGGAAATATAGAAAAGAACAAGAAAACCATGGTCCATCCTTACTATCACTTTATGGGCTAGAGACAGATAAGTAGGTAATTACTGACAAGCCTGTGAGAGGAGTAGTCACAGGGAGCTATGAGAATAAACAGAAAGGTCAGTAAACTCGGACGAAGGGAATCAATGAACATATCCTAGAGAAAGCGGCATATGGATGTAATTCTGAAGGGCAAGTGGGAGTTAGCTCAGACAGGATGAAAGGGGCAAGGCAAAGTGTTCCTGACAAGAGGATGTCAGAGATGAGAGAAAGCAAAGTACACCCAGGGAACTAAAAAGTTTTGTATAGCTACAGGAGGAATTGTAAGGAGAAGAGATGAGTGAGATGAGTTGGAAAGAGAGGCAAACACCAGATCATGCTAGATTTTGTAAGCTAAGTTTGAAAACCTTGCCTTTAATAATATGGGAAGTTCCAGAAGGTTCTAAGTGGAAGAGTGACATGATGGTCACCTAAAGTAGAGAAGTAGGGGGAAGAGGAATCGATAAGTCTGAGTGACTGAATCCTGCTGCTTTTGAGGGTGAGGCGGGGAGGAGTCACAAATGATTTGAGGGTTTTGGGGCCTGGAAACTGAAATAAATGGCCATACAATTTTCCAAGCTGGAGTGAAAAAAAGAAAAAAAAGAAGAACTAGTTTTGGATTTGGAGAAAGATAATGAGTTCTGTTTTAAAGCACAACTGACATGCCTTGTAGGATATCATAGGAGAGCTATTAAGTGGGAAGTTGGGTAGAAAGGTTTGGAGCTCCAGAGAAAACAAAGGGCTGAGGCACAGATTTGGATGTCTGCTGCAGAGAGATGATAATTGAAACCATGGGATGGGATGAGATCATGCAGAGAGGCGGTAGAGAATGAAAGAGAAGGCAGCCTCAGACAGAGCCTTGACAAATTCCAACACCTGAACAATAGTTACAGTTGCTGGGAAAGGAAACTGGAAAGGCATGGCCACGGAGCTAGAAGGGCACCGAGCAGAATGCTATGTCACAGAAGCCCATGGAAAATTTTGTTTCTAGCGGAAGGGAATGGTCAGCAGTGTCATAGCAAAAATTAGAACAGCATTTGATAACACTGGTCAGAACAGCTTCAGTAGAGAGGAGCAGAAGCCAGACTTTGAAGCATTGGGAAATTAGTAGGAAATGAGAAAGTATAGATAGCAAGGGTAGTAAGTGCTTTTTAACAAACTTTGGCTATAAACAGGGAGGGACAGGGAAAGGGAGAGTAGAAGAGTGAACGAGGGAACATGGAGAAGATATCGGGTTGAGGAAGCTATTTTTATTTTGGTTTAAGGTAGAAGACATTTTGGAGAAGGCAATGGCACCCCACTCCAGTTCTCTTGCCTGGAAAATCCCATGGATGGAGGAGCCTGGTAGGCTGCAGTCCATGGGGTCGCTATGAGTTGGACACGACTGAGCGACTTTACTTTCACGCATTGGAGAAGGAAATGGCAACCCACTCCAGTGTTCTTGCCTGGAGAATCCCAGGGACGGGGGAGCCTGGTGGGCTGCCATCTATGGGGTCGCACAGAGTTGGACATGACTGAAGCGACTTAGCTGCAGCAGCAGTAACAGCAGAAGATATTTTACTATGTTTAAATGCTGATAGGAAAGAGTTCTCCCCTCACAGAATATGAATGGTTCATTATATGTTTATAAAATATTCTTTTGTTCATTCTTGTATGTCCTAGCAGCCTTGCAAAGTGCGTACAAGAGGGGCTATGAACCACATTTGATATTGTTGATGATGTTGTTTAATTGATGAGGAGAGTCAAGTACTAATGAGAGAAAGAGGCTTTGCTTGTATCCACACGGTAGGTTAGTGCTGAGTCACGCTGGAACCCCAGTAATACGTCTAGGTGCAAATGTGACCATCGGTGAACTGTGATGTGGTGCTAAAAGCTTCAGTGTTAAAAACTACTGAAGCTCTGACCCAACACCAAACTAACCAAGTTTGACTCTAGGGGAAGGGGTATGTTTTAAAACATTCCAGGCAATACTAAGGCACAGCTAAGGGTGAGAATCACTGTTTTTCATTATTTAACTTAATCTTATTTATGGTCATTGAGGGTATTTAATATTATTCCCAATCAATTAGTAAGGAGTCTGTTGACTCATAGAAGGTAATGAAACAAAGAATTATGGAGTAGGACAAAGATTCAAATTCTGGTCTGGATATTTTTCAAACAGGTACATAATACATGTTGAGCTCAGCCAAATGGATTCCAAGCTCTCTGATATACTACTTGTCTCAGTTTGTTTATTGTATTTATATGTGTCCTGTCTATTGATTCAGAAAAATAAATTATCATACTCTGGGAATTATACCATGAAGATACTTTTAGGAATTCTAAGGGTCAAACTGATAAAATTCAAGCATCTTACATACCTATGTCAATGGGAATTTGGTATCAACGGATCACAATTGATCCAAAGACTAGAGCAAACATTCATCCCTGAATTTCTCAAATGTTTCCAGGTATACTCTGACCTATTATCTCATTTATGATAGTAAAATCCTAAAAATTTTCCATATTTTATGAGTAGCAAGTGAGTGTATTGTCAATGAGTATTACAATAAAATACACTGAAGTCAGAAAAGATGAATACAAGTTAAAGTTACTTGCCCAAATGTGGGCATGTTATGCATTAGTTCATAATCATGTACATTTTTTTTAAATGTAGAAAAAAATTAAGCATATAAAAGGTCAACAAAAAACCTCTTAGAACTAATAAATTAATTAAAGTTGTAGGATACAAAATTAACATACAAAAATTTGTTGTGTTTCTATAACACTGAACTACAGAACTGAAAATTAAGAAAATAATTCTATTCACAATAGCAACAAGAAGAATAAAATACTTGGGAATAAATTTAACGAAGGGGGTGAAAGATTTATACACTGAAAATTACAAAACACTAATGAAGGAAATCAAAGAAGAGAGAGGTGGAAAGAGATCCATATTCATCAGATCAGATCAGTCGCTCAGTCGTGTCCGACTCTTTGCGACCCCATGAACCGCAGCACACCAGGCCTCCCTGTCCATCACCAGCTCCCGGAGGTCACTCAGACTCGCATCCATCGAGTCAGTGATGCCATCCAGCCATCTCATCCTCTGTCGTCCCCTTCTCCTCCTGCCCTCAATCCCTCCCAGCATCAGAGTCTTCTCCAATGAGTCAACTCTTCGCATGAGGTGGCCAAAGTACTGGAGTTTCAGCTTTAGCATCATTCCCTCTAAAGAAATTCCAGGATTGATCTCCTTCAGAATGGACTGGTTGGATCTTCTTGCAGTCCAAGGGACTCTCAAGAGTCTTCTCCAACACCACAGTTCAAAAGCATCAATTCTTCGGCGCTCAGCCTTCTTCACAGTCCAGCTTTCACATCCATACATGACCACAGGAAAGACCATAGCCTTGACTAGGCGAACCTTTGTTGGTAAAGTAATGTCTCTGCTTTTGAACTAACACCCAAAAAAGATGTCCTTTTCATTATAGGGGACTGGAATGCAAAAGTAGGAAGTCAAGAAACACCTGGAGTAACAGGCAAATTTGGCCTTGGAACATGGAATGAAGCAGGGCAAAGACTAATAGAGTTTTGCCAAGAAAATGCACCGGTCATAGCAAATACCCTCTTCCAACAACACAAGAGAAGACTCTATACATGGACATCACCAGATGGTCAACACCGAAATCAGATCGATTATATTCTTTGCAGCCAAAGATGGAGAAGCTCTATACAATCAGCAAAAACAAGACCAGGAGCTGAGTGTGGCTCAGACCATGAACTCCTTATTGCCAAATTCAGACTGAAATTGAAGAAAGTAGAGAAAACTACTAGACCATTCAGGTATGACCTAAATCAAATCCATATTCATAGACTGGAATAATTAACAATAAGATTTTCATACTATCCAAAGTGATCCAGTACAAACAGATTCAGTACAATCCGTATCAAAATTCCAATGGGATTCTTCACAGAAATATAAAAAAAAAATCCTAAAATTCATATGGAAACATAGGAGACAGTGCATAGCCGCAGCAATCTTGAGCAAAAAGAACAAAGTTGGAGTCATCACATTTCCTAATTCCAAAATATATTACAAAGTTACAGTAATCTAAGTAGTATGCTACTGGCATAAAACAGACATATATACTAATAGAAGAGAATAGACAGCCCAGAAATAAATCCATACACTGAGGTCGACTGACCCCTAACAAGGGTGCTAATAACACAAAATGGAGAAAGATACTTCCTCCAATAAATGATATTAGGAAAACTGGATAGAACTTGCAGAAAAATGAAATTGGTCCTTATCTCACATAATATAGTGATCAATTTAAAATGGATTAAATGTAAAACTACTAGAAGAAAATATTAGGAAAATGATTCTTGACACTGATCTGGACAATGAGTTTTTTGGATATTACACAAAAAGCATAGGCAACAATAGTAAAAATAGACAAATAGAGCTGCATCAGATTAAAGTGCTTCTGCGTAGCAAAGGAAACAACCAACAGTGTAAAATGTTGACCTGTGGAATGGGAAAAATATTTTCAAATCATATATCTGATAAGGGGTTAATATATAAAATATATACATAACTCATATAACTTAATAGTAAAGAAAAAAATAACAGTTTAAAAATGGGCAAAGGACCCTGAATAGATATTTCTCAAAAAAATTAAAACAAGAAATACAAATGGAGAACAGATATATGAAAGGGTGCTCAGCTTCACTACTCATCAGTCAGTCAGTCAGTCAGTTCAGTCGCTCAGTCGTGTCTGACTCTTTGCAACCCCATGAATCACAGCACGCCAGGCCTCCTGTCCATCACCATCTCCCGGAGTTCACTCAGACTCACGTCCATCAAGTTGGTGATGCCTTCCAGCCATCTCATCCTCTGTCATTCCCTTTTCCTCCTGCCCCCAATCCCTCCCAGCATCAGAGCTCATCAGGGCCATGCAAATCAAAACCACAAGGCACCACCTCACATATGTTCTGCTAAGTCACTTCAGTCGTGTCTGACTCTGTGTGACCCCATAGGCAGCATCCCACCAGGCTTCCCTGTCCATGGGATTCTCCAGGCAAGAACGCTGGAGTGGGTTGCCATTTCCTTCTCCAATGCATGAAAGTGAAAAGTGAAAGTGAAGTCGCTCAGTTGTGTCTGACTCTTAGCGACCCCATGGACTGCAGCCTACCAGGCTCCTTGGTCCATGAGATTTTCCAGGCAACAGTACTGGAGTGGGGTGCCATTGCCTTCTCCGTCACATATGTTAGAATAGCTATTATCAACAAGACAAAATATAAGGGTTGTGAGGATGTACAAAAGGGAACCCGTGCACTATCACTGGAAATGTAAATCAGTACTGTCACTACTGGGCTTTCCCAGGGTCTCAGTGATAAAGACTCCTCTGCTAATACAGAAGATGCAGGTTCAATCTCTGGGTCATGAAGATGCCCCAGAGAAGGAAATGGCAACACGCTCCAGTAGTCTTGCCTGGGAAATCTCATGGACAGAGGAGCCTGGTGGCTACAGCCCGTGGGGTTGCAAAAGAGTTGGACACGACTTAGCGACAAAACAACAACAAGACTGTCACTATGGAAGTCCTAAAAAAAATGAAAACAGAAATATGATCCATCAATTTCACTTCTAGGTATATGGAATCAATATCTTAGAGAGATATCTGCATCCCCATATTCATTGCAGCATTATTCACAGTAGCAAAGATATGGAAATAATGAAAATGTCCATTAATGGATGGATAAAGAAACTATGATACACACACACACACACACGAAATATTATTTAGCCTTGAAAAAGAAGGAAAACTTGCCATCTGTCACCACATGTCTGTACTTGAAGGATATTACACTAAATGAAATAAGCAAGACACAAAGACAAATACTGCATAATCTTACTTACATGAAGAATCAAAAATAATTGAAGTCATAGAAGCAGAGTAGAATGGTAGTTGTCAGGGTCTGGGAGGCAGGGAAAATGGGGAGATGATTGCTCAAGGGCACAAACTATCAGCTAAAAACTGAATATGTTTTGAGGAACTAATATACATCATAGTGGCTAGACTATAGTTAATATCACATTGTATATTTGAAATTTGCTAAGAGAGTAGATCTTAGTTGTTCTCTTTAGAAAAAAAAAGATAACTCTGTGTAGTGATGGATATGTTAGTTGGCTTGATGGTGGTGATTATTTTACCATATATATATATATTAATTAAAACATCAAGCTTAATAGCTTAAATATATAAATTATATCCCAATAAGCTGGAGAAAAAAAATCAGCTTATGCAACTTACTATCCTTACTATCAAAAAACAAACAAAAAACCAAACAACTCAATCAAGAAATGGCAGAAGATCTAAATAGACATGTCTCCAAAGGAGATATACAGATGGTCAACAAACACATGAAAAGATGCTCAACAACACTAATTATTAGAGAAATGCAAATCAAAAATACAAGAAGGTATCACCTCACACCAATCAGAATGGCCATCATCAGATAATCTACAAATAATAAATGTTGGAGAGGGTATGGAGAATTCCACACTGTTGGTGGGAAGGTAAATTGATACAGCCACTATGGAAAACAGTACAGAGGTTCCTTGAAAAACTAAAACTATAACTACCATATGATCGGCAATCCCACTCCTGGGCAAATACCTAGAAAAAAAATCATAACTGAAAAAGCTACTTGCACCCCTCAGTGTTCATTGCAGCACTATTTACAACAGCCAGGACATGAAAGCAACCTAAATGTCCATCAGCAGAGGAATGCATAGAGAAGATGTAGTACATATACACAATGGAATATTAACTCCTTATTTCCAAATTCAGACTGAAATTGAAGAAAGTGGAGAAAACCACTAGTCCATTCAGGTATTACCTAAATCAAATCTCTTATGACTATACAGTGGAAGTGAGAAATAGATTTAAGGGACTAGATCTGACAGACAGAGTGCCTGATGAACTATGGACAGAGGTTCATGACATTGTACAGGAGACAGGAATCAAGACCATCCTCAATAAAAAGAAATGCAAAAAAGCAAAATAGCTGTCTGAGGAGGCCTTACAAATAGCTGTGAAAAGAAAGCAAGAGAGAAGCAAAGGAGAAAACCAAAGACATACCCGTTTGAATGCAGAGTTCCAGAGAATAGCAGGGAGAGATAAGAAAGCATTCCTCAGTGATCAGTGCAAAGAAATAATGGGAAAGACTAGAGATCTCTTCAAGAAAATTAGAGATATCAAGGAAACATTTCATGCAAATATGGCTCAATAAAGGACAGAAATGGTAGGGACCTAACAGAAGCAGAAGATATTCAGAAGAGGTGGCAAGAATACACAGAAGAACTGTACAAAAAAGAGCTTCACGACCCAGATAATCACGATGGTGTGATCACTCACCTAGAGCCAGATGTCCTGGAATATGAAGTCAAATGGGCCTTAGGAAGCATCACTATGAACAAAGCTAGTGAAGGTGATGGAATTCCAGTAGAGCTATTTCAAGTCCTGAAAGATGATGCTGTGAAAGTGCTGCACTCAATATGCCAGCAAATTTGGAAAACTCAGCAGTGGCCATAGGACTGGAAAAAGTCAGTTTTCAATCCAATCCCAAAGAAAGGCAATGCCAAAGAATGCTCAAACTACCGCACAATTGCACTCATCTCACATGCTAGTAAAGTAATGCTCAAAATTCTCCAAGCCAGGCTTCATCAATATGTGAACCATGAACTTACAGATGTTTAAGCTGGTTTTAGAAAAGGCAGAGGAACCAGAGATCAAATTGTCAACATCTGTTGGATCATCGAAAAAGCAAGAGAGTTCCAGAAAAACATCAAATTCTGCTTTATTGACTATGCCAAAGCCTTTGACTGTGGATCACAATAAACTGTGGAAAATTCTGAAAGAGATGGGAACACCAGACCACCTGACCTGCCTCTTGAGAAACGTGTATGTAGGTCAGGTCAACAGTTAGAACTGGACATGGAACAACAGACTGGTTCCAAATAGGAAAAGGAGTATGTCAAGGCTGTATATTGTCACCCTGCTTATTTAACTTATATGCAGAGTACATCATAAGAAACGCTGGACTGATTCCACAAGCTGCAATCAAGATTGCCAGGAGAAATATCAATAACCTCAGATATGCAGATGATGCAACCCTTATAGCAGAAAGTGAAGAAGAACTAAAGAGCCTCTTGATGAAAGTGAAAGAGGAGAGTGAAAAAGGTGGCTTAATGCTCAACATTCAGAAAACTAAGATCATAGCATCTGGTCCCATCACTTCATGGCAAACAGATGGGGAAACAGTGGAAACAGTGACTGACTATTTTTGGGGGCTCAAAATCATTGCAGATGGTGACTGTAGCCATGAAATTAAAAGACGCTTACTCCTTGGAAGGAAAGTTATGACCAACCTAGATAGCATATTCAAAAGCAGAGACATTACTTTGCCAACAAAGGTTCGTCTAGTCAAGGCTATGGTTTTTCCTGTCAACAAAGGTCCGTCTAGTCAAGGCTATGGTTATTTCAGTGGTCATGTATGGATGAGAGATTGGTCATGTACAGATGTGAGATTGGTCATGTATGGATATGAGAGTTGGACTATAAACAAAGCTGAACATTGAAGAATTGATGCTTTTGAATTGTAGTGTTGGAGAAGACTCTTGAGAGTCCCTTGGACTGCAAGGAGATCCAACCAGTCCATCCTAAAGGAAATCAGTCCTGGGTATTCATTGAAGCTGAAACTCCAATACTTTGGCCACCTGACTCATTTGAAAAGACCCTGATGCTGGGACAGATTGAGGGCAGGAGGAGAAGAGGACGACAGAGGATGAGATGGTTGGATGGCATCACCGACTCAATGGACATGGGTTTGGGTGGACTCCAGGAGTTGGTGATGGACAGGGAGGCCTGGTGTGCTGCAATTCATGGGGTCGCAAAGAGTCGGACACGACTGAGGGAATGGACTGACTGATTACCTCAGCCATAAAAAGGAACAAAATTGGACCATTTGCAGAGATGTTGATAGACCTAGAGACTGTCATAGAGAGTGAAGTAAGTCAGAAAGAGAAAAACAAATATCATATATTAACACATATATGTGAAATCTAGAAAAATGGCATAGATGAAGCTACTTGCAAAGCAGAAATAGAGACATAGACATAGAGAACAACTGAATGGATACCAAGAGGGTAAGGGGGGAAGTGGTATGAATTGAGAGACTGGGATGGACATATATACACTATTACGTACAGAATAGATAAGTAATGAAAGCTGACTATAAAACACAGAGAACTCTATTTGCTGCTCTGTGGTGACCTGAATAGGATGGAAACCCAAAAAAGACAAGATACATGTACGTATAAAGCTGACTCACTTTGCGGTACAGCAGAAACTAAGACAACATTGTAAAGCAACCAGGAAAGTGAAAGCGTTAGTTGCTGAGTCCTGTCGGGGGCTCTTCATGAATCCATGGACTGTAGTCTTCCGGCTCCTCTGTCAATGGAAACTCCAAACAAGAATACTGGAGTGGGTTGCCATTGCCTTCTCCAGGGGATCTACCTGACCCAGGGATCAAACCTGGGTCTTCTGCATTGCAAGCAGATCCTTTACCATCTGAGCCAGTAGGGACAGACAATGAAATAAAAAATTAAACAAATAAAATGTAAAAAGTCTAAATACTGCACTAGACTTTCCAAATATCATTTTATTTAATTCCCAAGACTATCCTCTGAGGTACACTTTATATTATATAAATATATACTTTGTGAATGAAAGAACTGGATCTGAGCTACAAAAAGTGCCTTTCTCAAGGTCACAAAGACTTTGAGGTCAGTCTGACACCAAATCCCATTTGCTATTCCATGCTGCCTCTTTCACATGAAGCAGGGGCAAGTGCTGCGTTTCTAGTCCTCAGGCCCCCACACTCCAGGAACATGGAAGCTCATAGCAGTTGTTTTATTATGTATTTTTAAATGATTTTCTTCTTCATAAGGAGAACATTAGTATTCCACACATGAAGAAAATATTTGATTTTTATTTATCATTCTTTCTCTTTTTATGTTTCGGTGCCAGAGATAAACAGTATTCCAGGGGTGATTTTCTCTGAATACCAACTGTGGGAGACAAGAAAACCTTGTTGATGACCACCAAAGCTGTCAGATTTACCTTAATAATCCAAACGTATTACTCAGACACTTGCCAATAACCTTTTGACAAAAAAAAATGAATTATTTATTAAATATTGGGTAGCGGTACTCTTGCCTGGAAAACCCCATGGACGGAGAGGCCTGGTGGGCTGCAGTCCATGGGATCGCTGAGTCAGACACGACTGAGCAACTTCACTTTTACTTTTCACTTTCATGCATTGGAGAAGGAAATGGCAACCCACTCCAGTGTTCTTGCCTGGAGAATCCCAGGGACAGGGGAGCCTGGTGGGCTGCCGTCTCTGGGGTCGCAGAGTCGGACACGACTGACTCGACTTAGCAGCAGCAGCAGCAGCAGCAGCAGCGGTATTTCCTCAAAGCTAAAAGAAACCCTGTGGGGGAGTTATTGATAACATCACGAGCCCCAGTTTCCTTAGGGCCCCCTTTGCTGTGCCGTCCGCTCTACCCTGGTTTTGGCATCTCTCCTGGTATTTCGCTCGTTGACTTGCCACTGTCCGTTTACTCACCTGTTCCCCACTAGACCTGAAGCTCCCACCAACAGGAACTCCTTCACTTGTGTGCTTCTAAATGGGCACGGAGCCTAGCTACAAGCTTCTGCTCAGTAAACGTGTGAAGGATGAGTAAATGAATGAGTGACTATAACCTTACTCTTTTCCCTTAAAAGGATTTGTTAAATGTACAATCAGTGATGATACAACTTTTAAATCTCCATGAAACCTTTCATGCAAATTGCCAAATCAGCAGAAAATTCATCATTACACCGTGTTGGGATTGTTGATTCAGGAAATGTGATACCCAAATAAAAAGAATGAGTTATTTATTAAATATTGGGTAGCAGTATTTCCTCAAAGCTAAAAGAAACACTATGCGGGAGTTATTAATAACATCATGAGCCCCAGTTTCCTTAGGGCCCCCTTTGCCTGTGCCGTCTGCTCTACCCTGTTTTGGCATTTACAAACCCTGATGCATTCTCACATCTTTATTAGACAAGTATTCTAGTTAATTAATATGGGGTCAACTTTTAAGTAAACTGTTTCTCTAAACTCTGCCATTGGTCCTCAAATCTTGATTACCATGCAGAGTCTGTGCCCCTTTCACTCAAAATGGCTTCTACTGTATCTGTCTGCCAGGAATACACGTTTTTGGCCCGCATGACCAACTGGGAAGAAAGATGGACTGAGAGCAAGGCCTGGGCCTGGAGTGACCTGAGAATATGACCCGAGTACCGCCAGAATGATGTCTTCAAAGTCTATGTCAACTGAAGTCATGAGTTTTACCAAAACTTGTCCTCCCTTTAGTGACCTGTCTTTAGCTCAGGGTATGGCATCACTATTCTCTTGATTACTCAGATTAGAAACCTAGGTGTCATTCTAGAATTCCCTCCACTATTTAGCTCTCTCTCTGGTATCCTATCATAAACAGATCTTAAAATGTCTGCTTCTCCATTCCTACAGCTACTATCTCAGTTAAAGACTACATAATTTCTCATGCTGATTACTGCAGTAATCTCCTGCCTGAAGTCTCTGCCTCCAGTAATCTCCACAGTAAATTCAGAGGTATCTTTCTAAGATGCAAAACTGACCATATCATTCTCCTGCCAAAATCCTTTGGAAGCATATATTTCTCAGGAGCTACCTTGAATTGGTGTCCTGAGTGGCTTTTGCTCTCATCAGTCCTCAACGATGCGCCAGCCATCTTGAACTGCTTTGACTTTTTCCAGTATTCCTGATAGTCTCAAGCCTCTGGAGTCTTAAACCAGCCTGGAACATTCTTTCACAGATCTTTGTCTGACTAACTTATATTTACCTTTCACGTCTTTGCATAACTGTCATCTTCTACGGGAAGTCTTCATAAGATAATTGATCCAGCTGGATGTTAGCTCCAAGAGAATGAGGCTATGTCTTCCTCAGTGCCTGGTATGGTGCCCTATACATATTGAATTGCATACTTGTTGAATGAATGAAAAAATGAGAATAATGGGAGGAAGGAAACTGATACTAAATACTGATGGACAGGGAGGCCTGGCGTGCTGCGGTTCATGGGGTCACTAAGAGTCGGACACAACTGAGCGACTGAACTGAGCTGAAATACTGATTATGTGACCAGGCACTGTCTAGGCTCTATCTCATTAAGTCATTTAGTCCTCATGACAGCACTGATGCGTAAAACATCACAGTCCTCATTTTTCAGATGGAGAAATGGAGACTTAGAGAAGTTGAGTAACTTACTTAAGGTCACAGAGCTGGCAAAGGCATAGCAAGGACTGATTCCAAAATCCGTATCTTTCTATTATTCCATATGCCTAGCATGGAGCTCGTAGCATATGAGATAATTGAAAAACTATTGTTAAGTGAACGAATAAATGAATATAGGGAGATCATAGTTGCAAATAATATAATTCATTTCAGGATGAATACATATACCCAGATAATACATATACCTTCTCTGTGGATGGTAGACTTCAGCCATGAAATTAGAAAATGATTGCTTCTTGGAAGGAAAACAATGACAAATCTAGACACTGTATTAAAAAGCAAAGACATCACTTTGCGGACGAAGATCCATATAGTCAAGGCTATATACGGTCTTTCCAGTGGTCATGTATGGATGTGAGAGTTGGGCCATAAAGAAAGCTGAGCACCAAAGAATTGATGCTTTTGAACTATGGTGCTGGAGAAGACTCTTGAGAGTCCCTTGGACAGCAAGGAGATCAAACCTGTCAATCCTAAAGGAAATCAATCCTGAATATTCATTGGAAGGACCGATGCTGAAGCCAAAGCTCAGATAGTCTGGCCACCTGATGTGACGAGACAACTCATTGGAAAAGACCCTCATGCTAGGAAAGATTGAAGGCAAAATAAGAGGGTGACAGAGTATGAGAATCGTTGAATGGCATCACTGATTCAATGGACATGAACTTGAACAAAGTCTGGGAAATGGTGAGGGACAGGGACTGGAATGCTGCAGTCCATGGGGTCACAACTTGGCCACTGAACAACAAGAACAGTAATGCCTATCTTTGTCCAATGGGTCTAGGGATGATTTATCATCCTATCTTCTTGCATTTTGCAATAAAGGCCATTGAGGAAATAGCAATAAAGGCCATTGAGGAAATATTACTGTCCCTACTTGATAGTTGAGACAGGCAGATGAGAAACCTGAGACACAGCCAAGACCCCCCAGTTAGGTTAGTGTGACCAGTCAGGGACCTGTACACAGATCTGACAAAGAAATATAGACCTTGGAGAGAACCAGGGCTATAGTCACTGGTAGGAAATGGGATTTGAGGCAGAGAAGTTCAGGTAGTGTGTGCTCTAGCACAGAGACAGGCAGGACCTAACTGTAACAGATAAGAAGTTAAAGGTAGGGGCTTGGGAAAGGAGTGGGAGGAAGGCAAAGCTCACCTATGGTTCCAAAGACCTTTGCAGTTCTCCCTCAGATGTGCATGATTGAGTCCAAGCCCATTAGACTTCCCAAATCCATTGCGTCCAGCTGTCATCATTTCTTGCCTAGTCAGTTTTAACAGACTTCTCACTGGTCTCACCCCTCTCGTCTTGCCACTGGCAGTCCAGACTCTGCACTGCAATCAGACTGATTCTTCCATTAGGAAATCTCTACCATGTTATTTCTCTATTTTATTTCTTTATTATTTCTTCATTCATCTGGAGGATGAAATCAAAACTTCTTAGCATGGCATTCAAGTCTTCTAGGCTATCTCCTATCATCTTCACATTTCTAAGAATATTGCCCATTCTCCCCATGTCCCACACCCAATAAATATTTATCACACGCTGAATATGCTGGGGCTTTTGGTACCTTGGCACATGATGTTGACCTTTTCTGATCCTGATGAAGTCTTGGCATCCTTCAGTTCAATTCAGTTCAGTTCAGTCACTCAGTCGTGTCTGACTCTTTGCGACCCCATGAACTGCAGCACAGCAGGCCTCCCTATCCATCACCAACTCCCGGAGTTCACTCAGACTTACGTCCATCAAGTCAGTGATGCCATCCAGCAATCTCATCCTCTGTTGTCCCCTTCTCCTCCTGCCCCCAATCCCTCCCAGCATCAGAGTCTTTTCCAATGAGTAAACTCTTCGCATGAGGTGGTCAAAGTATTGGAGTTTCAGCTTTAGCATCATTCCTTCCAAAGAACACCCAGGGCTGATCTCCTTTAGAATGGACTGGTTGGATCTCCTTGCAGGCCAAGGGACTCTCAAGAGTCTTCTCCAACACCACACTTCAAAAGCATCAATTCTTCGGTGCTCAGCTTTCTTCACAGTCCAACTCTCACAGCCATACATGACTACTGGAAAAACCATAGCCTTGACTAGACAGACCTTTGTTGGCAAAGTAATGTCTCTGCTTTTGAATATGCTATCTAGGTTGTTCATAACTTTCCTTCCAAGGAGTAAGCGTCTTTTAATTTCATGGCTGCACTCACCATCTGCAGTGATTTTGGAGCCCCCAAAATAAAGTCTGACACTGTTTCCACATCTATTTCCCATGAAGTGATGGGACCAGATGCCATAATCTTCGTTTTCTGAATGTTGAACTTTAAGCCAACCTTTTCACTCTCCTCTTTCACTTTCATCCTTCAAGTCCAACTCAAATACCATTCCCTCTGTGAAAGTTTTGGCCCTCCTAACACTATGAGGACAGTTAACTGCATCTGTATTTCTGCTTCTGGAGCACTCCTCACATGGCTCTGGAACAGCAAAGTGTTGTCCTGTTTCTTTCTCCTGTCCCCATCTCAGGCCCTGGAATGGGCATTCTTTCATTTAGCAGTTTATTACAGCTTATGATAAAGCATTCAGACGAACATCCAGTGGAAGGCATACATGGAGGGTACAGGCTTTCTGCAGACCCACACCTTTGCCCAAATCTCCCTGTGTTCACTGACCCAAAAGTATGCTCCCTAGACCATTAGAAACATCATGAGAAGTTTTTAGAAATTCAGATTCCTAGGCTGTTCCCCAGATCTGCTAAATTGGAAACACTGAGAGTGGGATCCAGTCCCCAGGTGATTCTGATACATAGTAAAGCTTGAGAACTGGTGCACTAAATAAAGGGTTAAAGGAATCAAAGAGGAATTCTGTGTGGGAAAAATCAGGAAAGGCTTCCCAGGGTAGGAAGCATTTGGATAGGGCCTGATAGAGGTTAAGATTTAGATACAAAGAAATAGAAGGAAACCTCTTTTCTGAGAGAGAAAATTGCAAGAAGGAAGTCAAGAAGCTAGAGAATTCCAGTGCAAGATCAGGCAATGTGTTGGGCCCTGTTGCCTGGAGTCTAGAAAGAGCAAAGAAAAGTAAAGTAAGATCAGCCTGTTAACTAAGCGGCCTCTCCCACCAGCCTGTACATCCCTCCAGAGGAAGGAGGCGAGGACTGTGTTTGACTCAGCTTTGTGTCTGAAAGCTGACTCGGAGCAAGGGCTTGGTGAATGTTCTAAGAATGACTGATTGAGGGCAGCTTAAATGAAGACTACTAGAGAAATAGGTTTTCTGTGAGACCAGCCATATCATGCTACTGCTCCTGAAAAGGAAAGAGCAGAGAAAATGGTTCCTCTGCAGTGAGAGCAGAAACTCCCATCTGGCTCCATCTAGTGTCTTAATGGGCAGATTTCTAGTCTAGGACACCTCTAGCCGAGCAAACAGCCTCTGAACGTTCTGCTGTAGGCACTTGGGTGGCAGGGAGGCGGGGCAGCCAGGGCCTGGCTTTAAATTGAAAACAACTTTAGGTCTGAGCTTGCTTGATTTTTTTTCATTTGGTTATTCCATTTAATTTTCCTGTAGTTTTGGTGTATGTGTATGTGAGAGAGAGAGAGAAAAAGAGGAGAAAGAGAAGAGAAATCTTTTGCATGTGCTGAATTCCAAAGACTGCATCCAGAATCTTTGAGTTCCCTTATCAGGGCGTGTGTGATGCATTTTGGCCATGTTCTATAACCTCCACCAGGGGGTATCCCAGACTCTAACAAAGCAGCATGCAAGCCTTGGACTTGGGAGGGGGTCATTTTTCTTTAAAAGTAGTCAATAAATTACTGTCAATGCCTTTGATAAGGATAAAAAGAATGCTATTCTAAGGAAATAATGACAGATGCAAACATATGTATGGGTGTTCATTAAACTGTAATAGTAAAAAATTGAAAATTACCTAAATATGGAATAAGAAGAAGTAATTAAATAAGCTATTCACATACATGCTATGGATTATGCAGTTCTTAAAACACATTTTTTGAAGAATATTTAAAATGTAGGAAATGATCATAATATTTCATTGGGTAAAAAAAGACAAATGCAGTATGATACCCATTTATATTAAAAATGCACAAAAGCACAAAGAAAAAATTTGGCAAGAAGTACAGTGACATGTTGACTTATGGAATTAGGAGCAATGTAAATTTAATTATTCTTTTATATATTCTCTATAATCAGGATATTTACAGTTTAAATGTGGCATTAAATTAAGAATTGGACAGTAGCATGAAAAGAAGGAAACTTAGAAAATGAAAAGGGAGATATTAATCAAATGGGAACATTTAATCAAATAAAAAGAATACAGTTGTAGTGATTTGGAAAAATATATTTTGCCAATATTATTTAGTACAACTCAGGCCCCATTATTATTGATGACTAAGAGGTTACGTTGGTGTTTCAACAAACTACTTCCTATTTTTAAAAGCATTAAATACAATTAACATGTTAAGCAATGTACTTTTCATGAGCTAAATGCCACATATGAGACAACAGATATATAGGCAAGTGGAAAATTTTAACTGAGTCCAGGGCAGAAGATCATATATCCTTGATATTGTCCATTCTGAATGAGCCTTCTATGAACAAAATTATTTGTGTAATAATAGCTATGCTCCCCCATATATTTTCATATCAATCTCACAAAAATCCCATGATCAAATCCTGATTGACAGATATGTATACTATTCCTAAACACTGTTTCTCAGAAGTGGCAGCTCAGGTAAGATTTTCTGGTATTTCCTCTGCACCTAGCACTGAGCTAGACATTGTGCCTGTTCTCTCACATATTTATATCAACAAATCTTTGCAGAAATCTATACGTGCTATTAGCCTTGTTTTGCAAAGGAGAACATTTGGGCTCCCAGAGAGGAAATGACTTCCCCAAAGTCATACAGGTAGCATACAAGCAGTAGTGCCTGACATCAAGCCGAGATCTGTCCCCGTGCAAGCCCAAGCACTTCCCACCATATTTTTCATTTCCCAAGGGGGTCACCGCCAGGGGAGAATTAAAAGGATGAAGGAGGAGATGCAATGTCTGAAGCTCTCAGAAGGCACCACTGTGGTCTGACTCCTGCTCTGCACTCCCGTGACCTTGAGCTTGAAACGGACAAAGGAACGGACTCTCCTGATGCTCTGTGATGAGTCAAGAGGAAAGTCAGCTCTCAGGGAAACAGCTGGCCTTTCTCCAGCAGCCGGGCCTGAGAGATAAACAGATCAATGCAGACACTCGTCTCAACCTAATGAGCTAATGGCACAGCCAGGGTACTGCCTTATTGGATTGCTGGTCATGCTGAAAGGGTCCAGAGTTAAGCAGGCCTACTGTGGGGGTGGAGGACTCACACCCCACCCCCTGGTGAAGCCTGGCTCCTTTGTATGAATGCTAGGCGTGATTTGTTCCCTCTGTTTGTTTGTTCATTGTTTTGTTCGTGTTTGTTTTTCCTCACTCCCCTAGGAATGTGTTGAGATTTGATGAAATGATGTCAATGACCTTTCTGCTCTGTAGACAGAGTGCCACAGATGAAGGAAACACTGTCCTTCCAGGAGGTAGACCAGTGTGCTGCGAAGAATCCCCACCCGGCATTAGCACAGCGGCATTCTGATTCCCACAGTGATTTGACGTGGTATTTGGGCATACTCCTGCCCCTCTCTGATGTCAATTTTCCACGTGAACCATGAAAGCACAGGAGTGAAAGTCGTTCAGTTGTGTCTGACTCTTTGCAACCCATGGGCTATACAGTCCATAGAATCCTCCAGCTCAGAATACTGGAGTTGGGTAGACTTTCTCTTCTCTAGGGGGTCTTTCCAACCCAGGGATTGATCCCAGGTTGCAGGTGGATTCTTTACCAGCTGAGCCACAAGAGAAGCCCAATAATACTGGAGTGGGTAGCCTATCCTTTTTCCAGCAGATCTTCCTGACCCAGGAATCGAACTGGGGTCTCCTGCATTCCAGGCAGATTCTTTACCAACTGAGCTACCAGGGAAGAAGCATAGGAGGGACTGGAGTAAAAGGTGTTTCTGTACCAGGTAGCATGTTATGAACCCAAGTAGTTCACCTGACACTGACAATTACATAAAGCTACAAGTATGTAATCCTGCTGGTCTCGATAAACCCAGACAATGGTTAACTATAAATAATGATAATTCTAATAATAACCACAAATGAATGTTTATTGAACATTCTACTTCTCACTCAGAGACAATCACCATCACTCATCAGTAGCATCAAACTCTTGCTTTCTCTTCTTGGGCTGTTTCTCTCTGAATTTCTTTCTTGACTTTTCTTAGTACCCTCAGCTATATTTCCTCTGGTCTTTTGCAGTGGGCATGAAGCAGGCAGCCCGCTCCAGAGGTGACCAGAGCATCTCACTGAGCCAGGTCTCAGGTAGTCCCTGCTCTCACACTAGTTTATTAGCTCCTGCACTAGTCTATCATCAGCATACACAGGCTTCTGGGTATATAAATACACCAAATGGCCATTACTTAATGGCACCTGACTGAGGCCCTCCTTAGGAGCCAGGGAATGCTCCCAGGGTTGGAGGCACAGGCAGGAATCTCCCCCAGAGCTCATTTCTGAATATTCAGGTTCCTGAAAGGAGACTCATGGCTTGCTGCACGGCCACAAGAAGAGTAAGGAGCTGGACAGTCTCCAAACTAGAAGGGTTCCAGAGAGGTCACCATCCTCAATCCATGACTGGAGAATATAAATTGATATCACAGAGGCATTCTTTGAGTTTGTTAAAAAAAATAGAACCTTTATATATGTCCTCCTCTGAGGAGTCTTCAGAGGGATTTTGGCCTAAAACTATCTTAAGGGTTCAACTATCTGTGGTTTACAAATTTTTAAAACTGTGGAATTCTTTGTACGTCAGAAATTACATTCAAAAGCCATAGAATCAAGTAGATGCAGATATTGTTACGGCTTCCTGGAGCACAGTTTGAAAATCACTAATCTAGTCCAGGATTGCTTTACTCTTGCTGGTGGTGAAGCTTTGACCAAACAATGGTCCCTGCTTATAGTCTGGTGCTCTTTCCCCATTTATGCATTCCCCACCAAGAAATATTTGCTTAGATTCTGCTATGTTAAATCTATTGAGGGAATCAGCAAGACTGCACTTTAGTCCACACAGAGGTCATAGATCACTGATGGTCTGGCCAAAGGTAGAAAGGCAGAACCCTACAAATGGACTAGGTTAGGGTTTCTTAACATTGACTCTAGTGATACTTTCGGAGAAGGCAATGGCACCCCACTCCAGTACTCTTGCCTGGAAAATCCCATGGACGGAGGAGCCTGGGAGGCTGCAGTCCATGGGATCGCTAAGAGTTGGACATGACTGAGCGACTTCACTTGCACTTTTCACTTTTCATGAATTGGAGAAGGAAATGGCTACCCACTCCAGTGTTCTTGCCTGGAGAATCCCAGGGATGGGGGAGCCTGGTGGGCTGCCGTCTATGGGGTCACACAGAGTCGGACACGACTGAAGTGACTTAGCAGCAGCAGCAGTGATACTTTGGACCAGATCATTTTTCATCATCAAGTGTTGTCTTATGCACTGCAAGATGTTTAAAGTAGCCATGATTTCTACCCACCAGATGCCAGTAATAACCCCTCTCAAATCTTGACAGACAAAAACGTCTCCAGACATTGCCAAATGTCCTCTGAAAGTAGGGGGCAAAATCGCTTCCATTAGAGAACTGTGGATTAGCTAACAGAAGACAGCAGCATAAGGGATCTCACCAGGTTGCATAAAATTAAAGGCCAAATAAATGATGAAGACAGTGTTGTAAGAATTCTGAGAAGAAGGGGCTCCTCTGCACCTATGCTCTCAGGGTGGTGATACCAGCACAGTGCAGAGGAAGGAGGGAAAGCTCTTGGCTTCAAGTGGCCTTAATTGTCTTCCCACCCTCAGCTCCTGTAAAGATTTTCTGGCCTGGAAGCTTCATGGAGAGACTCCTGGACCAAGACAAGACCACCTGCCTCCATTCCTTGCTGTGCCATCAATTCACAGTATGGCACTGGCCAAATCCTTCTCCCCTCTGGACGTCGATTCCCTCAACCATAACAAGGATAGAGAGCAAGGTCTGTAATCTCACCAATAATCTTTTTTTTTTTTTAAACCAGTTTCATTTTCTTCATTATTCTCTTTATAAAATTATGTGGTGGCTACAGCTAGGGCCTGGGTCCTCTTCACGGAGACTCTGGTATGGGTCTTCACAAGATGGTCAGTGAATTCCTGATTATGAAGACTTGAACACTGTCTCTTTCCAGAGGTCAGGGGTGAGATAACTGGAGGTCTTGAAAATGGCATCAAAAGTGACCTTGGCGAAGTTGCCCGGGGTGGCAGTGCAGCCCCTGGCAGAAGTGTAGCAGTCATCTATGCCAGCCATCATCAGCAGCTTCTTGGGCACAGGGGTGAGACGATGCCAGTACCTCTGGGGGCAGGGATGAGGTGCACCAGCACAGAGACACAGAGGCCAGTCACCTTGCAAAGAACTGTGTGGGGCTTGCCGATCTTGTTCCTCCAGTAGCCTCTTTGCACAGGGACGATGGACAGCTTGGCCAGGATGATGGTTCCACAGATGGCAGTGGCTACTTCTTTAGCGCACTTGTCACCCAGACCGACATGTCCATTGTAATCCCCGAAGGCAATAAATGCCTTGAACCTGGTCCGCTGGCCAGCACTGGTCTGCTTTTGCACGGGCATAATCTTCAAAACCTCATCCTTTAAGGATGCTCCCGAGAAAAAGTCAATGATCTCAGACGCCTTGATAGGCAGAGAGAAAAGGTAGATCTCCTCCAGGGACGTGATCTTCATGTCCTTGACCAGGCGGCCCAGTTTGGTAACAGGGAGCCACTCCTTGTCCTCGGCCTTGCCTCTGCGAGCTTCGTGGCCGCGATCCCGGTCCTGGAGACCACTACTGAAGCCTCCGAGGAAGCCACCGTGGTCTCCTGTTCCAGGGCCCCGGGGGCCTCCGGGCCCTCCCACAGCACCAGGGTCATCCCATTTGGTGTTTTCACGAAGATGAAGGCACTGATAATCCTTAAGTTCCCTGCTAGCTCATGGATTCTATTTTCTAATTTTTGCCATAATTCTGCTGCTGCTGCTAAGTCACTTCAGTCATGTCAGACTCTGTGTGACCCCAAAGACAGCAGCCCACCAGGCTCCCCTGTCCCTGGGATTCTCCAGGCAAGAACACTGGAGTGGGTTGCCATTTCCTTCTCCAATGCATGAAAGTGAAAAGTGAAAATGAAGTCGCTCAGTCGTGTCTGACTCTTAGTGACCCCATGGACTGCAGCCTCCCAGGCTCCTCCATCCATGGGATTTTCCAGGCAAGAGTACTGGAGTGGGGTGCCATCGCCATAATTCTAGAAAGAGTAAAATCACGTTTGGCTGATGACTACTTGATCTTAGGCTTTCTCAGCCATATCTGAAAAGCCATTTCCTTGAATAGGTAGGTTAGAAAGGAAAATACAAAGGGAGAGTATGCTCCTATCCATACCTTGGAATAATAACAATGATGAATCTTCATTGTGGGCTTCCCTTATGGCTCAGTAGGTAAAGAATCTGCCTGCAATGCAGGAGATGCAGGTTCGATTCCTGGGTTGGGAAGATCCCCTGAGAAGGAAATGGCAACCCACTCCAGTATTCTTGCCTGCAGAATCCCATGGACAGAGGAGCCTAGAAGGTTATAGTCCATGGGCTCGCAGGAATCAGACTTAGCGACTAAACCACCACTACCAACCTATATATGTGGCTTTGTAGTTTACCAAGCACCTTCACATATGCTATTCAGATACATGATCCTCAAAACAGCCCCACGAGGTGAGAAAATTACTGTCATTTCATGGATGAGGAAGTCAAGATTCAGTAAGGTTGAGGGTCTTTGCCTCAGGTCACACTCAGACCTCCCCGACTTCAGGTTCCTTGCTTCAAACTCCAGCTGCCTGTGCTACACTGAGTGTATTGGAAACTATCTCTCTAACTCTCCCAGAGACAGGACATAAAGGCCAAGTGACTAAGAGACTCGGGCAGAACAGGAAGGGAAGTGACAGCATGCTGAGGATACCATGCTGACCGTGATAGGGGCGACAGAACTGGCTGAACAAGTGCCAAACCAAGTGCTTTGAAAGAGTAGGAAAAAGAAAAAAAAAATCTTCCCACTGTTTGCCTGCCAAGCCCCTGCACAGGGACATGGGTACAGAGTTCTGCTTAAGGTTTAATTCTATTGATTACACATTCCATTTTCCAAAGTGCCATTTGCCTGAAGGAGCAGGTGGTGTTTTCGGCATCCATTTAGCTGATGTATTAGCCATGTGGCTCAGTGCATCAGCAGGCCCGAGTCATCAATTTACGGTGAGATGACAGAGGGAATCACTCACTGCAGAATCCTAATGGGGAGAGGGAGAGGGGGGATGGAACACACAGAAAGGGACAAAAACAGTGGGATTGTGGACCTGACTGGGGCCAGGGGACGCAGGAGATGAATGGCCCAACATAGGACCTTCAGTTGATAACAGCAAACGCTTAGGACCTGACTCTGTGGCAGGTCCCAGGCTGGACACTGGGGACACAAAGAGGAGTCGCAAGAATTCCCACCTCCAAGACCTCAGTTTTACAGGGAAGGCAGACATAACTATTAACAACAATAACATCAGATATACATTACAATGGAAGGATGTGGTAGGTAGCAGAAGAGTATTTTAAAATTCCACAGTTACACTTCAAGTCCCAGCTTCATTATTTACTAGCTTTGCAGTTGTAAAATTAGAGGCAAAGTTAGGCTGGAAGCTCATAGAGAGTAGGCACTATATGTCTTATACATTTTTGAATGCCCACTGCCCCAGCCCAGAGTCTGGTATTGCAATCATAATCACCAAAGAATATTAATAGTATAATCATGAAAACAATAAAAGTAATCATAACAAAATAACATTTACTGAGCTCTTTTACATTCCAGGTCCTGCCTAAGTGTTATATATCTTTCCATCCTCACAACAAGCCCATGAATTAGGTACTATTGTTATCTTTATTTTATAGATGAGCAGATGGAGCCTCAAGGAGGTTAAATAACTTTCTCATAGTCACACAGCTTGTAAGTGGTGGTGGAGCTAGGATTAAAATCCAGACCTGTCTGGTTCTATAGCCATATAGCCATTCAACACTGCAAAGTTTGGTTATTCCAAATGTACTTAAGTTATTTAACCTTGCAGAGACCCCATTTCTTAAAAGTCAAGGGCTCTATTTTTTTTTTTTCTTTATAGATTGTTGTAAGCATCAAATAAGACAATGTACGTAAAGCATTACTTGGTACATTCTAAAAAGATCAATAAATGATAGTTACCACTATCCCCATTCTAAAGATAATCATGTTCAGAGAAGAACTCTGAGGGTCAGAGCCCACCTAGTTTTTAAGAGAAACTTCTCCAGTGCCTGTGTGAGTATCTTCTCTGATGCAATGAAGGTGCCTCCTCTGGCCCCCATCCTTAGAACTAAGTGTTCCAGTATGGTTCTTTTTAACTAGATCATTCATGTTTTACTTATTCTGACTTTTGTCATTTGACATGCAACATGAGGCAGACTGTGGCAAAGGGCAAATGTGAGCAAAGCAAACAATTTCTCAGGTAAAGCTTTAGAAATTGTGTTTCAATAAAAAAGCTCATTGGCCCTTGAGTTTCAGGGAGGAGATTTACCTGACAGAAGTACAAGAGAGAAGCACGGTAAGCACTTGCCTTGGAAGAGAGCCCCCCACCACCCTATCTGCACCTGGTGTGGCTATAGAACTCCCTCCACCCTGAGAAGGCAGTGTCACAGAAAAGGACACTCACTGGTGTTTCCTCACTCATTCACTTATTCATTTATTCAGTGTATATTTTTAGAGGTCTTGCTTTATTCCAAGTACCATACTGGGCACTGAACTTAGAGAAATGAATACGATTGCTACCTAAAAATTTAAAAGGGTGATATGTGCATAGTTGCAAGATAATGTGATAATTTATTGTCATGCTATTTAAAATAATCTGCTTTATTGACTATGCCAAAGCCTTTGACTGTGTAGATCACAATAAACTGTGGAAAATTCTGAAAGAGATGGGAATACCAGACCACCTGATCTGCCTCTTGAGAAATCTGTATACAGGTCAGGAAGCAACAGTTAGAACTGGTCATGGAACAACAGACTGGTTCCAAATAGGAAAAGGAGTACGTCAAGGCTGTATATTGTTACCATTTTATTTAACTTACATGCAGAGTACATCATGAGAAATGCTGGACTGGAAGAAACACAAGTTGGAATCAAGATTGCTAGGAGAAATATCAATAACCTCAGATATGCAGATGACACCACCCTTATGGCAGAAAGTGAAGAGGAACTCAAAAGCCTCTTGATGAAAGTGAAAGTGGAGAGTGAAAAGGTTGACTTAAAGCTCAACATTCAGAAAACGAAGATCATGGCATCTGGTCCCATCACTACATGGGAAATAGATGGAGAAACAGTGGAAACAGTGTCAGACTTTATTTTTCTGGGCTCCAAAATCACTGCAGATGGTGACTGCAGCCATGAAATTAAAAGACGCTTACTCCTTGGAAGGAAAGTTATGACCAACCTAGATAGCATATTCAAAAGCAGAGACATCACTTTGCCAACAAAGGTTCACCTAGTCAAGGCTATGGTCTTTCCTGTGGTCATGTATGGATGTGAGAGGTGGACTGTGAAGAAGGCTGAACGCCAAAGAATTGATGCTTTTGAAGTGTGGTGTTGGAGAAGACTCTTGAGAGTCCCTTGGACTGCAAGGAGTTCCAACCAGTCCATTCTGAAGGAGATCAGCCCTGGGATTTCTTTGGAAGGAATGATGCTAAAGCTGAGACTCCAGTATTTTGGCCACCTCATGTGAAGAGTTGACTCATTGGAGAAGACTCTGATGCTGGGAGGGATTGGGGGCAGGAGGAGAAGGGGACGACAGAGGATGAGATGGCTGGATGGCATCACTGACTTGATGGATGTGAGTCTGAGTAACCTCCGGGAGTTGGTGATGGACAAGGAGGCCTGGCGTGCTGCGGTTCATGGGGTCGCAAAGAGTCGGACACGACTGAGCGACTGATCTGATCTGATCTGATTTAAAATAATGACAATTTAGAATCATCTCAACGGTAAATACTAGTAGATTTTAAATAAAGTATGGTACATCATTTCAAAGGGATATTATTCGACCATTTAAAGAATTTATAAATATTTTCAAATAATGTGGTAAAATGTTCACTGTACAATGTTAAATGATATCAGATCAGATTAGATCATATCAGACGCTCAGTCGTGTCTGACTCTGCGACCCCATGAACCGCAGCACACCAGGCCTCCCTGTCCATCACCAGCTCCCGGAGGTCACCCAGACTCACATTCATCGAGTCAGTGATGCCATCCAGCCATCTCATCCTCTGTCGTCCCCTTCTCCTCCTGCCCCCAATCCCTCCCAGCATCAGAGTCTTCTCCAATGAGTCAACTCTTCGCATGAGGTGGCCAAAATACTGGAGTTTCAGCTTTAGCATCATTCCTTCCAAAGAAATCCCAGGGCTGATCTCCTTCAGAATGGACTGGCTGGATGTCCTTGCAGTCCAAGGGACTCTCAAGAGTCTTCTCCAACACCACACTTCAAAAGCATCAATTCTTCGGTGCTCAGCCTTCTTCACAGTCCAGCTCTCACATCCATACATGACCACAGGAAAGACCATAGCCTTGACTAAGCGAACCTTTGTTGGCAAAGTAATGTCTCTGCTTTTGAATATGCTATCTAGGTTGGTCATAACTTTCCTTCCAAGGAGTAAGCGTCTTTTAATTTCATGGCTGCAGTCACCATCTGCAGTGATTTTGGAGCCCAGAAAAATAAAGTCTGACACTGTTTCCACTGTTTCTCCATCTATTTCCCATGTAATGATGGGACCAGATGCCATGATCTTCGTTTTCTGAATGTTGAGCTTTAAGCCAACCTTTTCACTCTCCACTTTCACTCTCATCAAGAGGCTTTTTAGCCCCTGTTCACTTTCTGCCATAAGGGTGGTGTCATCTGCATATCTGAGGTTATTGATATTTCTCCCAGCAATCTTGATTCCAACTTATGTTTCTTCCAGTCCAGCATTTATCATGATGTACTCTGCATATAACTTAAATGATATAAAACTGTATATATACTATGTTCTTACTGTATATATGGGCTTCTTTATCATCTCAGTAACTAAAGAAACCACCTGCAGTGCAGAGGACTGGTTCAATCCCTGCATTGGGAATATTCCCTGGAGAAAGAACTGATAAGCCTTTCCAGTATTCTTGCCTGGGAAATCCCATGGACAGAGGAGCCTGGTGGGTTACAGTCCATGGGGTCTCCAGAGTCAGACAAAACTTAGCAACTAAACCTATCGCCTAACTATATATACAGATATGCAAATAAATAGTCAGGAAGAAAATATTCAGTTTAATAGCATTTATCTTTGGCAGTGGTATTAAGGGTGATGTTTTTCTCTGATATAACGTTATTTTGTATTTACAAAAATTTTTACAGTGAACATATAGCAAAAAGGTATCCAGAAGTATCCCTATCCAAAGGTATAAAATAACTATTATTATGTTAGAAGTATGCTTAAAATACTCCTGGCACAGAAAGAGTGACTAACTTTTCCATTTTATAGATGAACAAATTGAGGTTCTCAAAGATTATATATAATGGTTTTCCCAAGGCTTTCCAGCCCATAGTTGACTGGCACACACTTTAAACAATATACATCTGATATAAATCTGAAACTCTTCCCCCAGGACTTTCTAAGAGCCACCTACCTGAAATGGGGGGTGGGGTTGACCTGCCTACAAGGTCTCCAACGATTTGCCAGAGCTACTATTTCGATTGTTCCAGAAGAACCCAGAATTGAAAAGGTAAGTCCAGGAATGACTCAGTGGTAGTTGCTAGCTGTGGATCTGGAAGAAGTGCCTATCGCTGTAAAAATAATCTTGACTGTTTACATTTCAACTCTTCAAGATTTATGGTATTTGAACTAGAAGAGTAATATAGGTCTGAGCACGTATTTAATGTTTTCGTTTAGATTTAGAACATACAGCCCCAGCATTGAGCTGATTTGAATGCTTGAATATTTTAATATCATTGTATTGTGTGCTCAGCATCCATGATTAAATATACATCTTCAAGTCCAATTTACTTTTAGCTTCATTATGGTCTTTTACAACTGGCATTCAATGAATTCTGCATTTGGCCACATAACCCAGCTCCATTTTTTTTGCAATTGTACTCTTGTGTGCATATATCTGGGAGCATGTAAAACCAAACACTCTTTAAATACAAGCAAGTATTTCCTATCTTAAGAAGGGCCTATTTTCTCAGTTATCTGTGAACATTAGAGCACAAGGTAACTGAGATATCACTGAATTCAACCTTCCAATCCTATTCTTTTATCTGTTTATAGGGCCCCTTTTATGGGCCCCAAGCTTTATTGTTGCAAACATTGTAGGCCCATCTCTCTGCCAAGAGAATACTCAGACAGGAATAGGAATTACAATAGGAATTAAATTCAGAACTCTTGTATTTTTTTTTTTTTTTTTGCCAAGTTTTCATCATAAAAAAATTATGGCTTTACAAGTATCTTTCTAGTTTTTCATTATGTATCTATCCACATAGGAGGATAGGTATATATTTTAACAATTTGTTAGCTAGATTTATAACATAGTATTTAGATTAGACTTTCGAGGCCACCATTTATTCCCTCACCTGAGTCTTGCAAATGTTCAAGGTGGGCCTGCAACTTTCCCCAGCTCCCAGCTTACTGATAGGGTCTTGTGTGGGTAAAAGACTTACCCAAGGAATCATGACTTTGCTCCTTTCTGTATTACTAGTGCATATCACAGTCATTAGCACTTGGAACACATCCAGTGTATAAATTAATTGAAGCAAACTAATTTGGAGGTATTTTTCATTTGTTTTGCATTTTAAATTGGGAATTTTATAAATGCAACAAAGAGGATAAATTCAGGATACATAATGCTAATACGGTTTACTAAGCCATCAATCGGGGAAGGCAATGGCACCCCACCCCAGTACTTTTGCCTGGAAAATCCCATGGATGGAGGAGCCTGGTAGGCTCCAATCCATGGGGTCGCTAAGAGTCTGACACGACTGAGCGACTTCACTTTCACTTTTCACTTTCATGCATTGGAGAAGGCAATGGCAACCCACTCCAGTGTTCTTGCCTGAAGAATCCCAGGGACGGGGGAGCCTGATGAGCTTCCGTCTATGGGGTTGCACAGAGTCGGACACGACTGAAGCGACTTAGCAGCAGCAGCAGCAAGCCATCAATATATATGTATGTACATATGCTATCTTATGTACTATGTATGTACCTTTTAGAACTAACACCCAAAAAAGATGTCCTTTTCATTATAGGGGACTGGAATGCAAAAGTAGGAAGTCAAGAAACACCTGGAGTAACAGGCAAATTTGGCCTTGGAATACGGAATGAAGCAGGGCAAAGACTAATAGAGTTTTGCCAAGAAAATGCACTGGTCATAGCAAATACCCTCTTCCAACAACACAAGAGAAGACTCTATACATGGACATCACCAGATGGTCAACACCGAAATCAGATCGATTATATTCTTTGCAGCCAAAGATGGAGAAGCTCTATACAATCAGCAAAAACAAGACCAGGAGCTGACTGTGGCTCGGACCATGAACTCCTTATTGCCAAATTCAGACTGAAATTGAAGAAAGTAGAGAAAACTACTAGACCATTCAGGTATGACCTAAATCAAATCCCTTATGATTATACAGTGGAAGTGAGAAATAGATTTAAGGGCCTAGATCTGATAGATAGAGTGCCTGATGAACTATGGAATGAGGTTCGTGACATTGTACAGGAGACAGGGATCAAGACCATCCCCATGGAAAAGAAATGCAAAAAAGCAAAATGGCTGTCTGGGGAGGCCTTACAAATAGCTGTGAAAAGAAGAGAAGCGAAAAGCAAAGGAGAAAAGGAAAGATATAAACATCAGAATGCAGAGTTCCAAAGAATAGCAAGAAGAGATAAGAAAGCCTTCTTCAGTGATCAATGCAAAGAAATAGAGGAAAACAACAGAATGGGAAAGACTAGGGATCTCTTCAAGAAAATCAGAGATACCAAAGGAACATTTCATGCAAAGATGGGCACGATAAAGGACAGAGATGGTGTGGACCTAACAGAAGCAGAAGATATTAAGAAGAGGTGGCAAGAATACACAGAAGAACTGTACAAAAAAGAGCTTCAAGACCTAGATAATCATGATGATGTGATCTCTGACCTAGAGCCAGACATCTTGGAATGTGAAGTCAAATGGGCCTTAGAAAGCATCACTACGAACAAAGCTAGTGGAGGTGATGGAATTCCAGTGGAGCTATTCCAAGTCCTGAATGATGATGCTGTGAAAGTGCTACACTCAATATGCCAGCAAATTTGGAAAACTCAGCAGTGGCCACAAGATTGGAAAAGGTCAGTTTTCATCCCAATCCCAAAGAAAGGCAATGCCAAGGAGTGCTCAAACTACCGCACAATTGCACTCATCTCACACGCTAGTAAAGTAATGCTCAAAATTCTCCAAGCCAGGCTTCAGCAATATGTGAACCGTGAACTTCCTGATGTTCAAGCTGGTTTTAGAAAAGGCAGAGGAACCAGAGATCAAATTGCCAACATCCACTGGATCATGGAAAAAGCAAGAGAGTTCCAGAAAAACATCTATTTCTGCTTCATTGACTATGCCAAAGCCTTTGACTGTGTGGATCACAATAAACTATGGAAAATTCTGAAAGAGATGGGAATACCAGACCACCTGATCTGCCTCTTAAGAAATCTGTATGCAGGTCAGGAAGTAACAGTTAGAACTGGTCATGGAACAACAGACTGGTTCCAAATAGGAAAAGGAGTACGTCAAGGCTGCATATTGTCACCATGTTTATTTAACTTATATGCAGAGTACATCATGAGAAATGCTGGACTGGAAGAAACAGAAGTTGGAATCAAGATTGCCGGGAGAAATATCAATAACCTCAGATATGCAGATGACACCACTCTTATGGCAGAAAGTGAGGAGGGGCTAAAAAGCCTCTTGATGAAAGTGAAAGTGGAGAGTGAAAAGGTTGGCTTAAAGCTCAACATTCAGAAAACGAAGATCATGGCATCTGGTCCCATCACTGCATGGGAAATAGATGGGGAAACAGTGGAAACAGTGTCAGACTTTGTTTTTCTGGGCTCCAAAATCACTGCAGATGGTGACTGCAGCCATGAAATTAAAAGACTCTTGCTCCTTGGAAGGAAAGTTATGACCAACCTAGATAGCATATTCAAAAGCAGAGACATTACTTTACCAACAAAGGTTCGCCTAGTCAAGGCTATGGTCTTTCCTGTGGTCATGTATGGATGTGAGAGTTGGACTGTGAAGAAGGCTGAGCGCCGAAGAATTGATGCTTTTGAAGTGTGGTGTTGGAGAAGACTCTTGAGAGTCCCTTGGACTGCAAGAAGATCCAACCAGTCCATTCTGAAGGAGATCAATCCTGGAATTTCTTTAGAAGGAATGATGCTAAAGCTGAAACTCCAATATTTTGGCCACCTCATGCGAAGAGTTGACTCATTGGAGAAGACTCTGATGCTGGGAGGGATTGAGGGCAGGAGGAGAAGGGGACGACAGAGGATGAGATGGCTGGATGGCATCACTGACTCGATGGATGCAAGTCTGAGTGACCTCCGGGAGCTGGTGATGGACAGGGAGGCCTGGCGTGCTGCGGTTCATGGGGTCGCAAAGAGTCGGACACGACTGAGCGACTGATCTGATCTGATCTGATCTGATGCTATCTTATGCTATGCTAAGTCACTTCAGTCATGTCCGACTCTGTGTGACCCCATAGACGGCAGCCCACCAGGCTCCCCTGTCCCTGGGATTCTCCAGGCAAGAACGCTGGAGTGGGTTGCCATTTCCTTCTCCAATGCATGAAAGTGAAAAGTGAAAGTGAAAAGTGAAAGTGAAGTCGCTCAGTCATGTCCGACTCTTAGCGACCCCATGGACTGTAGCCTACTAGGCTCCTCTATCCATGGGATTTTCCAGGCAAGAGTACTGGAGTGGGGTGCCATTGCCTTCTCCAATATATACATATACATATACATATGTTCAACAAATTACAATCAATATGCATATCCAACAACAGTATGACTCTGCAACCTTAGGGGTTGGAATACGGCGATTGACTAATGCATAAGAAGGTCAGGTGTCTCATCTCTGACCACAGGGATGTGTTTCCCCCCTCATCCCACAAGTTTGTGTGATTCCTGCAAGCAAGATCAGTACTGAGGATTTCCCCAAACTTTTATCAGAAGAAGAGATAAATGCTGTTCAACAAAATGTTCAATGCACTTTGAAATTATCTTTACATGAATATACATATATGCTAAGTCACTTCAGTCGTGTCCAACTCTGTGCAACCCCATAGACGGCAGCCCACCAGGCTCCCCTGTCCCTGGGATTCTCCAGGCAAGAACGCTGGAGTGGGTTGCCATTTCCTTCTCCAATGCATGAAAGTGAAAAGTGAAAGTGAAATCGCTCAGTCGTGTCCAACTCTTAGCGACCCCATGGATTGCAGCCTAACAGGCTCCTCCATCCATGGGATTTTCCAAGCAAGAGTACTGGAGTGGGGTGCCATTGCCTTCTCTGATATACATATACATGTATGTGTATATACACCATTTTATATTATATGTTATACATTTGTGTGTATATACCTGCCACGATGTCATAAAGCATAATCTACTGGGCACCTATAACCGCACAATTGTTTCCCAAAGTCTGCAGGATCTTTATTGCCTCCACCCACCACCCACAACTTCATCTCCACCCCTCCCCCATCCAAGGAGGCATTCTCATTATAGGATAATGATAGTGGAATAGAACTCCATCACTGGATAATAATTTCCTGTGGTTAGATGAATGAGGAAGGCAGACTTGGGCACCTTCAGAAACTGAACAGCAAGGGGCTGCCAAAATGTTGATTTTCAAAGAGGAAGGCTTTAGTTCTGACACAATATTCCAACCAAAGCTGAAACATTACATGCAGAAGGAGACAGCACATTTAGGCAGAGAAAGGCCTCTGAGAGACTGAGATAAGACTATGATATAAAGTAGTTGACCACTTTGCACGACAGGGGTGAATTCAATCCTTATTGGGTTGCTCTCTATATTAGGCAGCTGAGCTGCTTTGCTACTTGAAGACAAGTTGGCATCTATGTCCTTTTGAAGTCAGTGTGGGTCATGGGAGACCACCGTCTGTTGATAAATGGCTTGAATGGCAAGAGACCTGGAATGTCACTCAGGACAGATGTACTTTTTCCCTGCCCGCCTGTACTCCAAGGCACCACATTAGACCAGGCTTTAACCTCTCTGGGCCTCTGTCCTCTCATCTATCAAACAATGTATTGACTGGAGGTTTCTGAAAGCCTAGAGGCATCTGACTTGACAACTTCACATCAATGTAATTAATTTCCTTTCATTTCATAAGGAGTTCAAATGCAATACATCCAGTATGCAGAGGGGAGAGAATGTTCGACGGTCAAGTGTGCTTCTTGAGGAATTCTGGTACCTTAAACTTGGAGGAAACTTTGAAGTTCATCTATTTCAGGATCTCCATGAATCCTGGATGTTCTGCTGGAACTTCTGTGATGGGGGAAGCTTACTACCTCTCCAGGCATCCCCATTGGCTGTTGGTGAACTCTGATTGCCTCAAGGTCATTTGTTTGTTTCTGTGTTCACTCATTAATCAATTATTTCAATGCCTAATAGGTCAAGAATATATAAAGTACTGGAGTCCCAGATAAGAGTCAATGTGATCTCTGCTCTGTAAACACTCGACATTGAATTGAGCAGCATAGTGGAGTGGGCTTTGGTGGCAGGGGTTGGAGGGTGGGGTGGGCAGTAAGGCAACCAAACATGTAGACAATAATTACAATAAATGCTTTGGTAGAAGTGGTTTTGTGGAAGAAGGTGGAAGACATTGAGGGAACCCACTCTCAAGAATAAAATTTGGGGGCAGGACAGTGAGGCAGCTTATTGTTGTTAGAGACAATGTAGTATAATGTGAAAGAAAAGACTCTAGGGTCAAAATGAGTTCAAATCTGGACTCTGTCATGTCTAGTCATGTGAAAGTAAAAGTCGTTCAGTCTTGTCCGACTCTTTGTGACCCCATGGACTATACAGTCCTTAGAATTCTCCAGACCAGAATACTGGAGTGGGTAGCCTATCCCTTCTCCAGTGGATCTTCCCTGACCCAGGAATCGAACTGGGGTCTCCCTGCAGTGCAGGTGGATTCTTTACCAACCGAGCTATCAGGGAAGCTCTCTAGCCATGTGGTCTTAGGCAAATTTCTTAACTTCTGTGTCTTAGTTCCTTCACATATAAAATGAAGACAATAACAGCACTTAAATCATAGAGTTATGTGAGGATTAAGTGAGTTTCTACATGCAACGTGCTTAGAGAACTGTGTCTGAACGTAGGGCATGTAGCCAGCGTTATCACTAATTAGGGTCCATCAGTAAGCATTAGCCTGCAGACACTGTGGTGGTGGTAGTAACAAGGATCGCAGTAAAATTCTAATAGCATATTGTAGCAGCACAAGTAGTAGTGTTGTTAATAGCAGCAACAGTAGGATTAGTCAAAGGGTCAGCAGTGATAGCGGCAGCACTGGTGCTTGCTGACTCCGTTATAGCAGCAGTGGTAGCTGTCGTGATGTTTATGTAGCGGGAGTACAGACAGGAGTCAGGGGCCATGACTGAGAAGATGCAGGGGCTTTGGATATTTTTTGCTTCATCCTTTGGTTTGTTCCTTCATTTCCTCCTACAACTGCCTGCATCGTTACAGAACTGCCCCACAGAGAACGGTGGGAAATCTACCCTAAAGTGGAGGTGCGTCAGTGGCTTACACGCAGAGACTACTGGGAACAGAGAAGCCCTAAGACTGGTTTTTCCTTCAGAGACAACATATGGGTGTGCAGAGTAGGGATGAAGTCTTAAGAAAGAGTATGGGTGACGGTCACATTGAAGGGGAGGGTAAGGGCCAGTGAGCGAGAAGGAAGTCACTCTGGCTGAGCAGATAGAAGGGAAAGGAACTAACTGGCACTTGGCAAGTGTGTCAAGTACTGCACTGGGCCTTTCCTCAAAACTGACATAGTCGCTGAGGATTAAACCCAATGGACTGAACTCCAGTGTCTCAGAGTGACTATGATCAGTGCTAAGATTCAAGCACTGAGTGTCTACTATGAGTTTCTTCTGTGGCTCAGGATGTGGCTCCACAGTTGAGGACCAGAAGGCCACAACAGTCAGCCAGCCATCACAATAATATCTGAATTTGTATGTTTCGTTTATTATTTAGAAAGTTTTTTTTTTTTTTTTTTAAATGTACAGCTCAAGGTCTGACCATGATTCAAAAGCCATGAATCCATCTGGGTTAAGAGCTTTGGGAAGTGAACCAAGAATGCAGCCTTCTCTATTGGCACAAATGTCTGCGAGAAGCCCCTGCTGGCTGGTGGAGGAAGTCAGTGCAGTGTGAGAGGGAATAGCCAGCCCCATGGCTGAAGTGCAGGATTAGAGTCACATGGCTCCAACAGCAGCAAGAATAAAAGCTTAATCAACATTCGGATTAGTGCATCCCCATTTACAGGAGCTTGAACTCAATTAAAAATTTCAACTGGAATCTTGGCACAGGCGCCTTGAGACAGAATCTGACTGTTCTGGGCTCTCACCCCAATTTTAATATGCATTCCTGGAAGAAGATGGTTGGGTCAGATGGACCTGGGGCTCTATTTAGACCCTTGGCACACATACACAAAAATGTAATAAAGTTCTATTTGCAATTCCATGGTAAGTTAGTTATGTTACAGAATCAGCTATTTCTATAGGTCTCTTTTTCCCTTAGGCATACTATTTTCCTAGCATTTGCTACCACTTTTTAAAGAGAGTGGTGATGTGTGGGATTACTGGGCTTGGAATCCAATGAACTCAGCACAGATTTCAGATCCGTTTACTGGCTGGAAGCTCTTGGCCAAGTCACTTAATCTTGCTGAGCTTCAGTTTTCTCACCTGAAAAAGTGGGATAATAATAGATAGCTTTTCCTCAAATGATGGCGATGCAAATTTAAATGAGATAATAGACACCAGAGAAAACACGCTTAGCACGTTGTTTGGTACATGAATTTGCTGAACTAAAAGATTTATTTTCCTGCAAAGTCTTCTCACTGCTCATAGGTTCTGTGAGGTTACACTGTGCGACATTTCAGTTCTTTACTCTCAGACTAGAGCCTGGTCCTCAATAGTTGCCTAGATTAGTTTAGATTAGTTCTGCCACTAGCCTGCTGCTGCTGCTGCTAAGTCACTTCAGTCGTGTCCGACTCTGTGCGACCCCAGAGATGGCAGCCCACCAGGCTCCCCCGTCCCTGGGATTCTCCAGGCAAGAATACTGGAGTAGGTTGCCATTTCCTTCTCCAATGCATGAAAGTGAAACTACATTCACCCAAAACTTTCTCCAGATCTGGGTCCTTCTCTTGTTTTCTCTTGGCTGGTAAGTCTCTGAGTCTGCATCAGATCAGATCAGATCAGATCAGATCAGTAGCTCAGTCGTGTCCGACTCTTTGCGACCCCATGAACTGTAGCACGCCAGGCCTCCCTGTCCATCACCAACTCCCGGAGGTCACTCAGACTCACATCCATCGAGTCAGGGATGCTATCCAGCCATCTCATCCTCTGTCGTCCCCTTCTCCTGCCCCCAATCCCTCCCAGCATCAGAGTCTTCTCCAATGAGTCAGCTCACATGAGGTGGCCAAAATACTGGAGTTTCAGCTTTAGCATCATTCCTTCCAAAGAAATCCCAGGGCTGATCTCCTTCAGAATGGACTGGTTGGATCTCCTTGCAGTCCAAGGGACTCTCAAGAGTCTTCTCCAACACCACACTTCAAAAGCATCAATTCTTTGGCGCTCAGCTTTCTTCACAGTCCAGCTCTCACATCCATACATGACCACAGGAAAGACCATAGCCTTGACTAGGCGAACCTTTGTTGGCAGAGTAATGTCTCTGCTTTTGAATATGCTATCTAGGTTGGTCATAACTTTCCTTCCAAGGAGTAAGCGTCTTTGAATTTCATGGCTGCAGTCACCATCTGCAGTGATTTTGGAGCCCAGAAAAATAAAGTCTGACACTGTTTCCACTGTTTCTCCATCTATTTCCCATGTAGTGATGGGACCAGATGCCATGATCTTCGTTTTCTGAATGTTGAGCTTTAAGCCAACCTTTTCACTCTCCACTTTCACTTTCATCAAGAGGCTTTTGAGTTCCTCTTCACTTTCTGCCATAAGGGTGGTGTCATCTGCATATCTGAGGTTATTGATATTTCTCCCAGCAATCTTGATTCCAATTTGTGTTTCTTCCAGTCCAGCGTTTTTCATGATGTACTCTGCATATAAGTTAAATAAACATGGTAACAATATACAGCCTTGACGAACTCCTTTTCCTATTTGGAACCAGTCTGTTGTTCCATAACCAGTTCTAACTGTTGCTTCCTGACCTGCACACAGATTTCACAAGAGGCAGATCAGGTAGGCTGGTATTCCTATCTCTTTCAGAATTTTCCACAGTTTATTGTGATCTACACAGTCAAAGGCTTTGGCATAGTCAATAAATTTAGCATATATACGTACATATATAAATACTTATTTATTGGCAGTGCTGCATTTCCGTCGCTATGCGCAGGCTTTCTCTAGTTGCAGTGAGCAGGGGATACGCTCTAGTTGCTGTGCCCAGGCTTCTCACTGTGGTGGCTTCTCCTGTTGTGAAGCACAGGCTCTAGGGCATACAGGCTTCAGTAGCTGCAGTGCATGGGCTCAGCAGTTGCGGTGTAGGGGCTTAGTTGCCCTGGAGCATGGAGAATCTTCCCAGACCAGGGATCAAACCCACATCCCTTGCATTGGCAGGTGGATCCTTTACCACTGGACCACCAGGGAGGTCCTCAATCCATTCTTGACACAACAGAGATTCCTTTAAAATTAAAATTGGATCCTTAATTCTTTACAGAATGGCTTCACAGTCTCTGAGGTAAAAGGTTAAAATGTTTCCCAAGACCTAAGAAGCCCTGTGTCCTGCATAGTCTGGCCCCACCAACCTCTCGAGCCTCATCTTTTACTCAGTATCTTTGCTTCAGTCACCCATCCTTTCAGTTTCAAAACATGCCCCCCTCTCTCTTGATCTTTGGTCTTTGCCACCACTGTTCTCTTTTCTGGAGCAATTATCTCTACCACTTCCCACCTGCTCCATTGATAAAATCAGCATATCTTTCACATCTTAGATCAAAAATCTCTTCTTCAGCAGTATTATCCTTGAATTTGGAAATCATATCAGGTCTTCCTATTATGTTCTGTGATAAGACTTCGCATCCGTAGTACCTTTTATGGTTTATAACTATATGTACAATTAATTCCTGTGATTCCTATCTTAACTGTAAACTCCATGAAGACAGAGATCATGAAACTTACTCATTACTTATTTTCAACACCTAATATGCTATGTATTAACAGAATTGTCAGTGTTGAAATGTGGCACTTCCACACCATCACCGGTTACAGTTTATCCTGGAAACACTTGCCTCGACCCACTTCTGAACTCTAATTTCCTAGAGATCCTCTGGGCATCTAACCTCATGACTCATTTTCTTCTTTATATCAATCAGACATGATAATCAGCACCATGCTGATCGTGGGCTTTTCTCATTTATTGTGGAAGATCACCTCAAGGAAAGAATGCAGAAAGTGTGGTCTTAATCTCTTGGCAGGGACCTCGTAGCAGAGGCCCCTGGGCAGTGCTACCAGATGTGTGCCAACTCACAGGGCAGGACTGTCTCCTGCCCAACTTAAATATATTGAGTTCTGGTCTATAATTCAAGGTCTGGAACCACCAGGCCCCCATGGCCCTAGACCTGGGTGCCTGGCTGGTCTCTCTGGAGCACTCCTTTGGCACATCAACCTCTTCAGCCCCCTCTACTTAGTGATACACTTGGGCCCAAGTATGATCACACTCAGGAAGGAGTTTTGTAAACTTGAAAAGACTAGACACGTGTAAGGGATTAAGGGCTTAGCTCAGGCTTCCTCTCAATTCACAAACCTGGCTTCTGCTTGGCATAGTCTGCCATCTGGAGAAGATTTCTTACTTCTTTCTTTCTTACCCAATGACAGTTCCAACCTTCCTCTCTCTACTCCCTCTGAACTGGCCCAGAGAAAACAGGATTTTTTTTTTTTTTTAATGTCAGATGTGTTTTCATTAAGTCATTAATGTCTCCTATCTTTAAGGTTTTGTTGCCTCCCAACATTATTTGCCTATAACAGAGCTTCATAGTTGCAACTTCATTCCAGCGAGTTAAACCTCTGTATGGTTAAATAATTCATGTTCACAGTTATTTTAGGATGAAGCATAATAGCACTAAGTCTTGCTTTACAACAGGGGGTAGATTCTCTTCCATTTATGAACCTCAAATTCCTCATCGGTCAGATAAGGGTTAGATGGGTAAATGCCCACGTACTAGTTGTGCTGATTAAAATAGATTACATATGTGAGAGGGCTTATGTATGGAATGTTGTTAAAATGTTGTCATCACATTTCAATCTAACTCTTTCACTCTATAAAACAGAAATCAAAGGCCATGGTGGTTAACATATTCATTCATTCATTGAATCAATCATTTACTCAATAATTGTTTATTAAATGTCTTCTATTAATAACTAGGCACTTTGCCAGAGGCTAAGTGACTTACCCAAGGGTGCATAGGAATTTCATGGCAGATCTAGGATGTCAACAATAACAGCAGCTACTATTGCCAAAGGTATGCTATAAAGCTAGCATTTGTTAAGTATTTTATTTACATAATAGAATTTAATCCTCACAACAGTACTGTGAGGTAGACAGTATTAGCTTTTGTTTTTTTTTTTTTTGGTTGAGGAAATTGTCATCACAACAAACATTACTCAAATATTTCTTTAAATTTTTTCATGGGGACCAAAAGATGCTATAGAGACATAAAGACCAACATATGATGACCTAGAAATGACCTTGAATGTCAGTTTACTCAAAAACTTAAGCAAAAACTCCAATACAAAGGCATTTAAGTGTCACATTTAAAGCTTTACGACGTCTGTAGACAGTAACGAGGCAGGTTTGGGAGCCAGTCAGTGTCTTTCATCCATAAAGTGGGAATAATTATTTTGCTTTCCCAGGGCCATTGTGCAACTAAAACAAGATACTAAGTGTACACAAATATACTTCCCCCGTGTATCCTCTTACTCCCTCGCGACATTCAGGTCTTTGTTCAATGTCACCTACTTAGAGAGCTTTCCCTGTCCATCCCCCCGAAATAGCCTTCATCCTGCTCTGTCTCTTGTTCTACTGCATTTTTCTTCATAACTTCTGATACCACATCACATATTTGTTTACATGTCCATTTGTTGGCTGATTGAAGGAATGAATAAATATACCTTCCCCTCCTTCGGACTCCCATCAGCCCATCCCTTTCAGGAAAGTCTATGGGAATGAGTCCAAGGGAAGCTTAGACTCCTATCTGATTCTTGAAATAGTCTCTAGGGGCTTTGCTACATTGGCTCAGGGGTACTCCCCATCTCTACCCCAAGGCAGCATGTAACTGAAATTTCACCAGCACAAGACCAGGCTGCCTTCCTCCTTCCTGTCTGCCTGATGCTTGGCTACTCCTGGACATAGATGAGAGACAGGTGCACAGGAGGGTATGCATGTCTTTCACACAAGAAAAGCTTTGCAAGTTCAATTAAACCTTGGTAATTTCACAGACCACAGGGTTGAGGAAGAAAAAGGTGTTCCTGATGTTTCTCTTACACTTAAAAAATGCATTCCTTCAGTCTAATTTTGACTTTACATACAAAAGAGTTATATTAAATTAATGGAAAGGAAATGTTCAGAAAAGGAAAAGCGCTGTTACTTTTTGAATTGTAAGAAGGGAGATGATATTTCTGAGCATTTCTTCAGCTGTCAAAGGACCACAGATCTTCTTTTAATGTTAGGAAGACAAAAAAAAATTTCTGGTTGCGTATTTGCCGGAAATGAGACCCAAGAGAAAGGCATTGTTTCCTGAAATTACATGGTTGCCAGGGAAACCGTGTACAGAAGTTAGCCTAAATGCAGGTTAAAAAATGAAGTATCTCAGGAATTGGTTTAAGAGTATTTTTGAAAAGTCTGTGCCAAGCGTGGCACAGAGTGACCCTTGTGAAACTGTAAGAATTTCTTAGCTGTGGCAAGAAATGACAAAGGTTACTTTTCTGCTATTTTCTGCTGTGAACCTTTTTAATGAGTGTTTTTCTAGAGGTAAAATTATTCAGGTAATGTTTTTCAAGCCTCCCAGGGCTCCGTCACAAAAAGCCCCCACAAAAAACACAAAACAATGTTTCACTGCAGTCCAAAGAAATACATAAACATGAACACAGAGAGAAGTTTTAAAAACAACATTTAGTAATCTTACATGCCAGAAAAAGACTTACCTTTTCTCCTCTTTACTACTTTAAACAAAAGATTTCTGTGATTTACTTTAAAGAAAGGACTGAATGAGCACCAAAAATTATAAGCGTATTACCACCTCTGAGTCAAAGTTATCCTTTCTAGTAAACAGAGTTAAACAGAATCTCTATCTTGCAAGGTTGTTCCAAAAATAAAACAAATGCATATTTATATATGTATATGTGTACATATGGTAGATGTTCAATAAATATTTAGAAAATAGAAAATCTTAGAGATCATTAGTTTAACCTCTTATTTAACACAGATAATTTTTTCTAAAATATAACTGTTATCCAACCTCTGCTTAAATTCCTCCAGGGACAGCGAGTTCACTATCTTACATGACTGCTGCTGCTAAGTCGCTTCAGTCGTGTCCGACTCTGTGTGACCCCATAGATGGCAGCCCACCAGGCTCCCCCGTCCCTGGGATTCTCCAGGCAAGAACACTGGAGTGGGTTGCCATTTCCTTCTCCAATGCATGAAAGTGAAAAGTGAAAGTGAAGTCGCTCAGTCGTGTCCGACCCTCAGCGACCCCATGGACTCCAGCCTTCCCGGCTCCTCCATCCATGGGATTTTCCAGGCAAGAGTACTGGAGTGCGGTGCCATTGTCTTCTCCGACCTTACATGACAGCCATATCAATCTAGTAGACAGATAACTTCTTTCTTTGCTAAACTAGAATCTGCTTACTACAGCTTTTATCCATCAGTCTTGACTCTTGTGAGTATACTCCCTCTTCCTCAAAGTGTCACCCACATCTTCCTGAGTTTAGAAAACCCTATTCCTACAACTAGCCTTTGGCACTAATAAGAGCAGCCCTGTGTGACCACAGGCAAGTTACTACAGCTCTGACCAGTTTCCAGTGTCATTAAATAAGGTTAGTAATTACTTCTGTCTCCCTCTCAGACTTCTGCTAAAGATTAAAAATATTTGCCAGATGGGACACTGCTTTGGAAATTAGGGAGTACTATACATATGTTACAGGTGGGGTCTTTCCCTGTTTAAGCTCTGCCCTCCTTAGTCCCAGGCCTGGGACTGCATCCCAGGATGATCTGCATCTTCTTGGTTCCCCTGGATGCTTTCTCAGCAGGAGCCATTGCCTCTCTCCACAGGTTCCCTCGTTGATGTTGCTCACCCATTTAGTTAAATGCTGTTTTGACGAGGTAGCCTATTTTGGTAAGTGCCCCTGGGGAGCTGCAGAAAGGTTTAATTCTCTTTCTTTCCCCTAATGTTTATCTAATGGTAAAGGATTGAGAATAGGTTCCACATCCCAGGTGACTCCAGGCTGAATGATTCAATAATGTATGTGTCTAGGGGCTGACTGAGAGACACAGCTTTCAGTAGAGAGGAGAGGATGGGTTGGGGACGCTCAGTTATCATGCCAGGTAGGGTGTCACTCAACAGGAAGGTTTCCAGGGGCTTATTAATAGACTGCATTAGGGAACCAGAGCATGCAGTGATCAGGGCAGCAAGGTAGGGTGAGTACATATACATATATATGTACGCATGTATGTGTTATATATATGTGTGTGTGTATATATCTGTTGTTTCAATGCAATTATTAATGGCACCATCTTTCATTCTGAAAAGTGAAATTTGTGAGGTAAATTATATGTTCACCTTAGGCGTGAAAGTGAAAGTGAAGTTGCTCAGTCGTGTCCGACTTTGTGACCCCATGGACGGTAGCCCACCAAGCTCCTCCGTCCATGGGATTCTCCAGGCAAGAATACTGGAGTGGGTTGCCGTTTCCTTCTCCAGGGGACCTTCCCAGCCCAGGAATTAAGCCCAGGTCTCCCGCATTGCAGGCAGATGCTTTAACCTCTGAGCCACCAGGGAAGCCAAGCTTAGGCATAGGTGAAAGGAATGAGAATGCTCTTCTCTGGTGTTCCCTGTCTCAGTAAAGGGCAGCACCACCCACTTGATCCCTTAAGCTGGAAACTTTGGAGTCCTCTGAGACACTTTAATTACCTTTATCCCCACAACCAGTCTCCAAAGAATCCTTCAGACAGTTCCTCTCCTCTCCTCTCCTCTCCCATGGCTGCTGCTTTAGTTCTGAGTCTGAGCATCTAAAATTTAATTTCACTTTGTTTTACTCAGTCCTTGGCTCCAAGTTTCCTGAGATCTCAACTCTGTCTTCTCTTGTATTAGCCATTTCTCCCTCTTCCCCTTTATGATCATACCTCTGGTATGCTGATCAAAATCACTGAGCCTTGCCAACCTAAAAGCCAACCTTCTATTTCATAACTTGAATTGGTCTTTCATTCAAAAAAGATGTTGAACAAACTAAATTCTGAGAGTTCAAGTGAGTCAGCAGTATTGGGTTAATTAATCAGTTTTGGTTTACAGTCTGCTGTGTGGTTATGAAGTCTTAATTATACTAATATCCCTTATATTTGGATCCAAATTAATCTTCTACTCATTTCCTAGAGTCCTGTTTCCAAAATGTATTATAAATTTTACTCTGTAATTGTCCTGCTTAAAACACTCCAAGTGTCTCTCCACTGGCTCTGGATATGTTTCAACATGGAGGAAGCCCTACTAGAATAACATTCTGCCTTCCCTCCCCACTCTACCATGTCCTTTACTTTACTGGGGTCTCCTTAGAGGAGTAGGAGTAACTTAGCCAACAACGACAGTGGGTGCGATGACAGTTGAGGCTCAGCTTGTGCTCCCTGTGTCTCTGTAATTAGCCTGACTACACAGAGCACACACTTAGTTCTAACCCTCTCTGCTCTGCCTCCTTGCTGCCTGTGACCAGGGAGGCAGGCAGGCTTCTAGAACTATTTGTTGCCACCCATTTCAGCCATGCCCTGGAGGAGGAAAGGGCAACACACTTCAGTATTCTTGCCCAGAGAATCCCCTGGACTGAGGAGCTTGTCAGGCTACAGTCTATAGGGTCGCAAAGAGTCGGACACAACTGAAGCGACTAAACACATTTCAACCATGTTTTCCAATGAAACTCTTGTAAGTGGTTATTTATCTGATGCCTGAGTCTGTCTCTCAGCTGGTCTGATTATGGATAGAGAGTAGAGGAATAATTCGATGACTTCCTCAAACCCAACATCCAGGAGTAAAGTCACATTCTCTGGTCTTATACAACAGTGGGAGCATTTGCCTTCCTCAGTTGCTTAATATCTTTCCTCTCCTTAGGATGCTCTTTTGGGAAGTCTCCCTCTATGATAACAATCCATAGGCCTGGCTAAGCTTCACAGAGATCTTATCTGAGCCCCCCAAAGCCATGAAAAGCCAGATGGATGCAGGTTTGTGGTAGGAGTGCTGTTTGAGTGTCAGGCTCAAGGGGCCCTTATAGTTTCCTCAGCCCAACACAGCGTGAGAGAAATGCACTCTGGTGTGTAATTCTAACAATGAAGAAGCTTTGAGTCCTCAAGAACTTGCTGGTGTTGTAGTAGCCAACGCCCGATCTGGCTATGACAAATTCTTGGCTACTGGGGTAAGAATGAATCATCCCAGTCTTTTATTTGAAAATAAGAGTGAAGAGGCATTTATAGTTTGTTTGCAAAGAACTTCTTCCTTTATCCATCTTACTATATTCTCAGAAAACCATGCTAAGGGCACATGTACATTTATATATGAGGAAACTTAAGTCTCAGCTTAAGTGACCTTGCCAAAGTACCTCAGCAAGTTTATGGGAAAACTTGGGAAATCCACTCTGAATTAGAATCATGGGTTGTTGGGACTCTCCCTTAATGATGACCACAGGACCTAGCATCTTTTACATCTTTGTGCTCTTTGTTGTTTTTGCTTGCTTTGTTTTTGGTTGCAGCACTCAGGATGTGGACATCATTTCCCCAACCAGGGATGGACTGAGCCCTTCACAATCACTGTTGTCATCTTCCACAGTCCTCAGGACCTTGGGTTTTTAGTTTCCTGGTGACATTTCTTTTTTTTTTTTTTTTCCTTTAAAATAGCATCACAGATTTCTTGAGATATATTTCACATATCATACAGTTCACCCACTACATGGTGAGTGAATGATTTTTAATACATTCACAGATTTAAACAGCCATCACCACACCACATTTCCCGATAACTCAGTTGGTAAAGAATCTGCTTGCAGTTCAGGAGACCCCGGTTCAATTCTTGGGTCGGGAAGATATGCTGGAGAAGGGATAGGCTACCCACTCCAGTTTTCTTGGGCTTCCCTTGTGGCTCGGCTGGGAAAGAATTCGCCTGCAATCCGGGATACCTGGGTTAGATCACTGGGTTGGGAAGATCCCCTGGAGAAGGGAAAGGCTACCCACCCCAGTATTCTGTCCTGGAGAATTCCATGGACTGTATATTCCATGGGGTTGCAAAGAGTCAGACACAACTGAGAGACTTTCACTTTCAGTTCCACCACATTTAGTTGTAGAACATTTTAATCAACCCGTCCCACCAAAACCCCGTATCCACTAGCTGTCACTCCCTCTTCTTACTTCAGTGGTTCTTCAGTTGTCACAAGTAAGCAGCAGATATGGTGTTACATCTTTGATTAACTCTTCATTCAGATTTCAATCTCAAGTGTTTAAGGATCAGCTTTTGATTTCATCCAGGAGGCTCAAAACACATTGTGTTATAAGGAACTTCAGTGCAAATGATTAAAAGTAATATTTTAGTAACCACAACTAAGAATTTATCCATATGAACCCAACTATTTGTAAACAAAGTTTTACATTTTTTCCTTTTTCTAAGAACCATTCTTGAACTGGAAGAGAGGTTTTAAAAATTCCCTGCCAAAATTCTGTATGCAAAACTATTTTCCCATGGCCCTCTGGGCCACCTTGGTACCCCTTCCTACCTCTTATCCCTCTCATGGTGCCAGCTGCCAAGGGTTTGGTGACATTTCTTGATCTTTAGGCTTTCCAAAGCACTGGTGTGGGAGGCAAACACACCTGGGTTGTAATTGCACTGCTCCCACTTAGCATGGTGCCTCTGGGCAAGTAACCCAACTTCTCTGAGTCTCAGTTTCCTCATGCTTAAAATTGAGACTATAATATCTACTTGCTAAGGTTATTGGAAGAATTAGAAATAGCGCATTTAAAGTGCATGGCTCACAGTAGGTGCTCAACAAGTATTAGCTCCTTTTTGATTAATAAGTGATTCATCAATATGTATTTGTCATTGACCAAAATGAGTAGGTTTTATGCAAGTCAAAGTACTTATGGTTTACTGCCTATTTTTGGTACATGACTCAATCATTCATTCAACAAATACTAAGGTCTGTATACGCCAAACTCTGTATTATGCTGGCAACTGATGATCCAGTGGAAAAAATAAACAAATGTGGTCTCTCCCATGATAAAGTCATAGTCTGGTGAGAGACAGAGTTTAATTAAGTAAACAAGAAGATAAAATAAGTAATTATAAATTATAATAAGTTCTGTAAAGGGGAAACTCTGGGTTCTATTAGAGAACAGGATGATCTAATTTAAAATGGGTATTTGGGGATAGCTTCTCTGAGGAAGTGACATTTAAGCTGAGAACGAAAAAAAAGAAAGAGTGGGAGAGTAGTCCAAGTAGGGCACCCAGCAGCTGTGAAGGCCTGAGGTGAGAATGAGACTCGGGTGTCATTCAAACCTAGCTCTGGCTGTCCCCACAGATTTCTACCATTCCAAGCTAAACTGGGCATTTGTCTATGTACATAATCTTGCATGCATTCTTCTCTGAAGTCCTTCTCCCATTTCTCCATCTGGAATGCCAAACTCCAAATGTCACATTCAAAGACTCCTTAATCTCCCCAAAGCAGTTCTAATCCCTCTTTTCTCTCGTGCTGGTATACCTGTGCTCAGTCGCTCAGTGATGGCTGACTCTTTGCGACCCCTGGACTATAGCCCACCAGGCTCCTCTGTCTGTGGGATTTCCAGGCAAGAATACTGGAGTGGGTTGCCATTTCCTTCTCCAGGAAATCTTCCTGACTCAAGGATCAGACCCATCCCCTACACTGACAGCGGAGCTCTTTACTACTGAGCCACCAGGGAAGCCCCTCTCTCCTCTGCTGCTGCTGCTGCTAAGTCGCTTCAGTCGTGTCCAACTCTGTGCGACCCCATAGGCAGCAGCCCACCAGGCTTCCCTGTCCATGGGATTCTCCAGGCAAGAACACTGGAGTGGGTTGCCATTTCTTTCTCCAATGCATTAAAGTGAAAAGTGAAAGTGAAGTCGCTCAGTTGTGTCTGACTCTTAGCAACCCCATGGACTGCAGCCTACCAGGCTTCTCTATCCATGGGATTTTCCAGGCAAAAGTACTGGAGTGGGGTGTCATTGCCTTCTCTGCCTCTCTCCTCTGCTGCTGCTGTGTCGCTTAAGTCGTGTCCGACTCTCAGGGACAGGGGAGCCTCTCTCCTCTACTGTTCCCCAAATCTGTGTTTAACTTTATACTATACTGATATTTGTTAATAAATATCTAATGGTTCTTATTGTGACCCTGTGTCACGGACTGTGTTAAGTATTTTACCTGAATTATCACATTTAATCCCTATGGAAACCCTATGAAATAGGTACTGTTATCATCATCCCCATTTTACAGAAAAAGAAACTGAAGGCTTAGTCACTTATCCTGACTCTCAAAGGCCAAGTTCGGACTTGAGCTCTAGACCTTTTGACTCCAGAGCCCGAACTCGAGCCCCTCAGTTATGCTAGAGTGAGATTTCTGTTTTCCCCTCATCAGACACGCAGATTCCTGAGGGTGGGATTTTGTGTGACTCACCAGTATCCTTAGCATAAAGAACAAGTCCTGGCACAAAGGAGTTAACTGCTTGCTAACAGAATGTCTTGGCAATTACAGATCCTGACTGATAAAAACGAAATCACATAACACACAAATGGGTCTGTCCCTTCAGCCTTCAGGCGCTGCCTGTACTGTGGCCTCTGCTGATCTGATTTGTGTGTCGATTGACAGCCTGGGTCCCTCTCCTTCCGTCCTGTTAATGGCATTAGCATCTAGTCAATAATGCTCAGCATTTCATTTTACCACTTTAATTAACAAATTCAATTTGTTCAAACTGCTGTGAAAACAAATTAAAAGCTCAAGAACAGGGCCTCCAGGAGCGGGAAGGAAGGCAGGGGCTCTGCACAGACTAGGCAGCTTGTTGATCTGATCTTTGGAGATTATGAGGAGTTGAACACTGTCTGCCCTTCAACCATCTTCCTATCCCTGACCCAACAGAGATGCAGCCAAGGTCAAGCAAACCAGCTTCGTGGTACTGTTTAGGCTTGTCTCGTCCATCTTCACACAGACAAGAAGGGGCCCCACTGTGCCTTCAAGTCAGCCCTTGTTCTTCAGAGGAACACTCTGCTTTGAATTTAAATTCAACCACAAAAACAACAACAATATTAATAAAAATGCCCTGACCAGCAGGTCTCAACCAGAGAGAATTTTAACCCCTAGGGGACATTTGACATTAGGAGAAATTTCTAGTTGTCACAACTAGGGAGAAGGTGCTACAGGCATCTAGTAGAGACCATGATGCTATTAAACCTACAAAGCACAGGACGGGCCTCCTCACCAAATATTTTCTGGCCTAAAATGTCAATAGCACTGAGGTTGGGAAATCTTGTCCCAGTATCTCTACAGTTTTCTAAGCATGTGCCTTGATAATTATAAAGTCTCCGTGAGGTAAGCAGGACAGAGATCGCTGACCCCTACTGAAGAGCTGAGGAAATTGACATTCAGAGTTCAAGTGATGTGCTCAAAGTGCACCACCTTAGTAAGTGGTAGTGAGCAGTCCAGAGAAAGATACTTTTTCTACCTCTAGTTGAGTTTACAGAATGGAAAGCACTTCCTGGAGCCTCCAAGTAGCTTTTAGGGAAATGAGAATTGGTTACATTTATTAAACATCTTTTAGGGGACAGGCACTGGGCAGGGTACTTACCATGTGATAGGTAGCTAGGCTTGATGGAACCTGACCTGGGAGAAGGTGCTTGTGATGAGCAAATCTGGGAAACCTGCCCCTTTTCTCTGCCCTCAAGAGTTACACTCAGTGGCAGCCTACCAGTTACACATTTTGAATAGAAGGCATACAAAAAGTCACTTGGCTCTTAACTCTTGGTTATTTTGGGTCTTGGATTCAACTATCCTTTCCAGCTTAGAGAGCAACAAGTGGTAAGTGCAGACAGAACTATAAAGAACTTTTGAGGTGGGGAAAAAAACCCCAAATTTGAGCCCTTTTTCAGGAATTCTGACAAGTACACAGACATAGCTGATAAATTGAGACAGGTGTATGTATATATGGAGGGAAGAAGACAGGCAGAGAACGGGGAGAAAAAAGGAGGGAGGCTGATGAAGTTACTGCAGATCAATAGAAGGCTTCACAGAGAACTTATCCAAAAGTAAGGAAGAACCCAGAATTAAGAAGCAGCCAAGGACCTGGAAGGTCAGATGGCAGAGGTGGCCCCTAGAACAGCCAACAGCAGATTGAGTAGATGCCCTGGATTAATAACTTTGAGTGAATTAAAAGAGGCAGACCACTAAATTCAGTTAACACTTTGGAGCCCAAGGTGTTTGCTCTGGGATACCCCTGAAATGAACATAACAGAGACTTCATGGGAGTATTATTCTGTGTGGAGTTAATTTCTGGCATTGGGCTACAGGATTGGCGTTTCATTTTCATTTCCACAAGTCATAGATCTCCAGCTCTGCAGATAAAGGCAATAATAAACACAGTATTCAAAGGAATAAAGTTCCAGCCTAGAAGCAAGCAGCTCCTAACTAGACTGAGAGCTAGAACCATGATATCCCAGCTCAGCTTGTATGGTCAAGTGATAACTAGGAACAGTGTACAGATACTTACAAGACTCTTTGAAGAAACTCTCTGAGTTAGAGGAACAGTGTACAACACTGAATTTCCTACTAAAACAGGGCAGAGGCATTGGGCTACAGAAATGCAGCCGATAATGTTCATGTGACCTCAGAGGTATTAACAGGATGCTGAAACTCATGCCACTGGATTTGTTCACGTTATCTCATTTAATCCTCATAACAATACACAAAGTTGTTTTATCCTTGTTCAAAATGATACACGTCAGAGATGACAGGATGGGGATTTGAAGTGAGATTTGTCTGATTTTGGGTTTCCCCGATGGTTCAAGCGGTAGAGAAACTGCTTGCAATGCAGGAGACATAGGAGACATGGACACGGGTTTGATCCTTGGGTCAGGAAGATTCCCTGGAGGAGAAAATGGCAATCCACTCCACTATTTTAGCCTGGAGAGTCCCATGGACAGAGGAGCCTGGCGGGGTATAGTCCAGAGGTCACAAAGAGTTGGACTTGACTGAGCACTCATGCACCTGGCTGAATCTAAATAGTAAGCTGTCTCCATCCTATAATGTCAGGACCCTAAGAAGAGAAGGGAGCAGTGGCCAGAAGGGCCCATGTCTCTGGGTCTGCTGCATCCCACTGTTCAGTGTGTTTTTCTCTCGTTCCTGCAGGTGTCTGCTTGAGACTCCTGGTGACAAGCAGATCACTGTTATATAAAACTGACAAGGCATATTTGTAAACTAAGCAGTTATATTAACAGACATAGTCACATACAGAAATCTGATATGTTTGCTATTATAAATTCCAAGGGTGATAAATTTCCTGCCCTTTGCTGGTAGAAAAGTAGGTCTTCGTGTCAGGGAAAGAGATATTGTGGAGATGCCTTCCACATCAAAGGGCTCACTGCAGTCTTAAAACCTTCAGCAGTCTTAGAATCAGATGCTGAATTAGTTGTGTTAGAGGACTCTGGGGTAGTGGAAGAGCATGACTTTAAAGCCTGATTGGTCTGGATTTGGGTTCCAGATTCATAGCTCAGTTGCTGAGTGACCCTGGGCACATGACTTAATCTCTCAAACCTTCATATTCCTCATCAATTAAGTAGGATAGCAATAAACCTGTTAAAGGACTATTGTGAGGATTATTTGGATAAAGAACTTAGAATAGTGTTTGGCATATAAGTAGATGTTCAACAAATGTCAGCTCCCACCTCACATTCCTAAATCTTTCTCTTATATTAGAGGTAGTGTCCCAATTGAACGTTGTATTCCCAGAATTTAGAACAAAGCCCAAGACACGGTCAATGAGTAAAAATTTGATGTGTAGATAGAGGGTAGAAGAGTGGTGGGAAAAAAATAGGATTATATTCAAGTCAGATTTGAATTCAGCTCCATCATTTTCTAATTGCTGTGCAACCTTGATCAAATTACTTAACCTTTTTCAGCCTCGATTTCCATATGGGTAAAATGGGGAGAATATTAACTAGCTGGCCAAGCTTTTGTAAGGATGGAAGCTTATTTATGTAAAGAATTTACATCCCACAAACCTGGTAAGTAGATGGTATTAGATATGAATATTCCTATTAGATATCTGGATTTTACCTGGATTTTATGATCCTTTCATTTTCTTTTACTTATTTAAATATTTACTTACCTACTTATTTGGCTGCACTGGGTCTTAGTTCTAGCATGCAGGATATTTAGTTGCAGCATGTGGGATCTTAGTTCCCTGACCAGGGTCTGAACCTGGGCCCCCTACTTTTGGAGCATGGAGTGTTAGCCATTGGACCACCAGGGAAGTCCCTAATCCTTTAATTTAAAACAATTATCCAAGCATCACCACTTCCTCTTTATCTTAATTCCTCTGCTTATGGAAAAAATATGTGAGAATAAGGAAGCCAGTCTCATTGTATTTCATAGAATTTTAGGAGTACCACATTTACTCTTGTATATTCAACAAACCCATATAGAGAATCTCCTGTGTGCCCGACACTGTGGTAGGTGTTGGGGAATCAATGGAAAAAAGACTGATGAGGTCCATGTTCCCATAGAGCTTAAAACTTTGTGTGTGTGTGTGTGTGTGTGTGCGCGTGTGTGTGTGTGGTGGGAGGCAAACAATAAACAAACAAAAGAATCATAGACTGGTGAATCAATATCTTGCTCTATGACAGCTGCAAGTGTTTTTGGTTATCTCTACTTGTTCCCCAAAATGAAATTAACAAGATTATGTCAAAGAGACACTCGTAACTGTTCACAGAAAGGTGATGAGCAAGTTAGTCTCAGGGCAGAAGCAGCTATTTAAAGATATTTTGTTTCCATTATAAAGCAGTTTGATTCTCCTCACACCCCCACATATACTCTCATTAAGGCATGTTCCAAGATTCAGAAGGCAATGGCACCCCACCCCAGTACTTTTGCCTGGAAGATCCCATGGACGGAGGATCCTGGTAGGCTCCAGTCCATGGGATCGCTGAGAGTCGGATACGACTGAGCGATTTCACTTTCACTTTCCACTTTCATGCATTGGAGAAGGAAATGGCAACCCACTCCAGTGTTCTTGCCTGGAGAATCCCAGGGACGGGGGAGCCTGGTGGGCTGCTGTCTCTGGGGTCGCACAGAGTCGGACACGACTGAAGCGACTTAGCAGCAGCAGCAGCAAGATTCAGTAACATTTGCTCATACATACTCTGCTCACGACACTGTGACATGTGCCAAAGCTACGTGAATAAGACGTGGTCCCTGCCCTACAGCAGCTCTCAGGAAACAAACAGCACAGTGTGATCACAGCTAAAATAAAGGGAAGTAAAAATAAATTTACTCCTGTAAATTTACAGGAGTCTGAGTTGTCTCTGTGTGTGTGTGTGTGTTTAACCCTAGTAGAGGATGGGCTGAGGGTCAGAGAAAGCTTCAGTTCTTGGATTCATACAGCTATTCAGAGGCAGAGGCCAATGGAACAACAATATTTCAGGGCTAGAAGAGTTAGGTGGCATCGGGCCTAGCTTCCTACCTGCCCAGAATGGGGAGTGAGAGTCAATAGTTCCTGCCTGCACAATCTCATATGCCAGATCACGTGATGGTCATTGAGGATACAAAGGCAAATAGAGCACTAGCCTGCCTTAGTGAGCTCACGGTGTGGCGCGCAGAGGCAGTCAAGGCAACAGCACAACAAATGCCAGAACGCAGGGAGGCCCAGAGTGGGCGGGGGATGGCCAGCTAAGAGCACAGTTGTGAGAGGACAGCTAAGGGGACAGGGGTCTCAGTTAGAGTGAGATCATAGAAGTCTTCAGAACACAGGTGATGCTTAAGCTGAGCAGAGAGTTTCCTTTCTCCTATCCAGTCAGCCATCCAGCCATCCATTGTCAATTGATTAACTCATATACTATTTGAAGACGCAAAGCTAGGTATAAGCAGGGCAAAGTCTAAGTAAAATTGTGATGACTTCAGAGTTTACCTCAAACCTCACAGGCTGTCAGAAGAGTTCCTATATGTGATATAGTTAAACTCCCACAGTTTTAAAGATGCAGAAACTGAGGCTCAAAGTAGAAGTGAAAGCATTAATCCCCAGTCAGGCAGCAACTGACAGCCAGACGCAGAGCCCGAAGTGTGCCCAGAGCGCAGGTCTCATCCTGTTATAACATGCTGCTCCTTTCTCAGTCTGCTTTTCATTGCAACCTCCTCTGTTCCCTGCCCCTATGGGATCTAATACTTGCTTATCCTTCCCCTTTCTGGTTAGTCAAACATTTTTCTGAGCAAAGTTCAGAAATTGATTCATACCGAGATGAACAATTCAGTTTTAACATATGGAAAAAGAAGGGTGAGGGATAAAAGCCCCACGTTATAGTAATTCATTATCTAACTCACTTTCTTTCTTTCTACTAAAATCTAACTCTTCATCAAGGTAAGCAACCTTGACTTAGGAGGACCTTAAAATCTGTTCCCAGCTGCCCAGCTTGGTTCAAAAAACACTTCTTTCTATGAGTAAGTGAAAGAGTCACAGAGAAATCTGCTGGCTTCTCCCCACTATGGTTTCTGACAGATGGCATTATCCTTCCTTCCCCCATGGCACAAAGTATCCACAGACATCCAGGACTAAACTAGGCAAATCAAGTGCCCAGCCCTCCAGTCTCAGCTGGAGGCACCCCAAGGGGTGGCAGTCACAGAGACTGTGATCATTGCATTAGGATGTCCCTCTTGATTCTGTCCTTTTCTGTCCAGAGTGGAGAAGCACTGCAGACTATCTGTGGTGCTGCCACATTATCCAGGCTTCAAGCGAAAAACACTTCGGAGCTGCCAGGAGCATTAGAACTCGGTAATAACAACATTGGGACAAAGCCTTGGGTTTTAGTAATAATAATCAGGGATCCAGGATCCCATCTGTGCATATATCTTATTCTTCTCACAATGGCCTTTGAACACAGGGATTGTACTCTCCATTTTATAGGAAAGAAACTGAGGCCCAGAGAGGTTTTATGACACAGTTGGGAAGTAACATTTCTGTCCTTTATCGAGCCCATCTTTGCATGAAATGTTCCTTTGGTATCCCTGATTTTCTTGAAGAGATCTCTAGTCCTTCCCATTCTGTTGTTTTCCTCTATTTCTTTGCATTGATCGCTGAGGAAGGCTTTCTTATCTCTCCTTGCTATTCTTTGGAACTCTGCATTCAGATGCTTATATCTTTCCTTTTCTCCTTTGCTTTTCGCTTCTCTTCTTTTCACAGCTATTTGTAAGGCCTCCCCAGACATTCATTTTGCTTTTTTGCCTTTCTTGTCCACGGGGATGGTCTTGATCTCTGTCTCCTGTACAATGTCACGAAACTCCGTCCATAGTTCATCAGGCACTCTATCAGATCTAGTCCCTTAAATCTATTTCTCACTTCCACTGTATAATCATAAGGAATTTGACTTAGGTCATACCTGAATGGTCTAGTGGTTTTCCCTACTTTCTTCAATTGAAGTCTGAAATTGGCAATAAGGAGTTCATGATCTGAGCCACAGTCAGCTCCCGGTCTTGTTTTTGCTGACTGTATAGAGCTTCTCCATCTTTGGCTGCAAAGAATCTGGGAAGTAACAGGGCCAGGATCTGAACATAACTCTATCATATACTGAGATCCTAGACCCACACTGCACCCCAGGACACACTGGCAAAAATACACACATAGTTATTTTTAATTGAAGTATAGCTTCCCAGCTGGCACTAGTGGTAAAGAACCTACCTGCCAATGCAGGCGATGGAAGAGACATAGGTTTGATCCCTGAATCGAGAAGAACCCCTGGGGAAGGAAATGGTAACCCACTCCAGTATTCTTGCCTGGAGAATCCTATGGACAGAGGAGCCTGGTGGGCTATGGTCCATAGGGTTGCAAAGAGTTAGATACAACTGAAGCAACTTAGTGTTGCTTTGCATAGTTGATTCACAATATTCTGATAATTTCAGGTGTACAGGCACAGACCACACTGTGCAGTGAATACTTTGTGCTCCTGAACTCTGAATTTCTAGCCTGGGCATATGCCTGATGCACAGGAGACATTCAGTAGACATTGGTGGTACGGATGTATACTTGGGTAAATATATCTTTCTTTGATTGCTCGTGCATACCAATTACAGGAGATGTTTACATTACTTAGTGATAACTTTATCAAAAGGTGAAGATGCAGGAGAAAGCAATGGGCTAGGATGAGGCTGACTGGTGTTCTAATTTTGGCTTTGCCACCTGTCAAGTACTAGACCTTGAGTGACTGGTTTTGGTTCTCTGCAGCTCAGCTTTTTCATTGGTAAAATGAGGACGTTGAACAAGATAAAGTCCAAGAGCCCTTCTGCCTGTAAGTTTTGCATCACTGGTCAAAGAGCTGCCCACACTGCCATTCCTTCCATAAGTACTTGGTGTAAATTCCATGCCAGGTGCTGGGGACACAGAGATAAATGACATCCAGTCTCTGTCCAAAAGCCTCACAGTCGAGTGGAGAACACAGTCTGGGCTACATAGGAAGGAGAGGAGCAGAGGGAAGTATACAGGAGGAACTTGACCGTCCCAGGGCACGGGGGACTTGGGGAGGGCCACCTGGAGGAGGTATCAGTAAAGTCAGCTCCATGGAGAAGTGTCTCATGTGAGAACAGAGGCTGAAGGGGCAGGCTAACATCGGGTCTCAAGTGCACACTTGAGCAGTCTGTACGTGCTATCTCTCCTCATCTGAGAATCACCTCTCCCCAGGAATAGTGCACCTCTGGCCAACTTTTCCACCCCTCTGTCACAGCGAGCTCCTTCCCTTCTCTCTGGAACACTTCTACTTTCTCTGTTAGAACCTTCTCTGCCTACTTCTCCCCTCCGCATGTCTCCATCCAGTTAACTCTTACTCATTCTTCAGAGCTCAACTCAAGATACTTCCTCAGAAAAGCCTTTTCTGATGCTCCAGGTTGGTTCAAGTCATCCCACTGTATATCTTCTTGGCACCTTGTGTTTCTCCTTCATCACACTGTTAAATAAGTAACTATGTGCTCAGTGGCTTAATGTTTGTCTATTCTACTAGAATGAAGGCTCCACAAGGGGCAGGGACTTCTTACTCAAATGTTTTATCCCTGGCACTGTGCTTTTATATAGTAGGGTCTCAGTAATATGTTGAGTATATGACCCTACTTATAGTAGGGTCTCAGTAAATGTTTGCAGAGTAAATGAATGGAGGAACGAAGATGGGGGTAGAGAAGCGGGGAGGGCAGCACTCATCTTTCTCTGTAATCGCGCTTTCAAGCTATCATTCCTCTTTAATTACATTAAAATCCACAGTGCCTCGGAGGCTAATGCTTTTCAGCTGTTCCATCCTCTCCCATTCTTCTGCTCTAAACTCAGCTGAACCTTTAAAGCTTAAAGTGCTCAAAACAGGTTTCTATAAAGAAAGAAGAAATGAATACGGCCCTAAGCTTCTCACTGATTAACTCACCAAAATCTTTCCCACTCTTCAAAGTACAGCATACTCTCAAATTGCCTCTAATGCACCGCCCAGTCCCTCAATGTAATTGATTTCAGATGAGGAGTGATAGGAAAACAATTGGATTGAGCAATGTCACATTAAAATATGAGTGGTGGCCTTTTAAACCATCCCTCCCTTTCTCCTTCCCTTCCTCCTTTCCTTCTTTCCTTCTCCTTATTCCCCCTCCTCCTTCTTCTTAATTTTAATTTTAAAAAAGGAGAGTGATCTGCTGAATCCAGGTGAATGGAATACTAGAAATATACTGAGGTGAAAATAGAAAATATCTTTCTTAGCATCATCCCACAAAAGCAAGATGATATTTCCCAAAAGTTGGAAAACAGGTTCATAGAGAATATTTGCATCTTTTTTTTCTTTCTTTCTTTTTTTTTTTACTTTCAAATGTAGAAAGAGAAACCTAGAGAGGGCAAAAGGCTCAGAGCAAAGCAATGTCAAAGAGACTGGAACTCCCTGCGCTGACCTAGCGCATTGCCCTCTAAACATTGGCCGTGTGCTTCGTCAGCAGTTTGTAAATCAAGTCCTGCTGCCCTGCCTCTGCTCCTGCTTCCTGGCCTCTTCTGCCCACTGCTCGCCTTTCTTTGCCTGAGTCCCAGGGAAAGCCTGCCTACCTGCCACACTGCCCTTGTGAGCATTGCCGCTCTGCAGAGAGCTTTGCCTCCTTTCACTGATTCATCCACTTGCCATCTGTTTTCAGATTTCTCCTGGAAACCCCAGTGTTCCTACTGTTCCCTGAATTGTCATGCCCTACTCCCTGGCTAATGGACCCAATAAACAGTTGCTTTAATTTAGCTTTCATCCATCTCCAAGCCACCGTTTTTCTGAGGTTTACATCTTCTATTATTCACTCTCTTGCATTTTTTATATTCACTAATTTCAGAAAATTAAATATGTCTGAAAGAGCAAGGGTGAAGCAATGATGACTTTTCAAAGGACTCATGACAGTATTCCCTCATTTACTCGTGTCGCCTTTGGTTCAATGAGAATTCCTGACACTCAGTATGTGTTGTCAAGGAAAGATAGCTAAAAAATGGAAGGCAATATTGCATAGTGGTCATTGACTTAAGACATACATGCAGTAAAGACTGGAAGAAAATTAAAGGGAAGTGTATTTCAGTTGATTTATATGAGGGCTTTCCTGGTGGCTCAGTGTAAAAAAGCCACCATCTAATGCAGGAGACATGGATTTGATCCCTGGATGGGGAAGATCCCCTTGATAAGGAAATGGCAATAGATTCTGGTATTCTTTCTGGGAAATTCCATGGACACAGGAGCCTGGTGGGCTACAGTCTATAGGGTTGCAAAAAGTTGTACACGACTATATATATATGGGTTTCCCAGGTAGCTCAGTGGTAAAGAATCCATCTGCCAATGCAGGAGATGCAGATCCCTGGGTCAGGAAGATCCCCTGGAGAAGGAAATGACAACCCACTCTAGTTTTCACTCCTGGAAATTTCCAGAGCCTAGTGGACTACTGTCCATAGGGTTGCAGAGTCAGACACTAGCAACTTAACATATAGAAAACAGTAACATGTATTAACATTGTTAATACATGAACATGAGCATTCACTCTGTTAAAGATGTTCAAGTGAATGCTTCATTTAGGGCACCAGGAAATGAAAAAACCTTGTTTGGAATACCTAAAGAAATGTAATAGACTTTGTATAGAATTTCCAAGTGTGTATCTAAAAACCAACTATGAAACTCTTGAAACACTTTGCTCACTTCAAAGACACAAAGGAAGACAGGGTTCAAAATTTAAAAGAGTGGGTTTTGTGAGGGGGATTTTGATGCCTGGGGTCTCACATGCCATGGCTCCAGAGGAGGGATTAGTTTGTATTTCTCCCCTCTTCTCTGCATAGGGAGAGGAGGGTACAGTGGGCTGATTTTTGGATTCTGACTCTTTCCTGAGAAATCTGGCGAGCAAGGGATTATGGAAAAGGTGAAAAGCATCAGCACTGAGATTGGCCTAGTTCTTGCATGGGCAAAAGATTCTCAGCAGATGTGGGAGCTGTGCAGATAGAATTACTTTCATGCCATTTTGATTCCTGTGAACTCTAGGTATACAGCGGACCACCAGAAAAGCAGGAAATCAAGGGGACAGTGGGAGAAGCAGGATACATTCCTCAAGTGATGGTTTCTTTCAAGCAGAGGCACCTCCGAGGAACCCAGGAAATCACCATCCTGAGAGGGAATCAGCTGCTTGGTCCAGAGAGCCCGAAGCCAGCTTACGAGAGTGTCAGGCAAGTGGAATCCTTCTGTTCTCTTCACAGCCCTAGTCTTCTCCCACTTTAACCTTGGCTAGAGGTGGAGGTATGAAGGAAGAAGACATTAAATCAAGCTCAGAGTTTTGATTACTGTCTGGGATTGGACATTTTTAATTACTGAATTGAGGCTATGTGTATTAATTAAAGTGACTGAAGGACTATTACCTAAAAGGAGAATGTTCATCCAGGGCAGGGGAAAGACTATACCTCTGAATAGCTTTGAAGTATTGATAGGAGACAAAAATAAAGCTGCTGTTAGGAATATACTCTGAGTTCTGCATATTATATCAACATATTATTAGCTACACATGTAATTCTGACAACATGGGAGATAAGTAATATTCCTGTCCCTATTTTAATAAGTGTAAAACCTGAAACACAGGGAGATTAAGTAACTTGCCCAAGGTCAGTCTAGCCAAATGGAAGTATTTTCAAGCACTGTAAACTTTCTATGGGTGGGGCTGTATTTGATACCTCTCTGTAGTCTCACAGCTCTGCACTGTGCCAAGGGCTTAGCAATACAAATAATATGGCTTGAAGGTCTGATTCTAGAATGTTGTGTTGGAAATAAGTGCATGAGAGAAACAGTAGGCTTTCAAGAACAGCTGAGCCAAATGAGATCAATGAGGACCCCTCAGGACCCATCTCAGATGTTCCCAACTCCCTTGTTTGATGTCCTGGTCAGGCCCCAACCAGCCTCACCCCCATGGTCTGTCCTTAGGACACAGTGTTACAGCTGCCCCATCTTGCCAGCTGTTTTATGTTGCTCTTGAGTGAAGGGTCCTTCCTACTCTCCTCTCTTTCCTCAACCCCCATGCCTTTTCAGTAGGAAACATCAATAAAATTTAATCAGCAATGTTAGGTGAGCTGGATGGGATGAGGGGTGCAGAGACAACTATTCCTCTGTTATTAGCCGGGTAAGTTGGGAGGGAGTACCATTATGGCTCGAAACCCACCAACTGGGGCAGACAGTGAGCCCCTCATTCCCTGAACCCCCATAAGAGAAGGGCCAGGACTGTAGCCCAGACTGGCTGGGGTGGCTTCCTGGGGAGTCCTGGCTAGTATCTTCTGTGGCTCTGTAGTCTGGAAGAAGGGGGATTGCTCTCTCTGGCTCTCATTATATCTTAATACTATGGCCATGACATAATATTGTTCAGCAACCTTTCTTCAGGACAAGGTAATGGCACCCCACTCCAGTACTCTTGCCTGGAAAATCCCATGGGTGGAGGAGCCTGGTAGGCTGTAGTCCATGGGGTCGCTAGGAGTCAGACATGACTGAGCGACTTCCCTTTCACTTCCCACTTTCTTGCATTGGAGAAGGAAATGGCAACCCACTCCAGTTTTCTTGCCTGGAGAATCCCAGGGACGGAGGAGCCTGGTGGGCTGCCGTCTATGGGGTCACACAGAGTCGGACAGGACTGATGTGACTTAGCAGTAGCAGTAACCTTTCCTCAGGACCCACAAAAATTCAGATAGAAGTGTCTAAACAAAGTCATATCATGTAAGATTTAGAGACACTTTATCTGAAAGTGTGAAAGTTGCTCAGTCATGTCCGACTCTTTGCGACCCCATGGAGTCCATGGAATTCTCCAGGCCAGCATACTGGAGTGGATAGTCTTTCCCTTCTCCAGGGATCTTCCCAAGCCAGGGATCAAACCCAGGTCTCCTGCATTGCAGGTGGATTTGTTACCAACTGAGCCACAAGAAAAGCCCAAGAAAACTGGAGTGGGTAGCATATCCCTTCTCCAGGGGATCTTCCTGACCCCGGAATCAAACCAGAGTCTCCTGCCTTGCAGGTGGATTCTTTACCGAGTTTTCCTATTTAAAACACTTTAGATCCAAAGAGGAGAAGTAACTAGACCAAGATAACACAGATGATACAAGATTGAGCTCTCTTGTCTTTCACTCTAGTTCTTCAGAGAAATGACAGGTCAAAATGGACTGGCATGGTCAGAAAAAGCATCAGGGGTTAGGACCGCTATGTGCTGCAGTCAGCATCTTCTCAGGAAAGCTTCTCTGGTAGGACTCTCAGGGTTCTGTGCAGAAGCAGCTATACCAACCACATGTGAAGAGAGCTGAAGGGGAAGCTACTGCATTTTCTTACCCAAGCCACTTACGGAAAAGACATGGTAAGCCAACTTATCTCAGCTGTGCTTAGTACTTTTGACCAGAATTGTTGAACAAGTAGGACAAGCTAATGTGAAGTTGAGGAGAAACACTTTATTGCATTAATCCTTATGATGGCCTTATAAGGGAAGAATTACAACCTTTGTTTTAAAGACGAGAAAACAAATGCTCAGAGAAGTTACATGATTTGCCCAAAGTCACATAGCTAATAAATGGGGGAATCTAGGCTCGAAGCGAGGTTTTTGTCTAATTCCAAAGCCCAGTTCTTTCTACTACATGGCCTGAAAATTGATTCCAAAGGTCAATACTAAAGGTAAATTTGTTCAATGGAAATTAAGAAAGCAATAATAGTATCACTGGAATAAGCACACAACCTCTATAGGACACGACCTTGAGTGAGCACCGTTTCTATTTATCCAACTGTTTGCTCATTTGCTCTTTCATTCACTCATCCATTCATTCAGCAAATATTTATTGAGCATCTACTAACCATGAGCCACTGTTCTAGTCACTGAGGATTCATGGTCAGGCAAAAATGGCTTTGCCTTCATGGAGCTTACATTCTCGTAGGAAGTGGAGGAAGATCAAGTGACTCAGAAAGTGAGAAAGATATTATCAGATAATAATATCAGATCTGAAGGGAATAAAGAAGAGTGATATGATAGTAAGTGGGAGGGGCAGGCAGGAGTTAATTAAATATGGTGGTCAGTAAAATCTTGGGAGGTGGGGGTCAGAGTTCAAGAGCAAGAGGATGAATCAAGGGAATGAATATGTATGTTCTTGGGAAGCACACAGGGCAGTCGTAGGATGAGAGCACTCTTCTCTCTTGTCTGTGACCTCTATTTCACCTCGCCAACATCCTCCAGCTTCTGAGTAGAATTGGAGAAGGAAATGGCAACCCACTCCAGTATTCTTGCCTGAAAAATACCATGGGTGGAGGAGCCTGGCAGACTACCGTCCATGGGGTCACAAAGAGTTGGACATGACTGAGTGACTTCATTTCACTTCTTCTGAGTAGAAGGAACACCAAGGCAGAGAGCTCCAAGCAGAGGAGGGTGCTGTAGAAGGAAGGCAAGGGTTTGCAAGTGGATAGGTCCCTGGCTGTGGAAACTCAGATGAGTTCTTAAAACACACAGACTGTTTCAATGTGTGAAAATGGGGTCAGGTATGCCTTCCTATTTAGAATGTGTGGGGATCAACTCAGATAATGCCTGGGTATCAGTTCTTAATTGCCAGCAACAGAAACTGAATAGATGATTAGGCATAAAGAGAGCTTACTAAAGGAATCTGGTAGCTCACAGAATGAGTTAAAGGTCCAGAAAACAAGTTTGAGGCTAAGGTCCTTGCCAAGATTGCTGCAGAACTAGTCTGATGAGAAAAATCACAGTTGCTACCCCTACCACTAAGTACCAGATGCTACAGCTAACACCACTCTGTGCTAACAGCTCAACTTTATTACAACTACTATGCTGCCAGCACAGGGACACTCCTGGGCCAGGAACTCAAGGCTGCTTTCTGCCTAGGCCTCATAGCTGCTCATCTTGGAATTGCTATCTTCTGGGGGTGCTTTGGACTGATGAAGTCTAGCTAACATATTATACCCTAGCTGTGGTAGAAGTTAGGGAAGGGAGTTTTCTAATTTCTACCATGAGGTGAAGGACTCTTGAAGAAGAATATTCAAAAGGGGCTGGGGAGCCAGCAAACGAGGCAAATACCCACTGAGGATGGAAGATACCCAGCATGGAGCCTGGAACCCAGCAGATGCTCAGTGAAGATAAGTTTCTTTTCTCCTTCAGCTTCGCAGACTTCCATCCATCTGATCCTAAGTTCTGAGGTGGTATTAACAATGCTGTATGGGTAGATGAGAAGGCCACCATGTACTATTTAAGACTCCCGGGGAGGAATCATAAATTTAGCTCATGCTGTAGACACCTTCCAGAGAGACAGGTTGCTCACTGGGACTGCTCAGAGCAGGAACACTGTGCTTGGCATTTGCCTGAATACAGCCTAGCCCAGAGATAGAGTGGTCTCATAAAATGAGGTAAGTTGAGAATGGAGCCTCAAATGAATTGCTGATCCTTCACAAGTGCCTTTGGGGACAGAAACACGGGAAGACAAACTAAGGATCTTCAGTTGAAAAATGAGGAGTAATTTAACGACTGGAATTGGTGCCCTAAGCAGTGTGCTTCACCTTTTATCCAAAGCCAGTGCCGTAACTGGAAGTATGCCTCAGTTTCCTTATTCCAATTCCCTTTCCCTATCACTACTTCCCCTACCTTCTGGGACTAGAGACTAGCACTGAACTACAGCATACATGAAAACATGTCAAGATCTTAACACAACTGTTCCTGTATCAAGTTTCTTCATCTCAGATAAGCTCCTCCCAGAAATAAATCACATTCTAGATGGAAGCCAATTTGACACATAATTTATAGTTTACAAGGCACTTTGTTGACTTCTCTGGTGGCTCAGATGGTAAAGTATCTGCCTATAATGTGGGAGACCTGGGTTCAATCCCTGGGTTGGGAAGATCTCCTGGAGAAGGAAATGGCAACCGGATCCAGTATACTTGCCTGGAAAAATCCCACAGACTGAGGATTCTGGCAGACTACAGTCCATGGGATATCAAAGAGTTGGACATGGCTGAGCGACTTTGCTTTCTTTCTTTCCTGTTGCACAAAATCCAGTTTGACTCCAATGGCATTTCTATGAATTTTATGTTCTTTCTTTGAACATTTATTGAATAATATTACATTTTTTATTGTGTCAGACACTGTGCAGAGATTCAGAGAGAAGGAAGTGACCTGCTTAAGAACATATAGTCACATTTGGTGTTTCTTCCATCTTGCTTTAAAGCTTGTCAAGACCAAAAGAGATGCCATGTGGAAAAGGGCTACATGAAAGCAGAAGGTTATCATTAGTGTGGCTGTGATATATGACTCTTCTTTCTAAGTCATTGCTGTAAAAATCTGGGTGATGTGGCAGAGGCATGAATTTCCATGAGTATGATGTGAGCAAGTGCTCTCTCCATGTCTCTCTGATCATACAAACAGCCTTGGTTTTCTCTGACTGCCAACCCTGGCCCCTGCCTCCACTGAAAATCACATTGCTCCCAGATAGTGGCAGTTGTTGCCCTAGAGAGAAGTACATCACAGATCTGGAAGGTAAAGGAATCTTAGAAGCTAAAAAATGCAGTGACCTCAAGGGATCAGTGAGGATTACATCAGTTCAGTTCAGTTCAGTTCAGTTGCTCAGTTGTATCTGACTCTTTGCGACCCCATGAAGTGCAGCATGCTGGGCCTCCCCTGTCCATCACCAACTCCTGGAGTTCACTCATACTCACGTCCATCGAGTCAGTGATGCCATCCAGCGATCTCATCCTCTGTTGTCCCCTTCTCCTCCTGCCCCCAATCCCTCCCAGCATCAGAGTCTTTTCCAATGAGTCAACTCCTTGCATGAGGTGGCCAAAGTACTGGAGTTTCAGCTTTAGCATCATTCCTTCCAAAGAACACCAAGGACTGATCTCCTTTAGAATGGACTGGTTGGATCTCCTTGCAGTCTAAGGGACTCTCAAGAGTCTTCTCCAACACCACAGTTCAAAAGTATCAATTCTTTGGCGCTCAGCCTTCTTCACAGTCCAACTCTCACATCCATACATGACTACTGGAAAAACCATAGCCTTGACTAGACAGACCTTTGTTGACAAAGTAATGTCTCTGCTTTTGAATATGCTATCTAGGTTTATCATAACTTTCCTTCCAAGGAGTATGTGTCTTTTAATTTCATGGCTGCAATCACCATCTGCAGTGATTTTGGAGCCCCCCAAAATAAAGTCTGACAGTGCTTCTAGTTTCCCCATCTCTTTCCCATGAAGTGATGGGACCAAATGCCATGATCTTCATTTTCTGAATGTTGAGCTTCAAGCCAACTTTTGATTATGTAAATATAGTATCCAGAAAGTATTAAATATAGTATCCAGTATCTGCTTTTGCTAAGTTGCTCAGTCATGTTCCATTCTTTGTGACTCCATGGACTGTATGTACAGTTCATGGGATTCTCCAGGCCAGAATGCTGGAGTGGGTAGCCTTTCCCTTTTCCAGGGTATCTTCCCAACCTAGGGATCGAACCTGCATTGCAGGCGGATTCTTTACCAGCTGAGCCACAAAGGAAGCCTGGTATCTGCTATTACCTTCCTTTTAAGAGTACAGAGCCACAGAGTAGTTAAATGGCATGTACAAGGGTATACAACTGCCAAGGATGGAAGTGTGGACTCAGGACCCAGCCTGTGACCCCCTGTGCTGCACAGCCTGTTGGTGGAGCCTTCCTCATACTTCAAGCCTAATGCACATCCTTCATCTTCTTCTAAACTTTCCAGAGCTACATAGATGAATGAATGCCATTTCTAGGATCACCCCTTGTCCTGGCCCTTGACAGAAGACCATCTGAGTTAGGATGGATATCAAGCCCACTTGTATGTTTTTTCCACAGTTATTTTCACTCAGGGGTCACTCTGTAGGGTCAATGCTGCAGGTGGGCTTGGGACCTGAATCTTGCCCTTATGTATCTGCTAACTTCACTCGGAGTGTGGTGGTAAAACAGATGGGCTGGTAGATGTGAGGGTTAGGGCCTGGCACCCAGCAAGGAGGGTTCCCCTTTCTGCTCCCTACCTCACGTCAGCCCTTTGTCACAGGCTGGTTAGACAGCACAGAACGCTAGTTTGTTTAACTTAGTGTAATTAAAAAAAAAAAAACCCCAAAACCAAAAACCAGGGAGCTAGGCAGGATGAGATATAAATTTTGGTTGGCCCTAACCAGTAGAAAAAAAAATTTATCCTCCCTAAATTTGATTCTGGTTCATCAGTAAAGAATCTACTTTCAGTGCAGGAGATGCTGGAGACACGGGTTCAATCCCTGGGTTGGGAAGATCCCCTGGAGAAGGGAATGGCAACTCACTCCAGTATTCTTGCCTGGAGAATCTCATGGACAGAAGAGCCTGGCAGGCTACAGTCCACTGAGTTGCAGATAGTTGGACACGACTGAAGCAACTGAACACGCACAGATATGATTCTTTATCAGTGAAATGGAAAGAATACTGTGAGAAATATGAGATAACAAGTATAAAATATCTGGCAAACCATGCAGCAAATACATGGGAACTGGGAGCCATTAATCACTATTAATATTACCTTGCCAGACTGAGCCCTCACAGGTGGATGTCAGCTCTGACCCTAACTCATTAATTGGAGTTGACCTTCCTTTGTTTCATGCAGTAGGAAGCAAAAAAGACCAGCCTCAAGCATTAGACTCAGCGGTATCTGCCTAGATTGGCCTTCTCTTCACACGCTGTCCCCGGTTCTTGTCTTTCTGTTGAGAGTTAGCTTCCCAAGATTCCCTAAAAAACCCACAATGTGCCCAATGCTGGCAGAACTGCACTTTGAATTTAGGGTGGGGTGCACCCTACATGACGAATTTCTTGGCCATAAGTGGCATTTATTCAGTATGCAGCAGTGCCAACTGTTCACTTCTAACTCAAGGTGATCCAACAACTCCCTTTCTTCAAAAGACAGAAGCCATAAATCCTAATGTATTCAAAATTCCAGTGTGAACAGCAACAGACAAAACTGCTTTGCTTCAGATAACCAGTATATTTTAAAAGTTATATTTCAACAAGTTAATGGCGTTCAATCACAAGAACCCTTTCTTATAGAATATTTAAAGGCAACCTCATATTTTTCTTAAAATTTTTTTTCCAGTTAAAATAAACGCAGCCTCTTATGGAGAAAGTAAAGAGAGCCTGGAGGAGAGGGACTCAGAGGCTATAAGTAAAAGTCAGGGAAAGGGAGGAAAAAGGTTTATAATCATTTCTAGGAATTAGAGTGATTGATTGATCAATCAATCAACTAACACTTGCTAACACATTCTCAACTAACTCTGCTTAGGCTGCAGATGTAGAAACGTAAAAGGTATGGCTGCTACTGCTACTGCTAAGTCGCTTCAGTCGTGTCCGACTCTGTGCGACCCCATAGACGGAAGCTCACCAGGCTCCCCTGTCCCTGGGATTCTCCAGGCAAGAACACTGGAGTGGGTTGCCATTTCCTTCTCCAATGCATGAAAGTGAAAAGTGAAAGTGAAGTCGTTCAGTCGTGTCGGACTCTTAGCGACCCCACGGACTGGAGCCTACCAGGATCCTCCGTCCATGGGATTTTCCAGGCAAAAGTACTGGGGTGGGGTGCCACTTAGCCTCAAAGAACTCTCTGGAGGGACTAATATAGCAGGCAGACAGACAAACAATACTGATCAGGGTAATGAGACTTTCAACAATAACAAGGTCCCCAAGAGGTCAAAGGGAGGACACTCATGATGTTATGCTTAACAATGATGCTTTATAAATAAAGTGAATTTTCTTACTTAAATCTTTATATATTTAATTTTAAAATATTTCAAAATCATCAAAAAGTTACAGAAACTAGCATAATGAATGGCATGGTACTCCAATAATAGGAAATGGCAAAGATGCAAGATGAAAGGAGGCTGGGGCCCTTAACTGCAAACATAGTCCTTGGAACTGGCTAGAGAGGCCCTGGTCTGGGTCTTCCACATTTGGAGACCCTGTTCTCTGGGGTAACTTCTTCAAAATTTTCTAGGTCCCCTTTAGTACATGGAACTGGCAAGGGATGGCAGTGTTGTCTGGGCCTGGTGCCCTGAGCTTAAACTAGTCGTTTTCTTCTTTGAGGGTGCCCTCTGACTTTCTACTGAGGGCTGGCTTCATGACCATGTGACCTGTGCAATTGCATAAGGCCTTGTGCTTATAAGGGGCCTCTGTTGGTTTTAATGCTCTGTTGTTACCATCTTGGAATTCTTAATAGTTCTTAACAAGGGGACACACATTTTTATTTTGCAATGGGCTCTGCAAACTCTGGAACTTTTCCCATTTCTAACCCATGTGTAGGATGGACCAGGTGCCCAGAGAAGCTCTGAGATACATATCCAAGGGGTCATCTTGGAGTTTTGGGTAGTGCCCAGGGTTCTATAAAGATAGTATGATGAGGGGATCATTTCCATTGGCTGATAGGATACCTACTGTAGGGGATCACATGAGACTGTTGTCAGAGGGTGTTAACACATGTCAGGACAAGTTTGGACTGTGGACTACTGAGTGTCCACTGCTAACTCTTGGTGTATGGTACACTAACTCAGGAGCTTGGGTTCCTGTGTCAGTTCCCACTCTTTACCCTATGCACTTACTGCTTTTGGCATGTAGGGCAGTCATTCATTCCCACATAGGCTCCAGCAGTCCTCGAAGGGTAGCCTTGTTTGAGAGCTTCAGAGACCTTCTCAATGCCAGTAGACCCTTCCTATTTATGTCCTCACTTGCCTTTTGTTTTTAAGCAGTCTAGTTGAGAGATGAACTTGCCTTGCATTAGTGAAATGACTCCTTTCACTCTGCCCTCAGCCCCCAGCCTATTCTCCTCGCTTGGGTTGTAAACTAAAATCAGGAATGCACTCAACAGTGAGAAGGTTCACATTCTGGTCAATGACTATGGCCTAAAGAGTTCAAGAGAATCCAATTTTTATAGTGAAGAAAAGAGTTTAAGAGAAATATTACAGTGTAAAATTTTGGAAAGAAAATTTAATAAAACTAGAAAACCAAACAATTGATTACATTTTCCTGCATATCTGAGGAAGACTTGCATCTGTGATCATTGTCAACAAAGCACAAAAACAGCCTTTGAGAGATTCCCTGAAAGTTATCATTTATAATGAACAATGTAGTGTCATGAGTATCAGAGCAATCAGCACTGAATTAATGTTATTATGGAACTACAAAGGAAAAAGGGTCTATATTGTTTTAATATAAACAGATTCCTAAAAATCATGGTATTGTGAGTAATAACAGGGTTGTTATTTTTTTCTTGAGGTGGGAGATGTGAAATTAGGCAGGAACCAGATATTTGTTAACATAATAAGGACTATAAAGAGATGGTGTCTAGACACTATAAAGAAATTTCACATGTACTAATTAGATAGTTAAAAAACATAACTACTTTTTCTCCATATTATTCTATATCTTCTTCCATAAGTCACTATATTCAATAGTTATAGTGTTTTTTATAATTTTTAAATGAGTTTTGTATTTTTGTTCATCAAGTTCCTTATATAGACAGGAATTCCATAAAAAATATTTTCTCAGGTTTCCTGCAGCCTTGAGGTATTGCCCTAATCACTAAATATAGGAAAACTGTGCACTGAACAGAAACACTCACATTGAACAGTTACATAAATGAGAAATAAACTTATTTGTTAAGCCACTGATACTGTAGAGTTTATCAAGTAACTAACATTTCCCTAATACTCCGTTTTGGGGTCAGTGCCATTCATTACTCTACATGTCTCCAGGAAGGTTTTCTTTCCTGTTTCTCTGTTGGGCCCCTTTTCTCTCCCCACAGGTTATTACGGGGTTATTACTCTTCTTTGGACTCCTGTGATATCCTGTGCCTTTCTCTGTCATTGATTGATCATATCATATTTTACTCATCAGTTCATGTGTTTATCTCTCCTGCTAGATTATTGACACCTTGAGGGAAGGTAATTTTGCCCATGAATTTTAGTCTCTAGCATCAAGCCCGGGGAATAGGAGTGTTCATTAAAAATTTTTAAAATCAATACCATTTCTTAAGGGAGGCATTTAGATAGAGTAGAAGAGCCCTGGAATGAGAAAATGAGGATTCTAGAGGGAACTTTGCCACTGTTTCCTATATAATCTTAACCAAGACATTTTCATTCCCTGAGTTCCAATATTCTCAAGCTGGCTCAGATGGTAAAGAAGCTGCCTGGAATGTGGAAGATCTGGGTTCGATCCCTGGGTCAGGAAGATCCCCTGGAGATGGACATGACAACCACTCCAGTATTCTTGCCTGGAGAATCCCATGGACAGAGGAGCCTGGAGGTCTATGGTCCTTAGCATTAAAGAGCCAGACACAAATGAAGTGACTTAGAACTCATGCATAAATTACAGACATTAACACCCACTTTGCATGATTGTTCCAACAAATACATACAATAGCATACAAGAAGTACCTCATAATCTGAATAATAGGTGACCTTCAAAAGATGGTACTTGTTATCACAGTAGTTATTATAGTAGTTGATCAATAAATAATTATTGAATTAGTTAATTAAACAATTATTTGAGAGCCTATTATGTGCTGGGCATTGTTTTAAGCATTAGAAAAGTAGTGATGAACAAAGGGGCTTCCTAGGTGGCACAAATGGTAAAGAACCTGGCTGCCAACATAGGAGATACAAGAGATGCAGGTGTGACCCCTGAACCAGGAAGATTCCCTGGAGGAGGGCATGGCAACCCACTCCAGTATTCTTGCCTGGAGAATCCCATGGACAGAGGAGCCTGGCTGGCCATGGTACATAGGGTCATAAAGAGTTGGAATGACTGAAGTGACTTAATGCACATGCACGCAAGGTGGACATGAATTGCTAAGGCAAGGAACTGCCATCTCATAGAATGGTCAGGGGAAGCATTATTGACAACGTGCCATTTGAGCAGAGATGTAAAGGAAGAAAAGAAGTGAGCCACAAGAATACTTGGGAAGAGTTTTCTAGGTAAAGACCAGCAATTACAAATGTCTTGAAGCAAGAATATGCTTGGTGAGTACATGGAACAGCAACAAGACCAGTAGAGAGAATGATGAAAGGAGAAGGTGGTAAAGGAGAGATCAGACTGGAAAGACAGATCATGTAGGGATTTCTAGACCATTGTGAAGCCTTTGTATTTTTGTTTCTCTTAGAGAGATAAAAAGCCACTGCAGGACTTTGAGCTTAGAACTACCACAATATGGCACTAATTTCAGAGGATTACTCTGGCTTCAAGGTGTAGAGTACTCTGTAGTGAGTGTATATGTGGAAGAGTAGGAGAGGCAAGGCCAGAATTGAGACCATTAGTTAGGCTTTTCTAAGAATCCAGGGGAGACATAATGTTGGTTTGCAATAAGGAGATAGCAGTAAAAGTGATAGGGTGATTAGGAATATGGATGTATTTTGATGATAGAGACAATAAGATATGTTGATAGACAGGCTGTTGGAAAAGAGAGAGAAGAATCAAAGGTGATTTCCAAAAGGAGAAGGGGTAAAGGGGATTGATGGAGTTACCATTTACAGAGATAGGGGAGACTGTGGGAAATCTAGCTTGCGGGTTAGAAATTATAAGTTTGGTTTTAGACAAGCTGTGTTTCTATTATGTGTCCAAGCTAAGACATTGAGTAAGCCATTGAATGTATCATTCAGGAATTCAGGGAAGAGGGCTAGGTAGAGGCATACATTTAGGAAGCATCAGCTGACACCTGGTATTTTAAGCCATGAGATTATATGAAGTTATCAATGATGTAATATTGAGAAAAGAAAAGTTCCAAAAATCAAACTCCAGGATATTTCAATGTCTAGAGGTCTAGGAAATGAAAGAGAGCCAGTAAAAGGAGACCTGGAAAGATAATGAAGAGAAAACTGTTCTCTAAAGCCAAAAGAAGAATGTAATTTGAGAAGATGTTAATGGAGAATTGTGTTAAAAGTTGCTAGTTGTATTACTTCATCATGGAGAATGTTGACACAGAACACTTTTGTCATCGAATATTTTCTGCCATAGAGTCAACAGTTCTGGGCTCAGATTTTTCAGCTGCTTATTCTGTCAATGTGGGTATGAATTCCTGAACACTATCTTTTAGGGTTGCTACGGGTCCTACATAAAATAACAGTTATGAAAACATTTGGTAAAATGCTTTACTGTTCAAAGACATATAACTTAACAATCATTGACACCAGCTCTATGCCAGGACCTGATCTGAGAAATGGGCACAGAGACAACACAACATACTTTGTAATTCTCTGTCCTTGGAGAGATCCCAGTCTGGTGTGTGTGCATAATCCTGTATGTTACACCAACATTACAGTATGTGCAGTTTGGGAGGAAGAACCAGAGCACGCCTGTCGCACAGAAGAGGGGCAGGGTAAGAGAAATTGGTAGTCAAGTGGCAGGCCCAAGAGGCCACAAAAGTTGGACAGGAGGGAAGATTCTTGGGAGCTTATTTCTTGAGCATAGATCGAGGAAGTGGCAGAGTCAGCCCCTAAAATTCCAGTCAATTTTCTCTCTCACCTTTGGACTCACTTGGAGCATCAGCGCTGTTAGCTGAATCAATACTTTCTCCTTGACCCAAGTGATTGATTTTCACAATATCCTTCTTTGTCACAGACAGAAGACTAAGAAATAGAAACACAGAAAAATTGTTATACTTTCTGAGAAGGAGCAAAGGAGAGCAAGGGAGAGCTGTTTGTTGGTAGAGGTGGACTACACTGTGGCAGTGAGCTCAGAGATGGGGAATCTCAGCAGCAAATGATTGAGGAAGGAGGAAAGTAAGGTAGCCATCCCAGTAGGCTCCTGGCAGTGCCCAGATGGTGCAGCCATCAGCAAGACAAAAGGAATTCATGCTAAGTTCAGGAATAAGAAAATGAGAGTGGTCAGAAGGCAAGGCAGGCAAACAAGCTATATACTTCCACCAGGTTGATAAGAGAGGCCAGAGCAACAGTAGTCGGAGCAGCACAAACCTTACCCAAAGGCCAAAGATACTCTGATTCCTGCTTCACATCTCACTTTCCCTAAGAGCAGAAGTCATTAGCTACTTATAAATGCTTCACACCTAAATCTATCAGGGAGAACTCCCAGTCCTTCCAGGATCAGTGGTCCTCAGCCCTGGCTACACATGAGAATAACATGGGTCATTAAAAAAAAATAACAATGCCTGGGGGTAGTTCCTGATTTAATGGAGGAGCGGTGGGCATTTGGTATTTTATAGAAGCTCTGTATATATTCCAATGTGCAGCCAGTGTTAGGAACCACAGATTTAAGTCATCTGAAAAAGTAACCTGGTGTACCTGAAAGATCCCTGAGTTTTTTATATCTGTCATTCATTCATTCATTCAACAAATATTTATTGAGTGTTACTAAGTACTATAGGGCTTCCCTGGTGACTGAGTAGTAAAGAACCTGCCTGCCAATGCAGGAGACGTGAGTTTGATCCTTGGGTCAGGAAGATCCCCTGGAGAAGGAAACGGCAACTCACTCCAGTTTTCTTGCCTGGGAAATCCCATGGACAGAAGAGCCTGGTGGGCTACAGTCAATGAGGCTGCAAAAGAGTTGGACAAAACTTAGCAACTAAACCACAACAACCAAGTACAATAGACCTGGGTTAAAAGCACAACCTAGATAATTAGCAGCTGTGTGATTTGGGACACATTACTTCTTCTAACTTCAACTTCAAAATGAGGGTAATGATACTATCTATTTCATGGGGTTTTTTAGAAGATCACCACAAATTACACTCTAGAAATGCTTTCCAATAATATGTACTCAGTAACTGGGCATTTTTCTACCTCTACCCCTTTTTCTTAATGAACTGGAAAGGGGATGTGGAGGTGTTCAGAGAAGAAGCAAAATGTAAAGAGCACCTTTTCAGTGACTTGTGGGAAGTGATACCTGTTGCTGGTCATTGTATTTGCATTCACAGAACCAGAACAATTAGGACTCTGCCTTGTTCCTGTGGCTAAGACCTCTGGTAGTACCCAGTTCTTTGGGGCCTAGGGTCCTGCCTTCTCTTAGAATTCGTACAGAATCTGGATTGCTCAGGCTCTGCTGCTGCTGCCACTTCAGTTGTGTCCGACTCTGTGTGACCCCATAGACAGCAGCCCACCAGGCTCCCCATCCCTGGGATTCTCCAGGCAAGAAAACTGGAGTGGGTTGCCATTTCCTTCTCCAATGCATGAAAGTAAAAAGTGAACTCACTCAGTCGCTCAGTTGTGTCCAGCTCTTCACGACCCCATGGACTACAGCCTACCAGGCTCCTCTGCCCATGGGATTTTCCAGGCAAGAGTACCGGAGTGGGGTGCCACTACCTTCTCCATGCTTAGGCTCTGCTAGCTACCTATGCATAGACCTGCCTGATTTTGTGCACAGGCCAGGACCTTGCAGGGCTGAAGGGGCACAGACTGTGATGGGGCAGACTTAGATTTTGGCTGGTTCAGTCACTTATGAGCAAACCACGTAACATCTGAGCTTCTTTTACTTTATCCTTAAATTAGGGATAAAGTTATTGGTTCAGTGCACAAACTATGGAATTTAGCATCTTAAGTTAAGCCCTGAATTTGCCACTTTCCTCTTATGGAGTAGAAAGAACAATAGTATGTATCTTAAGAGCTGTTATGAGAGTAAAATAATCTATTTAAGGTACTTGGGACATTTTCTGGTATATCAGTTCAGTTCATTCACTCAGTCATATCCGACTCTTTGTGACCCCATGGACTGCAGCACACCAGGCTTCTCTGTCCATCACCAACTCTAGCTATCAATAAATATTAGCTTGTTATTATTATTTTTATTATTATTATCATCACTATTTACCTTTTTGAATGTCCATGGAAGCCTATGATCAGCTGAGCAGCCTATCCGCCAATACAAGCACTAAAACACAGAGAGCTAATTAATCCATTAAGGCAGCAGCTTCGATGGCAGCTGGGAATGTGTACAAATCATGTCGTTTTTTCCAGACCTGTCATCTCACACAGGATAATGGCTCCCAGGCGGGCCCAATATTCTGTATGATGTTCCTGGGGAAATCCCACAGGGGTTTCAGATGGCATGAAAGATGGGATCTTTACCAGAGCTTTTCAGACGAGGGGAAATAAATGACCTCACAGCATCCCTTTTGACTCAGCCTGTGCCTCTGCAGTTCACCACGTGGCCTTTTTGTGCTTTGCATGCCTAACTGGTGAGGTCAGAACAACAGATTAAGGTCCAACTTACTGGCTGACTTAGTAATAATTGCTGTTGAAAACCACTCTCCTAAAAACAGCATTTTACAGTTTACACTGTTTCACTGGATTCACTCATTCAGTCATTGACTGAACACTCATTGAGTATTTACTGTGTGTCAAGCTCCGAGTGAAGTAATAGTTAATAGGTCAAACAAAATAGGAACTGAGGGTTTACTAGTAAACAAGACTACAGATATGAATCATAAAAAGCCCCACCAGTTTACAATCAAATTGGAGAGAATTAGAGTGGATAAAAGGACAGAAAAAGCACAGTTCCTGTGATGGAAACGTCTGTGGCAGGGTTCAAACAAGAAGGTGATAGTTCTGTCTAGAAGTAAATAGACAAGAAAGACATCATACCTGGGACCTTAGGGGTAACTCTGTAATTCCAACTGATCCTGGTCTGGGAGTAAATAGACAAGAAAGACATCATACCTGGGACCTTAGGCTAATTCTTTAATTCCAACTGATCCGCTTCCATAGCTGAGTCGGTCCTGACACCGGGTTCTTCTGGATGATGGAGGCCCATCCACATGCCTGATTTCTGAGCAGTGTCCACCATACCATTTTTCTAAATCTACTTGCCATACCCTGATTGCTCCTGTTTGGTTTAAAAATATGGCTGCCAGCCCATAATAAGGTACACTTCTTGACAAACAGACATAATAATACTTTTTATTTGAAGCTCACAGAATTACTATATTAAAAGAGATCATGATGAGGAAATAATACCAATAGTAAAAAGAACCCTTTATTGAACGCCTAATAAAGGTTTGCCTAGTCAAGGCTATGGTCTTTCCTGTGGTCATGTATGGATGTGAGAGCTGGACTGTGAAGAAGGCTGAGTGCCGAAGAATTGATGCTTTTGAATTGTGGTGTTGGAGAAGACTCTTGAGAGTCCCTTGGACTGCAAGGAGATCCAACCAGTCCATTCTGAAGGAGATCAGCCCTGGGATTTCTTTGGAAGGAATGATGCTAAAGCTGAAACTCCAGTATTTTGGCCACCTCATGTGAGTTGACTCATTGGAGAAGACTCTGATGCTGGGAGGGATTGGGGACAGGAGGAGAAGGGAACGACAGAGGATGAGATGGCTGGATAGCATCACTGACTCGATGGATGTGAGTCTGAGTGACCTCCGGGAGTTGGTGATGGACAGGGAGGCCTGGCGTGCTGCGATTCATGGGGTCGCAAAGAGTCGGACAAGACTGAGTGACTGATCTGATCTGAATATACATTAATGCATAGATATCAGGTACTTGATGCAAAGTCTTGCTTATTTTCATATAGTTTTCCTAAAAATAGATATGAAGACCTCCATCAAAAGTTCAGTGACTTGTCTAAGCTCATATAAGCAGTAGGAAGATGAGGGTTTTTTTTACTGCAAACATTTTATTATTATTATGTGATTCTTTCTTCTCTATCACACTGCCTTCCTAAAGTGAAAATACATACATTCGTACAGACATACATAATACTGCAGAGCTTCTGTCATGTGCCAGGCACCAAAATAGAAATATTTATATGACACAGAAACCATAAGAGATATTATCTTTTAAAAAACATTAAACAGATAAAACAAATGATGCTCAGAGAAGATGAAAAATCAGTTTATTGATAGTAGAGTCAGAGTTTGAGCCCAAATTAGTTTAACTCAAAAGATGTTGCCTTTCCACTATACCACACTCTGCCCCACCTCCCAAGACCCTTAACCTAGCTCTGGTTTTCCTCTTAGTTACCTGTTGCTTCTTTGGGACTCAATTTCCCCATCTGAAAAACTATGATCTCTAAGAGCTCTTTTTACTTTGATGTTCTCAGGTTCCAAAATGTAAACAGATGGAGATGAAAGGCAGACAGAATGGCATTCTGAACTGAGAAACACAGGGATAGCACTGTAAACATCAGGGGACATTTAGGAAAAGTCAGGCTGTAGCTAAAGCAATTCCATCCTTTGGGCAGGGAATAAGAGAAGGTTTAATTTACACTAGATCTTGGGGAATGAGGAGAAGTTTGATGTGTTAAAAAGATGAGCATTATTTCAAGAAAAGGGAAAACACAAAGAACTCAGAATTCCACAGTTAGAAAGTATGTTTGGAGACAGGTGATTTGTCTGATGTGACTTTGTCTCAGGAAGGAGTAGAGCAATCAAGGAGGGAAAGGATGTGATGATGATCTTCACCCCAGTGGTAGTCATAGTTTCAGTCTGGTTTTCTGGGCCATCCACTCTTACATGGCAACTTTTGCTCCCTCCTGGTCTTCATTATATTATTAGACAGTTCCTGACTATTTGAGGTTAAACAACTAAGCTGGAGTAGTGCTTTCAGAGAAGTGGATACTTAAAGCAATTATCTAGATAATTAAATTCCAAACACATGGGAGCACACACACACAAACACACACACACACCTGCCTTTCATGTAAACTGCTAAAAAAAGACATTTGGATGACCTCTAAAGATAATTTTATAAATCTTCTGCTGACCGCTAGAGAGGTATTCACTGTATAGAAGGAAAATAGCACATACCAGTTCTTATGTTATTGGCATTATGAGAATTCTTTTTCTTGATGAAATTTAGGGGTATATACTTCATAATTATACTCCCATAAGAGGTGCTGTGGAAATGCCCAGAAGCCCTCTTTGTCTTCTGAAGATTGTCTGAAACACAAGTCTCTGGCTAACTGCTAAGGCCATACCTCAGATGGGCAGGGGGCAGGATCTTTATCATAAGTAGCTTTCAACCTATATATGTACAGAATACTAGGGTACCAATGAGAAGCTTCAAAGCTGAATCAAAGTTCATGTTTTCCACCTCACCTCTTGCCCTTTGCTTTTCTCATGAAGTTCAAAACTATATTAAAGTCTCACAACTTGAAATCCTCAAAATCTTCCCCTTTAACATCTTCCTGAAGTGTGCATCTCATCCTTTAACCTCACAAACATTCCATCTAAGAGCTGTCTATAATCATTGCTTCTACTTCCCCAATTCCTTAACCTAAACTGGGTTCTCTGCAGGAAACATTAGTCTACTAGAAGCATATTTATATACAGCAGATAAAGTAACACCTAAAGATTGCACACACAAAATAAATAAATTTGGTTCCATTTCTACCTTCCATGAAATCTTTCTTACCAAGCTAAGAAATGAGCCCATTAATGTTAAATCATCTCATTCCTCATTTATTTAACTGCTCCCTGGTGGCTCAGATGGCAAAGAATCCACCTGCAATGTGGGAGACCTTGGTCTGATCTCTGGGTTGGGAAGATCCTCTGGGGAAAAGCATAGCAACCTACTCTAGTTTTCTTGCCTGGCAAATCCCCACGGACAGAGGAGCCTGGAGGGCTACAGTCCACGGGCACACAAAGAGTCGGACACGACTGAGTGACTAAGCACAGCATAACTGTTTCAGTGTTGGATACTTTTCATCATTTCCTCCTTAAAACTCCCTTTACCTCTTTCTTCCCTGACACTTCTCTCTCCCCTTTCTCCTGGTTTCCTTCCTTCTCTTCTGATTCCTCTGTCTCAACCCTCTTCACTGATTTTTCTTAATTTACCCATCCTTTAAATTCTGATGTTCTCAAAGTACCTGTCTCTCAACCTCAAACTTCTCCATCCACTTACTCATCTATCCATGAAGTACACACCTGATGAAATCCTGTAGAAATCAATCAGACAAGATCCCTTTACTCAAAGAGTTCATAGCCTAGTGGGGAGACAGATATACAAGCTGACAATCCCACACAGTATTAGGTACTGTTTTGTCTTTACTCTGCTAGATGAAGACCATGCAGTCAGGGGACAAAGGCAGTATTAGCAGGGCCTTTGTGCTTCTTCTATTGGAGGGCCTTGGGGTAGAAACAGCTTATATCTGCCTACTTAAACACATTTGGATAGCCTACAAATGTCATGCCCTTCATGTCAGACTTAAGTATCCAAAAGAAACACTCAATGGTATTAAAATTATTCCATTAGTTGCAATGTCTAAGTCCATTCCATTGTATTGTATTTGGGAGGCAGCATGCGGTAGAGGAAAGAATACAGCTTTAAGGGCAAAAAAGGCTTGAGCTGGAATTCTAGCTTCATTTTAAACTAGCTCTAGGTCTCAAATTCCTCAAATGCTTGAGTACTCTGACCTTCACTTTCCTCATCTATAAAATACACATAGTATTTTTCTTATAGAATTGTTACAAGGGTCTGATATAAGAAGTACTTAGCACAGTTCCAGGCACATAGTATTTAGAATGGAAATCAGCCCAAACTATCTTCTATTCCAAATGCAGGACTAACTTAAAAAGAAGACAGAATGTGGGCAATCAAGTGTGTTATCTCTGCTCAGGTAACGAGGTATGATGCATTGGAAAAGGGCCCAAGATAGCATTGTTTTAAATAAAAGTCCTAAATTCCCTTTCAATTTCCTTGTTCAAATCACTTAAGGGGAGCTTTCTGTAGTTCTGCTAATGAAGTCATCCTCAAAATCACTTTCAGACAGACTATTGCTCAATAATAAACTAACTGCATGATAATACACACACTCAAGCCCCCAAGTCGGGTGATTTTTTAAGATCAGAATCCATACAAACAGTCATTGAGAGTCTTAAGGGGGTCATTTGTGGAGATTGGATTTCTCCAAAAGAAAAGAATATATCCATTTTATTCTCTTTATTTTGCCAGCTCATCAAGAAGAAAACGATGAAAAAACTGTAATGCCTATGGTACAATTCATCACAGGGAATTTTATGGCAGAAAAATGTTTTCAATTTATAATGGCAGTAATAAGTGACATTGGGCAAAAGCTGAAAGACTTTTTTTTTTCCTACCAGAAGTCAGCTAGGAATAGAAGAGGAGGGATGTATTCATTACTCATTCCTAGATGGTGAATGTTTAAAGGCATCTTACACAGCAGCATGTATTTTATTACCCTGCTATATATACCAGGCAGAAAAATTTTACCAGAACTATAATTCGTATGCCCTTTTTATCATAACTGAGTTCAATTAGAGTCACAGAGTGTATAAAAGGAAGGATCCTCTCCTTGTCAGAACTTCAAGGCTGACTTTGACAAGTCCAATAAAAAAGTCAACCTTAAGAAGGGAGCCATATTCTAGTGTTTGGTTTTAAAAAATGTATTTTAAATGACTCTAGCCATGGGGACACAAACACACACAAATCCACAACTTCATTGGCAGAGTTTCCTAACAAATGGAATGCAGTGGTAAATAACTCACTGAGCACTGTTTCTAAAACCTACTATATGCATGGCCAAGGCACTATTCCATGCTTTCCTTTCAAGCTTTCCTGTTTGGGGCTCCCCTGGTGGTTCAGAGGGCAAAGTGTCTGCCTGCAATGCAGAGACCTGGGTTTAATCCCTGGGTTGGGAAGATCCCCTGGAGAAGGAAATGGCAACCCACTCCAGTGTTCTTGCCTGGAGAATCCCATGGACAGAGAAGCCTGGTAGGCTACAGTCCATGTGGTCGCAAAGAGTCGGACACGACTGAGTGACTTCACTTTCACTCTCCTGTTTCACTCTCCTGTCTACAGATGGAACATCACCAGGACTACTTACTATTACCATCTCCTTCACTCTTACTCTTCTGCCCCTCAACCCCCATATCACCTTCATCATTAAACTGCATTCTTCACTTATTCATTCACTTACATTTACTTAAATATCGACAAATATTTATAGTATGAAAATATATCAAACATTAAAAATACAATGGTGATTGTGACATGATCCCCTATTTTTAAGGCAAGAAGTTCCTAATTTAATTGAGTAGATAGCTGCATGAATAATCATACCACTGCATGATTCCATGACATGGGCTCTGCTACAGGGTGTGCTAGGTACTAAGATTCAGAGGTTAACAGGAGAGAATAACACGTTTAGCATGGAGGGGCTGAAGGAATGCTTCCTGGAGAAGATGCCCTTTTGAAGTTGAACTGTGATGCACTAGAGTGGGCATTTTCAAGTAGGAAACAGGTGGAAAGACAACACAGGCAAGAGAAGGAAGAAGATGTACAAAATGGAAGAACATGTGAAATGGATAGAACATGTGCACAGAATAAAAAGAGTGGAGCCTAGCTGAAGAGCGCAGCCTAAGGGTTCTGATTAAATTACTTAGGAGGGGTGAAGTGCTGTTCTATGTGCTGTGGGGTCATCTATATGGAAAACACACAGTCACTGATCCAAAGAGTTTCTGCTTCACAGGCAGGGAAACTTTCTTCTTTGGCATATGTTCCCTGACAGGCAAGACAACAGATCCAGCCTTGTGCTTTTGTTTGTTTTAGTGTCTGTGTGTGTGTGTGTGTTTGTGTGTGTATGGGGTTTGTTTTTGGTGGTCTTTGTCTTATTCTTTGACACACAACTGAAGAGAGAGAGAGAGTAAAATTTGAAAATTTTAGGAGTCCAAGGAACAACTGGAAGGTCAAGGGGCTGGAGCAGAGTGAGAAAGGAGAATTGTTAGGCAATAAATGAAGGAAACAACTTAGGGGCCAGATCACGTGAGACCTTGTGAACCACAGTAGAGGTTTTAGATTTGAGTCTATGTCAATCATACATGGAGAAGGCAATGGCACCCCACTCCAGTACTCTTGCCTGGAAAATCTCATGGACAGAGGAGCCTGGTAGGCTGCAGTCCATGGGGTCGCTAAGAGTCGGACACGACTGAGCGACTTCACTCTCACTTTTCACTTTCATGCATTGGAGAAGGAAATGGCAACCCACTCCGATGTTCTTGCCTGGAGAATCCCAGGGATGGGGAGCCTGGTGGGCTTCCGTCTATGGGGTCGCACAGAGTCAGACACGACTGAAGCGACTTAGCAGCAGCAGTAGCAATCATACAGAAGCCAACAAAAGGGTTGTGAACAGGTAAATGAAGTTATCTGACTCTCATTTTATTTTATTATTTGTTTGGCTGCACTGGGTCTTCTCTTGTTGTGGCATGTGGGCTCCAGAGCCCATGGACTCAGTAGTTGCAGCATGTGCCTAGTTACTCCTCAGTATGTGGGATCTTAGCTCTTGGATCAGGGATTGAACTTGCATTCCCTGCATTGCAAGGCAGACTTTTAACTACTGGACCACCAGGAAAGTTCCCTGTCTCTCATTTTAAAAGGAGCAATCTGGCTGCTGGGTGGAGCATAGACTGCAGTGTGTGCTTAGTCGCTCAGTTGTGTCTGACTCTTTGCAAGCCTTTGTACCATAGCCCACCAGGCTCCTCTATCCATGGGAATTCTCCAGGCAAGAATACTGGAGTAGGTTGCCATTTTTTTCCTCTAGAGGAGCTTCCGAACCCTGGGATTGAACCCACATCTCCTGTGTCTCTTGCATTGCAGGCTGGTTTTTAGCCTGCTGACCCATCTGGGAAGCCCACAGACTGCACTGAGTACATGAATGAAGAAAAGATCAGTTATGAGAGAGGTACCTTCACAGACAAAAGGACTGGGGCTGAGCTACAATGGCAATGATGGAGGAAATGAGAAATGTCTGGAGTCAGGACATATTTTGAGTATCATTACTTAACTGTCCCTATCCCATTTTATTTAATCCTCAAATGCCCAAGTGTTCATTCCACAAATAGGGAAACCAACGCCTAAAGGGAAAGGACTTGTCCAAAGCCACACAGTGGGTCCATGGCAGAGACAAACCTACCTCTTTTGTTTGGCCTCCCTTAATTTCTCACCATCTCTGCTCTGAGGCAATTCCATTGTCTTTCATAAGCTTGCAATACCATCTTCCTGATGGCATTTTAAGAGAACCAGACGGCATTTAGCAGAAAGCCTGCGCAACATCAAGAGAAACCAGGACTTTGATGTGCTCCAATTGGAGCAGAAGAGATGTGTGGAAAATACCAAGCAAATGTTTGGATTCAGAATCCAAAATAACATGTACTTAACTTTGCAATTTAAAAAGCTAAATTCAAACATGTGTCTTGTTGGTTTTCCAGAAAATATAGAATCTTGTAGCATAAAATTAAATAAACACCAACTCCAACTTGTGGTCTTTCCCTACTCTTCCTTCCTCTTGAGTGTTATCCAATTATTTTCAAACTCCCTCATTCTCCAAATTAGGAGCTTTCCATATGTACAGATTCGTGAGACAACTGGTCATACTAGCTGATACCATTATACACAGTGGACACTCCTTATTTCCTATTGCATTATACACATTCAGTCCTCTGGACCTCTGCTTATGCTGTTTCTGTGCCTAATATGCTTCTCCAGTGCCTTCTTTTTGTCTGAAATACGCTTTGAAGCCTCCTTCTTCAAAACCTATTCCCTAATTCTTTCTGTCACTTAATTGGCTACTTTCTACCTCTCAAATCTTGTTGCAAAGATACCTATGAAATCCTTAGTTTCTCTTCATCTTTACAGTGGAAATAAAAGCATTTCTCCTTGACTCATGGGGATTTGCAAAGGTTAGATGGATGATTATTCATGAAATAGCAAAAAGCTCAACTATTAGTATTAATTTTATTTCTTCTTTCTTCCCTCCCTTTCTTTCTCTTTCCTCTTTCTCCACTCCCTCTTTCCCTCCCTCCCTCTCTTCTTTCTCTTCTTCTTCTCTTTCCCTTTCTCCTTTTCTTCTCTCCTCTATTTCTTTCACTTAGTCAAAAGTACTCTTCCTATGTTCGGGGAGAGGAATTTCCCCAAACATGTGAGTGCAATAGAAATTTGTAGTTAGCTGTGTGATGTCTAAAGAATGATAATCAGTAGCAACCAGATTCTATGGCCCATCCAGGGTCTGCCTCTAGCAGGGCAGGCCCAATATCACATCTAAGCCCTGCTTACTTCTCCACCCCACTTAATAACAACACCCAAAATAATGTAAACTCTTAAAATATAACTCTAGTACCCTCTCCTGCCAACATCCATTGGATCATAGGAAAAGAAAGAGAATTCCAGAAAAACATTTACTTTTGCTTTATTGATTACATCAAAGCCTTTGAGTGGATCACAATAAACTGTGGAAAATTCTTCAAGAGATGGGACTGCTATACGATGTTACCAGCCTCCTGAGAAATCTTTATGCAGGTCAAGAAGCAACAGTTAGAACCAAACATGGCACAACAGACTGATTCCAAATTGGGAAACAAGTACGTCAAGTCCGTATATTGTCACCCTGCCTATTTAACTTCTATGCAGAGTACATCATGTGAAATGTCAGGCTGGAAGAAGCACAAGCAGGAATCAAGATTGCCAGGAGAAATATCAATAACCTCAGATATGCAGATGACACCACCCTTATGGCAGAAAGTGAAGAGGAACTAAAAAGCCCCATGATGAAAGTGAAAGAGGAGAGTGAAAAAGTTGGCTTAAAGTTCAACATTCAGAAAACTAAGATCATGGCATCTGGTCACATCACTTCATGGCAAATAGGTGGGGAAACAATAGAAACAGTGACAGATTTTATTTTCTTAGGCTCCAAAATCACTGCAGATGGTGACTGCAGCCATGAATTTAAAAGAAACTTGCTCCTTGGAAGAAAAGCTATGACAAATCTAGAAAGCATACTAAAAAGCAGAGACATTACTTTGCCAACAAAGGTCTGTCTAGTCAAAGCTATGTTTGTTTCAGTAGTCATGTATGGATGTGAGAGTTGGACTATAAAGAGAGCTGAGTGCTGAAGAATTGATACTTTTGAACTGTGGTGTTGAACGAGAAGATTCTTAAGAGTCCCTTGGACTACGAGGAGATCCAACCAGTCCATCCTAAAGGAAATCAGTCCTGAATATTCACTGAAAGGACTGATGCTGAAACTGAAGCTCCAATACTTTGGCCACCTGATGAGAAGAACTGACTCATTTGAAAAGACCCTGATGCTGGGGAAGATTGAAGGTAGGAGGAGAAGGGGACAACAGAGGATGAGATGGTTGGATACCATCACCCACTTGATGGACATGAGTTTGAGCAAGCTCTGGGAGTTGGTGATGGACAGGGAAGCCTGGTGTGCTGCAGTCCATGGGGTCACAAAGAGTGAGACATGACTGAGTGACTGAACAGAACCGAACCCTCTCCTGACAAAAAAGAATTAGGTCAGCAACCCTCCACTTCAACCTAGACAGTTCTTCTTTTATTAGTTTTATATTTTACATGAGATGATTTTTTTGGTAAAAAGGGCTCCTTGATTTTAAAAAGTCTTCAAAATAACTGTTCAGATAGAAAGTCCTCATTTTAGAGACACAATAGCTAAAATTTAGGGAAAGGAATAGCCCAAGGACATGCTTTCCAAAGCCAGGTGAAATAACTTCTAGACCTAGGATAAGCCATTTCCTGGATATTATTCCTATTCTGTCCACCTGCTGGGAGATTTTCCTGACGTCACATGAGCTAATGGACTGACTCTCTGGAAAAGTCTTACTTACCTTCCAGAATGTGTGGCTGTCACTATGCTCATTTTTCTGGGCTCATGTACAAGGAACCTTGAAAACCAAGATCCAAATCCAGACAGCATGAGGGAGAACCTTTGGATTTCTGGCTCCAATGAGTTCCTTAAAAGTATTTTGCATCCATGTACATGGATGGCTGCTCAGTCTTCTGGTTGAGAGGATTTCTTTTCTCCCAATTAAAAGAAAAATAGAAAAACCCTAAACACTTCAATAACAGGCCCTGGAGCTTCAAGGCCAAAAGTGGCCAACTTCCTTTTCCCTCTATAGTGACTATAATGAGCTTTGACAGGTGGTTAGCTTATAAGAACAGGAGAAAACTGAAATGACCTTGGGGGATGGTAGGTGTTTAGGAGAGTAGTGATTTGACTTTTGTAGGCACAAATTGCTGATAAGTCTCTGAATACAGTTTCAGAGAAAATTTCAGTAACTTGCTGGTCTTCCTCAAGGTGATGTACAGACATTCATGAAGTAAACTCTAGATAGATTTCAAGTAAGACTGAGGTCACAGGTCAGTTTTCTTCTGTTCCACTACATCAGCCCATTAAGGCTTACCCTTTTCTGAGTCCCAGTTTCCTTATATCTAAAATGAAAATAATAATATCTTCCTGATAGGACTGTCATGAGGGTTCAATAGAAAGACGTATAGAATGTTCTGTACCTACTTCTAATTGCAATGAAAATAAAATAGCAATAGCAAATAGTCATTGGGCATTTACTATGTGCCAGACAGATTCTAAGCATATTACTTGTATTAATTCATTTAATCTTCAGCATAACTTGAGGATTATTATTATTCTCACATTACAGATAGGGAAACTGAGGCATAGAAAAGTTAATTTACTTGCTTAAGATCATACAATTTGAAAGTGATAGCACTGGGATTCAATCTAGGTAGTCTGACTCCATAGCCTGTACTTAATCAGTGTAGTTACCTGTCCTCTGAAAAAGTAGTAGACTTAACTGTTATTATTAATGAGGTCAGCAACAGAAAGCAGAGAAGCAACTGTGGTGTCTTAGAAGGTCTTATAATCCTCTACAGCAGACAGTCCTGCTGATCTGAACCAGACCAAGGAACTCCATAATGGTCCTTTTAAAATGGCTCCTACTGACAATGCCTTATCCTCACACTTTGCTCTTTGGCATTAATTAAAACAAAGGAGTTAATCAAGATAAACTTCCACACCTGCTCAGCAGCAGCCTGGAAGTTTATCATGTCTAAATATGTTTCTCATGCATTTACTGCAAATTAGTTTCTGAAAGTGAATTTCAAGGTCTAGTGACTCTGAGGTTCCCTAACTCCATTTTCATTAAGTTTTCACAAATGATCTACTGTTGCATTATTCTTTTATAGTGCAGATTTAAGGCCCCACTATGAAAAGCAATTATACTGTCAAAAAAGTGTATTTTGACTTATTAAAAAATCTGAAAGGTTTCAGAAAACTATTTATTTAGGTTCTCATTGCAAGAGTATTTTGACAGTCCTCAAAAAGAAAGCACTTTCAGTTGCATACTATTTGGAGTAGCAAAGGCTACTAACAAAGGCTTTTGTGCAGAGTAAATGTGGAGTCGTAGAACAAGCAACAGTGCAGGGCAGCAGCAGGCCTCGACTGCTATTCCTAGAAGAGGAGCCTTGGCCCTTCTTGTCCTCATTTGAAAAGTAAGAGTCACACACAGTAATCTCTAGAGTAAGAGAAGCACAGAGTTTCTATGATTACAGCTGCCTGTACTGATCATTTGCTATGCCTTAGACACATTGTTAGCAAGTACATATCCAGTTCTGAAAGGTAGACTGTATTATGCCAATTTTATAGATAAGGAACTGAAGTTTAGAAAGGTTACATGGCTGACTCAGAGTCACTCAGGAGACGCTGGATTTGGGACGTGACCCTATCACACATTCTAAGGACTGTTATTCAGAGAAAAAAAAGAACAAAATAATCTATTGATGCATTCAGCAATCTGGATGATTGACTGAAACAAGTCAGACAGGAATTCATATCATATGATTCTATATGAAGCTCAAAAACAGACAAAACTAATCTGTGGTGATATAATCAAGAATAGTTTCCTATGAACGGGTGGAGAGTGAGTGGAAATAGCCATAAGGGAACTTGTGAACAAATTCATATTCAACTCTATGTGACTCCATGGACTGTAGCCCTTCAGGCTCCTCTGTCCATAAAACTTTCTAGGTAAGGATTCTAAAGTGGGTTGCCATTTCCTACTCCAGGGGTTTTCCTTACCCAGGAATTGAACCCATATCTCTTGTGTTTCCTGCATTGGCAGGGAGATTCTTTACCACTGTGCCATCTGAGAAGCCCATAAAGGAATTTATCAGGGTGATTAAAATATCCTAAATCTTGGTTGGACCTTTATGAATTGAAGTAAAAGTGTTAGTCACATCATTGGATACTCTTTGCAACCCCATGGACTGTAGCCTGCCAGGCTCCTCAGTTCATGGCATTCGCCAGACAAGAATTCCCTTCTCCAGGGGATCTTCCCAACCCAGGTATTGAACCTGGGTCTCCTGAATTGCAAGCAGATTCTTTACTATCTGAGCCACCAGGGAAGACCCCATTTCACTATAATTAACCCTAAAATAAAGTGTGGTGGCTGGCAGACAGCTGGTTTGGCTTATGAGCCCCATGCGCAGATGTCTATATGCAAAGACTGCTCCTCCTAAAATGGGTAATGCTGGGACAGTGTGTCCTTCCTTGGGAACAAAGGGAAGGGGTATAGGGCTCCTCTCTGCCAGGTGTTTCTCTATCTACATACATTTCTGATATTGGGGAGGATCTCTGCACTGAGAGAATGAATGCTCAAGGCCTGTGTTTGTGCTTTCTTTTGCGTGACCTTAGGTCAGTCACTCCCCTTCTTGGACATTAGTCTCCTCATTTTAAAATAAAGGGTTTAGATGTAGTACCTCTAAGCTCCTCTCTATCTCTAACTGTCTTTATGTAGTATCAAGAAGATTGTTTCACTATAAGTAATATAAAAAGGCAGCCTTCAGAATGGGAGAAAATAATAGCAGATGAAATAACTGACAAATAATTAATCTCCAAAATATACAAGCAGCTCAATACCAGAAAAATATGCGACCCAATCAAAAAGTGGACCAAAGAACTAAACAGACATTTTTCCAAAAAAAGACATACAGATGGTTAACAAACACATGAAAAGTTGCTCAACATCACTCATTGTCAGAGAAATGCAAATCAAAACCACAATGAGGTACCATCTCACACTAGTCAGAATGGCGGCCATCAAAAAGTCTAGAAACAATAAATGCTGGAGAGGGTGTGGAGCAAAGGAAACCCTCTTACACTGTTGGTGGGAATGCAAACTAGTACAGCCACTATGGAGAACATTGTGGAGATTGCTTAAAAAACTGGAAATAGAACTGCCATAAGACCCAGCAATCCCACTGCTGGGCATGCACACTGAGGTAACCAGAACTGAAAGAGATATATGTACCCCAATATTCATATTCAATATTCAGCACTGTTTAAAATAGCTAGGACATGGAAGCAACCTAGATATCCATTGGCAGATTAATGGATAAGGAAGTGTGGGGTCTCTGGATCCTGGTGCACACAAGGTTTGTTTGAGCCCTCTGAGCATCTCTGGTGGGTATGGGCTTTAATTCTAAACGTGCTCCTCCTACCACCTTGCTGGGGCTTCTCCTTTGCCCTTGGGGTATCAGTCACTCCAGCACTGCACAGCTACCACTCCAAGAAAATATGGTGCTATTCATCTTGAAAACAGGGTGGGAAATGCACTTAGCATTGAAAGCAGCAACCTGGATGTCCTAGAGCTTACTCCGCGTTTTGCTTTCTTGGAGGAGGCCACCATTAACCCCACCATAAAGCTGCCAGAGTTTACACAGGACTGGGGAAATAGACTCTAGGAGGGCAAAAACAGAACACTGTACACACCAGGACCCAGGAGAAAGGAGCAGTTACCCCACAAGAGACTGACCCAGACTTGACCGTGAGTGTCCAGGAGTCTCTAGCAGAGGGGTGGGTTGGTGGTGGCCTGCTGCAGGGTTAGGGGCACTGAGAGTAGCAGTGGGACCTTTTGAAGGATGTTGCCATTATCTTCAAAAGTATGCAAAAAGAATGCAAAAGTAGGAAGTCAAGAAACACCTGGAGTAACAGGCAAATTTGGCCTTGGAACACGGAATGAAGCAGGGCAAAGACTAACAGAGTTTTGCCAAGAAAATGCACTGGTCATAGCAAATACCCTCTTCCAACAACACAAGAGAAGACTCTATACATGGACATCACCAGATGGTCAACATCGAAATCAGATCGATTATATTCTTTGCAGCCAAAGATGGAGAAGCTCTATACAATCAGCAAAAACAAGACCAGGAGCTGACTGTGGCTCAGACCATGAACTCCTTATTGCCAAATTCAGACTGAAATTGAAGAAAGTAGGGAAAACTACTAGACCATTCAGGTAAGACCTAAATCAAATCCCTTATGATTATACAGTGGAAGTGAGAAATAGATTTAAGGTCCTAGATCTGATAGATAGAGTGCCTGATGAACTATGGAATGAGGTTCGTGACATTGTACAGAAGACAGGGATCAAGACCATCCCCATGGAAAAGAAATGCAAAAAAGCAAAATGGCTGTCTGGGGAGGCCTTACAAATAGCTGCGAAAAGAAGAGAAGCAAAAAACAAAGGAGAAAAGGAAAGATATAAACATCTGAATGCAGAGTTCCAAAGAATAGCAAGAAGAGATAAGAAAGCCTTCTTCAGCGATCAATGCAAAGAAATAGAGGAAAACAACAGAATGGGAAAGACTAGGGATCTCTTCAAGAAAATCAGAGATACCAAAGGAACATTTCATGCAAAGATGGGCATGATAAAGGACAGAAATGGTATGGACCTAACAGAAGCAGAAGATATTAAGAAGAGGTGGCAAGAATACACAGAAGAATTGTACAAAAAAGAGCTTCACAACCCAGATAATCATGATGATGTGATCACTGACCTAGAGCCAGACATCCTGGAATGTGAAGTCAAGTGGGCCTTAGAAAGCATCACTATGAACAAAGCTAGTGGAGGTGATGGAATTCCAGTGGAGCTATTCTAAGTCCTGAAAGATGATGCTGTGAAAGTGCTTCACTCAATATGCCAGCAAATTTGGAAAACTCAGCAGTGGCCACAAGATTGGAAAAGGTCAGTTTTCATCCCAATCCCAAAGAAAGGCAATGCCAAAGAATGCTCAAACTACCGAACAATTGCACTCATCTCACACGCTAGTAAAGTAATGCTCAAAATTCTCCAAGCCAGGCTTCAGCAATATGTGAACCGTGAACTTCCTGATGTTCAAGCTGGTTTTAGAAAAGGCAGAGGAACCAGAGATCAAATTTCCAACATCCGCTGGATCATCGAAAAAGCAAGAGAGTTCCAGAAAAACATCTATTTCTGCTTTATTGACTATGCCAAAGCCTTTGACTGTGTAGATCAAAATAAACTGTGGAAAATTCTGAAAGAGATGGGAATACCAGACCACCTGATCTGCCTCTTGAGAAATCTGTATGCAGGTCAGGAAGCAACAGTTAGAACTGGTCATGGAACAACAGACTGGTTCCAAATAGGAAAAAGAGTACATCAAGGCTGCATATTGTCACCATTTTTATTTAACTTATATGCAGAGTACATCATGAGAAATGCTGGACTGGAAGAAACACAAGTTGGAATCAAGATTGCTGGGAGAAATATCAATAACCTCAGATATGCAGATGACACCACCCTTATGGCAGAAAGTGAAGAGGAACTCAAAAGCCTCTTGATGAAAGTGAAAGTGGAGAGTGAAAAGGTTGGCTTAAAGCTCAGCATTCAGAAAACAAAGATCATGGCATCTGGTCCCATCACTACATGGGAAATAGATGGAGAAACAGTGGAAACAGTGTCAGACTTTATTTTTCTGGGCTCCCAAATCACTGCAGATGGTGACTTCAGCCATGAAATTAAAAGACGCTTACTCCTTGGAAGGAAATTTATGACCAACCTAGATAGCATATTCAAAAGCAGAGACATTACTTTACCAACAAAGGTTCACCTAGTCAAGGCTATGGTCTTTCCTGTGGTCATGTATGGATGTGAGAGTTGGACTGTGAAGAAGGCTGAGTGCCGAAGAATAGATGCTTTTGAACTGTGGTGTTGGAGAAGACTCTTGAGAGTCCCTTGGACTGCAAGAAGATCCAACCAGTCCATTCTGAAGGAGATCAGCCCTGGAATTTCTTTGGAAGGAATGATGCTAAAGCTGAAACTCCAGTATTTTGGCCACCTCATGCGAAGAGTTGACTCATTGGAGAAGACTCTGATGCTGGGAAGGATTGAGGGCAGGAGGAGAAGGGGACGACAGAGGATGAGATGGCTGGATGGCATCACTGACTTGATGGGTGTGAGTCTGAGTGACCTCCGGGAGCTGGTGATGGACAGGGAGGCCTGGCGTGCTGCGGTTCATGGGGTCCAAAGAGTTGGGCACGACTGAGCGACTGATCTGATCTGATCTGCCATTATCTTCATTGCCTCCACTATAGTTTGGCCCCAGGTAAATAACAGGGAGGGAACACAGCCCCACCCATCAGCAGAAAATTGGATTAAATATTTACTGAGCATGGCCCTGCCCATCAGAACAAGACCCAGTTTCCCCTTCAGTCAGTCACTCCCATGAGGAGATTTCCATAAGTTTTTATCTTTCTCCATCAGAGGGCAGACAGACTGAAAACCACAATCACAGAAAACTAACCAATCTGATCACATGGACCACAGCCTTCTCTAACTCAATGAAACTATGAGCCATGCCATAAAAGGCCACCCAAGATGGACAGGTCATGGTGGAGAGTTCTGACAAAACATGGTGAAATGGAGAAAGGAATGACAAACCGCTTCAGTATTCTTGCCTTGGAACACCATGAACAGTATGAAAAGGCAAAAAAAATAGGACACTGAAAGATGAACTCCCCAGGTTGGTTGGTGCCCAATATGCTACTAGAGATCAGTGGAGAAATAACTCCAGAAAGAATGAAGAGATGGAGCCAAAGCAAAAACAACACCCACTTATGGATGTGATGGGTGATGGAAGTAAAATCCAATGCGGTAAAGAGCAATATTGCATAGGAGCCTGGAATGTTAGGTCCATGAATCAAGGCAAATTGGAGTGGTCAAAGAGCAGATGACAAGAGTGAACGTCGACATTTTGGGAATCAGCGAACTAAAATAGACTGGAAAGGATGAATTTAAATCAGATGACCATTATATCTACTACCATGAGCAAGAATACCTTAGAAGAAATGGAGTAGATATTGTAGTCAACAAAAAGAGTCTGAAATGCAGTACTTGGATGCAATCCCAAAAATGACAGAATGACCTCTGTTCATTTCTGAGATGTTCAAGCTGGTTTTAGAAAAGGCAGAGGAACCAGAGATCAAATTGCCAACATCCACTGGATCATCGAAAAAGCAAGAGAGTTCCAGAAAAACATCTATTTCTGCTTTATTGACTATGCCAAAGCCTTTGACTCTGTAGATCACAATAAACTGTGGAAAATTCTGAAAGAGATGGGAATACCAGACCACCTGATCTGCCTCTTGAGAAATCTGTATGCAGGTCAGGAAGCAACAGTTAGAACTGGTCATGGAACAACAGACTGGTTCCAAATAGGAAAAGGAGTACGTCAAGGCTGTATATTGTCACCCTGCTTATTTAACTTATATGCAGAGTACATCATGAGAAATGCTGGACTAGAAGAATCACAAGTTGGAATCAAGATTGCTGGGAGAAATATCAATAACCTCAGATATGCAGATGACACCACCCTTATGGCAGAAAGTGAAGAGGAACTCAAAAGCCTCTTGATGAAAGTGAAAGTGGAGAGTGAAAAGGTTGGCTTAAAGCTCAACATTCAGAAAATGAAGATCATGGCATCTGGTCCCATCACTACATGGGAAATAGATGGGGAAACAGTGGAAACAGTGTCAGACTTTATTTTTCTGGGCTCCCAAATCACTGCAGATGGTGACTGCAGCCATGAAATTAAAAGATAGCTTACTCCTTGGAAGGAAAGTTATGACCAACCTAGATAGCATATTCAAAAGCAGAGACATTACTTTACCAACAAAGGTTCGCCTAGTCAAGGCTATGGTCTTTCCTGTGGTCATGTGTGGATGTGAGAGCTGGACTGTGAAGAAGGCTGAGCGCTGAAGAATTGATGCTTTTGACCTGTGGTGTTGGAGAAGACTCTTGAGAGTCCCTTGGACTGCAAGGAGATCCAACCGGTCCATTCTGAAGGAGATCAGCCCTGGGATTTCTTTGGAAGGAATGATGCTAAAGCTGAAACTCCAGTACTTTGGCCACCTCATGTGAAGAGTTGACTCATTGGAGAAGACTCTGATGCTGGGAGGGATTGGGGGCAGGAGGAGAAGGGGACGACAGAGGATGAGATGGCTGGATGGCATCACTGACTCAATAGACATGAGTCTCAGTGACCTCCGGGAGTTGGTGATGGACAGGGAGGCCTGGCGTGCTGCGATTCATGGGTTGGCAAAGAGTCGGACACGACTGAGTGACTGATCTGATCTGATCTGATCTGATGCCCCAACCAGTAATGCTGAAGAAGCTGAAGTTGAACAGTTCTATGAGGACCTACAAGACCTTCTAGAACTAACACCCAAAAAAGATGTCCTTTTCATTATAGGTGAGTGGAATGCAAAAGTAGGAAGTCAAGAAACACCTGGAGTAACAGGCAAACTTGGCCTTGGAGTACAGAATGAAGCAGGGAAAAGGCTAATAGAGTTTTTCCAAGAGAATGCAAACACACTCTTCCAACAACACAAGAGGAGACTCTACACATGGACATCCCAAGATGGTTAATACCAAAATCACATTGATTATATTCTTTGTAGCCAAAAATGGAGAAACTATACGGTCAGCAAAAACAAGATCAGGAGCTGGCTGTGGCTCAGATCATGAACTCCTTATTGTCAAATTCAGACTTAAATTGAAGAAAGTAGGGAAAACCACTAGACCATTCAGGTATAACCTAAATCAAATCCCTTATCATTATACAGTGAAAGTGACAAATAGATTCAAGGGATTAGATCTGATAGATAGAGTACCTGAAGAACTATGGATGGAGGTTTGAGACATTGTACAGGAGTCAGGGATCAAGACCATCCCCAAGAAAAACAAATGCAAGAAGGCAAAATGGTTACCTGAGGAGGCCTTACAAATAGCTGAGAAAAGAAGAAAAGTGAAAGGCAAAGGAGAAAAGGAAAGATGTACCTATTTGAATGCAGAAGTCCAAAGAATAGCAAGGAGAGATAAGTCTTCCTCAGTGATCAACGCAAAGAAATAGAAGAAAACAATATAATGGGAAAAACTAGAGATCTCTTCAAGAAAGCTAGAGATACCATGGGAACATTTCATGCAGAGATGGGCTCAATAGAGGACAGAAATGGTGTGGACCTGACAGAAGCAGAAGATATTAAGAAGAGGTGGCAAGAATACACAGAACTATACAGAAAAGATCTTCACAACTGAGATAATCACAATGGTGTGATCACTCACCTAGAGCCAGACATCCTGGAATGTGAAGTCAAGTGGGCCTTAGGAAGTATCATTATGAACAAAGCTAGTGGAGGTGATGGAATTCCAGTTGACCTATTTCAAATCCTAAAAGATGATGCTGTGAAAGTGCTACAGTCAATATGCCAGCAAATGTGGAAAACTCAGCAGTGGCCACAGGACTGGAAAAGGTCAGTTTTCATTCCAATCCCAAAGAAAGGCAATGCCAAAGAATGCTCAGACTATGACACAGTTGCACTTATCTCACATGCTAGCAAAGTAATGCTCAAAATTCTCCAAGCCAGACTTCAGCAATATGTGAACTGTGAACTTCCAGATGTTCAAGCTGGTTTTAGAAAAGGCAGAGGAACCAGAGATCAAATTGCCAACATCCGTTGGATCATCAAAAAAGCAAGAGAGTTCCAGAAAAAACACCTAGTTCTTTTTCTAGTTGCTTTAGGTGTACAGTTAGGTTATTTATTTGACTTCTTTCTTGTTTCTTGAGGTATGCCTGTATTGCTATGAACTTTCCCCTTAGGACTGCTTTTACAGTGTCCCACAGGTTTTGGGTTGTTTCGTTTTCATTTGTTTCTATGCAAATTTTGATTTCTTTTTTGATTTCTTCTGTGATTTGTTGGTTATTCAGCAGTGTGTTGTTCAAATCCTTCACAAAATTCTAGCAATCAGAATCCAACAACACATTAAAAAGATCATACACCATGACCCAGTGGGCTTTATCCCAGGGATGCAAGGATTCTTCAATATCTGCAAATCAATCAATGTAATACATCACATTAACAAATTGAAAAATAAAAACCATATGATTATCTCAATAGATGTGGAGAAAGCCTTTGACAAATTTCAACATCCATTTATGATAAAAACTCTCCAGAAAGCAGGAATAGAAGGAACATATCTCAACATAATAAAAGCTATATATGACAAACCCACAGCAAACATTACCCTCAATGGTGAAATATTGAAAGCATTTCCTCTAAAGTCAGGAACAAGACAAGGATGCCCACTTTCACCATTACTATTCAACATAGCTTTGGAAGTTTTGGCCACAGCAATTAGAGCAGAAAAAGAAATAAAAAGAATTGAAATTGGAAAAGAAGACGTAAAACTCTCACTGTTTGCAGATGACATGATCCTCTACACAGAAAACCCTAAAGACTCCACCAGAAAATTACTAGAACTTATCAATGAACATAGTAAGATCAGATCAGATCAGATTAGTTGCTCAGTTGTGTCCAACTCTTTGCGACCCCATGAATTGCAGCACACCAGGCCTCCCTGTCCATCCCAACTCCCGGAGTTCACTCAGACTCACATCCATCGAGTTGTGATGCCATCCAGCCATCTCATCCTCTGTCGTCCCCTTCTCCTCTTGCCCCCAATCCCTCCCAGCATCAGAGTCTTCAATGAGTCAACTCTTCGCATGAGGTGATCAAAGTACTGGAGTTTCAGCTTTAGCATCATTCCTTCCAAAGAAATCCCAGGGCTGATCTCCTTCACAATGGACAGGTTGGATCTTTTTGCAATCCAAGGGACTCTCAAGAGTCTTCTCCAACACCACAGGTCAAAAGCATCAATTCTTCGGCGCTCAGCCTTCTTCACAGTCCAGCTCTCACATCCATACGTGACCACAGGAAAGACCATAGCCTTGACTAGGCGAACCTTTGTTGGCAAAGTGATGTCTCTGCTTTTGAATATGCTATCTAGGTTGGTCATAACTTTCCTTCCAAGGAGTAAGCGTCTTTTAATTTCATGGCTGGAGTCACCATCTGCAGTGATTTTGGAGCCCAGAAAAATAAAGTCTGACACTGTTTCTACTGTTTCCCCATCTATTTCCCATGAAGTGATGGGACCAGATGCCATGATCTTCATTTTCTGAATGTTGAGCTTTAAGCCAACCTTTTCACTCTCCACTTTCACTTTCATCAAGAGGCTTTTGAGTTCCTCTTCACTTTCTGCCATAAGAGTCGTGTCATCTGCATATCTGAGGTTATTGATATTTCTCCCAGCAATCTTGATTCCAACTTGTGTTTCTTCCAGTCCAGCATTTCTCATGATGTATTCTGCATATAAGTTAAATAAACATGGTGACAATATACAGCCTTGACGTACTCCTTTTCCTATTTGGAACCAGTCTGTTGTTCCATGACCAGTTCTAACTGTTGCTTTCTGACCTGCATACAATTTTCTCAAGAGGCAGATCAGGTGATCTGGTATTCCCATCTCTTTCAGAATTTTCCACAGTTTATTTTGATCTACACAGTCAAAGGCTTTGGCATAGTCAATAAAGCAGAAATAGATGTTTTTCTGGAACTCTCTTGCTTTTTCGATGATCCAGCGGATGTTGGAAATTTGATCTCTGGTTCCTCTGCCTTTTCTAAAACCAGCTTGAACATCAGGAAGTTCACGGTTCACATATTGCTGAAGCCTGGCTTGGAGAATTTTGAGCATTACTTTACTAGCGTGTGAGATGAGTGCAATTGTGCGGTAGTGTGAGCATTCTTTAGCATTGCCTTTCTTTGTGATTGGGATGAAAACTGACCTTTTCTAGTCCTGTGGCCACTGCTAAGTTTTCCAAATTTGCTGGCATATTGAGTGAAGCACTTTCACAGCATCATCTTTCAGGATTTGGAATAGCTCCACTGGAATTCCATCACCTCCACTAGCTTTGTTCATAGTGATGCTTTCTAAGGCCTACTTGACTTCACATTCCAGGATGTCTGGCTCTAGGTCAGTGATCACACCATCGTCATTATCTGGGTCGTGAAGATCTTTTCTGTACTGTTATTCTGTGTATTCTTGCCATCTCTTCTTAATATCTTCTGCTTCTGTTAGGTCCATACCACTTCTTTCCTTTATCGAGCCCATCTTTGCATGAAATGTTCCTTTGGTATCTCTGATTTTCTTGAAGAGATCTCTAGTCTTTCCCATTCTGTTGTTTTCCTCTATTTCTTTGCATTGATTGCTGAAGAAGGCTTTCTTACCTCTTCTTGCTATTCTTTGGAACTCTACATTCAGATGTTTATATCTTTCCTCTTCTCCTTTGCTTTTTGTTTCTCTTGTTTTCACAACTATTTGTAAGGCCTCCCCAGACAGCCATTTTGGTTTTTTGCATTTCTTTTCCATGGGGATGGTCTTGGTCCCTGTCTCCTGTACAATGTCACGAACCTCATTCCATAGTTCATCAGGCACTCTATCTATCAGATCTAGGCCCTTATATCTATTTCTCACTTCCACTGTATAATCATAAGGGATTTGATTTAGGCCATACCTGAATGGTCTAGTGGTTTTCCCTACTTTCTTCAATTTCAGTCTGAATTTGGCAATAAGGAGTTCATGGTCTGAGCCACAGTCAGCTCCTGGTCTTGTTTTTGCTGACTGTATAGAGCTTTTCCATCTTTGGCTGCAAAGAATATAATCGATCTGATTTCGGTGTTGCCCATCTGGTGATGTCCATGTATAGAGTCTTCTCTTGTGTTTTTGGAAGAGGGTGTTTGTTGTGAACATAGTAAAGTTCCAGGATAAAAATCAACGCACAGAAATCCCTTGCATTCCTATACACTAACAATGAGAAAATAGAGAAATTAAGGAAACAATTCCATTCACCATTGCAATGAAAAGAATAAAATACTTAGGAATGTATCTACCTAAAGAAACTAAAGACCTATATATAGAAAACTATAAAACACTGGTGAAAGAAATCAAAGAGGACACTAATATATGGAGAAATATACTATGTTCATGGATTGGAAGAATCAATATAATGAAAATGAGTATACTACCCAAAGCTATTTACAGATTCAATGCAATGCCTATCAAGCTATCAATGGTATTTTTCACAGAGCTAGAACAAATAATTTCACAATTTGTATGGAAATACAAAAAAAAAAAAAAACACACTAGAATAGCCAAAGCAATCTTGAGAAAGAAAAATGGAACTGGAGAAATCAACTTGCCTGACTTCAGCCTCTACAACAAAGCCACAGTCATCAAGACCGTAAGGTACTGGCACAAAGACAGAAATATAAATCAATGGAACAAAATAGAAAGCCCAGAGATAAATCCACACACCTCTGGACACCTTATCTTTGACAAAGGAGGCAAGAATATACAATGGATTAAAGATAATCTCTTTAACAAGTGGTGCTGGGGAAACTGGTCAAACACTTGTAAAAGAATGAAACTAGAACACTTTCTAACACCATACAGACAAAAAAACTCAAAATGGATTAAAGATCTAAACGTAAGACCAGAAACTATAAAACTCCTAGAGGAGAACATAGGCAAAACACTCTCCGACATACATCACAGCAGGATCCTCTATGACCCACCTCCCAGAATATTGGAAATAAAAGCAAAAATAAACAAATGGGACCTAATTAAACTTAAAAGCTTCTGAACAACAAAGGAAACTATAAACAAGGTGAAAAGACAGCCTTCAGAGTGGGAGAAAATAATAACAAACAAAGCAACTGACAAAAAAATAATCTCAAAAATATACAAACAACTCCTGCAGCTCAATTCCAGAAAAATAAATGACCCAATCAAGAAATGGGCCAAAGAACTAAATAGACATTTCTCCAAAGAAGACATACAGATGGCTAACAAACACATGAAAAGATGCTCAACATCACTCATTATCAGAGAAATGCAAATCAAAACCACTATGAGGTACCATTTCACGCCAGTCTGAATGGCTGCCATCCAAAAGTCTACAAGCAATAAATGCTGGAGAGGGTATGGAGAAAAGGGAACCCTCTTACACTGTTGGTGGGAATGCAAACTAGTACAGCCAGTATGGAGAACAGTGTAGAGATTCCTTAAAAAACTGGAAATAGAACTGCCTTATGATCCAGCAATCCCACTGCTGGGCATACACACTGAGGAAACTAGAATTGAAAGAGACACGTGTACCCCAATGTTCATCGCAGCACTGTTTATAATAGCCAGGACATGGAAGCAACCTAGATGTCCATCCACAGATAAATGGATAAGAAAGCAGTGGTACATATACACAATGGAGTATTACTCAGCCATTAAAAAGAATACATTTGAATCAGTTCTAATGAGGTGAATGAAACTGGAGCCTATTATACAGAGTGAAATAAGCCAGAAAGAAAAACACCAATACAGTATACTAAGGCATATATATGGAATTTAGAAAGATGGTAACAATAACCCTGTATACGAGACAGCAAAAGAGACACTGATGTATAGAACAGTCTTTTGGACTCTGTGGGAGAGGGAGAGGGTGGGATGATTTGGGAGAATGGCATTGTAACATGTATAATATCATATATGAAATGAGTCGCCAGTCCAGGTTCGATGTGTGATACTGGATGCTTGGGGCTGGTGTACTGGGACGACCCAGAGGGGTGGTATGGGGAGGGAGGAGGGAGGAGGGTTCAGGATGGGGAACACATGTATACCTGTGGCAGATTCATTTTGATATATGGCAAAACCAATATAATATTGTAAAGTTAAAAAATAAAATAAAATTTAAAAAAAGAAATAAGTAAAAAGGAACTTGTTAAAATAAAATTCAGTGTTTTTTAATTAAAAAACAAACAAACAAACAAAAAACCCATCTACTTCTGTTTTATTGACTATGCCACTGCCTTGGACTATGTGAATCATAACAAACTGGAAAATTCTCAATGAGATGGAACTACCAGACCACCTGACCTGCCTCTTGAGAAATCTGTATGCAGGTCAGGAAACAACAGTTAGAACTACTGGACATGAAACAACAGACTGGTTCCAAATGGGGAAAAGAGTTTGTCAAAGCTGTATATTGTTACCCTGCTTATTTAACTTATATGCAGAGTACATCATGAGAAACACTGGGCTGGATGAAGCACAAACTGGAATCAAGATTGCCAGGAGAAATATCAATAATATCAGATATGCAGATGACACCACCCTTATGTTAGAAAGCAAAGAAACTAAAGAGCCTCTTGATGAAAGTGAAAGAGGAGATTCAAAATTTGGCTTAAAATTCAACATGCAGAAAACTAAGATCATGGCATCTGGTCCCATCACTTCATGGCAAATAGATGGGAAACAGTGGAAACAGTGAGAGACTTTATATTTTTGGGCTCCAAAATCACTGCAGACGGTGACTGAAGCCATGAAATTAAAAGACACTTGCTCCTTGGAAGAAAAGTTATTACCAACCTAGACAGCATAATAAAAAGCAGAGACATTACTTTGCCAACAAAGGTCCATCTAGTCAAAGCTGTTTTTGTTCCAGTAGTCATGTATGGATGTGAGAGTTGGACTATAAAGAAGGCTGAGTGCTGAAGAATTGATGCTTTTTAACTGTGGTGTTGGAGAAGACTCTTGAGAGTCCCTAGGACTGTAAGGAGATCCAATCAGTCAATCCTAAAGGAAATCAACCCTTAATACTCCTTGGAAGGACCAATGATGAAGCTGAAGTTCTAATACTTTGGCCACCTGATGTGAAGAACTGACTCATTTGAAAAGACCCTGATGCTAGGAAACATTGAAGGCAGGAGGAGAAGGTGATGACAGAGGACAAGTTGGCCTAATGGCATCACCGAGTAAATGAACATGAGTTTGAGCAAGATCTGGGAGATGGTTAAGGACAAGGAAGCCTAATGGGCTGCAATTCATGGGGTTGCAAAGAGTTAGACATGACTGATTGAACAACACTATTTGTTAGGCAGTAAGGAATTGCTAAAGGACCAACTGGAACAGTCTTATTCCACTTAACCCCCCAGTATACTATATTTTACCAGATTTATAAAGATCAAGTGGTCCAACTCTTAATTGGACACCTAATTCCATCTCTAGTCCATGGGTGTGTGTGTGTGTGTGTGTGTGACAGAAAAAAAAAAAAAAGTTAAAGTGTTAAGTGTTCCAGCAAGTTCTTTTTCTTTTTTAATTGATATGAATGGGGCCAAAAATTCAATAAGCTGTTTTAGTGATATTCCCAGAACTGTTCATGGTTGTAATTTCAAAATGCCAAGCGATCTATTTGAAATATGGCACAGAAAATAAAACACAGATGAAGTTATCTTTATATTTGAGGCTATTTCCTGGCCAATTAACTACAGAACTATCAGCTTTCAGAGTGAATTGCCCTATTACAGCTTTTTCCAACTTCCTAATAAATATACAAGAAAGAAAAAGAAATAACAAGAACCTACAGTATCCATAATTAGGATGACGATCTATTGTCAAAAACTGGGAGTTCTATGAACTCTAATAAATTGTCAGAGCTGGGTTAAAGAAAACACTTAGTGGCCTACTTATGCTTTTGTGTCAAGAAACAGAACAGGCTCTCCCATCTGAAAGAAGGTAGAAAAACCACTTCATCTCTAGACCTACTCTCTCTCTGACACTAAGGGGCTATGCTGCTGCTGCTGCTGAGTCACATCAGTGGTGTCCGACTCTGTGCAACCCCATACACGGCAGCCCACCAGGCTCCCCCGTCCCTGGGATTCTCCAGGCAAGAATACTGGAGTGGGTTGCCATTTCCTTCTCCACTAACGGTCTATAAGAGTCAAACTGGATGACATTCTTCTACTTCATGAGCACTGCTACCTCAGGCAGTCAGAGTACTTCTCTGAACCCTGCCCAACACCATCTCGCCCAGATACCTCTTATTGTACACTTCATCAATGATTTTATCTCCCAGTTCATATTTCATCCTATGAACTATCTGCTCACACATAAAATAATATAGTAAAGCATGGAGAACATAAACTCTAATGGTAATGCCTCCTAGAATTAGTAGCCTTGGATTATTGTGTGCTTGTTTGTTTATTCAGTGTGCTCCAGAAAATAAAGAAGCATAGGTTAGAGAAGATCCCACCTTACTCTATTACATGCTCAATGTGGTAGCCCAGGTGCTCTGAGAATACACCATCAAAATGGTATATGTGTGCAGTAAATTTAATAGGGGAAGTGCCTGTGAGAAGAAATGAGGAAGGACCTTTGGGAAACTGGGAATGTTGTCAGATTGTGATACAGGTCCTCAAGGCATGACCTAGAATGAAGGAGGAAAGGAAGGAGGCAAAGAAACTGAGCTAATGGTATCTTAGATGGCAATGAGTTCCAGGGAAATATCCACAAGGTGAAAAGGGAGTACTAGAGCCAAATTTGCCTGTCAGAGGAGCCAAATTTGCCTCCCATTACCCAGGAACAAGATAACCTTATATTTCAAGTGAGCTCAGTCTTTGTTGGGAGTGGCCCATAGAAAGCATGGCCTCAGTGTAAACAGCAGTGGATTTAAGTGCAGCAGCTGGAACCCTGAGTCAATTACAGTTCTTGTATGAGGAGCGCTCTGATGGCTGCCACATTTGGAATGGGTCTGGCAGAAGTGTACTGCTTAGCCTCATGTAGACCCAAGAGAAGATATGAACACAGTGATGGGAAATGCCACATCCTATATTTCATCAATCATCAAGACTGAATAGATTCCCATAAATTTTAGTTTTTAAAAAGAATGGTAGATGCAAGATATATGAACCAAAACAAAATCGAGTCTGTGGACATATTTATCATTTCTTCCACTTAAGTTACATATGTGGTCTATGGAGTAAGTAAATGAATCTTGGAGGATAACTATAAAACAGTATAAATTTAAATAGGTGGGGACTCCAATTGCAGCTGCTGTTTCAGATGAGATGTATTTGCTGGCTAATATCAATACTATTCCTAGCACCTTGAATAAGCTATTGATTTGGCAAATGGCTTTCTCTTTGTTAGTTTTCAACGCCCACCAGAAGAAGCTCATTTTCACCTGACAGAGACAGTAGTGTATGTACCTTTCCTACCTTTTTGCAAGACTATTTTAATTCTCCTGATGTTTATCATAATCCAGTCTGCAGAGATCTTGATCATCTTGACATCCCAGAGATCATCCCTCTGTACACTATATTGATAACAACAGTAGTATGATAACGAAGTTGCAAGTACACAGATGCTTTAGAAGACATGTGTAACAGAAGGTGAGAGAGAAACCTTATAAAAATCCAAGAGCCTACCATTTCAGTGAAAGTTTCAAGGTATCTAGGGGTCTGTCCATCTGAGAATAGCCCTCCAAAGTGAAAGATAAATTGCTGCAAGTTGCTCTATTTTCCTCCAAAAAGAAGCACAATGATCAGTGGGTCTCTCTAGATTTTGGAGATAACATATATTTGACTATGTGGTTCTGATCCATTCACTCACTAAGTAGTCTACAATGCTGCCAATTTTGATTGGAGCTCACAGCAAGAAAAGGCTCTGCAGTAAATCCAGGTTGCAGTGAAAGCTGGTCTGCATTTGGACCTTATAATCCAGAAGATCCAAAATGATTATGATGAATAGGAATGCTATAGGAAGCCTATGGCAAACTTCAGCAGGATAACCACAGAGCAGATACCTAGAGTAAAGAGCAAAATCATACCTTCTTCGGCAGATAACTATTTCTCTCCTGAGAAACAACTCCTAACTGTGTAGTAAGCCCCAGTGAACACTAAACATAGGATCTTGGGACAGCAAGTGATCACATGGCCTGGGCTGCCTGTTGGGACCCATGTGTAACCTGACCCACCAAGTCATCATAAGCTTGGAAAGACTGAAGATTTTATGTTCTATGTGAGTGCTCACCAAAGAGCACCTGCTGCAGAGTAGATTTTCAATAATCAGGTTAAGATAATATGTTCTTTGGATGTCAGTCTCCTAATCCAAGGCCTTGTTCAGCATGTCGATATACATGACAGCAGGGACAGAGGCTATACAAGGCTTTACATGGATGTTTCTGGAGGATTTAATCTGCCAGTAGAGACCAACACTATTTTTTCAACCAGTCACCCCCAGTTAGTCACCTGATGATAAGTTGATTATAGTAGACTCCTTCCAGACAAAGGGACATTGATTCATGCTCACTGGAATGCATATTTATTATGCATTTGAATTTGCCTTATCTATACTCAGTGCTTCTGCCAGCACCATTGATCCATGGATTTGCAGGATTCCTTATTTACCATACGGTATCCCACTCAGCACTAATTCTGACAAACAAATTTTGCTGCAAATATATGTCAGTGATGATCTCATACATCTTTCAGTTCAGTCACTCAGTCATGTCCGACTCTTTGTGACCCCATGGACTGCAGCACACTAGGCTTCCCTGTCCATCACCAACTCCTGGAGCTTGCTCAAACTCAACTCCATCAAGTCGGTGATGCTATCCTACCATTTCATCCTCTGTCACCTCCTTCTCCTCCTGCCTTCAATCCTTCCCAGCATCAGGGTCTTTTCCAATGAGTCAGTTCTTTACATCAAGTGGCCAAAGTATTGGAGCTTCAGCTTCAGCATCAGTCCTTCCAATGAACATTCAGGACTGGCTTCCTTTAAGATTAACTGGTTGAATCTCCTTATAATCCAAGGGACTCTCAAGAATCTTCTCCAATTTCACAGTTAAAAAGCATTGGTTCTTCAGCACTCAACCTTCTTTATAGTCCAACTCTCACATCTATACATGACTAGTGGAACAACCATAGCTTTGACTAGACAAACCTTTGTTGGCAAAGTAATGTCTCTGCTTTTTAATATGCTGTCTAGGTTAGTCATAGCTTTTCTTCCAAGGAGCAAGTTTCTTTTAATTGCATGGCTGCAGTCACCATCTGCAGTGATTTGAAGCCCCTCAAAATAAAGTCTCTCACTGTTTCCATTGTTTTCCCCTCTATTTGCCATGAAATGATAGTACCAGATGCCATAATCTTCGTTTCCTGAATGTTGAGCTTTAAACAACTTTTTTACTCTCCTCTTTCACTTTCATCAGGAGACTTTTTAGTTCTTCTTAATTTTCTGCCCTCAGGGTGGTGTCATCTGTATATCTGATGTTATTGATATTTCTCCTGGCAATCTTGATTCCAGCAGCTTCTGCTTCATCCAGCCCAGGATTTCACATGATGTACTCTGCATAGAAGTTAAATTAAGCAGGGTGACAATATACAGCCTTGACATACTCCTTTCCCGATCTGAAACGAGTCTATTGTTCCATGCCCAGTTCTAACTGTTGCTTCTTGACCTGCATATAGATTTCTCAGGAGGCAGGTGATGTGATCTGGTATTCCCATCTCTTGAAGAATTTTCCACAGTTTGTTGTGATCCACACAGTCAAAGGCTTTGGCGTAGTCAATAAAGCAGAAGTAGACATTTTTCTTGAACTCTCTTGTTTTTTCAATATTTACTGGTTTTACTACATACCTCGTTTCTCAGAAGCAGTTGGCTTATAGATTTATGGAATGGTCTAACAAAGACTCAGTTCCAGTTGGGAAACTGAAAGCTTGGGGTTTTCGCTTACAAAATATCATGTATGCTTTGAGCCAGTGATTAACATATGGTGATGTTTCTCACACAGAATATGTGCATCTGAGAGTCAAGCGGGGTGTAAATGAGATTGGCTTCTGTCATATTACGCCTAACAACCTACTCACAGAAATATTGTTTCTCATCCCCACAACTTTCTCTGCTGGTCTAGGAGGCCTTAGTTCCTAAATGAACATGATAATAGTTCCAATGAGGTGGATGCTAAGGCTATCACTTGACTTTAGGCTTCCTTATGCCATTAAACAAAAAGGCAAAGAATCATGTGGCTTTATTGGCTGGAGTGAATGATCACAATTACTAAATGGAATTTGGGTTCATACAACAGAATGGTAGCAAAAAGAAAATAATTCTGAAACCCAGAGGGTTCTCTAGGAATTCCTTTTAGTACTTTTGTGCCTGATGATAAAAGTTAATGGAAAATTATGACTCAATTAATATTCATGATACATATCCTTCAGAAATAAAATTTTGGGTCACTCCACCAGGTAAAGAACACCAAAAAGTTAAGAAATTTGCTAAGGGCAAAGGGGAGATGAAATGTATAATGAAAAAATGGAAGTTATAACCATCACTACACCCTTTGACCAGCTACAGAAATAAGTACTCTAGCAAATACACATCTTTTCCTCCTTGCTTATGAGCTACGTGTGTGTAAAAATTTCTCTCTTCCTCTCTCTTCCTTTTTACTTAAAACTTTATATAAAGTTCATTGTTTAAAAGCTAGCTTTTAGACTTCATGTTATTTAAGTGGGATGATGACTGAAACAGATAACATGACCTAGAAATGGAGGCAGTGATCATTGGAACTTTGCATCTTTCCCTTTTGAGTAGTAATAACTGATGCTAAAGCTGAAACTCCAGTACTTTGGCCATCTCATGTGAAGAGTTGACTCATTGGAAAAGACTCTGATGCTGGGAGGGATTGGGGGCCGGAGGAGAACGGGACGACAGAGGATGAGATGGCTGGATGGCATCACTGACTCGATGGACATGAGTTTGAGTGAACTCTGGGAGTTGGTAACAGACAGGGAGGCCTGGTGTACTGTAATTCATGGGGTTGCAAAGAGTCGGACATGACTGAGCAACTGAACTGAACTGAACATTTTTATGTGTATAAAAATTAGCTTCATCTTCTCAAGTGAAAGTACAAAGTTGACATAGTTTGTTACATGAAGTTCAAATATGTGTAGAGGGGTATGCATAAATGAGAAGAACCAGAGGAGTAGACCAAGTCAGTGCTTTTTCCATGTTGTCTTTCAGTTCTCAATCCACCTTGCAATACTCTGCTCTGTGATATCGCAAACTACATTTCTCAGATTTCTTTTCTATCTGTTTTCCTATTAGGTTCTGTCAATAATTAAAGGGGAATTGGAAGGCAAGAAGAGAAGAGAAGAAACTGTGATTCTGTGTTTTATGTTTGTTGGCTCTTGTTTCCTGGGTTTTCAGATACTCCAAGAACCAACCTCTCCAGACCTTCCCAGCTGTACCAGCCCCAGAAAAGCAATGCCTCCTCCTCAGAAAATGAATTCAATGCCATTGAGTCCCTCTCTAAACTCTTAGGTCCTGATAACTCCAATTCTTCCCTTTCATCCCCTTAATCCAGCAGTGATAGCAGTTCCTTGCAGTTATTATCTTCAGGTTATTTCAATGTTCTTTTTGGTCTTTTAGCCCTCCTCACCTGGTAAAGGAAATGGCAACCCACTCCAGCATTCTTGCCTGGAGAATCCCAGGGATGGCGGAGCCTGGTGGGCTGTCATCTATGGGGTCGCACAGAGTCGGACATGACTGAAGCGACTTAGCAGCAGCAGCAGCACCTGGTAAAAATTTCCATATACTAAACTCTTTTCTTGAAATAATTAGTTTTTGCTTTCATCATTGTTGTTCTTTGTTGCTCAATTGTGTCTGACTCTTTGTGAGCCCAAGGACGGCTACCAGGCTCCTTTGTCCATAGAATTTTCCAGGAAAGAATACTGGAGTGGGTTGCCATTTCCTTCTCTAGGGGGTCTTCCCAACCCAGGGATCAAACCCACATCTGCAATTGCAGGTGGATTCTTTACCCCTGAACCACCAAGGAACCCCTTTTCTTTCCTAAATGAACTTAAATGACCTAGTCACAGAGAAACATACCCTTGTTCACAGCAGAGTTAAACAAGATACCAAAGGTCACTCCAAAGGGCATTGGCTAAGTTGCCTTAATTAATATCTATAATGTTTTTGGTCAATTTGTTTTTGTTTTGAGGATGAAGAGTAGAGTACCAAAGAGACCTGTGTACCCAAGATAAAGATAAACACCTAACAGTAAAATATAGTTGACAACAAATGTGTGCCCATGACAAAGAGAGAGCTTTCTGTAAGGTCTATTTGCTAAGTCACTTCAGTTGTGTCCGACTCTGTGCGACCCCATAGACGGCAGCCCACCAGGCTCCCCTGTCCCTGGGATTCTCCAGGCAAGAACACTGGAGTGGGTTGCCATTTGCTTCTCCAAGGCATGAAAGTGAAAAGTGAAAGTGAAGTCGTTCAGTCGTGTCCGACCCTCAGCAATCCCATGGACTGCAGCCTACCAGGCTCCTCCGTCCATGGGATTTTCCAGGCAAGAGTACTGGAGTGGGGTGCCATTGCCTTCTCCAAAGGTCTATTTAGTAACCATCAAAGTAGTTTATATATATGGCAACCCACTCCAGTGTTCTGGCCTGGAGAATCCCAGAGACAGGGGACCCTGGTAGGCTGCTGTCTTTGGGGTCACACAGAGTCGGACACGACTGAAGCGACTTAGCAGTAGCAGCAAAGTAGTTTAAGCATGCATGGCGAAAGCTGGAAAGCATCAATGGCTCCTACTTTCCCATGTTAACTATCATATGTTCTGATACTTCTCAAGCCCAAATTCTATATTCCAATCGGGCCTATAAATCATTCTATGTGAATAAATATATGATCATATATATACTTACCTATAAATTAGTATTTTTACTTTCCTCATATCACTGACCTGTATCCTAAAACTGTAACTTCAGATATGCAGATGACACCACCTTTATGGCAGAAAGTGAAGAGGAACTAAAAGGCCTCTTGATGAAAGTGAAAGTGGAGAGTGAAAAGGTTGGCTTAAAGCTCAACATTCAGAAAATGAAGATCATGGCATCTGGTCCCATCACTTCATGGGAAATAGATGGAGAAACAGTGGAAACAGTGTCAGATTTTATTTTGGGGGGCTCCAAAATCACTGCAGATGGTGACTGCAGCCATGAAATTAAAAGATGCTTACTCCTTGGAAGGAAGGTTATGACCAACCTAGATAGCATATTCAAAAGCAGAGACATTACTTTGCCAACAAAGGTTCGCCTAGTCAAGGCTATAGTCTTTCCTGTGGTCATGTATGGATGTGAGAGCTGGACTGTGAAGAAGGCTGAGCGCCGAAGAATTGATGCTTTTGAACTGTGGTGTTGGAGAAGACTCTTGAGAGTCCCTTGGACTGCAAGGAGATCCAACCAGTCCATTCTGAAGGAGATCAGCCCTGGGATTTCTTTGGAAGGAATGATGCTAAAGCTGAAACTCCAGTACTTTGGCCACCTCATGCAAAGAGTTGACTCATTGGAAAAGACTCTGATGCTGGGAGGGATTGGGGGCAGGAGGAGAAGGGGATGACAGAGGATGAGATGGCTGTATGGCATCACTGACTCGATGGATGTGAGTCTGGGTGAACTTCGGGAGTTGGTGATGGACAGGGAGGCCTGGTGTGCTGCAGTTCATGGGGTCGCAAAGAATCAGACACGACTGAGCGACTTATCTGATCTAAAAACTGTGATTTTTAAATCTTGTGGCATTGAATATTCTAAAACATAATTCAGTAGTCTATTTTACTCATTATTTCAACAAGTCTGCACTGCGTGTCTACTGTGTTTCAGGGGACTTTGTTAATGAATGAGAATATAGAAGGAGCAAAACCAGACATGTTCTTTGCCCTCAAAAGCATATGGTCTATTTAAGAGAAAATGTGTGTGCTTGTGTGTGTGTGTGTGTGTGTGTGTGTGTGTGTGTTCCATCGTATCCAACTCTTTGCAACCCCAGGGACTTGTCAGGTTCTGCTGTCCATGGAATTTCCCAGGCAAGAATAGTGGAGTGGGTTGCCATTTCCTACTTCAGGGGATCTTCCTGACCCAGGAATTGAACCCATTTTTCCTGCAGTGGCGGGCTGATTCTTTACCACTGTACACCTGTGAGGCATTGAGGAGACAGACATCAGTCAAAAGACTGAATAATTCAACAGTGATATATGCCAAGATATGCAGTCTATGAAAATGATAGATTTGGACAAGGACAAAGGGGAAGCAAGAAAACAAACCCAAATTTTTATTCTAAGAGTTATAAGAAGCCATTGAAGTGTTTTGATCTTTGGAGGCTCTTAGGTGATCAAATGTGCATTTGATTTGCAAAAGAGGATGAATTATATAAAATCTGTTACAGATAGGGATGCAAAATGTAAAGGAAGAACACTAGATCAGAACACAATCTAGAACTACTATTATTATTTAGTTGGTCATAAATAGTTGAATGGCAATGACAAAAGTTGTTTATGGTACTTCCCAATTCTGGAAACAATGAAGTTCTAATCAATAAATTTTGTACACAATAGAATTATCTCTGAAAAATATATCATAACTGTACTATTATAGATCATTAGTTACAAAGGTGATAAAAATATTTTGTCTATTCTTTTTTCCATTCCTTCAACTAGGCTGAACCCAGCTCTGTCTGTCAGAGCGGTCCCCAGGTGGATTCTAAATATAAGTTTAACAGTGGGCAGCTGCTTCTCTCTAGCCACATCCATTCCTTGCAAAATGCTGAGATGGTGTTTTTTTGCTTTAGCTATTGTTTTCCTCTAATTATGTTCAACTTAAATGGCTACAGGAGCTAAAAATATAGCCATATGAGAGATCTGAAAGAACATTTAGTAAAGGCCCCTGAATAGATGGAAATCACTTTGTAAACTACCTTGATGCTCAATATAGAAAAATTCCCAATAGGGTCTAAAGATACTGTTATAAAACAGATACTCATACTGCTGGCAAACCTAATCTAGGGGATTGACAGTTAATCCAATAGACTCATATAATCATAGACTCAGAAGTTTAAGGAAACACAGAATCTTAGAACTGTAAAGTAAAACATATTTTTAAAAATACTAAAGGGATATTAAAATTCATGTGCTTCCATTATCTATTCTGTTTGAGCCTGGTATAATATCTGAATCCCCAAGTGGTACTAACATTCTACTTGAATGCATAGAGTGATGGGAACTCACTACTTCTGTGGACAGTCAGTTTTACATTTAGGCAGTTCTGAATATTTGAAAGATTATCTAAAGGCAGATATGAAACATGACCCCTGGTTGTGCCTACATATTGGCCCTACTGCAATGAGTATTCAAGGAGAAAAAAAACATGGATAAACTCACTCATGTTGCTTTGAATTAGTTTTATTTACTTCACCCATGGACATACCAACACTGAGATCCAATCAAGAACATTTGTGCAATATGTTAGGCAAACTGGGTCCTACTTTCCTTCTGATGCTTCCTAATTTTTCTATATTAGAAATCTGAGCTAAACCTGATTCCATCCTCTCCCTATTTCTGCACATGATAGAAATCATTTAAGTGCCTTCTATGTGTTAAGTCCCTGTTCTAAGGACCTTACAGTTACAACTTATTTACACCTCACAATAATATTATAAGACAACCTTACTGTCTAGAGGAGAAAAGTGAGAAACAGAAAAAAACTATATGCCATGTACCAGTTTCTCAACAGTGAGTAGTGTAGCTGGAATTCAAACTCAGGATGCCTGGCTCCAAAGTGCATGCTCTTAACCTCTATGTTAGAATTGAGTATGAAAAAGAAAATTAAAAGCTCTTGCAAAAATGAAGGCTGAATTCCCCAGTTTGGCAAAGATAAGGTTTTACCTAACAATGGACAAATACCATCAAATACTATGTGGTCTTGGGTAAATTAGTGCCTTTTCTGAACCTTAGTTTCCTCAGCAGTAAATGAAGGAAGAAAAGCCTTTAAATGTCCTCTAAAGCCCCTTCTAGCCTAAGTAAGAATTATCCTGAATTCCAAATGTGTCAAGCACTGAGCTTAGTCTTTCCTAGGAACATATGATAAGACAAAGATGGAGTCAGACAAATAGAAAATGGTATGATAGAGGGAAGAGTAAGTGTGTTTATACATAGAGGCATGGTCAACTTTACCTGGGGAAGTATAGGTAGGAGTCAAGAAAGACTCTAGAGAAGAGTCAACACCTGATCAAGATCTTGAAGGATGGCAAAGAGTTCACTAGGTGGAAAGTATGACAGTAAAGGACCATCCAGTTACAGGAGAAGACACGCTGAGAAGGTATTAATGGATAGGTGTCTGGAGCCGTCTTGGATCAGTGCTCCGCCCATGACAAAGGTCATGAGGAAGGATCCTGGGCAATACGCAAAGGCAAGATTTAGCCTCAGGAGCCCCCTGGAAATTCTCAAGCATCTACCCCCAAAAACCAGAGTCTGCCTACTTTCTGTTTTGTACTCTCGCCTACACCTCTGACTTTACAGGGGGCTGTCCCCCACTACCTCTCTCTGAAAGAAGAGTTAACTTACAACTCCAGTTAATAATTCCTGGGTGTGACAGTGTTTCTACCTACAAACTTCTTTGGAAATCCTCTAGCCTGCCTGAATAGGCTTTTCTGGCCGCATGTGATTGTTTAGAGCCTCCCAACTGTGAGAGGCATGAGATGTTCTAAACTGTATAAGTACAGATTCCTTTGAGCAGTTAAAAGATTGGTTAGAAATTGTATTGGTGAAGGGTTTTTCACTTGTTGGGCCAATGTTTGCTGCTAAGTCTCCATATCCCTTACCTACTATGTCCTTGGCAGTGTATTGATTGATATAATTGGTTTATAGAAATGTAAGTAGTAGCTTTAATGTTTGTAACCTTGGACCCTTGAGCTAATTCTTTCTCTTGTTATAACCCACCACACCTTTGCCCTCAGATCAGATCAGATCAGTCGCTCAGTCGTGTCCAACTCTTTGCGACCCCATGAATCGCAGCACTCCAGGCCTCCCTGTCCATCACCAACTCCCGGAGGTCACTCAGACTCACATCCATCGAGTCAGTGATGCCATCCAGCCATCTCATCCTCTGTCGTCCCCTTCTCCTCCTGCCCCCAATCCCTCCCAGCATCAGAGTCTTCTCCAATGAGTCAACTCTTCGCATGAGGTGGCCAAAATACTGGAGTTTCAGCTTTAGCATCATTCCTTCCAAAGAAATCCCAGGGCTGATCTCCTTCAGAATGGACTGGTTGGATCTCCTTGCAGTCCAAGGGACTCTCAAGAGTCTTCTCCAACACCACAGTTCAAAAGCATCAATTCTTCGGCGCTCAGCCTTCTTCACAGTCCAGCTCTCACATCCATACATGACCACAGGAAAGACCATAGCCTTGACTAGGCGAACCTTTGTTGGCAAAGTAATGTCTCTGCTTTTGAATATGCTATCTAGGTTGGTCATAACTTTCCTTCCAAGGAGTAAGCATCTTTTAATTTCATGGCTGCAGTCACCATCTGCAGTGATTTTGGAGCCCCCCAAAAATAAAGTCTGACACTGTTTCCACTGTTTCTCCATCTATTTCCCATGAAGTGATGGGACCAGATGCCATGATCTTCATTTTCTGAATGTTGAGCTTTAAGCCAGCCTTTTCCACTTTATTCTTCCACTTTCATCAAGAGGCTTTTTAGTTCCTCTTCACTTTCTGCCATAAGGGTGGTGTCATCTGCATATCTGAGGTGATTGATATTTCTCCCAGCAATCTTGATTCCAACTTGTGTTTCTTCCAGTCCAGCGTTTCTCATGATGTACTCTGCATATAAGTTAAATATACCTTTGCCCTATAGAAATGCAACTCCAATGCCTTTGGAGGGTGGCACCTGACTAATCACCTTTACAGAAAAATAAATTTACTGAAGAAAGGGTCTTAAAATGTTGACAGGCCTCCGGGCCAGAAGATGATGTAATTCACCTAAACTTTGCATATGAGAAGTTTGCAAGAAGAAAGCCTGGCTTACTGCATGACTCTACCCCTTCCCCCATTATCCTCTATGCATAACTTAAGGTATAAAAACTACTTTGAAAAATAAAGTGTGGGGCCTTGTTCACCGAAGCTTGGTCTCCCCGTGTCGTTCTTTCTCTTACCTTCTGGCTGAATTATTTAGCCTCCTCTCTCCACAAAATGTTCTCACTGAGCTATCCTTATTTCATCCGCTTTTCTTCACTGAATTTCCTCACTGAGCTATCTTCATTTTCACCACTCTTTATATCTTTAATTAATATTTTAATAAGCTGTTTCCTGATCACCTATGCCGTCTCCCCTTTGAAATCCCTGGATCCACCAGGGCTGGACCCCGGCAGATAGGTATGTTCAGGACCTGAGAAGCAGTTCACTGTGATTGAAAGGTAAAGTTTAAGGGAAGAAGCAGTAGGGCATAATACCAAAGAGACAGATAGGGGCTAGACGGCAGGGCTGTGGTGCCTGGCTAAGGGATCAGAATGTGGCTTTCCAGAGGTGTGACAGAGTGAGAAAGATGACTTTGATTTTATTTCTTTTTTTAAAATATAAGCGTGATCTGTTGTGTAGATGTTATTTTGGAGTAAAGTTACTCATCAATAATGACATTCCCAAGACTGAAATTGCTTTTAATGTAATAACAATTTTTAGCTATTTTTCTTCTTATTCACATGGAAGCCCAATACATTCCAACACTTTAAAAAAAAAAAAACAAACCACTAAAATTCTACTTATGTTGTCATCTAGATAAATTGTCCCAATTATGTGTAAAAAATGGTGCAAATAGCAGCCTCCTAAAGGGCTGAGGAGAAGAGGTTGAGCACGGTCTGTTCTGATAGGTTCTGACTTGACAGCTGCTTCCAGGTTTATAGATATTCAAAGGGAAACAAGGACAAGCAGGTTCTAGGGGAGCTTCTCAGCGTATACAGAGATACAGGTAAGAGCTCACTGACAGCTCAGGCATCCCACAGGGGACATCTGGACCTTGCTCATTTTTCAGCATTAAATAAGACTATTGTGCAATTCAACAAAGCGAAATTACAGAGAAAACTTATCCTAAGTTTCTGTCAAGTACAGACATAGTGGAAATTTAGGAAATACAATTTAATTTCATACATTAATTAATTCATTTATTCATCAATCAGTAAGCAAATGTTAACTGAGAAAGCAAGTATATTAGAACTTAGATTTTGGTCAAAGTTTAGCCAGTTACTACCTGTGAATTTCTGGGCAAATTTATCTCTTGTGCCCCAGTTTTCATTTATTATTTCAATTATGATAAGAGGAATAATAATAATGCTGATTTTTTTAGGAAAAGAGAATAAGGTGATTGATTGAAGTGATATCTAGGGAGTAAAAGCAATCAGAATCAAGCTTGTTATCCATATAAATAGGTAATGAGGGAGAGGAGGAATCTAGAAAGATCCCCAGGGTCCTGATTTAGGACTAGTTATAGAATCAGAGGACATAGCAAGGAAGGACTAAAGATTTATTTATTGGGAATCTGTTATATTCAAGGCACATCAGAGGAGAAGTAGATATTCTCAGGGCTGAGGCAAAACTGTTTACTAGATCATTTAGGAGAAATAAAAAATATAATGACAACTGGCAAAGCATTTTGGGAGGCTGTAGGAATTCACCAAAGAAAGAGCTCAGGGAAAGCTGGCGCGATCATGGAAGGTTAGAAGATCAGGAGGTTGAAGATCAATTCTAACCTCAAGAAGTCTAGCTTCTACCACCATTTTTAAGACGTAGAAACCAAAGTTTATAGTGTAAAAGTAATCTGCCCAAAAGTCAGATGAGGAAAGTTCTCTGGCACATTCCAGTGTACCTACCACATGATAAGGCCTTAAATAGTATGTTTTTCTTATTTAAAAACATAAAATCTCTTTGAACCTCATGTTTCTCATCTGCCTATCATATCCTCTCTTGGAGACTCATAACGCATGTTAGGTACCAAAATGACTTCATGTAAAAAAACAATAAACGAAAAAACTGTATAACAGTGTTTAATCTAACATTTTCCAAATAGGTCCCTACCATCTTATAATCAGATCAGATCAGATCAGATCAGTCGCTCAGTCGTGTCCAACTCTTTGCGACCCCATGAACCACAGCACGCCAGGCCTCCCTGTCCATCACCAACTCCCGGAGGTCACTCAGACTCACATCCATCGAGTCAGTGATGCCATCCAGCCATCTCATCCTCTGTCGTCCCCTTCTCCTCTTGCCCCCAATCCCTCCCAGCATCAGAGTCTTCTCCAATGAGTCAACTCTTCGCATGAGGTGGCCAAAATACTGGAGTTTCAGCTTTAGCATCATTCCTTCCAAAGAAATCCCAGGGCTGATCTCCTTCAGAATGGACTGGTTGGATCTCCTTGCAGTCCAAGGGACTCTCAAGAGTCTTCTCCAACACCACACTTCAAAAGCATCAATTCTTCGGTGCTCAGCCTTCTTCACAGTCCAGCTCTCACATCCATACATGACCACAGGAAAGACCATAGCCTTGACTAGGCGAACCTTTGTTGGCAAAGTGATGTCTCTGCTTTTGAATATGCTATCTAGGTTGGTCATAACCTTCCTTTCAAGGAGTAAGCGTCTTTTAATTTCATGGCTGCAGTCACCATCTGCAGTGATTTTGGAGCCCAGAAAAATAAGGAAATGGCAACCCACTACAGTATTCTTGCCTAAAGAATCCCGTGGACAGAGGAGCCTGGTGAGCTGCTGTCCATGGGGTCACACAGAGTCAGACACAACTGAAGTGACTCAGCATGCATGCGTGCATTGGAGAAGGAAATGGCAACCCACTCCAGTATTCTTGCCTGGAGAATCCCAGGGATGGAGGAGCCTGGTGGGTTGTTATCTATGGCAGTCTAAGGGGTTGCACAGAGTCAGACAGGACTAAAGCAACTTAGCAGCAGCAGCATCTTATAATATTTATCTGTACTTCAGGAAACACAGTTTGAGACACCCAGAAACAATTCTGAAAGAGAAAGGCTAAGCTCATAACCTAGCCTAGGGGTGGAGGGCAAAACAAGGAGGGGGTTTTTAATGTCTGAACTGTGTCTAGAACAATGAGTAGGAGTTACTCAGAAGAAGGAGGTAGGGCATGGGGAAGGCCTTATGGGCAGAGGAACATAGGAATGTGCCCCAAATATGGTACTGACAGTGCTTCACTGTGGACTGCACATGAGAGTTAAGGAAGCCGAGGATAAAGAGGTAACTAGAATCATCTACCTCTTGGAGAAGGCAATGGCACCCCACTCCAGCACTCTTGCCTGGAAAATCCCATGGATGGAGGAGCCTGGTAGGCTGCAGTCCATGGGGTCGCAAAGAGTTGGACACAACTGAGCGACTTCACTTTCACTCTTCACTTTCATGCACTGGAGAAGGAAATGGCAACCCACTCCAGTGTTCTTGCCTGGAGAATCCCAGGGGCGGAAGAGCCTGGTGGGCTGCCGTCTCTGGGGTCGCACAGAGTCGGACACGACTGAAGTGACTTAGCAGCAGCAGAATCTACCTCTTAGAGGGGTTTGTAATGCTGTAGTAAAGAATTTGGGAGGACTTCCAATTCTGGCTGAAATGGGTTAATAGGGAATGAATTTACCCTCCACCTGGAACACCTGAAAAATCAAACAAAATATGTGAAAAGTAAGTTTGTTGAAACACTGGACACCAGGCAATGAAGAACAGTTATTGCTATAAGATAGAAAATAATGTGGTGAGCTATAGGATTGCTCCAGCCTACGCTTTGAGAATTTCTAGGACCTGGAACAAGGAATGAAACCCAAGAAAACTCTGGAAAACTACCTGAGTTGAGAAGACAAAGCTAAAAGTCTGGAAAGATTAAAGTGGCTAGGGTTTGCAGGCCACAAAACTGGAGAGGGAAGAGCTGAAGGAAGAAAAGTCTCTGGAGATCTGTTAAGGGTTCCCCTTGAGTATTCAGCAGAGTACTGCTCAGCAGATAAATGTAAGAAAATTAAGACAAAAACAAAACAAAAACAAAAACATCTGAGATTAGTGGGAACAGTGCACAGTGCCTGATACTTGCAAGGGGCTATGAACAGGTCCTATCACTAGTTAAACGAGAATTTCATAATTCACAGGGCATTTGCATAGAATTGCTTGGAGAAATATCAATAACCTCAGATATGCAGATGACACCACCCTTATGGCAGAAAGTGAAGAGGAACTCAAAAGCCTCTTGATGAAAGTGAAAGTGGAGAGTGAAAAGGTTGGCTTAAAGCTCAACATTCAGAAAACGAAGATCATGGCATCTCGTCCCATCACTACATGGGAAATAGATGGGGAAACAGTGGAAACAGTGTCAGACTTTGTTTTTCTAGGCTCCAAAATCACTGCAGATGGTGACTGCAGCCATGAAATTAAAAGATGCTTACTCCTTGGAAGGAAAGTTATGACCAACCTAGATAGCATATTCAAAAGCAGAGACATCACTTTGCCAACAAAGGTCCATCTAGTCAAGGCTATGGATTTTCCTGTGGTCATGTATGGATGTGAGAGTTGGACTGTGAAGAAGGCTGAGCACCGAAGAATTGATGCTTTTGAACTGTGGTGTTGGAGAAGACTCTTGAGAGTCCCTTGGACTGCAAGAAGATTCAACCAGTCCATTCTGAAGGAGATCAGCCCTGGGATTTCTTTTGAAGGAATGATGCTAAAGCTGAAACTCCAGTATTTTGGCCACCTCACGTGAAGAGTTGACTCATTGGAGAAGACTCTGATGCTGGGAAGGATTGAGGGCAGGAGGAGAAGGGGACGACAGAGGATGAGATGGCTGGATGGCATCACTGACTCGATGGATGCGAGTCTGGGTGACCTCCGGGAGCTGGTGATGGACAGGGAGGCCTGGCGTGCTGCAGTTCATGGGGTCGCAAAGAGTCGGACATGACTGAGCGACTGATCTGATCTGATCTTGCATAGAATACTCAGAAGGGACTTGTCACAGCAGTGTGGAATAATCAACCCTAGACTAGACAATGCTCTGGTCCTACCTATTGAATTCAAAAGCAAGACCCCAAAGGACCAAACTGCATTCATGTAACTTAAACTGCATCCCAGGAGAAAGTTTAAGAACATTTATAGAAATATACAGATGTCCATAACCCAACAGGGTAAAATTCTGCCACTTAAATGTTTTCCATCTAATTAAAAAATACCAGACATGCAAAAAAGTAGAAAAATATACTCCATGGTGAGAAAAAAGTCATATCAAAGTGGATCTATAACTGATAGAAATGTGAGCATTAGCAGAAAAAGACATTCAAAAAGTTTTTATAACTATATTCTATGTGTTCCAGAAGTTGCTGCTGCTGGTAAGTCGCTTCAGTCATGTCCAACTCTGTGTGACCCCATAGACGGCAGCTCACCAGGCTCCCCTGTCCCTGGGATTCTCCAGGCAAGAACACTGGAGTGGGCTGCCATTTCCTTCTCCAATTCATGAAAGTGAAAAGTGAAAATGAAGTCGCTCAGTTGTGTCCGACCCTCAGAGACCCAATGGCCTGCAACCTTCCAGGCTCCTCCATCCATGGGATTCTCCAGGCAAGAGTACTGGAGTTAAAAAGAAATAAAAAAAATTTTCTTAAAGAACTAAATTGAGCTTTTATAGATAAAACCTACATTATTTGAGATTAAAAAATGCATTAGATGGAACCAAGCACACATTAGACACTGGAGATGAAAAGATTGGTGAATTCAAAAACAGCAATAAAAGCTATTCAAAAAGAAACACAGAAGAAAAAGACCCCCAATCCATGATTAACAAAGCATCAGTGAGCTGTGGGAAATTTTCAATAATCCTAATATGGACAGGAAAAAAATCTAAAGAATAATGAGTGAAAATTTTTATAAATTTGATGAAAACTATAAACCTGCTGAATCTAAGAGATTCAGTGAACCCCCCGGGTAAAAGAAACATTAAAAACAAAACCAAAAAACGACACCAAGGCACATCATAATAAAATTGTCCAAAGGCAGTGATAAAGAAAAAATCTTGAAAAGAGAGGAAAAAAAAAAAAAAAATAACACCTGGTGTATGGAGAAACAAAGGGAAAAGAGAAAACAGTTTTCTCCTTGGAACCAACTTCAGTGGGAAGATGAGGCATCAGCCACTTTGAAGTACAGAAAGAAAAAAACTTTCAAGCTAGAATTTTTTTCTACCCAAAATGTCTTTTAAGACTAAGGCAAAATTTAGGTTTTTTTTGTAGACATAATAAGTTAAAATAATTACTAGCAGACTCACAGTCCAAGAAATGTTAAATGAAGTCATTCAGGTAAAAGGAAATGATATCCTATGGAAATATGGATATACCATGAAGAAATTAAGAGCATCAGAAATGGTAGTTATATGGATAAATATTTAAGGTTATTTCTTATTATTTAAATAATTTTAAAAGATAATTCACTGTTTAAACAAGTTATAATATAATGTGGGGTTCATAAGACATGTAAAAATGTGCAATGAACATCAACAATAGCTACAGGCTGCGAGAGAGAAACGGAAATATACTATTTTATGTTTCTGATAATACGTATGAAGTAGTATAATGTTATTTGAAGGTAGTCTGAAATAGTTAAAGATGTATACTATAATCTCAAAATCAACAACAAAAGTAACAGTAGACAAAAGTCAACAAAAGGGATAATAAGGAAACCAGACTTACTGGGTTGGCCAAAAAGTTTGTTTCGGTTTTTCCACACCATCTTATGAAAAACTCAAACTTTTTGGCTAACCCTATATATGTCTATGGCAGAAAGTGAAGAGGGGCTAAAAAGCCTCTTGATGAAAGTGAAAGTGGAGAGTGAAAAGGTTGGCTTAAAGCTCAACATTCAGAAAACGAAGATCATGGCATCTCGTCCCATCACTACATGGGAAATAGATGGAGAAACAGTGGAAACAGTGTCAGAATTTATTTTTCTGGGCTCCAAACTCACTGCAGATGGTGACTGCAGCCATGAAATTAAAAGATGCTTACTCCTTGGAAGGAAAGTTATGACCAACCTAGATAGCATATTCAAAAGCAGAGACATCACTTTGCCAACAAAGGTTCTCCTAGTCAAGGCTATGGTCTTTCCTGTGGTCATGTATGGATGTGAGAGCTGGACTGTGAAGAAGGCTGAGCGCCGAAGAATTGATGCTTTTGAACTGTGGTGTTGGAGAAGACTCTTGAGAGTCCCTTGGACTGCAAGGAGGTCCAACCAGTCCATTCTGAAGGAGATCAGCCCTGGGATTTCTTTTGAAGGAATGATGCTAAAGCTGAGACTCCAGTATTTTGGCCACCTCATGCGAAGAGTTGACTCATTGGAGAAGACTCTGATGCTGGGAAGGATTGAGGGCAGGAGGAGAAGGGGACGACAGAGGATGAGATGGCTGGATGGCATCACTGACTTGATGGGTGTGAGTCTGAGTGACCTCCGGGAGCTGGTGATGGACAGGGAGGCCTGGCGTGGTGTGGTTCATGGGGTTGCAAAGAGTCGGACACAACTGAGCGACTGATCTGATCTGATATATATATATATATATATATATATATATATATAAACTTCAAAATACTTCAAAAGAAGGCAGTGGAAGAGAAAAAAAGGAGCAAAGAATAGATGGGACAAATAGAAAACAAAGAGCAACATGATAGATTTAAAGTTACCGTATCAATAATCATGTTAAATACAACCAGTAAGCAGAGATCGCCAGACTGAAGAACAAAGCAAGATCCAGATACACGTGACCTATAAGAAATGCAGTTCAAACATAAAGACACAAATTGATTAAAAGTAAAAGGGTGGAACCATTTGACACTAACAAAAAAATAAAGGCTGGAGTGACTATATTAACATCAGACACATAGACTTCAGAGCAAAGAATATCATCAGGGATAATGGAAGTAGGCAATTTCATAATGATAACGGGGTCAATTCATTAAGAGGCCAAAACAACACTTTCTTATTAATCTAATACCAGAGCTTCAAAAGTGCATGAAGCTAAAACTGATAGAATTAAACAAATCCACAATTACAGTCATAGATTAAAATACACCCCTCTCAATAATTCATAGAATACATAGAAAATCAGGAATGATATAGAAGACTTGAACAGCATTGTCAACCAACTTGACCTAATTGACATTTATTAAATACTCCACTCAACTATAGCAGAATATATATTTTCTTAAGTACACACAAAATATTTACCATGATAGAACATATTCTGGGCCACAAAGTTAGTATTATATAAGTGAAAAACCTGAAGGAATATTCAGAAAAGCTACAAGAACTGCTAAGTTAGTTTAGCAAGTTTATAGGATAAAATATAACCACTGTGAAAGATAAAAATGCAGTAATACTCAGGGATCCTAATATGGTTCCCAGCATACACCAGACTATTTCATATGTCTGGGTTTTTTCCTGCTAAGGACTCTGTCTGGAATGTTCTTAGTTTCCCTTTCTACATGCTGTCTCCTGACCATGTCATTAAGACAGCCTGGTAAAAAGCCCAGGTATTTTTCAAAATTTAACTCATGTATCATCTTCTCCTTAAAGACTTTTCTGACACACCCTCTTACTTTGTATATTCTCTGAATGCTGTATGTAAACACTTAAAATAGAACCCATTTACACCACTTTAAATATTAGTCTATGAGCTACTTGAGGACAGGGAATTTTCCCATTCATTTCATATAGTTTGGTGGATAAATATCTTCTCCACTGTAGTATTAATAACAAGTGACACCTAACTATCTATGTATGTTTCTGCCCCTTTCACCAAAGTGGTGGGTCCTTGAGGATACACAGTGTGACTGACTTCTTTCTTATCCTCATATCTAACAGAATGCCTGACACATGGAAGACACTTTATGTATGAGTGTCAGTTTCAGTCGTGTTTGACTCTGCAATCCTATGGACGGTAGTCTGCCAGTCCCTCTGTCCATGGGAATTCTTCAGGCAAGAATACAGGAGTGGGTTGCCATGCCCTCCTCCAGGGATCTTCCCAACCCAGGGATTGAACCCACATCTCTTATGTCTCCTGCATTTGCAGGTGGGCTCTTTACCACTAGCACCATCTGGAAAGTCCCACTTTATGTATATATGTTGATTAAATGCCTAGGTAAACAGAGTTGGGGAGAGTCTGAAGTTTCTCACTTTTGAAAGAAAATATTTCAAAGACCACAGGATAAAGGTGATAACAAATGAAAACATGGAAGACAAAACAAGTCTCCGCTAACCCAGCGAGAAGACTGCTTTAAGTAATCTCCTTTAAGGGCATACATTCCACCATGGCCACCAACCTGTTGGTCAATACTAAGAGTCTGTGGCTGGGACAAATGACACTGCACTATCTTTTCCCACCCATATTAAACAATTGCTAGCCTCTGGATAACACCTGAGATAACAGAGAGGGGAATTTCATTTACAACACCATCATAACTCTTTACTGAGACACTCCCAGGTCTAGGACTGGGCAGGTGAAGTGGAGGAGGCCTGCCAGCATCCATATCTCATTACTGCTGGCTCCACTGGCCTGAGAGGTTGGCATAGAAATGAGTGTCCCAGGGGAAATTTAGCTTGACAGAGGCGATTCTGCCTTTCCGTGTATTGCTAGACTAACTCCATTCACTCCCCTGACCAAAAAAGATGGGGCCACTCACTTAGCCTAAGAAATTTCACAGCTGTGGAAGGGGCCTTTTAGAGATCATCTGGTCTAACCCTCTCTGACAGATGAGGGTGTGGAGGCCCAGAGAGCAGTAACTCAGAGGCAGAGGCTCTGCCAGGACAGGTCCCAGCCTCATGATACACTTCACTATCTCTCAACACAGATTCTGTAAATCCTTTGGATTTCAATAATCCCTAAAGGGTAAAATTTAAATATACATGCATGCCCTTTGATGCTCTTCGGTCTTGATCCTAAGAAAACTTTCCACTCTCACATCTGCCTTTTCCCCACCTGTCTTCCAGTCTCCGTGTACTTTCACTCAGAGTTCCTGGAACAACCCTTGTATGTTCACCCTTTACCTTTGCTGTGTTATTCCCACTGCCTAAAATGACATTTTCTTCTTTTGCTGCCTGGAAAATTCCTACTCATCCTTCAAAGCCTAGTTCAAATGCAGCTTCTTCTTCAAAAACTTCTTGGATATTCTAAGGCAGAACTGCTCCCTCCCTGCACTGTGCTTATTGCACTTTGGAATGTATCTGTTATAGTGCTATAAGTATTTGCTATGACTGTATATCTTAATGGGCTTCCCTGGTGTCTCAGATGATAAAGAATCCATCTGCAGTGCAGGAGGTCTGGGTTCAATCCTTGGGTCAGGAAGATGCCCTAGAGAAGGGAATGGCTACCCAGTCCAGTATTCTTACCTGGAGAATTCCATGGACAGAGGTCTGGTGTGCTGCAGTCCATGGGGTCACAAAGAGTTGGACACAATTGAGTGACTAACACTATATCTTAATCATGCCCATATGCAGGTTATGTTGTTTGGAGGCATTGTCTCCATTTAAAATCACCAATGGTGTATGAGATGCAAATACCTTACCAATACAGATATTTTAACAGACCCACATTTGGTCACGTAGCAAGTATCCAAAATAATATTACTGCCTCAAGAAACTGTATATCTTCCCCAAGTCCAATACTCAAGTTATAACCATCTATTTATACTAGGAACATTAGGATTTGTGGTTTATTTATGATGATAAAACACTTTTTATGAACTCATAAATAAAATTTACTCATAACATAGAATTTATATTATTCATTAAGATATTTGACAATTATATACTTACTACCGAAACCCTCAGCAGATTAGTTCTGCAGCACAGGATAGACTTCATGTGCAAAATTAGGGCAGGTACATATATGTAATTCCAACATCTATGTAGTCCATGTTCTATAGAATGATCAAGGGGAAAAAATGCAACTAAGGGACTGTCTTCATACAATAAGTTTTAGAAAAACACAAATTTTCAAATACCAATTTGAGGCACAAAGACAGTCATGCAGTCATGGGGTCTGTTCACTTGGTTGCTTCCATGGTTCACTGTTTGAACTTATATTTCAGTCATGAGCCTATCCATTAGGTTCTTCCCAAGCTGGTTATTGTGCCGCTCTGCCCGCTCCATTCCTCCATCCCCGATGAGCCATGCACCACACCTGCTTAGTGTGCGTTCATATGTGCTCTTCTTCTCCCACTCTTTGCCTGGTTAAAACAAGCTTAGCCTTCAAACTTTAGTCCCAGTTTCACCTCATTTGATGCCCCAACTTTGTTCAGTGTTTTTTTTTGGCCTCCCTCAACTCCTAGGCTTCCATCTGCCACAGCACAAATCATACTGTGATCATTAGTCACATTTCAGTCACTCTCAACTGATGCTTTCAAATGTGATGCTGAACAGTCTTGAGAGTCCCTTGGACAGCAAGGAGATCAAACCAGTCCATCCTAAAGGAAATCAACCCTGAATAGTCAATGGAAGGACTGATGCTGAAACTCCAAAACTTGCCACCTGATGCGAAGAACTGACTCATTTGAAAAGACCCTGATGCTGGGAAAGATTGAAGGCAGGAGGAGAAGGGGACGACAGGATGAGATGGTTGGATAGCACCATGGACTTAGTGGATATGAATTTGAGCAAATTCCAGCAGATAATGAAGGACAGGGGAGCCTGGAGTGTTGTAGTCCATGGGGTCGCTGAGTCAGACACAACTTAGCTCCTGAAAAACAATAGCACTACACTAAAGGCCTTGAGAGCAGAGATCCAATTGGTCAATCTACAGATAATTATTAAGCATTTATTAAGTACTCAGTGTTTTTATGTATGCTGGGGATATAACTATAGACAAAACAAAGGCCCTGCTCCCAGAGAGTTTACATTCCAGCAGGAGATAATAGTCTTAAATGAGTAAACAAAAATTAAATTAATTTCAGCTACTTATACATAGCATGAAGGAAATTAAATGACATCATGTGACAGTGACTGGGTGGTATATCTTCACTAGAATGATCAGGAAAATATTCTCTGTGGAGCTGACCTGAACTAAGACCTGAATGGGCTCCCCTGGTGGCTCAGATAGTAAGGAATCTGCCTGTAATGTGGGAGATGTGAGTTCAGTCCCTGGGTTGGGAAGATCACATGGAGAAGGGAATGGCTACCCACTCTAGTATTCCTGCCTGGAGAATTCCATGGACAGAGAAGCCTGACAGGCTTGGGGTCACTAAGAGTCAGACAAGACCTGAATGATGAATTTCCCTATGGGAAGAGTGTCATGTCTTGGAGAGAGGAATGAACTTGCCATGTCTGTGTAAGACGGTCACAGAAGCTAAATTTTAGTGACTGAGTAGAGGAAGAGGAGGTGAGAGAACTAATCAGAGGTCAGAGCCTACGGGGCCTTACTGACCATGGCAGGGACTTAAGATTTTTTTTAAATTTCAGTTGGAGAATAATTGCTTTACAATGTGTGTTAGTTTCTGCTGTGCAACAGCTTTTATTCTAGTTTGAATGGAAACCACTGAAAAGCTTTAAGCAAGAAGTGACTTGATCTCCCTGCTGTGTGGAGAATGAACGCTAGAGGGCAAGAAACAGGGAGATCAGTCAATGGCTATTTCAGTAGTCCAAGCAAGATGTAATAGGGACTTGGGTTAGGGTTATGGCAGAGGAAACAGAGGAAAGTGATTGGACTGGGATATATATTAAAAACACAGCTAGCAAGACTCCTAATGGTCTGGATATGAGATATGAAGGGAAGAGAAAAGGTTTTTCCCCAGGGCCATTTCCTGTGCTAGAGAAGACTTGAGTTTCTGTCTTGAGTGTATTCATTTTGACATGCCTACTAGATATCAGGATATAGATTATTTGTAGGCAGTTCAATTACACTAAACTAGAGTTTAGGAGAAGTTAATGCTGAAAATGTAGTTATGAAACTCATAAGTGTAAGTTGACATTTAAAGCTATGGGAATGAATGGATTGTGTGGAGAATGAGTATAGCTAGAGAAGAAAAACAAAGAAAAGGAGAAGGCAGAGTTTCCAGAGTACTTCAACATTTAAAGTATGGTAGGTAAAAGATTTGGAGAAGGAAATGGCAACCCACTCCAATGTCCTTGCCTGGAGAATCCCAGGGACGGGGAAGCCTGGTGGGCTGCCGTCTATGGGGTTGCACAGAGTCGGACACGACTGAAGCGACTTAGCAGCAGCAGCAGCAGCAGGGAAAAGATTCTGAGAGAAAGGCCACTAAAGAAGAGAAGGAAGAAGACAACCAAGGGAGTGTGACATCTTGAAATCTTAGACAAGAAACAATTTTAAGAAGTAATGAATTAATTGTGTGAAATGCCTCTGGGTGGTCCAGGAACACGCACACAGAGAAATAACCAATAGAACTGGCAGGATGCTAGTCTAGGATGATCTTGATAAAAGCTGTTTCAGAAGAATAATGGAGATGAAAGCTCAACCTGAATGGACTGAGAAGAAGGATGCATAATGAGGGAGTAGAAAGGGTGAATGTAGTCATCCCTCAGTACCTTCGAAGAACTGGTTCCAGGATACTCCCCACATCCCTTACAGATATCAACGTACAAGAAGCTCAAGTCCCTTATATAAAATGGTATAGTAACCCATGCACATGCTGCTCATACTTTAAAATATCTTTAGATAACTGGAGTGGGTTGCCATTTCCTACTCAAGGGGATCTTCCTAACCTAGGGATCCAACCTGCATCTCTTAACGTTGCCTGCACTGGCAGGCAGGTTCTTTACCACTAGTGCCACTCAGGAAGCCCTTCTCTAGATCACATATAATACCTAGTACAATGTAAATTCCATGTAAATGTTATGCAAATAGTTGCTGGTGCATGAAAAATTCAAATTTTGCTTTTTGGAACTTTCTGGAAAATTTTTTGAGTATTTCTGATCCAAAGTTGGTTGATTCCATGGATGCAGTACATGCATGCAGATGCAGAGGGCCAACTGTACATTGGAGAAGTTTATCTGTACAGTGGTGCAGAGAAACAGATTGCAGCAGAGGGAAATACGGGGTCAGGGAAGGCTCTCTCTCTCTCCTTCTCCCTGTATGTCTATTTCTAACTAAAGAGAGGAAATATTATGGCTTACTTTTTTGTCAATAGGAAAATCCAGAAAGTGATGACTTTGTCATAGATGAAAAGGGGATACCTGTAGGGACCAGATAGGGTCTAGAATACAAGAGGTTTGCTTTATATAGAAGCAAGAGTGTGTTTCCATTCTAATAGAAGGAAAGGCAGCCTGAGGATACACACACAAGTAAGTTGGTAAATTTTTAGGTAGTTCTCATTGTATCGCTTCTGTTGTCTTTAAGAATGAAATGAAGTCAGCAGGTAAAATGACCTATTTGACACCATCTTCCCAGAGTTTAGAATAGTGCCCAGCATACAGGTACTCTGTAAATGTTTGCCAAGTGAGCTGATGACAAAACAAAACTGCACACGATCTGGTCCCATGATCTTTTTCTTAAGAAAAAGAATTATTAGTCTTAAATGAAAATCTGGGCTCTACGTTTTACCAGTTGTAAGATCCTGACCAGGGTACTTACATTCTCTGAGCTTGAGGTTTCTCATCCATAAAATGGGGATGAAATGCCTACTTCACAGACATATTATAGAAATCAATCAGATGCTATATAAAAAGCACTTGGCACAGAGCCTGGCACACAGTAACTGCTTGATAAATGGATATTGCCACCAGTGATGAATATTGCCATCACTGTTACTACACCTACTAATATTGGTCACCATAAAACTCTTCTATTAGTTTCCTTAAATAGATTGCAAATGGCTGTAAAGCAAAAGACTGTCTTACGAGCCCTTCACAGTCAATTTCTGTTTGAAATGGCAGTAGATAATCAACAGTTTTGGATGATCTAAAGGAAGAAAAAACTCTTTTGTGGGTTGTCAGAGAAAGGTTAAAGCCAATTGTTTGAAAATAGAAGTCAAACATTTTCATGTTGATCTGCATTTTTAAAAGTACAACTGCACTGCTGTCTCTTCCTACCTTCTTGCGAGCTTGTGGGACAGGCATTTTCCCCCCAATTTCATAAATGAAGAAATAGAAACTTAGAGAAGTTAAATGACTGGTTCAAGAGCCCAGTTAGTAAAAATGGGAGCTGGGATGAAGGGACCTGAATTTGTGCAGATAATAACAGTTGTCTAGGTGAAGGTGGATCAGGGCATTGGTAGGAACATGGGTTCCTGATTAACTGTGGGGAGTGGAGCTGGCTGCCCACCGAGACTGCTCAATTTATAACCAATCTGCGAATAAGAATAAACTTCATTGTTCTTTAAGTCACTGTGAAGTTGGGTTTCTTTGTTGCAGCTATTATTACTAACACATAAGGTCACACACTGGAGAAGACAGTTGCAGAAGGGGAGCCTCGGGAGAGACAACAGCTGTCTCAAGATCTTGCCATGGTTCTTCTGAGGCTGAGGAGCAGACAGAGCCCACACATCCCAGAGGCAGAAACAGAGCAGACACAGGGGACCCAGAGATGGAGTTTATTTCCATAAAAGTAGCTTCCTTTCATAGGTGCTCTAACATGGAGAGGTAACGAGTTCCCTGTCAGTTTAGGTGTGTGAGTAGGGACTGGATAACCTGCTGATGAAAACACTACAGTCAGGGTTCAAGCTTTGTTGTGGAGTTGTACTGATGACCTTTAAGTTCCCTTCCATCCCTGACAGTCTAGACTACGGAGGAAAACAAATCTCATTCAATTAAGGGCCTCAGAAAAGCAAGCGATGACTCACCGATGTAGAAGCCAGCTGTGCCTGGAGTTCAATTGCCCTAATAATCATCATCGTCACAGAAGTTCTATTGGCTTTTTCCCCCTTTGATTAAAGTCCTCAGAAATACCTTCAGGCTCCCTTCCAAACAAATGGCCCATTACGGAAACTCAATTTTAATCTGATCTCTCCTTCGGTAATTACATTCTTGGTCAGAGGAACAGGACATTCACTTAATGAAGGGGGTGCAGCTCAAAGGGTAAGCACTGAAAACGTCCAGAAATGAAGAGAATACATTTGGCATGATGGGCCTCCATCAAAGCACATTAAAAAATGCTGTGCAGTATGGAAAAAGCCCCTGCTTGGAAGGCAGGAAGCCTGGGTCCTATCTCGTCTTTGGCTCTGACTCATGTCCCCACTCTTTCACTAGGGTTCTGAACCCCACTCTACACCTACTGAATCTATATCCAACAAAAGCGGCCTGAAAGAATATCCCAAACCCAAATATGATCAAGATTCTCTGCACTTTAAATCTCTCCTTGAACCACCGGAAATAGACTCTTTCCCCAGTCCGCACATAGTGTTCTCTGTCAGGAACATTTTTATGCCTTTCTATTTCTCTAGTTAACTTTTCATAATTTGGATCTCAGCTTCTTTTCAATTTTATTTTTAAAATTCCTTATACCACAGTTGGGGCTTCCCTGGTGGCTCAGTGGTAAAGAATCTTCCTGCCAATGCAGGAGATGCAGGTGATACGGGTTTCATCCCTGGCTCAGAAGGATCCCCTTGAGGAGGAAATGGCAACTCACTCCAGTATTTTTGCCTGGGAAATCCCATGGACAGAGGAACCTGATGGGTTACACTGACGGGGTGGCAAAGAGAGGGACACAATTTAGGAATTGAGCACATACCACAGATACCAAATACTAAGTTATTTATAAATATTAAGTGATTTTTCTTCATTGGACTCTACCAGGTAGGTACTATTATTATTCCTATTTTACAGATGGGGATACCAAGACCCAGAGAAGTTATGCAACTTGACCAGGGTCACACAGCTAGTAAGTGATAGGGTAAGGATTCCAACCTAGGAAGTCTGGCTCCAGAGTCCATGTTTTTAAACCCCACACTATGTTGGAGCATCAGTTCCTCAGGGAGACCTCCCTGACCAGGGTATAGACCTCCCTCTGGATACAGTCTACTGTAGCCATGCCACTCCATTGTGATTAAGTAGGTTATGCCATCTTCCTGCTAGACTGAGAGCTAAAGGAAACCAGAGATACCATCTTTCTTACCCATTGTTGTAACTTTAGACCCCAGCATACTGTGGAAACTCAGTAAATGGCTTTTGACTGAGTTAATGAATATATTAATAAGACAAAATTTTTGATTATGTAAGATGAGGAAGTTGATCTTTATCTGCAATTTTTTTGGTTGCTTTGACTAAGAAAGAGTCCTACATTTAGATGCTGGCCTTGATACATGGTGGAAAAGTATTGCAGTGCAAGTCATTTATTTAAACTATTTGAAACATAGCTGTTCCCTTGGTAAAGGAAATTTGGAGACAGCTTTAAAGACTCTTCTAGCTCTAGAATGTCTCAGATGCTTATAACCAATGCGCATTTTGGGAGCTTATTGAACGTTTCAGTTATATGTGCCTAGTTCAATGTTGCCTATTTGTGGCCTTGTGTAAAATAATGACAGTAGGTACCACAAAGTACAGAAAACAGTTTTGCTGCTTGGGAGCATGATTAGCTTTTCAAGCTGGTGTGAAATGCAGAAAATGTAGGAGTACTAGAAGGCAGGTACAGTGAAGAAAAAAGAACACAAGGCTGAGAGACAAAAGCTCAGTGTTGAATCCTGGGTTCTGTCATTTACCAAACGCGTCATCTAGAACAAGCCAGTTGATGGATAAGTTTAGATTCTTAATTGAACTAAGTACAATATATTCCTTAAAAATATTGCCTTCTCTTTCAAGCATAATGTATGCCTGCTTTCTTCAAGGAGGCTTCACTGGCCTGAGTCTATTTCTGTATTCTCCCCTTTCCTGTCAACCCCTGGAGGGCCAAGGAGGAATCAAAGTATCAACACTAATCAAGTTACAACACTACTCATCAAATCATGGCATTTCAAAGTGGCTAATATCAACTTGAAACCCTTGATTGAAAAGTAGTTATTTGTCCATTATTATAAGTCAGATTCTATGAAAGAAGCTGGACAGGCCCTCTGACTATTGCTGTTTGGTATTCTCACCATTAAAATGGGAACATTTGAATGCAGCTGTTGGAAACTATAAACCATCAGGGACTGGGCAAGAAGATTCCAGTGTTCTATCTGATCAAATGTTCTATATAAACTGGGACTCATAGGCCACTGAAGCCTCCTTGAAGAAAGCAGATATACATTATGTTTGAAAGAGAAAGTAATATTTTTAAAGAATATATTGTAGTCAGTTCAATTTAGAATTTAAGCTTATCAGAGAAAACATTAGACAGGAAGGTCCTCTCAGTGACCACGTTTGTGTTGAGTTATGCTTCCCGTCATGGTGGCATCACAATCTACCCAGGCTCCCAAACCAAAGACCACTTCTCCTTGACTCCAACCCTAACCCCCTTTCTACAACCCGCTGGTGATCAAGTCCTCCCAATTCTAACTCCTGGATATCATTTTTAATAACTCAACCCTCACTTTTGTGGTTATTCCCTCATCTCTAGCCAAAATTACTGTAGTAGTCTCCTCATTTGTCTTCCCATACTGCTCTCTTCTGCTAGAGAGTTCTTAAAGTTAAGTTTGACCATATCAATTTCTTGCTTAAATTATCAGTGAATCAGTGATACCCCACTGCCTTAAGGATAAATTCAAACCTCTGGTATATGGTATACCAGAATCCCCACAATATGGCCTACACAAACCCAGACTGGAAGTTTGACTCTACCAGTATCCTACCTGGGGAGTGTTTCTGGCCTCCTTAATTCTCTGTTTCTCCATCTATAAAGTGAGATACTCATCTCTGCCCTATAGGGTTGTGGTAAAGATTACATTAAACCCTGTGTTTATAATGTCCTGACTGTAGCTAGAGTACAATCAGCGTATTTCTTTTCATTAATAAGGAACTCCTGTCTTATGTATAACTGAGAAAGGCAAAGATAGACATGGTAACAATCAGGGAAACAGCAGGAAAAATAGATGTGTGAACAGCATTCAATACAAGTGCCAAGGCAGGAATCAAAAACGCTGACTGAGAAGTGACCAGAGCCTTCTTAGGAGAGGGAGTACTTGAACTAGGTCTTGACTACCTGGGTAATTACCTTAGGCAGAGTTCGTTGACCTACTTTGATCACTTTCTCTGTCCCTTTCTGGGGCTTCACTGACTGAAACTTGAAATAATTAGCATGGAGTTTCTGTTCTCCAGGCTATGGTGATGCACTTGTTCTGCCCATAAAACCAAGGGCTTATTTTCCAATCTAATTGATCCCTTAACCTTCAGTGACTCAAAACATTCTATCTACCTTCTAAAGGATAGAAAATTAAAATAACAATTTCTCTTTACCTTCTAAATCTTGGCAACCTAAAATAGAAGCGTGAGAGAGAGGAACATTAAGGTCTCACTGGTTTCAATTCTCGACAAAGTAATGTGTAATTTTTCTAGTTGGAATTTTAAGGACTCTTATTATTTAATCTGTTATTTATTCCATTAAAGTACAGTCTTCCTTAAGAGCAAAAGGATTAATGGTTTCAAATTCCAGCACGTTGACCTTTATTCTACATTAAAATGCTTATTTGAAACCACTCTGCCAGGGCTCCCATAAGCCATTTGGTATTGAACACTGAAGGAAATATAAAGTTTAACTCCCACTCTAGTCAGGAAGTGAATTTTAGAAATAAAAATAGGCTTCTGTAATGTTTATGCATAGATGCATGGAGATGCGTTGTTGAGTTTGTGCACAGACCAGGTAAACAAAGCCTTGGTTGGATTAAGACCTGCCTCCTCCATCCAGTCTTGGCCTAGACCTAGCATGGACTGAAGCCAGGCCACTTTCTGCTTATTTCCTTATCACAAAAGCACATTCTTTGTCCTACAGCAGAGAAGAGGGGGAATAAAATCACAGATAATGGATTACATTAATGAAGCATTAAAAACAAAGTTGAAGATTTAATATGGGAAGAGAAAGAAGAAAATTCACATTTGTTGACCACCTATTATGTATTTAGTACTGTGCTAGGAGCTTTTTATATAGTTTTGTCTGCAAACAAACCTTTTGCTCAGTAGGAGTTACTCTCCTCCCCTCCCTGAACTCCAATAGCGCCAAACCAATGACTCTTTCACAGCATGGCCATTCTCATCTTTCAACATACAATAGTTACTCATGTGTGAGTCCTGCCTCCCACACTAAACTGGGGGCTTTCTTTAAAGGTAAAGACAACTGGTGTCAACTATTTCTTCTTCCTTTGAGAGTCAGACTCATATCTAGTGCCTGCTAAGTCACTTCAGTCGTGTCCAACTCTGTGTGACCCCATAGACGGAAGCCCACCAGGCTCCCCCGTCCCTGGGATTCTCCAGGCAAGAACACTGGAGTGGGTTGCCATTTCCTTCTCCAATGCATGAAAGTGAAAAGTGAAAGGGAAGTCGCTCAGTCGTGTCTGACTCTTAGCAACCCCATGGACTATAGCCTACCAGGCTCCTCCATCCATGGGATTTTCCAGGCAAGAGTACTGGAGCGGGGTGCCATTGCCTAGTGCCTAGTACTGTTAAATTCTGTTGAAATAATCATTCACTGGGAATCAATTCAGTCTTCTCTGTGTAAAATCCACCCATTAGTCCCATTAATAATACAGCCCAAATAAGATTTATCACCTGGATCCCCACAAAGTCGTTGAAGTCAGATGTGGGCAGACATTGATCTCTCCAGCTTCCCCCTGGGACTCTGGCTTTTCACCAAGGTTCATGAAATTCTATCTCTGAATAGTCTAATGAGTCCCTTTTGCTGTCATTTAAAATGTATGCTAATTTGCTCCAACTCAAGAGACCAGTATCTCATTTCCACAGTGTCTCAGGGGCTGGGTATCCATCCAATATACCACTCCCAGTCACTCACCATGACACCTACACCCTTATGTAGGAATCTCCATATGAAATAATAGATTTCTTGTCAGAACCCTTATTGTCCAGTGCTTGGGGTTTTCTCTACTCTCAACATGAGCTGAACCAATCCAACCAGTAGGAGACTCCTAGTGTTGGACACACACACTCCCATTAATAGCGTCAGAAAACATGATCTATAGACAAAATACTGACCAAGGGTTTCCCGTGGCACTGCAGGTACGACAGACATACAAGAGGGACGCTCCACTGAAGAAAGACTGAGTGGACTGAATGAAATGATATGATACATAAAAACTCTCTCTTCTAAAGCTGGCCCAGAGTAGGTGCTCAGTGAATGAGTTATAGTCCCTATGCTGCTGCTGCTAAGTCGCCTCAGTCGTGTCCGACTCTGTGCGATCCCATAGACGGCAGCCCACCAGGCTCCTCCGTCCCTGGGATTCTCCAGGCAAGAACACTGGAGTGGGTTGCCATTTCCTTCTCCCAATGCATGAAAGTGAAAAGTGAAAGTGAAGTCGCTTAGTCGTGTCCGACTCTTAGCGACCCCATGGACTGCAGCCCACCAGGCTCCTCCGTCCATGGGACTTTCCAGGCAAGAGCACTGGGGTGGTGCCACTGCCTTCCCCGTATAGTCCCTATATGTCACCCCAAAAACTTACAGGAAATATCTCACCTATGCCAGGCCATCGGTTGGACACTGGGGATACAGTGATGAATTAGATCCAGCCTTTGCCCACAATTAGTTCATAATTTAATAGAAGAGAGTGGAGCAAGGATGGTAGTGGGCATAACATGCTAGATTAGAGGGAAGCACAGAGCACTGATGGAAGCAGAGAGGAAAGAGGTCTAGCTAACTGTGCTCAAGCAGGCAGTGAACACAAGTGACGGGGACATTCGATGCAGATCATTAAGCACGAGTAGGAATTTTTAGAGTGGCTGACCTGAGGAAAAGGCAAATGGACCACGTATACCAATGCCCATAATTAGACATGTGAAGTTTACATTGTCCTTTGAGCACACTAAGCCTTTTGGGATAGATGGAGACGGTGAGAACAGAGAGAAATAAGCCTAGAAAGAGTTTGGAGTAAGATGTTTGATGAGGACTGCTTTTTATGTTGCAGTCCAAATCAACTACTATGGGAATATTTGGAGAGATAGAAATGGGCATGGGCAGAGCCAAGACTTGAATCCAGATCAAGACACAGAAACTCAGAGACAGGGAGAGAGAAGAAAGGGGGAGATGCAGACGAAAAGACAGAAATTATGAGAAGGTCATGATGGAGTGTTATGAGCAAGAAAATAACATCCACTAAGTGTCTCTGATATACCAGACACTGGGCTAGGTACTTAATACAACAGCATGTAGTTCTCATTCTTATTCAGAAGAAAAATATGGTGGTGGTGGGGGGAGAGTGTCCAACTTACTCTTACAGGATAATCTGAATCCTTAGCTTTAGGAAACAGATTTATTCCCACAGGCCTATACTCAAAACTTTTGTGGTTGCTAGTGCCATTGAGGAAGTGCCATGCTATCCATAGGCAGGCACTATTCCTCACTTGAGCCCCAAATTCCACTATTTTGCTCTTTCAGTTTAAGCATCTGTCCCCAGTTCCAATGTAATTCCCAGAGTGAAGGATCTAAGAGCTCCTTTGGCTGAATTAGAGAAAGTATGACAACACAGAAGACAGATAAATATTTGGAGATGACATGCATGTAGCGATGTGACTTGCTGTGGTATCTTAGGGGTGTCCAGGAAACATCCACAGAAAGTGACTTTAGCAAGCTCAGTCTCTTCTTTACTTATCATGGGTTTACCACAGTGCACTTAGCAACACTGAGCAATGTCCAGGAATTCTAATGAGAAGCTGGCTATGGCAGAGGCAGAAGCATTTCTAAAGGGCAGTGAGAGTCTTGATGATCCAGAAAATAGTGGCAGAACAGACATGCTTTGAGGAACCATTTATGTTACAAAGTTGAAAAGGAGGAGGCTTCCCAGCATCCAGGCAAACCTCCAGTTTAAGAAGGTTTCAGGCTCCATCTCTCCCACAGAGAAAATGCTTTCCAAGCTTCCCCATCTATACTATATACTGCACCTGTCCCAACCTCTTCTGCACCCCATTTGCTCCCCCTGGGAATCACTCCCTAACTCCAACCCCTCTGGGAAGTTCTTGCCCCTTCCAGCTGGTCAGTGATATCCTAATTGCTTACATTGGGAGGCAGCTCTGAGCACTAAAGCTGGGAGTGAGGACACTTGGACCCACCACTGGATCCCTGGGTGAGTCTCTTCTCTTTCTGAGACTCAGTTTTCCAGCCTGGAAGTGCGTATCTCTTAGTATATAACTCCTATATAACCCTTATAACTTAAAAAGTAATTATCCTATTACCATTTGAGATCTAACGTGCCCTATGCTCTATAGCAAGCCATTTCTGAGTACCTTGTCAACTCCCCATGTTGTCTCCTTTTACATTATATTTTTCTTATTCTTGGACTTACATATTTGGACAATATTAAAAGTGTTGAAATTCTTGTGTCTAATGCAGTAAAAGTTGCTTGAGGAAGGGTCTTCCCTACTCTGTAGCATCCCATCCTTCCTCCCCTTCCTCATGTGCCCAGCCCAGGGCTGAATGAGACTGAACAAAAATTTTTTTTTTTTTTAATGGAATAGGAATCCTGCAAAATAAGGATGCTCTCTTTCTAGTGACTAGCTGAAAATGGCTCCCTGAACCCTAGGTTAGCAGTTTTCTAAGCAGAGTGGTGGTAGAAGGCATTACAGGCAGAAGAAATAGCATGAACTACAAAATAAATGCTTTAGACCCAGAAGTAATATAATATTATGGTTAAGGACACAGGTTTTGGAACCAAAACTTCTTTGGCTTTCAACCTTAGACTTGACATTTAGCGTCTTTGCCTCTTGTGCCTCAGTTTCTCCATATGTGAAATGTTGGGGCTGGTAATAATATCTGCCTCATAGAGTTGTTAGGATTAAAAGAGTTAGTATATGTAAAAATAATTGGAACAATGCCCAGAAGATTGTAAATGTTCAATAAAGGTAAACCATTATTATTGCTGGATCATAAAGTCAGGGGTCAAGATTAAGAATATTGAGTGTACTGGAAGGGGCAAGATCATGAAGGACTTTGCATAATCTGTAAAAGAGTTTAGTTTTTTAATCCACCAAGAAAAATCAAGAATTGAGAATTGAATGGAAAATTGAAGACCAGATTTGGGTTTTATAAGATCCTTCTAGGGCATATGGAAAATAAATTGGAGAGAAGAAAGGGTGGAAACAGAGAGACAAGTAAAAAGGTTGTCATGATAGGAGAGCTGGTATCCTGGGAAATAGCTTCACATTTACTTTCAGTACTGAATGCCTCCAAGTGTTATGTCCAGACCTGCCCTCCATCGGAGCATGGCAGGCAGGCCAGATTCTCGCAGAGTGACACAATGTACCTTATCTCTCATGTGCTCTCCCATATTGCATGGCCTCCTCATAGTTTTCATTCCTACATGTTGTCCACTAACAAAATGCCCACTCATCAAAGCCTTCTAAAGCTCCAGCTGCTCTGCCAGCACAAATATAGCCCCATCCTATAGAATCCTAATTCCTCTGTCATCATCTCTTTTGGAGCTGCCTAATCAGAGATGATCAATATTGACCAATATGTCAGCTGGACATCAAACTTATCATCTAAGTCAGGGACTCTTTTGAGTGTAATAGAATAGTACTAATAGTTATGTTGAGTTGACAGCCATACTCAGTGAGATACAGACAATCACTCTACTCATGGTGTGCAGACACCTTACTCCTCACAGGCTTTGTTTCTAATATTTTCCTCCATCTGTATAATACTTTACAAAAATTTTCATCTCATTGTTTTATTGATCCTAACTCCAGCTGTGGGAGTCTAGGAATGCAGGAATTACTATTTTTTACCAAAGTAGCTTCATTTAGGGGCTTCCCTGGTAGCTCAGCTTGTAAAGAATCCTCCTGCAGGAGACCTGGGTTTGATCCCTGGGTTGGGAAGATCCTCTGGAGGAGGGCATGTTAATCCACTCTAGTATTCTCACCAGGAGCCTGGTGGGCTACAGTTCATAGGGTCACAAAGAGTCAGATTAGGTGACTAAGAACAGCACAGCCTAGTTTCCCTTAGGTCATCAGATTAGCCAGTGACTAAAACAGAACAGAATCCTTTGCTCCGTTCTGGGCCTACTTTAGCTCTTCACTGCGATGGGGTTTTCTGGGAATTGATGTCATCCCTCGGGTTGGAAGTGAAAGAGAGGGACATGACACACTTCTCTCATTTCTCCCCTATCTAAAACTAGGGGAATGGTAGGGCATTGGGAAAGCTGTACTGTGTGACTAAGAAAGGAACTATTGGAATGTGGCGAGATGTCAATAAATAAATGCAATCATCATTCAAGAGATGATTATGAATAGTTATCTAGACGGCAGGATTTCAAGTAATTTCTACCTTCTTCCTTATCCTTTTCTATATTACCGTGTACTAGTTACATAATTTTATTAAATGTTACTTTATTTTTTCTTTAAAAAAATAAACAACTGAGAGTCCTCAGTAAAAAGACCGATCTCAGTAGTAGAGGGGGCGCAGTGGGGGAAGGAAGAAAAACATAGGCTTTTGAGCTAGATCTGGGTTGCCATCTTTATTTTGTTCTGTGACCTTGAACAAGTCACGTATGCCCCTAAGCCTCAGTTTCCCATTTGAGAAATAGAAAGACCACCACCCACCTCACAGGACTGTTGTGAAGGTTCCCAAAGATTCAACACGTTAAGAAGCCCAGGTAAGGGCCTGGCTTGTGGCAAACTCTCAATAAACGTTCATGCCCTTCACGAGGGTGTTACTGATGCAGTCTCACAAGCTTCTGACAAGCCCGGCCGCCTCCTCTGCTCACAGCTCTGGAGCCATCGGGGATGCTCGTGACAGCTGCGCCCCTCAGTGCGCGGGCGGGGCCATCCGGAGACACTGGGTGCCTAATGTGGGGAGGCAGTCCTGTCAGAATCACTGGGGGCTAGTCAACCCGCCTTCAGGGTTTCTGACAGGATGTTTTGATAAAATAAATCTATTTTAAGTGACTGCAATGAAATACTAACCAGTTTCTGAAAGGCTTTTAAGATGTTTTTAAGAAGTTTCAGATCAAAGGCCCTGGGAAGGCTGACTTCGTGCATTAAATATTTAGTACTGATTCAGTCACTTGAGAGCTCAGGCATTTTGACATTGCAAGAGGGAGAAAGCACGTCCCAGCTGGGGCCACATTCATGTTAAAGACACAGGTGACGGACTCAGCACTAAGGGGCCTATCTCCTGGCTCCTCTTGGGTGGAAGGTTGGAGGAGGTGACCTCAAAGGTGGTCCACCTAAGGATCCAGGATCTGAGAGAATTATTCATGTTCCATAGGGACTGGGCAAGCAGGCCTCTCAGTGAGCCCTGACAGCAGGGATCTGCCTTCCCAGTTGCCACCACTGGTCTCAGCACCTGTCACTCTGCCCTCTGCCACTTGGAGCCTGCCAACTGCCCAATGCCTGCGACATGCCTTGCAGTCCAGCTGGGAGATACTGTCCTCAAGACTACACGTGGCTCACACAGAGTCCTGACCGGCAAGCCTCGGTGTGAAGAAGAGATTTGCAAAAAGGCCCAATGCAAGTCAGCAGCGTGGCTGGGGCTGGTGTCAAGAACTCCTATGTGGCAGTTCCAAGGTATTTCAGATATAGCACACTGTCCCTTCAGTGACAAAGAGTCACCTGCAGGCGGACGTGAGAGGAAGAGGAAGGAACTGAGAATGAGATGGGTAGTGTTTCTTGACATAGACAAAGTCATAGCCACCTTCTGAAATCTGGGAGAAATCACAAATCCTCTCCCAGAAAAATGCACATACATTTACCACATTTGGCATCTAGTGTTGTGGAATTTGAGCACCCCTTAAAACCTATATTTGAACCTCAGGTTGCATAACTGCAGTTTAGAGTCACAGTACTTCCAGTCAAGCCTAGAGCATATAACTTGGAGTTTCCCAGATGACTTAGAGAAGAGTGGTGTGACACAGTGGAAGCAACACAGGGGCTAGTGTCAGACAAGCCTGAGTTACACCTGTGCTCAGGAGCAATGTAATATTAAGTAATTAATATTTCTCTGATGCTCATTTCCTATTTTTAACATAGGCTAATATTACCTCATGGAGCTATTGGGAATTTAAGTGGAATAATACATGTGAATCATTTATTAGAGCACCTGGCTTACATTAGACTTTTGATGGATGCACACTCCCTATCCATTTTAACCTTCTCTCTACTTCCAGGGAAACCCTTATGGATCCCTCCAGCATCATCATCCACTCTGGCTGTCCACCATGCAACTACACTTTAGATTTTAGGGGGGCAGAGACCATGTCTATTATGCTCACAACTGCTGCCTCTGCACAGTGTATAGAGAACAGTGATATATGATAGGGGCTCAATACAGATCGAGTTAAAGAATTTAAAGAACAAATAAACGGACAGGCTGGATACACAACAACTTCCAGAGAGGGTGCATGGCAGCAAAGAAAGCAATTATCCTGGGTAAACTGCAAATAATGCTTTTGGCCACAGGCTATAAGTGTTTCAGGGACCTCCAAAAGTACAGGTTTAGGAAATCGGGATTCTGACAAGGCAACACAGAGAAAGCTCTGTCTATTTGGCTCTACTCATTTTTTCGTCTCTTCCACCAGTGTCACAGGCCTTGTCTTTTCCCACATGGCAAGTTGAGGAGCTGCAGTTCCGCCAAGACACGACTGAAGCGACTTAGCAGCAGCAGCAGCAGCAACAGTTCTGCCAAAGCACACTGAGTAAGTAGAGAAGTTAGGATGATGTTACCAAGTAGGACAGTAGAAAGAGGCAAAAGTTGGTAGCCCCTGCCTGCCTCAGTCTCCACTCTGATACTGCCTGCACCTGGAAGACCAGCCATGTTCAGTTCCTAGCCCGTTCCTGACAATGCAGGGTGTACAGAAGCGGCCTTAGTCTTTCCCACACTGGGATCTGTTTTAGGCTAGAATACACTCTTGGAGTTGAGTCCCGGATCCTTACACACCGATGGAGTCACAGTTGGCTACAGTGCTTTTCTTGGAACACAAGGTCAGTCTCAGCCTAAACCTGGAAAGCCCCACTTCAGACCCTTACCGTCTCTTCTCCTAGAGACTGGAGTATGCTTGTGGGCCCTGGAGAGTGGTGATGAATGGAGGGGAGGTGAAGCAGTAAGTTATCACTCACCTGTCTTTCAATACCAACTGCTGCTTGGAAGTTCTTCCTGTTATGACTGGACATCTTAGTGAGTCTGCCAAACATTTCTGGGTACTGAATGTCCTGGTTGAATGTAAACAGTCCCCAGAATCCCCTTCTTCCCCATTTTGGTGCCTCTACTGCTCACCAGTGTAAAGAAGCCAGAACCTAGACATAGAGCTTGATTCCCCTCTTTTCCCTCATCTATTATATTAAATTAACCACAGGTTCTGGGAATTTTAACTCCAAGATAGTTTGTGCATTTATCAACTCTTTTTAATTTTTTTTTTTTTACTGCTGTTTACTTGTTAGGGTTAGAGTACTTGTTAGAGTGAGTACTCCTTAACAAGGTTCTCTACCATCCTCCACACAGAAGCCCAAGTGTACTTAATATAAAATTAGTTTGACCTCATCACTCACTTGCCCCAACATTGACAATAGCACCATGACCAGAAATGAAACAGAACAAGACAAAACCCTAGGCTCTTTCTCCCATCCTAGTTTCTCTGTGTGCCTCCTAGGCTCCTTGACTGTGTGTCTTTAAAACTCCATGACTGACTCCTTCCCTGACTGCACAGAAAGAGAATAGAAAACATGTGCTGTCCCAGGTGGGAACAGCTGCTCTGGGAGGTAGTGAGCTCCCCAGACTTTAATGCATGTCTGTAGAGCCTGGATAGTCATTTCTGGGATGTCCTGAAAAAGCTCTGCTCTTAGATGAGAGTCTAGTTTTATGTCATGCTCAGTCATTCAATAGTGCTGGGCTCTCTTGTGACCCATGGACTGTAGCCCACCAGGCTCCTCTGTCCATGGGATTTTCCAGGCAAGAATACTGGAGTGGGTTGCCATTTCCTCCTCCAGGGGACCTTCCCAACACAGGGATCAAACCCACGTCTCTTATGTCCCCTGCATCAACAGGCAGATTCTTTACCACTGAGCTACCTGGGAAGTCTCTGTTATATGAAGGCAAATACTGTCCTGAGGAGACTTCCAGGGGTTTCAGAATAGTGCATACCTTGGGGACGATAACACAACCTCCTTCTTTCCCCTGACACACACATTGACATCTGCACAAGGAGACCGCACCTCAGGAAAGCTGCTTCTCCTCTGAGACCAGCCTGACACACAGCCAGCATAAGTGGGAGGCTGTGCTGGCACTTTTTCCTGTGGTCAATGTGATCAGTACAGACATTCCAAGTGAATAATTTAGGCATCCTAAAATAAACCAACTCAAGCCAAGATTGTCAAATATGGTTGTCTACCTTGATCATAGTAAGCAGGTAAATATCAAACATCACTCCTTTTTCCTGTAAACACAGCTTTTTAGGCACTATTTACCAAGCCATGAGAAAGAGACAAAATCTTAAGGATAACAAAAATAAATACTTTGTATCTGTTTAGTTCTTTAGAAATTCAACCTGCTTTTAAGTTATAGTTACCAGTTGAGAAACTAATGTGTATCAGGCAATATGGCAACTGCTTTATAGACCTTATTATTATTATTTTTAATCACAGGCTTTTGAGACAAATTATTTAGGTTTACATCCCAACTCCACCTCTTACTAACTATGTGATCTTGAAAGTCAAAGTGTTAGCCACTCAGTCGTGTCTGACTCTTTGCGACCCCATGGACTGTAACCTGCCAGGTTCCTCGGTTCATGGAATTCTCCAGGCAGGATTACAGGAGTGGGTTACCATTTCCTTAGGCAAATTAATTAATCTCTCTGTACCCCAGTTTCTCAAACTATAAAATGAACAGGGTACCAGAATATGTCTCAAGAAGTTGTGAGAATTATACAAGACACTTACATCAGGAGGTTACCTTGCACTTTGCTTGACACATATAAGCACTCAATAAGTTTTAACTTTGCTTTACATTACTCCTGACAAATACCACGAAAAATAAAGGGTTATTTTTCCAAACTGTGCAGGTGAAGAAACAGGCTGAACAATGTGAAATAAGTTGCTTAATTTGGTCATGAATTAGTGGTGAAGCTTGGATTCAAATGCTGATCTGACTCCAAAGCCTATACATTCTCTTTCCATTTGAGAGTGGCACGATGGTTGTTACTACTGTGGCTACTGTCACTATCATCATCACTAGTAAGATTAATAATAATGCCTTCTCACAAGGGCATAGCACTTTCAATCTCTCTGTACCTCAGCTTCCCAATCTATAAAATGGACAGAGTAATAGAATATGTCTTAAGAGGTTATTGTGAGAATTATACAAGATATTCGGGGAAGGCAATGGCACCCCACCCCAGTACTCTTGCCTGGAAAATCCCATGGAGGGAGGACCCTGGTGGCCGCAGTCCATGGGGTTGCTAAGAGTCGGACACGACTGAGCGACTTCACGTTTACTTTTCACTTTACTGCATTGGAGAAGGAAATGGCAACCCACTCCAGTGTTCTTGCCTGGAGAATCCCAGGGACGGGGGAGCCTGGTGGGCTGCCGTCTATGGGGTCGCACAGAGTCGGACACGACTGAAGTGACTTAGCAGCAGCAGCAGCAGCATACAAGATATTTACATACCTTGTATAAAGCGATGCAAACAACAGAAGAAAAAAAACGAAGAAAACAACAGAATGGGAAAGACTAGGGATCTCTTCAAGAAAATCAGAGACACCAAAGGAACATTTCATGCAAAGATGGGCTCGATAAAGGACGGAAATGGTATGGACCTAACAGAGGCAGAAGATATTAAGAAGAGGTGGCAAGAATACACAGAAGAATTGTACAAAAAAGAGCTCCACGACCCAGATAATCACGATGGTGTGATCACTGACCTAGAGCCAGACATCCTGGAATGTGAAGTCAAGTGGGCCTTAGAAAGCATCATTACAAACAAAGCTAGTGGAGGTGATGGAATTCCAGTTGAGCTATTCCAAATCCTGAAAGATGATGCTGTGAAAGTGCTGCACTCAATATGCCAGCACATTTGGAAAACTCAGCAGTGGCCATACGACTGGAAAAGGTCAGTTTTCATTCCAATCCCAAAGAAAGGCAGTGCCAAAGAATGTTCAAACTACTGCACAATTGCACTCATCTCACACGCTAGTAAAGTAATGCTCAAAATTCTCCAGAGCGACTGATCTGATCCGATATGATAGATACATTCATTATCACAGTATTACAAACCTTCAGTTCAGTTCAATCGCTCAGTCATGTCTGACTCTTTGTGACCCCATGAATCGCAGCACGCCAGGCCTCCCTGTCCATCACCAACTCCTGGAGTTCACTCAGACTCACATCCATCAAGTCAGTGATGCCATCCAGCCATCTCATCCTCTGTCGTCCCCCTTCTCCTCCTGCCCTCAATCCCTCCCAGCATCAGAGTCTTTTCCAGTGAGTCAACTCTTCACATGAGGTGGCCAAAATACTGGAGTTTCAGCTTTAGCATCATTCCTTCCAAAGAAATCCCAGGGCTGATCTCCTTCAGAATGGACTGCTTGGATCTCCTTGCAGTCCCAGGGACTCTCAAGAGTCTTCTCCAACACCACAGTTCAAAAGCATCAATTCTTCAGCTCTCAGCCTTCTTCACAGTCCAGCTCTCACATCCATACATGACCACAGGAAAAACCATAGCCTTGACTAGACGAACCTTTGTTGGCAAAGTAATGTCTCTGCTTTTGAATATGCTATCAAGGTTGGTCATAACTTTCCTTCCAAGGAATAAGCGTCTTTTAATTTCATGGCTGCAGTCACCATCTGCAGTGATTTTGGAGCCCAGAAAAAGAAAGTCTGACACTGTTTCCCCATCTATTTCCCATGAAGTGATGGGACCAGATGCCATGATCTTCGTTTTCTGAATGTTGAGCTTTAAACCAACTTTTTCACTCTCTACTTTCACTTTTATCAAGAGGCTTTTTAGTTCCTCTTCACTTTCTGCCATAAGGGTGGTGTCATCTGCATATCTGAGGTTATTGATATTTCTCCCGGAAATCTTGATTCCAACTTGTGTTTCTTCCAGTCCAGCATTTCTCATGATGTACTCTGCATAGAAGTTAAATAAGCAAGGTGACAATATACAGCCTTGACATACTCCTTTTCCTATTTGGAGCCAGTCTGTTGTTCCATGTCCAGTTCTAACTGTTGGTTCCTGACCTGCATACAAATTTCTCAAGAGGCAGATCAGGTGGTCTGGTATTCCCATCTCTTTCAGAATTTTCCACAGTTTATTGTGATCCACACAGTCAAAGGCTTTGGTATAGTCAATAAAGCAGAAATAGATGTTTTTCTGGAAGTCTCTTGCTTTTTCCATGATTCAGCGGATGTTGGCAATTTGATCTCTGGTTCCTCTGCCTTTTATAAAACCTTAGGCCTATAAATAATTCCATGGAACCTCAGCCACCTTCCCCATCCCAGGATAGGGGCAATCTCTGTGGCCCCCTCAACAGGTGATCATCTGTCCAAGTCGGACCCAGTTGGTTCTGAGACAAAATTACCAAAAAAGGTCATTCCTGGAGAGGGCAGAGACACAATTACATGTGGGGCGCTTCAGTACTGAGGGAGATCTCAGACATGGAAACAGGCCTATCACTCTTCCTGTCCATATTCATGCCCTCAGACTGCACAGAGGGAGGGTCCTGGAGGAGCAGCCCTTCTGAGACCTCAGGAAGGGCAGGTGTAAGGAAAAAGCAGTCAGATGGGCTTCATGCTCTCAGAGATAACTAAGGAGAAGCAGGAGCCCAGAGCAAGAACAAACACCAAAAGAATCTGGAGCCTTGTCTCGTGGTTGTTTGTACTTCCACCTGCTACCTTGTTCCCCAGTCTGTACCTGCAGGGTGTAACAGAAAACCCTGAAATAGAAGAGGGCCTCTGGGCTTGTTTTGTCAAAGATGTGGAGAATCTAGGACTGAATCAGCCTCCTCAAGTAAGTTAAAGGCAGGAAGCCAAGGAGAACGAGAGTGGGAGCAGAGTCACAGAGAAGAGGGAGGCAGGCTGGGTCATGAGATAAGCCAAGAAGGAGGCAAAACAGAGCCTCAGGAGGCATCTTTGCCTTGGGAAGAGACCCTGGAGACTCAAAAGAGTAAAGCCCTCCTCACCTTCAGCCGAGTGCTTCTGCAATTCTATCAGATCCCCAGGGTAAGAGAGAGTAGTCAGCGACAGTGTCCACGCAGAACAGAAAGCATGTGTTTTGAAGTCAGACAAACCTCGGTACAAAACCCTGGTTCTACCACTTGTTAGTTATGTGAGCTCAGGCAAGTAAGTTAATCTGAGTCCTGGTTTCTTCATCTGTGTAAGGGAATAATGGTAGCAACCTATTGTTAGTCCTGAAGATGAAATGATTATGAGATAAGGTAAAAACAGAGCCTGACACATAGGGTATGGGGGGAAAAATGGTAAGTAATATGAGTAAAAAGCTTCCTCTTTGTCAAATGCAAAGAACATAAGATTCCCAAACAGGAAATCTAGATTATCCTACAGGAGACCGCGTATTTCTTTTGTTTTTAGGCCTCAGTTTCCTCAGCTGGGAAAGGAAAGTGTTATAAGACTATTCATTCAGGGTCTTTCTAGGTCTAAATTTGCATGACTTCAGCCACTTGCAATACAGGCATCATGAATGGGAGAAAGAGATGAAAACTTGCTGCCATCTGTCTTACCCCAGCTCCTGTAAAATGTCAGCATGGACAATGCCAAGCTTGGGTAGTATTCTGCTGACTGAGATAGACAAAGTTAGGAAACTTTTAAATGTGTATGAATATTATTGAATGAAAAGAAGAATGTTAATTCAAGTGCTGCTGCTGCTAAGTCGCTTCAGTCCTGTCCGACTCTGTGCGACCCCATAGACGGCAGCCCACCAGGCACCCCTGTCCCTGGGATTCTCCAGGCAAGAACACTGGAGTGGGTTGCCATTTCCTTCTCCAATACATGAAAGTGAAAAGTGAAAGGGAAGTCGCTCAGTCGTGTCTGACTCTTAGCGACCCCATGGACTACAGCCTACCAGGCTCCTCCATCCATGGGATTTTCCAGGCAAGAGTACTGGAGTGGGGTGCCATTGCCTTCTCCGAATTCAAGTGACTGCAGACAAAATAATATCTTATTATCCACATTAAATGTACAAAATATGCTAGAAACTACCTTTCCTATAACACAGAATTTGGAGAACACCTCTGTTCTCTTTTTAGCAAATAACTGTCTTTTAATGACAAAGTTTGGTAAATAAGTCAGAGAAATCAAATTATATTGGGGGATAAAGTTAAATAATTTAGAAAAAAAAGTCCAGCATTTAATAAATTAATCCAATCTAAGGCACAGTAAAGAAAACTTGGTAGAATTTTTATGTTTCCTTCTCTGAAATGATATCTATTTAAGAAGGCAAAGAAGAAATCTGAATCTTTTCATCAGTTTCTCCTTCAAAGAGACATGTGAATTAATATATCTATTCAACAAAAAATTCTTGAGAACAACCGAACCATCACAAAGAGAAATAAAATCCATGTTATAGCGTATAAAAGTATTTCACTCCTTTGTATAGCTGAATACTAATCCATTGCATGGATATACAATGGACAATGACTGCAGCCATGAAATTAAAAGACACTTGCTCCTTGGAAAGAAAAGATATGACAAACCTAGATAGCCTATTTAAAAGCAGAGACATCACTTTGCCAACAAAGGTCCATATAGTCAAAGCTATGGTTTTACCAGTAGTCATATACAAATGTGAGAGTTGGACCAAACAGAAGGCTGAGCGCCAAAGAATTGATGCTTTTGAACTGTGGTGCTAGAGAAGACTCTTAAGAGTCTGTTGGACTGCAAGGAGATCAAATGGGTCAATCCTAAAGGAATTCAACCCTGAATATTCATTGGAAGGACTGATGCTGAAGCTCCAGTATTTTGACCACCTGATGCAAAGAGCCAACTCATTGGAAAAGACTCTGATACTGGGAAAGATTGAAGGCAGGAAGAGATGACAGAGAATGAAATGGCATCACAGACTCAGTGGACATGAGTATGAGCAAACTCCGGGAGATGGTGAAGGACAGGGAAGCCTGACATGCTGCAGTCTATGGGTCACAAAAAGTCAGACACAACTGAGCAACTTGAACAACAACATGGATATAAAATACTAATTATCTGTCCATTAATTAAGGGGCATTTGGTTGTTTCTATTCTTTGATTATATGAATACTTTGATTATATGACTCATGCTGCTATAAATGTTTATGTGCAAGTCTTTGTGTGAATATAAGTTTTCAGGTCTCTTGAAAATATGCCTAGGTGTGGAATTGCTGAGAAATAGAGTAACTCCATGCTTAACATTTTCAGGAACTACCAAATGTTTTCCAAAGCATCTATACTATTTTATATTCCCATCAGCAATGGGTTTCAATTTCTCCACATTCTCCCCAACCCTTGTTATTATCTGTCTTGTTTTGTTAAAGCCATCATAGAAGCTGGGGTGTAATATTTGACTGAGGTTTTGATTTGCATTTCCCTGATAGCTAATGATGCTGCGTTTTCCTGTATGTCCTCACACACCACTTACCTTCTTTGGGGAAATGTTTACTTAGATCCATTGTCCATTCTTAAATTGGACTTTTTGCTGTTCTACTAAGTTGTCAGTTTTCTTTACATGTTTTTTGATGCAAGTCTCTTTTCAGATATATGTGACTTGAGTTTATTTTCTTCCATCTTATAGTTTGTCTTTTCACGTTCTTAATGGTATCATTTACAATTTTTCAATTTTAATCAAGTCCAATTCGTCTTTTTGCTACTTGGGCTTTTGGTGTCATATCTAAGAAATCATTGCCTAGCATAATACCACAAAGATATATTCCTGCATTTCCTTCTAAGAATTTGACAGTTTTACGTCTTGCAGAGAGATTCACATTGTTTGGGGTGCAAGGGCTTCTCACCGCAGTGGCTTCTCTTGTGGAGCACGGGCTCTGGGTGCTTGGGCTTCAGTAGTTGTGGTTCGCAGGCTCTAGAGCAAGGGCTCAGTAGCTGTGGCGCACAGGCTTAGCTGCCCCACAGCACATGGGATCTTCCCCAACCAGGGATTGAACCCGTGTCCCCTGCATTGGCAGGCAGATTCATAACCACTGAGCCACCAGGGAAGTCCCTAAAGTGAACTTCTTGAAAGTAAGACTGCGGAGTCTGAATCAATTTTGAGGTCAAAAACATGTTGTAAGTTGCTTCAAAATCCTACCTTTTTTGAGACCATTTTTAAGCCAAATAAATTTTAAAAGGCCAAACGTTGTAACCAGTGATTTGTCTTCTTAAACCCAAAACAATCTTTGTGAAAGCTAGGGTATAGGATTCTAGGAAAATGTTTAGTTCATTTATCAAGTCTCCCTGCAACAGGACATTTTTGTTAGAAAATGGATAATAATGATTTGTAACTGATTCTATTTTCCTTTTCCTGAGAGCCTTTACGAAGTCACCCACCATGGCCACATTTCTGAGTTTCTAGTCACTGTAACACTTCTGTTATTTAGGAATGGCCAAGAGATAATGTCAGAACTAGCTGATGATCTTGATTCCTTTTTCCCCCTTTCTCTTTTCCTTTTTATATTGGTAGATGGTGATTTATTCCAGGTAAGATGATCCCCAAGAGAGATCTAAGCAGTGGCATTAGTACTGGGGACTTAGCCTGGGACTAACCATCAGCCACAGCTTTCCCCAAACTATTTCCCTTGACAGACTCAGACCTTTCCTCTCTGCACTTCCAAACCTCCATCTCTACAGCCTTTAGCCAATCTTGAACATGACCTTCTAGATATCTTTCCATTTTGTACCTTCTACCACGTCACCGATGTCCTTCTTCTCACCCATTAAGTGTCCCACAGGAGAACTCAAATATGACCTCACCTATACAGTTCTTTCTGGTTCCCCAGCTTGAGTTAGAGGTCTCTTCCATGTTCCTACAAGTTCCTTTCCCACTCCTTATCAAACAAACACCTTGGTTTCTTCCATTCTGGTATTACCACTTGTGAGTAGTGTAATCTTGTAAAAGTTACTTAACCTCCCTATGCCTCAGTTTCTTCATCTGCAAAATGGGGATAATAGTAGTATCTGCTTCATAAGGTTGTTGAGCTCACTAAGTGAGATAATATGTATGAGGAAACAGGCAGAGACCGCTGAAGCAACTGGCCCAAGGTTACACAGTTAATGAGTAGCAGAGTCAGGGTTCTGTAGCTCACACTACTGATTTAGGCATCTAATTTCCTTCTCATTGCCTTGTAGGTGTCCGGTTAATGTCTGCAGAAAGACTAGACAAATAAGCAAACCTTGCATATGGGTCTAGGAGTGACAGGCAGTGGGTTGCAGTGGACAACCTAGTGGTCAGAAGCTGGGCTTCCAGCCAGAGCCATCCCACTATCTCACTGGGTGACTCAGGAAATTTACCTCCTGTCTCTGCTGCTGCTTCTGCTGCTAAGTTGCGTCAGTCGTGTCCGACTCTGTGCGACCCCATAGATGGCAGGCCACCAGGCTCCCCTGACCCTGGGATTCTCCAGGCAAGAACACTGGAGTAGGTTGCCATTTCCTTCTCCAATGCATGAAAGTGAAAAGGGAAAGTGGAGTTGCTCAGTCGTGTCTGATTCTTAGCGACCCCATGGACTGTACCCCACCAGGCTCCTCCGTCCATGGGATTTTCCAGGCAAGAGTACTGAAGTGTGGTGCCATTGCCTTCTCCGACCTCCTGTCTCTAGGCCCAGTGTAAAGAGGGGTAAGTTTGCAAAAACTGTTAGCAGCTGAGCCTATTCTTCAAACCAAATCTATGAGGAAGGCCGGTAAGTAGGAGCTGCTCTGGTATGTATGGCAAAGGAGGGCAAGAGATGCCAATCCCCTGGCTTCTTAGAGGCCCCTCTTTCTTCTCCTTCCTCAGTGGTCCTAAGGTACTGTTCAGGGCCCAGAGCTTTCCTTAGAGCTACAGGGAGCATGGTTTTAAAGCCCCAGATTCTTCTTGGCTTTGACATTCTATGACTCACATAAAAGAGATGACCTTGGTCTCTAATGTTAGACATCTTCTGCTTCAACAAGATGGAAATGTGCTTCAGAGGAAGAAACAAAATACCACCGCATAGAGTGATACCAAGAAGGAATTTTTCCTGTAGCAGTATGACTCTTCTACCTATAAATACCTAGTCCTATAAATACCCAAAATATAAAATATTTCCTAAATCTATGAATAGTAGATATTGAATGAATATCAGAAGAGTAATAAGCATTTTGAAGAGAAGTAGAGTATATTATAGATGCATAACGCAGAGCTCTCAGAACAGTCTATCAGGAAAGAATTCCATGAGGAAGTGATGTTCAAATTGGATACTAAAAGCAGAATATGAAGTAGTTAGGCCAAGGGCCACAGAGAAATAATATTTCAGGTAGAGGGGCCAGTGTGTATGCAAGTGAGGGAGAGAATCTGTGGCTCACAGAGTAAACTGTAGGAAGGCTAGTGTGGTTAGGGCACAGGCAGCAAAGTAAGAGGCTATGAGAGAAGTTGAAGAAGCAGGCAGATGCCAGATTATGTAGGATCTTACAAACCATGTTAAAGGTATATTTAACTTAAACAGAGGCCAAGGTGTTCTATGGGCCATTTTCATGGATACTGAAATCCCTCAACATAGTGGCAGCAGTGTTGTGGAAAAGATTATTATGGACCAAAGACCTCCACGTTTGAGGGAGGTGTCCAAGAAGTGAGCAGACAACAGAAATGAGAAGTGGCAGTGGGTTATACAGACAGCATAAAGTTCAAAACGTGTCCTTTTACACAATGTCTTTTTTAAAGCGAAGGGAAAGAATGATCCAGAGCTTCCCTGGTGGCTCAGTAGCAAAGAACCTGCCTGCCAATGCAGGAGACGCAAGTTTGATCCCTAGGTCGGGAAGATTCCTGGAGAAGGAGATAGTAACCTACTTCAGTATTCTTACCTGGGAAATTCCACGGACAGAAGGAGCCTGGCGGGCTACAGACTATGGGATCTTAAACAGCTGGACACGACCTAGCACCTAAACAACAACAAAGAATCCTCTAAAAGCAGCAATCTCTTAGCAAGAAGGATGCCATCTGACAATCTAGATGGGAGGTTACTCTGTATCTTGGTCAGGTACCACAGAGTCAGTGAAGGAGTGAGGGGAACACAAGGATGGGAGGGGATCTGAGACTTTCTGGCAGCCATGTAATGCTGACAGAGCTATGTGAGTAGAACAGAGAGAGAGAGAGCTTGGAGGCCATTCACCTCACATCTTGTGCTCTTTGGCTAAGGAAGAAGTTGTAACTTCTTAAGAGACCTTGATAGTTAGAACCAGGGCACTGGCAGCAGAGATGAGTAAGAGACAGTGTCTTCTTTTTTTTCAGGCAAGGCTTTACTGGGGGCCCTGCTGGAACAGGGGGAGTGAGAACAAACAGCCGGTTCCCTTGCTTGCTTGCTCCCTAAAGGGGTGAGCTTGTTCCTTATATGGGACGAGGGTAGGGGTGTGTCCAGGAGCTGGGCTGGAGGGGTGGCTTCGGAATTTGCCCACCCACTAGGTAGTGTTCTGCACAGGAAGAGAGAGATTCTAAGAAAATTGAGTTGTAGCCTTGATCACGTTTGGTGACAGAATAGTATGTGAGGAGTGAATACAAAGGAGTTAAACAGGACAGGGTTCTGACATGGGTGACAGGAGTGATGGTGAGGCATTCACTGAACTGGGGAAACCCAGGTTTGGAACAGGCATGTGGTGGTGTGGATTAGCCTCTGCAGCTTGAGGTGTATCAGACATGCATCTCCATGTCTGAACAAAGTCTTCAGGCCCATGTTCACCCAGAGCTGAGATTTAGAGTCGATGGGTTATCTGCATCATAGGGTAGGTTGGAAGTCCCTCAGCCAGATGCTGAGGGGATGTATCTGCCTTCAATATATGTGGATTCTTTTTGGAGGGAATATAAAAACTATGCCAAGAGCAATGTGACTTGTGAAGTGGCCTGCTAGAAGGGAGCCAAAACCACTAAGCCCTTTTTAATTTAGAGTGTCTGATCAGGACAAGGTTTGGTGCAGATGGGGGTCCATAGAACTCTCCTGAGAGGTTTAGAGACTGATAATTGAGATTACTGACTTCCAACAATTACTCATTTTAAAACCAGCCAAAAAGATGTAATTACTTTTCATACATTTGTTTGGTCATGTTGCCAGCTGCAACTCCATGATGTTTTACTTCAAAGGGGAAGAAAGAACAAAAGGAGAAGGAATAAAAAAAATGGAAGGTGACTGCCTTATATTTGAAGATATCATGCTTATCAGAAGTGTACTGGCCTCTCTAGTCTCCCTTCTGCTGTATTACTTTGTGTTCCTTGGCTTTCCTGCCCATCAGGTCATGAGATCCTGGCCTTTCCACACAAGGCCATGCAAGGACTGTAGTGGAACCTGCCAAGTTTCATATCTCAAATTCTTCCAGAGCTCCTTACACTCATCTACTCTGCTTCTCTTCATCCTTACCTAGCTTTCTGGCTTTCTCTGATTTTTACCACATTCTCGATCCTCTTCAGCTTTATGACTTTCCATTTTTTGGTTGTTTTTTTTTTTTGGGTCTGACTCCCAAATTCTTAGTTTGCTTTAGATTCTGGAAAATCTTTTAAGACATGGCTTTTGGAATCTGCCCTCTGCCACCAGACCATTCTCACTATGACTTTGCTGATCTGGGAGCCAATCTCACCAGAAGGGGTTAGAGTTGTAATGAGAGTTCCTATTGCCCAGGGTCCTCACTGTAGAGCCCCACCTAGCCAGACCCTTCCCTAGAAAGCACCCCTTTTTTAAAATTTGTCCTTTGCCATATGGCTCTCCCTCACTCATCATGGATTTCAACTAGCCATTATTTAAAACTTTATGATCCTAATGAACAAGATAGAGAAATGGGGGCAGGGACTACATTTTATTTAATTCTAGATCTCTTATGGTATGTGGTACATAAGGGATTCTAAATTAAATTGAGCTAAATTGAATTGAATTGAGTTGACTTGGAGGCAGGTAAAATCCTGTTCACTTAGGGAACTTATTCTACTGGGGTAAGCAGCATAATCAAACCTGAAAATCAATATAAAAATGCCATATTGGTCATCCCACAGAGGTCTCTGATAATATATATGGATTTTTGTTTTTTGTCTCAAGTCTTAGCCTGTTAAACATTTGTATCCTTGCCTTAAACTAATACTTGAAAAATATATTCTTTAAAAATTCTGAGTGATGTCACTAATGTTACAGACAAGAAAATCCAAAACTCCAAATGATCACAGCAGCCTATAACAAAGAACTAAAACCAGTAAGTTGAAACTTAGGATAAGAGTAACAGGTCACACTTACGCTTGTGAAACCTACTAACGTAGGCCAGCGTGGTATACTGGATTGGTTTCTGGGGACAAAATACAAGATTAGTGGAAAAACGGACAAAATCTACATGTTATTCTACAGTTTACTGAAGAGCTATGTACCAATGTTAATTTACTAGTTTTGATTAATTTTTCATGGTTATATAAGATTTTAACACTAGAGAAAACTGGGTGAAGGGTATGTGGGAACTCTATAAATCTAAAATTATTCTAAAATTAATATTTATTTTAAAAAGAACATCCAATACATAGTAGTTTTATTTAAAGAACAATAATAAAAATTTTACTACAGGAAGGCCTCATTGTTTGAAGAAGCTAATGGTGGTTCAGTAGTAAAGAACCCTCCTGCCAGTGCAGGAGACGCAGGTTCTACCTCTGATCTAGGAAGATCCCATGTGCCACAGAACAACTAAGCTCGTGTACTTCAACTACTGAGCCTGTGTTCTAGAGCCTGGGAGCCACAACTACTGAGCCAGCACACCACAACTACTGAAAACCACACACCCAGGGCCCAGTGCTCCACAACAAAAGAAGCCGACGCGACGAGAAGCCCGCACAGTGCAAAGAAGGGTGGCCCCTTCTCACTGCAACCAGAGAAAACGTCGTGTAGCAACGAAGATTGAGCACAATGGAAAGTAAATAAATTAAATTAAATTAAGAAGCAAATGTAAATTCTGGCTACTTTCCTAGAAATCCAGTATTCAGAACAAGAGAGGCAATGGTTCTATTCTACCGTGGGATTCTTAGATCACATGCATAGTTTTATATTCAGTTCTGGCATTTTTACCATCATTGACATTATTAGCCTTCATTGTCTGTGACATCCAGTACACTGAGTATTTCTCAGAGGCAAGCTGTGTTTGGTATTCATCTTTCTGTCTTCAGCACCCAAGACAAAGCCTGACAAAGGTGTTTGCTAGATATTTATAGTATTGAGGAATTACTTTGGAAAAATTTAGTAAATAACTGTATATTTGAATATTAATAGAATATTTCCTTATCCAGGACTGGTTTACAGTTCATCCTTTGGGGTCCACAAAAGCATGGCTTCAAATCCCAGCTACACGACATAGAAAAATTAATCTCACTGTATCTCAGCTTTTAAAAATGCAAATGGCAGAAGATACTACTTATATCTCAGAGCTTAAATGCTTCCTTCTAAGTGAAGCATTCACCCCAAAACGTCTCCTTTTTCCTGATTAATTTTTCCAACAAAGTTTGTCTCTTTCTATAAGAATGTAAGCTCCATGAAGGCAAGGATTTATGCTTGTTTTCATTGCTGTATCCTCAGAGTTTAGACAAGCTGGTTACATGGGGTCAGACATTCAACAGGAGTGTTGTTTAATAGGGGTGTTGTGAAGACTGAATGACAGATGTATACAAAGTTCATAGCATTGTGTTTGGCACATGCTAAGCACTCAATAACTACCACTGTTATAAAATAAAGGGCAGAGTAAGAGGAAATATTCAGTTCAGTTCAGTCGTTCAGTCATGTCCGATTCTTTGCGACCCCATGAATGGCAGCATACCAAGCCTCCCTGTCCATCACCAACTCCCGGAGTTTACTCAAACTCATGTCCATTACAACAAGCTAATATGTGACTCAGAACATGCAACAGGATATCATCAACATTTGAACCATAATTTACATTGAAATTGGAAGGGATGCTTGATATAATCTGGTCTGACTTTGTAAGGCCCATAGGGAAGTGTTTTTCCCATGGTCAAAGAGGTAGCCAATGGCAGAGCCTAGACAATATTATTCTCACATAAATGATTTTCTAGTAATTTCCAAAATACACCATCAGAGTATTTTCTTTGTTAGACACCTCCTTTCAGAGAAGGCAATGGCACCCCACTCCAGTACTCTTGCCTGGAAAATCCCATGGATGGAGGAGCCTGGTGGGCTGCAGTCCATGGGGTTGCTAAGAGTCGGACACGACTGAGTGACTTCACTTTCACTTTTCACTTTCATGCATTGGAGAAGGAAATGGCAACCCACTCCAGTGTTCTTGCCTGGAGAATCCCGGGGATGAGGGAGCGTGGTGGGCTGCCATCTGTGGGGTCACACAGAGTTGGACATGACTGAAGTGACTTAGCAGCAGCAGCAGCAGCAGACACTTCCTTTTGACAAGTATCCCTAGGTATGGGAATGGCTCTTTCCATCTAGTACTTTCAACACACACACACATATACACACAAGTTACATGTTCCTCTAGTCCAATGACATATGAAAATAATGCCGTACTTCAGTATGTCTGACAGTACAAGAGCTGTATGATTTAAAAAACTCATGTCAGTCAGTTAAAATCTAATTCTGTCTATGCTGGAATGAGAGTATTGATAAATCCTATTCCCAAAAAACACACATCAAGCTGGACAAGATTGACACAAATAACCATTAGTGTTTTGAAAATTGACCAAATTTACAACAATCTCAAACTTACTATGTTTTAAAAAGCAGCTGAATTTCAGGTAATAAGAAGGAGAATCAATGACATTCTGTCCTGGATTCATTCTACTTTCCCCCTGCTTGGTGAATTCCAGGAACAGGACAGGCTGTGAGGATTGGCAGCTTCTCTGTCATGACTGAAGGAACCCAGTTAATTTGGAGAAATAGGCAGTGCCCAGACACAGGAACACTATCTGTGGGCAAATGAGGAAGGCCCACAGTTGCACAGTGAGAACAAGCATATTCCTGGCTGAGATGGGAGCAGGCACAGTAGAGATATGAGAAGAAGCCTAAAGCAGCAACCCATACCTGGACAACCTTGAGGTTCCACAAATGACCACAGAAATCACAGCATAAAAGGTGAAGTGAAAGCCAGGGCAGACCTGAAAACTGCCTGAACCTTGGGTTCCCCACACCCACACAGGATCCAATGTCAGAGAACACAAGTCTTACAGGCTCAGGGTGGATCTGAACCTTGGGTTCCCCACTCCCACACAGGATCCAATGTCAGAAAACACAAGTCTTACAGGCTCAGGGTGGATGAGCACAAACTCAGTCTGATCATCACTGACTTACACAGACACAAGTATGACTCTAGGGGATTCAGCCTTGAAAATAAAAAAAAAAAAAAAAAAAAAAAATTGAGTACAGGCATTGGAGAAAAGTGCCAAGATAATTCAAGGGTAAGTTCAGTTCAGTTCAGTCACTCAGTCGTATCCGACTCTTTGGGACCCCATGGACTGCAGCATGCCAGGTTTCCCTGTCCATCACCAACTCCTGGAGTCTACCCAAACCCATGTCCATAGAGTTGGTGATGCCATTCAACCATCTCATCCTCTGTTGTCCCCTTCTCCTCCTGCCTTCAATCCTTCCCATCATCAGCGTCTTTTCCAATGAGTCAGTTCTTCATATCAGGTGGCCAAAGTATTGGAATTTCAGCTTCAACATCAGTACTTCCAGTGAATTTTCAGGACTGATTTCTTTTAGGATCAACTGGTTGGATCTTCTTGTAGTCCAGAGGACTCTCAAGAGTCTTCTCCAACATCAGATTTCAAAAGCATCAGTTCTTCACTGCTCAGCTTACTTTATAGTCCAACTCTCACATCTCTACATGACTACTGGAAAAACCATAGCTTTGACTAGACAGATCTTTGTTGGCAAAGTAATGTCTCTGCTTTTTAATATGCTATCTAGATTGGTCACTGTTTCCATTGTTTCCCCATCTATTTGCCATGAAGTGATGGGACCGGATGCCACAATATTAGTTTTCTGAATGTTGAGCTTTAAGCCAACTTTTTCCACTCTCCTCTTTCACTTTCATCAAAAGACTCTTTAGTTCTTCACTTTCTGCCATAAGGGTAGTGTCATCTGCCTATCTGAGGTTACTGATATTCCTCCCAGAAATCTTGATTCTAGCTTGTGCTTCATCCAGCCTGGCATTTCACATGATGTACTCTGCATAGAAGTTAAATAAGCAGGGTGACAACATATAGCCTTGACATACTCCTTTACTGGTTTGGAATGAGTCTGTTCTTCCATGTCCAGATCTAACTGCTGCTTCTTGACCTGCATACAGATTTCTCAAGTGGTCTGCTATTCCCATCTCTTGAAGAATTTTTCACAGTTTTTTGTGATCCACAAAATCAAAGGTTTTGGCCTAATCAATAAAGCCAAACTAGATGTTTTTCTGGAACTCTCTTGCTTTTTCCATGATCCAGCAGATGTTTGCAATTTGATCTCTGGATTTCTCTGCCTTTTCTAAAACCAGCTTGGACATTTGGAAGTTCACAGTTCACGTACTATTGAAGCCTGGCTTGGAGAATTTTGAATATTACTTTTCTAGTGTGTGAGATGAGTGCAATTGTGTGGTAGTTTGAACATTCTTTGGGATTGGAATGAAAACTGACCTTTTCCAGTCCTATGGCCACTGCTGAGTTTTCCAGATTTGCTGGCATATTGAGTGCAGCACTTTCACAGCATCATCTTTTAGGATTTGAAATAGCTCAACTGGAATTCCATCACCTCCACTAACTTTGTTCATAGTGATGCTTCCTAAGGCCCACTTGACTTCGCATTCCAGGGTGTCTGGCTGTAGGTGAAGGATCACACCATTATGGTTATCTGGGTTATGAAGATCTTTTCTGTATAGTTTTTCTGTGTATTCTTGCCATCTTTTCTTGATATCTTCTGCTCCTGTTAGGTCCATACCATTTCTGTCCTTTATTGTGCCCATCTTTGCATGAAATAGTCCCTTGGTATTTCTACTTTACTTGAAGAGATCTCTTGTCTTTCCCATTCCATCTTTTTCCTCTATTTCTTTGCATTGATCACTGAGGAAGACGTACTTATCTCTCCTTGCTATTCTTTAGACCTCTGCATTCAAATGGATATGTCTTTACTTTCTCCTTTGCCCTTAGCTTCTCTTCTTTCTCAGCTATTTTTAAAGCCTCCCCAGACAACAATTTTGCCTTTTTGCATTTCTTTTTCTTGGGGATGGTCTTGATCACTGCCTCCTATACAATGTCGCGAACCTCCATCCACAGTTCTACAGGCACTCTGTCTATCAGATCTAACATCTTGAATCTATTTGTCACTTCCACTGTATAATCATAAGGGATCTGATTCAGGTCATACCTGAATGGTCTAGTGGTTTTCCCTATTTTCTTCAATTTAAGTCTGAATTTGTCAATAAGGAGTTCATGATCTGAGCCACAGTCAGCTCCTGGTCTTGCTTTTGCTGACTGTATAGAGCACCTCCATATTTGGCTGCAAAGAATATAATCAATCTTAGTTTGGTATTGACCATCTGATGATGTCCATGTGTAGAGTCTTCTCTTGTGTCGTTGGAAGAGGGTGTTTGCTATGACCAGTGTGTTCTCTTGGCAAAACTCTGTTAGCCTTTGACCTTTTTCATTTTGTACTCCACAGCCAAATTTGCCTGTTACTCCAAGTAGCTCTTGAGTTCCTACTTTTGTATTCCAGTCCTGTACAATGAAGCAACATCTTTTTTGGGTGTTAGTTCTAAAAGGTCTTGTAGGTCTTCATAGAACCATTCAATTTCATCTTCTTTAGCATTACGGGTCAGAACATAGACTTGGATTACTATGATATTGAATGATTTGCCTTGGAAATGATCATAGGTCATTCTGTCATTTTTGAGATTGCATCCACATACTGCATTTCAGACTCTTTTGTTGACTCTGATGGCTACTCCATTTCTTCTAAGGTATTCTTAACTACAGTAGTAGATATCATGGTTATCTGAGTTAAATTCACATATTCCAGTCCATTTTAGTTCGCTGATTCCTAAGATGTCAATGTTCATTCTTGCCATCTCCTGTTTGACCACTTCCAATTTGCCTGGATTCATGGACCTAACATTCCAGGTTCCTATGCATATTGCTCTTTACAGCATCAGACTTTACTTCCATCACCAGTCATATCCACAACTGGGTGTTGTTTTTGCTCTGGCTCTGCCTCTTCATTCTTTCTGGAGTTATTTCTCTAGTCTTTCTAGTAGCATATTGGGCACCTATCAACCTGGGGATTTCATCTTCCAGTGTCATACCTTTTTGCTTTTTCATACTGTTCATGGGGTTCTCAAGGCAACAATACTGAAGTGGCTTCTCATTCCCTTCTCCAGTGGACCACATTTTGTCATAATTCTCCACCATGACCCATGCATCTTGGGTGGCCCTACACGGCATGGCTCGTGTTTTCATTAAACTAGAGAAGGGCGTGGTTCATGTGATCTGTTTGGTTAGTTTTCTGTGATTGTAGTTTTCATTCTGTCAGCCCTCTGATGGTGAAGGATAAGAAGCTTATGGAAGCTTCCTGATAGGAGAGACTGACTGAGGGGGAAACTAGGTCTTGTTCTGATGGGTGGGGCCATGTTCAGTAAATCTTTAATCCAGTTTTCTGTTGATGGGCCAGGCTGTGTTCCCTTCCTGTTGCTTGACCTGAGGCCAAACTATGGTGGAGGTAATGAAGATAACGGCAACCTCCTTCAAAAGGTCCCATGCATGCACTGCTTTGCCTCCAACCCTGAAGCAGGCCACTGCCAACCCAGGCCTCTGCCAGAGACTCCTGGACACTCATGGGCATGTCTGGGTCAGTATTTTGTGGGGTCACTGCTCCCTTCTCCTGGGTCCTGGTGCATACAAGCTTTTGTTTGTGCACTCCAAGAGTCTGTTTCCCCAGTCCTGTGTAAATTCTTGTGGTTCTATGGTGGGGTCATTGGCGATCTCCTCCAAGAGGGCTTATGCCATACCCAGGTCTGCTGCACCCAGAGCCCCTGCAGCAGGCCACTGCTGATCTGTACCTCCACGGGAGACACTCAGACACAGTTCTGTCTCAGTCTCTGTGGGTTGGGTAAGTGCTAGTCTTTTCAACAAGTAGTGCTGCAACAGTTAAACATCCATATGCCAAAAGAAAAATGAACTTAAGGCCCTTACCTCATGCCATATATAAAACATTAATTCAAAATGGATCATGGATTTAAATGTAAATGAAAACTATGAAAAATTTAGAAGACAGAGGAGAAAATTTCTGCAGCCTTCAGATAGGCAGCTTTTAGATAAGACTCCCAAAGCATGATCCATAAGAGAAAAAATAAGTTGGACTTCAAAAGTTAACAACTTCTATCCCTCAAAGGACATGGTTAAAAAATGAGTGAAAAGATAAGGTATGGATTAAGGAGAATATTGATAAAGCATGTATCTGACAAAAGAATTGCATTCACAATTATATGAATAACTCTCAAAACTCACTTAAGAACAGAACACAGTTTGTAAAAAATGGATAAAAAATTTAAACTAACACTCCATCAGAAAAGATATATAAAGGCCAAACAAACACATGATAAGATAATCATCATAAGTAGTTACTAGTGAAAGTGAAAGTGAAGTCGCTCAGTCGTGTTCAACTCTTAGCGACCCCATGGACTGCGGCCTACCAGGCTCCTCCATCCATGGGATTTTCCAGGCAAGAGTACTGGAGTGGGGTGCCATTGCCTTCAACTACATTACCATTAAAACGGCTGTACTGAAAAATATAGGTAATTCCAAGTGTTAGCAAGCACATGGAAAAACTACAAACCCTCTCTCTGACATTATTAGCAGGAATGCAAAATGGCACTACTAACTTGGAATACCTTGTGACAGTTTTGGTTTTTTTGTTTTGTTTTAAGTTGCATGTGAACTTGTATGACCCAATGATTCAATACCTAGAAATCTACCCAAGAGAAAAGTGATCACATGTCCATTCAAAGATATGCACATGAATGTTCACAATAAAATTAATCATCTTAGCCCTAAAGGAAACAATCCAAATGTCCATTAACCAGAGAATAAACAAATTGTGTTATACTTTTTCAATAGACTATTATTCAGCACTAAAAATGAGTGAACTACTGACAGATGCTACAACATAGATGAATCAAACTTCAAAAATGTAATGCTATCCAGTATTGTGCATCGAACCTGGACTGGCGACTTGTTTCATATATGATATCATACATGTTTCAATGCCATTCTCTCAAATAATCCCACCCTCTCCCTCTCCCACAGAGTCCAAAAGACTGTTCTATACATCAGTGTCTCTTTTGCTGTCTTGTATACAGCGTTATTGCATCTTTCTAAATTCCATATATATGCATTAGTATACTGTATTGGTGTTTTTCTTTCTGGCTTACTTCACTCTGTATAATAGGCTCCAGTTTCATCCACCTCATTAGAACTGATTCAAATGTATTCTTTTTAATGGCTGAGTAATACTCCATTGTGTATATGTACCACAGCTTTCTTATCCATTCATCTGCTGATGGACATCTAGTGCTTGGGGCTGGTGCACTGGGACGACCCAGAGGGATGGTATGGGGAGGGAGGAGGGAGGAGGGTTCAGGATGGGGAACACATGTATACCTGTGGCGGATTCATTTTGATATATGGCAAAACCAATACAATATTGTAAAGTTAAAAAAAAAAAAAAAATGTAATGCTACATAAAAGGAGCTGAATTCAAAGGACAACTAAATAATGTATTATTCTATTTACAGGAAATATTCAGAAATGGCAAACTTATAGTGTCAGAGAGCAGATAAATAGTTTCTTGTGGATGGGAGCAGAAGTGAGGATTTACAAAAGAAATTTTGGGGTTGATGGAAACACTCTAAAATGAGACTGTGGTGATAGCTGTAAAACTCTATAGATTCACTAAAAATCATAGAATTGTATCCTTACAATGTGTTAATGTTATAGTATGTAAATTGTACCTCAATAAAATGTTAAAACATGGGAAAATAAAGATTTTTCCTATGATGTGTTTAACTTAAATGTCAAACTGTGGATTTGGTGCATGCACAAAGCAATTTTTTTGGTGTGGTTAGAAAGGGCCACTGGGGAATAAGAAAATAAATTGCCATTTTGGATGATGTTTAGTCACTAAGTTGTGTCCAACTCTTTGTGACCCCATGGACTGTGGCCCACTAGACTCCTCTGTCCATGAGCTTTCCCAAGCAAGAATCCTGGAGAGAATTGCCACTTACATCTCCAGAGGATCTTTATAACCCAGGGATAGAATCCGTGCAACCTGCACTGGCAGATGGATTCTTTACCACTGAGCCACCGAAGAAGCTCTCTGAATGATATAATTAGTAGCAATAGCAGCCATGCCCATGGTGATTAATAGTTTCAGCACTAGAAATTCAAAATCTTGCTTCCTTCATGTGCTTTCTAAGAATTATCTGTTGACATGTTTAGCTTTCTACTTGTAATTATCCTCCCTCCAAATTGGAATAAGGATTAACTAATTATAGTGGTGCCTTCAGACATGAGCCGTATCAAACGCCCTAGTATCCAAGAATTGTCCTGCCTACAAAGTACACCCTGGTGGCTCAGAGGTTAAAGCGTCCGCCTGGAATGTGGGAGACCTGGGTTCGATCCCTGGGTTGGGAAGATCCCCTGGAGAAGGAAATGGCAACCCACTCCAGTACCCTTGCCTGGAGAATCCCATGGAGGGAGGAGCCTGGTAGGCTACAGTCCATGGGGTCGCAAAGAGTCGGACACGACTGAGCGACTTCACTCTCTCACAAAGTACGCCAGAAAGCCTTGAGGTCTGGAATCTGCTTCAAGACCCAATTCAGTGGGACTGAACCAAGCCACAGAGCTTCCCTAATCTGGTTTAGCCAGCAGTGGTACACCTTGAACTTCCACTAACTATACTTTCTTAAGATGTAGCTTTGGATAAACCACAATTACTTTCTTAAAATCTACTATGGGTTTCAGTAGGTACAATGTGAAAAGCAGTAGTGAGTCCATCGAAGTGTCAGGATATGACATTAGAAGCCATGGGTTTAATATTGGCCTAGTCACAAACTAGTCATTTAGCTTTAGCCAAGTAACTTATCTGATTAGCCTTAGACTATTTTTCCCAAATTGAGATCATCTTGCCTATCCCAAAACTGTTGCAAAAAAACAAGTAAGATAGTGTACCTAAAGTGCCTGACCCAGTGTCTGTATATTCAATCTGAATAAAGGATACAGCCATAATTCCTTAATTTGACAATCAAAGTTTTCCAGAGTTTAGTCCCAATCTTCCTCTCTATCCTTATCTTCCATATTGAGAGGACTACTAATTTTTAGCTAGAAAACAGTCACCCAGGATGAAGACTTGATTTCTCATCCATCCTTTAGTTAAGAGTGGATATGAGTTCTATTGAATGGGATAAACATGAAAGTGCCAAGAAGTGCATCTTCTCCCTTCTCCCCGTACTTTCTTCATCATGCTTCCTGGAACATGGAAATGCTGGTAGAATTTCACATGTGACAATGAGATTAAGAGAAACTTTTTAGGGATAGCAGCAGAAAGCTGAGAGAATTTGACTCCAGTCGTTTTCAGGAGCAGAGCCACACCATCAGCTCTGGATTTCCTGCATCTAGACTTGTATATGGAAGAAAAATAAAATTGTATCTTGTTTAAAGTGCTATTATTTTAGATACACATTTTGTGTATTAGTTATTGAAAGGCTAACTTATCCTAACTCAATGGGATCAGAGCTTTCTGATGCTCTTAGCTCTTCACATTGTCTCTAGACATATCTTCATTCATTCATTCATTCTGTAGTTTACTCTATAGCCATTCAATGTGCACCTTGATTCTGCCTGGCATAAATCTAAGAGGGTGCTGGAATGGACATTGAAATGAAATGAACCAAATGAAGTGTTAGTCACTCAGTGGCATCTGACTCTTTGCAACCCCATGGACTGTAGCCTGCCAGGCTCCTCTGTCCATGGGATTCTCCAGGCAAGATTATTGCAGTGGGTAGCCATTCTCTTCTCCAGGGGACCTTCCCAACTCGGATCAAACCTGGGTCTCCTGCATTGTAGGCAAATACTTTACCATTTGAGCCACCAGGGAAGCCTGAAACAAATAGATCCTGCCCTTAAAAGTCACAAGTATTGAATGAAACTCTCTTGCTTTTAATTTATAAGTCATGTGTGTGGCAAACATTCATCTCAAAATTTCTCCAACAGTCCCATCTCAAATAATCTCACTATTTCCAGTAATACATTGTTGATCAGACCATATGTATCTAATATGTTCTATTTGGCTCTCTACAACCACTCTCTTCCTTTCTTCACCATTTTCTTTGTTCAGGAAGACTTGTCTGTATGGATTACTTCAGTGGTCTCTTGCCCGCTAATTTCCGATTGGGTTGGTCAGTGGGAACCCCTGGCAGAAGATCAGAGGGAAGTAAGAAAGTGGGTTCTCTGTATTTATTTCTCTCAGCTCCCTCCCTATGGGGTCATCTCAGGCTAACTTTGCTCCTCAACTGAAGGTCACTGTTCCACTCAAGGTGGCCCACTGCATGACTCTCTACTATTGGGTTCTGGTTACCATTCCCTCCCTTCAGTTCCTTTGCGCTGTTACTAGCCCCAGGGAACTGCACTATACCCCACGGCTTCTGTGCGCACTGCCCTCACCTTGTAAACAGCCCATTTATTAAGCTCCTCTCAGATTATCCTAATGTGAGGCTGCCATCTGTTTCCTGCTAGCGGGCTGACTGATGCACCATGTGTCCCGATTCTCAGTTCAAAAGACATAGGCACCGAATATACATGGCACCCATCAGAAGCACCGTTAGGAAGAGGGTCAGAGTAGAGGGAAGACATTCTTTATTAGCAGCTGAAGGAAGTACTGCTGACCTCAGAGAACAAAGCTTGTGCTTCTGGTATGAAGAACACTTTTATATCCTTATAGAACACTTTTAGGGTAGGCAGAGGGGAAAAAGAGAGGAAAAGAGAGTAGGAAGGTGTGGTAGGCAGAACAATGCAACCCCTTTCCCCAAATGCCCAAGTTCTAATCCTTGGAACCTGTGAACATGCTAACTTACATGACAAAAGGGACTATATAGCTGTGATTTAATTAAAGATCTTGCTGATACCTTGATTTTAGCCCGGAGAGGCCAACTTTAGGCTTTTCCTGAACTGTAAGATAATAAATTTATGTTGTTTTAAGCCACCAAGTCCATGCAATTTGTTATGTCAGCAATAGGAAGCTAGTATAGAATGCAAGACCGAAAGCTCCAGACCCAGACAACTAAATCTGGGAAGGAAGAAGGGCTGGGGACTTAATAAGTGACAGAGATGAACACACTATGGACAGCAAAGCCTTACTGCAAACCACCTGCTAATCTGTATTGCAGGCAAATTAAAAAGCAAATTTACTCTTCATCTCATAAGCTTAGACTCGTAAATGCTTTCACACCTTTTGCAGTACTTAGTAGAAATCTTCTTTTTTCCCTCGAAGTTTTGGGCATTCTCCAGAACTTTTGTATAAAAGAACTGCATCTGCATTATCCTATTCTCTGACTTCCTGGTAGTCAAAGTATCAAAATATTACACACAAAAAACTATGATTTTTAAAAGTTCCAGAGCATATAGTCTACAAATCACCAATATCTATTATTTGCATCCTATAAAAACCGTTGCTAAGCTCCTCCCCCAGACTGTATGTTTCCCAGTGGGCCTTACCACGCTCTGACCCAGCTGCTCCCGGAAGAAGTAATCCATGTTTCTCTTTTGCAGGCTGTCAAGGTAATGCTGAAAGCGAGTGTACGTGTAAGGGTAGCAGTAAGCAAATTGGTAGATATCTTCTTCTCGGTCAAAACAAAATGCAAAGGACATCACGTAATTCTTCCTATGGTCCGGGCAGCGGTAGTAGTAGACATTTTTGGGCGGCAGCCTTTGCCTGAAAGATACAAAGAAATTTGGGTTCATATCAGACAGTCGTTCAAGCTTCAAAGTGTAATCAATGGGAATAAATGCCCAAGAGTAAAACTGTAACATCAAGAATCCTAGGTGGTGGCTAAGAATAACAGTGTATACCAACTTCCGGTCAAAAAGAATCTGGGGGGCTTCCCTGGTGGCTCAATGGTAAAGAATTCGCCTGCCAATGCAGGAGACATGGGTTCAATTTCTGGTCCAGGAAGATCCCACATGCCACGGAGCAGCTAAGCCCATGCACCACAACTATTGACCCTGTGCTCTAGAGCCCAGGAGCCACAACGACTGAAATGCACAAGTCTAGAGCTTGTGCTCCACAACAAGAGAAGCCACAGCAATGAGAAGCTGCACCCCACAACTAAAGAGCAGCCCCCAGTCACCACAACTAGAGAAAAGCCTGTGCAGCAACGAAGACCCAGCACAGCCAAAAACGATTCATTAGTTGTTTTTAAAAAGACTAGAATCTGGCAGTATTTGGCTCAAATTCCAGCCCTACCCTTTATCAACTGTACAGACAATTCAAAGTCAAAAACAAGCAAGTTTTATTCATCATTTATTCCTACTTTGAGCACCTGTTAAACACCCAGACATTGTGCTAGATTACTGGTGTAAACAGGATAGGACAGATATTTGTCCTCATGGAGTATATATCCTGGTGGGGAAGCAGTCGGCAAAATAAATAAATATATAATATAGTTACAGACTCTAAAAGTGTGTTGAGGGGAAATAGTGTGATGTTATAGTCACATAAATAGGAAAGGCCTACCTTCCCAGGGAAGTCAGGTTTTGGTATTATAACACTAATTCGGACCTTTTAAAAGAGGTTAATACACACTGTAAATATTCAAGGGAGAAGAAAAGAATATTCAACATTTCTTTAAATTATTACTATTGTTTATTATTTTTCTACAGAGCATTCCATAAGACTAATTTTACAAAGAAGCATTTTGGAAAATACTGCTTTAAAATGCACTGTGTAAGCAATTTTGCTAAGTTAACATGTTCATTCTCTAATAAGCAACACTAAAACACATACATGAGAAAAGGCAAAATGTTCCAGTCATAATTCCCATAACATCTTTACATTCACCCACTTCACAGACTCCCTGTACTCCCTCATTTGTATGGTATCCAAATGATTCACTATTTCCCTACAGAGAATGTCTCTTATTTGTGTCTCTTAAAATCCTATTAATCCTACAAAACCCATATCAAACTATGCCTTTTCCATGACTGTCCACTGATAATTCAAGGTCTCCTTGTTGTTGTTCAGTCGCTAAGTGGTGTCTTACTCTTTGGGACCCCCTGGACTATAGCACACTAGGCTTTGCCAAGTGTGTGTGCGACTGCTTCAGCCAAGTCGCTTCAGTAGTGTCTGACTCTGTGCGACCCCATAGACAGAAGCCCACCAGGCTCCCCTGTCCCTGGACTTCTCCAGGCAATAACACTGGAGTGGGTTGCCATTTCCTTCTCCAGTGCGTGAAAGTGAAAAGTGAAAGGGAAGTCGCTCAGTCGTGTCCGGCTCTTAGCGACCCCATGGACTGCAGCCTACCAAGCTCTGCTGTCCATGGGATTTTCCAGGCAAGAGTACTGGAGTGGGGTGCCATTGCCTTCTCCTTCAATACCTCCTGGAGTTTGCTCAAACTTATGTCTGTGGAGTTGATGATGCCTTGCAACCTTCTCATCCTCTGTCGCCCCCTTCTCCTCCTGCCCTCAATCTTTTCCAGCATCAGGGTCTTTTCCAAAGAGCTCCAAAGCATTCTAACATGCCAGCAATTTGTTGTAGAACCTTGTTTCTACCTTGTGTCTCTCTGAGGCTGCCTCAGTGGTCAGGAAGGGGGGTCAGTGTTGGGGTTTTTCTTCCCGGGACTTGGAAGCGACGAACCTGAAAGAAGGACACTTGGACAGTCTCTTGTGAGGATTGACAACTTTATTTCTGCATTCAAGCCTTTTATAGGAGCAAGGAACAAAGATCTTAGAGCATACGGCCAGCAGAGCATGTACAAGGCTAAGCAATAATCACAAAAGATACTTCAAGAACTAGGCATTTTTAACGACCCCTGTGTTTATCCATGACCCATTTTCTCAAGCAACATCTTTAATGTTTAATCGCTAAATTTTAGCGCCAAGCATAGCCAAAGGTAGGAGATGTTTTTCAGCTATCAGTATCAAGCCGGGGTAATTCTGGCCCTTTGCCATTTTCTCAAGGACTTTCTCCAACCGGCTATTTTGTACTGGGCTTCCCAACAATCAGGCTATGGACTTTCTGTAGAAGAGCAAACACTACATGGTATTGATGCTGTCCATATTTTGGCTTATACTGCTTGTCTCTATCCAGGCTGTTATGAATCCCACACAAGCATTAAATGGAAAGCATGAAATGGGAACATTAAAAGATTACTATTAATTAAGGAAAAAACTGAGGCATCTCAAGTTAATGAATTTAGCATTTTTCTATGTATAGAAAGACAAGAGTTTGGACTTATTGAGACAGTTCCTTTGATATACACTTTAACTACCTAGGGCCAGTATCCTGTTTTTGCTTGAATCCTGAATCCTTAAGGGTGCACAGTTTGGGGTGACTGCACTGCTTGATGGCTTGGTGTCTGAACATCCTTGTTTACTTTTACAGCAGGTTTCATCCACACTAAGTTGTTATTCCACTTAGAAGATGTGGTCATGGAGGGTCATAGAAGTTAAGGAGCTACTTACCTATGTTCTCAAGCTAGTAAATCACAAAGCTGGGATTCAAATCTTTTTCTTTTTGATTCCAAGTCAGTACCTGTAACAATCAATTGCAGGTACTGTAACACTCAAGTGTACTTTGCTGCACTCAGTAAGCCAGCAGCAAATTTGGAAAACTCAGCAGTGGCCACAGGACTGCAAAAAGTCAGTTTTCATTCCAATCCCAAAGAAAGGCAATGCCAAAGAATGTTCAAGCTACTGCACAATTGCACTCATCTCACACGCTAGTAAAGTATTCTTCAAGTGAGGCTTCAACAGTATGTGAACCAAAAAATTCCAGATGTTCAAGCTGGATTCAGAAAAGGCAGAGGAACTAGTGACTATATTGCCAACATCCGTTGAATCACAGAAAAAGCAAGAGAATTCCAGAAAAACATCTGCTTCATTTGACTATACTAAAGCCTTTGACTGTGTGGATCACAACAAATTGAAAATTCTCCAAGAGATGGAAATAAAATCTAACCTGCCTCCTGAGAAATCTGTATGCAGGCCAAGAAGCAACAGTTAAAACCAGACATAGAATGACAAATTGGTTCCAAACTGGGAAAGGAGTACATCAAAGCTGTATACTGTCACCTTGCTTATATGCAGAGTACACCATGAGAAATGCTGGACTGGATGAAGCACAAGCTGGAATCAAGATTGTCGGGAAAAATATCAATAACCTCAGATATGCAGATGACAATACCCTTATGGTAGAAAGAGAAGAGGAACTAAAGAGTCTCTTGATGAAGGTGAAAGTGGAGAGTGAAAAAGCTGGATTAAAACTCAAAATTGCATGGCATCAGGTTCCATCACTTCATGGCAAATAGATGGGGAAACAATGGAAACAGTGACAGACTTTATTTTCTTGGGCTTCAAAATCACTGCAGATGCTAACTACAGCCATGAAATTAAAAGACACTTGCTCCTTGGAAGAAATATATGAGCAACCTAGACAGCATATTAAAAAGCAGAGACATCACTTGGCCAGCAAAGGTCCATATAGTCAAAGCTATGGTTTTTCCAGTGGTCATGTATGGATGTGAGAGTTGGACTATAAAGAAAATTGAGCACTGAAGAATTGATGCTTTTGAACTGTGGTGTTGGAGAAGACTCTGGAGAGTCCTTTGGACTGCAGGGAGATCCAACCAGTCAATCCTAAAGGATATCAGTCCTGAATGTTCATTGGAAGGACTGATGCTGAAGCTGAAGCTTTAATACTTTGGCCACCTGATGCGAAGAACTGACTCCTTGGAAAAAATGCTGATGCTGGGAAAGATTGAAGGCAGGAGGAGAAGGGGACGACAGAGGTTGAGATGGTTGGATGGCATCACTGGCTCAATGGACATGAGTTTGAGCAAGTTCCAGGAGTTGGTGATGGGCAGGGAAGACTGGCATGCTGAAGTTCATAGGTTTGCAAATAGTCACACATGACTGAGCAACTGAACTGAACTGAGCTGGTCCTGTAACACTTCTCCAGGTTCCCTCTTGATAAATTATGGGCTTCTGGCATTCTAGATATGAGTATGCACTAAAACAAGTGAAAGACTGGGACTGCAAGGAACTCACCATGGCTGAAGCACAAAGAATAGGAAGGTAAATCATGAGAAATGTGTCTGAAGAGGAAGACAGAAGTCATATTAGAAATGGATGACAGTTGTCCCTCCATATCTGTGGGGTCTACATCTGAAGATAGAAAGGGATGACTTCATATGAAGGGACAGGTTAAACATTATCCTGAGGTCACAGGGTACTTTTAAGTCAGTGAAAGAATTAAAGTTCCATGATTATGCCAGTCTAAGGGATAGGTGAGAGAAGGCCACCTATCAGTCAGATGAAGGACAGGGAGTAGCTGTGCAAGTATAGGAAATATGACAAGTTTGACTATTAGATAAACGTGGCTGATATGACAGGCTGTGGAGTCAAAGATGGGTAGGATTCCAAAAGTGATGAGGACAAGATGTAGAGAGAACAGTTTAAGCAATAAAGGAACAGGGCTTTTCACATAGAAGCCCATGGTAGTATCAAAGGCTGTCTAGAGGTGTGTTTAGGGCCACCAATAGAGGCCTTGTGGCTCCTACCCCTAAAACTAGGAAGAATAAACATTTCAGTAACAACAATGGCTAGATAGCATCACTGACTCAGTGGAAGTGAATTTGTGCAAACTTCAGGAGGTAGTGTAGGACAGAGGAGCCTGGAGTGCTGCAGTCCAAGGGGTAGCAAAGAGTTGGATGTGACTTAGTGACTAAACAACAATCCTCCTGTGACACAAATGGAGCCTTAAGGCACACCCATGAGGCACTCTTCCTTTCTAACCTGACTTTTACCCTAAGCACTACTATATTAAAATTTTGGACTTAGTGATGAAACAGAGATGGAATGGCCTGGAAGGAAAATAGGGAGTGAGAAGTCCCCTCCTGATCTTTCTGTATATGGAATGTAGGAGAACAAGCAGTACTTGGGAAGCCAAAGGGGGAAGTCATGGCCTCCAGGATGGTCAGGTCTTAGTTCTTTGTTTTATTCAGCAAATATTTGTTAAGTATCATGTACCAAAGACAAGAGGTAAACGAAGCAATGGATTAAAAGACCAGGGATCCAAGGGAGACTATTAACCTGGAAGCTGAGTTTCATAGAAAAAAGTAACAAGTAGAATGTTTTGGATAGAAGAAGGATCAGTGGAAAACGAAGATTAGAGGGAGAATAGACCAGTGTAGGGATAAGGGTATAAGAAGAAGAGGTGATGGTCTACATTCGTGATGTGACTGAACATGCAGAAATGTGAGGCTGGTGGAGTAAGTGAGTCCCAGGGTTCCAGATTTGTATTCAGGGAGAATACCAGTGAACATGGCTTCAGGGTCTCCAGCCAAAGCTGTGTGACACCCACTTCAGACCCTGACTCAGAGGTCTGAAACTGAGGGCACTGGAGCACAATCACTTCATACACAAGTGATTCCTACAGTCACAAGCCCCTCAGCTTATGATGCTGATGTTTGCACATTTTCATTTACTAGTATAGCTAATCAAGATCCATACTTTAAATCAATCACCTCAGTTTTTTTCCTCTTCTAGCCAAGTTTAGCAACTTGACTCTGAGAGTCTGCTGTCTCCACCGCATTTGATCATGTGCTATCAGGAGAATTCATCTAATGTCTGCAGCTGCCCTAGCTCCTCTCCGGAGTATGTCAGAAGCCTGACCTGATTTGCAGACAAAGTGAAGGTAATGGACCCTGGGGTGATCATTCAAGACAGCTAAGACGCTGCTCAGGGATTAGATGTTCCAGACTCTGCTAAAGATACTAACAAAAATCTGTTTGAGAAGGATTCAGCACGCCAAATTCATGAGGATGCAAAGTAACACAAAGAATAAAGGAAAAGAGGAACGGGATTATGTAAGAGAAATGTGTCTCATTTGGAATGCACTTCTGGTTTTTCTCTTCTTTTGCTCATTACATTTTCACTGTCTCTCAGGCATGGTGTTCAAGTTTTTTATTTGCATTATCATTGATGCTTTTGAACTGTGGTGTTGGAGAAGACTCTTGAGAGTCCCTTGGACTGCAAGGAGATCCAACCAGGCCATTCTGAAGGAGATCAGCCCTGGGATTTCTTTGGAAGGAATGATGCTAAAGCTGAAACTCCAGTACTTTGGCCACCTCATGTGAAGAGTTGACTCATTGGAAAAGACTCTGATGCTGGGAGGGATTGGGGGCAGGAGGAGAAGGGGACGACGGAGGATGAGATGGCTGGATGGCATCACTGACTCGGTGGACTTGAGTCTGAGTGACCTCCGGGAGTTGGTGATGGACAGGGAGGCCTGGCGTGCTGCGATTCATGGGGTCGCAAAGAGTCGGACACGACTGAGCGACTGATCTGATCTGATCTGATCTGATCATTGAATCCTCTCAACACCCTACGAACTAGGGGCTATTAACATCCCCTTTACACAGATAAGAAAATTCAAAGCTCTGAGAGAGAGATTAAAAAAAAAAAAAATTCCTGAGGTTGCAACAGGAATTGTTGGTAAGCAACAGAGCCTGTGTTAGACACAGGCTAGTGTGACTCCAAAGTCTGTGCTCATTGTCTCTACAGTAACTTGCCACCAACTCTTAGCCTTATCTTCTGCTTCCAGAAAAACCCTATCTACAGTACTCTCACCAATACTTTTGCAAAAAACCCTTCAAATAACTTCCTATCCTCAAAAGGCTCCCCAAGATTTCCCTGTTAGCTCAGTATCATCAACCATTTCTCCCTCCTTGAACCCTATGTTTTATTCATACTCTACTCACAACTCCCTAACATAATTTTGTGCCATACTTCCAATACCTCTGTGTCTTTGGGTTTGATATTTCCTGCACTTGGACTGCTTCCCCTACCAGATATCCTACGTCCTTTGTAAACTCATAGATGTGGCATGTGGTAGACTGTCATAAAGCTTTAAATATTTTTTAAATGAACTAATTAATGAACAAAAGAATGTATAAATAATGCCTATCATTTAACATATCTCCTCTCTGAAGTGTTCTCTGATTATTCATTCCTTATTAATTTTTTTGTACTTTGACACATGATAGTAATATTAAAATAGTTTTGTCATTCAATTTGTCCCTTAACAAAAAGCAACAAAAGTAAATGGAGATTTCTTCAAAGACAAGGTAGGCTTCTTAAAGACAGGAATGGTTTCACCCTTTTCCTCTCTTTTTCCCTAGAAATGGTACAGGGAAGTTTCAAATATTACTTGCTTATTTTCAAAAGTACTGGCAAAAGGGAAAGAATATTCATCTCCACAGATAAAAAGTAAGCATCATAGGGAGGTAGATTTTAGCTCAATACAGAGACTCTTGAACAGTCCCCTGAAAGGAAAGTAGAAAGGTCTATGTTACAGGGGAGTACAAGCATGGGAAATTTTAAAGGATCTCACGAAAAAGCTCCTCTACTTGATATTAAGTTAGACAAGGTGGATTTCTCACTCCACTTAACACAGAGTCTGAGATATCAATGGAAGCAATATAACAATATTTAACATTGAACATGTGCTAGGCCACTCTGGGAACATCAACATATATTAATTCCTTTAATCTTCACAATAGTCCTTTGAAGTTATTCCTATTATCACAGATTAAATGATAAAAATTAAGGTAGGGTCAAGAATACTTCTTAAGAGAAAGAAATTGTAAATGACTCCTTGCTGTTGTTGTTCAGTGACTAACTCAGGTCTGATTCCTTGTGACACTACGGACTACAGAACGCCGAGCTTCTCTGACCTCCACTATCTCCCGGAGTTTGCTCAAATTCAGGTCCATTGAGTCGTGATAGGTGATGCTATCCAATCATCTCATACTCAGCAGCCCCCTTCTCCTATAACTTTCAATCTTTCCCAGCATCAGAATCTTTTCCAGTGAGTCAGCTCTTTGCATCAGGTTGCCAAAATATTGGCGCTTCAGCTTCAGCATCAGTTCTTCCAATGAATATTCAGGGTTGATTTCCTTTAGGATTGACTGGTTTGATCTCCTTGCAGTCCAAGGGACCCTCAAGAGTCTTCTCCAGCACCACAATTCAAAAGCATCAATTCTTCAGTGCTCACCCTTTTTTATGGTCCAACTCTCACATCTATATATGACTATTGGAAAAAAGCATGAGTCCATAGAAAAATCCAGAAAGAGTCTAACACCTGATATTGCCAGAGAGGCAGGTTGACCCCAAGTCCTGTGGTGTGTGCTGTCAGGACTCAGACACTAAAGGGTGATCCAGTTCTGGAAACAAGTCATCATGCTGGGCCCATCCTGATGATTAAAGAGGCCCTCCACATATGAGAGGGAGGCTATAACTAACATCCTCAGATTCAGTTGTGCGTTCTCATGTGGATGAGTGAACACACACACAAACACACACATGCATGTATATACTGAACACATTCACAGTCATACTATGTATACTTCTCTTCTATAGCCTCTATTTCATGATATCAACTTGAATATGTGCCTTTTTCCACCACAGGATTGAGTTCTCACTGAGGGCAGGAATGATACATTCACCTGATTCTGGAGGACCTACACAAAACCTTGAATAGAATGAATAGAACGCTCATAAATTGGATAAATGAGTGAACGTTAAACATATTAGACTAAATAATTTCAGCCACATCAACGTATGTATATTGTGCTCTTTCCATGTGAAGCTGTGAGTCATTCCTTGAGTACATTTCATTTCAGAAACCTCCATGCCATGTTAAATACTATTCTGTTAGTCTATAATTATCTTTCTCACACTTTTATATATATTTCATCCCTATCAAGAGAAGTAAGCCCCAGGTCAAATGACATTTCCTCTTACAAGTCTTTGTCAACAACTCCAATAATAACTAATTGCTCTAAATACTAACTACAGAAACTCCTGTGCTTCTGATTCACTTCAAAAGCCATAGCACTTAACACAATGCTTGACCCTGAAGAGGAGATCAAAACATGTTTGCTGAATGAATGAGTGGATTTATGACTCACTAAATGGATGAATGAATGAATGATTCCTTCATATTTACCATTCTCTCTGTCTTCTTGCCAAACCATTAGCCGAATACCAGTGCATTGTTCTGAAGCTCACCAGAGCACAGAGGAAGAGGAGAAAGCCCAGAACCTGAAGGGTTCTGATGGCTCATTCCCCACTCCTCCTCAAAATCCCTGAAAGACTTTTTTTTCCCCCCATGGAAAAAAACCCTCTTGTTTATTTGATTAAACAAAAATAAAATAAGTTGCATAGGAACAATTTTAAAGTCCAAGGAGACACCAACTTTGTTTTAAGGCTGCAGTAGCTGATACGTCATCTCCTTGCTACCTTGTCCAGCCTCCTCTGTGGACCACAGTGATACATTCAGAAGCCTGTTAGCTAACACAAGAGTTTTTGAAAACCCCTGAAAGACTTTTTGATAGCAGCCATTCTGACCGGTGTGAGATGGTACCTCACTGTGGTTTTGATTTGCATTTCTCTGATAATGAGTGATGTTGAGCATCTTTTCGTGTGTTTGTTAGCCATCTGTATGTCTTCTTTGGAGAAATGTCTGTTTAGTTCTTTGGCCCATTTTTTGATTGGGTCATTTATTTTTCTGGAATTGAGCTGCAGGAGCTGCTTGTATATTTTTGAGGTTAATTATTTGTCAGTTGCTTTGTTTGTTATTATTTTCTCCCATTCTGAAGGCTGTCTTTTCACCTTGATTATAGTTTCCTTCATTGTGTAAAAAGCTTTTAAGTTTAATTAGGTCCCATTTGTTTATTTTTGCTTTTATTTCCATTACTCTGGGAGATGGGTCATAGAGGATTCTGCTGTAATTTATGTCAAAGAGTGTTTTGCCTATGTTTTCCTCTAGGAGTTTTATGGTTTCTGGTCAAAACCACTACAATATTGTAAAGTAATTAGCCTCCAATTAAAACAAATAAATTAATTAAAAAAAACCTGAAAGACAGGAGTCCTAACTTTCCTTCTGATTGAGCAGCAAATATGGATGTAGTTATATGGATTCCAACCCCAGGGTCTTCTTTGATAGCAGACAGAAACTTTTTCTTTAAATTCGCAGAAAGGGAAATAATAAAGAATCAGTCTCTTTGGGCTGTATATCCTAAAGGAGGTATACAAAATAAAATCATTCAGATACGACCAAAGGGAATAACATACACCAAGTACCTCCTATATGCCAACAGCGTGCTACCTGTTTGATGTACACTATTGCCTGACTAATAAACACATATTCTTTCCACCACACCAAGGCTGTGAAATTCATCCAACAATTGCAGTTACAAGAAAGTCTCTTGGTTCCCCTTCTTCATCTACCCAGAGGCAGGAAGCAAACTAGCATACAGTTTCCCAGGCACATTTGAAATTAAAGAAAAATTTCATGTTTCCCTGGTGGCTCAGATGGTAAAGAATCTGCCTGCAGTGCAGGAGACTTGGGTTTGATCCCTGGGTTGGGAAAATCCCCTGAAGAAGAGAATGGCTACCAACTCCAGTATTCTGGCCTAAATAATTCTAAGGGCAGAGGCACCTGGCAGGCAAGTCCATAGGGTCGCAAAGGGTTAGACACGACTAAGTGACTTTCACTTCACTCCCTTCATGAGGGCAGCTGAATCTCTGGTTTGTCATCCATGAAAACACATGGCCTTTAGTCTTCGTTTGGCTGGAACAACCCAGACCACCACCTGGCTTGAACAAGTTGGCCCCTCCTTTCCTCAGGCATCTGGCACAGCCAGGCACCAGCACGGCTGTCCACATTATAAATACATTCTTCCCAAGAGGAGAAGACCTGCTCCTAACTCCAATCCTTCCTTCCCCCAAATAATTATAATAGTGTTCTTGTCACCAGCTTATCTATTCTTATCTTTCTCTGCACTTTGTCACAGCTAATCTCTTGATGAGTCACAGGGAGGGGGAGAAAGAGAGAATGAGGGATCACTCAGATACAGACAACACATTTATACAGCCTGTGTCTAATCAGATTACTGTCTTATCAGGGGTTGATGGGCACTAGTGGTGGGAGGAGAGAGACAGAGCTACATATTGCCATCTGAGTTTTTGATAACAGGAAGACACTGCTAGATTCTTGAATTAACCTTTTTGTCCTACACACTCTATTGTTTATTTTTCAGAGTTTATTTTGTGTAGGATTTTTTTTTGGACTGTGCCTTCTGCAGAAGGACACCCACACACTGTGGCAGCAGCTGCTTCTATTAATTCCAAGCCATTAAAAAAATTAAAATTAAACCCAATTACTTTGGTTGGTGTAGAGCTGGGGAATAGCTGAGACTGATTATTCCCCCTGGTCATGGACAGCAACAATATTCCTACCTACATGTGGCTGCTGGCAGAATGCTAATATAGTCAGATGCTCCAAGGACAGGCTTCTCATGCAGAGACAGGCTCTAGGACTCCAATCCAGAGTCCTGAGAGGACACAAGAAGAGGACACTGGACAAAAAACTAGAAGTTGGGTGCTGATCTAAGCTGTAGTAGGCTTCCCAGGTGGCTCAGTGGTAAAGAATCTGCTGCCCATGCAGAAGACAGGGATTAAATCCCTGGGTCAGGAAGATTGCCCTGGAGAAGGAAATGACAATCCACTCCAGTATTCTTGCCTGGGAAATCCCATGGACAGAGCAGTGTGGCTGGTTATAGTTCCTGGGGTCACAAAAGAGTTGGATGTGACTAAACCACCACAACAATAAGTGGTAATCCTTGGGAAGGACTCTACCCTACCTGGCACCTCTGTGTAAAACATGGTTACTAAAATGTGTCCTGTGGCTCAGAAGGTAAAGAATCTGCCTGCAGTGTGGGAGCCCTGAGTTTGAACCCTGGGTCAAGAAGATCCCCTGGAGAAGGAAATGGCAACCCACTCCAGCGTTCTTGCTTGGAGAGTTCCATAGACAGAGGAGCCTGGCAGGCTACATACAGTTCATGGGGTCGAAAAGAGTCACACAACTGAGTGACTAACACACACACACACACACACACACACACACACACACGCACGCACACATATCCCTCTTAGGGTTTTTGTGACTCAGGTGAAAAGTCTATGTTTTCAAAATTATAATCTGTTGGTATATAAGATGCTACTCCAGTGTTCTTGCCTGGAGAATCCCATGGACAGGGGAGCCTGGTGGGCTGCCGTCTATGGGCTCGCACAGAGTCGGACACGACTGAAGCGACTTAGCAGCAGCAGCAGCAACAAGATGCTATATGAGGAAGTATCAGAATGCTGGGTGCTTGTGATGGGGTTGCTAGCTGTAGCTACAAAAGTTGAGGTTTGCCCTGAAGTTTTGTGTCCAAGTTACTTTGTTGCTCCATCATAGATGGAATAATAATAAGGTTTCTGGGTGGGTGTGAAGTCATTAGACTGGAATCTCCTTATAGTCCCACTGCATAGAACCTATTTTAACAATGTTACTCAATAAATATTTTGAATGAGGGGATGAATAAGTCAGTCAGAGCTGAGTTAGAATGAATAAGAGCTCTGCTCAATTTCGGCTTTGATGCATTTTAGAAATGAAGTCATTGTACAGTAGATCTAATGCAGGCCTGGGCTCTAATTTACTTCCATTACGTGTCAATCTTGGCCTGAGTTTCCACATCTATAAAATGAAAACAGTATCTAGCTCACACTTTTGTTTTGAAGATTAGAGGTGAGATTGTTACCTGATACATAACAGGTGCTCACAATGGTCACTGTGATATCACCATGGTCACTGTGATTATCACCGTGCTCTGTGTGATGATGGATAGTTGGCATCACACTATCTCTTGATTCAGAATAATGAGTTCCAAATTCATACTAAGGGGGGGTATGAAATGGGCAAGGCAGGTAGGACAGGGGACAAAAGAAAAGGTGACAAGGGATGAGAGACCATTTAAACATTCAGGAAAGAAAACCAGTGGTGATCTGTTCCTGATCCTCCCTACAACAATGTAACCAACACCTCCATTTCAAGGAAATGTGCTCTGTAATAAAATTACGTGTGCCTGTCAAGATACAGGAAGGCAGTTAACTCCTTCAGGTCTCAAATGGTTGTGGGAGAGGAATTCAAAGGTGTTTCCATTACTGGTAGCTGACTGTGCCTGTCAGTCAAACTGTGGCCCATGCAGCAACCTGCCAGATGCATGGAATCTTGAGGTCACTAGTTGGTTGGATTGAGTGGAAATTTGGAAAATTATAGGTTAGGCAAATGTGAAATACGTCTGGGAAATAGAGACTGAGAAGTCTTGCTTATAGAGCATAGTCTGCTCATAGCATATTTATCATATGTTACAAATCTAAAAAAATTTTTTTTTGGTTACTCAAACAATTTTTGCAATAAAGTTCACCAGCAGTGAGCTCAAGAATAAAAGAGTGTATGGTTTAGTAAAACTTTGCATTTCTCATGAAATTCAGTGATAAAGGGCTCAAACCCAGGTCTCCCGCATTGTAGACGGATGCTTTACTGTCTGAGCCACCAGGGAAGTCCTTGATAAACATGAAAGTTGCATAAAATGTTTGTTAGTATTTATGATCCACTATAGGGCTTGTTGTTCTGGGCTCCAAAATCACTGCAGATGGTGACTGCAGTCAGGAAATTAAAAGACGCTTACTCCTTGGAAGGAAAGTTATGACCAACCTAGATAGCATATTCAAAAGCAGAGACATTACTTTACCAACAAAGGTTCGCCTAGTCAAGGCTATGGTCTTTCCTGTGGTCATGTATGGATGTGAGAGCTGGACTGTGAAGAAGGCTGAGCGCCGAAGAATTAATGCTTTTGAAGTGTGGTGTTGGAGAAGACTCTTGAGAGTCCCTTGGACTGCAAGAAGATCCAACCAGTCCATTCTGAAGGAGATCAATCCTGGAATTTCTTTGGAAGGAATGATGCTAAAGCTGAAACTCCAGTACTTTGGCCACCTCATGAGAAGAGTTGACTCACTGGAGAAGACTCTGATGCTGGGAGGGATTGAGGGCAGGAGGGGAAGGGGACGACAGAGGATGAGATGGCTGGATGGCATCACTGACTTGATGGGTGTGAATCTGGGTGACCTCCAGGAGCTGGCGATGGACAGGGAGGCCTGGCGTGCTGCGGTTCACGGGGTCGAAAAGAGTCGGACACGACTGAGCGACTGATCTGATCTGATCTAATAGGGCTTGTTGGAGAAGGAAATGGCAACCCACTCCAGTACTCTTGCTTTGAAAATCCCATGGACGGAGGAGCTTGGTGCAGGCTACTATCCATAGGGTCGCAAAGAGTCAGGCATGACTGAACGACTTCACTTTCACTTTCATAGGGGTTGTACTGATAATATGACCACATTAAAACTGAAGACACAGTGCTGCTTAAGAAACACCAGCACCTACTTGGTTTAACAGTTATTTTAAGAAAAATGTATGTCTAAAGACTATAATTCACATATGTAAAAGCAGAACCATAGAATAAAAATAATTGAAATTATTTTAGCACAGTCAATATACTTCAAATGAAAAGCCATACTTCACAGTGATGTGTGGTATCACTTTCATTTAGAGTGCATGACTGTTCTAAAATGATTTCAATTATTTTTAATTCCAAGTTTTCTTATATATAAAGTGGTAGCTGTTAATGTCTTTTCTCTATTAGCACAAGAACTAAAACCAGTAATGGTACATCAGTGTCATTGGGAGAAGGCAATGGCAACCCACTCCAGTACTCTTGCCTGGAGAATCTCATGGATGGAGGAGCCTGGTAGGCTGCACTACATGAGGTCACTAGGAGTTGGACACAACTGAGTGACCTCACTTTCAATTTTCACTTTCATACATTGGAGAAGGAAATGGCAACCCACTCCAGTATTCTAGCCTGGAGAATACCAGGGACCGGGGAGCCTGGTGGGCTGCCGTCTATGGGGTCACACAGAGTCGGACACAACTGAGAAAGTACTTTAACTTAATTCCAAAGGAATTTAATTATTTTCATCTAATTCATGGGATCAAACTAAGGCTTTTAGAAATTCATTCTGTTAAAGGTTAAATACTATTTTAGTGGGATAATACTGTTAAATCAGTAAAATAAAGCTCAACCTTAGAGATAAAATTACTTTTTTAAGATAACATGAATATAAATTTTGGTAAAAGCAATATACTTATTGAATCAACAAACCTATAGAATAGAAATTTATTTTGAGTCGGTTGGAAGTATTCATATAAATCAAAATTGCATCCAAAATAAGCTTCTAATTTCTACTCTCAAAGTAGAAACCGTAGTTCTCCAAATTTATACAATGTAAGCAAATTATACAAATTTTTATGAAGCTAATGCTAAACCACATACACAGAAAAACTTTTTTTTTTTTTTTAAGTTTCAGGAAGGCTTATTTTCTTTACTGTTTGCCATCAATGGAATCTTAGAGATTTTGAGCTTTTAATAAAATATTTTGTTAATCAATATTGATTTTGCTGTGTGTTTTTTTGTTTGTTTTTCTGGTGATAATGAAACTTCTAAATTTTGCTATTAAGACCTTTAAATGAGAACAGAATTTTGGTTGCATTTTGTTAAAATCAAATTGGAAATCTTGAATTAAGTATTCAACAAATGAAGCACCAAAGTATTTTAGGTTTTAAAGCTGTTATTAAATTGCAATTGTTGAAAAGAAAGCTTTCAAACAAGAAGACATGACATTTATCTCTACAAAGGCAAGGGAGGAATTGTACAAATTAATGATGAAAGCACAATTGGAATACAATATTTAATTTTGAAATTCAATGCTTATAATTTGGGATACTACAGTGTAAGAGGATAATTTTTTATGAAGCTTCTATTTTTAATTGGATATCTGTATATTGTACCAGAGTGGAATGAAATTGAGCAGGCTTATAAATTTGTAGCATCTGCATTTGGTGAAAATATAAAAGAATCAAGAATAAGCACCTTAATTGATAAAAATTGTTTCATATTAAAAAAAGAGAGATCCAAGAAAATTTCTCCAAAGGGAGTAAACAAAATAGTAACTATGAAAATATTTGGACTGAAATGTTTATCAATTTCAATACTGACAAGCTTATAATTAAGAATGTCCTCAATTTGGGAGAATTTGCTCTAAGTCTATTAGATACCTATAGAGATAATGCCTTTTATTTAACAATATTATGATCTATAAAGGAGAATAAATTGAATATATCAAGAATTTCAAATTTATTAACCATAAAAATGTATTCTGAAGAAGACTTAAGACACAGTCACCAAAACTCCAAAATAATAAAGCTATATTAGAAAAAATATTTTCATGAGAATACCAATGTCATAGTATTAGATATATAAATCACTAAAAAAACTGATTAAAGTGAGTAAATGTATATAAAAATAGCTGTATTATTTTAAGAAAATAGATATAAGCTTTTAATTTTTTTCTTTACTGTACATGGATGTATACAATTTTATTTTTAGAAAGAATATTGATTTTTAAAATAATTGTTTTGTAAATCCAACATAAAATAATTGGAGGTCAATACATGAAATATTTTTAAAATATAACTTTACTTTTCCTGTCCACTTTCACTTGGGATGGTGACAAATTATGTGATCATCCTACTCATTTGCCAACCTAATTGTTCCTATTGAATATCTCAAAGTTACTTCAACTCCAACCTGAATTAAATGAATCACCTAACCTCCCCTAAAACTAGCCCTTTGAAAATGCTTCCAACTCAGTAAGTAGCTCCACTAACCACATCCAACCAACTGTACAAGTCAAAAATCTGAGTCAGCCTGACGTCTTCCTTTCTTTCATACTTACCTTCCTTTGTGATTCAATAAATATTGTCTGAGAGCTAGATGTTGGGGAAGCAGATGTGAAAAGGCAATTTCATGCTTTCATGGAACTTAAATTGTGAGGAGAGAAAAATAAACAAATAAATTGCTATATAATATAGTGTAAGGTAATGATGAAAAGGCCAGTTTCCATTCCAGTCTCAAAGAAGGACATTCTTTGGCCTTTATATGAAGAGTATATCATGTGAAAGCCCAGGCTAGATGAAGCAGAAGCTGGAATCAAGACTGCCTGGAGAAATAACAAATTCAGATATGCAGATGATACCACCCTAATGGCAGAAAGAGAAAAGGAACTAAAGAGCCTCTTGATGAAGGTGAAAGAGGAGCACGCAAAAGCTGGCTTAAAACTCAACATTCAAAGACAAAAATCATGGCATCCAGTCCCATCACTTCATGGCAAATAGATGGGGAAAAAGTGGAAACAACATCAGATTTTATTTTCTTGGGCTCCAAAATCCTTGCAGACAGTGACTGCAGCCATGCAATTAAAAGACACTTGCTCCTTGGAAGAAAAGCTATGACCAATCCAGACAGTGTATTACAAAGCAGAGACATCACCTTGCTGACAAAGGTCCATATAGTCAAAGATATGGTTTTCCAGTAGTCATGTATGGATGTGAGAGCTGGAGCATAAAGAAGGCTGAGCACTGAAGAATTAATGCCTTTAAACTGTGATACTGGAGAAGACTCTTGAGAGTTTCTTGAACAGCAAGGATACCAAACCAGTCAATCCTAAAGGAAATCAACCCTGAATATTCATTGGAAGGACTGATGCTGAAGCTGAAACTCCAATACTTTGGCCACCTGATGCGAAGAGCTGACTCATTTGAAAAGACCCTGATGCTGGGAAAGATTGAAGGAGGGAGGAGAAGGGGACAACTGAAGATGAGATGGCTGGATGGCATCACCAACTCAATGGACATGAATTTGAGCAAACTCCAGGAGATAGTGAAGGACAGGAAAGCCTGGTGTGTCCATGGAGTTGCAAAGAGTTGGACATGACTTAGAGAATGAACAACAACAAAGGTAATGATGAGTATAATGAATATAAACAAAGCAAAGTAAGAGGACATACAGTAATGGAGGGGACTATATTAACTAGAGTGGTCACAGAGACAACTATTTAGTAGAAACTGAATAATGTGAGGAAATAATCCATGTATGTATATGGATTATCATATTATATATATTCCCAAGAAAATAGTGGTCCAGAGAGAACAATAGGAAAAAAGGTGCAAGCTTGTTGTGTCTCTAGGAACTGCAGGAAGGTCAGTGTGATGGAATAGAAATAAGTGAGGAAGTGATTGGTACAGAGATAGAAAGGGAGAGAGGAGGCCATTGTATAGGGCCTTGCAGGCCTTAGTAAGAGTTTTTTTATGAGAAGTAACTTAGGGTAAAGATATCGAGAGTAATGAAATGATTTGATTTACATTAAAAAAAAACACACACAAAAATTGCTGACATGACTGGTTGATATGCTCATTCACAGGAGTCAGCTCTGACATTTTGGTCTTCATCCCATGAAAGACAGTGTCCGAGTCCATTTCTCAGTACCCATCATCTGTCGGTGAATGTTACAGGTTCCTTTCTACACAATGGATCTGCACAGTTTAAAAATTATATGAAAGAGCTTTCATACTTTAGTGGACTTATCCATCTTAGAAGCTCTAAATCTTTGTATTTCACAACCTCCCACTTTTGAGGGTTATTATGTTAATTAAAATAATAAAATGGACTCAATAAAGAGCTTTTGGTTATTGAAATGAGTAAATGAACTTCACAAGTCATTTACCAGCTTCCTGAAATTTGGAAACCAGAAATATAGGAGATGAGAAACTTTTTATTTTCTTCTAATGAGAAATATGTAAGTGTTTTTTGAAAGATTGTCTGTGTGATCTATCTTAGAGGTCTATAAGCTCTTTATACTGACACAACTATACACTTTTATAGAGAGATAAGATTTTCAGGATCATCTAGTCTAGTGTCTTTCAAGTAACTTTTAGTTTCTCCAAAAGTGTTTTCTTCAAAATAATGCTAGCAGAGAGGCACAATGTGCAAAAATCAAACAAATAGATAAATAGAATTCAGATGGCAAGAAACAAGGCAAGCATGGGGAGGGGCACTTTTCATTTTATATTTGAAGTGTAGCAAGGTAAGTGATTAGACAAAGTCACACTGGAGGTGAGAGGCAGAGCTAAGAACTGCTCTTCCAAGGACATTTGTTTTGTTAAATTGAACGAAATGGCAAATAGATGGGGGAAAAAGTGGAAACAACATCAGATTTTATTTTCTTGGGCTCCAAAATTCTTGCAGACAGTGACTGCAGCCATGCAATTAAAAGACACTTGCTCCTTGGAAGAAAAGCTATGACCAATCTAGACAGTGTATTACAAAGCAGAGATATCACTTTGCTGACAAAGGTCCATATAGTCAAAGATATGGTTTTCCAGTAGTCATGTATGGATGTGAGAGCTGGACCATAAAGAAGGTTGGGCACCAGAGAATTAAGTATAGTTCTTGATGCTGAGGCTAAATTAGTGTGTAAAGTCCCTCTTTTCATGAAAGAGAACAAATATATATGATATATATTAACATGTATATTTATGCATATACATATTTGTCAGGTGGTAATAAGTACTATGTACTATGGTAATAAGTACTATGCTTTATTTCTGCTTTATTGACTATGCCAAAGCCTTTGACTGTGTAGATCACAATAAACTGTGGAAAATTCTGAGAGAGATGGGAATACCAGACCACCTGATCTGCCTCTTGAGAAATCTGTATGCAGGTCAGGAAGCAACAGTTAGAACTAGTCATGGAACAACAGACTGGTTCCAAATAGGAAAAGGAGTACGTCAAGGCTGTATATTGTCACCATGTTTATTTAACTTATATGCAGAGTACATCATGAGAAATGCTGGACTGGAAGAAACACAAGCTGGAATCAAGATTGCCAGGAGAAATAGCAATAACCTCAGATATGCAGATGATACCACCCTTATGGCAGAAAGTGAAGAGGAACTCAAAAGCCTTTGATGAAAGTGAAAGTGGAGAGTGAAAAGGTTGGCTTAAAGCTCAACATTCAGAAAACGAAGATCATGGCATCTGGTCCCATCACTACATGGGAAATAGATGGAGAAACAGTGGAAACAGTGTCAGACTTTATTTTTCTGGGCTCCAAAATCACTGCAGTTGGTGACTGCAGCCATGAAATTAAAAGACGCTTACTCCTTGGAAGGAAAGTTATGACCAACCTAGATAGCATATTCAAAAGCAGAGACATCACTTTGCCAACAAAGGTTCGCCTAGTCAAGGCTATGGTCTTTCCTGTGGTCATGTATGGATGTAAGAGCTGGACTGTGAAGAAGGCTGAGCGCCAAAGAATTGATGCTTTTGAACTGTGGTGTTGGAGAAGACTCTTGAGAGTCCCTTGGACTGCAAGGAGATCCAGCCGGTCCATTCTGAAGGAGATCAGACCTGGGATTTCCTTGGAGGGAATGATGCTCAAGCTGAAACTCCAGTATTTTGGCCACCTCATGCGAAGAGTTGACTCATTGAAGAAGACTCTGATGCTGGGAGGGATTGAGGGCAGGAGGAGAAGGGGACGACAGAGGATGAGATGGCTGGTTGGCATCACTGACTCAATGAATGTGAGTCTGAGTGACCTCCGAGAGCTGGTGATGGATAGGGAGGCCTGGCGTGCTGCAGTTCATGGGGTCGCAAAGAGTCGGACACGACTGAGCGACTGATCTGATCTGAATAAGTACTATGAAGAAAAAAGACAACATAAGGGTAAGGGGATAGAAAGTAAAGGAAGTGGGTGGTAAGTTAGTTATAAAGGATTGTCAAGAAAAGCCTTTCTGATGAGGCAACGTCTAAATAAAGTGAAGCCCAATGGAATTCCAGGGGAAAGCAAGTGCCAGTAATGTTTCCCTGATGCTTCTGCTCCTCCAGGACAAAGTATCAACTGCTTCTGCTGCTAAGTCGCTTCAGTCATGTCCGACTCTGTGCGACCCCATAGATGGAAGCCCACCAGGCTCCCCCGTCCCTGGGATTCTCCAGGCAAGAACACTGGAGTGGGTTGCCATTTCCTTCTCCAATGCATGAAAGTGAAAAGTGAAAGTGAACTCGCTCAGTTGTGTCTGACTCTTAGTGACCCCATGGACTGCAGCCTACCAGGCTCCTCCACCCATGGGATTTTCCAGGCAAGAATACTGGAGTGGGGTGCCATTGCCTTCTCCAGAGCATCAACTAGGTACCAAGAATTACATTAGCCCGTTTATAGGCATGAAGACTTGGAGCAATAGGGAAAACATAGATTTTAAATCTAGTTTTGAATTCAGGTTTTGGCAGGCATTTGACTTATCCTGTTTTATCTTCAGTTTTATGATTTTAAAAATGGGAATGATATTATTTTTCTTGCAGATATGCTCAAAGGATGTAGTAAGAAAATACATGTAAAGTTCCCAACATACACCAGGGCCCTATATTTGGCAGATATTCGTATTATCTACTTCACTTTCTTTGAATGAAGGATTATTGTAGTTGGCATTAGTAAATGTTGGATGCTTGGTATCTATTTCCTCTTCCTAACAGCAAACTATTTCTTGTACTTAAGCAACTCCTGCCTCATGGGATATGGGTGAAAGGAAATGCATCTGAAGGATATTGGGGACCTACATTATCAGCATGGATGTGAGAGCTGGACCATAAAGAAGGCAGAGCACTAAAGAATTAATGCTTTTGAATTGTGGTGCTGGAGAAGACTCTTGAGACTCTCTTGGACAAAAGGAGATCAAACCAGTCAATCCTAAAGGAAACTGACTCTGAACTCATTGGAAAGACTGATGATGAAGCTGACCCTTTGAAAAAGACCCTAATGATTGGAAAGATGGAAGGCAGAAGGAGAAGAGGGTGACGGAGGATAAAATGGTTGGAAGGCATCACAGATTCAGCAGGCAAGAACTTGGGAAAACTCTAGGAGATGGTGAAGGATGTTAGCTAAAATAGTAAATAGATTCTTTTTTCAGGTAGGACTATTGAAAAGCAGCCAGTTTCTTATCAAAACCTCTCACAACTGGCTTAATCCCTTCTGGGAAATTTCTAGGGGGAATATTGAGGCAGGTCTGAAATTTAAGGAGGGTATGAAAAAGTGGTGTTAAGTGTGGAAAGAGGGGGTCAGAGAGTAATGGGATCAGGGAGACTACACCTTTGTCTCCAAGTTGGTCTTCCATTTTGAAACATAAGCCTAAGAAAGTGGTCTTCAAACTGGAAAGTTATTGCAATAAGGGAAAAAAGATGAGAAGAAAATAAATCCTGTGGAGTGAAGACAAAGGTGATAGGATCAAGAGGCAAATGAAAGAAGTCTTAATGGAAGATTTATTAGAGAGCATGGCTTGCATCAGTCCCAGAGGCAGGGATGACTTGGAAAATGAATTTAGCAATGTTTCCTATTCTTTTAGGCTGAGACCTTACAGAATGTGATATTTCTTAAAAATGAGTCCCAATCCACATCTAGGCTTCCAGCTTGCAGTAGATGGATTCCTAGCATTGTAAATGTGTTTTGGAGAGGACAAGGGTGGAAAGGGGTGGCAACTTTGCTCTTTCTGGATTAGTTTTGGTGGAAAATTGCATCTCTATTTGTCCATAAATCAGTCAGAATATAGCTGTACCAGTGTCCTGGGAGGAACAAAGACTCAACTGATCAAAAATGCTTCTGAATGCCAAGCAGCCTACAGATGCAACCTGCATAAACTTCAGCCCTGACTGTGAGCTTACTATGCCCCACCTGATTACCTCTAATTAAAAAACCTGGCTAATTCTCAGTTTTCCAAGTCAGTCAAAGTGATTCTACACGGATAATGCAGAACTCAAGCACACATTCAGCACCTCCTCTATGTGAGCATTTTTCCAAGTATGGAAGATTAAAAGATGAATAGGACACAGTCCTGTCCCCATCCCCTGAGAAATTCAGTCTTACAAGAGATACAGGCATCCTGACCATGACAAGAAATGTTCTGAGTTCTGTGGTATAGATGTGTGCACACATAATGGGGCCACAGAGAAATCATACATGACGTGGGAGGTTATTCAGATGCACATGGGCTGGCCCTTGATGGACGGATGGCTAAGAGCTCACCAGCGAATAAAGGAATGATGAAGGAATTTCTCAGCAGAACGAGAGGCATAGGAAGATGGAGGTGGCTTTTGCGTACTGTTTATGGGAACAGGTTTTTAAAGTTAATATCAGATCTTTTCATACACCTGCTTAAAATCCTCTAGTGATTTTCCACACACATAAGAAAGAAGTCTAAAGTTATAACCATAAGGTGGCCTCCACCAATTTTATCTGTGGTGCTGTCTTTCTTTCCTCCCCTGTTCTGCCCACATGCCTTCTTTCTCGTCTTCAAATACATCAAGTTCATTCCTATCCTGAGGCCTTTTCATTTGTTGCTTCCTGTCTTCCTCTTTCTTGAATGCGCTTCTCTCAACTCCTTCTCATTTCTCAGATCTCATCCAGATGTAACCCATACAAGGAGTCTTTCCAGATCACTTAATTTAAATCAGCCCCTAACTTCAGTCACTCTGTCTCATTTCCTTATTTTATTTTCTTCACGGCACTTAACAATAACTGAAATTTTGTCTCCCTCCACTGGAGTATAAGCTCTTTGATGGCAGATACTCTATGTATATATTTACAATTCCAATGTCCAGAGTTTATGACACAATACTTGAATTGAATAGATGAACTCAGTGGTGATCAGCACCTTGTGTGGGTACACAGAACACACAGAAATGACAGGTAATAGTTATAAAGGTGGATAAGACTAGTATCAGTGGTCATTATAGTAAAAATCAGATCAGATCAGATCAGATCAGCTCAGTCGCTCAGTCGTGTCCGACTCTTTGCGACCCCATGAACCACAGCATGCCAGGCCTCCCTGTCCATCACCAGCTCCCGGAGGTCACTCAGACTCGCATCCATCGAGTCAGTGATGCCATTCAGCCATCTCATCCTCTGTCGTCCCCTTCTCCTCCTGCCCTCAATCCCTCCCAGCATCAGAGTCTTCTCCAATGAGTCAACTCTTCGCATGAGGTGGCCAAAATACTGGAGTTTCAGCTTTAGCATCATTCCTTCCAAAGAAATTCCAGGATTGATCTCCTTCAGAATGGACTGGTTGGATCTTCTTGCAGTCCAAGGGACTCTCAAGAGTCTTCTCCAACACCACAGTTCAAAAGCATCAATTCTTCGGCGCTCAGCCTTCCTCACAGTCCAGCTCTCACATCCATACATGACCACACCCAATTAATTGGCATTTTCTGTGTGCTAGGCCCATGCTAATTCCATTACTTTATTTAACCTTCAGAGTAATCTTGGGATATAAAACTATTAGCCCTCTCTTAAAGACAAAGTATGTAAGATAATGAGAAAGAGGGCTTTTGTCATGTGTCAATGTCTTTCTACTCCTGAATAGGACTAGATTTTGAATTTAACCTACCTGACTCACAAAACCTGTATCTAATAATACAATAGAGAGGGGTAACTAGATTATAATCTCCCTCAAACTACCTCAGAATCTTGCCACTTGAGGTGTCTTCTACATTTGTGTGATTAGAGAATGGAATGTCCTTTAGGATAAAGTGTGGGCAGGGAACAAATTGAAACTAGGCCCAAATTTTGTCCCCAAGTAGCCAAAGATTCTCTCTCTACTTAAACTCAGTGCACATTCACTTTTCATTAAACAAACAAACAAACAAAAACTGAGCCAATTTTAAAAATCTAGAAATATCAAGAAAAAAATCTATTTGTTTTATATTAAACGCATGAATAGAAAAGGACCAAATCAGTTAATTTTTTGGACCTTTGACCTCATAATGATCAAAAATATCATTGTATGTGTGTGTGTGTGTTTACTATTTTAGGTCCAAAATAAATTTGAGGTGACTTACAGATGTATACATAATAGAAATACAAAGAATAAAACTGGAAATGAAGACAGGATATCATGAGCAAAAAATGAAATAGTTTGAAGTAAAGTTATCACAAATAGATGTATACCATAAAGTTATGTGTACTCATTAGAAGTAGGCTTTAAATTTGAGTTTCCTGGTAGCCAAAGCAAAGAAGGAACTATGAAAAGTCATATGCTCTCAAGAGTTAACAAAATAAAAAATAATCTAGTTTATTTGGCAAAAGGAAGCCAATTATTTATAATTTTTCCTGGTCACAAAACCTAACAAATTTTTCTCATGCATTCAGATATTTTTTTTTTCTTACCATCTGTAAATTCATTGAGAAAATTCATATTATTTTATGGAGTCCCTCAATGCAAGCCAAGGGCGCTATGCCAGAGGACAATTGTACAAAAGCAACTCTATGAAGCACAAAGATAATGCAGTCCACAATGCAGCTCTCTGGTTATCTAGCATGGTCCAGGACAGAGGAACTGATGAACTGTATCTCCAAGCAGGCTTTCATTAATGCTATTTCTTGCAACTGCATTTCTATTTAGAATAAGTCGGCCAAGAATCTGAGGTTCAACGTTGTGTCAAAACTCTTAGCGTATAGGTATTTAAAAGCATAATCTTGCATTCTTACAGTTAACTAACTGGAGGATAGGATATGCTCTTCTGGAAATTTAGAAACAAAGTAGCATGTCTGGGTGGATGGTCAAGGAAGAATGTATGGACAGGGTCAACATTATCCATGCAAATATATAAGGATCTAACCTAATGTACTGACAGCTGGCATATGATTGTGGACTTTTCAGCTTTCAATCTTAAATAAGACTATATTTCTCTTTGAATTACAATTGAATTTTCACTGGAATTGTTGGCTACTGTGTTGAGCTGGCCAAGGACTTTCTTATACTTCAAAGAGACAAAATCTTGGAAGTAACTGTACATTCACTAGGGAGTGCATTCAGCCTGTGCTCTAAAATGCCACATTGAGAAAAGGCAGTCTGGAAAAGTTCCCTGTTCAGTGATTGTGTTTTAATAAATAAAAAGGCAGCTGTGATGAAGAGAAAGCAGCATATGGGACAAAAAGCCTACAAGTCAATTGTCTGCAGAATGCTGCAGCAATCCCCATGGCATGTGCTTCCTAGAGGATGATGTGACGTTTGTCAACACACGTAGAGCAAACGATAGGAAAAGACTCCCATGTATAATTCATCTCTCTATCAAGTTAAATACACAAATACCTCAATTGTAAGTTGGCACAGACTAAATATTTTAAAGCTTCCCACAGTGCTCTGGGTCCTCATCGTTGCCATTCCAGACAACTGTAGGAGACAAGCATTTCCCTCATTCAGAGTAAGTCACTGACAAGCACCTCTCTTCTCTTGGTCAACACGCACCATCACTTTATGCAGTCTGATAGTGCTCTCCTTGTCTGGAAGCAATTATCAAGAGACTTCAAGCTAGAAAGAATACTCCCAAGTATGCTCATAGGCGTGTCTTATTATTAAATTAGTCAAGGGTAGAATCCTACTCTTCTCTCTTCCCTGGAGAGATTTTTACCATAACATCTACACACTTCAATGAACTCATGTTTATGTGAGGTGTGTGTGTGTGTGTGTGTGTGTGTGTGTGTGTGTGTGAGTGTGTGTGCACTCCCTTTCCTAGATAGAAACTACTTGAGAATACTGAGCTTTCCTTATGGTTTTGCTACACCCAGCACCTCTTAACAGAGGCAATGCTTAAAAACTGGCTACACATGAATAAGTGACTACAAAAAGATTTTTCCCCACTATAGGAATATTTGGTTTTTGAGTGATTAGCATCCTCGCCATCACCTCACTGATCCTCCTTAACATGCCCTGTTCAAATCATCAAAGGCACTTCAAGAGCACTCCATACAACATATTCTATGTGGTATTTCTGCATATAAATTCTCATTTGAAATCCAGTTCTATTTCCAAGATTGTACTTCAAATGAATAGTCTTTAAAATCATAGTTACTATATAAATTCAGATGCATCTTCAGACTAAATCTGTGTTGAGTACTCCAAGTAGATTTAAGAAACACAGGTGAAAATTAGCCAAGCACATGGATGATGGTTTCTTACTAAATAATTAGTTAAAAGTCATTCCTTCTTTGACAAAGCACTGATTTTCCAGGTCATTTTTTTCTCTTTAAAAAGAAGACTTTAAGATAGCAAATACAATAAACACATAATCTATGTAAATAAACAGTACCTAAGGATAATGCCAGTTGTAAAAATAAATTTGCTCTTGGCATCAATGACATACCATAAAGAGCTAAAGAAGTAAACATTTTGCTCTCCAGTTCATTCATGCCCAAAGAGGACCAAGAGGAGGAAAGAAGAGGAGGGAGGAAAGTAGTGGGCTCCTACCACTAATAATAATCAATATGACCCTCTAAAAATTAACAGTCAACATTTACTAATGGCTCACTATATATCAAGCCCTGTTCCATCCCATTCATTATTATTAACATGTCTCTTTTAAGAATAAGAAAACAGGTTTGAAGAGGTTAAGCTTCCCCAAAGCCACATGGCTGACTATTGATAGAACTAGGATCAGAAACCTGATGTATTTAACACCAAGCCTGAGGAGGTAACCCAGACCCAAATGGCCTTGTCTCACCGGGACCTCACAGAAGAGCAGAGGAGAGAAACAAAGCCTGCATGCTCCCTAAAGGCCAGACTGTATTCTGCCTCTGTTGTATACTCTCATCCAATCCTGGGGCTTTTAAACCCAGTTAGATACTGCTAATTCTTGAATGCATATCCCATGCCCTACCTTTCCCCCAAGTTTCACAGATATAGTTAATTACCTTCCATACATCTTTATTTGGATATTCGGCTGTCATCTCAAATCTAACATGTCTGAAACTGAATTCTTGATTTTTTTCCTTTCATTGTACTAACCAGTCATTGAAGCCGAAAACTTAGACATTATTCTTGTCTTCTCTCCTTCTGTAACACCTCACAATATATCCACAAGCATGTTGTTTCAACACCATGTGAGAGGTATGTCCTAAATCCAGTCACTTTCAGCATTCCACCTCTAGTACCTAAGCCCCACTGGCTCCCCTTGGACCTCTGCAGTTGTCTCCTTATCAGTCTCCCTCAAACCACCATTGCCTTTCCACTGGGCCACAGCAGCAGCCTCCCTGCCTGAGGCCTCCTCCTGTTTCTCCTAGGTTACTCCAGCAACCTCTCTGCTTACCTCCCTGCCTTCACTCTTGCTCTTTCACCTTCACTGGCCCTTTTAGTCTATTCTCTAGTCAGTAGCCAAGTGATGCTTTAAATTATGAAATAGATTCATGTCACTTTCCTTGCTAAAAATGTTTCTCATGTCTCCCCAGGCTTCTCCGGTGGCTCAAATGATAAAGAATCCACCTGCAATGCAGGAGACCCTGGTTCACTTCCTGGGTTGGGAAGATCTCCTCGAAAAAGGATATGCTACCCATTTGTTGTCTTAGGCTTCCCTGGTGGCTCAGCTGGTAAAGAATTCTCCTGCAATGAGGGAGACCTGGCTTTGATCTCTGGGTTGAGAAGATCTTCTGAAGAAGGGAACAGCTACCCACTCCAGTATTCTTGCCCAGAGAATTCCACGGACAGAGGAGCATGGCAGGCTACATACAGCCCATGGGATCGCACACGAAGAGTCAGACAGAACTGAGTGACTTTCACTTTCACTTTTCTTTCAGTGTCTCCCCATCAGAAATTTAGGGCCAAATCCAAAGTCTTCACCATGGCCTACAAAGTTCTACATCTGACCCAACTCTCAGCTCTTTCTCAGATCTCATTCTTATTACTTGCCCACTGTGTTGTTATATAGGCTTTTTGGCTTATTCTCACCTCTGGGCCTCAATTCCATGCTATTCCTTTTGCCTGGACTTCTCTCTTCTAGGTCTTCAGATGTCTCACTCTCTTATTTCATTCAGATCTTTGCCCAGATGTTTCACACTATCTAAAATAACCCTCCTTCTATAATGCCTTATTTCTTTCTCCTGCTTTCCTTTCCTTCTTGTCACTCAGCAGTAGCTGATATCATAGTATATGTTGTTTTGTTGTGTGTGTCACCCACTAGAATGTCATTTTCATGAGTAAGAAGACTTCAAGTTGTATCCCCAGGACCTAGAACAGAACCTATCATAGTATATACGTAATCAGTAAATATCTATTGACCAAATGTAGCTTCTTCAGAGTCAAACAAAAAGCCTAGCACATATTTGTTAAAATATATATATATATATATATATATATATATATAATTGAAATGGACAGGAATACAAAGGGAGTGTGGTATGTGAGTGAAATGTGTTTTGAGCCAGCCAGACTTAAGGTAGCAAGGTCACTTTTTTCCAGTTTTACTGACGTATAATTGACAAAATTGCAATATATTTAAATCATATATGTATATGTTAAGCTTACCTGGTGGCTCTGTGGTAAAGAATTCACCTGCCAATGCAGGAAATATGGGTTCGATCCCGGGTTGGGAGATTCCCCTGGAGGAGGGCATGGAAACTCACTCCAGTATTCTTGCTTGGAAAATCTCATGGACAGAGAAGCCTGGCAGGCCATAGTCCATGGAGTCACAAAAGAGTCGGGCATGACTTAGCAACTAAACAACAACACACATAGTAAAAAAGATTCCTACCACTGAGTTAACTAAAACATTCATCACTTCATATATGTACCTCATTTTTTCCCTCTGGTGAGAACAATTAAGTTCTATTCTCATGTGTGTTGTGTATGTGTGTGTGTTTGTGGTAGTTGCTTAGTCGTTTCTGACTCTTTGCAACCTCATAGACTGTAGCCCACCAGGCCCCTCTGTCCCTGGGATTCTCCAGGCAAGAACACTGGAGTGGGTTGACATTTCCTTCTCCAAAAGGAACTATAGAAAGAAAGAAAGTGAAGTTGCTCAGTCGTGTCTGACTCTTTGCGACCCCATGGACTGTAGACTACCAGGCTCCTCTATCCACGGAATTTCCCAGGCAAGCGTACTGGAGTAGGTTGCCATTTCCTTCTCCATCTATTCTCTTAGCAAACTGCAATTATTTAATGTGGTATTATCAACGATACTCAACATGCTTTGTTAGGTCCTCAGACTCTACTATCTTAAAACTGGAAGTTTGTAGCCTTTTATCAACTTTTCCCTATATGCCCCAACCTGAGACTCTGGCAACCACCTTTTGAACCACTGTTTCTATGACTTCTTTTTTTTAAGGAAATCACAAGTGATATTGTGCAATATTTGTCTTCCTCTATTTGGTTTATTTTACTTAGCATGCCGCTTTTCATGTCCTATTCAAGGTATGGCAGAGAGTCCAGGTGAGAATGGGTGAGTAGGCCAAAGAACAGGTTCACTTTGAAATCCTATCCCTTGCAGAGAATCCTACCCAGGTAATCAATTCCTTCTTTGAAAATGATGGAGCTGGGTTTTGCATGCTGGAGGAGGGGATGAAATCTCCATTCAGACTGCCTTTTCATTCTACTTCAGAATTAGTATTCCTGTCAAGTAGCACCCAGGCTGGGCTTAAACATCTCCAGTGCCTAAAAAGTCACTGTCACATTTACCAAAAGTTTCCTGATTGAAGGCAGGAGGAGAAGGGGATGACAGAGGATGAGATGATTGGATTGCATCACCAACTCAATGGACATGAGTTTGAGCAAGCTCTGGGAGTTGGTGATGGACAGGGAAGCCTGGCATGCTGCAGTCCATAGGGTCGCAAAGAGTCGGACACCACTGGGTGACTGAACTGAACTGCCAGCTCCATCAGTTCTCCCAAATCATAGGTCTTCCTTTGACAAATATAAGTGCTAAGCAAATCTCATAAGGAAAGAGCATCTACTGTGTGCTAATAATTGTACTTTACTCAACTAACTTTATTTAATGCTAATAAATATCTGAGATATATAAATCATTATCCTCCAATTTAGAGATGATATATTATAATTAATGTCTAGAGAGATGATGGGACTTATATAAAATTTGAACTGAGACAATTTCATAATTTTGTGAAAAACAAAATGAAAAATGAGATAAGTAAATAAAACATCACATAGAGGTTAATATTTAGGATCTCAACGAGAAATTAGGTGGCACACTCTAGCTAATACAGAAAAAAGTTTAAAGCAGGGACTATTTTTAAAGGTGGAAGCCGAGTATAGCAGAACCAGTATGGATAGTACTGTAATCAGAGTTAAAATACCAGCTGGAGGCAAAAAATGGAAAAGTAAAGAGAGGAGTGGTTACTAGTGGTTACTCTCAACTTCTCTGGAAGTTGAGAGGCTGAGTTGAGAGGGCCACTTTACAACAACTACAACTTAAATCAAGGGACATTACCAGCCAGTATGACCCCTCGGAGAGGAAACTGTAGAGATAAAACCACATTACTATTTCTCTCTATCTTCTCCCACCCCGATTCTCATCTTTTGGTGGTAGTCCTGATTGGCTGAATGGAAACCAAATGTCAAGGGAGTCTGTTGATGGGATCCATACAGGCCAGTCTGGGGGCAAGGTGGGGTGGGAGATAGAGCAAAAGGGTGAAGAGAGGATCAGGTGGGACAAATGGGGTACATGCAGCATACCCCCATGAAAAAAGGCAGGCATGCTTTTAAATAAACCTGCATTTGGATTATACTTCTTTGTCTAAATTGCCACATTGTATGCTTTAACCTGCCAACTCTTGTTTTGTTCACTATAATGCTCAAAACAAAAGATTCTCTTTAAATGACTATGATTTTGCAATTACAGTCCAATTTAATGAAAATTATGTGCTTTTTTCATATCAACTCTGAAAATTCCTCTTTGGTACTTCATGAACAGCCCACAGTTCTTTCAGAGCATTTATATATAGCCTTTTTTAATTGTTTCTGTAAAACAATTAGAATTTCATTATTATATTTGAAATTTTAATATAGTCATTATAATGTCAAAGGAAACTTCTCTGAGACATATTCATATTTTGATATTAATGGAAGTGCTATTATAATGTTAATAGAAAAATGGGCTTAATCAATTATTTAATTCATTCATTAACTAAAACTCAAGGGAATGTAAAACAAACAACTCATTTAAAACAACAAAAAGGATTGTGTTTTAGAAACGGTCAAGGTATATTCAATAATTTTAAATAATTTTAAGCTGGAATGGCTAATCCCAGAGGAATTTTAAAAAATTTTTAAAGAGCACATCACGTGAAAAGAAGCATGTCATATGAAAAGAATACAGCTCTTTGAGTTAGAGGGACTTGGATGAAAGTCCCAGCTCTGCAGTGTACTAGCTGTGATTTTGCAAAGTGTCTTCAAGTTTCTAAGCCTATGTTTCTTTGTCTACAAAATGCATAAAATAATGTGTAGCTCATAGCAACTGTTTGAGGATTGTGGTAACTAAAATATGGAAGGATTCTATGATAGTGCTTAGCACCTTGAAGATGTTCAGGAAATGGGAGGTGTTATCGATTAGCCTTTATTCTTGGCTAGGGCTTCTTTCAGATATTCTGCCTTTATTCTCACTTAAGGACCTCTGTGCCTTCATCTTCCACACCAGAACTGAAACTAGTCCTAAGAAAGGAGTCCTTTGCTTTCTGTTCTATGGGCCCGGTATTATCATTCTTTATTCCCCAGGACAAAGGTGATAGCTAAGCCAAAGACCCATATGTCCTACCATGTATTTCTCTAAGTCTTAGCACAGAAAAGGAAAGGATAGTCTAAGGTTTTTGTTTTGTTTTGTTTTATGCCTCCAGTAGAAGTGAAATCCCTCTTCAATTCTGCTACATCTAAAATCCAAGGCAGGGGCAGGGGAGCTGAAGACAGAAAACCTGAAACTTCAGCCCAGGAATGATAATGACCTTTTCCACTGGATCCACATGCTTGGCACAATCTTCCCCTAGCAAAGTTGGCAGCAAATGGGGTTGTATTTAGGAGCAACAGTAGGTATTAGCATGATTCCAATTTTAGAAGGTAAAAACCAAGTAAAATTCAAACCAGGTTTTGTTTAGGAGAAGGGACATAGGGGCAGCTGCCAATCAAACTAACCTCTAAGATCCACTCAACACAACTGAAAGTATAATGAGATGACAGTAACCATTCCAAGTAACAGAACTGTCCATTGTGTGGTTGGAAATAAGACCTTGATGGTGGGGTAGAGGTGTGTGCGTAGGAGAGAAGACTCCCATGCCTGTACTACAAGAGACTTTTACTAATAGTTTAGAGAGGTTAGGTAGGTAGTTAGCTTCAGGCTTTCACTTTGCTGAGATTTGCAAAATTGAGGTCAATGCTGACATTTTCCAGATAATAAGAACAGAAGCTATATCCTATAACCAGGGGTCTTCCTTCTCTCCTCTTCCCCCATGCAGCACTAAGACTCTTTCCTAGATTAAACTATGAAATAAATATTTAAACTGTATCAGATTAGAGGGTTTCCAAATCATTGGTTGGCTTGAGACAGCCACATATCTGGTTGTCGGCTATTAAATGATTGTGTTTGAGGCCATCATTTTGTCCTTTCTGACTCCAAACCCTAAGTTCTTTTCACCAGCCAATTTTGTGTATCAAGAAGACTCAAAGATAAAGGATAATGTCCTAAGAATGGAAACTCAGGAAAAAGAGAAAAACAGACTGAGGAGGCAAGGCCAGAACTAATTTGTTGGGCTCTTTGTTTTAGGTTCACCTCACAGTTTAGGCCAATGACAGATTTATCTCTTTATCTAGATAAACAATACGTTTGTCCTAGTCACAGAGAATCTTACTGTCTCCCTTACTTTAGTCACCTCACCAAAATTGCCACTACCTTTCCAATTATTTTCTTGAGCTTCATTTCCCTCATCTGAAAAAAAAAAAAAAAAAGAAATCATCACATTTTACAGTTATTACAGAAATTAGAGAAAATAGATGTAAAACAACTAGAGGCTGTTGCTGTTGTTCAGTTGCCCAGTTGTGTCTGGCTCTTTGTGACTCCATGGACTGCAGCACTAGACTATTGCCTGAGTAATAAATGGTAGCTATCCATGAATTGGGTTGTTTCTCTTTCTAGCAACATCATCAGAATACCTTACAATTGTCTATTTTCATATTTGTCTTTCCCACTAGATTATGACCAACTCAAGGGTATTGGGCCCGTGTCTGCTCACCTCTGCATTCTCAGCACTCACAAAGAAAACTCTCAAATATTTGTCAAAGGAATGAAAATGTAAATGGCTCTCCTTCTCTGAACAGTGCTCTGCCAGCCCAAATGCTTGCAGCCACCTGAATGGCACTTGTAGCTTACTATGCACAGAGTGGTAAAGAGGCCCTTTGTAAAGATGACCTTTAGATTTTGGCTCCCTTGAAGCCCCCTTTTCCTGCTTTTACTCCTATTTCATAGGAAGAGAGATGAGAGGAGACATCAAGGGAAAGGACATCAAATCCTGAAGAGCTTAGATGCAATTTGCACCTCTACAGATTGCCCTGAGGACCTTAAATTGCAACTAATTATCGCCAGTAATTAGGGTTGCTCTTCAGAGAGGAAAAAATAGTGTCCTGTAGAGAGCACCCCATGTTCCTCATGGAAAAATTCAGACGGGACAGATGTCACTCCCCTCCCAGCATCTTTCCCTGATAAGGGGTTCCAGTCTGCTTCAGTGGCTGCCTCAAGACACTTAACTGCCTTGATCAACAAGATACTAATGACAATAATAGCACAATGCATCTTGAAAATGTTCTGAAATTTAAAAGGAGCTTTGATTGGCAATATCTTACTAGATTCTCAGATCAGTCTTAGAAATAAGATTCATTCATCCGTTCATTATACACCTACCATGTGCAATTTATTCTGCTAAGCAATATTACTGAAAATACAGTAACAGACACACTCATAAGATATTTGCCTTTACAGAATTTGAAGACCATGCAAGAAGCAGTTAATAAATATGCCATTATAGCCCAATGTGATCAAGGCTATAATAAAAATATAGGTAATTATGTTTTAAAATATATCCCCATATTACCGAAATAGTTATATGATCAGGTAACTACGTGGTTTAGTCATTAAGTTGTGTCCAACTCTTGTAACCCCAATCTGTCCATGGGATTCTCCAGGGAAGAATACTGGAGTGGGTTGCCATTTTCTTCTTTAAGGTAACTAGGAAGAGGTAACACTTGACCATCACTGCAAATACATGAAAGTTAGTAAAAACTCCGTTGTGAAAATAAAGAAACTGAAGTTCACAGAAGTTAAGTAACTTGCTCGTGGTTATACAGTAAGTAGAGAAGCAAAAACCTAGGTCCCTCAACTTGAAATCTCTGGCTTGTCCTGAGAGAACACCTTTACTGAATATAGAATTTGCCTCTACGGCCTTTTTATGGATGTCTATCTAGCTCTTGATGAAAGTGAAAGTGGAGAGTGAAAAGGTTGGCTTAAAGCTCAACATTCAGAAAACGAAGATCATGGCATCTGGTCCCATCACTGCATGGGAAATAGATGGGGAAACAGTGGAAACAGTGTCAGACTTTGTTTTTCTGGGCTCCAAAATCACTGCAGATGGTGACTGCAGCCATGAAATTAAAAGACGCTTGCTCCTTGGAAGGAAAGTTATGACCAACCTAGATAGCATATTCAAAAGCAGAGACATTACTTTACCAACAAAGGTTCGCCTAGTCAAGGCTATGGTCTTTCCTGTGGTCATGTATGGATGTGAGAGCTGGACTGTGAAGAAGGCTGAGCGCCGAAGAATTGATGCTTTTGAACTGTGGTGTTGGAGAAGACTCTTGAGAGTCCCTTGGACTGCAAGAAGATCCAACCAGTCCATTCTGAAGGAGATCAATCCTGGAATTTCTTTAGAAGGAATGATGCTAAAGCTGAAACTCCAGTATTTTGGCCACCTCATGCGGAGAGTTGACTCATTGGAGAAGACTCTGATGCTGGGAGGGATTGAGGGCAGGAGGAGAAGGGGACGACAGAGGATGAGATGGCTGGATGGCATCACTGACTCGATGGATGCGAGTCTGGGTGACCTCCGGGAGCTGGTGGTGGACAGGGAGGCCTGGCGTGCTGCGGTTCGTGGGGTCGCAAAGAGTCGGACACGACTGAGCAACTGATCTGATCTGATCTGATCTAGCTTTTGCTTAAATATATTTAGGGACAAAATGTGTATCACCTCATTAAGTATCTCATTTCATTGTAAGATAGAGCTCAGTTTTTTAAAATGTTCTTGCCTAATAGAAATAGCGATCAGGAGGAGATTCTGTACTTAGCAATAGAAAGGGCTTGGACATAGCTGTGGATTGACTTGCCAGAGTTTTGTAAGCTAGACAGGAAATGAAAGATCTGATTAAAGTGAAAAGAATGGAATAGGCCAAGAGTTGATGAGGATTTGGAACAACCAGAATTTCCATACATTGTTGGTAGGAGTATCACTTGGCCGGCCCTACTGGCAGTGTTTATAAGGAAGAACATATTGTGTTCTACCTTAACATAACTGAGCGACTTTCACTTTCAAGACTCATTTGGGACTTCTTATCTTCAGAACTGTATGAGAATATATTTTTGTTGATTTGAGCCACTAACTTGATGGTAATTTGTTAGATCAGCAACAGGAAACTAATTCAATGTGCATATTCAATGACTAAAACTTCTTCTCTCATATACTCAACAGAAGTATATACATATGTACATCACAAGATATATAGAATAATATTCTTAGAACTCTTTTCTGAAAGATCTGGTGTCATCATAATGAGGACCTGGAGTGGCCAGGGGCCCCCATGTGAAACTTGAGAATGCAACTGACATGGAAAAAGTCAGAATCTAGAGGAAGAGAGAAGTCTGAAGCCAGATCTGTCCTGAATTCTTACAGTATGAGCCCATCTTTTTTCTTGGGGTAGGTTTTCTGTTAGTTGAAACAAAACGAGTCTCAAATGATATGAAAAACTCTAATCAATTGGGAGTGACCATCTAGAGTGCCATATTGAGGAAGCTCTTTCCCCGAAGTCTCCAGAAGAAAGGTTTGAGCCCTGCCAACACTTATATTTTAGACTTACAGAACTAGTTTTGGACGTCCAATCTACAGAACTGTAAAAGAATAAATGTGCATCGTTTTAAGTAAAAAAGTCAATAAATAAATAAAATGATAATATTCTTAGAATACTATTTGTAATACACAAAGCTGGAAAGCACCCAAATGCCATCAAAAGTATAATGGATAAATACATTGTGCAAGTAAATCAAGGCAGTAATTATCCTTGGGGGAGAGGAGCATATGGAAGGCTTTTAAGATGCTGGCAATGTTTTGTTTCTTGATCCGGGTGCTGATTACATAGGAGTGTTTAGACAGGGAAAATTTATCTTGCTGTAGATTTATGATACGTGCACTTTTATGTTTGCATATTAAACTTTAATAAAAAGCTTAAAAACAAACCACGGTTTTAACTCACTGATGCACCTGGACCCTCTGGAGGTTACCTATGAAAGCAAGGTCAATGGGCATTTGCCTAAGGCCCTGGGCTTAAAAACTAGAAAGACTTGGCTCCTAGTAATTATTTAATAATGTCTGCTTCTTTTCAGCTTGCAGAAAAGCCTTTCATGCCTGTTACGGACATATTCCTACTGTGTGTGACTTTACAGACATATTATTCCACCTGATTGAAAAATTCAGCATGTTACATGCCATAATGGAGTCATGTAATTGCTTTTGCAAGGAAGAGCTTTGTTGTGGTGGAGAAAACATGGGTCGGAGAAGCAGATGTGGGCTTAAATTTTGGCTCCGTCACTGACCTGCTACAGTACAAGTTACTTCACTCTAAGGTCATCTGTAAGGATTCAACATGATACAGAAATACTCCCAGTTGCGCTCCACACCTGGCTCTTACAGATCAGCATAAATATAGTCTATCTGAACAAGGGAGATTCCACCCAGGAAGGTATAGAGAAGGGAGGAGGTGGAATATGTCTAAGCCCTCACTGTCTGGTCAAACTGGATGAGGAAGACCCAAGACAGCCCTGGAAAAGGTCTCAA